>CAWUFW010000019.1:5174018-6641596 GCA_963921515.1 Calotriton arnoldi
CCTTAGTGCATATTAACCGATGCACGGAATGTAAGGCTTGAAGCTGCTGTAAGCCTTAGTGCATATTAACCAATGCACGGCATGTAAGGCTTGAAGCTGCTGGACTTCCGTAAGATTTTCAGTGCATATTAACCGATGCACGGCATGTAAGGCTTGAAGCTGCTGTAAGCCTTAGTGCATATTAACCAATGCACGGCATGTAAGGCTTGAAGCTGCTGTACTTCTGTAAGCCTTTCAGTGCATAGTAACCAATGCACAGCATGTAAGGCTTGAAGCTGCTGTACTTCTGTAAGCCTTTCAGTGCATATTAACCAATGCACAGCATGTAAGGCTTGAAGCTGCTGTACTTCCGTAAGCCTTTTAGTGCATATTAACCAATGCACAGCATGTAAGGTTCGAAGCTGCTGTAAGCCTTAGTGCATATTAACCAATGCACGGCATGTAAGGCTTGAAGCTGCAGTACTTCCGTAAGCCTTTCAGTGCATATTAACCAATGCACAGCATGTAAGGTTCGAAGCTGCTGTAAGCCTTAGTGCATATTAACCAATGCACGGCATGTAAGGCTTGAAGCTGCAGTACTTCCGTAAGCCTTTTAGTGCATATTAACCAATGCACAGCATGTAAGGTTCGAAGCTGCTGTAAGCCTTAGTGCATATTAACCAATGCACGGCATGTAAGGCTTGAAGCTGCAGTACTTCCGTAAGCCTTTCAGTGCATATTTACCAATGCACGGCATGTAAGGCTTGAAGCTGCAGTACTTCCGTAATCCTTTCAGTGCATATTTACCAATGCACAGCATGTAAGGCTTGAAGCTGCTGTACTTCCGTAAGCCTTTCAGTGCATATTAACCAATGCACGGCATGTAAGGCTTGAAGCTGCTGTACTTCCGTAAGCGTTAGTGCATATTAACCAATGCACGGCATGTAAGGCTTGAAGCTGCTGTACTTCCGTAAGCCTTTCAGTGCATATTAACCGATGCACGGCATGTAAGGCTTGAAGCTGCTGTACTTCCGTAAGCCTTTCTGTGCATATTAACCGATGCACGGCATGTAAGGCTTGAAGCTGCTGTACTTCCGTAAGCCTTTCAGTGCATATTAACCAATGCACAGCATGTAAGGCTTGAAGCTGCTGTAATTCCTTAAGCTTTAGTGCATATTAACCAATGCACGGCATGTAAGGCTTGAAGCTGCTGTACTTCCGTAAGCCTTTCAGTGCATATTAACCAATGCACAGCATGTAAGGCTTGAAGCTGCTGTACTTCCGTAAGCCTTTCAGTGCATATTAACCAATGCACGGCATGTAAGGCTTGAAGCTGCAGTACTTCCGTAAGCCTTTCAGTGCATATTTACCAATGCACAGCATGTAAGGCTTGAAGCTGCTGTACTTCCGTAAGCCTTTCAGTGCATATTAACCAATGCACAGCATGTAAGGCTTGAAGCTGCAGTACTTCCGTAAGCCTTTCAGTGCATATTAACCGATGCACAGCATGTAAGGCTTGAAGCTGCTGTACTTCCGTTGAGGAGGCACTTAGTGTCTGTTATGTCGGGGTAGATGGAGTGGGTGTGGTGGGGTCAGGAGAGCACATTCTCAGCCCTTGATTATTAGTCAAGCTCTCGCCCTTGTAAGCCGAAATTCACTTATAAAACAAAGTACATATTCAAGGTTGTTCCGGCAGCTTTTTACACCTCTGAGTCGAAAACAAAGTGCTGCTGCAAGAATGTTGCGATTAGTACATAAACTGTTTTCATGCACATAAAAGATTATTTTATTGCAAACTAGCGAAAAAAGAGAAGGGACTGCTCGAAGTCCAAAAACTTGGTTGGCAGTAAGGAGCTAGCTTTGGTTACTTTTTTCCTTGCCTCCATTCGTAGGTTTGACTTTTAATCACCTTGAAACACTGAGAATCCCAGCTTCCCCGCTAACCACGAAGTGTGATCCTGAGCCCATGTTCCAATACCTTCTTTCCTTTATTTACAAACATAACGGGCATACAGGAATGGTCTGAGCACTGGCTGTAAAAACAGTGCAGCCAATATTGGGCACCATATTACAGGTTGGGAGCTTACAAGGCCTTCTGCACAGCTGTGTGCCTAGGGGTACCCTTTGTAATATAACTGCAGAAGCGTCTGTGCTTGCTGGTCATCGTGTGTGGGATAATGAAATGCCTCTTCATTTTCTTTTGTGATAGTAGCCGGGGCTTGTGTGTCTGTAGCATGCACAGAACACGGGAGACATACATCAGCCCTAGTGCCTGTTGTACTGTTCAGGGATAAACAGCTGGTTTTTATATTTTTTTTAAGCCAGCTCAGAGCTTGTCATTTTTGATGGTAAGTACTGTAGATTTGGACGTCCTCATTCGATATAATAGGCAATACCCAAGTAAAAGTGTATTGCCAACGGTATCCTGTTGGAATGGTTTCCTCGGGTGTGCAAGTGCTACGAAGACCATGTTCAACAATATAATTTTTTTTAAATTGATCTTTGTGAGTGGACTTTGCAGTACTTTTACCGCAGAAAAATTGCTCATCTTAACTACAAATGTAGGTGCACGCTATTCAAACTGGAGTCTACGAACTTCTGTTTCTGCGAATATTCATTTGGAATTAAAGTACTCATCTCAGACAGACAGACGTCTGTGGAAGCAGAGCCGGCCCCATAGCTGCTAGAGGTCCGGATGCTGTGCGCTACAGAGGCTGGTGGAAGTAAGCACTGAGTGGAAGTGATGTCATCAAGGTGCAAGAAATAGCACTTTAATGTACATTTGTGTCTGTGGGTTTAAAATGCAGGAGGACTGACATCAAGACATTTAGGAGGTATGTACAAAACATGATTTGGCAATTCCCATGTGTCTATTTAAAGTAGACACATGGAGGTACCAATATCCCATTATCACAAATTGTAAGCAGAAAATGTAGCAGCACAGTGGGTACACAATGCACATATCTACAACAGTCAGTAGTACAGATCAGATTACCTTGGCAACAGAAAACTAAACCTGTCTATAGCCAGACATCTATTTAACTGTCTTGATAGAAAACGACCAGTAGAGGTCAGTAAAATACCAGAATTGCTTTCTGCTTGTTCAACTGCCTCTATTTAACTTTCTTGATAGAATACGACCAGCAGAGGTCAGTAAAATACCAGAATCACTTTAGCATTCTCTAGTTTCCAGTCCATAGAAATTGTCTTCCATGAGCACCCGTAGACAATAATATTTTTTTCAAAACTTGTATTTTCAGTGATATGACCACCGAAGGCCCTGATTTTATATTAAAAACAGAGCTTTGGATTATACCATTTCCAGCTGAAAGGCAATATTTCTCTCCATGTGTTCCCATACCTGGCATGTCACACTGTTTGGTGCTTACTTTCCCTCCATGTTAAAGAACAGTAGATGTTTCAGCACCCAGGCTGATGTGCTGCATAGCTAAATACATATAAGGTCCCAAAGGCGAGACCGATTGCATTGCAAATGCTTGTTTTTGTAATGCTACGACTCCATTATTGAAACTAAATTTTTTTTTTTTAAATTGTAAATTAAGTTCATTTAAAGCTAAAGAAAATATTGAGAGGTTAAAGGTGCAGTGCACCTGGAGTGTGCTCGGTTCGTATTGCAGCCATGGGTATGTTTGTCAGAATTGTATGTGCACTGCGAAGATATCAGAGTAAATGCACATAGCTGCATTTGGAGGTTTAAAACCTTATATGTCAGCCTTTCATCTTTGAAGGTGAGAAAATATGTGCCACAGAGTTCTAAAAAGGTGTTATGAATGCTCCAAGAAGGAAGACGTTATTTTTACTGCCCCCGGTTTTCTGGTATTTATATTTTGATATTTCCATCTATATTCGCCCACAGTTACATTTTTCTAACTTTATCTGCACTTATCCTTCCTTATTATTTGTGCATTGGAAAAAATATTGTAAATTAGTATTTTTCCACATGTGTGTACACAAAATGATGAGTTTTGTTGTACTATTGAGCACAATGGAATAGACCAATTCATTCTTTAGTACAATTTTGCTAAAATCACTGTGCCCCGTTTCATTTTGTGAAACGGCTTTTAACCGTCCAGGGGTGCTGGAACTAGGGGTGCGGCAGATGCTGCAGTTTATATGGATAGTACACAACAGTGGACCCGGCTACTCATTATTTTAACTGCTCACCAGTTGCAGCAAAGATCACTGGAACCAATCCAACTAGATCTTTTAATATCTCATTTTATAAATCTTTTTCTTTTTTTTCAAATAGTCTGATATGAGACAAACACTTGTTCATTCAAGAGTGAATATACAATACAAATACAAACAACAACATGTATATACATTTAACATTCCTACATGTGAAACAAAACAGATTTCGATACACCAATCTTAATTCACGAAAGAGGGCAAACCCTTCAAATTACATTCCTTTCATTATAGAAGGAGGATGCCCAACATTGGGAACATTAATGAAAACAATCGGGGTTAAATTGACTTTATGATTCCCTCTAACTGTGAATAGCCACCATATGGCTCTTCCTCAATGTGATTTCAAAATGCCGACGCGTTTCGAGACCCTTGTCAACTCCAGGGGCGCTCATCAGGGCTTCATATTTGAATGAGATGGTGTAGTCTACAAAAAAGACATTGGATATTTAGTGGCCTCCCTTTTGGTGAACTAACCACGTAACAAGAGTACTTAAACCTCACGGTTGTTCCTAATAATTACCTGATGGATGTCGCTTTTGCCATCAGTGAAGTCCCTTATGAACCATGTGGGGAGTATTTAAATCAGAACCTTTTTTGGGTGCAGGAGCTGTGGGAAACATACATTGTATATGCGTTTTAGTCTCTAAGTCAGCAGAATGAGTCAAATCTACTATAAGCCAATGATAAAAAAGGCATGTACCTGTGATGCAATAATTTATAAAGCTGCTGCTTGACTCCTCTCTTTTTCATCCATGAAATCCTTAAAACGATATGTTTTGCTCAGGGAATTAGTCGCGTCTGAAAGTTTAAAAATAAAAGCAGACGCATTCATATTAGCATGTATACTACCGGGGAACCACTATTCGAAAAAGCGAATAATTTATTGAGGGCAAACCTTCAAAAAATGCCGGCCTGTCAAATGTTCAACTTTTCGTTATCTTCGTTTTCAATATTTAGTTTTAGGATTGCACAAGAGATTGCTGCTAATCACGTCTCTAAAAAGTAATAATAAGCGCATACACCAATTTAGTAATGTGTAATTTATGAGATCTGATGGCAAGCGCGAGTGAAGGATACAACACGTGCCTGCAGAAACAGTTAATCTTTTTTCTGTCAGTGCGCATACTTTATCAAGGGCAAACCTTCCAATAGTCAAGTGTGCAGCTTTTCTTGGCCATCTTCTTTTCTGTGTTGTAGCTTTAGAATTGAGCAAGACGTGTCGCTGCCAATTAATCACGTCTATAAAAGATAAGGAAAAGCGTATGGGTCCTTCAATAAGGGAATAGTTTAAAAACAAATGGCAAGCGCGCGTACAAGTTTAAACGCGTACCTGCAGGAGCGATTAATCTTTTCTCCTGTCCTCTGGTGCACCGGTAGACCCAATATTTACTAAAGGATTTAGGTTTGGCACGACGTCTCCGCGTGACTAAAACACAAATAGGTGAAGAATTCAATTTGCTATATATTTTATTCGAGGAGCAAGCCAACAGGCATTTCAGTTAATAATAAGCTTACTTGTTCAGAAGCTGAAGGGACAAAGCTCAATCTGCATGTCTCCTAGTGGATGTAAGCCGAACAGGGCAGCCACCGGCATTTCGAATTGGAGCGCATTTTTAAAAAAATGGAATTGTGGGAAATGTGGTTTGCTTGAAGCAACCAATGACAGATAGTGTTGTAGGCTGAATCTATGTCAAAGTCGTGGACTACAGCTACATTGCATTCTGGATGCTGTAGTTTACTATTATATATGATATAAAGTGTGATCTTATGCCTTAGATAATTCTGTCATTTCGTTCAATCCAGTCAGGGCGCTATTGAATTTTAATATCAGATAAGCTTCTTTCTGCAAGAGTGCTGCATCTGTATCAAAACCTCTGTTTTTTGTATTTAATCCAAACACTGTCCACTTAGAGCTCTCTCACTGTGTAAATGCTCAATGTAGTGCGCGACCATGGGTGCAGTCAAGACTTTCTTTTTAATTCGAGAGCGGTGCTGGACAATGCGTTGATTAATTTGTTGATTTGTTTTTCCAATATAAATTTTGGAACAGGGACACAAGACCGCGTATATAACATTTTTTGTCTTGCAGCTGGTAAATTCCGTATGCCTCCATTTAATGGTGTTATGAACAAATTCTTTGCCTTCAACTGTTTAATCACAGGCAGAACCGTTGCCGCATTTATGATGCCCCTCCACCGGTTTCAATTTCCACTGAATGCGGAGATCGCTCTTCTGTCGCACTGGAAATAGGTCTGCTCTGACTATTTGTTGCCCAATACTTGTGTTCTTTTTCATGGCAAATAGCGGCTTCTCAAATGGACATTCCAGATTTTCTAATAAATGCCAATTTTTCAAAATGATTTGCCGAAATTTATTGGTGTCAGGGCCAAATGTGGAGACACAAACCATTCTTTCAAGGGGTGGTTTAACTTTTTTTTGGAGAAGGGCCTATCTGGGAGTGAACCAGGCTCTTTTGATGGGGTGCTTAAGTGTTTTCTTTGGATAGCCCCTGTTCATCATTTGTTCACAAAAAATTGGGGCATGATTTTCAAAATCTTCTTTCCGGAAGCAATTCCTGAGGGTTCGCAGTAATTGCCCGTAGGGAAGATTGTCTTTTAGATTGCGAGGATGAGCACTCTTGTGGTGTAACATTGTATTTTTGTCTGTGGATTTCCGGTGCAATGTAGTTATGAGTTCGTTCCCTTGGGGGAATACCTCCACGTCCAAAAAGGTCAAGGTCGTTTTGCTTTTTTTAAGGCTGAATTTGATGTTTTCATGGCGTGCATTGAGCCAGCCATGAAACATTCCAAGATCCTCTTCTGTGCCTTGCCATAAGCACCATATATTGTCGATGTGCTTATGGCAAGGCACAGAAGATTCAAGGCACATCAAATTCAGCCTTAATAAAAGCAAAACGACCTTGACCTTTTTGGACGTGGAGGTATTCCCCAAGGGAACGAACTCATAACTACATTGCACCGGAAATCCACAGACAAAAATACAATGTTACACCACAAGAGTGCTCATCCTACGCAATCTAAAGACAATCTTCCCTACGGGCAATTACTGCGAACCCTCAGGAATTGCTTCCGGAAGAAGATTTTGAAAATCATGCCCCAATTTTTGTGAACAAATGATGAACAGGGGCTATCCAAAGAAAACACTTAAGCACCCCATCAAAGAGCCTGGTTCACTCCCAGATAGGCCCTTCTCCAAAAAAAAGTTAAACTGCCCCTTGAAAGAATGGTTTGTGTCTCCACATTTGGCCCTGACACCAATAAATTTCAGCAAATCATTTTGAAAAATTGGCATTTATTAGAAAATCTGGAATGTCCATTTGAGAAGCCGCTATTTGCCATGAAAAAGAACACAAGTATTGGACAACAAATAGTCAGAGCAGACCTATTTCCAGTGCGACAGAAGAGCGATCTCCGCATTCAGTGGAAATTGAAACCGGTGGAGGGGCATCATAAATGCGGCAACGGTTCTGCCTGTGATTAAACAGTTGAAGGCAAAGAATTTGTTCATAACACCATTAAATGGAGGCATACAGAATTTACCAACTGCAAGACAAAAAATGTTATATACGCGGTCTTGTGTCCCTGTTCCAAAATTTATATTGGAAAAACAAATCAACAAATTAATCAACGCATTGTCCAGCACCGCTCTCGAATTAAAAAGAAAGTCTTGACTGCACCCATGGTCGCGCACTACATTGAGCATTTACACAGTGAGAAAGATCTTAAGTAGACAGTGTTGTTTGGATTAAATACAAAAAAACAGAGCTTTTGATACAGATGCAGCACTCTTGCAGAAAGAAGCTTATCTATTTGTTTGTTTGTTTATTGAGTTTTATATAGCGCTGGCTAGACCCGGAGGTATCAGAGCGCTTTACATAAGGAACCAACATAGCGAGTTACAAGGTACAATAATTTAAAACATTTTTCACAGCAATTTACAAAGAAATGATAAGTAATAAGAGGCAGAGAAGGACAAGGGGGACAAGAATAGGAGTCTGGGAATAGTTGAGGGGAGAAAGGCACCTGGGGGGGGGGAGGTAAGGGCGTCCAGCAAAAAAGAGAAAAACGTTCGAGGGTCATCAGAAGGAGTCAGGAGGGAGGAAGGGAGGGAGGGACAAGGGTCAGACAAGATGGCGGGTCCGGATCATGGGAATCGACGGAGACCATCTCCACAAAGAAATGGAGGGATGTACATAAATCACAAGTCAGGGTATCAGAGCGTTTTACATAGGCAAAACAAGTAGCGAGTTATAGGTACGATAAATTTAACAAAAAGTTGCACAATCATAACAGAGTGAGTGGAAAAATCGAGGGGGGGGGAGAAGGTAGAGGGGGACAAGAGTAGTGTTGTGAGGGAGGGTGAGGAGAGAGGAGGGAACCAGAGGAGGGATGGGGTTTAGGCAGACCAGAAAGAAGGAGAAAAACGATAGAGTATCGTCAGGGGGAGACCGGAGGGAAGGGGGAAAGGACTGGGGTCAGGCAAGATGGCGGGTACGAGTCGTGGGTATCAACGGAGTCCAACAACAAAATGGCGGGATGCCCAAAACTCAAAATTCCATAAGGAAGAACCAGAGCGCAGGATTAAAGTGCGAAGAGTCAAAGGGGGGACGCAGCCACGAAACCAAAGGTGGACGGCAGGCTGAAGAAGGCGTGGAGAGGCTCTGGACCACGGGGGCATCGATGTTGAAGAGTCCGCAGGGCGTAGCTCCCGCGACCCCCTACCTGGAAGGCACACACCCAAGCAGACGGCCAGTATGGTGGAGGTAGCGGCAGCGAGGTAGCAGCGGGGGCTGGGAGAGTGAGCCGTTCTTAGATTGGTAGAATTGCAGGCGGGAAATTCGGGTCCCCGGATCAACAGCGCCGTGGCACTCACCCTCGATTACAGTTCATCGCTGCGGGTGATCCGGCGTCGGGGCAGACAGCTACTCCCGGCTCGGAGGGCAGGGGGCGTTCCGGAAGAGAGGAATCACGTCTCCGATCAATCCGCCGCCATCCAGGGTTTTCCGATGAAAACAGAGCTGCGCCAAGGTAGGTCCAATTCACAGCAATCCGCGAATCATTCCGAAGGAGGCAGTAGAGGGAGGAAACAGCAGCAGCGTGACGAGGAATGCCATGTCCCGATGTCCGGCTGGGTAGGTGACGGCCGCGGGAGAAACACGGGTCAGACTCCTCTATAGCCGAACCAAGCGGCTCCACCGGGCATCGGCACATGTCGTCTGGATCTTACCTGATATTAAAATTCAATAGCGCCCTGACTGGATTGAACGAAATGACAGAATTATCTAAGGCATAAGATCACACTTTATATCATATATAATAGTAAACTACAGCATCCAGAATGCAATGTAGCTGTAGTCCACGACTTTGACATAGATTCAGCCTACAACACTATCTGTCATTGGTTGCTTCAAGCAAACCACATTTCCCACAATTCCATTTTTTTAAAAATGCGCTCCAATTCGAAATGCCGGTGGCTGCCCTGTTCGGCTTACATCCACTAGGAGACATGCAGATTGAGCTTTGTCCCTTCAGCTTCTGAACAAGTAAGCTTATTATTAACTGAAATGCCTGTTGGCTTGCTCCTCGAATAAAATATATAGCAAATTGAATTCTTCACCTATTTGTGTTTTAGTCACGCGGAGACGTCGTGCCAAACCTAAATCCTTTAGTAAATATTGGGTCTACCGGTGCACCAGAGGACAGGAGAAAAGATTAATCGCTCCTGCAGGTACGCGTTTAAACTTGTACGCGCGCTTGCCATTTGTTTTTAAACTATTCCCTTATTGAAGGACCCATACGCTTTTCCTTATCTTTTATAGACGTGATTAATTGGCAGCGACACGTCTTGCTCAATTCTAAAGCTACAACACAGAAAAGAAGATGGCCAAGAAAAGCTGCACACTTGACTATTGGAAGGTATGCGCTTGATAAAGTATGCGCACTGACAGAAAAAAGATTAACTGTTTCTGCAGGCACGTGTTGTATCCTTCACTCGCGCTTGCCATCAGATCTCATAAATTACACATTACTAAATTGGTGTATGCGCTTATTATTACTTTTAGAGACGTGATTAGCAGCAATCTCTTGTGCAATCCTAAAACTAAATATTGAAAACGAAGATAACGAAAAGTTGAACATTTGACAGGCCGGCATTTTTTGAAGGTTTGCCCTCAATAAATTATTCGCTTTTTCGAATAGTGGTTCCCCGGTAGTATACATGCTAATATGAATGCGTCTGCTTTTATTTTTAAACTTTCAGACGCGACTAATTCCCTGAGCAAAACATATCGTTTTAAGGATTTCATGGATGAAAAAGAGAGGAGTCAAGCAGCAGCTTTATAAATTATTGCATCACAGGTACATGCCTTTTTTATCATTGGCTTATAGTAGATTTGACTCATTCTGCTGACTTAGAGACTAAAACGCATATACAATGTATGTTTCCCACAGCTCCTGCACCCAAAAAAAAGGTTCTGATTTAAATACTCCCCACATGGTTCATAAGGGACTTCACTGATGGCAAAAAGCGACATCCATCAGGTAATTATTAGGAACAACCGTGAGGTTTAAGTACTCTTGTTACGTGGTTAGTTCACCAAAAGGGAGGCCACTAAATATCCAATGTCTTTTTTTGTAGACTACACCATCTCATTCAAATATGAAGCCCTGATGAGCGCCCCTGGAGTTGACAAGGGTCTCGAAACGCGTCGGCATTTTGAAATCACATTGAGGAAGAGCCATATGGTGGCTATTCACAGTTAGAGGGAATCATAAAGTCAATTTAACCCCGATTGTTTTCATTAATGTTCCCAATGTTGGGCATCCTCCTTCTATAATGAAAGGAATGTAATTTGAAGGGTTTGCCCTCTTTCGTGAATTAAGATTGGTGTATCGAAATCTGTTTTGTTTCACATGTAGGAATGTTAAATGTATATACATGTTGTTGTTTGTATTTGTATTGTATATTCACTCTTGAATGAACAAGTGTTTGTCTCATATCAGACTATTTGGAAAAAAAAGAAAAAGATTTATAAAATGAGATATTAAAAGATCTAGTTGGATTGGTTCCAGTGATCTTTGCTGCAACTGGTGAGCAGTTAAAATAATGAGTAGCCGGGTCCACTGTTGTGTACTACTTATTTCGGCCCCACCTGGCTACTGTCTTTTGGGCCAAACTCCCCTTTTTGCAGTTTACATGGAGGCAGTTCAGAAAAAGAATGGAATCTATTGAGACACTTTAACCAGTTTTCTTTTCAACCAGTATCAGTTGTTAGTTCAAAATCAGTCACGATGTACAAATATTAACAAGCATTTGTAATGCAAAAGGTCTCGCATTTATGAAATTTGAGCTAGTGGCATTGTAAATGACAATGCCTTTTATTTTTGTGTTTTGAAAACCTGCAAGCGGTGTGTAAAAGCACACTTTCTGCATATAGTCCTTGCTTACGAGAAGCAAGGCTGGCAGTAAGAGGTGCAGTTACTGCCAGCCTTGCTTCTCTTAAGCAGTGACTATAAGTACAAAGTGCGTGTTTACGCACCGCTTGCAGGTTTTCAAAACACAAAAATAAAAGGCATTGTCATTTACAATGCCAATAGCTCAAACTCTCGCAAATGCGAGACCTTTTGCATTACAAATGTTTGTTTAATCTGAAAACATTGAAAAGGAAGGCTTCCTGCCTGTCATTCAGGGTCAGACAGGCAGTTACTTTTTTCCAGCTTACGGAGATGGATCCTGGAATCCATCAGCCATTTCAGAAGTCTATTTTTTGATCAAACATTGAACCTTTTGCTGTTTTCATGTTCGCACTCAGTCAGAAAGATACCATTTCTGAAATAGGTTTTTCCCTCCTCTTTAGGGTCGAGCTTACGAGCTCATGCGCTCACTTGTGACACTATTGTGTTCAATAAAGAACTTGCAGCCCGCCCATTACTTACCGTTTGTTGGCTCCAGTGGCGTCTCCTCCGCTAAGGCGGAGAAGCGTCGCCCCACTGCTCGCGGAGCAGTGTAAAAAAATAAAATGATAATAACAAAAGTTATTTCTGTTATCATTTTTCATTGTTTTTGGCCAGGTTGGGCGGGGCTGGGCTCCTACAGTCTGGGAGGAGGAGTGGTTGCTGCACACTCCAAAGTGCCCATGAATGCTTGGATGGCCCCCTTGGGCCGCCCCAAGCAGTCATGCGCACTTTGCATGTTCCTCACCAGGCTGCATTACACAGCCTTTTGAGAAACATGCAAACTCTCCCAGGTCCCGTCTGAGCGCCGAGCTACGGCGCTCAGACCAATCACAACGCTGCATTGGAGTGTTGTGATTGGTCAGGGGAGGGAGCCTGGGAGCTTCCTGGTTCCAGAGAGACGAGGGACAACACGACGGAGGAGATGCGGCTGCGGCCTCTGAGAGAATGTAAGTATTTATTTATTTATTTTGTTATTGTCCTCTTCCCCCCACCCCTGCCCCTCCACTTTTGTTCCCTGCCAGCCGCTACTGGTTGGCTCCAGTTTGTCTTCTTTGATGCCTCCTACCGGCCAGCGCAGCCCAAAGGTCAGTTCCATTTGCCTCTGTGGAGGAGGTGCCAAGCATAGATTAATCAAACCTAATCAGTGCCTGTCCGCTGCTCCCGACGTAATTGAGGTACTGTTTCTCCTCTCCCCTCTTCCCCATTTCTGGTTTCCCAGTTTTTCTAAGCTGATCGCACTGTGTCCTTTCAAGAGGGTGTCTTTGGACCGGAAAATCAGGCTGTGCAATGTACATAAACATCACTTTAAATGTGAGTTAATCAGGATGAAAATGATTGGCAGGAGGCACTTTCATATAGGGACTGCCCTCCATCCACAGTCCCGATCTGCCATCCCAGTGGCCGCCTCTCAGTTTCCAGCAGCTTGTCTTTTCTGTTGCCAAGATTCCCACCTGGACAGGAATGTAACTTTTCCACAATTACATTTTATTGCAGCCATCGACATTTCACTGCGGGCTGCCTGAATGTGCCTTATTCATACAGGGCTACTTCAGTGCCATATTGCCAAACTTCTTTGACCTCTCAACACTCTCCAAAGCTGAACATCCACGACACATCGAAACACTGCAATGAGCACGTAATCACAACTGCAGTGCGCCACCATGCTAAAATCACACGCTCTTTTGCAAAAATTCTATGTTTGAGTCTCGACGTCACCAACATTCTGTGATCCTGGGCAATTCACTCAATCTCCTAATGACTTCATGACAATACTTTCGGGTTGAGTTTGCGCTATTTAAAACTGCACAAAACATTGATTTTTGTTGTGATGCAGAAACTCAGCTGATGAAACAACGAACAGTCATAAACTTGCTCTAATGGCCATCCCCAAAGCCGCCATGCGAAAAGCGAAGAAAGTTTAGCACCCAAAGAGAAGTTCCACAAAGCCAGTTGCAGCACATTTTTATTGCAAGCCATGAAAAACCAGAGCTGTTAAAAAATAATACACTTGACATCCACCATTAATATATGTTGTGGTATTAAACATTTATTAGTGAGCCTGGCTTGATTCGTTTTTTCCCCACCCCACGCCCAGCTTGCTGTTATTCAAGCTGTTCGCCATTAGCTCACCCCCTCCTCAGTGCCCACAGCCACGGAAAGCCCCGGCCCAGCTCACCTACGATTAAATGGACACTCGAGCTCTGACAGATACACAGCTAAATAGAGGCCAATAATGCAATGCAGTCTGACTGTACTCGGGTTGCTACTGAATCCACCAAACAGTAAATATCATCTGAAGCCAATGCAAGCTTTCTCCAGTGTGATGCATGTCTGTGTGAAGCCCGAGCACTCAGTGAATCATGTCATTGAGAGCCAGGCCTGTCCCAGATACACCTTTTTTTTAATGTTTAAATCTGTTTTATTGTTGCATCAGTAATACGCACACAGGGCATCCTAGAAAAACTGTCAGCTTGGCATCAACATTCAGCCTCAGCTAACCTTACTGCAACTTTTAAAACTAAGACCCCCCCAACTCCCTCCCATCGCTCCTCAACTCCCCCCCCCCCCCCAGGTGCCTAACCAGCTGGTATCTGGATTTAAGTGCAAGCACAGGATTTATTCGTAAGTGGGGATCAGAACACAATCAATCTGTATGCTCGGTAAGGTGGAGTATTTTTAAGTATCTGGGGCAAGTCAATTCCGTGAATTCCTGGGACAGCAGGGCAATGAATGGGCGCCAGGACTCTCTGAATGTATCCCCCTGTTGTCTGAGTGCGGTTGAGAGCCTCTCCATTCCCAGGAGGTGCCAGATGCAGTGTTGGTGGGATGGTGCCTTCTCGGTTCCCCAGAGAGCTAAGATCGTGTGTGCTGCCCCTAATGCCAGTGCTATATGATTGCCCCGTCTAGATTTGAGTGGATATGTTAGCTGGTTAGGGAGGCCAAGAACCACATATGAAGGGAACCTAGGTATCTGGGTATCGAAGATTGTATCTATATCTGATAGGATTGCAGCCCAGAATTGAGTCAACTTGGGGCATTCCCACAAAATGAGAACCAGGGTCCCCTGACTGCCACATCCCTGCCAGCAACTATCCCCCTGCTCCGGATTCCCTTCTCGCAACCGTACAAGGGTTAGGTACCAGAATGTGGCTCTTTGTTGCCGTTTCCGCGCCTGATGTATTAGTGGTGGTATGCCTGGCCCTGTGGTAGATGTCTTGCCACTCCTTCTGAGATAATTGCCGCCCAGTTACTGTTCCCACCAGAGCTGAGAAGGGAACTTCGAATCCAACCCCCACAACCCTCCTTACCCCCAACCCCCCCCCACCACGATCCCATATAGGTCAGAAGTGATGCGCCTATCCGAGTCCCTCCGGAGGACGGGGGAGTCATTTCTCAAACGTAGTTAGGTGACACTGCGCTGCCTCCCTCACCACCAGCTACATCAGCCAGTGACGTATCTGAGTGTATCTGAATTGTTCTCTTTCTGGTATTGCATGCTCCGACTTCAAGGTCTCGAACGATATGGGTCCCTCTTCATCAAAAAAATGGCCAATGGATCTGCAGCCCGACTTCCACCAATCAACGAAGCGCTTGCCAAGCCCAGGGAAAAATCTCTGTTCACCACCACTGGGGTGAGGGGGGATGGAAACGACGATAGACCTCCCTGTGTCGCCACCGCATCCCACACCCACAGGGTGGGCTCCGTAAACCGCAGACAAATAGAGATTTGCCGGATGCTGGGCACACGCCAAAAAGGTAACCTTCCATAGTGCCATCCCCACCAGTGCCCTGTCCATGAATAGCCAACCCTCAGACTCTGGCCTGTACCATTCAACCAGGTGCCTAAGTTGCGCAGTCTGAAAGTAGCGTGCCCAAACCGCCCTCCTCAGGTGGCTGCCAGCTGTGGTCACGTCTCATCGAGAACGTCGGTCGGCCCATATGAAGGTTTGAAATGCCTTCTGTGGGATCTGTAATATCCCTGGCGGGGGCCAGATCGTCAACGTCTGGAATTTGTACAGGATTCTGGGAAGGATGGTCATCTTCAGGGCCGCACTCCGGCCCATCCACGAAAGTGGGTAGAGTTGCCATCGTGCTAGGTCTAACCTCACCCTCCCGACCAATTCGCGATAGTTGAGAGCTGCCACCTCCTGGGTAGTTGGTGCCAACTGAATACCCAGATATGTGATGGGTCCTGAAGCCCATTGAATCTAGTAGGCTTGAACTAGATAGTCCTTAGTGTCTGGGCCCACCGTGAGACTCAAAGCCTGAGGCTTGGCAAAATTGATGTGGAACCCCGAGACCGATCCGTACCGTCTCACCTCCGCTAAAAAGTCTGGCAAAACCTCCTTCGGGTTCTCAAAGGCAATAATAACATCAGCGGCATATAACGTAATCAGATGTTCCTCTCCCCCGAATCACATGCCTGTGATCTCACCGTCATCCTGGACCCTCTGTGCAAAGGGATCCATATATAACACGAACAGCAGAGGGGAGAGCGGGCATCCCTGCCGCTTGCCCCTCCTAATGGGGAAGTACCCCGAGCTTTTACCATTCACTCAGAGGGTCGCTCTTGGTGTCGCGTAGCCGCTGAGGATCCAGGAACAGAATCGGTCCCCAATGCCAAAATGTCACAACACCTCGGCTAAATATGGCCAATGGACACGATCGAATGCTTTTTCAGCATCAATGAAAAAGAGAATAGTCTTGTGTCGAAAGCGAGTGGCCTGATCTATCAGGTGTAGAATTCTCTTAGTGTTATCTGAGCATGGTCTATTAGGAATAAATCCAGCCTGATTGGGATCGACCACTCCCTGCATTAGGGGCGCCATACGTGCCACTAGATCCCGGTGAACATCTTAGCGTCCACGTTTAAGAGTGAAATGGGACGATATGACCCACAGTGACGCCCGTCCTTGCCCGGCTTTGCGATAACAACCACAGAAGCCTCCATCATTGAGGGAGGGAGCGTCTCAGCATTTAAGACAGAATTAAAAACCCTGACAAGGAGAGGCGCCAGAATGCTGCAAAATGTTTTATAAAAAGTTGTCGGAAAGCCATCCGGGCCAGGTGCCTTGTATGGCTTCAACCTAGAGATCGCTGAGATAACCTTTTCGATCCGGATTGGTTTCTCAAGATCTGCCGCTTGTGTCTCTGTCAAGCGCGCCACTTTCACCCCACCAAGATACCTCGAGATGTTCCGTATGGGGAGGTCCTGTGCCGAGTAAAGCTCTCGATAAAAGGCCCCTGTGATAGCTCGGTCCCACTCGATTAAAGTCCCTCCCGGCGACAGCAGAACATCGACCGTGTTGGCCTTGCGGACCTCTCTGAGTTTATTTGCGAGCAGCCTGCCACATTTATTTCACCCCACATGGAAGGAATGTTTAAGACGCAGGATCGAATATTCAGCACTATCCAAGTCTAGCCCCGCCAGTTGTTTCCTGGCTACTTCTAGCTGTCGCCATACCCTGGGAGCCCAAGTCCAGTTGTGTATGCGCTCAAATTTCTTAACTTGTTGCAAATGTGTGCGCTTGTCGCGCCTTATTTTATTGTCTGCAGCAGCGGCCGCGATAAATCTCCCCCTCAGAACTGCCTTCAAGGCGTCCCACACCATGGCCAGCGGCACATCAGTTGTGTCGTTAACCTCTAGATAATCTTTTATCTCCCCCTCGATCTGCTTGGTCACCTCAGGTCTGCGGAATTGAGTTTCGCGGAGCCGCAACGTGCGGAATGTCTGACTATGCACTGGGAGAGAGAGGTCCAACAGGACCGCAGAGTGGTCCGACAGAGCGAGGCTCTATCTCCACCGAACGCGTAGCCGCATGCACCTCGCGGGAGCCTAAGAAGTAGTCTAACCTGGTATAGGATTTATGTGCGTGGGAGTCAAAGGTTTAGTCCCATGTTTCTGGGTGTGATGTCCTCCATAAGTCTTGCAACCCCATTTCCTGTATCCAAAGGGCCCTCCCTGGACTGATAGCCCCAACCGATCCCTGCCTGTGTGCTGAGTGATCCAGATCATTGTGGAAGACCATATTCAAGTCTCCCCCTATAACCACCCAGCGATCCGGCGCGGTCATCACCTCCGCCACTGCCCCATGTAAGAACCATTCCTAGCTCTCGTTGGGGGCATAAATGGATCCCACTACCATGGACTGTGAGCCTAGGTGAATACAATAACTCAAGAGGCGGCCTTTAATTTCTGCTATTTTCAGGCCTACCCTACCGAGAGAACAGTAGTGCCACCCCCGCTGTCTTGCGTAGTAGGGAAGAGAAATACTGTTGGGGGAACGCCCTTGATTTAAGTCCATGCCAGTCTCTGGTTTGGAGGTGGGTTTCTTGAAGAAGACAAACATCTGCCTGTGAGTGTTCCACATAGGACAGGATAGCCCTCCTTTTGACCGGGTTATTCAAGCCCTTGACATTGAGGGTCAATACCCTCAGGCCATTTAAAAGTGGGGCCATAGGGGGCACTGGGACGTTGCTCACCTATGGTATAATCGCCCCCTGCTCCCACTCCTTCCCCCTCCTGGTTATGCTGAATAGGTAATGTCTAAAGAAGCTTGGTAGGCACCCATAAACAATCCCCCCCAACAAAAACAATTAACTCCCAGAGTTCCTGAGTTAGGGAAGGAAAGACCGTTCCCCGCTCAGTGGTGTAATCTCTGTAGGGGGTTGCGGCCAAGTGCTCCGCGAACACCTCCAGTGCCCCACCACCCCCAGCCGCCCGGTCCCCCCGCCAACCCTCTCTAAACAGAATGCAATGTCTCAAGTGGGATTATTGGCCAATGAGTCTTACGTGAACTTCTCGATCAGGGCTTTCCTCTCCATGGCTATAGCCGCCTGGTCTGGGCCAGTCACTCCCTTCCCCGTGGGTATCCGCAGCCATCTCCACTGATCCCCCGAGTTCTGGGCTTCCTTCTGCGCCTTCGGTTTCTCTTCCCTTTGCACGTCAATCTGTAGCAGCCTACATGCCGCAGCCAAGGAGCGGAACTGGTATAGTTGATCTTGCCAGCAAAAGATCAGGCAAAAGGGGTACCCCCAGGATTATGACACTTTTTTATCCCGTAGGAAAGTGGTGACCGGACGAAATTACCTCCTTTTCTGGAGAGTGGTAGCAGCAAGGTGATGATACAAATGCAGGGTCTGGCCTTGAAATGTGACGGACGGTGACATCCGGGCTGCTCTCAGGGTTCGTTCTTTTAGGGAAAAGTTGTGAACACATGCTAGAATGTCCAGCATGCGTGACGAGCTAGGGCCCCATGGGCCCACTCTGTGGGTTCCATCTAGTCGGATCTCCGCAGCCGGCATGTTACCCTGAATGTGAGCGAATGGGGCCGCCGCATAGGCCTCTAAGTTGTCTCCCTCCGCTTCCCGTGGGGCTCCCCGTGTCTTTATATTATTTCACCCGGAAGTAGTTTTTCAGGTCCTCTGCGTAAGCATGCAAGTCAAGTTGTAGGTCAGACAGACGGATAATTTCTTTCTGCAATTGTTCGATCTCTTCATCTTGGGAGGTCTCTTTTCCCGCCAGTTCATCTATCCGAGACTTCCTTTCGATCTGCTTTCAGTTAATGCGTGAGGTCCCTTTTAACTGCTAGGAGGTCATCTCTTAAAGCGGAGAAGAGCGACTCAATGTAAGGTTGGGTGACCGGGGCCTCTATCTTTTCCACCGTAGATGAGGCAGCTTGGCTCGGGCCGTCCCCGAGGGCCCCCTCATTAGGGCCCAGTTTCAATAGCACGTCCTTAATTGTGGCTCCCTTCTTGGTTCTTGCTGACGCCATTGCTCCGTCGAGTTCCGGCACTCGGCACAGGAGTCAAGTCGCCCCCGCTGCTGCCTCTGATGCTCTACTTGGACTCTCAGGGCCACCAAGCCTGCCCTACTTGACCCTCGAATTACCAGTCCTCCCCGTAGGCTATGTAGGTCGGGACACCGCAGGCTCAGTCCCCAGCGCCTGGAAGCATAGGTCTCACCCTGGCACCTGGGGTGGGGGCCCCACCGTCCAACCCCTCCGCTTCTAGGTTCAGCCGCAAGCACTTGCCTTGGTGTGTCACTTTACCCTCTCGTTACGGCATAATCCAGTCCCAAGGCTTCCACACGTGCCCTCTGCCGCCTAGGCCCCCTATAGTCCAGGTCACTCACCGCGAGTCTCACCTCAGGAGGCTGTTGGCGATTGAAGTCCGCTCTTCCCAGCTGTGGGTCTCCTCCAGCTTGCGCCGTGTGTTGGTTCAATCTGGGCCCAGGTATTGTTTATGGAGAGCTTGCCTCCTGTGTCGAATGCAGATAAGGGTCAGCCGCGTCGCTCTGGCTTGACTCCGTCGGGTGTCCCTCTTCCTCTCTCCCCTGCTCCCCACCGCTGGCAGGATCCCAGCCCCTTTGCTCTCACTGAACTGGGGGCCACGGGACTGTGTCGGGGGGCCTCTCTCCACCCGGTCCCGAAGCTCAGGAGCATCGTGCGGAGTTGGGTTCCGCGGCGTTCCCCTCAGTCTCTGCAGCAGCGGGTCTATCCGTCTGTCCTCTATGGGACCTTGGTTCCAAACAACGAGGCCGTCTCGGGCTGCTCTGCTCCCTGGCCCTTGAGACCTCGCAGCTGGCCCGGCCCTGTCAAGCTGCGCGGCTCGGCGGTCACCCGCTCACACATCCACTCGGGCCCCTTGTTGAAGCCGCCTCAGTTGGTCGAGTCGCTAAGGCTTTCCGACCTGTGCTCACCGTGTCACAAGGCTGCGAAGGCAGGCACCAGAGTCTCAGCGTCCGGAGTTCTAATTCCAGACCTGGGCCCACAGCTACCCGAGTCAGTGCGTAGACCGACCATGGGTCCGATCGTTCTGCACCCAGGCCTGCGCGCTGAGGTCGTTCCAGATCTTCTGGACACAGCGGGAGCTCTGGCCCGTCGCTAAGAATCTCCCCTTGCTGCACCGGATGCTCCAGTTGCTATCTACACCACTTCTGCTGCTCTCATGGGGACAGTGTGGGAGACCAGGTCGTGCCGGAGCCAAAGGGACCGAGGTACACGTCCTACCCGGTCGCCATCTTGGCCACGCTTCAGTTTTTTTTTTTTAGGTCTCGCCTGAGACGTACTATACAATGAAATGCCATAACATAGCATACAATGAAAGCACGTACCATACCATACAATGACAGGCCATACCATACTATATAGTGACAGGCCATACCATACTAAACTCCATATTGACAGACCATACCATACCGTACTATACAATGACATACCATACCATACTAAACTATACAGTGACAGACCATAACCAAACCATACTACACAATAACAGGCCCTACTATACTATACAGTGACGGACCATGCCATACCATACCATACAATGACAGCCCATACCATACAATACAATAACAGGCCATGCCAAGCCATACAATAATATACAATGACAGACCATACTATACTATACAATGACATACCGTGCCATACTATTCAATGACAGGCCATACCATACAATGACATGCCATACTAGAACATACTTTACTATACAGTGATAGGCCATACCATACTATGCAATAACAGACCATACCAAACTAAACTGTTCAATGACATTCCATAGCGTACTAAACTCTACAATGACAAACCATACCATACTATACAATGACAGGCCATAACATACTAAACTCTACAATGACAGACCATACCATACCATACTATACAATGACAGGTCATACCATACCAGACCTTACTAAACTATATGTGAGGCCATACCATTCCATACATTGACAGCCGTAACATACCATAAAATACTATACTTTATAATGACAGACCATACCATACGACACTAAACTCTACACTGACAGGCCATACCATACTATACTATACTATACAATGATAGGCCATACCATATCGTGCTATACTATACAATGATAGACCATACCATAAAATGACAGGCCATACCATACTATACAATGACCGCCATATCATACTATACAATGAACGTCCGTTCCATACTATACAATGACCGGCCATACCATACTAAACATAGACCGACCATACCATACTAACCATTGACAGCCCATACTATACTATAAAATAACAGGCTATACCATACTATACTAAACAATGACAGGCAATACAATACTTTGCAATGACAGCCTGCACCAACCATACAAAAACAGGCCATACTATGATATACGACAGGCCATGCCATATCATACTATACAATAACAGGCCATAATATACCATAATAAACTCTACAATGACATGCCACACCATACTATACAATGACAGGCCATACAATACTATACAATACAATGACAGACCATACCATACCATACTATACAATGACAGGCCATACAATACTATACAATACAATGACAGACCATACCATACCATACTATACAATGACAGGTCATACCATACCAGACCTTACTATGATATACGACAGGCCATGCCATATCATACTATACAATAACAGGCCATAATATACCATAATAAACTCTACAATGACATGCCACACCATACTATACAATGACAGGCCATACAATACTATACAATACAATGACATACCATACAATGACCGGCCATGCTATACCTTTCCATGTAATGACTGCCGCAACATACCATACAAAGACAGACCATACCATACAATATAAGGCCACACCATAGCATACTTTACTATAGAATGACATGCCATATCATACTAATCTTTACACTGACAGGCCATACCATGCCATACAATACCATGACAGGCCATAATATACCATAATAAACTCTACAATGACATGCCATACCATACTATACAATGACAGCTATGCCATACTATACAATTACAGGCCACAACATACCATACTAAACACTAGAATGACAGGCCAGACCATACTATACAATACAATGACCGGTCATACCATACAATACTATACAATGACATACCATACAATACTATAATATACAGTGACATACCATACAATGATCGGCCATACTATACCATTCGATACAATGACAGCCGCAACATACCATACAAAGACAGAACATATCATACAATGAAAGACCACACCATAGCATACTTTACTATATAATGACATGCCATGCCAAACTAAACTCTACACTGACAGGCCATACCATACAGTATTATACAATGACAGGCCATGTCATACTATACAATGACATACCATACCATGACAGGCCGAACCATACTAAAGAATGACATCCTATACTATACAATGGCAGGCCATGCTATATAATACAATGACAGACCATACCATATTATACAATTACCAGCCATACCATACCAAACAATGACAGCCCATACTATACTATGAAATGACAGGGTATACCATACCATGCAAAAACAACAATTGATGGACAGAATGCAGAACAATGTCATACATTCACCCCAGTACAGAGATCTGGGCCTAAATACATTGTTTTTTTGCTCACCATGCCATTCCAGTTTGAACCCAGCCATATGCAAATCAGTCTTGACCCTGTGCCCAATGGGAACAGTCCAGCCCGAACTGCCAGGCCAGGTCCTCTCTGGACTGGAAACAAGCATCCTAGGACCGGTTTCGGGGTTTCACCCCTCTTCAGCCAGGATAGCTTGATTCCAGTGGCATGGAGAGCACGGGACCCACGTCTGGGCATACCCGTCTCACTCGGGGTGACAAATGCAAAAACAACAATTGATGGACAGAATGCAGAACAATGTCATACATTCACCCCAGTACAGAGATCTGGGCCTAAATCCATCGTTTTTTGCTCAGCACGCCATTCGAGTTTGAACCCAGCCATATGCAAATCAGTCTTGACCCTGTGCCCAATGGGAACAGTCCAGCCCGAACTGCCAGGCCAGGTCCTCTCTGGACTGGAAACAAGCATCCTAGGACCGGTTTCGGGGTTTCACCCCTCTTCAGCCAGGATAGCTTGATTCCAGTGGCATGGAGAGCACAGGACCCACGTCTGGGCATACCCGTCCCACTCGGGGTGACAAATGCAAAAACAACAATTGATGGACAGAATGCAGAACAATGTCATACATTCACCCCAGTACAGAGATTTGGGCCTAAATCCATCGTTTTTTTGCTCACCATGCCATTCCAGTTTGAACCCAGCCATATGCAAATCAGTCTTGACCCTGTGCCCAATGGGAACAGTCCAGCTCGAACTGCCAGGCCAGGTCCTCCCTGGACTGGAAACAAGCATCCTAGGACCGGTTTCGGGGTTTCCCGGTCCCAGGATGCTTGTTTGCAGTCCAGGGAAGACCTGGCTTGGCAGTTCGGGCTGGACTGTTCCCATGAGGCACAGGGCCAAGACTGATTTGCATATAGCTTTGTCTGAACTGGGGTGGCAAAGTGAGCTAAAGAATGATAATGGATTCAACCCAGATCTGTGACTGGGGTTTGAAAAGTTTCAGCACTCCGTCCATCATCTCCTTGTGTTTGCTTTGTTCGCCCTAAGTTGGCAGGGTATGCCCAGACGTGGGTCCCTTGCTCACTTTGCCACTGGATTCAAGCTCGCCTGGCTGATGAGGGCTGTTAGCCCGAAACCGGTCCAAGGATGCTTGTTTCCGGTCCAGGGAAGACCTGCCTTGGCAGTTCGGGCTGGACTGTTCCCATGAGGCACAGGGCCAAGACTGATTTGCATATAGCTTTGTCTGAACTGGGGTGGCAAAGTGAGCTAAAGAACGATGATGGATTCAACCCAGATCTGTGATGGGGGTGAGTGTTTGAAAAGTTTCAGCACTCCGTCCATCATCTCCTTGTGTTTGCTTTATACCATACCATACTATACTATACAATGACAGACCATACAATACCATACAATGACAGCCTGTACCATAACCATACAATGACAGGCCATACCATGATGTACAATGACAGGCCATAGCATACTATACTGTACAATGACAGGCTATAATATACCATAATAAAACCTACAATGACAGGCCATACCATACTCTACTATACAATCACAGCCTATGCATACTATACAAGCCATACCATAGCATACTATACAATGACAGGCCATACCATACTGTACTATACAATCACAGCCTATGCCATACTATACAAGCCATACCATAGCATACTATACAATGACAGGCCATACCATACTGTACAATGACAGGCCCTACCATACGACGACAGGGCATACCTTACTATACAATTGCAGGTCATACCATACAACGACAGGCCATACGTTTCTATACATTGACAGGCCATACCACACTATACAATGGCAGGCCATACCATACTATACAATGACAGGCCATAACATACCATACAATGACAGGCCATAACATACCATGCATGAAATACCAGGCCATAGAATACTACAGAATGACAGGCCATAACATGCTATACTATAGAATAACAGGCGATACCCTACCATACCATACTACAAAATGACTGTACTATAGAATGGCAGGCCTTACCATACAACACTGTGAAATGACAAGCCATTGCATTCCACAACACAACACTAAAGAAAATTGACAAAGCAAATAGATCCCGCATAGGCGAGACCTGTTTGGCTTCCCAACGCTTGTTTCTTAAGGTATTAATTCTACTCAAGCCTTTTTTCGTCATTTACCTTACTGGCTGTGTCTGATAAATATTCTTATTGTTGGGCGATGAACTCCTTTAAGAATGAACATACAATTTGGGTCATCTGACTTTCAGAAGTTCATGACTCCAAGTGAAAAGTGTGTCTGTAGATGCGATAAAATAAGCGGAGCAATAGGAGGACATTTGTATAAGCAATGATTAGGGAAATTAGGTTAAGTGCCTTCTCAGTTCACTAGCTCCAGCACACCAGCAGGAAGACGGAACAAGCATCCTCCTGGGTGTGACCACAAAAACGTAATGGGTGGAATGCTTCAGTTAATCTCAGCCACTAGTAGACAGGGCCCTCAATTTTTTGCTCTCTGTAAACTCTAGACAAGGGCCTATTTTATGTGAATCAACCCTAATCTTGCCCCAATAAGGTGTGAAAAGTTTTCCCTCATGTCATTGGTATTCGCATTACCAGATGACGATCAGGAACTTAACGCCGAGGCATTTGATACCGAGTGTGCCAGATACTACCATTGAAGTACTCTCTGCCATTGAGGGCATCGGCTACTCACGGGGGTTCATCTTTGATTCTCTTGATGAGTGACCATATCTGACAGGTAGTGTCTGTACACGAGGATGATCTGTACTGTCTAATCTCCTATGTGGAAATCTCAGTTGAGAAATTTTTGCCACTTCTAATTATGTTAGAAAACCCTCATGCAGGAACTTTAGAACTTGTTCACTTGAAGCAGGGCATCCTTCTGATGATGCGCCTGTTCTTCCATTCGCCATCTTGGATCCTCCTCCTTCTCCTCTATATAAGTGAGAACGCGAGTCAGAGCAAAGGTACAGAAGCTCAACGGATCATACATAGAAGAAACAAAGGACGGGATTTCGCTCAGCACCATTCAAGGGAGCCTGGGTAGCATATCTGGAGTGTGAAGAATATGTATTCCCAAAGAATGAAAGATAATCTTCCTCCAGGAAAGCCAAGGCAGGAGGCACCAACAGACAATCTTGCCATTCATACCACATTCCGGAGATGCTTCTCCAACTACCAACGGCACCATGAATGAGGATATGAGCAAGACCTGGCTTTTCGACTGATCCCAGCAATAACCTAGCACCTGGAGACCTTTGCCGGTGATTAGCCGCGCTCTACAAATCCAAGTTGATTGACTGATTAATTGATATCGATGTAAGTAAGCACTTCTTTGGCTTGCACACCAGAGGCTCCATTTTATATCGCCCCAGACATGAATTCAGCAACTAAGATGCTCAACTTTTAAGATTGTTTCGAAAAACATCTTTTACATTTATTTTATTTATTTATTGAAATTTTACAGATCCGCTGTAGACCATTACGCGGTATACAGATAGTTGCATCTTAGCAATAGGTAAGTCCCAGACGTGCAAATATAAACATGCTGCCATAAGAACTCAGCCCGACCATTAGAGATTATTCAATTTGGGCACCCCAGTGGGCGTCGCCAGGACCACGATCTGGAAGCAACAGTGCAAAACTACAGAGCACACGTATCAAGCATGTCCCATAATGGACAAGTTGTTTACAGTGTTCTTATTTTTAACTTGTATAATTGCGCTGTCACCCCCCTCTCCAGGTTCTGTCTCCGTTCTCAGGTCCAAATAATTGGATTGGCCTAGATGTTTTTGGTGCGGGACCTGATAGGCATCAGCTCTCAATATGCCTCGACCTGCTCCTGGCAACTTGGCGAGTACTACTATTTTGGCTATGGCCACTCTCCCGGCCATTGAAAGTGATAGAAAGTGATAGGTGAGAACATACTGCCACACGATCAATCTGCCGCAGTTTTCTCTTCAGATGTTGTCAATGTTCCTGCTAACTTAGTCACCAAGCAACTTAACTGTGATGGAGGACTATTCTAGATCGAATGGACTTGACTGGAGTAAGGGGAAATATAACATATTTGGACCAGTTAATGGATATTCCAGTATATTGACTAAATCGTAATGATTCCCGTATGATTGGTGGGACTTTGGTTTCAGGATCTTGAATATAAAGTGTTATGTCATGTGCATACATTGAGACAAGTTATTTATGGGCAGTGTATTTAAGGCCCCTGTGAGAGTGATGTTGGCGCAATCTGACTGCAAGAGGTTCCAGCACGATGGCAAATAGAATAGGTGACAGGGGCATCTCTGCCTGGTTCCCCTAGTCATGGTAAAAGGTGGGGAAGGTCACCACTCCATCCACACGCAGATGTGTGTATGACTGCACATCGAGTAGCGTGATCCATTCAATCTATTGGGTACTCGAACAAAGCTGCTTCAGTAACTTAAACAGGTAGGTTCACTCTAAAGAATCCAATGCCTTAGTGGCGTCAAGAAAGAGGGCTGCCTGCAGCTGAGCATTTATGGAGTGAAGTGATGCAAATAAGGTATGCAGGTAGTACCCAGTAGAGCATCCAGGGGTGAACCCCTACTGATCAGATCGCACAATATCAGGCGGGAGTATTCTATTGGCTATTGTTGGGACAGAAAAATCCTCTGCATGGTAAAGACGTGTACACCTGCACTAAGTACCCCATTGTGGTGTTGTTTGGTTCCCAAATGCTGACTTTTTTTTGTCCTAGGCGAGCACAGATCATGCGTGTGTGCCAGGTCTAGGCCCGTCTCATGGACTGCAGTGTAATTAGACAGGGAGGGGCGTCCAAAGCGCTACCCTCCTAGTGGTGGAAGGCTAATGCCTTCACCAGGAGTTAAACAACACAAGCACGGTAGTGGCAGCATACCGTGTGATGATTAGAAACAGTGACCAGGTCTTTTTACCCTGTGTCATTGGAGTGAGGCCTACTGGCTCACTCACCTTTTTAAAGTTCTGCTGCTCTGTGTTTAACTCACCCTTGGCCTACATCAGGGTGATGTAGAAGTGTGTGCGTAGTGAAAACATGCTGAGTGCATGTGAGCGCAGAGGAAATACACTACACAGTGAGTGCAGTGTGGAACTGTGGGCACATAGTAAATGTGTGCGTTCTGGGAAAGGGTGTTTAAAGTGACAATGGTGCAGTACAGCAAGACTGTAGTATTGGTCAGAATGTGCAGACTGAGTGCATGAGCTGCATGTGGAAATGCTTTTGGTAGCATAGCACAGCACATGGGCATAACAATACAAGACAGTGGAGTGTGCTGTGAATGTATGTTATGTTATTAGATTCTTTCCTGCATTGAGTTGGAGGCAATTAAGAGATATCCAAGTTGCAATTTCTTTCATGCAGGTAAAGAATTTGTTTAATGCTCTCTATCTTGCCCAAGTGAGATGATCTGTTGGAGACGCCGCACCAGAATTGAGTGTGAGATGGTATTGAATGTGGCTGATAGATCCAGTAGAATCAGCATGGCTGGCTGTCGATCATCTAGTGCAAGTCTGATGGAGTCTACTACTGCAAGGAGAGTAGTCCCAGTGCTATAGACTGGTCTAAAGCCTGACTGGGAGATGTCGAGTAGGCTGTTACTCTCTAGGTAGGTGGTGATTTGTTTATTGACATATGACCCCAATATCTTTCCTAACAAGGGGAGGAGAGAGATAGGACAATAGTTTACTGGTTCGTTTGGGTCGGCGTTCGATTTCTTTAGGATGGGAGAAATATGGGCTGTCTTCCATTGTCTAGGAACAACAGCTAAGTTAAGAGATTTGTTGCATAGTGCGGTAATGATTGGGGGGGGCATAGATCAGCTGGGGACCCTGTTTTTATTTTAATTAATAAGTCCAGCAACTCTTTTAGTGACATAGGCTTGAAGAGATCAAGTGCTCATGATTTAGGCTAGTGAGATAGTGTGAGTGGTGGATCAAAATTGATTTGAAAACTGTTGTAAATAGTGTCAATTTTTTTCTGAAAGTGGGTAGCCAGATTGTCAAGCTTGAGAGGTTGGGAGGCCGATGGAGCAAGACTGTGGTTTTGCAAAGGTCGTGACTATTTTAAACAGTTCTTTCGAGGAGTTCCCTACCGGATTGATTTTTTGAACGAAATATTTGTTACGTGCCTCCTTTATTTTTGTATGGTATGCACGTAAGATATTTTGTATAGTTGTTTGTCTGTCAGTTTTGGACCTTCTCCAATTGCGCTCGAGTCTTCTACAATGCAATTTGTCAATCTTTAATTCAGATGTATACCACGGTGCGCGGTGGCTAAAATTGTTCTTTGGTTTAGGTTGAAAGGGAGCTACAATGTCAAGGGCATAAGTGATGGAGTTGTTGAACTGTGTGAGGGCTGCGTTTATATCTGATAGATTATCTACAATGGTGGTGGGAAACGCTTCTTCAAATGCCTCTAATGTGATTTGTTTCCAGGGTCTCGTTATGGCAAGGTTGTGAGCCTTGTGTCTATGGAAACTGTAGTGATGGAGATCTGAAAGCTGAGTAAGAAATGATCTGTCCATGTTAATGGTAGTGGAGTGTCGATGTGTAATAGTTTTATGGTGGAGAAAATAAGGTCCAGTTTATGTATAGCAGAGTGGGTGGGGCCAGTTTTTGCGAGGTGTAAATGTAACATTTCGAGATTTGACAGCAGAATTCGAACAACGGGATCAGTAGTTACGTCGATGTAATAATTAAAATCGCCAATTAGGAGGAAGTCTTGTGTGGCTAGAGCATAGGGTTCCAGACGCTCGGTTAGTTTTGGGGAGAAGTCCTTTTTTGATCCTGGAGGGCAGTAAAAAAGAGCACTGTTCCAGGGGTTGCCATTTGGGGGCAAAAATTTTAATATGATCAGCTCCACCCAGTTCGTAAGTAAGGAGTCAAGTATTTCGACTCGCAAAGTGTCCTTAAAAGCTGCGGCTACTCCCCCTCCTAATTTGAGTTCCCGATCCTGCCTAATTAACTTATAGTTTTCCGGAAATGCTATCGGAATGCTAGGTATTGCAGACTGGTGCAACCAGGTCTCTGTTATGAAGCATGAGTCTGGTTGTGCTGAGGTGAGAAGATCCCAGATTTCCACAAAGTGCTTGGGAATTGACCCAGCATTGAGGTCGAGGCAGTTGAGTGTATAGTGGAAAGATGAGATGATATGTTATGAGGCCCAGGGGAAGAGGGAGGGATTTCATGGAGGATTTAGCTGCCTGTTTGTATTGTTCAGTATCTACTGATACTGTATGTGTAATGGTGGGACATGTACATTTGCACTTCCTACAGGCGAATGGACCTTCCAGTAGAATGCGAAGATGGGGCGCGCAGTTTAAGTGATAACTTCTGAGGTTGCCAAGTTCTTTAATGCTGTAATGGCCTAAGTATGAGGGGGAAATACCTGGGAAAGAAGATGCAGGGTTCCTAGCTCCCCTAACGGTCTGGCGCGGATGGGCGCAGACGGGCTTGCCTTTCGCGCGCCTTCCTTGTGCCCGTCCGTCCATGTGTAGAATTAGAATTAAAATACTACTTTTATTCAAAATAATTATTTGACTGGACATTGAATTATTGTGAGCTTTGCATGCACATTGACTTCCTTCCGAGAGAACATTGACTGCTTGCGCTACATTACTAATTGAGAGTCGGGTGCAGAAGGAGGCCCTTGACACAATTGAGCGGGATCCATAGTAGAGTAAACCCTGCTGGCCGCGTGGCCCGCTGAACGGGATGCTAACAACTATCAGTTTGGCAAGGATTTTGGTGTTGATGTTAATCATGGACAGCATTCTATAGGAGTTATAGCGCAACAGCAGTTTCCCGTTTTTTAAAATGCTGAGAATCAAAGCCTGAAGGAGGGAGGGAGTAGAGATCCTGTACATATAGCCTCTTCACAGACCACATGCAAGTGGGGCGCTAAAGTGTGAGCATATTCTTTATCAAATGAGGCAGTTAGCCTATCTAGTCCTAGGGCTTTATTCCCCAGCATACTCAGGATAACCTGTATCATCTCTTCAACCGAGAAGGGTCATCAAGATATAGCCTGTGCACATTGTCCAGCAGGAGGAGCTGGAATTGAGTTGAAGTACGCCTGTAAAGCCTCTGGGTCACATTCGGATGTCTGATGCAAGTCAGCATGGTATTGCAACAGTGCGTGAAATATCGCCAGTGCGAATAATGTCTTGGTTGTTCACGAGTTCCATGATGTACAAAGCATTTTGGTAAGTGTTTTACCAGCTCTGTCCGCCTCCCCATATCGCCTAGCCACAGCTTCTGTACCCAAGTAATGGGTTTCTCGTACAGCCGCCTCATCTTCTACGAGGTTGTTTTTTATGGTGGCGAATAGCACCAGATGTGAACAATTCTAGTTCAAGCGCATGGATCTTTCTCTAAGTCGCTAATTGCACTTGCAGCGCCTTCAATACACCTAGCTGTTTAGAACTGCATGCCCCTCTGAGGACAACCTTGAATGCCTCCCAAAGTGTGCAAGCTGAGATCACAGACTCCGAGTTGGTGGCAAAGTTGTAAAGAATTATAATAATTTCTTCCTTAAAGATCCTGTCTCTAAGTGATTTTGGTGGGAGTTTTAATGAGAACTGCTGGTGGAGCGTGGCAGGACTGGGGAGTGGTCAGGGAATGTTAGAGGATGGTGCTCCACCCTGGTTGTCCAGGCGGCAACATTTTTAGTGATGAACCAGTAATCAATCCTGAACCAAACACTTTGCGAATAGCTAGTACAAGTACCTTCATTTCCCTTCGCATTTCTGGGGCACCATATATCAAGCAGGTCATAATCATGCATAATGCTGCATAACTGGGAAACTGCTGTCTGTTGAGGATGTCTAATGCAGCTACATCGGTCAGAAATCTTGTTGAGTATCACATTGAAGTCGCCTCCCCAAACGACAGTCCCGTGCCCCAAACCAAGCATCTGGCACCACACCTCAGAGAAGAAGTCAGGCAATTTTACATTAGGTCTGTATATGGAAGTGATGGTGACTGGCTGCCATGCCGTTTACCATTGAGGATCACATACCTGCCCTCTCTGTCGTATATAACTCCGTTTGTGCCCATAAGAGCCCTTTACGTAATTTGGGCCAGATGTAGGAAGCCAAATAGCGAGCGCAAACGCTGAAATTCGCAGAATTTCAGCGTTTGCGATCGCAATTTGGCTGTGAGCAATGTAGGTAAGTTTAAACCTACTCGCAAAATAAGGAATCGCAAAAATTGCCATTCCTTATTGTGCGCAAGCATTTAGAGAATCGCAATTTGCGATTCTCTAAGTGCTATGCAAGAAGGCATCACAAATTGCGATATTGCCTTAAGGAATCGCAAATTACCACCAACTTCTAGTTGGTGGTAATTTGTAATTCCCTTTAAAAAAGCACCTTTTTTCTTTTTTTAAAGTGCCATGTGGCACACATACATGCCCTTAGGGCATGTATGTGCCCCACATGTGCACACATGCACAATTCAGGGGTGCAACAGGGTGTCCTTCTGGAACCCTTGCACCCTTGAAATTGCGCGCGCAATTCCCATTCATTCCTATGGGCCTCTTGGCCCATAGGAATGAATGGGTGCCATTCCTTATTTGCGAGTCGCAATTTGCGAGTCGCAAATAAGAGAATGTGTAGGAATCGCAAAAATTATTGCGATTCCTACCTACATAGCATTTTGCGAGTCCTTAATAGCGATTCCCTAAAAATCGCTATTAAGGACTCGCAAAATTGCTTTTACCTATATCTGGCCCTAAGTTGCTAACCCTCAGGCATAGTTGGAATAGGTAGCCACGTTGGTTTCAGTGATCCAGCCAAGAAAGTCCAGACTTCATAGTATTTGTCAAATGCAACTCCTGGGGAAAGCCAATATATCTGTGGTTGATTCAGGTATGCAAAATCCTGACATACCTTGTGTTCATCCATGCCACGTTTTTCCAATTCAGCCATTTAATGTAGCCTAACTTGTGGTGCTCCTATTTGGGCACATAAGGAAAGGATGTGTAGTTCGGCATCTACTGCTCAGCTGCATCTGTCGGGACTGTCCAATGACGTCCTGTTCATGCCGTACTGCAATAGTCCAGTGGAATCTAACATCCCCATTCCGCTTCCTCCAACCCACACCAACAACACAACTCATTGAAGGCCAGCATCCCACCCAAAAATCCCAAAAGAGCCTCCCATTTGTAGAATAGGGCACCAATAAAATTGAACTCCTGATTGAGACTTTAGACGCAAATTCCTCTCCAAGGCCTACAGTGACTCTGAAGGCTACCCAGGACAGCAAGACTAAACTTTAGATCATCGAGCATAAGGACGCTCCTTGCAGAGACTGCTCACGTGGCAGTCTGTAGCTTCCTACCCAGCCCTGCAGCATACAAATGAATACGCCATACACTGAGCTCTGGATTGTACTTCTTTATTCCTCAGCATACAGTCACTTTCTGCTCTCTGATTATGTCATACCCGTTAATAACCACACCTTAACACCTCCCAGTAAGTTACGTACTTCCTCTATTGAGTTCGTCCAGAACCACAACGGTCCTAGCACACATACTCACACGATTCTACATCTCCCCGTTTGTTAAAAGTACAAACAGCATTCACATTATATTTCTCCGATGAGTCGTTGAAGTGCTCGCACTAGTCGGCCAGATCTAATGGTATGAAGTGGTTGAGATGCAATCTGTTCATGTACCGATGGTACAGGTTCTGGTGCTTGATCTGGATTGTCTGGCGGGACTGCCTCATTTGTAAGTGCAGGAGCTACCAATCGCAGAGGTAGGTGCTTAAAATGTGACGAGTCCCGTGTGTTGAACTGTCCGGGACAATGTGCAGTCACCATGTGTCCTCTGCACGTCACAACCCTCAGAGGATTGACAGCAAACGGAGTGTCCATTTCCCATTTTCGCTTCTGCTTGAGTAGGACTAAGTCACCTTCATTGAAGACTTTCTTGGGCTGTCCGACGCCGATCGGCGTACGTCTTCATCTTGCACTTCTGAAAAGTGTTGGTGGCTAGAACCTTGTCAGCACCCAGGGATCAGTCTTCTGTCCATTGTGGCAATTTGGTTCCAATGGCTCTCCCAATGGTTCCAATGGCTCTCCCAAATAGCTAGGTGGGAGGACTTTTACCCATTGTGGAATTAGGAGTTGAACGATAAACATAGAGGGCCTGGCACAGAGCTTGCTTTAATTCACTCCCTTCCATTGATGCTCGCTGAATTACTCTTTTGAGTTCACCTATAAATCTATTTATTTATAAAGTTTTATATAGCGCGGACATGACCCAGATGGGTATCAGAGCGCTTCACGTTTAGAGGGTAGGAAATACTAAAGGGAAGACAGGTGTCAAGTATGTAGTTCCCCAACACCATTTGCTTGGGACATATTCCCTGAGCACCCGCTAAATAACACACATTATGTGAACAATACAATGCACAATAATTGTTCTTCTTTATCTTTATTTTCTTTTTTCTTTTTTGCCCAACCAATACGTGTTGTGTCGTATAGGGAGTTCCCCACGACTTCTTCGGGGCTAAATGATACAAAAAACACCACCAAAAATGGTTGCAGTGTGCTCATCACACACAGCGACAAAAACACTCATGTCATGGTGTTGCACAACTATAAATTCAACAACAGTGGGTATGTCATAGGTGGAAACCCAAGTTCAAAATTTAAACATTCCTTTATGATCATTGTTATATATATCAACACAATCCAATTAAATTTACATATGTGTACAAAGGTATATAATAAATATACAGTTGGTAACAATAGTAGTCAGATATTGGACCAATTGTAATATAGGTGTTATAATATACGTGCTAAGTGGACACCATATTATTCCATTCATCAATTGTGTTCAAACTATTATCTAGTGAGTTGCAGCAAGTTATCCAGCGGCATTCGCAGCGCTACAGAAGTTGGGCGAAATCGCCTCTGCGTATTGGCAGGGTGGGTTGATCTATTACTTGCCAAATAAAATGATTTTCTGTGTCTTTGTGTGTTTGAAAGTGTGTTACTAGGGGGGCAGTTTCCACCTGACATCTAATCCTGCTTTTGTGCTGTAGGATGTGAGCTTTGACTCGCCGGGTTGTTTGCCCTATATAAATAAGGTCATATGGACATTGGATTGCGTAGATCACATTTGAGGATCTACAGTTAGTTATTTGAGGTTGTATATCTGAGTAACAGTGTTAAATGTTTTGGTGTTAATCGTTTGGGTGCATGCTATGCAATTTTGACATTCGTAGTGACTAATCACTGGTGGGAGCCCCCAGGGAGCAGTGAAGAATGTGTTGGTTTTAGTTTGTGGTGCCCAGGTAATGGCGTGAGTTAGATGGTCTCCAATTTGTTGCCCCTTTTGTAAGAAAATAGGGGTGGCTCGACATAAATGGTTTGGGTATGCAAAACATTCTAGTTCTTTTTGATAATTTCGATGATTTTATTGCTTGCTGGGCACTAAAAACTGTTGCTGGTCGAGTGCAGTAATGTCTAAAGCAGCTAGGTTCAGCTTACTCAAACCCCCCTCCCCCTTCTTTCTAATTTCAGGTGCCTTGGATTGCCTACAAGTACCCTCTCCCAGTACACGTATTGAAAATATTATGTAAAATGGTCTAAAATAATTGCTAAAAATCGTATCTTGGGTAAATTTCTTTCTTTTCTTCCAGCATTCTCCCTCCCACTAGGCAGCAATTAACGTATTTATGTTTCTTTGTCCTGAAGAAGACCTCGAGTCATGAAGTTCGAAAACGCCGTCGACTTTTCACCAACCGATTGGAATTGCTAATTATGTTAGGATTCTTTTATTGTTTATAAAATCAATGCTCATACATAACCTCTGCATCAAATAACTTCCAATCTATATGCTGGTTTTCATTGTTCCCTTACGTGTTTCACTTGCGCCGTTTAATCACTTTTGCACGCGCATTATGAGTTTACTCCTGCACTTTAAACACACCTTAAAAAAAATTCATTGAAGCTGCCATCAGTCCTATGTATAAAAAGTATTTAAACAGTAATTCCTTTTGATAAAACATGAACTTGTGAATATAAGTACAAGTTTTTGTTGTAACTAAATGACTGTTATAATCTGTATCTTTTGTCATTGACTCCCATATAGACATTGCTGCAAATATCTCAATGTGGCACTAACGGTAGTAAAATCATGACTGTGCCTTGAGCAATAACTGGCCATGCCTAAAAGGATTGCAGCATAGTGACATCTTGCAGAGGGCACGTAGGTGACAGTGCTTTTACTTTATCAGGGTCAGGAGTCATTTCCCCCATCAGATGTGTCCAATAAATTTGAGCTTGGTCTTGTGAAACTCACACTTTGCTGCGTTCAGAGTGAGGCAAGTAACTGCACACTTGTGGAAGGGCCTTGTCATGCTCCTTTTGTGTTGCTCCAAATACCAGTATGCCATCACTGTAATTAAAAGCATTTGTGACAGGTTGAATTACTCAACGTATAACATCCTGAAAGATTTCTCCAGCTGACGACACTCCAAAACCCCACCTTTTGTATCTGAACAAACCAAAATGAGTTGAAAAAGTAGTGATGCACCTGCAATTCTCTTCTAACTCGAGTTGATGATATCCCTTGTTCAGGTCAAGACAGGAGAAGACTTTGACACCATGCAGTTGCATGATCATGCCCGCTATGTTGGACCAGGATGTCTTTCTCTCTCAATTGCTTTGTTGGCCACAGATGCACACTGCGCCCTTAATGTCCTCTTTTGGCACCACCACCATGGGCGAGTCCCATGGCGGAGGACCAGTGGAGCGCTCAGTGATGTTATGCTTCAAGTGCTTTCTAGTTGTTTCTCAGTAGCTTCTTGCAAGTGTGAAGAGACACTGCGGTGCTGCTTGGCAACAGGGTGAATGTCGTCATTGATATGAAGTCGCACTCTCATTGTTTTGAGCCTGCCCATGCCATGAAATAACAGCGGGAACTGACTCAACTTTAGACTGAGTGTGGAGATTGTAATTGATAGATAGCAGTCCCATGTCAACAGCGGTGGCAAAACCGAGTAGGGAAGCACTGGACGAAGCTCCTTGAAGAACATGAATTGGCGATTGCACTGATACTGCTTTGTCTCAAAGTCGCTGTGAATGACCCTTGACTCTGCAACAGTTTAGAAGTGGCCCACGTGTATACTTTGGTGTTTGAAGGGTTGAGACATGGCACAGGAGATTGGCTGTTGAACTTTTCGACTGGCATGATGTTAATCAACGCACCACTATCTATAATAAAGGTTACAGGGCAACCGTTGACCTTTATTGAATTCTTCGGGCAATGTCTAAAGGAGTTTTGTTGCTTCATTTGGTGGTTTGCCTGTTTGTTCTTCCTTGCAAGCACCCATACCAACATGTGCATGCTGTCCATTGGTTGATGCCATCAGCGCACATCCATCTCCTTCACTGGCGCTCGATGATGACGTTAACAAGCCTCTGTAGGATGAATTTGACGACAATAGACTTTGTCTGGTTTCTACTTGTCGTAACTGATGTCGGCTTTTGCCTTTGTGGGTGTGGTGAGAATGCCTCTGGAAACTTCTGGTATCCATTTTTTTTCTTGCGCTGTTAGACATGCATCCTTAATGTGGTCTTCCCCCACCTTTTTGCCTGCTTACCTCCACTTCTGGTGTGTCTTTTTGTTCGCCGTAGGACTACGAGTACTTTACCACTGCTGACCAGTGCTAAAGTGCATGCACTTCTCCCCTAAAACATGATGACATTGGTATATACATTATTGGCATATTTAGTTTACTTGTAAGTCTCTTGTAAAGTGGTATGCCATCTACCCAGGGCCTGTAATCTAAATGCTACTAGTGGGCCTGCATCACTAGTTGTGCCACCCATACACGTAGCCTTTCAAACCGGTCTCGGGCCTGCCATTGCAGGGCCTGTGTGTGCAGTTTACTGCCACTTCAATTTGGCATTTAAAACCACTTGCAATGCCTTAAACTCCCCTTTTATTACACCTAGGTCACCCCAAGGCACACTCTAGGTAGCCCTAAGGGCTGGGTGCTTTGTAACCAAAAGTCAGGACATGTACCTTTACGTTTTATATGTCCTATTAGTGACAAACAGCAAAATGTGTTTTTCACATCTGTGAGGCCTACTCATTCCATAGGCCAGCACTCTTAAGCTGTAATTCCTAATTGGAGAGGAGTAGCTACTTCATGTTTCATATTTTTGGTATGGTGGTGATAAATCGGACATTACCATTTTAGAAATGCCACTTTTAGAAAGTGTCTAGAACAATGTGGATGAAGCCACTACTGAATCCTCGTGCTAGGATGACTCAATTTTGAGTGCTGGAATGTAGAAAAACCCATTTGTTTTTAAGAAGAACCCTCACCCACCAACCTAGTTGGTGGCATGCTTCATCATTGGGTTGCCAGCTGGGCTGCCGAATGCAACCCAGCTGTGCTTCAACACCTGTGTTACAGCAGAGCAGGTTTTTTTGATTTTTTTATATGTGAAGTGTGCTCAGAGTGGTGATTTTAAAAATGTCTCTGGGATCCCCTCCTGAAAAAGTTTTATTCCTGGGGTCCTGGGACACAGTAAAAACAGTGCGGGGATATCCCTTACAAGTGTTGGTCAACATGTTTCAGCCTTCCCAAAAATTATTATGAGGCTTTCTTCAGGACCGTGTGATGTGAATTGTGATGTGGCAAAAAGGAAGCCACGTGAAATATTTGCAGCACACGCTCTAAGGTGTGCCATGCATGCTGTGGTGTAGCCGTACTTACGGACCCACTGGCTTGTTAAAACCTGCAAGACAAAACACAACATAAAGGACGTACACAACATGTAAAGAAGCTTGTGTCTGGCTTCGTTATCCTTTCGCTTGTGCTGACTTTCGTATTCAAGTTCACTCCGTAAGTCAGTTTAAAGGATTCATTACATACTTTCATTCACACCTAGACATGTGACATACACCTAGAGTATGCAATTCATGCATTTGTGGATGGTGCTGGCATGCATGTCTTGCGGTGAACATTGCGTGGTCACACAGTTATATGTGATCATGGTTTTATCTCCCATTTGGTATAGATGGTATTCTTGGTAACTGTGACCAGGTAAAAGTGACCTGTGTATTTGGTCATGAACAACTTTACGTTTTAATGTAAGTGCATGCATACATCAGTAAACAGGAAGCCCAGTTTCTGACCACAAACTCAGCGCGGATCCCGTACTTCTACACCATCCCAAAAATACATAACAACAAACACCCCCCACCAGGCCGCCCGATAGTCTCGGGTATTGGATCTCTGCTAGAACCACTGTCACGCTTTTGTGATTTTTTCTTACAACCAATTGTGCAGGCAACACCGACCTATTTAGAAGACACAAAAGACTTACTAGGACAACTGCAGACCATCACTTTTGATCCAGACACATCATTCTTGGTTAGCCTGGACATAGAGAGTCTGTATACAAGCCTGCCCCAAGACGACACATTAAATGTGCTCAGAACAGCTTTGGAGCAAACATCTTGGAATCACAATACTCCCAAATCTTTTGTGCTCCAATGCGCAGAACTGGCGCTGAAAGACAATCTTTTCGAGTTCGAAGGTGACCTATTTTTACAAACATAAGGAAAATCTATGGGGAGCACTTTTGCCCCTAGTGTAGCAGGGTTGTATGTTTTTAACTTCGAAACGACATCTCCTCAACTCTGGGATGCCATTTGCATCCAACATCAAATTTTACAGGAGGTATATTGACGATGTCTTCCTAATATGGGAAGGCCGGAAGACACGTTACACACCTTCCTGGCTCGGATTAATGGATGCGACACAAACCTTAAATTCACACACAGTGTGAATAAGAGAAGCATTACCTTCTTAGACCTTGACATCAGAGCTGAGGAGGGTCTGCTAAAGACAAAAACACATTTCAAACCGACTGCAAAAAACTCTCTCCTCCATTTTGACAGGTTCCACCCCAGGCCATTGCGACAAAATCTACCCTTTGGTCAATACCTGAGATTACGCAGAAACTGCACTGACATCAAAGACTACAAAGACCAAGCATCATCTCTAACAACTAAACTCAAGGAACGGGGCTATCCGGACAAAGTGATCAACACTGCACAGAAACGTGCCAGAAATCTAAACCGGGAAGGTCTACTGGAAGAGACACAACGTACCTCCACTACCATCCCGCTGACATGCGTGACTACTTATTACTCAAGCTCTAATAAAGTATCACGGATTATCCAAAAGAATTGGAGGATTCTAAACACAGGCAAACTAAATTGAGAGAAACCACTGTTCTCATACAAAAGAGCAAGAAGCCTAAAAGACAGCCTTGTGGCCACACGCCCACAACAACGTGTCGAACCTACCAACACAGTGCTAAAAGCCTGGGGACTACCAAATGTAACTGGCCATTTCCTTGTGGGAACTGTAGCGTATGCCACCTCACTAAACCTACAAAGTCCCTAAACCCGGAACCAGATAACACCTGGCAGATCAGAAAACATACAAACTGTAATTCCTGCAATGTTATTTACTTAATCACCTGCCCTTGCGGTCTCCGATATATCGGCAAGACCAGTCGCAAATCAAAATCCAGATTTGCGAGCATAGGAGCAACATCTGTTGTTAACGCAACAACACAAAGATGACTGATCATTTCCTTGAAACAGGACATACAACAAACGACATAAGGTGGGTCATTACCGAACAACTAGAGAAGGACGCAACCAATCTGCAAAGTCGCCTTCTAGAAAAAGAACAACGGTGGGTCTACCGTTTATCAACACACAAAAACGGACTAAACGGTAACATCCCGTGGAACTCACTGAATAAACCTTAAATAGACCGATACTCCGCCGTGTCCACACAACAAGGCACCCTACTACGTGCCTCTGACAACATAACTAATCAGTATAATATTGTGATAAGACAGGAAGGAGTATGGCAACTGACGCAAAATCATTGAGATAACTGCACCTTTAAAAACATTGCCCCTACACCGGGAGCACCATCCCATCACACGGTGCATTACATTTTGCACATAGTTATCCAATGAAACATTAAGATGACATGGATTACATTCCACTATTGGTGTCCCTACACCCAAATACATGATGTATTTTTATCCATGATCTACTGAAGGAGGCAGTCACACAAACCAATACTTGGAACAAAACATAGCACAACGGCTAGTCTCCTTTTGCGGTCACACAAATGTTGCAAAACAACCACCAACAACCCACCCCATACCGGGTTTATAGTCAGCATAACACTCAATACATTTCATGTATTAGCCATGAGGTCGATCAACACCACTGATCAGCTTTTAATTTACAGGGCAAACATGTTATGCGTGCAAAACTTAATCAAACACCTTTATGACACTTATGTCCCAGATAAGAAATAATATACTTTCCCCATTTTCACCACTATGGCTTATTCGTTGTTTTGGCAATGCCTAAACGTTAATTACTTCCATACAGGATTCATGGCCCCCATTAATACACTTCCGGTGCGCAATACACAGTGTATGCAGCACACCTAGCGAGACGGTCTAGTAGTTATGTCCCTTTCACGTACCCGTGAGCATGTCGTTACGTTTTCACATGCAGCCACGCCCCCGGCTACTGCCGGGAAGCATTCAAAGGACTGCAACCGCCGTCCACGGTCATCTACAGGATCCCGAGAAGACCAGAATAGGTAGAATTGGCGGGCGGTCTACCTTGATGAAGTAAGTGCTTTATAACCAAACTTAGGCCGCTTTTGGCAGGACTCGACTATAATTCCTCCTACATATTGAGGGCTCGTAAAATCTAAGATTCCATATTTGTCTCACCAGTGTTTGACTACAGGAGTCCGCCCCCTTCCAGGACCCATTAAAGCTACCCAATCTACGAAGCTAATGTAAGATACTGCGGGCTGTTCTCGTCCAATTTTTACTGTTTCTTCTGTGACATATCGAATGATCGTTTAATCATATGCCTTTTAGCACACATGCACTTACATTAAAACGAAAAGTCGTTCATGACCAAATACACGGGTCACTTTTACCTGGTCACAGTTACCAAGGATACCATCTAAACCAAATGGGAGATAAAACCATGATCACATATAACTGCGTGACCACGCAATGTTCACCGCAAGACATGCATGCCTTCACCATCCACAAATGCATGAATTGCATACTCTAGGTGTATGTCGCATGTCTAGGTGTGAATGAAAGTATGTAATGAATCCTTTAAACTGACTCACGGAGTGCACTTGAATACTAAAGTGAGCACAGGCGAAAGAATAAAGCCAGACACAAGCTTCTTTACATGTTGTGTAGGTCCTTTATGTTGTGTTTTGTCTTGCAGGTTTTAACAAGCCAGTGGGTCCGCAAGTACGGCTACACCACAGCATGCATGGCACACCTTAGAGCGTGTGCTGCAAATATTTCACGTGGATTCCTTTTTGCCACATCACAATTCACATCACACGGTCCTGAAGAAAGCCTCATAATAATTTTTGGGAAGGCTGAAACATGTTGACCAACACTTTTAAGGGATATCCCCGCACTGTTTTTACTGTGTCCCAGGACCCCAGGAATAAAACGTTTTCAGCAGGGGATCCCAGAGACATTTTTAAAATCACCACTCTGAGCACACTTCACATATAATTTTTTTTTTTTTAAACGCTCCGCTGTAACACAGGCGTCGAAGCACAGCTGGGTTGCATTCAGCAGCCCAGCTGGGAACCCAATGATGAAGCATGCCACCAACTAGGTTGGTGGGTGAGGGTTCTTCTTAAAAACAAATGGGTTTTTCTACATTCCAGCACTCAAAATTGAGTCATCCTAGCATGAGGATTCAGTAGTGGGTTTGTCCACATTGTTCTAGACTATTAGGGGAAAAGGACGACCCCCACTGTCCTTCCTCGCTCTCTTTTTGCTACTTTCACTTTTAGAAAGTGGACATTTCTCTGTTCTTAACTTTGTTCTGTGTGCCTGCAGCCTGTTTCCAATGCACGTCTGGGCTGGGTGACAGCTACACTCTGTGCATTACCTCTAGATAGCCTTAAACACAGGAAGGGGTGGGTGTGACAGAGGCGCTCACACTTACATCTGAATAGGCTGTGTCCTGTCCTCACACAAAGGGCTGATTACCATCCACATATAGCCTGGCAGACAGGACAGGGTTGAAAGGGATCCTTGTGCAGTTCAGAGAGCTGCTTTGAAGGACCCGCTCCCCTACATTAAAGGCACTTTTGGGTATATGTACTAGGGCTCTGAACCTACCAAATCAGTACAATACTGGACCGGTGAAGAAATCTGCTGGAGTAAAGATTGCTGTGCTGTAAGGATTGCCACTTTGCTTTGACCGACTGTTCTGAGGAACTGCTTCTCTGCTTTCCTGAGCTGCCCTGCTGATCTCAGCCCTACTGAGGATAAGGACTGGACCCATATCACTTGAACTCGGAGTGACTCCAAGGGCTTGCTGGCTGGCCTCCTGTTTTCTGAAGTCTCAGGGACACTAAAGACTTCCTGCAATCCTGCTGGTGCTGCTGGATTCTGCCATCTGTGAGTCCTACCCTTGCCTGAGGTGCCCCCTCCAGTCCTGGGCCTCAGAAGTGGGTTCTGCAGCTGATTTCTGCAAAAATGGACGCATCACCCCGTCTGCGTGAGAAATTGTGCTGCATCGCCGTTCGATGCAGAGGCTGCTCGACAACAGCAGACCCACAGCCTGCGTGTCTAGATGACGACGCTCTCCATGGCTTGACACACTGCATTCACTTCAACGAAACCAAACGACTACACAGTGACTCTACTGCGTGGAAAAGATTACCACATTGTACTCTCGACATCGACGCTTTGCTTCATACAAGATAATTTTTCAGTGGCCTCTGCGTGGGTTCTGTAGCCAGCCTGCCCTCCATCGCAGTCAGCCTGAACTTTGGATTTGCACCGGTCCCACATGGCCTCCAGTACCCTTTTGACCGCTAGTGACTTCTAAGCACTGTTTTCACATTTAATCCTTAAAGATTCATATCTCGAACCATATCTAATTCATATCCTAAACCGTTATGAAGTGGTTCTGCTTACCGCAGTCTTTGCACGTTTGTCCTATAGCTGGACATTTCTCCTCATGTGGAAGTGAAAACCCACATCGGAAGCACAACTTTTTCTTCTTTGAAGACGGCGACTTGCATGCGTCTACTTGGTGGTGTTACTTTACATGACCCACACTGATTCACTTTTTGCTGTTCCAGCTTCCATGTTGGCGCTTGTCAATCTTCGCTTACTTTGTCCCTGGCGGCCATTAGTACTTTCTCTAAACTGAGCATCTCTCTCAACATACGTCGTCTGAAGGAATCTGAGAGACAGCCATCGATCACTCGGAGGCGTATGGCTTCTTCATCATTAATTTCACTGATCATGCAGTGTTTGATAAGCACATCAAGTCTTTCAACAAACTACTCCATCATTTAACCAGCTTGCTGTCATGCTTGATTGAAAATATACCTTTCATAGACTACATTCGCCATTGGATTGAACTTGGCTTCCAACACTTGCTTGATTTGACGGTGTGATATATCATCAGCTTGTGATATTTTTTCAGCACTTTTTTTACTCCGTCACCGGGAAGCTTTTTTAGGTACTTAATGATTTTCTTATCTCCTTCTTCTAGGGCGTTTATGAAATCATCGAACGTCTCCATCCATGCGTTCGATCTAGCGCCAGTATTCGGCTTCTTAGCCGTGTAGAACGGTGGTGGTGGTTTCAGAAACACAGCGGCATCGTACTTGGAGCTCTTTCCTACTGTTGTTGAGAGTATATGCTGTTCAGGTGACGGCAGCAGTACTTCTGGGCCAGTACCTCCTGCAAGCACTGGCTGTGTGCTTGTACTTGAGTTGTCATGCCCCATCGAAGGTCGTAAGGCGCCATCTTCTTTTTTGACGTTTAGTGACAGTTTTGCCTCTCATACTTGTTCGTCACTGCTTTATTCTTTTTGCATTGTACCTGGTTGTGGCTGCCTTTAGCGCTTAGCTTTGTATCGATGAAGGCTCTGTGTTAGGCTGTGGTGCAGTATCTCTTCTTTTGGCCTTACCAGTGGGTGTCTGATGGGCTATCGAATGTGCACCTTTGCAGGACCTTCAACTTCGAGGGCCGTATCTGGGCTGGAGCGGGGCTTCGATTCCACATGTGCCAAGCAGTTTGCTGTATCGTTGCAAACTCTCAGGGACAGCAATTTCGTTTCTTTGGGGCATGGATCCCGCACTCGTCGCCAGTTGTAGCGTTCTCCCCAGCCCTGGAGCATGAAAATGAATATGCCACACATAGAGCTCTGGATTGTACCTCGTTATTCCTCAGCATACAATCACGTTCTGCTTTCTGATTAAGTCATAACCGTTAATACCACACCTTAACACCTCCCAGTATGTTACATACTTCCTCTATTGAGTCCTCCCAGAACTCCACGGATTGTAGCTCTCATACTCTCACGACACTACACGGTCCAAGCCAAGGTTCGGTCCTGGTCTCATTCCCACTCCAGGAATCGCCGAAGCATCTCGCAAGTTCGATCTTCGTCGCTATCCAAATTGTGCGGTAAGTTTAAAAAATAAAAAAAATAAAAATCAAAGTGGGAGTCGGCCCCCCACTTGCATTCACCTGGGCAGGCTCTTTGGATCCTTGTCATCTCCCTCTAGGGCACTTTTATGCCCCAAGGAGTCAAGATGCCTTCCACCTGGAGAACCGCCGGTGGGCACCATTTGGGCCCTCCAAGCCCATTATGATGCCTCAGGCTTCAGTCTGAACTCCACCTTTGGCGCCATGGTCAATGCTGGTCCCTGAGACTTCAACGCTGGTGCCGAAATAAGAGGTATCCATAGTACTGTCTGATTCATAGACAGCGCAGGGCCGACCTTTCCCAAGGCTGTACCCGACAGCAGTTGCCGCTTCCTCTGTTTGCTCTGTCGTATCTATAGGGAAGACATACACATCCTACATTCATTTTTTGGCACAGACTCGGATGGTGATGAGTTTGCTCAGTCCTACCAAGATGAAAAAGATGAAAATTGGTATCATGACTTGCAGAAAGCTAGCGGTCAAGATACCTCTCCTGAAAAATAGGCTTCCTCTCACCCTGTGGACCAGCCACAAAGGAGTCTGCTTTATACCACATGGTAATGCATAAGGGCAGCTTAAGTCCTTGATCTCCAGCTTTCCAACTTGGCGGTAAAGACTAAGGTATTGACAGAAGGTCTCCAGCTGGGGCGAACATTTTCTGAGCCCCTCCTGCCATTTAATAAGGCCCTAACATGCATCTTATTGTGGGCATGGGTCAACCCTTGCTCTGGTCCACCAGTCAACCGCCAAGTTGAATGGCACAGTCGCCCTGTTCCAGGTGATTCTGTGTTTTTATCTCCGCACCCCTCCCCCAAAACGTGGTGCAAGGGCATGCAAGCAAAACAAACTCTAAAATGTTCCCAAATACTCTCCTTGATGGAAAGTCGACGAGTTTTTCAACAATTGGTAAACAAGTATTTTTTTCAACCATCTTGGCGTTCAAGTCCGTGAATGCTAGCTGCCTGCTCGGGTGCTATTCCCACGCCCATTGAGCCTCGGAGGCTCAAGTCCTCCCAGGTGCCCTCGAACATCTCCGACCTGTCCGGCCCATGTCATTAAGGACGCTAGAGATACTGCTAAATTCATGACTCGTTGTGGTTTGGACACCACTGATTCCATTGGGTGGGCCATCGGCACTAGTGTTGGCATTTGCTGCCATGCCTATCTACGGTCCACCAGTTTTCAGGCTATGTCCACTTGTCACTCATGCCATTCGATGGAACTGGCCTGTCCGGAGACAAAACTCTGCTTGAGCGTTTCAAGGAGAGCAGGGCCAAGACTCGCTCCCTGGGCTTATTTTTCCCCAGCTCGCCCGCCACATCAGCTCTGCTGCTCCTTTTGCATTTTCGGCAGTGGTACCCCATACCGCCAGCCAATCCAGCCCTGGCATTGCATCGAGCTTTGTTGGTGCCGTTTTCTCCACCGCAGCCAAGGGTACAAGGTAAACTAGCCACCCAGTCCACTAACCTCCTTGCGCTCGCAGTCCCACCTGCAAAACCTGTGCCCTTAATAGAATATGGCCACCCAGTGGGGGGCAGGATCTGACAATTCTTGCCAGGTTGGCCCCCCATAAAATCAGACAGGTGGGTACTGCAAATTGTTCAGCAGGGCCATGCCCTCCCCTTCCCTTCTGCACTGCCGCAGCTTCAGATTAAACTTAAAAAAAAAAAAAAAGGTTAAATAAAGCCATATATATGTATATTTAAAGCCAAATACATTCATAGATCGCTTAATCTCTTTCACAAACCCTTTTTGTAAAAGTAGAGAGATGAAGGATAGAAGGAAAGTGTAGTCCTATAGGTTGCCATTGTGTGAGTGCAAAAACAGCACCTGTGCCTTTAAGGACCACCCGTATCCCATCATGCCCAGCGGATGGCAGTTGCTTCAGTTCTTTTTTCTGGCTCCTGGTGACAGAATCTTGGAGCACTCAACTTGGCCTTTTTGGCTTTCACTCTTCAAAAATCTCAAGTGGATTTTTGTGACAACTACTTCACTGTCCCTTTAATTTTTTTTTGTCTTTTTCTGACAGGAATTTGTGGTTTTTAGTCAAATAGAATGCCATCTTTATTTGACAAGTTTCCTACCTGTGGGAGAAAGAAGTCCAAATCAGACCCATATGACGTCTGCATTATCTGCCTTCCTGAAAGTCATGTTCCTGGAAAATGCCAGCAGTGCAGGAAGCTTTCTGGGCCTAACCTGTGTAAAATGGATAAAATCCGCCTCCATGGCACTGACTGGCGAAGCAGGCAACAGTTGCAGTCTGAAAGTGGGACATCATTAGAGAGGAGAGGGTCAGCCCTCTACCAGGGCTCTTCCACCCTCCTCTGAGGACTCTAGGCTGTGGAAGGTCCAAAAAGAGGAGTACAGCCCAAAAATGACATTGTTACAGGTAGATGTTGAGAGGATCGACATCGAGACAAGGTACACTATCAACTTATTTCCCGTTGAGGGCTGGGTCGACATCGAAGAGGAGGTGAAGATCGACATTGAGATAGGGTAGGTGAATGTTGAAGGTGACTACACCATCTAGACACCGAAGGAGTTCGACATCAAGAGTGTGTCGACCTCAAGACACAGAGGAAAATCGACGTTGAGGAGTGTGTCAATGTCGAACACCTAGCCATGCAGAAAGAAGGAAACTGAGACTCATTTCCTCATCTCCTGACTGATTTTTCCAGAGTGTATTTGCCTTCTTCTCCGATAGTGGTGCCAGACTCCCCTGCTCCTCTTCTTTTATCTCCTCCCCCACCACCTAATCTGTCTCCACCGCCCATTTCTCCTCCTGTGGAAGCCCCTCTTCCGAGGCGTAGAGTTGCTCTGAAATTATCGTGTTAGAGAACACGCCATCATTCTCTCCACTCCAGACATCGCCACAGGCCCCAGAACTCTTCGTCTCAACCATCCGCCAGACACTGTCACCATCGTCATGCGTCGAGATCTAGATCAAAATAACGTACAAGGTCTAGTCACCATTCTTACTACTCCACCTCCTCTTCCAGCGCAGAAAGATATTCTACAACGCTGTTGGACTCTCCACAACCACGGGTTTCTCCAGTGGATGATGTTACTACCTTCCAGTGGGTCCTGGTGAGAGGGGCTGCGAAGTTAAATATTCCAATGTTGATTCCAATGCCATCCACATCGGTCATATTTGAGATGCTTCAACCCCGATCAGCGTGAAGGCTCTTCTTTCTTTGGTTCAGAGTCTGTTGGAACCAGCGATAAATCTGTTTCTCACTCCAGTTTCTCCTAAATCTGACTTCCCTAAGCAGGATCCACTCTCTCTGCTCCGACCCACCTCCTGATTCTCTGGTCATCTTAGCAGCTAAGAACACCATTCTGCAGCTCCTTCATATACTTTGTCCAGACGAGGAGAGTAAGAGCTGGATTCAGTTGGCTGCAAGGTGGCTGGTACCACCATGAAGGCAGCGAGTGCGTCAGCACTTCTGGGCAGGTACGATAGGGCCTTATGGGACTCCTTACAGAAATTTGCAGACGACTTCTCCAGAGACAAAAGTGAGGGCATTCTTGAGGTTGTCAACGAGGGGATGGTTGTCTCCAACCAGCCGATTCATCCTTGCTAGCGGCCCACTAGTACCGTCACAGGGTGGCATTACGCAGACATTCATGGCTCCGCCTAACAGCCCTCAAGCATGAATCACAGCAACGGATCCTTAATCTGCCATTCTCAGGATCCACATTCTTCGGAAGTCACACGGACGACAAGATGGCCTGGATGAAGCTGGAAATAGAGACCCTCAAGGCAGTTGGACTTAAAACAAAAAGAACAACCACGGCCCTACAAGCCCAACCCTCAGCGTTTTTTTTCTCCGAGGGTTCAAACCTCTCACTGGTACCAAAGCCACCAGCAATTCCAACAGCAGAGGCCTTACCAGCAATAACAGCTGCGGCAGCCTAGAGGTAGTCACTCAGTAGCCTGCTCGGGGGGAAAGCCTACAGCAGGCTCCAAACCATGAATCTTTCCTTACCCCTCTCCTATTACCCACTCCGGTAGGGGGGAAGTATTTCACATTTTCTGGCAGAGTGGCAATCCATCACAAAAGACGCCTCGGTAATAAATATTGCTCGGAATGAGTATTGTCTCAGGTTCATAAGTCCTCCGCCAAATGTACCACCAAAACCATCAATCAACGTCTACGGATGCTGTGCTTGGAAGTCGACATCCTTCTGCTGAAGCATGCAGTGGAGACTGTTCCTCCCAAACAACAAGGAACTGGCATTTATTCCTGGCACTCTCTGATAAAAAAGAAAGGTCCCAAAAAAAAGTGTTCAGACCCATTCTTGACTTTAAACAGGCCAACAAGTGGATTCGACGAGAAGTTTTAAATGTTGGATCTGCATCACATCTATCCCTAGGCACACCAGGGAGACTGGCTCTGCTCGATAGCCCTCCAAGATGCCTACTTCCTTATACCAATAGCCAAGAAGCATCACATTCTTAATGTTCGTTGTGGGTGAAGATCACTACCAGTACAAAGTGCTTCCGTTGGGCCCCAAATCAGTCCCCAGAACTTTGCCGAAGTGCATGGCAGTGTTAGCTGTCCACCTAAGGAAGCATTGAGTGTTCATCTACCCCTATCTACACTATTGGCTCATCAAGGCATCGACAACTCAGGAAGCCTGATTGCAGTGCCAGTGGACGAGCAATCTCCTCCAACAATTATTGCTGCATATCAATCACAGCAAGTCAACGTCTACTCCTGTTCAGACACTGCAGTATTTGGGGGCCTCCATCGACACCAGTCTAGCAAGAGTTTCTCCTTCGGAGGGGAGACTGTTTTCAATCTGTCTGAAGGTTCAATCTCTTATGAAAGCCTCTCACCCTACCGTGAGGACAGTGCCATCTCTTCTTGGATCGATGGCTTCATGTTTCTTCCTATAGCTGAATGCCCATCTCCACATGCGCCCTCTTCAGAAATGTCTCGAGGATCAGTGGGACCAACTCACGGGCAGTTGGGAGGACAGGATCACACTCTCCCCCCACCCCATGCAACACAGAGTCTGAAATGGTGTTGTCCTCCGACGAATCTGCTTAAAGTGATGCCATTTCATCAAGTTGTCTCTTCCCAGGCCATAGTAACAGATGTCTTGTTACTAGGATGGAGAGCACACATAGATCACCTCCAAATCCAGGGAACATGGTCTCGGAGACAGATGACCTAACACATCAATCTCCTCGAGCAACGCGCAGTTCACCTGATGTTAAGAGCTTTCCTCCTGTCCTTGACAACTAAACCCCTGCTTGTTGAGACAGACATCACGACAACCATGTACTACCTCAAAAAGCAGGGGCAGGGGGGGACGAGGTCCAGACCTTTATCCCAAGAGGCTCAGAAAATTTGAAAGTGGCCGATAGAGACCTACGGATCATTGCAACCCATCCCCCAGGTGTTCAAAATGTTCAAGCAGACTCCCTAAGCAAAGTCCTGCAGGAAAACCACAATTGGGTCCTTTACGATGACGTCGTGCAACACATCTTCAGACTGTGGGGCACTCCACACATCGACTTGTCTGCTACCGCATAACATAGAAAATGCCCAGGCTTCGCCTGGAGGTTCTTCAAAGCAGGAACACTGGTAATGCCATATGGATCGACTGGTCTGGCAAATTTCTCTACCCCTTTCTTCCGATCCCCCTGATCCAGTCAGTCCTCATCAAACTGTCTTACTTGAGAGCCAGAATAATCTTGATTGCTCTGTAGTGGCCACATCAATGGTGGTTCACGGACCTTCTTCAGCGGTCAGACAGTCCACATCTTAAGCTGCTGTGCAGACCAAATCTTCTCACGAAATTCGGAGGACAGATGGTTCACACCAATCTCTCCTCCTTGAATTTAGCAGCATGGCTCCTGAGCTAGAGGAATGTGGACACGTGAACCTTCCACAAGAATGCATGAACCATCTCAAGGAGGCTAAACGACCATCAACTCGTTCAGCCAATTCATTCAAATGGAAAAGATTTTGCATTTGGTGTTGTAACAAGAAGGTGGACCCAACAACCTGCCAAGATGTATTTCTTCCATATTTACTTCATTTGGCAAACTTTTGGCTTACAATTCTCTCCCATAAAAGTTCATTTGGCAGCTCTTACTGCCTACAGATAATGTCCTTCACAAACCTCTTTTTTCATAATCCCCATTATCAAGGGTTGAAAAAGGTCTTCCCTCCCATTAATTGACCTCCTCTTTCCTGGGAACTCAATATAGTTCTCTCACGTCTCATACAGGACCCTTTTGAACCCATTCACAAATTGTCCTTGCAACTTCTCTCATGGAAACTCCTTTCCTTGTAGCAATCACATCAGCACGTAGAGTAACGAAATCCAGGCGTTGTGCTCTCACAAACTAAATACCGTTTTTCACTCCCAACAAGGTAGTGATGAAGACTCACCCAAAATTCCTTCCTAAAATCATTTCAGATTTTTTTCCACCGCTCTTGGTGGAGATGGACTTGCTACTCTATTCAGTGCTTATGACTATCAGTTGAGATCCCCTGAGAGAGAAGGATTGGTTTTTTACCTCTAATTCCAGTTCTTTCTCAGGGGAATCTCCATTGAAGTCATAAGCAACCCCCCGCCTCCCTGGTGGAGAGGACAGAGGCCATTATTGTTCCTATCACTGCCACATCTCATCAAAAACAATGGAAGCAACTGCCACCTGCTGGGCATGATGGAATACTGATGGTCTGTGAGCCCTTAAAGGCACAGATGCTGTTTTTACACTCGCCCAATGGAAGCATATAGGGCTGCACTATCCTTCTATCCTTCATCTCTGTACTTTTACAAAATCGGGTTTGTGAAAGAGATTTAAGCTGTCTACAAAACTATTTGGCTTTAAATATATGTGGGTTTCCTTACCCCTTTTCAAGTATAATCTGAAGAATTGGGCCATTGTAGCCTTCCCTATAGGCTGCATAATGTTCTTATCTTACGTGTTTCTACAGGCAACCATCTACCCTTAAGAAGACATACTATGGAAGAGTGCTCAGGGATTCCCGTTAGTGGGCGGGACTATTCAGTGCTTATGACCTCAATGGAGATTCGTCTTGTAGGAGGCTGGCTCAGTATATGGTGTACACCTATTGGTGAGGTACTCTGCACTGAGTCCAGGCAACCCTTTGTGATAGTTGTAGTGGTCCCTGATAACCAAAGTTCTCAAGGGTTGCTGTGGAGAGCAGCTAGCGGGTACATTACCACGCAGTCAGTCAGTGAAGCTTATACACAAGAAAGAACCACACCAGTGTGAGAAAAATGCCTTGTATTTATTATACACCAACATTAAAACTCCTTTGGCATATCTCCTACCTGGAGATATCAATACACAATAAAATATACTTCAAAACAGGTAAGTAAAGCATAGGAAATACATGGACCCCTATGGGGGTGCCAAACCATATACTAAAAAAATGTAAATGCGAGGTGAGTACCAAAGCAAGACTAACACACAAGGAACTAGGGTCCAGGGGAAGCACGGAACCACCACCACAGGTAAGTAACAGAGTTGCTAGGCGCCTGTGTGCAGAGGTGATACCCCAGGTCAGTGTCCACAGGATAACGTTGGGAAGTCACAGTTGGAGTTTTACTGTTTCAGGACCCTTCCCAGAGGACCCCAAGGAAACCCTTTGGCGCCAGGAAAGTTGGAGTACACCCCCACCCATGGATACCCAGAGAACCAGGATACCTACAAAAGGGAGCCTGGGTGAATAGATGCAAAGTGGCGTCAGAACCACCAGTTGTCGTCAATGGGGAACCTTGGCTGCCCAACTGCTACAGAGTCTTGTGGACCAGGTTGGTGGAACCTAGACGTGGATTCCGGATGAGTTGTACCTGCAAATAGAGGGGACAGGGTCCACACCACCCAGAGGTGTCTAGGAGCAGTAGCACGATGCCAGCCCTTGTAGCACGGAGGTCTTAAAGATTCAGCTGTGGAGCCCAGGTGACGATACAGAGGCACAGGAGACTTCATGAACTGTCGCACGTCGGTTGACGAGATGCAGTAAGGTCAGTGGCCGCTAGGACCACTAGCAAGCCTTGTCAAACGCAACAGACGTGTTGCATGAAGCTTAGTTGCAGACCAGCAAGGTCTGAGGGACTCACTCAGCAAGGGTAAGTCCGAACCGGCGCCCAGCAAGCAAGAGAGCCACCAGGAATCGGTGGAGACCCCAGGAGGACCCTCTGATAGCAGGCACAAGGAGGCCTGGGCATCACACAGAAGATGGATGCCCACATCGCTGGAGATGCATGGAGGATGTCACTCTTGGAGCTGTGTAATGCTGGAGTCTGGTGCTTCTTGGAGCACGAAGATCTTCGGTCAGGAAAAACAACAAGCCTTGGCAACGGCAAACAGACGCAGTGCTCAGGGATGTGGCTCTGGTCGGCTGGAGAGGGATTACAGTCTCCCAAGTTGCAGGGAGGACTGGTCAGGCCTCTAGAGAGCCAACAAAACACCGCCTGTGTTGTAGAGCCGGGAGGTGTCCATGGGAAGCAGGATCCACAAGTCGGTCGTCAAGGTGTCTGGATGCAGGGAAGTGACTCCTTCACTCCAAGGGAGAAGATTCGTTCTTGCCATCTTGATGCAGGCAGAGTTGTGGGGGTCTCAGGAGGATGCACAGCCACGGAGGTCGCAGAACTTGGAAGAGCACGGAGATAAAGTTGTAGTAGGAGTCTTCCAACCAGAGGCAGTTTTGTCCAACAGCAGAAGAGTCTTTAGACAAATCTTCAGGCAAAGCCAGTCGGTTCTTGAAGACGAAGTCCGGAGAAATCTATGGATCCACCCTCAGGGGAGCCCTTAAGTAACCAGAAAGGGGGTAGGACTACATCTGCAGTGACCCACCTATTGGGGGAGGGGGGTCTGGGACACTACTCTGTTGGCCTAACCAATCAGATGCTCCCGGGGGGGCCTCTGCCCATCTAAGATTCAAGAGGGCAGAATCAAGTGGCCACCTGGAAGAGCTCTGAGCATCTCCCAAAGGTGGAGCTGAACAGAGGGGCGGTTACTTTGTGTAGTTTGGCGCCAGAGCGGTAGCCAAGGGCTCCTGAAGTGGGTCAAACTGGTTTATGCAAGGAGGGCACCAAATGTGCCCTTCAAAGCAGCCTGGAGGCGCTGGAATCACCCCAACCCTAGCCTAAGACACCTATTTTCAAAGGAGAGGTGGCTATACTTCTCCTCTACAGGAAATCCTTTGTTCTACCTTTCCCTGCTCGAGTTAAACTCCGAAGCAGGAGGGCAGAACAGTGTCTGGGGTTGGCACACAGACCCTGCAAGGCTACACAGGTAGACATGGAGGATCTTCTAAGGAGCCCCCAGTACATGGTATTATGCAATTAACACTCGAATCAGTGTAGTTGCATGATTCCAACATGTTTGATACCAAACATGACCAGATTCGGTGAAGCCATTATGTAGCTGGACATCTCGACTTGGCAAGTGCCCACTACATACCTTAAAACGGCTTACCCACACTTACAAAGCCAGATAATGGATTTTGGGGTTTGTAGGCCTGTCTCTACTTGTGCAGGGGCACCCTCACACCTATAACCATGCACCCTGCCCAGGGCCGGACTGGGAACTAAAAGCAGCCCTGGCAAATTTTGCCAGACCAGCCCCCGTCCGGTGCGTAGCGAGCGAGCCCGACCACTAATAAGGAGGTTTGGGGGGGTTCTCCCCCCAAGAAAAGTTTGGAAAAAGACAGACCAAAATGGTGAATTTTACAGCACATTTATCATTACATATTCAATTGTATCAACTTTCAAAGCACAGTAAATAGTAGATGACCTTTAAGAGCACCAGGTTACCCACTCAGTCATATGTACCCATAGACATTCTTTCAGAGAGCACCAAAAATAGACACAAGCACACAGGCCACTGAGGCCAGAAACTGTGGAAATGTCACACATAAGCATCTGATAATTAGCACCTAGGGCACAGAGGCCAGAAACTATGGAAACGTCACACCCAGGCCTGGTCACACCAGGCCAGAAAGCATGGAAACGTCACACATAAGCACCCAGGCCAGTAAGCATGGAAATGTCACACATGACATGAGCCTCCAGGTCACTGAGGCCAGAAACTATGGAAATAGCACACATAAGCACCCAGGCCAGAAAGCATGGAAATATCACACATAAGCACCCAGGCTGCCAGAAGGCATGGAAATGTCTCACATGGCACCCTAGCCCGAAAGCATGAAAAATTCACACAAAGGCACCCAGGCCAGTGGCACTGGAACACTTTTCAGAGTGTGGGTGCTGCCATCAATGTTGCCTGTACATCACTCAAGTCATGGGATTGTGAAAAATTCAAGAATCACACAAAGAACAAGGGTAGCAATTCAGCCTTGCCTATTCCGGGACATATAAAACTTAAAAGTATATGCCAAACCATTTAAATACACTGCACTCTGCATACTGCACCCTGCCTTATGGATAAGGGCTTGCACTAGTGGTGACATCCTGGTGACATATGTAGTAAAAGGGAATATTTTTAGGCCTGGCAAAAGGTTCCTTTTGCCAGGTCAAAATGGCAGTTTTACAACTGCACAGGCAGACTGCAATGACAGACCCTGGCCTTGACACATATTTAAATAGGCTACTTACGTGGGTGGCACAATCACCTGGGCACAATAAGTGTTGCAGGCCCACTAGCAGCATTTAATTTACAGTCCCTGGTTACATGTAGAACCACATTTCTAGGGACTTACAAGTAAATTAAATTTGCCAGTTCGGTGTAAGCCAATTTTACCATGTTTAAAGGGAAGAGCGCAAGCACTTTAGCACTGGTTAGCGGTGGTAAAGTGCACTGAGCCCTAAGAGCCAACAAAAATGGCCTTTTTTGATGTAATAAAGCAGATCAAACCTGAATTTAATTTGGAGGAATCTGAAGCCGACAAGGACTTATCTAACCATGTCTCAGCAGTGAGTATGAACAATATGTATCTAAAAAACACTTCACACGGGAGGCCTGTGGAAGACTAGTGCTACAGCTCACCATCCTTGAAGAGCATCTCCCCATGAAGTCCCAGTATCATTTTGAATGTTTAACACAGGAGAGAGTTTACGGATGCATATTCTTTAAAGTTCTTTTAAAGTATTCTGAGTGTTATGTGAAGCAGATTAGCAGATACGTATGTCCATTTACTTTGAGGAGTTGATAATTGGCATATCCCACTGCCATTGTATCAGCAGCAAATAGTTACAGACCCTACCACCAACCATTTAGCCCAACCGTGAACATGAAGCATAGGTTGTCCTCAAGGGCACTTATGTGACAATTCACTTGTGTGACAACTTGTAGGACACTTTATGACAGGCATGTGCTTTACATGTGCATCACATGTGCGCAGCCTTTTGAATCTCAAAAGTACCTGGAGGGGACTACGGGAGAGTAATCCCATTTAAATGGATGGATATATGGATGGATGGCTGGCTGGATGGATGGATGAATGAATGGATAGATGAATGGATGGATGAGCTTTGATGAGAGGACAAAGATGTCTGCGAAGGACATTGTAAGAGTTAGGCCGGACAGCTTTATCACAGTATATCTGAGATAAGCCCTCACAGGTTCAAAATAGAAACAGTGCAAAATCATATATTATGATCAAACGGCCTATGCACTCATTGTGTTAATGCATTCAATTAAAAAATATGGGTTTACAATCCGGCATATCTGTTTCGTCTCCCACCCGTACAAAGCCGAATAAAAGCGTAGTAGCCATCTCCACTTCTTGTTAGGGCAGACACAATGCCTGCGCGCACCAAATCAAATTTTTTAATTATGATGATTCTCACATTGCCAAGGTATTTAAAATGATCATTTGCCCTTAGAAGGGTAGACACACTTCCTCTACGTCTATATGGTCACCTGCTATCAGCATATACATCGTTTTCTCCCATTTAACTAAGAATTCAGACGTGTCCCCAGATATATCCCATATATGCATATCTGGGCAAAGATCGTTCAGGGTCTTCTATGCTTATTAAAATATTATCCGCATTTAGCAAAATCCTGTCTTCCTTGGATGATGACCCTTCACCGAAACAAATGATCTACACAATTGTAACGACACAAGCCTTATTAAATGCACCAAGCTGTAAATGTGTCGACAGACGTCATTTGCCAAGTATCACAAACATAAAGCAATCCTTTCTTTTCGATGAAGCAATAATAAAGTGCCCAGAAAGCCTTTACAGTAAGGGTCAAGGGACTTTCCCAAGCAGTTGTCTCTCTCTCTCTCTACGACATATTTAAATTCCCAAAGATAATTCTACAAAGAGAAAGAGGCAATTTGCAACTTGCAAGCAAAACAAACTGGAAATGAGTGACACGAGAGTGAGATCTCTCTGGGTGAATTCCTGCGCCATCCATCTTAACAGAAGCTATTAAAACTTCACCTTATCTCTTAATTCAGCACAACTTCGGGAGTCCTTTTTCATAACTCGATTGGTGAATTTATGACTACCTCCTTATCTCTGCAAGCTGTTAAAAACAGATGCTTTGAGCCAGCCTGTCCCTGCTTTGTCAACTTGATGCAGTTCTACTTCGAAATGAATTTAAAATAAAACGAAATGTGAACGTCTTCCCTAATCCCTATACTTCATGCCGCTGTCTACCCAGTGCTCCTACTGTGAAAGGGTCCAGGTCGGATCACACAAATGGCGCGGGGAGGACGGGCGGCTCGTCCTCTATGAATGTGTGACGCGGCTCGCCGTGCTGATTGAAGGCCGGGAGTTGGTGTTTAGGGCAAAGCAGAATGAAACTAGGAAAGGCATCGAGGGCCAGGCAACACCAGAGTTCACAGAAGCAGACTGATGTACATGCAGTGTGTGACGTGTGGTGGATCTGTGATTCATAGATCCACCACGTCACACTGCATGTACATCAGTCTGCTTCTGCTGCAAGCGTGCGGTGCACTGCACTCCACCATCACTAGCAGCAATCAAACAAGCAATGAAAGTCCCGGTTAACTGCAGGCGTCACGTCAGGCGGTAGGCCACGAATGATTTATTACCCCCATGGTCTGGATCGGGGATACATACATGTCCGCAAGGATTTCGGACACCACACCCACCAGGCTGCATGGGACTTTACACATCGATCCATGGTAATTGGTAAATCAGTCGTGAAGTGACTTCACGACTGATTTACCAATTACCATGGATCGATGTGTTGTGTACACTATTAGCCGTGCCGCTCGCGCTCGGTCCGACCTCATACTATAGCCTCTAGAGCTGAGCCAGGCCAGCCACCACCACCTCGCTCCACCCTAAGCCTGGATAGGCCCTGGCCTGGCCCCGGCGGTTCCGCGACCGGAGCGCAGTGGATTAGGCACGGCGGCCTAAATGTAACCAATAATTTTATTCAATGCAATATGCAAACGAGTAACGACTGCAGGAGAGGAGACTCACGCAGGGGACGGTCACTCACCTGCGGGCGCCGGGGGGCAGACACGGGGGCAGGCTAAAGAAATAATTAAATTATGGGGTGCCTCCAGGCTCTGCTCCAGCCTCTTTCAGTCGTCTCTGGCCTCCTCCTCTGCCTCGCAGTCACGCGCACTTTTTATTGTGCGACCCCCAATGCGCTTGCGCATGATCACCCTGAAGAGTCCAGACCCCACCCTAAGGGTGAATGACTGTACCGCGGCGCGCAGACGCGGCGGCGGAGACTGGGAGTAGACGTCACTGGCACTGCGCGCGGCGCATCACGGTGCAGCCACCCAGGTAACAGCCAGGTGGATTTTTAATAAATTATAAATAATAGGCTAGCCAGCCTAAATGAAATAAAATCGGGTGGCATCACGGGGACACGGACGGTGCGTGCAGCACCAGCAGCTGCATTTTATGCAGATAGTTGTGCTTGTTGTTTGCTCAGGTTCCAAACCGGCCCCCTGTCACGAAACCGGCCCCAACCCCATCCAGCCTACCGGGGGATTGCCCGGTGCCCGGAATTGCCAGTCCGGCCCTGACCCTGCCCATGGGCTGGGAGGCCTACCTGGATTCCAGTGTACTACCGTCAAAACACACCGACACCAGGCAAAAAGTGGGGATAACTATGCCAGAAAGACCCTACTTTCCTACACCTCTGAGAAAGAATTTGGATTACTGGTAAGACACCATTCCTTCTTACTCGCTATTAGGATGGAAAAGTCCTCTGCATGGTAATGGATGTGTACCCCTCTCCTAAGTGCCCACTTGTGCTGTTGTCAGGACCCCAAATGCTGATTTTTGTTTTTAGGTAAACACGGATCATGCTTGTGCGCCATGACATAGGGCTGTCTCAAGGATTACGGTTGTGTTGGAATGGGAGGGGCGCCCCAAGCGCTACGCTCATAGTTGTGGAATGTTATTGCTTTCACCAGGAGTTAAGCAGCATGAGCGCGGTGGCGGCACTGTACGGTGTAGTGATCAGCAGTAAAAGGTCCTTTTATAACCTGTGTCACTGGAGTGAGGCTTACAGGCTCACTCAATTTTAAATGTTCTGCTGCTGTGTGCTTAGCTCATCCTTGACTTACATCAGTTAGATGTGAAGTGCAGTGCAGGACTGGTGACTCTGCACTGGTTGCATGGATGCCTGGGAAGGGTATAATACAGGGATAGAGTAGTGATGTGCAGTGCATGCATGGTGAGTGTATGTACTGGGTGTACGTGTAACTGGGAGGAGTGCACTACATAAAAGATGTAGTGATGTGTAGTGTGTGCATGGTAACTGCATGCCAGTGGTTTCGTCAACCCCCTCCCCCCCGCGCTCTTACAACTAAGCATATTGACTCATAATTATTTATGAGCCTGTTCTGTCTGTAGACAAATGGTTTAAAAAAAGAAGAAAGGGAAAACGATAATGGATGTGAACTTGTGAAGCAAGTCACAGCAAAAGAGGCCCAAAAGGTGAAAAGATGAGAAAGAAAGGGTTTGCAGGGGCGTAGCTTAAATTGGTGCAGCAGGTGCAGTGGCACTGGGGCCAAAAGGCTTGAGGGCCCCACTGAACCTTGTTTATTGCTATATTTTATCATTCATATAACAACCAGGAGCCCACTTTCTTCCTTGAATTGGGGCTCACAATAAACTATCTACTGAGGCTGTGAGCGAAAAGGCTGGAAGGGAGAGTAAAACAAAGAGCATATGAAAAGCAGAAAGAAACTGTGACAAGAGGGAAGGTCCGAAAACATGAAAAGATTAATGCAGCGGTGAAAGGATTGATGGATGAAATGTAAAACAACATTGAATTGGTGGGTGGAAGCAAGAATGGCTGGGTTATGAAAGGCTGGAATAATGTATAGATGGATGGAAGTTTAAATGAGTAAATTGATAAAAGAAAAGTGAAATGATGTGTGGATGAAAAAAAAGGGATGTATGAATGGGAAAAGGATGAATACATAGCTGGAATTGTGAGTGGAAGGATAGAAGGATGGATGAAAGGGTGTATAGATAGCATGGTAAAGGATGGAAGCATGAAGAGATGGATGGATGCATTAAAGGCTCAAAGGATGGAGAAATAGATGGATGGAAGGTGGGATGAAGGGACCTCATTTGGAGTTGGTTGGGCTCTCTCGCTTCTCTCACCCGATGGCATTCATAAGTATGGATCAAAGGTGGGGGTATTGTCATTTCCTGGCTACTCCCTTGCTTGTACATGCGATCATCTTAGTGCATACTCCTACGTACTGTACTACCCAGAAGCGGCTCCCTGCGCTGTAAAGTACTGCACAGTAATTAAATTAAATAAAGTATGTGTGACTAGATTATCAGGCCTGTTTCTTTGTACGTGCAGAATACTCCAGCCCACTCCCTCTGGCGAGGAAGGGGACATGGATCTAGGACAGAAGGGGGTTACTAAAATGAAATGCTTCATCTTCAGCAAAGACGCGAGCATCCTTGTACCTCACACAAGAATTTTGCTAATTGGTATTTCTCTTTTAATTGATAACATTTAGGACATCGATAGATTTTAATTAATATCATTTAGGACATTGATAGAACACGTGTTAACCAACTTTATCGTTTCCAATCCATTTGCTGCATGCCCTAGTTGATAAGAAAGGTGTGTTTTCTAAGTTCCAGCAGATTTCGAAAGTTGGAGTCATGCATTCTGCACCTGTAAGGCTTTGCAACCAATGTTTATGAACAGAAGTTAATCGCTTTGCAAGAGCTCTTACATTATATCCCCTGAAGAAGTAGATGTTGTTGTCTCGTCTGTCATAGTAGGCAGTGTCGAGGGTGCTAAAAACCCCAGGGAAGCCCTCGTTGATGGGGCGGGGGTACCTGTACCCCTGTTGATCTTCGATGTAGGCAACGTCGTTCACACTGTCATACCGCCAGTACTGGGTCCCTAGAGTGGAAACATGGAGGTAGTCAGTCACTGAGAAGTAATGCAGAAGAGAGGAGAGGGAAGTAAAGAACAGAGTAATCATGACAACAGTGACTGTGATATATTCAGATTTACCAAACCTAGTTACTGCGGTAGATATACTAGAGCAACGTTTTCAAATACATGGTCGGACAATCGGGAAGGTGGTTAAAAAAAAGAAAGTGGAGCGGGGGTGTAAGGAATTGGTAAAAGGGAGAGTTGTGTGGGGAATTCTCACCAATATTTTTCAAAATGCCTTCTTTCTTACACACTGGCTTACATTTGAAAAGCATAAATGCAGTGAAACCCAATTGGTAATAACAAATGTAATACTATTCTATGCTCCAACGTCTTCCAATAAAAATTGTTCCTCACTTGTGTCGGTAGGCCTAGTGCCAGCAACAGGAAACGGGCCAAAACACAATATGGATGCATCACATTTTTCCACTGAAAACTGACCTTTTAAAAAAAAAAATTTTTTAGTAGCTGTGCATTTTGGGCCCCAGCTCAGCTGGTACCCAGTGAAAACTAGCAAACTTGCACATTTTTTAAAACTAGACACCTGGGGGAATCCAGGGTTGGGTGACTTGCATGGCTTGCACCACGTTTTGTTACCCAGAATCCCTTGCAAAACTCAAACTTTGACAAAAATATATTTTCCTCACATTTCTGTGATGAAAAGTTCTGGAATCTGCGGGGAGCTACACAGTTACTTCCACCCAGCATTCCCCCAAGAGTCCTGATAAAAATGGTAATTCACTTGTATGGCTAGGCCTAGGGCCCGCGACAGGAAACAGCCCAAAACACCACATAGTTACATCACTATATTCCACTCAAAAAGGAGCCTTTTTTGGCAAAGTGAGTAGCTGTGGATTTTGGGCCCTAGCTCATCCGGCACCTAGGGAACCTAGCAAGCCTGTACATTTTTGTAAACTAGACAACTGGGGGAATCCAGAGAGGTGTGACTTGCGTGGCTCTCACCAGGTTTTGTTACTCAGAATCCCTTGCAAACTCCAAACTTTGACTAAAAAACAGATTTTCCTCACATTTCTGTGATTGAAAGTTCTAGAATCTGCTGGGAGCCACAAACATCCACCCACCCAGCATTCCCCCAAGTCTCCTGTTAAAAAATGGTACCTAATTTGTATAGGTAGGCCTAGTGCCCACGACAGGAAATTTAACATGATTACATCAAATTTTTCCACTCGAAACTAACCCGTTTTTAGGTCTCGCCTAGGCAGCGCGCATGCGCTGTCTCTCCGAGACATTTAGTAATCTATATGGGTGGTGAAACTCCGCCTATTGCAGGGTAATTTCTCGCTGCTTGCCATTTGTGGACTTTGGCATTTTTTTTGTTAGCGGGCTTCTTATTGGATCTTGATCCGATACGTAACTTCCGTTTGTACCGGAAGCAGCACCACCTCACTACAGTCTCATTATGCTTACACAGCGTAATTGTTATTTTATAAAATAGTGCGCATTAACATGCGCGCAATACCTGTAGCTTCGCATATGGCGGCAACGGGCCGCGTCTTTCTTTTGTTCTGCAGGGCTGCCTCCTCTCCAGCTCTGCAGGCTCACTGCTGTCCTGTCTATAGAATGCTTTATACTTCTTACAGTGCGACATGCCGAGCTTTAGCTTTGCATATGGCGGGCCGCGCCTTTCCTTTTGTTCTGCACGTCTGCCTCCTCTCCAGCTCTGCAGACTCGTTGCTTCCCCGCTTATGGCCTGGCTCCAGTCCCGCAAAGAATGGCTCTTCCTCCGCCCCTCGCCTCCATACCACTCTGCTGACTGACTACAGAAAGCTCGCATGCAGTATCGGAGCCCATTCATGAGGGTTTTGAATGGTTTTAATAATGGTAAGTGTGAATTCAGCAGCAGCCGTAACGCGCCACTTTCAATTTTTAAAAGGTATCGTCCCTTTCGTGCTAATTATTTGGCACTGTTTTGCTACTGAATTATAAGTAGTTCCACCTTTAAGAAGGCGGGTCGTCCCCATAAATGTGCAACTTTCTCCAAAGCCCGGAGTTTCAAGCCGGCCTAGGGTGTCCGCTCCTTCCAGTTCCACAGGGTCTGCATTTTGTATTGACTGTGGGGCTGTGACTCGCCGCCAGTTTCTGTGCCCTGAGGAGGAACTGGCTACATACACCACAGGAGGTGCAGAGGTGTGCGTTACACCCCTGTTGAGACAGCTTCATTAATCCCCATAGAGACGCCAACCTGACCCGTGACTGTTTGTGCTCCAGCCCAGCAGCTACATAGAGATGTCAGTCATGAGACTTCCTTCCCCACAGCCCCTGAAGCCCCATGGAAACATGAGCCTGACGTGACTTACCCTGCCCCGACCCTAACGCAACGAATTAACATGCAAGTCTTGAAGCGTTCCCGTTTTCCTGACTATACTGCAGTTCGGCTGCACAGCAAACAGAAGAACCCCCTCTTGCACACTTGTATTTTGCAGTTTACTTTGTGGTTTTTTTTTCCAGTTTTGATATAGCGCAAATTCAACTCTAAGCTATTGAGTGGAACGCTTAACATGGCACCAGTTACATTGCACAAGGACAAATTCGGTTTTTGTAGGCACAGATAATAACGCGATTTCCCCAGGATCGAGCCGACGCCAAGATTAGAACCTGGTTCCTTGGCTCAGAAATGGGTAGCCCAGACTGATGTCACATTCTCTCCCCCTGGCCAAATCTTCACAAGCCCATGTGAAATCCCGAGGGAAGCTGCGAGGTTGAAAGTGCCCCGCATTATCTTTCTGTAAAACACGCTCATTCATCTCCTGTTTCAGCTCTAATTGTATTGTACGATTGTTTCCTTTTAATAGTAGCTTCTCCTCTTTCTTCGTGATCTTTGTAATTGTAAACGTATGCACTGGCTCTGTTAATGAACAATAATAAAGAAAATGCAGGCCGCCAGCTCGTGCGTGTGGGGGCGATGTATGGGGTTTATTTCTTGGGTGGTACAGAGAGACCGAGCCACCCCTGTCTTTATTTCAGGTACTCTAGAAGAGCACCCCATGAAATAAATAAACACCTGTCAGAAAAAAATAAAACTAATTGCCCAGTACATTAACAGTAGACGAAGAGGGATCGGCTTTTCAATTCCTTGAGCTGCAACTGCAACAGAAACAGTCGCAGCTGCTCTGGACAAATGCTGCCTACTCTGCACTGGTGCAAAAACCGGCTTCAAAGGCAACACAACAAACACAAGTGGCATCTACATCATAAAACAACATAACCTTCGTACCGGACACTTGCAACCTTCAGGAGGTTTATGATAAACATTCTATCAGGCACAGCGCACTCTCCCACAGTGTCCACGAGCAGAACAATAAGGCATGCTGCAGCACAAACGGTAAATACCCTTTCTGTAACTTTCTTTAGTCTTTGACTGCATGTGTTAGTGTTTTCACTGCCGGCGCGGCTGGACAGCTCGGCGGGCTTATGTGACAAAAGTGAATACAAAGCGCATTTCATGTTTTATTATTTTTTGTTTAATTTAGCACAGACACTGAACTGCTCCCTTCAACTTGCATGTATTCTCTGTGCTCTGTCTGTCATTGTTTGATTGTATACACACAATGGGCACTCCCCCTCCCCCCCCTCCACTATCCACTAATGCATTAGGTCTCGCATTTGCGAGATTTTGTGCTATTGGAATTGTAAATGACAATGCCTTTTATGTATATGTTTAAAAAACATACAATAATAAAAGGCATTGTCATTTATAATGTCAATAGCACAAAATCTCGCAAATGCGAGACCTAATGCATTGCAAATGCTTGTTTGCAAAGTGGCTAGCTATGGATTTTAGGCCCTATCTCAGCAGGCACCTATGGAAACCTAGCAAACCTGTACATTTTTTAAAGCTAGACACCAGGGGGAATCAAAGGAGGTACCTGCATGGATCTCACCAGGGTTTTTTTTCTTTTCCCAGGATCCCTTGCAGACCTCAAACTTTGACTAAAAAGCACACTTTCCTGTGATGAAAAGTTCTGGAATCAGCGAGAAGACACAATTTTCCTACCACGCTGAGTTGCAACATGTACCCCGATAAGAATGGTGAGCCAAGAGACTATAACACAAAAGGCACTAAAGTGCTACATTGCTAGATAAGCAGTAAGGGTAGCTGTGGTAGTTGGGGGCCATGCTGTGGCGCCACCCATGGAAACCTTTGAACCACAGACATTTTTAAAAGCAAGACAACCAGGAGATTCAAGGGTGGACTGCCTTGCTTGGATCCCATTAGGTTTTCTTTACCACAATGCCCTGCAAACCTTATACTTTGCCTGAAATCATGCATTTTCTTTGAATTTCTGTGACGGAAACGTCCGGAATCAGGAGGAATCCACAAAATTCCTACCACACAGCGTTACCCGACTTTTGCGGATACAAATGCTGCAGTACTTGTGTGGCTGGGCCTAGTAAATGCAACATGAATTGATCAAATTGAGGTATATGGGAGTCCCCTCACAAGGGCTGCTATTGAGCTTGGACTGATCCGCTCCTGTTTCGTGCCCTGGATCCAGCCGCACAAGTGGCGCAGTGTTTTTAATGGCACAAGTGGAGTAACGCTAGGTGCCAGCAATTTTGAGGATTCCTCCTGAATCTGGAAGTTTGCTTAAAAGAAATGCAAGGAAGATTTGTGATTTTAGGCAAGGTTAAGGTTTGCAGGGCATTGTGGATAAGAAAAATTCAGGGGATCCCTGTGAAGCACACAACTCTGGACTCCCCTCGATGTCTAGTTTTCCGAATTGTCTGGGTCTGGTAGTTTTTTTCTAGGTAGCGACCTACCCAAGCCCAAAAAAATCAGCCATTCACCATGGCAAGAGGGAAGATATTTGGATTCAGCCCCACTCTCCTGGCCTACATGGAAAAACAATCCCCAAAAGAATCAAATGTCCTCTCTCTTGCCTGTGGGATGGGATGTTATAAGCCCCAGGAAAGCAGAAAGACTGAGGATTTAGGGGTGAGGGTGGGCCTGATGCAAGGATGGGCCAGATCCACCTCATTATTTAAAAAAACAAAATAGTCTGTCATCCACTGGGCTTTCTACCCCCGGGGGGCAAATTGGGGGAAACCCCCAGTCTACCCCTGGGGGAGGCGCAGGAAGATTGGGTTGTCCCTTTTGGGGTGGGGTGCGGTGTGGCCAATGCCAGAGTGCAACGCCCACAAAGGGGGAGGGCATATTTGGAGTGAATTCCTCTATCCATCTCCCAAGGGGTAGAAAATCAATTGGGCCCTGGAGTGGAGAGAGTACAGGCCCAAGAGTGACCCTCCCTCCAAAACAATATGTATTAAATGCAGCCCTCTTGCTTAGTGGGCTTTCTGCCCCCCAGGGGAAACAGATAGGGGGTAATTGCCCCATCCATCTCCGGGGGGGCAGAAAGACAGAGTCCTTTTTTGGGATGAGGGGCATTGCCATGCCCTTGTTGGACAGCCCCAACCTCTGCATTTTTTGCCCTGGTGGGTAATCGCCCCCCCCATCCACCACTCGGGGGGCAGACAAACTTGTCTGTGCCCTTGCTGGGGTGGGGTACAGCCATGCCCTCCTGGGAAGCCCCCACCCCTAGTTCATCTTTTTTTTTTTTCTTTTTTACAAGATACAATCCCCGGTGTCTAATGGGCTTTCTGCACCCCTAGAACCCCCGTCCGGGGCGCAGAACCGGGGTAATCACCCCATTTGCCCCCTTGGAGGGGAGGGGAGACTGGTGTGTATATACCTCCACCCCTATATTTTTATTACAAAAAAACAGTCCTTGCTGTCTAGTGGGATTTATGCCCTCCGGTGGTGGGGGGGGGGGGACTGGAGATTGGGGTTAATCACCCCATCTGCCCTCTGGGGGGGGGGCAGAACAGGTGTAATTTTCAGTATTTCAGCCCCCCCCCCTGGTGCAGTTGGGGGCAGTTTGTGGGGGGGATTGAGGGTGCACAAGCCTGTGACCAGGAGCCCTGCCCCTGTCCCTGGTGTCTAGTGGGTGGATCCCTGCATGGGGATTGCTCTACTGTGGCGATCCCCAAGCAGCGATCCTATGGACAGAGGTACCATTAGAAAGGGGAGATTCTCACCTTTACACCAATACTTCTCCCATGAGAATCAGTGCTCAGAGGGATGAGATATGCCCCAGAGCATGATTCAGTGAAAGTAAAATGAGCCAACATTTCACTTTTATAATCTTGTGATGTCAGCGCGCCCTGCGTGCTGATCGCCATAACAACCCCCCCCCCGCTCAGGCTGCTTGGGAAGCTCTTTCTGAGCAGCCCTAGCCTGGGGGGGCGCAGAGGGGGGGAGGAAACTCTGCAAAGCAAAAGAGGGGCCTTTCTAACCCTCTCCAGCGTTGGCCTGTGGCTGACAGACGCACTGGAGAGAGACTGCAGCCGATGGCCGCACCTAAGGGGTTAAATAATATATTAATCAGTGCTGGGTCAACATTTATAGCATATGACGTGCTTCATCTCTAATAGTTATAAAGAAAGGTATTTAACAAGACATGGGATACAAGGGCTTAAAACACATGGTATTTGCCTCTGCACTGCAGTAAATGAATGTAAGAATGTCCCCTGCTCACAAAACCCTTTGGTTAGGGTTCCGTGGCTGGTATTTGGCAAATATTCATTCCATCGTATGTAGATCTCTAGACTAGGTTGCTTTGTGTTCTATTTTACATTCATTATTTTCGGTGAAGGTCCTACGAGGCAGAGCCTTTTAATCCTCGCTGAGCGTTGATGGAATCTTTGAAGTCGAGAACCAGCCTGTACTTTTCAATGATCTCGTGTGAACGCAGTAGTCTACGGCAGGCTAGCAGTTCACAGACTGCATCGGATTTCTCATGTGCAAATGTTTCTTTCTAGAGTTCTTCATTCTCAGACTGCATGCGTCTCAAAACCCCCCTTTACATTCCCAACACCCGACATGAAAAACTGACCTTGGCTTAAAACTTCCAACTTTTGCCTCTCCTCTTCTTTCTAGTGACTCTCTCATTCTTTTCCACCCTCTGCACTCCTGCTCTCTCTGAACACAGTCTATTTATTGTAAGTCTCTTATATGCTGGTATGAATCTCTTTATTTTTGCAAAGTGCCCATACTTCATTTCAAAGATCGAAGCCTTCTTCTTTGAAAGTAATATCCTACCAATATCTGATCTCCTCTGGCTTCTCTATCAATCCCACCTGCACAAACTCACACATTCCCCCATTCATGATCACAACTGAATCCTATTCATTTAATCTGCCACAAACACTTGACATGGTTCCCTTTAGAGCACCAGACCAGTCCCAGTAACCAACAATATCCACTGGAATAACCACTACCCTTGGGATCTGCAGCAACGTGCAGCCTGCTGTATAGCGCTTCAACGCCTCATCAGGGGCTGTAAGTGCCATATAAATGCAACAGCACAGTAAGTAGCAATATTGTCACATTTAGGTTTGCTGGCATGACAAACATGTATCTAGGTTCCTTTTCAGTAATATTTTAGGGCATCTTCTTGTGATGGCTGTATAAGTGCATGCATAGAACTCTGCAACCTAATGTATGTGCTTCCATGTGGTAGAGCACTTAGAAGCCCCTGGGCCTATGTCGCACTCTGCAGAACATTGTAAATAAACATCTATACATAATCTTTGCACATTAGACTTACCCCAGTCCAAACTTCAAAGTTTGAATCTACTTGTCCCGGCCTCTATAGGCCAACTATGCTATTAGAATAGAGGAAAGAGCGGCAGGCTCACATTTGTAGCAAGCTTTTGGTCACATTGATGCTGCAGAAGATACCCTCTTCTTTTCATGATAAGAGACAGGGATGGTCATTCCAACTAACTGGTAGGAACATACAATCAGATCTTGCCTATTCCTTTTGACCCTCAACTGCAGTTACTTCTGGGCCAATACAGACGACCTGCTGTCGTCACCAGGTGGCTTGAAAAGACCCAGCTCTCTAAACTTGGATTAAAATAGCTACATTCTTTAATTTCCAGCTGGTCCCAGGCTCCTCAGAGTTTGTATTTTTACTCGATGAAATATATACGCATGCCACGAGAATCGTACATAAATATGTCCACCTCATCTAAGCTGGAAGAAAAACACTCTAAAATGGAGTTAAAAAACCAGAGCATACACTAGTGCTACATACAATTAAAACTGTTTGCCAAGTCTTTTTTAATAAGAAATGAGCTATGGAGATGTTAATTTGTGGATGCACACACAGGATGATGAGAGCTTTGTTCTATTTGGGGATGTGCAGACTCTGATGAAACAGAAGTGACCTGAAGATGCACATCCAAGGGTAGTAAGTGCAAACTCACCTTTGAAAAATAGAGTGTAGTCTTTGTCCCTGGTCCAGATGTGGACGAAAGCATCGATATTGGACTGTGGAATTCCACGCCATCCCTCTGCCAGCTGGATTGGGTCACCATACCGCGTCCTGTTCAGGCGGTTCTCATACATCCAGTACCAGCTGTTCCGGAAGAAGTATGTGTTGTACTGGTAATCGCCCAGTTCTCCGTTCGCTTTCTTCTCTCTCCACACCCAATCAAACACTGTGTTGAAGCGGCCCTTACACTTTCCTAAACCGAGGGATGAAGAAAATATTTTGTTTTATAATTGATATTGACACCTGTTTTACTGCATTTATAATAACTTTGTCTCTAAACACTAGCCTTTCAATAACTTAAAATACAGATTGAAATGCATTTTTTAACATAGCGTTATAGCTTGCTGCAGTGGACTATGCCTCCATTAAAAACCCGAGCTCAGGGCTTTAAGTGGACCGGGTCCTGCCGGTGCTCACCACCGGCATTCTAAAAAGCAGGTGCTGAGACAGGTCCCTATCGGGTTCTCCATTTCTGCGCTCACCCTCAGGGTGGAAAAAAAAATCTTAACTCTGCAGCAGTACCACCCTTCACTGGCTTTGATAAATAGTTCTTTCACAGTCTCATCATTTCAGAACTGACGGATTTTCATATTCTGTACAACGAAGTCATAGTTGTTGCTTATTTATCTTATGCAACTAACAACAATTGACAAAGCCAACAGTCCAGGCTTGTTGTAGGTGTAATGTTACTTGTATGATATATAGGGATGCAATGACAGAAGCTGCAAAATACCAGGCAGCACAATATGTTGAGCACAGATTTTTTGCTTTTGTGTTTAAGCCACGCCCTTAATTACATTGGCCACGCCCCTTTGAGAATCCCCCCTCCCCCCAACCCCAGTTTTTTTATCCCACTTAAAGCCCTGCCTGATCCTATGTATTTCACTTGGCCGGAATAGTGCACTGTAGCTGGCTAGCTCATTAATGGTAGAATCAAATCCAGCACTGTACATTTTATAATCTTCCTGGCTGTCGGATGCTTCTCACTCCCTTCTTTGACAGCTCTTGCTGTCCCTTCTAGGCCGGACAAAGGATCGTGGTCCCTGAAGGGCGCGAGAAGGACACTGGATGCGGGACCCACAGGGGGATAGCTGCCAAGGTTCCAGATTGCTATGTGTGACATTTTCATAATTTCAGTGTAATTATGAGTGACATTTCAACGACTGTGAGTGAACCTTTTCACGAGTAAATCCAAACAATGGCGTGCATGGAAAGAGATCAATATCAGAAATTACATCCTTTTGAGCAATGAGAAGCTCTGAAAACTACTTGAAACTTCTTCAAAACCCTTGAAATGGAAAGTTAAGACGAGGTTTATAATGAACACTAAGTTTCTGCATTTTGTACCAGCCTATCTTATACTGTATGCAATCCAGTTTAAAACAATGTGCAAATCCACAGTGCTTTCTGTTGCAGGCTGGGGCCTCGTGGCACTATAATACAGGTGCCAACCAGTACTGAACTATGTTCCTGTCTGGTTACAAACAAAACATTCATTCTAACCCCTGGCATTTTGGAACAAATAACATGCCTCTTGTGTAAACTAACTGGAGTAATTGCAGTGACCTAATAAGGTAAAACACATACTGCAGAGATCAGATGAGTGAACTGTGCAGAGTCTGAGACTGAGTGCGTGACTCACCTAGGCTGGCAGCACCAAAACTCTAACCAAGCTGTAGATCAACAGAGCTCTGTAGTGCTCTGTTGATCTAAAGCTTGGTTAGAGTTTTAACACACACAGACACGTGCATGTATCTACATGTTAGACATTGGTGGACGAGTTCTCTTTCAGCAGATGTCAGAGGCACCTGGGGAGGAGATGTGGCCTTGTGGCTAGAGCTGCCAACCCTGTAACTAACTAACCTTTACCAGGTTCAAATAACCAGCCTCAGCGCAATGTCCTATGATTTTTGGGCAATTCACTTAATCACCCTATGCCTAAAACATATGTGTAAAATGTACTCATGCTCATATAAATCTAATGCTCCGGGCCACCTTTGTGCTATATAAAACTGCAAAAAAATCTGTAGCCATTTCATTCTCACTGGGAGGGGATGGTAAATGGAGCTGTCCCCGTTGCACAAAACAGAGCATAAAGTTAAAAGGGTTAGAAGATTGCGAGACAAAGGAGTGAGTGACTGGTCACATCTACCATGAAGTTGTTACATATATTTTTTTAGTTCTTTCCCATGGAGGGTGGCGGGGTGAGACTATGTGTCAGCAGCCTATGGAGTTTTTTTCTAATGAAAGCCTGGCAGTTCCAGGCCTAGGAGCTCTGAATAGTGGCACACTGCTGCTTAGGCCCTCACGTGTCCACAGGCCCGGTTCCAGGACTTTTCATCTGGATGGGCCATGGGTACATTTGGGTGGGCCCAATTTTTGTCAATTCTGGAGGTTGCCTACACGCCCAAGATTAAATCATATCTTCTTCCAAACTGGCACACAATGTATCTAGAGAGTTGTTTGAGAGTAAGAGCCAATGTCTATAATCAATAGCCACAACCCTTATATCTTCCAGCAGGCCAGGCTTCCACTAAAGCACCTGGATTCCAAGTATATTCTAATAGCAGTTCAAGCTTAAGGAGGTCCCAGTTACCACACCTACGCCTTGACATTTTGCACTAGGAAGACTGGCTACTTGGTCCTTGCAATTTGCCCAACACCTATTTCTTTGCATACTGTGAACTTTGTAACTGTTTATTTTCAGGTCATTCTTTTGTGGTGTACATTCACTGATAAAAAAGTTTAAAAAACAACAACACATTTGGAAAATAGGAAAGCAGTATTGTTGACAAATAAGTGCAGTTTTCATGCTTCGTGTAATATCATTAATTGCTGTCAAACAGGTAACCTTCTGGCACCGTATTACAGAGGGGCCACAGATGCTTGTGCAGCCTCTTCACCTTCTGGCGCCGTATTACAGAAGGGGCCACAGATGCTTGTGCAGCCTCTTCACCTTCTGGCGCCGTATTACAGAAGGGGACACAGATACTTGTGCAGCCCCTTCACCTTCTGGCGCCGTATTACAGAAGGGGCCACAGATGCTTGTGCAGCCCCTTCACCTTCTGGCGCCGTATTACAGAAGGGGCCACAGATGCTTGTGCAGCCTCTTTTGTATACTGAATACTGACGCGCTGGCACACATGTATAGCCAGTGCTATATTCAGAGGATGTTCCCTCATTTCATCGTTTGTGTGGTGTCACACCACACAAACGATGAAATCGTTTAGTCTCTTACCCCATCCATATTATAGATGTGGGCGTAGAGGCACACAGACTCACAAAATGGGAAACAAAATCAATCATCCAGACTAACAGAATACTCCAGCCATGGTTGGGTTTTGTACCAATTTGAAGTGAATGCTCCATAAAGTGCATTTGCTTCACTCGGGCCATGTCGTCATGATATGTTGGTTTGTAAAGTGCACTCTGACCCAGGAGGGAATGCCAAACCAAGCCAAACCTAGCGCCTAATCTGGTTACTCAAAGCCAGGTCTTCAGCTTCTTGTGTTATTCAATAAATGGAGAGGAGGCTCGGATTTGTAACGGCATGCCATTTCATGGTTTAGGATCGATGTAGGAGAAGACTCAACCACCAGATCTGGTTTTCCATATGCGTTGGTTGTGAGCAAGTAGAAGTCTTGTCGAGCTGCGATGTCTGGAACGTTTGTGAAAGTAGATGATATTTTAAGCAAGCAAGCATTTAACTTTATTTTGGCATACATGCCTTAAAAGTTTTCACATACAAACATTTAAAAAACAAGCGAATCATCTTAAAATACATTCTTTCAGGTAGATAATAAAAAATGTGTCATTATCATGGCTGTACCATTCACATTTCCATAAAAGTTAAAATTCACTACAAAGTAAGAGGTTCGTATATACAAAAGGATAAGATGGCCATAAATCGCATTGCTGCTAATTACACAATAAAACCTCATTACTTAATTACAGGTATATAAAGATCAACTTTCCTACAATCAATCCAATACTTTATTAAGGTCTCTAAAATGCATTACATCTAGAGCATTTATAGTCATATTTCCATGGCCAAAAAATACTTAGAAACAGGGTCCACTTAGGTGCTAATAGCCAGCCCACTTCGTTCTAGGGTTCTTTCTTGCATCTTTTTCCTAATGCCCCACATGTGGCTGAGGAACTTGGCAACTGCACAGGCACAGACAGATCTAGTATCCGATTTTAGAATTCGCAAGGCATCCCGATAGTTCCGTGTGCCCATTTGCTGACAGATCGGTTTTATCCATTTTGATCTGGGGCACGCGTAAGCTGGACAAGCGAACAACACGTGGGCCAGGGAATCCATGGGAGCCGTGCATCCAGGGAAGTTACTTAGGCTTGGGACTTTACTATGCTACTTGGCTACTAGCTCATTCACGGGGAGGGTGCCAAGCCTAAATTGAATATAAAGTTTTCTGTCATGGGTTACTTGAATTAAATCGAGGTTAGGCTTCCAGGAAACTAATCTGTTTATGCTGTAGGAATTCTGTAGCAAGTGTCCCCCAGTCAGTCCTACTGGAGTCTATTTGTATGACCCATTCCCAATAGTGCCTCTTTACTATATCTTTTTGAAGTAGGGATGAATCAGATTTTTCCCAAGCTTCCCTTAGCCCTATATCAAACACAAGCCTCCTTACGTTACTTAGCCACCTGACCTTGTTGGAGGTATCTAGATGGATGACCTCCGCCAGGGCTTCAGCATAAGGCAACAGCTCCGGAGTCCTCCAGATTCTGTCCGAGAATAACAAAGGACGGAACTTTGGTGTATCACTGATGGGGCGTCGTCCCATATCTAACAGAGGTTAAAGTAGGGTGCTTTGGGGCAACGAAAGTAGATGATATTGTTGAGGTATGCTGGGCCTGAGTGCCTTAAAAGTTTGGGTGAGGAGATTGAAATGTGTTCAATTTGGTATGGGTAGCCAGTGTAGCTCCTTGAGGTAAGTGTGATCTGTGAGTGTCATGGGAAGTTGGGAGTGATTCTGGTTGCCGAGTTCTGGGTGTTCTTCAGCCTCCGGATGCGACCTGTTTATCTCAGCGTAGAAGGTTTTCTTGTAGTCTAGGTTGCTGGTGGCAAGAGTGTGGGTGATGATTTTCCGCATGTTTACTGGGAGCCATTTGAAAATCTTCTTCAGCATCTTCAATATGTGGAAGCATAAGGCACTGATGGCGTTGACTTGGGCTGTGATAATGATTTTGCAGTCAAGGATGAGCCAAAGGTTCTTGGCTAGGTTTATTAAGTTCTGAGGTAAGTCTAGATCATTAGCATTAATGCCACCCTGTGTATATCATCCCACATTGCTTAACCCGTGGTAGCCCTTTATTGAAAAGAATGTATCAGTTCCAGTGCGAGTAGATGTGGTTAGACAGAGTATCATCAGGGCCACTAGATTTATGTGGTAGGGGAGGACCACATTACGCAGCAGAGTTGACTAAATTATGCAGCAAGAAAAGGCAAATTATGTGCTGTAATGCGGCGACATTTTGTGATAGTATTACTTCATTATTTTGTTATTTTTTACACTAGTTAACACTGTCTGGGCCTAGGTTGTGCCTCATTAATACAAGTTTAACACTCAAGTATAGCAAAAAGCAACTGAAAGGTGAAGAGTCAACCTTTGCAAAGAGTCTTGTACTGCGCTACAACATGTATTGCAGCATTTTGGAGTAACTTTTCATCTCTTTGAGCTAGGAAGATTTTTTATAAATCTGCATATTATGCAACAGAGGAAAGATGTTGGTAAATGCGGCAAATCCATAATTGTGCAGAAAACACCACAGCCATAACATTGTATAATTCCAGTGGCATTGAGTATAACCTAAGAATGTGCAATGTACTGTAACAAGATATCAGAATATGTAATGCTCACATTTGTAGCTCTGCCATATTGATGAGAACAAATTCAGCCCAACACAATAGCTTACTTGATATAACAAAGTTATTTACTTCACCTCGGCATCTGGCAGAAAACAGACAGACATGCTTAGCGCCTGATTCAAAAGGTAAACTTAAACTTTTGTGGAAGTTTACTATTTTTTGGTATTCTAAACTACAAGTTTAATTTTACAAATAGTAATTTTATGACTCTGGAGACTCCTCACTTGTGACAGATACTCCGCACTTACAAAGTTAGGCCTGTCCTATCTTTTTATGTGCCTAGCTCTCCACCCTGACTGCGGCCTCTCAGGAGTTGGAAAATTAACATAAAAAGGAGAGACAAATAGATATCCATTTAGTGGCTGATTTGTACAAAGTAAAAAGTTGTAACCTGTATAAATTGCAGCTTCGCCACTTTAAATGTGTGATCTTGGCCAAATATTTTATTTCACCAAAACTCATTTTTCTTCATATTTGTTCATGAAAGCACGTTCAATACATGAATCATAAAACCAACTCTACAAAAACGTATTGTGCTTGATTTTAGTGTTGCTCTATAATAATCTTGGCCTCATACAGGGTCTCCGAGGCGACTGTCCTGCCTGTTGGTTCACTAATGACTGTCACCTGGGTGAGGCTTAGGGCAGGAATGACTGTAAGCTCATGTTTTAAAACTACTACTTTTAATAAGTACTTCTCAGTGCAGCGCTATTTTGTGACGTATTAATGTCAAAGCTTCCAGGGGTTATAAACACACTTTTTTGAATTTTGAAAAGACTATTATATTTTACGTGATGTTTGTTGCATATTTTACATGGCAAACATTTTCAGGCATCCGCTTGTGCATGGGCTCTAAGAGCCAAGCCAGAGCCTTAACTCGGCTCTGGGGCCCTCCCTGTTAATTTGTTGGCTCGCCCACCTCCACCCCCAAGACACACCGCCTAATTTCAGTTTTAAAGATAGAGAAAAAAGATTACAATGTCCCGACATTGAGATGGAGAAAGCACTTAACAGGTGCCTTCTCCGTGGGCTCTTCTGCTGTGACTGGGTGGGCCAAAGGTCATATTTGGGTGGGCCTGGCCCAAGTGGCCCCCCTGCTAGAACCAGGCCTGCGTGTCCAAGCAGAATTCGAATAGGCCCGTGAGCTTGTACCGGATCAAACTAGAACAAAGGGTGGCTAACGAAAGTTGAGGGGGCCCCCCTACAAGGTACACGGAGGGGCCCCACGCTCCGGATTTAATCCGGAGCTCTCAGGCCTGAGTACTGTGCAGAGGGGCCCCCTGCAGCTCGGGGGCCCTCCGCACCGCGGGGGCCTGTGTTACGCCCCTGAGGATCTGAGAAGACCCAGACTAATATCAGTGTGCACTTTGAGTTTGTGTCTGTTAGTCCCATGTTTTCCTATAAATGGTGCCAGACACATCGGCGGGCGCAGGATGGCTGAAATGAGGGTAGTGCCCATCACCAAGGCCAGTAAACGTCCAAAAGCAGATGGGCTCATTACCACATAACTGCGAGATCAGTCGTGAGAGGCGGAATACTAAACTGTCTTCACTTTTGAATGCATCACACACTTCACGACTGCAGCATCTTTCATGCTGTTCACTAATAAATAAACAAAGGAAAACCGTCACGTCTGACAATTCCCCAGCTGACTCCTATAGGTCACAGCCAGCCAGGGCGCTGTATTATTTAAAATCTCCCAAAATCAAATCATAATACTCCGAGCGGTCCGCCTCGGTCGGCGCGGCACTACCGGCGCAGCCAGTGGCACAAATCACACAAGCAGGCTGTCAGTGTTACACCAGGCTCTGCTGACAAGTGTCACTGCTCTGGCGCTGTTAAAGGAATTAGTTTGACCGGCACCACAGAGTCAGTGTCAACAGCTCACCCTGACCGGCCCAAAAGTCTAGTGCTGCGAATAGTATGTTGTGCAGCGCGTTGCTGAAAACTACTGGACAGACTGAGACTGTGTGTCTGTGTGTGACAGGCTGCAGGTTTTTAGCTGTAACATTACACAGCAAGGCAAATGCAGCTGAAAATAAACGAGCGCTAAGCCACTGACTCACTTACTTTACAAACCACGGCCAGCCGGGCACGATTCTGATGTGTGGTACTTGGCAGGGCTGCAGGTAAGGGGTGAAGGAGGCAACAAGAAAAGAGCAAACGGCAAAAGGCCCAATCTGCCAGTAGGAGGACAAAGCAATCTTTAAAATAACCCCAGAGGGAGCTTTGGGGGGTTAAAAGAAGCTGCCATGGCCAGGCTCCCATATATTCGTCAGGGCGCGGCCTGGCAGCACGTTGCAGGGGCGGCTCCTCCACTAGGACAGAGGAGCGTCGCCCCACTACTTTTTTCAAGTGCGAGAAGCAGAAACATAAAATGGTAAAACTAGGCGCCTGGCTGGTTGGTGTCCCGACCAATCACAACGCTGCCATTGCAGTGTTGTGATTGGCTTAGGAGAGGTGAGGGAGGCTGCCTGCTTCCTGTTCCAGGAGAGCAGGAGAGGAGCAGAGACGACGCGGGACCTGACCGGCGAAGGTAAGTTAACTTTTTAAATTTATTTTTATTTTAAATTAACCCCCTGCGCGCGACACCCCCCTTCCCTTCCGCCCCACCACCCACGACTGGCACAGAGAAGAGGACAAGGAACCTAACCGGAGCCGGGTGAGGAGAAGTGCGGCAGCTGCAATCATCATTCAAGCCGGAGCTGCTAGCCAGCAGGCGATTGAAGGAGCCCTGGACGTGGAGAAGGCCCGACGAGGCGTCCAGGAGCCCAGCAGTCCGTGACGGCACCAGAGGAGACACCGCCGCAGCCCAGGACAGACGGGAAGCACCAGCGCAGTGCAAGCAGAAGCAGCCAGAAAAGTGAGAAGGACACAAAGGAGCCAGCGGCCGGGACACCAGTACCCAGCATGCAGGCCAAAGCTGCGAATAGTGAGGAAATTTGCACAATTGTGCAGGAATGCATAAAGTCATTTGCACCTTTGCTATTTGCTAACAAAGGGCGGGGGTGACCTGGGACTCCAGCTCCCTGCTGAGGTTGTATGGAATGGTTATGGTAAGTTTTCTGTTGGTTCATGACGATTTGGACTTCCTTGCATAGTAATATAAGTAAACCTTATTAAGCTCTGCTTTTGATCATGTTCAGCAGAATTGTGTATAAGCTTGATACCTTGCTTTATGACATGCACTGCGCTTGCACCATGTTTCTCATTACCTCATGCAATTCTAACTTCTCACATTCTGTCCCGATGTCTGGTGATGCAGGCGACCGTCAAGTAAAGTCCTTGAGAGAAACTGTCTAAGGCCAAAGGCTTTAGTTGGTCTTGGAGTATTTTGTGGAACAATATGCCAGGCAGCTTATCGAAGTAGAGGTTACAGAATTTTCTAATGGATCACCTTTCTATCACATTCACATGCTAGCACGTGTTAGCTTTCAATAAAATGTTAGGTATTTACTAATTTTCAGACCAAGGGAGGGAACATCCCAGGCCCAGCTCTCACTGTGCTGCTGCATTGCTCTTGCTCCTGTGTTCCCCCTGCTTCTTCACCAATTTCTTTGTACTTTTTACTTGTTTGCCCCTCATTTTTCACTGCTTTCTGCTTCCTTTTCCCTTGTCTTCTGAGTGCTTTCTTCTTGCATTTCATTTGTTTTCACTGTTTTCTCCTTGCTTTTCCCCCAGTTTTTGAGTGCCTTCTCCTTGCTTTCCCCACGTGTTCATTGATTGAACAGATCACCACAAAGCAGTTAGCAACTCCAGCACCTTGAGATGCTGAAAGGTTATTTGCAGCGCTTTATGAATACTTGATTGAATTTGTAATGCAATCTTAGCCTAATGTTGTTCTTATTTTTTACTAATATAGTTTTGCATTTTTTATGTTCAGTTCATAATTAAGTCTGAGACAGTGTCCCTTAAACCATAAATATCAAATCAGTAAGACATAACACAATACTCTAATAAGTAGACATTTTAATACATTATAAAATCTACTTAATACTTTATAAAATCTACAGATATAAATCACTTATCAAAGGCACAAAATCTTCTAAAATTATTAAGAATCTAGCCAATACACAAGTTATATCCATAAACTGCATGTGAAACAGGAAAACTTGTGCTGCAGATCTCGCAATTATATTATAGTTTAAAAGAACAGGTTTTAAATTTTCCAACATGCATTTAAAAAATGGAGGTAGACCAATACTATATGTAGGGTCGTTAAATGCATATTTAACCCACAACTACATGAATCTTCTGATTGTTTAAAGGATGCTGTCCTGCCGGGTGAGATTGTAGTGGGGATAGACCAGTTCTGAACCTTAAAATTGCATTGTGCATTGCAGGGTTGGATAGCCTTTGCAGGTAAGGAAGGGAGGTAATGGATTCCCAAACTTCGCAAAGATCAACTACAGAGGCCTTTTTGTCTTTGTTACTCCAGATCATTTTCTCTCCAGACCCTCTCCCCCACATCTTTAGTTCATTCTTTGAAAGGGCGGTGGGGTAGGTAACACCATAATTTTTGATTTGTAATATTTTTGCCATATCAAGCAAAAGCTTGGTATTCTCTCTGGCCAAAACTAATTCACTCTTCATTATTTCATCTCTACACAAGGAAACTAATTTTGGCTGCTCAGATAGTAATATTTCCCTCCAGAATCTCAAGGAGCAGGCAAGAGCAGTAGTTGACCATGATCCCAACCCAGATTCCATCTTTATTGCCTGGGCCACAGCACATTTTGGTAGGGAGAGCAAATTCTTTAGATACAACCCCTCCGTCTTTGCCCAACCCACTCAAACTCCAGGAAAGAGATTTAGTAAAAATCATCCCCAAATACTTGCATTCTAATACTTACTTGACTGGAGTATTACCAATATTTCTTCTCCTCCCCACTTCCTGTTTTAAAAATGCCATAATTTTAGTCTTATCAAAATGTATTACTAGATCATCATTTCCAGAATACCTCATGAATTCCTCTACTTTTCTTTTGAGGCCAATTGGAGTGCTGTCTAGGATTATCAAATCATCCACATACAGGAGGCCGGGGATGTGAGCGCATCCAATTTTTGGGAGAAAACAACTGTGTCGTCTGAAATGTGTTAGATTGGTTGGTTAAATACAATGCGAAGAGTATTGGAGCCAACATACATCCCTGGCGCAAACCATTCTCCATATTTATTTTCCTTGAGAGGCTCCTCCGTTTGTCCAATTTTACTCTGGCCCAGTTATTAGTGTGGAGTTCTCTAAAGATTCTCAGTATATCTTCTGAGATTTACAGTCTTTAATTTTGTCCACAAGGTTTCACTGTTTACTAAGTCACACACTAATCTAAAATCAACAAAACAAGCATAAAAGACTCCCCTCCCCCCGCCCCCCTCTTCAGTTGATTTACAGGTAATTGCTCAGAGACTAAAACAGTGATCAGTGGTGGAATGACCTTTTTGAAGCCCCCTTGTTCTACTGGAATCAAGTTCCCCAGTTCAATCCATACTTTAAGACTATTCAATAGTATTTTCACATATATCTTAGCTCCCTACAACCATAAGCTTAATAAGCTTATAGTTTTTTGGGACCATGAGGTCACCCTTTTTATGTATGGGCTGTGTAGTGATCTGTTTCTATTCTGCTTTGCTTATATCCATTGGCAGGTAGGCCCACGGAACAGCACGATGTCATAGTGTAAAATGCAGGTGCTCCGAATGTTTGTGTTTGAATTAAGCATTTGTTTCCTGTGGGTGTTATACTGGTGGAGGCACTTCTGTTGATGTCCTCCACAGCCCTGTAGCATTGGAATAAATCCTACCTCTGAAACACGAGTCTCTAGCGTGTTAACTACAGTCTGATAATAGACCCTTACCAATTAAAGGGGTGAACACCTGCAGCTGTAAAAGCTTTAAATGCCTCCGAGAGCAATTGTGCCCACCAGTCCAGATTTTATTTCATTGCTATTGCCGGCAGATCGTTTGGCCCTGCAGATCGAGTGAGCCCGATTCGAGATATTGAATCCTTTACTGATGACTCAGACAAGAATGCTAGGATCTTATTGGTTATGGGGCTAAAAATCTGGGGGGCAACATCACCATTTCCCTTGTATATAGTAGGTATGAACTCTACCCAAGGTTACTCTGCACCATGCTAGCTTCACTTTTCTCATTCCCCTGATTACCAAATCTTACCCGCCTCTAACATTTTTGGACATTGTAGGAAGCTGGCTCTGTATATACTACACCAAAGTAAGGTATAGTGTGCACAGAGTCCAGTGGATCCCCAGAGGCTCAAGTAGATAATACTAATGCTCTCTTTTGTGGTAGTATGGGCGAGCAGTTAAGCTTATCAGAGGGCTGTGTTCAGCATTTGTTGGACACACTCAGGCAAGAAATGATTACACACATTCAATGACTAAATCCGAGACCAATTGTTTGTGTAAATACTACTTTTTGTGTAAATATTACTTAGTACCAAAGATACTTTGTTGCAGTAAAATACGTTTTGCAATATCACAGTTTTCAATATAAAAAGTGGACACGTAGTGGATTTTTCAAGCGGTTCAATGTTAACCTATGGGAGGAAAACAATAATGCAATTTCACAAGTAAGTATACAACTTAAAAATCCAGTCTTCTGGTTTTATGATCAATGCTGGGCAGGCGTCAAATAAGTGTAGAGACTGCACCACCAGCGGCACTTACTTTAGGGTGACTACCCCCTTTGTATGTCCCCTCTCGTTGGGGGGGCATACCCCTAATCCTATTGGCTAAAATCCTCACATCCAATTTGGAGGATTTTCCAAGAAGGGGGGCACTTCAGCTTGGGACACCTTAGGGGTGGTCCTGGCTGAGAGGGGACACACCTCTCCTGCTTACTAATTTTGCCACCGATCTTGCCGCTTAAAGTGGGGCTTGGTCAGGGGGGCGGGCATCTCCACTAGCTGGAGAGGCCCTGGCTAGCAAAACAAAGGACAGGAAGCCTTTGAGGCTCACCACCCTGAATGCTGTTCCTGCTTGGGAGTAGGTGAGTCATCTCCACCCCAAGTAGGCTTTGTTTCTGACACAAGAGCACAAGGCTCCCACCTCAGGGGGTCAGAAACATGTCTGGAAGTGGCAGGCTGGTGCAGACCAGTCAGCTACACGTTAGTAGTTGGGCAGGTTCTCAGGGGGCACCTTCTGAGGTGTTCTGTGAGTGCATTTATTAATGAATCCAACACTGGTATCAGTGTGGGTTCATGAATCTGAGATGTTTGGTACCAAACATCATGGAATTCGGTGAAGCCATCGTGGAGCAGTGGAACTCGCATTGTCAAGCTCCCAGCCCATGTACTCAGTATGGCATCACTCTGCACCTATAATGTCTAAGAATGGACATAGACACTAAAGTGGCATATCTGCTCATGCAGTTATGCCTTCACAAGAGGTATAGGGCACCCTGCCTTAGGGCTTTGAGGCCTGCTGTAGGGGTGGCTTACCTATGCCTCTTGCAGTTCTGGCACACAGGGATGTGTGCCAGGTCGACTCTTCACTTTTATCTGCACCAAAACACGAAGGCTGCAGTGGTAGTGTGCATTGACTTGGCAAGGGGTCTCTGAGGGTGGCACTATACATGCTGCAGCCTTTAGAGACCCTCTCTGGTCACAAGGCCCTTGGTACCACTGGTATCTTTTACAAGGGACTTATATGTGGGCCAGAGGTATGCCAATTGTGGAATAAAGGTACAGTTTTGGGAAAGAACACAGGCACTGGGAACCTGGTTTTCGGGGACCCAGTGCACATGCAGTCAAAGTGCATCAGAAATCAGGCAAAAGTGGGGGGTGACCATCGAGAAGGCATTTTCCTACAGACATCCTTTCCTAAAACAGCCGACATCATTTCTCCCAGTTTTCCTTATATATAATATTGCCTTGTTATGCCTTATTCAGTTTTTGTACTGTTGTAACAACTCCCAATAAGCCAAATTATCTTTAATTGGCCTCCGGGCGCACTGTAACTTTCTTAACTTTTGCTTCATCAATTGACATTTCATGTCAAACCATCTATTCCTTTTCCTCCCTGTATAGGCGCAAGGCTTTAATATCTGAGATTGGTTCGCCAGTTTGTAACTAAGCATGTAACCGTAGATTTTATTGTAGCTACATACATATTTACCAGGTCTTCTTCATGAGATAGATGGGAGTATGGCTCAATTATCAGTTCCACTAGAGCTTGGATATGTTGAGCTCTTATCCACATTGAAAGGTGCTTGGGGAATTTAATATCTATTGGCATAACCACTTCTCTTCTTGACATTTTTAGATAAAACTTGGCTGTCAACGGAGAATGGTCATTTGATATGGCAGAACCTCGAAGTTCTCAACAAGGGAGAAATGCCATGCTGAGGTAAGAATGTAATCTATGCGCCCTTCCATATTACCATGTCAATAAGTCCGCTGCGCCAGTGTATCTGAAGTGTAGCGGCCCAGCCTTTGGCTCTGTAAGAAACTCTGTAATTTGACCAATGTCGTAGACTTTTGGCACCCTGAAAAGGAAGCCAATGGTACCCGACTGGCTTTCAATGAATCCCCAGCACTCTCTTGTTCATGATCTTGCTGTAACCTCAAATTAAAATCTCCCAAAACTAATCTCAAACTCTGAAATAACACTAAGATTTGTCCTATGTCTTATTCCAGTAATTCATAGTGAATTGACTTATACTTGTGTTCCCTCTGGGTAATGTATACATTTTCAGTAACCATACTCCCAACTGTTTTGCTGTAATTCAACAGATCTCTGCTAGCACCATGGAACCACTCACTTCGTAAGCACCTGAGTTACCCCATTGGCAAATGCACTGAAATCAGAGTAATTAACCCTCTCGAGTTGCACCCAAAGCCATTTGGTAAAGCTTCAGAATAAATCTGAGTGAAACTCGGGAAGAACAGCTCCCCCCCCCCCCCCCACCCCCGACAGCCAGGTCTCCTGGAAACATAAAATGTCGAGTTCTGCCCCAAAAAAATTCATTTGGTCAAATTCTAGATACGTCTTAACCCATACATAATCCAATCCAGTAACGAGAAGCCTAATCAATATCACTTAACCTAGATAACTCCTGCCAAATTGGCTCATCTGGATTTGATTGGATCAAATCTATTATAACTATTCACTGCTATAGTTATGTAGAGGTTATCTCTCTTAAATCCTACTGAACTATTTGATCCACTGGTCTTACATTCCTTTAGAACCAGACTCGCATTATAATTTAGAAAGGGTCCTGCTTGCAGGATAATTTCTTCTGAGGGTGATATAAGTTTTATACATTTTAAGGCTAATATTTTCCTCGCATCCTCTAGTTTTCTTTATTAGTCTAGGGAAAAAATTTGACCACTTTTATTTCCTCTGAGGACCCCCGGCAAAGAAAAGCCAGTTGTTTCAGGTTGCTAAAGGTTCAATCTTTTAGAGCTGCACAAGTGTGGAAGACCTCGGGTAACTTTGACCTCTTTAGTAATCTCATCTTACTAGCCCTCTTCTCTTGCTTATCAGTATCAAAATAAATTACTAACAGCTACTCAGGTGGTTGCAACCCCACAGCATACCTAGGGTTATTCATTTTGATAATGTTGTTATTGGTAACCCGATCTGTTGTCCCCAGACCATTCTGGTTTGGTTCCCTAGTCCCAATTGCATGGTATTAATACATTTTGTTTACTAGCACCTTTGTTAGTGAATCTGCCATTGCCCGATTACTGTTCAACACCTCCAGGAAACTTGTTAGACTTGAGACCTACATTTCCGACTTGCTTCACCATTTGAGACGACTTTTCTAAATTATTTTTTAATGTGGTGGTACCCTACCTGAATATTTCCAAAAACCGTTGTTCTCTTTACTAACGGTTGTACCATTACCCTTGCTTGCAAGCTAATAACCTTCAGTATTATCACCCTTAAACTATTCTTTTGCTTCCCCCTTCGCACCCTGGATTTTTCACCCTTTTGCTCTACTTTTGCTTCCCCCTTCGCACCAGAGCCATTCTTCTATAAAAAAAAACGTGGTCTCCCCTTTTCCTCACAAGCATTGGGACTAAAGGCACAGAACTGTTGGGGACGCACCTTGCTCCTGTTTCATTTACCGAATGACTTATTGGTATATTGAAGTCATTTGCAGACCCCACTGGTCGCACCAGCGCAAACGTTCATTATTGCTTTCAACTCCATTGCAATACAGTTGAGATACCCAATTCGTTTTTTTGATTTATCAATATTTCTTGTGCAGATGTTTCTGCATCAATTATATCAACAATAGATACCCCATGTGCTGCAGAAATATCCAAATTTGGTGTTAATTGCTGATTTGACGGATTCGATGAGAAGTTCTTTTCGAAGCAGTTAATGTCTTTCCTGCTTTCATCCTTTCATAAGAGCAGTTCTTCCTGATACTTCAATTCCCTGTAACCTGCATCTTTGATGGTCTAGCATAATGTTGAATAAAGACTTGTAAAATATATATAACTGTGTTTGTCTTTGACTTCTCGGAAGGAAGTGCATCTAAATATAATTTCCAGAGTTTCTGGCAGATCTGAGGCGTTTGATGTAATCTCCATGCTAATGCATTGTTATGAACAACACCCATGTGAGAGTTAATGAAACATTTGTCTGTTTTCCCTGCCCTATGGACCCACAGGCAGTCTACATGTCTGATAGCTAAGAGAAACCTAACCACAAGAACAAACACAATCTTACATCCGGGGGTGTTGGGAATATCACTAGTGTGTAGTACATCAGAATGCTTGAAATGCCCATAACATGCCATGGAATCTTGTGTGAGGGTCAGCATAGTGCTTATGCTGTACACCCTGATCTCTAGCAGTGTCATCGTCACCCTCATCTCATGGATTCCCAGCCATCTCCAAGTCTCTCTCATTCCATTATCTCCATCTCTCACTGTTTCATCTTCTGTTTCAGTGTCTGTCTTTTAATAATCTCAGCCTATCTTTGTCATATCTACACCTCTCTATTACCCTTTTGTTACATCAGACTATGCTTTCTGCCCCTCTTCTCATACTCCTTTGTAGGACTTATCATTTTACTCTTATATCAGTTTTTCTTTCCTTTTGGTCTCATTTATTGCTTTTATTTCCCGTCACCCTTTTCTTTCACATTATCTGTCGACTTCCCCATCAATTTAATCATTATCTGGCTTGTTTATCTTGATCTCTTATTGTGTTTTGTCTTTTACACGTATTTTTCTTCGTTTTTTGTTCGCTTTTCCTTCTTTCAATGTTCATTTGCCTTTCCAAATTCCTCTTTCCCAATTCAGCTCTTCCGTCTGCACTTTTCTCTGTATCTTCCTGTATTTTTTCTTTTTCTTCCGTTTTCAGACATTATCTTATCATGGACACTTTTCAATTTTTTACCTTTACTCACACTGTCTTTTTATCAGTTTTTCTGTTAGTCTTCTTTCCACTACAATACACTTCAACAGCCTCTTCCCAGCTAAGCTCTTTTTTCTTCCTTTCCTTTGTTCCTCCTTACTTCCCATCTTCGTATATCCACACCCTTTACATATTTCTCTGTAAGGAAAATACTGTTTTTGTATGATCATCCCAGCCCCCTCCCCCCCAAAATCCTTGGACTGATTCTGCTGGATTTTCATCTCTGAAGTACACTGGGCTTTGCTGACCAGGCCCCAGTACATGCGCTCTGACCCCCTCGAAACGTATGTGTTACTGGCCCATACCGGATTGGCATATTTAACTTGCCTGTAAGTCCCTTGTATATGGTACAAAGTGTACTCCGGGCCTGTCCGTTAGATGTTACCAGGGGACTACAGCACTTATTGTGCCACCACTGCAGTGACAAAGTGAAAACATGGCTCTAGGTCTGTCAGTGCAGCCTAGTTGGGCAGGTTTTAAGCTGCCAAACTAACATGGCACAATTAACCCTTCATCCAAGCCCAGACCTTCCTTTTTAATATTTAAAATATAATTATATATTGATAAAAATATGCATTTTTATTAAAGGCCTTAGTAGCCTATAAGGTATGGTGCTAAATATTAACAAGCATTTGCAATGCAATAGGTCTTGCATTAGTGAAAGCTAGAGCTATTGGCGTTGCAAATTACTATGTTTTTTAGTTATGTTTTTTTGTTTGCAGTGCACTGATTATTCAACCTATGTAAAGAGATAGGAAGGAAAGGGGATGGAGAAGAAACTGTGGAAAGCAGAGGTGGTACGAGTAGTGCTTACACTGCTGCCATTACAGTTGCGCCGTATTAACCCTGGATAGGCGTGCTGCTTACAAAAAAAAAGTGTGAATGATGAGAAAATAGAGTTGTGCGAGCCGCGCTGCTGCCATTTTTAAAGATATAGGCGGCGTGCTGCGCGATTTAAAAAAAATTAGACTATTAAAAAAATAGAGTTGGGCAAGCCACCCAGAAGAAAAGCAAGACGCTGCCGCCTATGTTGGTGATTAGAAGACATGCTGTGCTGCTTAAACATTGAATGATGAAAAAATAGAGGTGCAATCGCCATTGTTTGAGATTACGGGTGGCGTGCCGTGCTACTTAAAAAAAAAAATCAAATATTAAAAAATAGATGTTGGTGGGCTGCGCAGAAGAAAAAAAAGGTGCAGCCGCCATTGTTAAAGATGATGGGTCGTGTGCAGTGTTACTGTGCAGTTAAACTGCAGGGTGGGTAGCGGGGGAGCATGTCCAGCCTACAACAACAGCTAGGAGAAAGTCATTAATAAAATAGTGCTCAGAAACTGTAAATGCAACATACTGAATAATAACACATGTAATGGGCAGTCCTCATGGAAGCTTACAAGAGAAAAGGCGGTACTAAGGAGGGACTACTAAGCCTATTAACCAATCAAAAGCCACCATTTACAAAGGACTGTAACAGGAGCCAATTGAAAACATGGGTGGAAAGTGGGTGGAGCTTAAAGTCCATACCTGAATACAGCATGTCACGAAGAGACCGCGCAAGCACTGCCTAGGCGAGACCTAAAAAGCCAATGGGCAGGAGTGAGGGAAGCAATAGAGGAGCTGGGGTGAAAGACCAACAGGCAAGATACTAGGGCTGGGATGTGATGGCGAGGCAGCACCAGGTGAGGAGATAGCAAGAAGTCACCTGTACTTCCCATGGAATGATGACAGCCAAATAAACAAGTACTAGCAAAGCCAATAGGTCTGGGCTTAATATACTGATGCATGTAGCATTAACCTAGTAGACTGATACACACAAGAGAGCTCTGGCAGAGGAGGACAGACAGGGCTATAGTTGTAAAGTAGTCCATCATGCAATGCAGTTCAGTGCAAGCACTTAAGAGAGGTGGGAGCACATCCAAATAGCCATAGCAATAAGTGAGAGATGAAGTCTGTGCTGAGCAAAGGCATGACTGGCAATGTCTCAGGCCAATGGCTAAAAAAGGCTAGTTGAAGAAAGCCAATGCTTGAAGGGGACAGACCTAAAGCACCCCCTATGTATATTGTTAGCAATAGTTTTGTCTGATAGCTTCACTGTCAAAAAACAGAACAACAAAAGTAGTTTTCTGAATGTAAGTAATGGAAGGATAGGAATCCTCCAATCAGAAAATGGTAAAGAAGCAATGCTCAAGGGAGGGACAAACACCAGATGAGGTAGGAAACTTATCAAATAACAAGCAAGCACAAGTGATTGGATAACAAGTCAACCAATGATAAGCAATAGGTTGACCCACGTATGTGTTGGTATTGTACAAAACAGGCCTTTCAACAACATACAGCTGAAGCGTCTGGAGGCGGGACCCCAAACAAGAATAACAGTGAATAACATGTAAAAGGCACTCGATGCTGCAGCTTGCAGTGTTATCTTCTCAGGGTAAGGCATGAAGTGGATTTTCCGCATGCCAAAGAAATCTTCCACTATTCTGCCAATACCCAAGACCTGTACTATTCAAACATTAACACCCAGGCTTACCTCAAAGGCTTCATAGGCAACTGCAGAAAAGAGATTTCACAGTAAGACATAGATGTGTCACCAAAGGGCCTTTCTAAACTGTTCGTAGTTGAGCGAGCCCAAAGAGTGCCTGGGGGTCGCCCAAAGCCTGGGGCCCCCCCTCGTCCAATACTGGCCCGGCTGCTCAATTATAGAGACAGAGACACAATCCTCCAAGCGGCAAGGGTTGCTCCTCCAATCCACCTAGACAACTCGGAAATCACCTTCTTCCCCGACTTCACCCGAGCGGTGCAGATGAGGCGACGCTCCTTCCTCGATGTCAAGCGCAGGTTGAGGGAAAAAGGTTTCAAGTACGCCATGCTCTTCCCAGCCCGTTTGCGAGTTGAACTTGATGGGAAAACCCGTTTCTTTGACCTCCCAGAGGTGGCGCCCGACTGGCTGGACAGCCTTAGACCCTCGCCGGAACAGGACTCCACCGCTCATTGAACTCCGCGGCGATCTCTCATGGAGGGGCCTTCGTTGCTTCAAAACCGCTTTGCTTCAGCCGCTGCTGTACCTTGAGCCGCCAGCACTCGGCCCATGCTGGTATGAACCTTGCACCAATGCCTTGGGAACTCTCACACTTGGTGAACTGAACATTGGACATGTCCTGCATCGATAATCTGTGATGGTAGGCGGGGGGGCCGACGGAACTCTGAGGCCCTCCCCAGTGTGTTATTTTTCTATTAGTAGAATAGTTGGGCGACAGGCACTCTGCAGTTAAATAACATGGGCAGTTCTAAGCCCGAGTGCAGGGGAGCAGGGTTGGGGATGTTGGGAGGGACTGTTGTTTATTTTGTATGTTGTTTTTTTGTATTATCTCGACGGTACGATGTATACATGTGACCCCACCCGTGGGGATCTGCCTCGCTCTCAATGGGAGTACAGTACAACAGGGCCGTCAAAATCTTAAGTTGGAATGTTAACGGATTGGGGGACAAGATCAAGAGGGGTGTTGTGTTGCAGTATATTAGGAGACAATCGCCGGATATCGTTTTACTCCAGGAAACGCACCTCGTTGGCAACACATGCAGGGCAATGCACAGGTGGGAGTATTCGATGGTGGTGCATGCAGGCTTTACCTCTAGTTCCAGGGGAGTAGGCATTATGCAAAAAAAGTCATTCCCTTTCTCACTCACCACTACATACATAGATGACCGAGGCAGATATGTTGGAATCACAGGCACCTGGGAGGGCAAGCCTACCACCTTTATGTCAATATACGCGCCCCCCGGGATGCAGGGCACAACATTCACGGACCTGAGTGCTATACTCTTGACGTTGCCTGACGGGCACCTGGTGCTCGGAGGCGATTTTAACTCAATTGTCTCGGGCGCTTTAGACAGACACCCCCCGTGCAACCCCTCAAGCCGCTCACGCGTTCTCCAGTTTCTTTGGGGTGATGGGACTGATGGATGGCTGGAGGACATACAACCCCGATAAGATGCAGCACACCTTCCATTCTGGGGCACACAACAGCTTATCCCGACTGGATTATATACTTGTCCCGGCCTCGCAAATTACTAATATTCATGAAATCCGTCACCTGGCACGAGGTATCTCCGACCATTCCCCTCTCTGGGTCCATATAGTTTTAGATCACACGCAGATAGGAAGGGTTGCCCCAATAAACCCCTGGTACCTCAAGAACCCCAAAATACGGAAAGGCCTAATTAAAACTCTTGATGACTATTTTCTGGAGAACGAACACAAAGTTGAGTCACCCCAAACACTATGGGAAGCTTTCAAAACGGTGGTCCGAGGACAGACCCTCTCCTTGGTGGCGGGCTCCAAAAAAGACAGGGTGAAAGAAATTTCTGACATAGAGCAGGAACTATACCGCCTAGAACAGGATGTCACCTCAGATGCCAAGCCTGAAGCCCTCCACTTCCTACGCCTGCGGCAGGAAGAATACCAGGCGTTGGTCACCGACCGTGCCAAACTACTGGGACAGGAAAGGCTGGGACGGATATATGACTGGGGCGACAAGGCCGGCAAACTGCTCGCATGGTTAGACAGGAGAGAGCAGGCCAGCAGGCTCGTACCAGAGGTTAGGGGCACTGATGGTTCCTCGGTGACAGATCCCCAAGACATAGCTAATCACTTTGCAGCTCACTTCCAAACCGTATATAGCTCGGTGGCGCCGTACCCTGAAGCAGACTTTACTGATCTAGTTAAAGACATATCTCTTCCGACATTATCGGACTCGGACTTCACATTCATGGACAGTGAGCTAACTGCTGACGAGATAGCTACGGCAATAAGAGCGCTGCATTCGGGGAAAGCTTTGGGCCCAAATGGCATTCCAATTGAGCTCTACAAGCTTCGACCAGATAAACTGGCCCCCTATCTGAAGTCTATGTTTGAGGATAGCCTCACCCAGGGGATATTGCCATATGACCAGAGAATTGCCACTATAGTCACAATCCATAAAGAAGGGAAGCCCAAAATGCAGTGTACCTCCTATCGGCCTATATCGCTGCTGAATGCAGAACCCAAAATTCTAGCTAAAGTACTTGCCACCAGGCTGACCAAGGTGATGGGCGACCTAGTCCATCCAGATCAGTCAGGGTTCATGCCTAAAAGAAACACAGCTCTCAACCTGCGCAGACTACACGGGGTCCTGGGCAGGGTACCGACGATACGAGAGGACGCCGTTGTGGTCTCCCTAGATGCTACCATGGCTTTCGATACACTGGAATGGCCCTATCTCTTTGCAGTGCTTGTTAAACTGGGATTTGGGCCAAATTTCTGCCGCTGGATACGGCTGTTGTACAGCGCGCCGCTGGCCCAGGTAGTGGTAAATAACAGAAAGTCTGAACCCTTTGTACTCAGCCGGGGGACCCGTCAGGGGTGCCCCCTTTCTCCCTTACTGTTCGCTTTGACCCTTGAACCACTCACAGCGTGGATCCGTAAAGATGTGAGGATCCGCGGAATGCGCTGGTCGGCTGAGTGGGAGGATCGGATATCCCTGTACGCTGATGATATTCTGCTCTATCTTACGTCCCCTAAGAAATCCCTAGTAACAGCCTTTGACATACTAGATGTTTTTGGAAGGTACTCTGGGTTTCGAGTCAATTGGCAAAAATCACTCCTATATGTCCTATGGGGAACTTCTCCACCTTTGCCCCGAAACTGCCCGATCCCAGTGGTCTCAGACGGCTTCAAATACTTGGGCATATTTATATCTTCAGACCCATCAGTTCGATACGCCCGCAGTCTGCTCCCCCCACTGCAACGGCTCAAAAGCGACATAACACACTGGAAGTCCCTCCCGCTCTCGCTATTGGGCAAGGCTGCATTATTTAAAATGATGTCATTGCCCCGTTTCCTGTATGCGCTACAGAACTCAGCCGACCTTGTCCCAAACTCGTACTTTAAAGATCTCGAAGGGCTCCTGAGAGACCTCCTATGGGGAGGGAGTCCGCGTATCGCCATGAAAAAGCTGACACTTAGCTGGTATGATGGGGGAATCGGGTTGCCTGATATTAAAAAATATTACTGGGCTGCACATCTAACAGCTATTAACCATTGCACGTATGGTCACCCTGACAACCCGGGGTTCCTGATGGATCGTTGGCTTTTACCCAAAGGGACCTTTTCGAGAGCTCTATATCCAAAACCAGAGAAATACCCGCTCACCGGACCCACTGCCCACACAGTTACAATCTGGCACTCTGCTACTAAATCAGTCGGATGGCAAAATAAGTTGACGCTGGCCACACCCTTGTGGGACTCACAAAAACTAGGATATATGGGGAACTCAAAAGGATTTGCTAAATGGGACTTAATAGGGATTTCCCATGTGAAAGACCTTTGGTGCGCTGGGGGTGTGAAACCCTTTGACACCCTACAAACTCAATATGCCCTGGCGGATTCCGAATGTTATCGATACCTACAAATCAGACACTCGCTGCAAACAGCTATTCCCGAAGATTCGACTCCGCCGGACGCCTCCCCACTAGAGGACAGACTATTGGATGGTCACCTGCCTGACAGGGCCATCTCCCTAACATATCGAAAACTCATCAACAATATCGACAACCCCCTATTACAATTGCGTGACAAATGGACTGAGGACGGAATAGAGATAGATGATGAAACCTGGCAGGAAGCGGTCTCTTCTCCTAAGACGGTCGCTATCCCAGCGAGACTCAGACTGGTGCAATTAAAGATCCTCCATATAATTTATATAACTGGTCCCCAGCTGGTACACATGGGTGGGCTGACAGACGGCTCTTGTAGGAGGGGATGCGCACAATTGGGCACATTCATACACATACTATGGCAGTGTGCGCAAATCCAGGAATACTGGCGTAAAATCCATGCGGTCATGAGTGCAGTGTTGGGGGTAGAAATCAAACCGGAGGCACCTAGGTGCCTCCTTAACATCTGGGAACCTACCGACCTCAACACCTATACTATGACATGGGTCACGCTTGGCTGCATGATCGCCAAGAGAAATATCGCACAGCTCTGGGGAGCCCCACACCCGCCCACGGTAGTAGCCTGGGAGCAAGATCTAGACTGGTGTATGCTGAGAGAGAAAACAGTCTATGTGGCTCGGGGTTGTCCCCGCAAATGGTCCAAGGTTTGGGCCTCCTGGAACGCATACCGAGGAGATATATGTACACCGCCCCGTGAAGCCGATGATGATGACCCCCCATCCCCGTGAATTCCAATGAATTGTGTGGCTGTATTGTATGTAACCTGATTTTACTGTAACCCTAATTGATTCTGTGATTTTGTACCTCAAGTCGAGACTGTTTAATAAAAAGATGTTTAAAAAAAAAAAAAAGACATAGATGTGTCACTTTGCATACTGCAGTGCTGTAAAGGACGCAGGGGTCAAGGGGGGGGATAGGGTTAAAATATCAGCTGTTCTGACTTGAAGGAAATTGGGTTGTTTTTGTGCAGCACTTTACAAATCATGACTAATGACAGCGTTCACTCTTCGTCGATAGGCTAAATCATGTATAGTTCATATGCAACCACCCTTCTGAACGATAGATACTCTTGCTTATTTCTGAAGGCCTAAAGCTCTCTTTTTTAATCTTTTTTTCTTCTTTCCCCATCTTGAAAATTGACAAAGGCCAATACTTTTTTATTGTAATTGTATTGTAATTGCCGTTATATAGCACTTACTAACCCTGACGAGGCGTCGAATCGCTTTTTCGGCGAGTAGGACGCTACTCCAGAACTTATAAAGGATTAGTGGTGAATTAGTATGGTGAAATATTAAAGTTATTTGAGTGGTGGATATGTTAGACTGTTATTTGGATTGAAAAGGATAGTGGAGGGATAGAGGGAAAAAAGTTTGCATTTATATAGTGCCTGCTACCTATGATGGGGTGTTGAATCGTTTTTTCGGCGAGTAGGACCCTACTCCGGAACCCATAAACGATTAGTGGTGAATTAGTATAGTGAAATATGAAAGTAATATGAGTGGTGGATATGTTAGTCAGTTATTTGGATTGAGAAGGATAGTGGAGGGACAGAAGAGGGAAAAAGGTTGTTGAAGTACTTTTTGGCTAGTAGCACGCTACTCCGGAACCCATTTTCAATGTGAGGTTGGACCACCCCCCTTCTGACAAAGCACCCCTCCAACCAACCCCCACCACCCAGATACCTCCTTTCTACTGCTTCGGTGTTACAGAGGCTCGCGACACGGAGGAAAGGAACGAAAAGTGCCCACTTTTGGACAAATATGCCCGATTGTCTTTCTTGAATGTGCGGGTGTTTTTCGACTAGTACAATTTGCATTGAGCACACTAAAGTCCCTAGCTTTACATGTTTGAGTGCAGAGAATGTGTGCAAGTCCTGTGAACAGGACTGCACTGTACATTTGAACAGCGCTTCATAAGAGTGGCGCGGCCGCGAGGCAGTGGATTACTGTGTTGTGAAGCTGGGGCCACGGCACTGCAAAACCATAGGTGCGCTTCTGTAGTGGGCTGCAGCTATCATATGGGAGCGTGCTGTGATGGTAGCCAACGACCACTAACGCGAGACCAGGAGCACTGCACATCTAGGCCTTGCAGGGCAGTGGTAGGAGTCGCAGCACGGTTCTTGTGGTGCATTGCTGCACTGTAATGGCGGGCAAGTGTTCCTGCACTCCCAGAGATGCACTCTATTGGTGGTGGAGAGGTTGTGGCTTTATGGCCAAAGCTGCCGACTTTGGAGCTGGGGAACCAAGTTCGAGCCTTGGCGTCGGCTCAACATCCTGCGATTTTGGGCAAATCACTTAATTTCCCCGCGCCCACCAAAAAATGAATGTGTCCTTGTGTAATGTAACTGGTGCTCATGTAAAGCGCTCCAATACCTTCGGGTCGAGTTTGCGCTATATAAATCTGCAAAAAAACAAAAAAAAACGGTAATGTCAGTGTCCTATAACTGAGCAGCTCGTGGCTCTGCAAGGCCAGCGCTGCACTGCAACGGCGGGGGCCCGTGGCACTGTACTCTATCTCTGTACATGTCCTGGTGACCTGTCAGCTCGACCTTGCCTGCTTCCTGAGGAAAACAAACACAATAAGACCCGGTCCAGACCCGATCTGACTAAACCCGCTCCATCCTAGTAAATCCTCAGCTATTTACTCACTTGCTTGTGTCCAAGATAAAAACAACGCACTAGCAGGCAGGGAGGGATGAGCAATGGAGGCGGACCCTCCCAGAATGCTCCTTATACTCACCCGTCGGGCACTCCAGTGAGGGAAAATTATAAGTGCGTCTGAAGGCCGAGCTCCAGACCTGCGTTTCTTTTTAATAAAACGCATAGGTTAATAAAAGACACTATGAAATGCATTAGGCTTGTTTTAGAGCACTTATTTACTGTCTGGTTTAACCAGGTGTCATTCTGTATTTTGTACTTCCTTTAACATGACTCGGTCGTATTTGGGACGCACTAGTCCTAGATTAGCAACCTTCTTCATATTACATTTGAGTTGACAATAATTGTACCCGGGGTGTTGACTCGGGAGGGGTCCCTTGCGCTGGGGGATGTGAGTCGCTAACACAGCTGTTCGGTGTCCTGACTGGGTGCTTCACCTGCAGTTCACGGGGTTCAGGGAGATGGGCTTGCGCCACTGGTCTGTGTTCTGACTCGCTTGTCCAAAATTATCTCCCAATTCCCATAAGGGTGGCGGGGGTGGGACCCCTACGCTTCTGTTCAGGTTGCGCCCGCCCGAGTTGCTTAACTGGACGCCCCTGCGGGAGGGCATCTGAGGTAAACGTTCTGCCACAGGTTTGGGCAGAACACAGATGAGGTGAACAGACACAGACTTGTTCCCGAAGAATCAGGGAGGTCCTGTTGCTGTTGCCAAGAGGTACGTGGCAGAGCTGCAAAAGCGTTTCGCTGTTACCAGTGAGAAGGAGGAGGGGGGGGTACAGGGTGGATTAGTGGAGGTAGTGGTACCAGTTCAAAAAGAACAAAAGTTAACTCAGATCGAGAACAACGCAGACGCCATTAGGGATGGCAATCCCTTCAGGAAGAAATACCATAAGAGCAGGATTTCGCGTGTGACAGTGGCATGCACGCGCACGAAAATAAATATACCCAACAACAGTAGCGCTTTAGAGATTCCCCTCCCGGGTCATATTGCTTATATGTTATTCTTCCAAAAGAAGTCATAACATTACAAAAAAACTTCAAAGAGCATATTGCATTTATCTACAGCATTACACTTTAAAATATTTTATATATTAGAGAGTCATGGACATCGGGGGTCACCTGTCATAACACAAAAAACAAGCAGCGTGCGTGCTGCTGCTTGCTCCGGAGGCATACTCCATGGGAGTTAACGTTAAAAAAAAGGTGGGACATGCAACACCCATAAGCCTTTACCACACTCACAATTTTAAGTGACACACAAATAAGCCAATCCTAAGCAAAGGAGAAGTCAGACTCCACAAAGTAGATACAACAGACCGCCTACAGCGCAAGCACTGTTTAGGCTCGACCTAAAAAGGACATGTTTCTTTTATGTTTCACATGTCCTGACAGTCAAATGTCGCAACTGTTGTTTTCACTGTAGCAAGGATGGTAGTCCCACTGGATAACATGCAGTTACACTAGCCCATGCACTAAGTTCTAACTTCCATTTGGGACCACCAAACATAGTACCCCGAATTATCAAGTTAATTGTTACCTTAAACCCAAATTATTGCTGGAGTCGGATTTAAAGTCGCTTTTAATGCACAGGTGACTTTGGAAAGACACCACTTTTGTGGCTCAAAGTTGTAGTAGCTGTTCTGATTAACTACAGCAATTGTCACCTGAGACAGCCTGCTGCCCTCCTGCCAGTAGGTGTGAAGTGCTCCCAAGAACAGGGAACAAAAGGCCTGTTGGTGGGAGGAGGTGTGAACTCTGCCTGGCAGGATGGCCAAAGGGCTGCGGCCGTATGTGACCCAGTTTCAAAGAGGCAGCCACCTCTGATAGGTAGTAGCCTGCCCTTTCCTTTGTGAAGTTAGACAGGTTGGCATCTCTTCAAGAGGGGGAAAACCTGTTGCAGAATCAGTTTTCTAGGAGGGGTGGCTCTTTTACTGGCCATGCCTCAGGGATTTGCCTGTAGCTCTGACCCTGGGGAGCAGGGTTTGGATTTGGGCTGAGATGTACTGTGGGATTGTTTTGTACCAATCCCCCAGGAAGTGATAGAAGGCAGGTAGGTTTTCCCCATGGAAATTTTGCCCCTGTAGTTAGGGAGACCTCCCCACCCACAAATTTGAAATTGGCATAAAAGTGGCACCCCTGGCTTTCAGCCCAACACTGCTAGACTCGGGAGAGACAGAAGGAAGACTGCATCTGCTGAACATGTGGCCTTCAGAAAGGAAGGCTGCACGAAGAAAGACAGCACCTGCTGAACCAAGACAGGACTTCAGAGAAAGAACGGCTGCTCCTGATGTTGACTTCTTGGAGAGAGATCCCAAAGGCTGGACCTGCTCTCACTCATGCCAAGGACCAGTGAGTGGACTGCAAGGGCTAGCTGGCCAGCTTCCTGTTTAGCTTCAGTGACACAAAAGCTAAAGAAGTCCTGCAAAGTTCCCAGCTGACCAGTCGTCACTTGACTTGCCTGGACTCCTCTGGTGTCATCCGTGAGATCGAGTCCTAGCCCCAGGAGGTAACAACCCAGATGCCCCCAACCCTGGATCCTTGGCTGGTGCTAGAGCGTACTGTTTCTCCCAACAGAACTGCAACTAGTGAGTCAATGCAAAAAGATAATGTTTTTTGGGTTCCGAGTCTTATACACTACCGCTGCAAGGCTCCCCACCAGACAACTGGACTTCGCCTATCCTTCAACAACGTACCTAATGCCAGATTCAAGCTGCAGAGGAGCCTGTCGAAGAGAAAAAGAACCTGACAAGTTTCTAAGTGTGAAGGTAAAAGCTTGACTGGGGCCAATCAGGCCCCTGCATCCGACCCACACTGTATCACACAGGCTGAAACTTTGATTTTGACTCGGACATTTGCATTTGAGGCTCATAAACTAGCACTAAAAGCAAAAATCTGTGATTTACATAACCTTTCGTGTGAATTGCAGTGATTTATGAAAACTTTACAAAAATCATAGCTCTGGTTCCCTTCTTCAGATTTTTGTCAGTTGGATGTTTATTTAAAGATAAAAATCTATACAATTTTTATAAATTGGAGTGAGATCTTTATTGTTGCTTTTCTTAGTAACTGTTTTGGTGCTGATAAACGCTTTACACGTGTTTTCCTTTGAGATGAACCTGGCTTCTCTGTGCCACATCTACCCAGGACTGAGCTAAGGTGTGATTTGAAGAAGCCTAACTGGACCTGATACAGAATAGTGTCATTATTCCTTGGTGATGTCGCACAACCACCCTAACTAATATTCCACATTCTCTTTGTCTCTCTTGTGTGTTTGGCTTCTTTATCCCCCAACCCACTGGGCTGTCATGCAATGCTTTTGCACTGCTAAGTTTTAAGTTTTGTCTCAAGATCTGGGAATCAAATATCAAAGTTGAGAGGGGATATAAATAACAGTTCATAGTTGTCCCAGTATCAACGCCCCATTAGAGGAGCTGGAGGTGAGTGCTGAAGCTCTTAACTATGATAGTAGAGAAACATCAACATTAAACAGCCTTCCTTTTTCTGTGATTATATTTTATGTTGGTAAATCACATAAGAGTGTGATGAGAATTGTTATGCATTTTGTTACATTCTATGCAGATATGCCATATTGTCTTGTCATCTCTTTCTGCATCTCATTTATATAGATATAGGATGTGCCATCACTTTCGATATAGCTGTCAGGTGGTGGAGTGTGTCAGGTTTCTGGGGTTCTTTCGGTTGTCTTCTATGTGTAAAATTAATATGAACTACAATCGAGCCTCTAAGGCTTATCCAAGGAACTTGCAGTTAAAATAATCCAGATTTTAAATGATAAAATGTTAATCCTGCAAAAGCACTCTTACCGTAGATCTTTTGGATGGCATTCCTGTCCACTCTACTCAGCTCAACCTTACTGTTGACTGGGATATAGTTCGGCTGCATGATTGAGCCCATCTGGTTCATATGACTCAGCCCCAAAACATGACCAATTTCATGTACTGCTACCTGCAAGCAAAATATATGTATGGTAAGACCGTTGCATTGTGTTAGAGAGCAAACTGAAACTATCAAACTGTTCTTCCTCCGCTCCGATTTCCATGTACCAAGCAGCAAAATGTGGCCTGATGGTTCTACTTATTTGATCTGCATTGAGCTCTAAAGCTCGGCTTGTTGACAATCAACCCTCAAAGCTCCTTCCCATGGATTCTACTGACAATTATCACTTAAGGTATTTTTAGACTTTCCATTGGCACCTAAATGTTTTGCCATGCACTTACTGTGCCCTCGTTTATTTGTTTTAGATGGGTGGTAATGGGACATCTGCCAAAAATCTATAGATATCCCGTGCCCCCTGTACGTTCTCCACACTATTTAGAGTGCGTGGAGGAAGGTCATACCCGTGGCAGAGACACATTCAGCTCACCCTTAAGTCATCGGCACTGGCGAAGAACACCTGCAGATATTGGTGAACTTGCCCATATTTCCCTTAACCCTAAACCTGTGGGACATGGCTCCTATAGTGTGGAACAACCTCCCAGTCCCCATCAGAGACTCCTCTTTTCTTTAATTCCTCAAGAAGCTGAAGACCTGGCTTTTCAATTGAACAACTTACCATAGGCAGGGCTAGGCACACACCTGCTCAGCACCAGGATACCCTTGTGAGTGATAGTGTGCTTTACAAATACACATAACATAACACAACATAACATAATATGACATACAGCTTGGGAAAGTCACAATAGGCCTGAAAATCTGTGTTCTCTTACAGGGAAATCTTGACTATAGTCATAAGCACTGAATTGTTTCACCCGTGCATAGGACACTCTTTTACAAAACATACATCAAACTTTCCCTTTTTTTTTAAATAAAAAAAATTGTTTTTTTAAATCGTGCATAGCAAGCTACATTGGCCAGTTCTCAATAATTTTCGTTAAAAAACACAAAGGCAATTCAGGCCTCGAAAAATTCACTCGCCCACTTGCAATTGCGAGTGAGATTTTATCAGGTCGAGTTATTTTCAGCATTTACTTGTCCGTGCTGGCGAGTTAACTTAAGCTGAAAGGAACAGTTGCTCTGTTCATTCAAAAAATGAATGTGCAATAAAAAGCCTTGAAATCTTGTTTGTCTTGACACATTTGCTGTCTGTTCCAGGACACAGGTCAAATGTCAGTTTGTCTTTTTTCTAATTGTTGCTTATCTGTTCCTGGAAAATTGTGTTAAATTTTCTCTCTCTTATTATAGTTAGTGCTTTTTGTCAAGTGAGTTATCTGACAATAATTTTGAATTGAAAGGCTGTAAAATGCCAGGTTTTCTTTCTAACACAACATTTAAACAGCTTTCTAAATGAAGTATTGAAAAATATATCAGGAATTATGAAAACTTTTTTGGGAATTCAAAAGTGTGATGCAAATAAAGATTTACATAGGAGCAAAACAAATCGGAACACTTTACTTTGTGATGTGCAAATAAATATTTGCAGACACTCGATTTCCAGACATTGTCCACTATATAGTTTTAAAACCACTTCAATAGGAAATTCTGTTGCCATTTCACTGTAAAATCTGCTGATTGCAAATGACAGTGTGCTGCTACTTTATGCTTTAGTTATGTATTTATTAAATGTGACAGTTTTTAACCCCTTCGATGCTCATGACGAGCTGAGCTCGTCATGCTGCGCGGTCGCGCTGTACGCATGACAAGCTGAGCTCGTCACGACCACACCCGCGATCGGAATGTCCAGCACCTGGGCGGAATTCCGATCGCGGCGAAGCGGTTAAACATGATTTGAGAAACATTCCTGCCCCCGCACTGATGACAATGCGGATAATGAACTGAGGCAAGTCAGTGGTCATGTGTAGCCTATATGTGGCTAGTTTTGTATTGTATATGGAGCAAAAGTTTAGTCTATTAAATCAAACAAAAGAGTTTTCTGTACATTAGACATGCTGAACTCGCGTATTTGAAGGTGCTCTCAGATGTGATAAAGAAGAAAATGGCGTTTCAGTGAATTAAAATACTTGCCCAGGATCACATAATTTGAAACCAGTTTAAGGGTCAAGAGCATTGTAATTAGGTCGAGTAGATTATTTAAGTCACTGGACCTACAGGTCTAGTAACATTTTTAGGATTTTTCGAGGTCTGCAATTTTATAGTTAGTCTGTGCCACTGTTAAAAACAGAAGTGTAAAAAGAACTTTAACAAATATTGTCTGTAAATGAAAGATGACAGAAACAGAGGGCAGTGTAGCTTACAAAAACTAGAAAACTGGCACTATTCCTTTAAGAAAAACACTCCATGCATCATGCCCTACCAGTGAAAGTTAAACCAGTTTTTATTTCTCTTGTTTTCACTTCCTTGTAACAGGATCCTGGATCACTGAATTCAACCTTTTTAGTCTTTCTTTTAGTTTGATAACCTTTCCAAACTTAATCAAAATGACTTTGCTCAACATCTTTTGAGACTAAGAATAAATTTGTTTGGTTTCCTGACAGAAAAAAAAATCTTTTTCAAGAGAATGCCGTCTGTTTTCGGGAAATCTACTTCCTGTGGCAGGCAAAAGGCACAACCAGGTGCATACAACATCTGACCTGTTTGCTTGTTAAACTTCCATCTGACGGATGAATGTTGTTTTTGTAAGAAAATGTTCAGGAGAACTTTGTCAGGGAGACGACTAGCTTGCGTGAAGATAAGGAGGATTATCGAAGGAGTCACAAAACTGCCTGAGAACATACGGAGGATCATGGAGAGGGAGCTCCTTCGCCTACCTCAAAAGACTCCCAGAGGCGAAAAGCTAGAGAGCGATCTCATAGTAGTGAACAGTGTCACTCCCTGTCGATCTTGATGTGCATGGCGTCAAGGATGGGTAGGGTTGTGACATGCTCGCCATTGAGATGCCGTTTGACACTGAAGGGCCGAAGGTTCTGCCAAAATTGATGTCAGAGCATGCATCAATGGCAAGATGGTAGATGTTGAAAAGACGCCGCTACACAGCATCCAGCCCAGGGGGACTCTAACATCCAGGCTGCAACACGCGCCAGGAGGCGCTGAGGCTGTTCCCGCGCCGGAGGCGCTTTAAAAACTCAGCGCGGGACGCCGCTACACAGCATCCAGCCCAGGGGGACTCTAACATCCAGGCTGCAACACGTGCCAGGAGCCGCTGACGCTGTTCCCGCGCCGGAGGTGCTTTAAAAACTCAGCGCGGCACCCGCAGCGCGCGACGCGCGCGTGCCCGGGCCAAGGGCAGAGCCGTCTGCGCCCGTCAGAGCCCGGAAGAGGCTGGGCTGGGGCCCCCCCCTGATATTCGGTTATTGGTTCTCGGCTGCATCATCCAGGCTACAGGTACTGTTGTACACACTCTCATCCTTGATATTAGTACTTGTGTGGCACCGTAATATTGTGTGGAAGCTACTGAATTGCTCAAGACTCGCAGTTCCAACATGAGCAAGCGCAAAGGAGTAGCGGGCACCTTAGATGCATTTATTGTCAGGGCAGAATCGTTGTTGACTCGTGAGATCGAAATGACAGAGCGGCGACTTTCTTTAGATTCTTCAATACTACAGAGACGCTCATCATTAGGTATCTCCAACTCGGGGGACTTCCTACAAACGTGCCTGTCCACTACGTCCCAAAATGTGCCCCCGACCTCCCCCTTGCCAACTTCGGATACACCTCCTATAGCTGTCCCAAATGTGTCAAGTATAGATACTAGAACACGGGTCTCCAAACCATTAGATGAGAACAAGGTGAGAGAGCCACCAGTAAAACGAAAGCGGGGTGTTGGCGCTCAAAAAACCAAGAGCATAAAGGGATCTCAATCCGCTGACCATGTAATTGATCTCGTAGTACCATCGACCAACTCTGTTAGCACACAGACTGACGTGGTTCATCCTTCTCCTCTACCAAGACACGATAGTATTGAGGACGCTGCCCTTGCCACCGCTGTGGAGACTGCTTTGGGAACTGTGCTAGCCCACATCAAAGAACTAATTGATAAGAACTTTACTCTTCTTTGGGAAAAGTTAGAACGTGTGGACATTGTTATGGACAATTTAAGTGGCAGTAATGTAATTTCACACTCTGGTGTCATTGACGGGGAGGGTCTGTCAACATCAGTAGATGCTAATCTAATTGTTAATTCCTGTAGTACAAGCCGTAAAGTAAAAGAACACCCTACGCTGAAACCTAGCATCGGGGAGGGAAATACACAGGAAGTGTCCCGGGATCTTAATATTAAGGCTTGGGTTCACATAGTATGTACCCTGAACGCCCACTTTCGGGTACCACATCAAGTAACCCGAATAGGAGCACTATAGACGGCTCAAGGAACAATTTCCCGAAACCCAATACTGATGTTTTGAGCCTACCTCCAGCAACGTGCCCCTACGTATTAATTTTGGCTGGTGTCCCTACCCTTAAAGGGGATCAGAAGGAGTCCTGGGTTGACCTACGTAATAAGACTGTGGATTGGTTAACAAAACACAAAAGATTCCACCCATCCGATATGAAAGAGATCCTTATGGTCCGCAGAGTTGGGTGGGTTGGTCAATCCCCCAAGAGCATTGATGGCGACTGCATAGTGATCAATTTTCGCAGGCCGCAGATGGTTCGTTGCCTATTAAGATTCTATGAGCAAACATTTACCCAAAGCTCCAGCATCTGTGCTCTTCCCCTGGGTTATTTTTATAAACCACCATCTAGGTTTATTGTAAATAATCCTGCCCCTACCCCTCTATCCAACAGGTTTCAGGCCTTATCAGACCTAGACGCCCAGGACTGACAACCATCTTTATTAGAACATGAATCACACTCCTTTGATAATTTTCAGGCTCCTGTATCCCCTCCTATTGATATGCTAGACGATCAACTAGCCGTAACCAAGACCAAGGCTGGCACAGATTTAAGTACTTCGAGCTGGAATGTAGCGGGTCTCCAGCCGGGGATTGGTGACCCGGATCGGATATGTTTAATAAATGAACAGGACACAACCATGCTCCAAGAGACCTTAGCTGCACCACTAGTGCCCGTGCCCTGCGACCATGTGGTCGCAACTGAGTTATATCCGTCATTAAACAATAATGTAATGTGTCCCTCTGGCTCGGTCAATGAATACTGTGAAGCTCAGGGAACTCGGACTGAGACGGAAATGGCACTTAATCAGGGAACAAAGGAAAAACGGCAACCAGAAATACGACTAACATCATGGAATATAGCGGGGCTGAAAAGGAATTTAAGGGATGCAGAATGGCAGGAGTGCATTGAACAAAGCAATATATGTCTCTTACAAGAAACTTGGGCTTTAGAAACTCCCCACAAGGTCGGGTTCAAAACATATAGTGTTAATGCTACCCCCTCGGTTAGAGGTAGGCCCTCAGGTGGCCTTGTTATATGGCTCTATGTATTGACATAACTCAGTTGGATTTTCTATCACAGGACATAGTTGGGGTGAAGATCTGTACACGGGACAAAACTGAAATATACTTAATAAATATCTATAGTAGACCTAGCCCATCCAGCAAGGAATCCTTGGTGATAGACCAGTTAGATCAGTTTTTAGGTTCAATTGACCCGAGGGCAATGGTAATCGTGGGGGGTGACTTTAATCGCAAATTTGAACCAGTTGTGGGACTTGAAAACATTTTTGAAGAGGAAGATACGGCAAATAATATCCCCTCTTTGGAAAGTAGTCCGGCGGGACCCTGCTTAGTTGTCAGGTGTCAGGGTACGGACTCGGAGCTTGCAACGGTCGATTACCTTCTGATAGCCCAAATGTTGCGACATTCAACAGGGGCAATTGTAAGAGTAGCATTAATTACATATTGACATCCATTGGCTTTTGGCCAAATGTACATGATTTGGTAGTTGATGCCAGAACTGGTAGTGACCATTACCCCCTACATTTGACATTAGCAGCTCACCTTTTTCAACCGACTTCTTGGAGCAATGGGGACGCTAATTTTATCTCCATTGAACCCTTAGTAAGTAATAACCGTAGAGCCTTAAAATGGCCATCCATAGGGGGAAATAACGAGGTTATGACGCAGATTTATGACACCTTTGCAGACGTCATTTCTCCGTTCACTGATCTGTCTGCTGCAGAGTTCCCAATACTGACTATACATCATGCATTGGTAGATGCATTGAAACCTATTTTGAGTAGGATCCCTAAAGAACGCAAAGGGGGGAAAACTGATACAAGCAATTTAGCTAATCCCTGGTACAACAAGGAGTGCCGCGAGGCAAAAAAAGAACTCGTATTGGCAACAAAAATCAATAATGTCGTGGCCCTAAGGGAGAAAAGGATTGAGTATAAAAGACTACTCGTACAAACGAAGAAAAATTGGGATGATAATATCTGGACAGAATTGATTAGTGCAGCTAAAATTAAAGATCACGCCGGTTTCTGGGGATTGATAGCTAAAGGTAATAAAGCGGGAAGATGCAGTAAGGACCTCTTTTTAGACGCTAACACCTTGGTCAATCATTTTTCCCGCCTTTATTCAATATCTACAATTGAAACAACATACAATCTGCAAGAATATGTAATTATCCCCAGTATAGCCCCTTGCATTTTAGTTTGGAAGATACTCTGGCAGCAATTGATGCAGTAAAACCGGGGAAAGCACCAGGCCCAGATAAGATACCAGGAGACCTACTGAGGCATGACAAAACTGTTTGGGGCCCTTACATTAATTTTCTTTGTAACTCAGTAGCTGCGGGTGCACCAATCCCGGAATCATGGAAAGGTGCCGAAATTACTACTATTTTAAAAAAAGGTAACTGCCAAGACCCTTCAAATTTCTGACCTATTAGTTTAATAGATATTTTACAAAAAATTTATGCTAAACAAATTTTAACAAAACTAAACGACTGGATTGAGGAGAACTGTATTCTTTCAAAATATCATGCTGGATTTAGAGCCAGAAACAGCACAATTGATCAGGTCTTTAGGTTTCTCTGTATGAGCTGGAAATATACAATTTTAAAGAAAGGCCATCTGTATATTACCTTTGTCGACCTGAAGGCCGCATTCGACCTCATCCCGAGAAACCTACTTTGGAAATCCCTAAAAGATCAAGGGGTACCAGGAGAACTCCTCGTGCAAATAATAAGATTGCATGAGGATAACTATGCAAAAGTTAGATGGGGTCCGAGGGGCGAACTTACTGAGGCAATCCCAGCAAAAAGGGGCGTAGGGCAAGGGTGTGTGTTGGCGCCCACCCTATTCTCATTGTACGTAAACGATATCCCAGAGCATTTATTGGGTTGTGCACATGATTCACCTAAGCTAGGGGGGGGTGCCAGTACCAGCCCTCTTATTCGCAGATGACACTATTTTAATATCTCAAACCCCAAAAGGTCTACAATGTCTAATAGACTCTTTCGGCGCATACTGTGATACTAAGGGCCTAGAAATAAATTCTAGCAAAACAAAATATATGGCAGTTAACCCACATAAATCTTTTAAAAAGAATTTAACTGTTAAAAATCAGAAGCTAGAATATGTGCAGAATTTTAATTATTTAGGTATAACCTTGGACACCAAAATGACCTGGAAACCGCAATTGGAGAAAAGCAAAACTGTCTTGCTCCAAAATTCCCTACCGATAGTAAAGAAGCATGAGAGTAGTACCTCCAAGGCGGTATCCCCTGCCCTTGAGGTATACAAGTACAGGGCACAATCGGCATCCGTTTATGGGGCGGAACTATGGGGGCCCTCATGTAAGAATACCTTCGCGGTAGGAGAAAATAATTTTTTCAGGAAGCTATTACGCCTCCCAGTGCGCACACCTCTAATCCCTATTGTTATGGACCTTAACATTAAACATATAGATCATCAAGCCATACTAAGACCATTATTGTTTTGGGTACGAATGTGATCTACAACAGAACTTGCCCACTATAAAGATGGCCTAGAAGAAATTCTACGGTTTGATCAAAGTATGAGTCTTCAGTGGCTTAAGCATGTTTACTGTTGGTTTTGTAAATTAGGGTTGAAACACTTTTGGGAAGAACCCGCTCAACTGACATTGGCCTCTAAGAAAATATTAACCAGTTGCGTGCGTCCGTCGGCCAACGGCCGTCGCGAGCACTACCTATGTAGTGCCTCGAACGTCCGTTGGCTGACGCGGCCCCGCCCACTCCGCTAAACCGCCGCACCGCGGCAGAATTGCCGCCGCGGTTAAGCGGTTAAAATCCACCTTTTGGGCTTATATCCAAAACAGTGTGTCCCATAACTCTGCTATCGGTACACTAACAACTCAGTTTCTTCTTATGAAGCCAACTTCGAGTTTTGAGCCATTTCTGGATGAAGTGCAGCCACAGTTAGCAAAATCATTATACATGAAATTTCGATGTGGTGTTCTGCAAACCAACTTGAGCACATCGAAATGGGTCCGTAAACAAGGGGAGAACAATATTGAGTGCTGTGTATTATGCCAATCTGACACTTGAGAAAATGACCTACACATATTATTCTTTTGCCCTGCTTATGTTAAACCTAGGAAGAAATAGATCAAACCCATTTGCCGAAATATGGGCATTAGGTCCTGTCTTGAGGCAGAAAGAATATTGAAAACTGACACTTCTCAAAAAATTGTTTTCAGTGTCAGTAGATACCTGTTTGATGTGGGTATAATAAGAGCAAAGGAAGGCTTGAAATTTTAGTGACCTTACGCACACGTGTATTTGGAATTATGCCGCCAATTAGCCTTGCACTTTATAAATTAATGAGAGACTAAGAGGAATGTCCGGTTAGGTATATTTGTTGCACTCAAAGCATTTGCACTTTTTGATTAGACTCCTACCAGGAAGCTGCACTTAAAGGATGTATAGACAGTCACCCATAGTCCTTGGTTATTTGCAATGTTATTTGATTTATGTACTCCTCAAATGCCTTTTATAAATTCAATTATGCCTAGCATTTTTATTATATTTTAAACTGGCAAATAGACGATCGGTTTTCTTTTATCTTTTGTTTTTTGAATTTTTGTATTTAAATAGTGAACTTTTTTTATGTAAATGGTCTAAAGCGGTACTTTCGAAAGGCATAATTCTTTCGTATGTTCTTTTTTTTATCATTATGGTGTGTGACCTGCTATTGTGTATCTTTTATGGTTTAAACTAAACCGAAATAAAGATTTGAAATGAAATGAAAAGACATTCATCATTAAAAGCTATGAAGCACCCTTTAGCGTAGTGGGTGTAAAATTTGAAATGAAAAGAGTATTCCAGGGTGTCTTCAGCCTCAAGACTCTCTTCTCCTACGGTGCATCTGTCATTAGGCACACTTTCACCTACCGGACATGATGCGCCAACACCTTTTTGTCTTGCTCCTTTGGATCCAATAACTCTGCAACCACCCACTTTAATGGTTCCTCAACTGATATATGTGCCACGCCTCTTGTACAAGCTTCTCTGCATCATGGAACTTCTCCAGCACCGAGAAGGCCTTACAGAATGCCTGATATGTACAAAAGATCAAGGCATTGCTCCTGTCATTCCACGTTTAGAAAACGCTCAGTCATCACACAGTAGTCACTCAAGATTGTGTACTCGTATCTGGGCCTCCTATAAGGTATTACTCTCCTACCATATCTGATGTCTATAATTGATGACATCCCCAAATTAAATTGGTCTTCCGGTGAGAGGAGCAAACAAACTAAAGATTCCAATTCTGACTACACAAACATCTACTTCTGTAATTTTTGAGACCCGACTTGGAGACTGTAGAAAGAACTACTGGATCCGGACGCGCTTTTCCTTCAAACAGACCTTCAGTCAGATTCAATGATAGTGTCGGCAGCAGAAAAATACCACCTGACCTCTCCAGCATCTACAGAGCTTACAGAACGTAAGTATATAGATGTCTTTGGTTGTAGGGACTGTAGAACGTTTGCAACTACCATGAAAGCAGCCATGGCTTTGCTTGGCAGACATAACTGTACTTAATATGACTCTCTCCAAAGCTCCCTTGTGAAGACAGGGAGGACTTCAGAGAATTTCTTCTTGACAGCATGATGGTGTCAAACCAAGTCATTAGTGTCAGTGCAAATTCAACAGATCTGAATGCCATGGGTATTGCCATGGTTTTGCCATGTGACATTCTTCCTGGTGAAGGTTTACTGCTTAAAACATGAAGCCTGGCAGATCATTTTAAATCTACTTTTCTCTGTGCCCTTGGTTATTTGGCTTGTATGCCAAAGAAGAAATACAACATACAAAGTTTGGACAATTAAGGCGGTTGATATAGAAATGAATAAATATCATAAGTACCATTCTAAGCCATGCAACATCCATTATTGGTGGCATACAGTTACACCAATCAGTGGCCACATCAGCAGCATCAACAGCAGCAGCAAAAGCAGCCCTACCAGTCTAGAAAATGAGCTAAGCACAGAGGAGGACATCAGGCTTTTGCGGCTGTAGGAGAACCACCTGCCACTCTAGTTGGGTACAGACCAGGTATCATTTGGCAGACTGGAGAAACCTCTGAAGTCAAATATGGATGCTGAATATAATTCAAAATAGCTTTTCTCGTAGGTCTAAATCTTCTTCAGTCATACCATCAAAGAAGTATTCTCAATTCCAGCAAGAACTTCTTCAGCAAGTCAATATCCTTGTGCACAAAGAAGCAGTCGAGAAGGTAGTATATTGCTAAAAAAGAACAGGAATATATTTTGATTCCATTCTGGTTCGAAAGAAAGGCCCCATGCAGGAATTAAAACCCATTCTCAATATGCAAAACAAATGGACAAGGAAAAATTGAGTGCTATCACTTCATCAGATCTACTCCCAACTTCATCAGGAGAACTGCATGTGTGCTATAGATCTTCTTGATGTTTTTTTCACATCCCAATTGCAAAGCAGCATTGCACGTTTCTGAGATTTCTATTGGATAACAAAGATTACTAGGACAAATATCTTCCTTTTGAACTCAAGTCTGCTCCATGAACGTTCGCAACATGCATGGCAATGGTAGCTTCCCACCTCACGAAGAAGATCTGTATATCCCCATATTTAGGTGACTAGCTCCCGAAAACATCCACATCTCATGGGGTTCAGCAGCATTCTGTAAAGCTTGCGTCTAAGAATGAATCAAGAAAAATCAAGATCCATTCCTGTCCAGGCCATATACCATCTGGGAGCAGCCCTGAGCACATAGGTCTTAAAAGTTTCTTTTTTGGTGGAGAGACTTTCTTCTGTCAGTTGAAGTGTCACAGTCTATTGGTTCCAGGGTTTCCACTCCTTTTGATGAGGCCTCCACAAAAATGTTTTGGCGGATCAGTGGTGTCTTTTTTAGGTCTCGCCTACGCAGCGCGCATGCGCTGCATAGGCAAAAAGACCTTTTGCAATCGCTTCGGCTTTTCAGCCAAAAACGTGCACGCGTTCCATTGCCTTCAATGGCAACGCGTGCACGTTTGGCGATTCACTTGCGGGAGCGAGCGGCGCCATATGGTAGCAATTATCGCTCCTCGCGCCGCTCGCTCCCGCAAGGGAATCGCGCAGGCCCCCTCCTCTCTCCCCCTGCTGCCGCGTGAGGCGCCCGCGCTTGTGCGCTTGTGCTTGTTAGTAGTGCAAGCAGCGGTTGATGCTTGGTTAGCAGAAGTCAAATAAAGTGTCAAAAAGTGGAATAACCCATTGGACTGATGTAACTACTTATGCAAAACAATACAAAATAAACACATTAGCAAAGCATTAACACAATAACCAAGATAGCGCATTGCAAGCTGCCATGCAGGTATATTGGTATGTTAAATTGCCTTGATAAAGAAATATTAATTGCATTTTTCTGAACACGAAGTGTTCTATAGTTCCATATCTGGAATGGCAAGGCAGTCCAAAGATATACCGAAAAGAAACTACCTCGAATTTGTGAGTTTGGAAGCAGGGTTTGTAGGTAGTACGAAGAAGGCGGACGTGACAGACAGAAACAGGAATGAAAAGTGAAAGCTATTGGAGCAACACATTTGATGGGGTAAGATTTAGAACACCTTCTATGGTTCCACTTAACAGAAGTAAGGTGTGACACAGAAGACATAATGTTAGTTAATTTGCCAACTGGCATATGCTTTGGCGTGAAGTGGAGAAACTATGTAAATTCTCTAGTAAGAAGACAGCAAAATGGTGTTTAATTGTATGGTCACTGAACAGTAGATGCAACTCTTTGGAACTGGGAAAAAGTCAATATTTTTTCCAGTTAAGTAATCCACTGTAGGGAAAGAATAACAGAGAAAGCTAGAGGCAAAGAGACAGAAAACAGACAAAGCTATATACAGATAAATAGGGGTGGAACAGCAATGGAGATACATGAAAATGGAGTAAGTTGTAGATAGATAAAGAAAGACATATAAAGTTGTAGAGCTGTAGTGAGACAGGAAGACAACACAGCCACCCCCACAACCATGCCCCCCCCACACACAGCTGGTTTGGGAGGGAATTGAAAACGTATTGCTTTTGTTCCTAGAATGATTCTTAATTAATTGCAGTATTTTGTTTTCGTTATATATTTTAACTGTTAATCTGTGTGTTACACATACCTTTTAAATATATGTGAAATTCACTGTATTATTTGTTTTGACTGTGTTGTAAAGCGCTTCCTCGGCCATATTTTCGAAAAGGATTGAACCAAGCATTTGCAATGCAAAAGGTCTCGCAGTTGTGAAAGTTTGAGCTATTGGCATTGTAAATGGCAATGCCTTTTATTTACGTGTTGGTTTTTAAAACATAAATAAAAGGCATTGTCATTTACAATGCCAATAGCTTAAACTCTCGCAAAAGCGAGACCTATTGCATTGCAAATGCTTGTTTTAGACAGATGGGAAGACACATTGGCTCTCAAAGAGGCACCAGCGCAATATCTTTCAAGCAGTGCTGATCTCAGAACCTTCTACAGGGTATTCAATGTCAACGGTATGTTCCATCACAGACCATAGTAACGAATGTCTCTCTTCTGAGATAGGGAGCACAAATAGATTACCTGAAAATGTCAAGCACATGGCCAGAGAAGGAGGGATCTTACAAGATTAGTCTCTAGGAGATGAGGGCAGTCCATCTGCCTCTCAGATATTTTCATGAAGTTGGCAAGTACAATTCTCTATTGATTCAGACAGACAGAATAGCGATGATGCATTACCTGAACAAACAGTGAGAGCCTTGATCCAGAGCCCTGTCTCTGGAGGCTCAGAAAATCTGGAACTGGCAAGTAATCAGGCATCTACACATTACATCGGTCCATCTCCCTTGAGTTCAAATCTCTGAATCAGACCCCCCCACCCCCATGCTGGGATTTTCAAGAGCATAATGTGTGGATGATAAACAAGTGCTGCATGAAATATTTTATGAATTGCTCAATTCACAAATGCAGAAAACAAAGAATGCACAAACCGCGCCTCCGGGTTTTACCTACCTACCAGAATGGGGCATGTCCTTTTGATAAGCTGGTTGACATAGTGTATGCCTTTCCTTAAATATTGCCACTAATGTTCAAGGCTGTTCGGGGGGTCTCTTAGCAGAAGGCTCCATATGAAAAAAGTAAACACAGGCGATTTCCTGACAAATATCGCAGTCTACTCACGTAAAATAAAATATTGAGGGCATTATGTGGAAATGGGAGTAGGTGTGGGATAGACTAAATAGTGAAGATGTGTTGCTATGTGTCCTGTTGCCAGCTAAATAGCAAATATATTTGTATATTTAACTAACAGCTAAATAAATAGTAAAATTGCTTTGCTACTTGCCTGGTCGATGATCAAATAGTACATACTCCCTCCTGTTTAATATGGGCATAGGTAAATTATTTTCTTGGACTTTGGCCAAATAGTACATAATCTCTGCTACGTACATATAGAAACTTAATTAAAACAGCTCAACAAAGTCTGGCAACACATTGATTGGTGTACATGCAGTAGAAACCACGAACGTGACTGTTACAAGATCAGTTCCCTATGACATAGCACATGAGATGAAGTGTCTATTGATTTTAGTAGAATAATGTGATGCTTACATAGCTTGGAAAACACATCTTCAATGGTATTACACCACCCTACCCACGAACAAAATGTCCATGAGAAATGCTTTATTGTTTGCTGGAGGCATAAAGAGTGAATATTTGACTGCATGAGTCTATGGGCTTCGGTGCTCCAGACTGGTGCCCTGAATTCGGAGACGAAAACACTTTGCTGCCTCGCTTGAATGTCTTGATTTATGTGTGAATGACAGAGTGTGCCAAACTATGATGATCAGGACGTCTAGTGCCCTGGACCTGTGTTGCACAACACAGAGGTTGCACATGGATAAGTGCCTGGATGCTCTTTAGTTTTTACTTTGTTGATACTGCAGTAAACCTCATTGAGTAATGAAATACATAGAAAACAGTAGGAAAGTTCAAACAAATCTTCCAGGATGACATCTTCATTTATTCAGTCTCTAGATCAACATTTGGATTGTGTGAAGGAGGCTTTGGAAATTCTGGTTGAGAGTGACTTGAATCTTAAAGCAAGCAAGTGTAAATTTGCAAGGACTGAGATAAACTATTTGCGTTATCACTAGTAAGCCCAAAGTGCAATTCGCTCACACTATTCAAAATTTGGGTAGTCCTGTAAACAAGGAAATTGTACAGACATTTCTTGGTAGGACTGAATTTTACTCTTGCTTTATTATCAACTTTGCTAGTTGCAAAAGAGAGGTATGCAGTGTGACTGGACTGCAGATTGTGAAGCAGAGTTTAGTTAAGGGGCATTTAGAAGAAGCTCCTAAATTGAGCAGTTTCCACCCAAGCCACATTTGACCCCAGTGAAAACAGACTAAGTGCAGTATTGAAACAGGCGAAGAAAAGAAGTGAATTCTGTGTCAGGACTTGAGGCGAGGATTAGGCTATTCTACCTTAGCTTTTTAGGTCGAGCCTCGAGTAGCGCGCAAGCGTTGCTCTGCGAGACTTATAGTTAGGGAGTTTGAAAAGCTGACCAGACGCTCGTGCGTCATGGCCTTTTCCCTGCGGTTACGCGCGTGGCAGACATGTGTTTCCAATTATCGTGCCCAGACGCGGGCGCGATAATTGGAAACACATGCCGGCCGTGCGGGGGAAAAGGCCATGACGCACGAGCGTCTGGTCAGCTCAGCAGGCTGCCGCGCGCGCTCGCCCCCGCTCCTCTCTTGTTTTTCAGGCTGGTGTGATCACTGGGCCACAACTGCCCACTGCCCCCGGTTTTCACTGGATTCCATTGATCTGCCCCTTCTGCCACTGTTGACGGAAGAGCATGGGCAGGAGGCGTGGGCACGTGCACGGCCTTCCTTCCGACTCCACTTAGCACAGCTATCATGCCAGAAAGTCTGGAGCGCATTTGCACTCGGCAGGGGAATATGCTCGGGAGCAGCAGATGCCGTCACCGAAGGAAGTTTTTCTAAGGGGTCGAAACCAAAAAAATAAATAAATAAAGGCGTCCGGCGAAGAGGCTGGTGTTTGTGTGTGGCTTTTCTACTGAAAGGAAGATGGGATGAAGGGTAAGCAAAGTAAACAAGAGAAGCGAGCGTGGCTGGATGGGGTGCGAAGGAGAGAGGGCAGAGAACCCAGGGTCTGGTTACAATAGATGATGTTTGCCTCCGTTAAGCTGCAGAGGAGAAACTGCTCATCGTCCCAGCAGAGGTTCATGGAGCTCTGCTGATGAATGCGGAAGGTAAGAGGGTCCTTTTGGAACACGCGTGCACGGGGGGGTAAGTCCTGTGCTTGCTTTGTTAGAGATCTTATCTGAAAATTAAGATCTACTTAAGGAATCCATTTTCCTTGATGCTTCATTAGGCCACGCATTTTAAATAACAATTTCGATTTCCATGTGATTCTTGTATTTCTTTAACAATAAAAGCAAAGGGCCCCAATTTGTATACGCGCCTTCTGACCCCATAGCACCTGGTTCTTTCCATCATGTAATCGTTCTTCAGTCGGTGTGGACTCTTGCTGACGTCTCTAAGGACGCACTAGCTTGCTTCAGCTTAGTATTCTCCATGGCAATGGGTCATGTGCTGCTCTTTGTGAATGGAAGGAAGTGCTGGCTTCAGTCATGCTGCCTAGTCTGCTTTCAGATGGCACCATGTGTAGAAAATGATGCCACTGATGTCCGTACTACTGATGCAGTCAGGTGCCCGCAGCGGGATGAGACGAAGGCCCACCATTCTGCTTTGCATGAGCACCAGACTGCCTTTCAGCATCTTCTGACCTGTCTGGAATCTGGACATTCTGGTGTTTACTGAATAAAGTACTGGGAGAACCTAAAACACTCCATTGGGTGGGCGCTACTCTTGTCTTACTTATCTGGTTCCTTGTCCCGTTCCCCAATCACCCTCCTCCCGCTGAATCTGGCCATGTGTGGACATTTGTTTATTTTATCATTCAGTAAAAAAGCGATTAATTAACTAATTTCAATTTCCTCCATGTTTTGCCACAAACAACATTCTGAAATATGCATAGGAGAAAACTGTGTTTACAATTTTCCATGTGAAGCAAGCAGCACAGGTCAATGTATCGCAAATGTTTATGTCTAAGCAGCAGGTCCTGCTAAGACTGATAAAAGGAGTACCACTGAATGGAGCGATAGTAACTCCTAATTTTTGCAGCTCTATTCAACATGTGCTATACCTAACACATAGCGGGAAGAACTCATCAGCCAGACCCCAGGCTTGCTGCATACCCCCCACCCCCGGTTACTGATTAACCTCCGTAACTCTCATTATGTTGACTTTGGAAAGTCAACTCCGCCTCTGGCTAATTTCATTCATTTTTATTTACTATGTGCGTTCCACAGATTTAAAGTAACTGTGTCCCTTATTTATACAACCGAGACTACACAAGTCCGGCACCCTGCTAGAGGGGTGGGTGCTTTACATAATAATTACATCATAATATTTAGACAAAAAATACCAAAAAACAGAATTGACTTTAAAATAAAAGGTGCATTGATAATAATCATGGCAGTAGTACTTGTGTTATCTACTTCGGGATGGTGAAGAGCGGAATGTATCTCCCCCACTGCTCTCCAAGCCCACACACCTCTGCCGGCCCTCTACTAAACATTCAGAGGACTCACATTCTTTCTCTCTCTGGCTCTCAAACACACAACCAAACACACACACGGATGCACAAACCGACCATACATGAATGAAATCCATATCTGCCTGGTATCGAGTTAAACATGTTTCGTCGAGTTGCATGCACTTCTGTAGGCTCACCCCAACACATTGCCGCCCGTTACATGCATTTCGGCACTCTCTACCACACTGCCTTCAAGAGCAGCTCATACTTTTGCACAATCTCTCACTGCTCTGAGGAGCTATACACATTCCTGCAGTTTCAACCCGCCACTGCTGTGCACCTCACATACATTCCTTCAGTCACTTGATCCCCACACTTCTGTCACAAGTTATACATACTCCTACAGTCTCTCCCACGCTGCTCTCAGGATGGGATCACTGGCATGGGTCACAGAATAGTCAGAGAAGGAACCGCAGGGATAGGCTACACACACTGGAATAGTGCACCCTAACACACACACACTGGATAATGTGCTGCTCATTTAGTAACAATAGATGTTGTAGCACCCAGGTTAATCTGCTGCATGGCGAAACACATATACAGACCTAAAAGCGAGACCTATTGGCTATGCCAATGCTTGTTATTAATAGCAGCCCTTGCACAACTTTATAACAAACTGCCATTCCCATGTACCTCTGGGAATGAAAACAAAAGTTCAACGTCCAATAGGATAACCGTTCCAGGCACCATCCAATCAGGCACCCACAGTCTCCAACGTAGTCCTTTGTTTATGTCCCCACAGCCTTTTTCTTCGCTGCTCGCAGCCAAAATAATTTTACCCCTCTTTTTCTCCGCTTTGCTTAGGGCTGTAGTATGTGTATTACTGCGTTATTGTGTGCTTTACGTGACTTTCATATCGAATGTTATTCACAGTGTGTTTCGCCGAGGGAATGCGATCGCGCTCCTTCGCAGCCAGCGTCTTGGTGCGGCTGTTCGCCCGCTAGGTGGCGCTAACAATAGCACGTTGTTAGACTGCGACTTTCGAAATTCCATTCATAGCGGGATCGGAGTCCCGCATCACCAGCCTTTGGAGCCTTTTGCCACCTGGAGAGAGACGCTCCACAGTGCAGGATCCGTATTATCTAAATTTAGTCCATTCTGAAAAAGTTTCCTGCCGCCCTGCTATTGAGGGCCAGTATTGTGTAAGTCCGTTTTTATATAGCGCAGCTACTCACCCTTACGGGTCTCAAGGCGCTGGGGGCCGTAGTGGAAATTAAGTGAGCTATTGCCCAGAGTCACATGGTGCTGAGCTGAGCTGCCGCCGGAGCCGGGGATCGAACCGTGAACCCTGTGCTCCGAAGTCAGCTGCCCTGGCCGCTGCACCACACCTCTCCACTTATTGTGTAGCATTTGTAGATATGAACACCTGAGGGGGTCTGTAGAATTAACACAGGCTGCTTTGTGGACATGGTCCCAGGCAGGATTTCCCCCATAAAAATTGGCACCGTGGGTGGTGTCCCCGGGCTTAGACATATCTGAAGTGCAGCTTTACCTACCGCTATTTACTGCCCCCCAGCCTCACATCTGCAGTGCTTTGCCTGCACAAATCTATTGGCCTTAAAGTGGTGTAGAGCTTGGTTGCCTTACACTGCAGCGCTCTTCAGCCCCAAATCTGCAGTGCTCTGCCTGCACATAAAAATTACTCAGATTGGTGTAGCGCTTGTTTGTGTCACATCGCAGCACTCTTTGATTCACACTTGGGGCTCTTTGTTTGGGTTGCTTACTAGGCTCTTAACTATGGAGGCCACCAATGACATTCAGAGGGAGGAGGTCCCTCTGGTGTTTCTTCCTAGGGATAATGATTTTTATAAGGCAGTGGACGCCTCGATGTATAGGGCGGTGAAGAGGCCGTGGGACCCTTAGAGCAACACCTTTCCCAACAGATTATGAGCGAATGCACCAAGGTTTACATGCCCAGTCAAGATCCCACAGAAACCCTGGGTCCGTCTGAACCCTCCCAGCCATCAGGAGCTGATGCGTTCCTGGCAAAATGTCGCCTGACCATGATGCTTTTGCGTTCCTTAAGCAGGTATTCCTGGCCCAGGCCCCTCCTTCCCTTCCATCCTGGGATCCTTCTGGGTTGATCTCTGATCCACCTTATCCAGTTTCCTTGATCTGCCAAATTAATGACTCTCATAGAGACACTGATGACGAGGCAGGCCCTTCGAGGCCTTGGCTCTCCCCCCACCCCCTCCCACCCCACTGAACCTTCAGGCTGAAACACAGGGTTTGACATGTGGACCTCGATGATATCCTCATCCTCTGTCCTCCGAGTGATCCCCATCTGAGAAGTTAGCGAATGATATGGTGGGACGCATTCCTAAACCAGTGGAGAAGCAAGCCCGTAGTCATCTTTGAGCAGAATGTCATCATCCTACTTTGGACAGGAAGGTGACCCTAATCCCTGAATTGAACCCCAGGATGGCCACTTTCCTTGGCAAATTCATGAAAGACTCTAAGAAGGGTATAGACAGATCCTGGAGGGCGTTCTAGGAGAAACTACTGGATGCAATTGGTCCGTTAAAGATATTGGACATGGCTGAGGATGCCAAGTCTTCAGGCTCCCTAATTTCTCCATGGGTGCTCTCTGGAGGGCACAGCGCGCCATCATTTTTCTAGGCAACGCAAACTGTGCACTGTCCACTGAGCGTTGCTACTCTTTGTTGATGAAGGTGGACCTGAAGCTTGGAGACATAGCGGTTCTGAGGCAGGGGTGGTAGCCCAGGGGGGACTCCATCGGTAACCTTTTATTAAAGAACTGGGCAAATTTGTAAACCCATTCACTTCTTTCGACAAGACCCAATCGTCCATTAAGAGTGTTTACACCCCTGGGTTTTCCTTGGGTCCAGTCGAGGTAGGGGCCGCTTGTCTGCCCGTGCATCCTCCCAATATCCCCATTGAGGGCCAAGCTCCAGGCAAGGCCAATATCAAGATCAAGCCAGCTTCGCCAATTTCTATCCAACCAGAGGCCACCGTTTCTGAGGAAGAGGCTCCAAGGAATTCAACGCTTCCTCCTCTTCCTGTGAGTGTCCTCCCTTCTTCCCTTCTAAAAGTAGAGGGCCGCCTGGGGAATTTTTCCCACCTCTGGAGATCCATCACAACAGACGCATGGCTTTTGCAAACAATTCAAGGTTTTCAAATCAAGTTTTACAGATCCCCTCTGCAGGACTCTCATCCAAGACCCATACAGTTCTCGTTGCAAGATGCCGCGTTGGTGGATACAGAGGTCACCTCACTTCTGGCCCAAAAAACTATATGTCCCTCTGATCCACATCCCCACTGATTCATCATCAACCTTTTTCTAGTCAAAGCCAAAGGAGGCCAGCGGCCAGTCATCAAGTTATGAGAGTTCAACGAAAGGCTGGTTTACCGTCATTTCAAAATGGAGGGCATCCACCTCCTGTGAGATGTCCTCCAGCTTTTAGATTGGATTGTCCGGCTTAACTTAAAAGATGCATACTTGTCAATTCCTATCTCTCCACCTCACATGTGGTTCCTCTAGTTAATTTGTTACCAGCAAACATTCGAGTCACTCTGCCCTTTGGTCTCTCCTCCGCCCCTTCGTGCTTCACAAAGGTTCTCAAATCGGTCAAGGAGTAAATGCAGGCGCAGGGGGTACGCCTTATTGTTTATCTAGATGACATGCTTCTTCTAGCCCAGTTCTGCGAAAGCTGTGGCTCTAGCTACAAACGGCAGTCAACCTTCTTCAGAGCCTCGGATTTATCATAAACGAGAAGAAGTCTCTATTGGTACCCTCTCAGATTCCCCCAAGTTGTGAGTAGTACAGTGCCTCAAAGCATATGAAGAGATGTCCATGGAAATTCGTCCGCTGGGAGAACGTCAGCTCCTTATTGCTCTATAGCTCATTGGGTGAGGTGGGTTAACCAGTGGCCAAGGATCCACCAATGAGAATGGTGGATATGGTATTTTAGCCAATCATACACACGCTGTCGAAAGCATTCTATGGCATTTGGAAAAGGCAAAACGCTGAAATATGTCATGCCGGAACAACAGCTGCTAATAAATATTTTGAAAGACCCTGTGAGTGCTCAGTATCCTGTTTAATGTTCTGCTATGCGGCACGCAAGTTCCCACCTCGCGAACGGATGCACCCGTCCTGAGTGCAATGGCTGTGCGGGACTACCTCGAAACGAAGAGGTGCAGGAACGAATGCATGCACTATAACCTGGCCCACCTTATACAGAGGTTTAAAGACCATTCATGTTGAATATGTTTGAGAGAAACTTTATGGATTTAAATTAATGGACAGTCCTACCTTTTTGACGTCACCCACATCCAAGTCAGCCCATCGGTAGAAAATGTTAATGGGGCATTGGGATCCCTTATGCAGACTGATGAGATAGAGGATGGTTGAGTGATGTCGGAAGGGAAGGGAACAGCTAAAAGACATTTTGGCCAAGGATCCACCAATGAGAATGGTGGCTATGGTATTTTAGCCAATCATGTGCACAAGCAGTTGAAAACAGTCTATGGCATTTGATAAAGGCAAAACGCTAAAACACGTCATGCCGGAACAGCTGCTAATAAATATTGTGAAAAACCCCGTGAGTGCTCCTGATCCTGTTTAATGTTCCGTTGTCAGCTCACCACCACTCAGCGTCGAGTCATGCATCGAAGGAGAAGTTGCCTTTGACGGCGGTACACCACTGGTCGACGTAGAGGCAGGACTCGTTGAGGGTTACACATCGCCGATTGACGTTGAGTCACGTTTCAACTAAGAGGACTCCGTCGACAGTACCACATCACCTTTCGACGTTGAGACAGGCATCGCCTAGAAGGACTCAGTCAACGGTGGCACCGCGCCGTTCGATGTCTGGCACGCGTCTCCGGCGAACACTCCATCCATGGTCTTGCATCGCCACTCCCAAGGCAAGGCATAGCATACATTGCTTTATGAGGCCTCCGTCGATAGCAGCACTTCAACATCGCGGCAGGATTCCCCCACTTCGTCGTCGGCATTGCACCACCAATCAAAGCTACAGACCATACCGACGTCGAAACACCTCTCTACATCGAGGCAAATTTCAGAAAGGCAGAGATCATCTAGACTCACAACATCAGGGGCTTCCTCTCATTCCTCCTCAGAAGAACAGATGTCTCCTCATCATACAGAGGCTTCTGAGACCCCCAATTAACTTGTCACCACGCTGGCTGGAGAGTGTCCATGAGTGGCCTGCACGACATAGTCCAGACTCGCAGTATTCACAGACTTACTCTCCGTCATGGTCTGCTCCGCAGACACCATCTCCAAGGCCAGCCCAGCAGCCTACCACTCCTCCAGCTGCGCCACTACAGAACAGTCCACCTAGGTCCACAAGTAGATCCTTGTTACCTAGGGAGAACAGACCTCGGCACAAAACTAGGTCACATAAGCCAGAAGCACAGCAGCGCATCCTGAACCTCCCATTAACCGGCAATTCGTTATTTTAGTTTGCACACAGACAACGAAATGGCCAAAGTGAAGACGGAATTAGACACCCTCAAGGCTGTGGGTATCAAAAAGAGGAAGGACTTCCATCAAAGGTACAGGCCTTATGACAGGTCACTCTACCAACAGAGGGTTTAAACCCCTCACTGGGTTCCGTGTCAGCAACAGCACCAACAAGCCTGGTCTCAGTACCAGCCTGCAGACCAGCGCGGGGACGAGGTGCTAATCTCCAGCCAGCAGCTTCCTCCAAAACGCCAGCCAAACAAGGAGTCATCGCTTCCCCCGTTTCTGTTACCCATTCTGGTGGAGGAACTATCTCCAGACACCTGGACGGGTGGCGATCCATCACCAGCGACAAATGGGTCTTAAATATTATACAGAATGGGTACTCACTACGTTTCAAGTCTCCTCCTCCCGCTGTTCCACCTTCAAAAGCCTCATGCCAGCAGTAAAACATGCTACAGAGCGAAGTCTCCACCCTGCTTCGAAAGGAGGTTATAGAGGAGGTCCTACCCTCTCAAAGGGGAGTAGGAGTATACTCTTGTTATTTCCTTTTAAGGAAAAAAGGCCCAAACAGAGAATTTAGACCCATTCTGGACTTACGACTGCTAAATAAACTCATATGCAAAGAGAAATTCAGGATGCTTGCTCTCCACCAGATCTACCCCCAACTTCATCAGGGGGATTGGTTGTGTTCCATCGATCTCCAGGATGCCTACTTCTACATTCTAATAGCCAAGAAACATCAAAAGTTCCTGTGATTCAAAGTGCCATGCAGGCATTATCAGTACAAGGTGCTGCAGTTCGGCCTGAAATCAGCCCCATGCACTTTCTCGACGTGCATGTAGCCTTAAAAAGAAGTATATTTGTCTAACCACACTTAGATGACTGGCTCATAACAAGCTCCTCCCTGGAACTGGCAAAAAAAACCATTACTGCATTTGCGTCAAGATCCCCAATATCTGGGTCTTCAGATCAACGTCGAAAAATCAGAGACTAAACCTATTAAGGGCAACACTGGACACAAAAGTCGCAAAAGTGTGTCCTTTGGAGGAGAGACTATCCTCATTCACTCAAAAGTGTTACAACTTTCTCCACACTCCTCACCCAGCCCCCAGACAGATAGCGTCTCTCCTGGGATCGATGGCCTGGTGTATCTTCATTGTCCCCAATGCCAGGCTGCACATGAGACCTTTGCAACAGAACCTGGAAGATCAGTGGAACCAATTCTCTGACCATTGGGATGACAAGCTAACACTCTCACAGACTGCGAGACAATTGCTACCGTGGTGGTCTCACTGTCAAAATCTACTGGTAGGAGTCCCTGTTCACCAGGACCCTCCGACGCAAACCCTCCTCACAGATGCATCCCTACAAGGATGGGGTGCTCACATGGGCTCTTTGCAGATGTAGGGCCTGTGGAAGGACAAGAAGCAACAATCTCACATCAACATGTTGGAGCTGCGTGCGGTCATCTAGCCCTCAAGTCATTCTACCCATCCATTCAAACCAGCTCTCTCCTGGTCCACATGACCATGATGCACTACCTAAACAAGCAAGGGGGCACTCGTTCTCGCCCCCTATCTCTGGAAGCACATGACATCCAGAACTCGTTAATAGCCAAAAACTTAATGATCTCAGCACTTCACCTGCAAGCACAGAACACACAAGCGGATTCTCTCAGCTGCAATTTTGCCAAAGTGGACGACTGGATTCTGTACGACAACGTCGTGCAAGACCTCTTTCAAGAGTGTGGGCATCCGCAAATCGACCTGTTTTATAGACGAAACCAACAAAAAATGATCAGACTTTGCATCCAGGTTCTACTGACTAGGAACAAAGGGTAATGCTGGTCTGGGACATTTCTGTATTCATTTCCTCCCATACTGATACCGACAGTCATCAACAAACTGTACTGAGCCAAAACCAGAATGATCCTAATAGCTCCGGAATGGCCTGTGGTGGTTCCCAGATCTCCTCCACCTGTCAGAAAGACCATGCAGGAGGCTGCCATGCAGACCAGATCTCCTCTACATGCTCGGCAGGAAGATTTTCCACCCCAACCTTCCCTCGCTGAGCTTGAGAGCATGGATCCTAAATTCCTCCAATATGGACACTTAGGCCTCTCGCAGGAGTGCAGGGACATTCTTAAGGAGTCCAAAAGGCCATCAACCAGACGCTCCTATGCTTTCAAGTGGAAGAGATTTTACTTGTGGTGTGTTCAAAATGAACTCCACCCAATAATGGGGCAGGAGGTTGTAATAAAACCTTATCTTCTCCATTTAGCAAAATCTGGTCTGCAATTCTCCTCTATTAGAGTACATCTCACAGCGATTACATCTTAAAGAAAGTACCCTACACAGAATTCATTTTCCTAGATCCCTGTAGGATTTCTTAGAATGAATGTGTAGTTTTTATATAGCGCAGCGTTCACTTCAGGGAGTATCTTGGCGCTTTAGCGGAGGAAGGACACCTGAGAGGAGAAGAACTTTATGGCAGAGCTTAGATAAAAGACAGCACAGTATTATCTGGGATAGTGAAGATCCAGGTTTTTAGGAACTTCCTAAAAATAAGTTCCGTTTGTGTGTGTCCAAGTTGTGTTGGCAGGGAATTCCAGGCTTTGGTCCCTAGGACCGCCATTGTCTTTCCACCTCTAGTTTTTAGTTTGAAATTGGGGACTGTTAAAAGATTCTCTGAAGATGACCGTAAAGTACGTTGCGTGGTGTATGGCTTGGTTCTGGAATTTAGGTATTCTGGTCCGGTTGTTTTTGTAGTTTTATAGATAATGGTCAGAACTTTGAAAAGAATCCTCTTATGGACAGGCAGCCAGTGGAGGGTTTTTAGTGCTGTTGCTGAGGAGGAGTCTCTGGGCAGTTTGAGTACCAACCTCGCTGCAGCATTCTGGACCACCTGCAATCTTTTCAGGACCGTTTTTTTAGTTCCTGCATATAGACTATTGCAGTAGTCCAGGCGAGATAAAATTAGGGCTGCTGCAACCGTCTTCCTAGGAGGCACCAGGAGTAGATCGAAGAATTTTCTGAGAATTTTTATTGTTTGAAAACAGGTGTCTGCCACAGCGAGAGCTTGCTTGTGGAAGGATAATGTGGGATCAAACTTTATTCCCAGATTTCTCACTGTGTCTACTGTGTTAGGAGGTGGAGCCGAATTTGACGGCCACCACTGGTTGGGCATAAATACGTTGGACTTACCAAACAGCATAATCTCTGTTTTAGAGCTGTTACATTTAAGATGATTCAATTTCATCCAATCCATCACTGCTGTTAAACAGTGGTGAAACTTTTCTTCCGCCACTGTAGAGTTTTTATCGAGGGTGAGGATCAGTTGAGTGTCATCTGCATAAGCAATGGATTCAACATCGTAAGTATCCATCAGAAAAAGAAGTGGTGCCATATAAAGATTGAAACGGGTTGGGCTCAGGGACGAGCCCTGAGGAACCCCTGATGACAACCATTTTTCTCCCGATTTGTAACTTCCCAATGTTACAATCTGATGCCTGTTTTCTAAAAAAGATGTGATCCAGGCCAGTGCTTTATTCGTGATTCCACTGTGTGCAAGTCTGTCTCTCAGGATGTCATGAGAGACCGTGTCAAACGCCGCTGATAAGGCCAACAGAACCAGTACCGCATCCTTACCCTGATCCAGGGCAAACTTTAAGGTCTCGGTGGTATGGAGTAGTACTGATTCTGTTGAGTGGCCAGGTCTGAAACCTGATTGCTTAGGATGTAAGATGTTAGTTTCTTGCATGAAATCATTGAGTTGGGTGTTAACTAATTTCTCTGCAATTTTACTCAGACATGGCAACAATGAAATGGGCCTGAGGTTGGAAAGTGTGGTAGGATCCGAGAGTTTCTTTTTTTGAAGTGGCTTCACGGCGGCAGTTTTCCAAATATCAGGGATTTTTGCTAGCCTAAAGGTGGCATTAATAATCTGATTGATGGTGGGATTTATAGTGTCCACCAGCGCACGTAGGATTTTTGGGGGACATGGGTCAACAGGCGAGCCCGATTTACAGGAGAGGATGGCTTGCCTAGATTATTCTAAGTTAATCTCCTTAAAACATGTGAGTTCCTTTTTTGTTCCTAAGGTTTGGACTTTATTAGGTTGAGGGAGTGTATTCGTAAACTCTTTCTTTAAATCAAGAATTTTATTGTCAAAGAAATCGGCGATTTGATCCCATAAGTCCTGTGATGGAGGTATTTTCTCTTCTAGGCTTTTAGGGTTAGTGAATGATTTTACGATATTAAAAATAGTTTTCTGGTTATCTGCTTTGTTTATTAGATTAGAATAGTGTGTCTTGTTTTCTAGTTTGATTTGCTGATGGTAAGATCTAAGTGCTAGTTTAAAGCGCCCCAGGTCTTCTATTTTATAGTTTTTCTGCCATTGCTTTTCCAATTTTCTGCATTGTCCCTGTAAGGCTTTTAAACGAGGGGTAAACCAGGGAGCTGACCTTTTTTTAATAATGTTTTTCTTTAGCGGAGCTAAAGTATTGGCCAGTGACAACATCCAGTCATTAAAAAGATTGTCAATTACAGGATCCCCTGTAAGAGTAGGTTTTGCGGCTTCTGCCATGCTCTGCAGGTTGGGATTGGAGAGCATGTTATTCCACTTCCGTGTGAAGCCTGATTGCCCAAGGTTTTTTTCTAATTGGACGTTATTAAAATCAAACTTGAAGGGGATTAGCTTATGGTCTGACCAAGTTATCGTGACTGGAGGGGCGGTAGTTAGGTTGACTGCATTGGTACATATCCCATCCAGGGTGTGTCCCGCATGGTGTGTAGACCCCTCTGTCTGCTGTTTTAGCCCCAATGTATTTATAATTTCTGTGAAGGTGTTTGTATTAGAAGTATCAGTTGCTTCGAGATGAAAATTAAATCACCTAAAAGTGTAAAATTTGAGTATCTGACCACTAGAGAGCTTATGCTTTCGCCCAAGGTATCTAAAAACTTGAAAGCAGAACCCGGGGGCCTATAAATCAGGGCCCACGCAAACGTAGTACAGCTATCTAATCTAAAACTAAAACAGAAGCTTTCTGCTTCCTTTAGTTCTATAATGTTGGAGATGGAGCACTTCAGGTGGTCCTTATATATTATAGCTATACCACCTCCTTTTTGCCCATTTCTATCTAATCTGGAGATGGTATAACCATGAGGAAGGGCTTGTACTATATCGAGATTGGAACATTCAGTTAGCCATGTTTCCGTGACAAAAAGGCAATCAAAATTCCAATCTATTAACATGTCCTGAATATGTAAGGCATTTTTCACTAGGGATCTAGCGTTTATGAGGCCACAGCATAACTGTTTAGGTTGAATTTTGCCCTTGTTAGGCACAATACCTCTGGCCACATGATTGAAGGTATGTTTACATACAAGGCAGGAGAAAGGGCCTTTGATGTTTTCTGTAAGCGTGGGGGGTTGGCAGATATTGGCTATTGGCTTAAGTGCTACAAGTTCTTTTCTAGTGTAAAAACAATGATCTGATCCAAAACCGGCAGATTTTCTGGCCCTGGCCGCGTATCGGGCGCAGACGGGCTTGCCTTTGGCGCGCCACTGGCACGCCCGCTGCGCGTCGAGCAGGGCATCCGGGTTTTATGTAGGGGGAAAGTGGCTACTAGACCGCTAACCTCCCTCGAACCGGAAGTCCCCTAATCCTCCCTCCACTCAAGCGGGACGTGACCCGTGGTGGACCAGGGAGGGGCGACCGAGCCAAGGAACAGCAAAGGGGAAGTCAGATTCAGGTAAAAACAATTTTAAAAGGGATGTGCAAATATATGCTGTGCAAGTTCAAAATAGTGCAGATCAAGTGCAGATTCAGCAGGGTAAAAACGGGATTAAAACAGGATTCTAGATTATTTAAGTACAAGCGTCAATGCTTTTTAACAAAAAGAGCTTCTGCCTTGCAGGCGTGCGTCCGCTGCGCGTCGAGCAGGGCATCCGGTTTTTATGTAGGGGGAAAGTGGCCACTAGACCGCTAACCTCCCTCGAACCGGAAGGTTAGAGAGGTTGAAGAAGGTGGTCCCACCTGTACGTTTTCCCTCTTTTCCTTGGGAACTGAATGTGGTTCTTTCGAAACTCAGAAGTCCCCCTTTTTATAAACAAGGCATCCTTACAGCACCTTACCTGGAAAGCTGTTTCTGGTAGCTATTACTTCGGCACGCCGAGTTAATGTGATTCAGTCTCTCTGTGCCAAAGAGCCTTACATGAATTTCCATGCTAACCGTGTGGTAATGAGAACTCATCTGAGTTTTCTGCCCAAGGTCTTGTCCGATTCCCACATTAATCAGACTATTTCACTGCTAATGTTCTTTCCTAATCCTTCCACACCAGTGGAAAGGGCATTACACTCCTAATTAGATCTCGACAGAGTGCTGAGGTTTTACTTGGACAAGACCAAAGTTGTCAGACACTTTATCTGTTTAACTATGACCCTATGAGGACAGGCAGTACTTCCTCTAAGCAGACCATTTCTAGATGGATAGTTTCTTGTATTCTATTCACTTACCAGTTAGCCAACAAAGAGTTACCTCCCAGACTTAAAGCCCACTCTACACGGGGCAAATTGGCAACAGCAGCCCTACTAAGAAATGTACCCATCTCTGAAATCGGCTACTAGGAGATCGGTGCATACTTTCACTAGGCATCACTGTCTAGATTCAGACAGTCACCCAAGTAGGGCTGGCCTCCTTAAGAAGTGTATTTCAATGATGTTTGTAGGAAAGTAGGATCTTTCTGGCATACATACCCCCACTTTTTGCCTGGTGTTAGTGTATTTTGATTGTTGTTCACTGGGATCCTGCTAATCAGGACCCCAGTGACTGTGCTCTCTTTCCTAAATTTGCTGGTAAGTACTTGGCACACCCCACAATTGTCATACTGCGGTACCATTATAAGTCCCTAGTATATGGTACTAAGGTACCCAGGGGTGTCCCATGGGCTGAAGCATGTATTATGCCACCCATGGGAGCCCATGCAAACTGTATCTGCAGAGCTGCTATTGCACTCTGCGTGACAGGGTGCAAGCACCCTTAAATTTGGATATAAGGGTTGCCTTATATCCCGGTCACTGCACTTAAAACCTGTTCACCCTTAAGGTAGGCCCTTCAGTCCAAGGGCAGGGTGCATGGTTCTAAGTGCCCCCAGGTGAAGGGGTTGAAGGGGGGGGATTTGGGGGGGCAAAACCATATTCTAAAATAGTGTAATGCGAAATGGTTACCAAAACGGGACTAGTACCCAAGGTTGGAGGACCCCCGGGGAAGCAAGGAACTACCGAAGCTGAGTAGTTAGGGACCCCAAGGTGCCTGGGTGCAGAGTGGTTACACCGTGTCAGCGTCCATAGAACAATACAGGTAAGTTGCGGTTTGGATTTTAGAGTTTTAAGACCCTTCCCAAAGGACCCCGAAGGAACCACTTGAAGGAGGGAAGGTTGGAGAGTCACTCCACCCGTGTATTCCCAGGAGAGACTGATACCTACACCAGGAAACCCAGGTGCATAGGGGTGAAATGATGTCGGAAATCTCCGTCGACACCAATGGAGGGTCGTGGCATTGCTGCATCTTGTGGACCAGGCTGTTGAAACCAGGACTTAGAATCCAGACGAGAAGAACCTGAAAGCAGAGGAGACAGAGTCCAAACCACCTGGAGCTGACCAGGAGGCACAGGAGCACAATACCAGCTCTGGTTGAAGGTTCTTGCTGAAGTGCGGTGTGAAGCAAACAGCAGCTGTGGAGGCCATGTGATGTTGCAGAAGACCAGGAGCCTTTCTCGAGCTGTCCCACGCTGGTCGAATGCAGGAAGGTCAGTTGCCGGCAGGACCACTAACAATCCTTGGCAAACGCAAACAACGGTTTGCTGGTGAAGATGCAAGGATGCAGACCAGTAAGGTCTGAGGCACTAACCCAGCAACGGTAAGTCAGGACAGGCCCTCAGCACGATGGAAAGGCAGAAGGAATCGGTGAAGCCCCCTCGGACCCTCTGGCAGCAGGCACAGGAAGTCGCAAGGAAGCCCCAGCAGCACTCAGGAGAAGAGGCCCCATGGTGCAAGGGATGCAGGCAGGATGAGGTGCTTGGGGCTGTGCAGTGCTGGAGGCAGGGGCTCCTTGGAGCTTCAAAATCTTCTGTGAAGAGAACCAACAACCCTTGGCAACGATAGACGAGGTGCACAGGGAGGCGGTTATAGTGGACTGGAGAGGGATTACAGTCTCCCAACTTGCAGAGAAGACTGGTCAGGCCTCTGGAGAACCAACAAACCACCACCTGCGTGTCAGAGCCAGAAGATGGCCGTGGGACAAGGGAGCAGCAAATCGGTCGTCAATGTTGTAATGAGGAGCCTGTGGATGCAGGGAAGTGACTCCTTTACTGGGAAACCTGCTCTCTCTTCCAAAATCCAAACCAGATTGCTTTTCCACACGGGGAGCTGCATGTCAGCAGCTCCCCATGTGGAAAAGCAATGCCAGCTCCCGCAGGACGCGGAGAGCCGGCAGGGACCGTGGGGGCATTGGGGCTCCCCCCACGGTCCCCAACGAAGTGTCCAGGCCCCGGGGCCAGAAGTGGCCCGGGAGGGGGGCCACGCGGCTCCCCTCCCCCATAATAAAATTATTATTATTTTTTTTTAAAAACACGAAAGTCCGGCCCCGGGGGATGGGGTCCCCGGGGCCAAAAATGGCCTGAGGAGGGGGGCCACGCAGCCCCCCTCCAAATATATATATAAAAAAAAACACTGGCCATGCCCCGGGGTCAGGCCCTGGGGGATGTGGTCCCCAGGACCCATAAAATAGGAAAGGAAGGGGGGGCCACACAGCCCCCCTTCTTAAAAAAAAAAAAGACGCGATCGTGCCGGAGGCCCTGCCCCCTCCCAGCAACACTCTGCAAACGCGCTCTGTGGCGTGTTTTAAGTTGGGGAATTAATTCCCCTTCAATACTGGGGGTCCCTGGGGGCCAACTAGCCCACCAGGTACCTCCAGTAAGCGCCACAGGGCTGCGTTGCAGAGAGGTGGTCCAGGCCACGCCCCTTTTTACACCTCTCTGCAACGCAGCTCTGTGGCGCTTACTGGAGGTACCTGGTGGGCTAGTTGGACCCCAGGGACCCTCAGGATTCAAGGGGACTTAATCCCCCAACTTACAACGCGCCAGGGGGCGCGTTTGCAGAGTGGTGGAGAAAGGGGGCATGGCCTTTGTCTACCTCTCACCAATCCCACTGCGTGGGGCTTACTGGAGGTAAAAGGTAGGCTAGTTGGCCCCTAAAGGACCCCCAGCAGTGAAGGGGACTTCAATCCCCATCCAAGAGCGTGCCAGGGAGCGCGTTTGTAGAGTGGTGGGCAAAGTGGGCGTGGCTTGGTACGAGTACTTATCAGTGCTGCTGTGTGGGACTGACTGGAGGTAATAGTTTGGGAAGTTGGCCCCCAAGGATGTCCTTGGGGGCCAACTACCCCTCTTGTTACCTCCAGTAAGTCCCACACAGTGGGATTGCTAAGACGTCTTCAGAGGCCATGGCCCCCTTTCTCTACCACTCTGCAAACGTGCCTCGTGGCAGACTACGGGATGGGGGATGAAGTCCAATTTAGTCCTGAGGGAGTTTGGGGGCCAAGAATCCCTCCTGTAAGTCATACGCAGCGGAATTCCTGAGCATTGGTTGGACGCCCAGCACCCTTTCTCCACCACTCTGCAAACGCGACTACTAGTTAAAGTAGCATATTTCTGCACCTCTGACTTAGAGGTAGTTTTAATCCCCTGCCCTATTATGTACTAGGGCCTTACAGAGGAGGTCATGCTAATCACAGGGGTACCCCAACGCATAGTGTTCCCTAGTGTATGTAGGTGTTTTCACTGTATTCTAAGTGTCTTTTAGCATAGCACTGGCTCTAGGCCTGGTTAGTCAGAGTCAGTTACCTCCAGTCCCCGTCTGAAAAAGTTGTGGGCACAGGATGATTTTGCAACAAGGCCTCTTTCTGCTCCTCTGTTGGTTCTTTCTGCACATGTCTTGCTTCTTCCTGCACTTTTCTTCGTCTTTGTGGACTTCTGTTGCTTCTTTCTGAATTTCTTTTGCTTCTTTCTGTGCGTTTTTTCTTCTTTCTTCACATGTCCTACCTCTGTAGGCATAGTTAGAAACTAGCATTTAAAAAACCTTTGAAATTCACTTAAACAAGCATTGGCATAGCCAATAGGTCTCGCCGTTGGGACCTTATAAGTGTTTAGCCGTGCAGCACATTATTCTGAATGCTGTGCCGCCAGGAATTGAAGAGCTATACAATTACTACACAGGGAGCCATGAAGTGTGATTCAGGAATACATGAAGTGTGATTCAGGAATACATGCTTGCCTCAGGAAACATTTACACCATTGTTATTGCTGTGCAAGTGTATGATACCAAACGGGCATTAAGTATATTTTACAAATAGTGTAATATTTATAGTCTATGTGTCAGGGTGCATTGGTCCCATAATGCAGATAGAACACGCTCTTGCAAAGGGCCTTCTACCTAAACTTTATTTTCACACTACCCCTACACCAGTGCCATACCACCACACCTTACTTGGCTAATGATAAGAAGCCTGGCACACTTTTTAAAACTTTATGTGTTTACATAGTTATACGTTGTTTTGTCAAATATTCTGTAAAACGCTCTGGAGTCAAGACTATACAACATTATCTAAAAAAACATTTTAAGAAAAAGTTATCTCCAGGCAAACCATGGTGAAATCGGACCATTTTTATTATAGTTCTTAAATGAATCACGAGGGTCCCTGCCATGAGTTCTTGTTATTATCCTGAAGATAACCTCATGGTTCAGTGCGCATGCAACAGTGTGAGAAAAAGTGTTGTGAGATAAGCCCCGCAATCTTACTGTAAGCACCCGATTTACAAAAAGCATCACCTGATTTAAACAACAAAACAATCACATCATACTGTCATCAAAGCAATGCTGCGTTCTTAAATGTTGTCCATCAACACCTCTGCATTCCACGTGAAAAAACAATTCACTTTAGATACATCACTTCCAGGTAGCAGAATGTCAGCGAGCCAGCCAGAGATGATAAAAGGCTGCCTTCCGTGCAAACCGAACAGGCGTGCTTCAGAAAAGCGAACTGTTTTTTACAGTTCAGTGTGGCTCCCATAATTGAAAACAGGGCTCCATGGTATGTTTATTTACTGCAACAAGTTGAAGGGAGCTCAGCATAACAATCATCACACACATGTGTGGTTCTGTGCGTACCCAAACGAATAACTATAATGAGACGTATACATTGTACCAAGTGTCATAAGAAGATGGCGCTATTGTGCATATGTAACCCATCATGATGACATAAAAACTAAGAAGACCAGCGCTGTTGATGCAATCGAGAGGATTTAAAGGTATGGCAGGCTATTAAAACTTCTCGTTAAGTCCAGAGTCAGTATCTCTGCACTCCAAAGCAGGAGGCCGCCCACCCTAGGGAGGCGGGGCGTGCAGCAGCTAGGCACTAGGCATGAAGCGTGTCTAGGCACCTAATGTCACAATGCAGTCGTTAGCGCCCATAGCCTGTAAACAAAGAACAAGTTAGCAGTTTGAGAGGATGTGGCATAACATACAGGGCTGTCGACTTTGGGACTAGAGAACCGGGTGTGAATCTCGGCGTTGGCTCTCCCCACGACTACAAAAAAAATGCAGATAGGAACAAATACAAAATAAAACAATGCTGTATCAAAACCAAATTCAGAACGCTTGGTAGTGCTGGCGCTGCTGCTCCTACGGCTCGGGCTGCGCTGGTTGCTATGCCTGGGCACTGGACAGTGATAACTGGGCGGGGTTTGGCATTGGCGTATATTTAGTGTTAAAAAAAAATGTGAATGCCATGTGTGTTTGAAAAAAAATAATACCGTCAGTGGATCGCGGCAATCAAAGTAAACTATTGTGTTTCTCAAAGAAAACAAGCATTGGCCGTGAAAGTAATCGTGAGTAAGCGGGTTTTGGAAGTGCAAACAGTGGCTTTTGCTGGCGACCAGCTTGCGTTCACGCGAGCGTCCAGATGGCGAGGGAAGCCATATGGCACCTGATCGCGCATGCACGCTCGCGTGAACGCAAGCTGGTCGCCAGCAAAAGCCACTGTTTGCACTTCCAAAACCCGCTTACTAAAACTCTCGCCAGAGCAGCGCATGCGCTGGCTCAGGCGAGACCTAAAAACCATAGGTTTCAGGCACGTTATAGTTAGAAATTAGCATTTAAAAAACCTTTGAAATTCAGTGAAAAAACCATAGGTTTCAGGCACGTTATAGTTAGAAATTAGCATTTAAAAAAAAAAACCTTAGAAATTCACTGAAAAAACCATAGGTTTTAGGGAAAGTTATAGTTAGTTGGACATTTCACTCGTACAAAACCAGAGAAATTCCCCGTTATAGTTAGTTCAGCTAACTATAACTCGCGCCCCGCAATGCACTGCTGATGACGTCACATATTACATCACTCATGACATGGTCAGTGACATCACTGATGACATCTCAAATGACATCACTGATGACATCATCCACGTGAAAATCTGATGCACCTCCTCACAGTCTAAGATAACCTTTGATACACCCACTGTAAAATACAGACTACCATTTTCGAAACCATCAAGACACCAATACAGTTACTACATATGCACTCTCTGATTCCTAGGTCTACACACACATCCACTCATTCACCCATACAATCACTTATACATGCAGTCACTCATTAATACAGCACTATCATATGCACTCATACACCTATTCAGACACTCACACACCGCCACTCATCCATGGAGTTACTCACACACCTAGTCAGTCATGTAAAGAATCAATCACACTCCCATTTACTCACCTATACAGTTATACACACACCACCTCACTAATTCATACAGATAGTAACGCATACTTACTCTCTTATATAATCACTGATACAAGTACACACTCATCCATACAGCCACTCTCACAATCACTCACTCTCACATATAGTTATTTATATATACCATCACTCACATATACTGCCTTTTACATATCTAGTTACTCACATATACCACTAAGACATCCATTCACTCACCAACACAGCCATACACACACTCACCCACTCATAGAGCTGTTTCCACATGCACTCTTGAACCCATACACCCAGTGAATCAACTACTCACACATCTATGCACAGAGTCACACACCTCCAACCCACCCACACGCACACTCAGGCACCCATACAAATACTCAGGCAAACAATCAATAACCCATATAGACACTCATGTAGCTACTGACCAACCCATGTACCAGCTTACACAACAACAGACAGACTGATACAGACATTCACACAGTTTAGTCACTAACCCATGCATTCAGTAAGACACGTTTAATCAGTCACTTATACAATCAGTCACACACCTCCTAAATCCTCCATCCAGACACTTATACACCCACTCATTCTTCAATACATCTTGGCATATATATAAAACATACTTAAACTTTACAGAAACACACAGTCACTGGATGATGTCATCAGTGATGTCATTTGAGATGTCATCAGTGATGTCACTGACCATGCCATGAATTATGTAATATGTGACGTCATGAGCAGTGCATTGCGGGGGCGCGAGTTATAGTTAGCTGAACTAACTATAACGGTGGAATTTCTATGGTTTTGTACGAGTAAAATGTACAGCTAATTATAACGTCCCTGAAACCTATGGTTTTTTCAGTGAATTTCTAAGGTTTTTTAAATGCTAATTTCTAACTATAACGTCTGTAAAACCTATGTTTTTTTCAGTGAATTTCAAATGTTTTAAAAATGCTAATTTCTAACTACAATGTCCCTGAAACCTATATTGTTTTTAAGTAAATTTTAAAAAGACGTGCATACTTTTTGTAGTGAAAAACTAACTGAAACAGTAGTCTGTTATAAGTTATAATTTAACAATGTTTAAAACTTAATTAGCAGTAATTAACATATAAGTGTGGAAAAAGTGTGACGCAACAGCTATGATACCTGACTTCGAACAACAGCGTTCACAGTTCGATTCCCGGCTCCAGCGGCACGTTAGCCCACCACTATGTCACTGTGGGCAACACCTTGCTTAATCTTCCCGACGCCCCCGAGCGCCGGCACACCTTTCCGGGAGTACCTGTACGGTTTACTAATGCTGGTATTTTTTTTATTTAAAACCATAGTGATGAGAAATATTAGCACGTACTTTTTTTTTCTTCTATTCTGAACGATATTTTTTTTATATCTTCTATTTAGAATTACGGCAATTAATAGATGTTTTTAGTCACGAGAAAGGAAATGACACGGTTTGCCTGGTAACAGTTTTTAAGCTCTCCAACCTATGTACATATAAAGCACAAGGGTGGAGAGGTGTGGTGCAGCGGCCAGGGCAGCTGACTTCGGAGCACAGGGTTCACGGTTCGATCCCCGGCTCCAGTGGCAGCTCAGCTCAGCACCATGTGACTCTGGGCAATAGCTCACTTAATTTCCACTCCGGCCCCCAGCGCCTTGAGACCCGTAAGGGTGAGTAGCTGCGCTATATAAAAACGGACTTACATTTTTTTACATTTACAACTTATAGTTATGAGGATCGAAAGCAAAACCTTTACCTCTTCACATTTTGTAACTTTTCCCAACACGTGCACAAGTGAAACAGTGAAAACGGGAGCACGTGTCAACTGTAAAATGTGACATCTAAATGGGCGGAGCCGCATCTTCCTTCCATAGACTACTCAATAACCAAAAAGTATATAAACCACACCCGTTAGATTCGTTTTTGCGAGTTATTTACGCGTGTCCATTCTGTGATGCAGGTTCCCTTTTCTAGCGTCGGATTCTTCTTTTGCGACAACAAAACATATTACGGAGTTGTAAGTTGTTGGATTATGGCATAGTAAATATTTATAATACGTAGCTATTTGTGAATATTTAAAGATTTGTATTACGAAAAAAGTGTTATTGGTTGTTTTTGCCATTTATATGTAACGTCAGCAGCTTGTATTGAGAAACACCCAGAATAGAGGAAACACTGTTCCTTTTCTGGCTCCTTTGAGGTTATATACTGTGACTATGTACATTGTAATAATCCGAGTATAGCAAACTTCAGAGGTGTGGGTGACCCGTCGACGCGAAGACTAAAGATTCATATGTAACGTGAACAGCTTCTCCTTCTTACTCTGTTTCCCCCCTTTGATCATATACTGTGAATATGTATATTATAAGATTCACAGTCATTATGATCTGAGAGGAGTTTATGAGCCGTCGGCGTGAAGACGAAAGATTTCGAAGTTCCGTAAAAAAAAGCTTTGAACATATTCACCGCTGAAAAATATTTCTTTATTGATCTTGTTTTGTGTTTATGACTTTATTTTCCTTTTCCTTTTTTGTGTGGCATCAGTGAAACTCTCTATATTGTAGTAGAGTGTCATATTTTCACACAAGAGGAATTGGAGATTTGTCGCCGCCAGGAGTAAACCATCTGAAATACAGCTTACTGACCTTTATAACTTACTTGATCAGATATTTTTACAGTGAGAATATTTTTCGAAATTGCAGTTTAAAAAAAGATTGTTTACATAGATACTTTTTTACTGAATGCCTTTGATAAACCCTACATTTCTTAATTGATATTTTCGTATTTCGCTTTTTCTTTGTTGTGGTTCCTATTCTCGTTCTCCCTATAGAATATATAGGAATAGTATTGTATATATTACTACTTTCCTATATATTCTTAAAGGAGTACGTGATCCGTTAGCAGAGCAGTGAGCGACCTCTAAGCACTACGACAAAACTTTCCCGACTTCTACAGAATAGAGATTGTAAAAATTTAGGTTTTTTTGTTGTGCTCCTTATTCTTCTTCTCCTGTGGAATACTATAAACTCACCCTGTACATTTTAATACTGTGAACTTATAGTACTTCAGAGGGGTTGGAGATCTATCTGTGCGAAAAATTAACAACATTTACTACAGTTATTTCAGTTGATAACTTACTACCTCACAGTTTGTAACACTGCTAATATTTTATAAAATAGTAGTCCCTAAAAATAATTATATACATAGTGCTTTATTTAATGTTTTGATGAAACGTACATTTCTAGGTAATATGACATCATTTGTGTTTAACTGTTTTTTACTTGTTATTGTTGTTGTGACCTGAGATGATGTAGTGCGGGAGTGTTTCTTGTAGCACTTCTTTTCTACTTTATCTAAAAGTAACTGATGCCCTCTTATATTAACAAGAATATGGGGCAACACTTTTACAAACTATAGGCGACAAAAAAAGGAGGGTGTGTCCACGCTTAAGGGATATTTTATGAATTGCGTTTTTATTTGTCACCCCTCTGATATATACAGCTGCACTTTCCTAAGAAAGTATATTTGTGATTGCTTAATAAAAACTGTTTCAAACCTAGACTGAATTTTTTGCAGCGCAACCACACCTACTATTTTGCTGCAAGGAAATAGCACTACCCGCGACAGAAGTAAGCACCGCACTATAACTATGCATTATAAGTAAACATTGCTCCCGAGAAGTAGCTTACTCAGAACATTATTTAAATAAAGACCTCAACAGCGCGCTTTCTTTTTCAACCCCCTCCTCCATATTATAATATTTGCTCCAAAGATGTAGCACTCCCAGTCAGAAAAGTAAACACCACATTATAAGTAAATACTGCTCCTGTGAAGTATCCCACCCGCTGACTTAATAAAAAGAAGACCGCAACACACTGTTATTTTCCCGACGTGATTTGTAGGCCCCACGCAAATTATATAAATGTCCCTTCAAATATATAAAAAACAATTTTTACCTTCAGTCCCAGTCCACCACCTTGTGACCACTGTACAGAGTTAATAGTGTTCCTACCCTCCCCTCTACTACTTTGTTTTCCCGTACTCCTTTGAAGTGTGTCACAAAATGGCTGACAACAGTGAACCGTTCCCACCCAATAAGGAGCAAACTTGCACTCGGAACACTTTAGTCAATAAAATGTCCATGGTGTTCCGCAGAAGGGGAGGGAATGGCTGCCATCACTTCTACTTTTAATGCTTCACAGCCAATGAACATTAAGCTCTGGAAGGTCCTCCTTGGAACATGTGAGCCAATTAGATGTCCTTGCTACTCTGCGGAGGGGAAGGGAATGGCTGGAAACACTTCTACTTTCAATGTTTCGCAGCCAATGAACATTAAGCTCGTTGTTGCAACACCTCAGCCAATTAAACGTTAATTTTGTTCCGCGCACAGGGAGAGAACACGCCCTCCCACATAATATTACATTTCCTCTAACAAAGTGACACTATCCGTGATAAAAGTGAACACCACATTATAAGTAAACATTACTCTTCATTATATTAAAGGAAGGCCGCAATACGGCGCATTGTTGTTTTTCCCGATATGATTTCCACAGCCTACTGAACATTTCCACAATACCGCGCATCGTTGTTTTGCGGACGTGATTTCCACGGCCTACGCAACATTCACACTACCTGTGTGTGCACCCTACACACTGCTTGTCGCAATACGGCGCATTGTTTTCCCGACGGGCTTTCCAGAGCCTACGCAACTTTGCCGCAATACCGTGCACCGTTTTTTCTGCGGACGTGATTTCCACGGCCAACTCAACATTCAAACTCCCTGCCTCTGCACCGTACAGGCTGCTTAAAGTAACTCCACAGTGTTCCAACTATACCCTCTTACACAATTTTTCTCTTTTTTCCCCCCTACTCCTTTCAAGTGAGTCACAAAATGGCTGCCAACACTTCCTCGTTTCAACCGTTCACAGCCAATGAGCCGCAAGCTCGTGCTCGTAACCCCTCAGCCAATCAGATGTCAGAATTCTCAAATATCGATATCGGTAAAATTTGATATTTCTCAAAAACGACTGAACGGATTTACCCCATTTAAACAAAAGCGTGCTTTCTGGACCAAGACCTTTCTCCCTGCCAAATTTGGCGTAATTCCGTTCAGCAGTTTGACCTGTAGCCTTGTCTAAAGTTTCCTATGGAAATTGCATGGAGAAAACACGTTTTGGAACCCCCTTTTTTGTCAGCCCCCCCTTGACCAATCACCCCCAAACTTTGAAGATAGGAACTGATCTAAAAAGAGAAACTTTTTGGAAAATTTCGTAAAGATTCGTCAAACGACGCCAAAGTTATAAGCACATGAAAAAATGCTTTTCCTATGGAAACGTGGTCCTAACTATAACTATCTACTGGCGACCGCCAGTAGGTAATATATGTAACCAAAAACGCCCAGAAGCTTGAGGCCGCACACAGCTGCAGGTGAGCCACAAACTCCATTTGAACCAAGCAGGCAGCTTAACATCCCTTTGAAGTCCATGGCCTGACGCGTTTCGATGCCGCTGTTTGCATCTCCTCAGAGGCCGTGTCAGCGGAGGTAATTTATGGCTGCCGCATTTCCCCTGCGTGTTTGTGGTTAGTGAGCTATCAGTGCTCCTCCCTTGGTGGAAGTTCATTTTCAAATGCACGCTGGGATATGAGGTCTCATTTTGCCAAATAACGCCCTCTGGTGGGTTACCTCCGCTGCAGCTAATTATGGACGATTATTCTCGGCCCTCCATTGAGCCTTGGATGATACTCTGCCGGCTTCATTAAAGGTACCCTGCAGCTTCGGAAAGAGGAATCTTCCTCTCCCCTAGTCCCGTTGGTTGCGGGCAGTGCGATCCCTCTGCGGCCTGGAACCGCCGCATAATATGTAACCAAAAACGCCCAGAAGCTTGAGGCCGCACACAGCTGCAGGTGAGCCACAAACTCCATTTGAACCAAGCAGGCAGCTTAACATCCCTTTGAAGTCCATGGCCTGACGCGTTTCGATGCCGCTGTTTGCATCTCCTCAGAGGCCGTGTCAGCAGAGGTAATTTATGGCTGCCGCATTTCCCCTGCGTGTTTGTGGTTAGTGAGCTATCAGTGCTCCTCCCTTGGTGGAAGTTCATTTTCAAATGCACGCTGGGATATGAGGTCTCATTTTGCCAAATAACGCCCAAGCATCAGCAGTGCATTGTGGGGGCGTGAGTTATAGTTAGCTCAACTAACTATAACGGCCGAATTTCTATGGTTTTGTACGAGTGAAATGTGCAAGTAACTATAACGTCCCTGAAACCTATGGTTTTTTCAGTGAATTTCAAAGGTTTTTAACATGATAATTTGTAACTATAACGTCCCTGAAACCTATGGTTTTTTCAGTGAATTTCAAAGGTTTTTTAAATGCTAATTTCTAATTATAATCTTCATTAAACCTATCTGCTGTGCGATCCAAAAACAAGCTGGTGCTTGTAGTGTTATGGACAGTGGACGCAACCATGTTACCTCAGGCAGTGGGGAAGATCTCGGTCATGAACCTGTGTCATCGCCCCCTGTAAGCGGAAGCGCAGTGGGCTGGTCCAACGTACGCCACTCCAGCGTAGAAGTGTGAATAAATAGGCCGGGGTTCTGGGCGTGGTTCACTTGTGTGAAAGCCAACGCGTCTGCCAGAGCGGCGACCCTCACCCTGCCACGTGGCTGCTGCCATGACCGCGGGCCTCCTCGACACAAGCCCCCTGCGAACACAGCGGCACAGCACTGCACAGTTATGTCTGTACAGACTACTGCCTTCGATCTACACTGCGGACAGCAGGGCTCACAATTCAGATTGAGTCGCGATTCCCGATGACGGAGTCCAGTAGGCATGACACATTGCTCCCAGTGCGGCCCGCACGGACCACGCATCATCGCAGGCTGCGTACACGCTGAGCGCTAGAGGTACCACTAACTCAGTGCACCACAAGTAAACGCCACGTGGCCTTATTAAGGCAGAATTCATTAAACAAAAGACATTGCTACCAGTGCGGCCCACACGGACCACGCATCATCGCAGGATGCGCACACGCTGAGTGCTTCAGGTGCCACTAGCTCACTGCACCATAAGTCATCGCCACGTACCCTTAAACCTACATAATATCCTTTTAGTATCCTTGCTTCAAGAACTTTTTTGATATCAATTATAGCTTTAGTACAATGACCAAATTCATCTTGCAAGTCCAAAGGAACACTGAATGGCAGTCTACACTGCGGACAGCAGAGCTCACAATTTGAATTCAGTCTTGACTTATTAATTGCAGACAGAATTGTTACTCTATGTCGTTGAATTTTCTCAAGAGGAAGTGACAAAAAGCTTTCCTCGATGTCTGTGCTGACTACTGCCTTCGATCTACACTGCGGACAGCAGGGCTCACAATTCAGATGGAGTTGCGATTGCAGATGACGCAGTCCAGTAGGCAACAGACATTGCTACCAGTGCGGCCCTCCCGGACCACGCATCATCGCTAGCTGTGCACACGCGGAATGCTTCTGATGCTCCTACCTCAGTCCACCACAACTGATGGACCCTTTATGACAGAATATTTTGTGTATGATTTCAGATCTGGTGCCCCTAACTTAGTGTAGCACAAGTCATGGACCCTTTATGATTGAATCTCTGTGTGTGATCTGATGATTACTGTTGTACTTGTTACCAGCACCAACCATTCCCGGAGGGCTGGCTTACACTCACCCCACACGCATCCAGCACAGACGTCACTGGACATGTGACCCTGGTAATAAAAAGGAGTCGAGTGCACGTGCTCGTATCCAGTTCCACTATCTATCTGTGTCCGTGTGTTCATTATGTATGCAACATGCTGCCCCTGGGCCCTACCACATTACATTGTGCTCTGGACAGCGTATGCAACCAACTTACCTTTGACAGTGGGAGAAAACTTTGCTTATGTAACTTTGTCTCGGTCATTGTACAAGTACGTACGTAGAGACTGGATGATTAGAGTACTGCAAGGAGAGTGTATAGTGAATTTATAAGTGCGTGGGATTGGCGGAGTGATTGTATAAGTACATATGTTGGCGCACCCTAACTCCGACAACGAGCTTGTCTCCAATTGGCTGCCCTCCATGTCCCAAAAACTGAAATTTGGATTTTGCATGGCCCAGTATTGCTACAGCTGCAATACTCCACTGAATGTGCAATAAACATTCACACCCACACAGATGTGTCATGTCCACCATCTTTCTTGTGTGGCACTATGGATGAATGTAGGGTCAGTGATTCCCCGTACCTTCCATGTTGGCCATGTTCAGGGACTTGGTTCACAGAGTGACACATTGACGCTTGCGACCCGGGTGACGGCAGCACTACAACAAGAACACCAGCATGCCAGTGTTGCAAGATTTTTTAAGCATTCTCTAGCCCAAAGACAACCAAAAAGTAGCCCAAACTAGCCCAATATTGCTACTTTAAGGAAGGAGGGGCAGGGACATCGTCAAGCAGGCGGTGAATGGATTGGAATTGATGTTGCAGCAGGCTGCCAAGTAAATATTTGTCTAATAAAGCGCTTTAACATACTAGTTTGCTGGAGCGCTGTATATATATTTATAATCTGGCAACTAGCACAAACCTAAATTTTACAGCACAACCGGGAAAAATATAGCCCAATTGTGCGTGATCTAGCCCAATCTGGCAACAGTGCCGCATCAGTTGATTCCTCATACAGCTCACGATGGAGCCACACCCATAGCTCCGGAGTCATTCTTCACAGCCTCACGCAGAACTGGCATACGCCAGGCCAGCCCACTCCGCTTACGCTTACAGGGAAGGACAACAACGCTACATGGCCCAGATTTTCATTGCAGTGATCTGCTGGTCACACCCTAGTTGTCAGTACGCCACAGCCACTCCCTCACGGCTAGTATACACCCACACCACACCCATCCAGCACAGGCGTCACAGGACACGTGACCCTGCCAATAAAAGACCGGGCGCACGTGCTCGACGCCATTTCAGAGTTGCTCGCACCGGATGCACTGCGGCCGGCACAGGCACACCGGCACGGGACGGTGACTTTCGGTCCACTGAGGTACGGGTACCGTAACTGCTGAGCGGGTGTACAGCCTGCGGTGATGGCCCGTCCCGGCGGTCTGGACAGCTCAGGTTTTGTGTGCCCTGCTGGACCGCAGTGTAGGCCTGAGCCACCGAACAGGGAGGCCTAACACCACGTGCGTGGCCTCACTGTTCACTGAGTTAGTGGCACCGCAAGGACTGAGCGGGTGTGCAACCTTCGATGATGATAGGTGCACTAGTATGTCCTCTGGCATGGCAAAATCAAGACGCAGCACTAAATGTGAGACCTGTTGGCCTGCGGAGCGGGACTGCATGATGCGGAGGGTGCCCTGTCCGCGAAAAGGTGAGCAGTGAGGCCTGGGTGCGCAGCGGTGGGCAAATACTTCTGGGCGGCGGGAGTGGATACACAAAGGCGGCACAGCGATTTAGGCGTACGCAATCGTATATACTCTCCCATTACTAATTCTGTACTATGTTTAGATGTGGGAGCTTGAGGGCTCCACTAGGTCCCGGCACGTGGTTGGAGACACAGCACTCACTGTCCCTCTTCATCTCTTCCTTTCTCTCCTCCACACTCTTTCTCTCTCTCTTCTTCTCTCACTCTTTCTGTCTTCCTCTCTTTCTTTTTCTCTCTCTCTTCCTGTCACTCCCACTGTTTCTCTCTTTCTCTCTGTCTTCCTCTCACTCCTTCTTTCTTTTTCTCTCTGTCTTCCTCTCACTTTCTTTCTTTCTCTCTCTATCTCTCTTTCTCTCTCCTTTGATGGACGCATGACGCACAATCTTATCTTGCTTTTTGTCTTGCAGGCCTGCGATAAAGCGTGGCCATTCTGCAATCAACACTCAACCTGAATTGTGAGCTCCGCTCTCCGCGTGTACACAACGGGTGAGGAGGTTTCTTCGGCATGTGGTGGACCCTCTTCGACACACGCCGGTGGTGTAAGGTGAGCAGAGAGGCTTGTTTGCGCAGCGGCGGGCAGTAACCTCCAGGCAGTGGGAGTGGATGGGGTGCAGCAGCGGCACGCAGTCACCTCCGGGCAGTGGGAGTGCATGGGGTGCAGCAGCCTGGGTGCGCAGCGGCTGTCATACACCTCTGGGCAGTGGGAGTGGATGGAGTGCAGCAGCCTGGGTGTACAGCAGCGGGTAGACACCTCTGGGCAGTGGAAGTGGATGGGGTACACTAGCCTGGATACACAAAGGCGGGACAGCGATTTAGGCATATGCAGTTGTATGTACTCATCCATTACTGATTCCATTTTTATGTTTCAGATGACTAAGCTTGAGGGCTGCCCTATATCCCGGCACGTGGTTGGAGACACACCGGTGACAGAAAGGTGAGCTGTGAGGATTTTCTCCACAGTGTCAACACTCACTCTCCCTCTCCATCTCTTCCTTTCTGTCACTCACACTCTTTCTCTCTCTATCTCTATCTCTTCCTTTCTCTCTCTCACACTCTTTCTGTCTCTTCCTCTCTCTCTCATTCTTTCTTTCTCACTCTCTCTCTCTTCCTCTCTCACACTGTTTCTCTCTCTCTTCCTCTCTCACACACTGTTTCTCTCTTTCTCTCTTCCTTGTATCTCACTCTCTCTCTGTCTTCCTCTCTCTCACACTTTCTCTCTTCCTCTCACGCTTTCCCTCTCTCTCTTCCTCTCTCACTCTTTCTCTCTCTCTTCCTCTCTCTCACTCTGTCTCTCACTGTTTCTCTCTCTCTTCGTCTCTCACTCTTTCTCTCTGTCTTCCTCTCACTCTCTTTCTTTTTCTCTCTCTCTTCCTGTCACTCCCACTGTTTCTCTCTTTCTCTCTGTCTTCCTCTCACTCCTTCTTTCTTTTTCTCTCTGTCTTCCTCTCTCTCTCGCTCTTTCTCTCTCCTTTGATGGACGAATGACGCACAATCCTATCTTGCTTTTTATCTAACAGGCTGTGATTCACGAATCGACGTCCCCCCCCACACCACCACAGCTGAACGCGTGTACAAATTGCGATGATGCGTGGCCATCCTGACAACGCCTGACAAAGTTGCTTCAGCACGTGGTGCACCCTCTTACACACACGCCGGTGGCGGAAGGTGAGCAGAGATACTTCTTTCCGCAGCAGCGGGCAGTAACCTCTGGGCGGTGGGAGTGGATGGTGTGCAGCAGCCTGGGCGCACAAGAGCGCACAGACACCTCCGAGCAGTGGGAGTGGATGGGCTGCAGCAGCCTGAGTGCGCATTGCCGAAACAGATAATTAGGCGTGTGCAGTTGTATGTACTCTGCAATTACTAATTCTATACTATCTTTCAGATCACTAAACTTAAGGGTGCACTATGTCCCGGCACATGGTTGGAGACACACCGGAGGCACAAAGGTAAGCTGCGAAGATTTTCTCCAGTGTCAACACTCCCTCTCCATCTCTTCCTTTCTCTCTCTCACACTTTCTCTGTTTCTCTGTCTGTTCCTCTCTCTCATTCTTTCTTTCTTTCCCTCTCTTCCTCTCTCTCACTCTCTCTCTCTCTCTCTTTCTCTCTACCTCTTTCTCACACTGTTTCTCTCTCTCTCTTTTCCTTGTATCTTACTCTTTCTTTGTCTGTCTTCCTCTCTCTCACTCTTTCTCTCCTCTCTCACTATTCCTCTCTCTCACTCTCTCTTCCTCTCTCTCACTCTTTCTCTCTCTCTTCCTCTCACACTATTTCTCTCTTTCTCTCTCTCACTCTCTCTATTTCTTTGTCTTCCTCTCTCTCACTCTTTCTTTGTTTCTCTCTTTCTCCCTCACTCTTTCTCTCTTTCTCTTTCTCCTTTGCTGGACGCATGACACACCATCTTATCTTTCTTTTTGTCTTACCGGCTGTGATTCACAAATGGTCCAGCGATGACACGACATGGCTGTACATAATTTTATTTGTTGTTGTTTTGTTTTAATAAAATGTTTTATATGTAAATCCATACATGACTAAGATTCTTATTTGTCCAACCTAACGTGACTGTCACATTTGTTTGTGGGGGGTGGGGGTGAGGGGAGATGGCGGACAAGGAGCTCCTACTGGGGGATGTCGGAGCAGTGTTGGGTGTCCGACCTGCATGATCGTTGCCTCCATTACATCTCTTCTCAGACACTTAAGAGCCGGTGGTCTGGCTCGTAGATGAAGAACTGCGAGCCGACTAGCAGGCTCATAGAGGGAGAACCGCGGCCCGTCAATTCGCAGAGGAAGAGCTGCGGGCCAGCTCGTAGAGGAACACCTGCGGGCCGACTAGTATAGGGAAAGGTGCGGGCCATCGGCTTCCAAAGGGATAGCTGCGGAACACTGATGTGGGGAGAGGGAGCGTGAAGAGCATATCTCTCAGAGAGACACCTCCTGTATATTTCCAGTATTGGCTTCACAGATACAACTGCGGGCCCGAGAACTCGCACCCGAAGAGCTGTGAGCCGACAAGTGGTTCGCAGAGGCAGACTTGCGGGCCCAAGTATGTTGTTGGAGGTATGCTGTTGATGGTGGAAAAGGCTGCGTTACCTGCTGATGTAGGGAGACTCAGCGTGAAAGCGGTATCTCGCACAGACAGAGCTCCGGTATATTAAATTGCCCCCGGGACCTTTCTTTTATATTTTCACTCGATGCGAGGCACAAGATGGCTGCTAACACTTCCTGGTTTCAATTGTTAGCAGCCAATCAGAGGCAAGCTCATGCTCGGGAGTTAGGCACAGTCCAGATATATATATCTTTTTTCCTTTAATATCTCAAAAACTACTGAACGGATTTACACCATTTCCACAAAACCGCGCTTTCTGCACCAAGACCTTTCTCCCTGCCAAATTTGCAATTCTTTCTTTGTCACACAGTACATGTAATGCACCGCTCTCATCAAGAATGGAATCAGTAATGGCACAATTTCCCTGTTGCTCCACACATAAATACATGTAAAGAACAAATCAGAATAGTTCCTTTATTTTTTCAAATTGCAAAACTTCTCTCTATTGGTTATTTTTGAACTTTCCATATAAACAGTTTTTAAAAAATTTAAGAACACATACAGGTGAGCAGTTCAACGTATTCTATCAACAAACTTTCTAGAACATACTACGACACGTGCAGGTTAAAAGTTCATCATTTTTTCAAACCTAACGATATTTTTTTGCAACATTTTCTCGAACATTTAAGGGCACGTGCAGGTTAAAAGTTCACCATTGTTTTAAGTTCGAACAGTGCCTTCCAAATGCAAGTAGCAGGTGTGGTTGAACTGAGCAAATTTTATCCTATCATATGAACTCTACGTTGAAACTGCTTTTTATTAACCAATCACAAAGATGCTTTTCGACAAACTAATATGCACCCTACTTTTTAGTAAACAATGTTTTTCATCTCCCAATCAGTTATCGTTTTGTATGAGAAAAAAAAGTAGTTCCCCATCTTTAAACATATCTCTTATTCTACGAACGGACTGCATGAGCTACAGACATCTATCCATATCTTCCAGCTACACCTTCAAAATGCTAGTGTGGATCGTAGGACATAGCTATGTTTTCTGGTGCAAGAGGTATGCAGAACAGAGACGTATTGACTTAGACCTAGGTTTACAAAATGTGGACATTAAATGGTTTGGACAGAGAGGATTGAAGTGGCACCAATTACTCCCTTTGGTTAAAACCTGTTTGCATTTCCAACTCCCTGACCTCATGATTGTGCACTGTGGTGGAAATGACCTAGGCACATTGACTGGGGTAGGTTTGGAAATGCTAATGAAGGACACCTTTAGACAATTGATGTTGCTTTTGCCTCAAACTGTCTTTGTATATTCCAATATATGCCAAAGACAGAAGTGGAAATGGTCAAACAAATTTTGTCCTCAGATTGAAAAATCTAGGAAGAATGTCAACAAAGCTGTGTCTGCATACCTCAGAGACCATAGAATGGGGTCGATCTACAACAACAACATACGTTATGATATGGCTGATATCTACAGAAGTGATGGAGTACACTTCACAGATCAGGGAAATCGAGTTTTTCTGAATAACCTGAAGCTGTGCATCCGCACTTATATGTAGCTCCAACTAATAAACACAAAGGCTCTTTTTAGAGCCGCCTTATATTCCCAAAATCGGTTCGCAGACTGACAACTGCGATCCGGCTAGCACAGGGAGAACTGCGGGCCGTCGGGCAGCCTCGCAAAGGGAGAGCTACGGCCCGTGGGCTCGGCTCGCACACAGAGAGCTACGGGCCGTCGGCTCGCAAACGCAGAGCTGTGAGCCAATGGACTGGTAGTGTTTTATGGTTTAGGGTACTGCAGTGGTGTTTGTGTAGTGGGTCCTGCTGTGGGTAGTGTTTTAGGGTTTACGGTAGTGCAGTGGTGTTTGTGTTGTGTAGAGGGTGGTGCTGGGGGTACATTTAGGGTTTAGGGTAGGGCAGTGGTCTTTACGTAGTGTAGGGGGTCCTGCTGTGAGTAGTGGTTTAGGGTAGTGCAGTGGTGTTTGGGTAGTGTAGAGGGTCGTGCTGGGGGTAGCGTTTTACGGTTTAGGGTAGTGCAGTGGTGTTTCTGTAGTTTAGGGAGTCGTGCTGGGGGTAGTGTTTTAGGGGTTAAGGTAGTGCAGTGGTGTTTCTGTAGTGTCGGGGGTCGTGCAGGCAGTAGTGGTTTAGTGTTTAGTTACGTAGTGCAGTGGTGTTTGGGTAGTGTAGGGGGTCGTGCTGGGGTAATGTTTTAGGGTCGTGCAGTGGTGTTTCTGTAGTGTAGGGGGTCGTGCTGGGGGTAGTGTTTTAGGGTTTAAGGTAGTGCAGTGGTGTTTCTGTAGTGTAGGGGGTCGTGCTGGCAGTAGTAGTTTAGTGTTTAGTTAGGAAGTGCAGTGGTGTTTGGGTTGTGTAGAGGGTCGTGCCGACAGACTGACTCTCAGAGCTCCGAGCCAACGGACTGGCTTCTAAAGACATAGCCGCGACCTCGTGATGTGGGGAGAGGCAGCGTGAAAGGAGTATCTTACACAGACACAGATGCCAGTGTTACCTCGCAGAGGTAAAACTACACACCCGATGGCTTCTACACGGAGAGATGCGAGCTGACGGACTAAGTCACAAAATGGCTGCCAACACTTCCTAGTTTCAACCGTTCACAGCCAATGAGCCGCGAGCTCGTGCTCGTAACCCTCAGCCAATCAGATGTCAGAATTCTCAAATATCGTTATCTGTAAAATGTGATATTTCTCAAAAACTACTGAACGGATTTACACCATTTCAACAAAAGCGCGCTTTCTCGACCACAACCTTTCTCCCTCACAAATTTGGCGTAATTCCGTTCAGCAGTTTGACCTGTAGCCTTGTCTAAAGTTTCCTATGGAAAATGCATTGAGAAAACACATTTTGGGACTCCCCTTTTTCTCAGCCCCCTTGACCAAACACCCCCAAACTTTCAAGATAGGAGCTGATCAAAAAGAGAAACTTCTTTGAAAATTTCGTAAAGATTCGTCAAACGACGCCAAAGTTATAAGCACATGGAGGGCTCCAGGAGAGGGGCCGTGCAACCCCCCTCCCAACATGAGTGAAGCCCCGGGGCTGCGGGGACCCCAGCGGGCCCCCGCAGCCCTAGCGACCCCCAGCTATTATTTTTTAAGAAATGCCCGCGGGACCTCATTAAAATAAAACGCGGGAACCCGCGACCCCAGCGCGAATTGCGCCGATTTTTTTTTTAATATAAAAAATGCTTTTTTTGGCCCTGGGTTCCTTCTGGGACCCCCTGAGCAGGCCTAAGGGGTCACAGTGTTTCTACCCTGCCCCCTTCTCTTGTTTTATACCTTTGTTTCTCTGTTTTCTAGTGACTCGCTTCTACCGAGCCACAAGATGGCTGCCAACACTTCCTGGTTTGGAGTGTTTGCAGCCAATCACAGTGAAACTCGTGCACGGGACTTAGGCTCCGCCCAGATATCGAAACTTTTATTTTTCTTATTTCTCAGCAACCACTGAACGGATTTACACCATTTTACAAAAGGTCGCTTTCTGAGCCAAGCACTACCTTTTTTGCCAAATTTGGGGTAATTCCGTTCAGTAGTTTCGGCTGTAGCCTTGCACAAAGTTTCCTATGGGAAATTGATTTTTTGACTCTTATTTTTTTGTATTTCTCAAAAACTACTGAACGGATTTACCCCATTTAAAAAAAGGTCGCTTTCTGAACCAAGCTCTACCTTTCTGCCAAATTTGAGGTAATTCCGTTCAGCAGTTCGGGCTGTAGCTCGTCGCAAAATTTCCTATGGAGAAAACGCGTTTTGGGACCCCCCTTTTTTCTCAGCCCCCGCTTGACAAATCACCCCCAAACTTTCAAGATAGGAGCTAACCTAAAAAGTGCAACTTTTTGCAAAATTTCATAAAGATTCGTCAAACGACGCCAAAGTTATTAGCAAATCAAAAATCCTTTTCCTATGGAAACTAGGTTGTAACTATAACTACCTACTGGCGACTGCCAGTAGGTAATTATATATATACATACATATATATATACATATATATATATATATATATATATATATATATATATATATATATATTTATTTAATATGTGCTCCCGGGTCACCTCATGTAGGCGAGAATATTCGGTGCTTATGGCTTTGAGGATTCCCCTGGAAGAGAACTAGGATTACAGGTAAGCAACTTATCTTTCTTCTCCATCATAGAAATGTAAATGATATTCATGAAAACTAAAGAGAATAGCAAGCTCATCCCGAAAAGCAGGGATAAATCAAGATATACAAGAAACAATGTTACACAACTAAACTGCTAACTATTAGCTAAATAGATTTCTCAGAAATGTCCATCTTACTTGAACGCTCATCTTTGAGTCACAGTCTAATCAAGAGTGTTTGGCAAAGGTATGCACAGATGTCTGTATACTACCTTTCTCCCTGACAAGCTGTTACTTAGGGTCAGTTCATCCTTTCTTCCAAAAGTGGTGTTACCTTTTAACATATGCAAAAACAACAAGGTAGAATGCTTGAATTAATCTCAGCCACTGGCAATCGCTTTGGGCTGTATCCCAATTAATAGTTTTTCTCCCACCACGCCACCTCAGTTTGGATCCAGTCATATACAAATCAGTCTAGACCCTGCCCCTCATGGGAACAGTCCAGCCCGAACTGCCGGGCCCTCCCTGAGCTGCAACACAAGCAACCTAGAACTGGTTTCGTCCTAGTTATGGCTCTTCAGCCAGGCATAGCTTGGTTCCAGTGGCGCAATGAGCCCAGGTCCCACATCTGGGCATATCTGGCACATTTAGGGCATCAGATGCAAAAACAGCAAGTCATCACTGTTGTTTATACTTATTGTGTTGCCCTAAGTAGGACTGGGGTGCCCAGATGTGGGTCCCGTGCACACTGTCACTGGAACCAAGCTGTAACCTGCTGATAAGCCCATAACTAGGGCAAAACTGGTCCTGTGTTACAGTTCAGGGAGGACCAGGCTTGGCAGTTCGGGCTGGACTGTTCATATTGGAGCAGGGTCAAGACTGATTTACAGACAGCTGGGTCCAAACTGAGATGGCATGGTGTGAAAATTAACGATGCATTGGGATGCAGCCACGAGTTACCAGTGGTTGAGATTAATTCAAGGATTCCATTCATCACTGTTTTGTATATCTTTCTACATCAAGCAGTCCTTCATGCTCCCTGAGTTCATTTCTTTATGTATCCATCCAAAGAGGAGGAACATTGTTTGGACCCATAGCATGCCTTTCATTTATATACTGGAAGGAGTAACTTGTTGACAACTGTTTGCTGGATTCACCAGTGCAAAGAAAGCAAAACAGGCCAGAAATGACAGTTATCAGGATGGATTGTTACATGAACCTGTCATTCCTTGGTCAACAAGGATCCTCTTGAGGGCGTTAAGATTCATTCCACCAGGGCGAAATCTGCCATGAAAATCCTAGCTTGGAGTGTCCTGATTTTTTTACATTTGCAGACAGCCACATGGGCATCTGTCTATACTTTCACCATGCACTACTGCCTCGATTCTCAAGTCCACAGGGAGGATTAATTTGCCCATGCGGTCCTTGAGGATTTCCTGGTGTAACTCCAGTTCCTGAACCCAGCTACCCTGAGCGGGTACTGGTTTGGTATAAGGTGGCACGTCTGTGGTTAAAAGTATCCTTCAAAAGATGTATGGCGAGACACAATAGAGCTCAACGAGAGCGGGGGTGAGGGCTCCATGATAGGCGCAATTATGAGTATAATTGTGACTGGACAATCACTCCCTAGGGCTCTCCGATTAGCCAGGTACTTCTTGCAGTGATACATGCGCATAGCAGGTGGAGGGACGCCTTACTCCGCAGAGATTATTCTCTGGTGTCTACCAAACTTTAGTACATTTTCAGAGATACTTGAAAGGAAACCCTGGACAGATACTTACTTTGTACCGAGGGGGGCCTTATTGTGGATAGGTAACACGGTACGTTTGACGACATACAAGAATGCACCGGGTTAAGCACAGGATAGTTCATGACTCGTGCGGCGTTGCTGGAGGCGATGAAGGTGACATGGCCTGAATCTCCTGGCGAATCATCTTTTCTCATATATATTCTTATCTCCAGGAACTGTGTGCAGACAGTATCTCTTCTATAATGTTCACTATCACCTGCCTTCTATAGCGACACAACACAGACTGGATTGGACTGCAAGACTTTAAGAGGGAACAAAATGCGAGAGGGCATATGGGACAACATTTTGGGATGTGCAAATGAGAAATGGACCGCCCAGATTCGCACAAATCAGTTATACTCATCAAACTTACTTAAACCCCCAACAGGCTTACTAAAATGTACCAAGGGGCCAACAACATATGGCCTACTTTTACCAAATGGTAAAGGAGTATTATCATATCCAGGTATTTTGAGGTGAGATAAGGGGAATAATTAATGAGGTTACAGGATGTGACATCCCTCTAGAAGTGGTAAAATATTTGTTGGGTCAGTTTCACCGTCCTAAGCCTCTTGGGCAGATCTGCAGGTTTATCGACTTAGCACTGATTATCGCTAGAAGGAGCATCGCAATGGGATTGAAGGCTGAAACAGCTCCAACAACAAATGGCTGCAAGCTGTGGTCAAGTGGACCAGAGCAGAGATAGCCATCCTCATGGCTACACAGGAGAAAAACATAAGGGGCCATTGATGGTCTCATGGAACACTATCCTGCTCGCCCTTGTTATGTTACTGGGCACTTGTAAAGCGCACGGCTACTCCACGGAGTGTCCTGGCGCTGAAAAAAGGACCCCGCGACAGAACAGTTCGCGCAAAGGCAAGAAGACCTAATCTAGTATAGGAAGAGCCAGGTTTTTAGATTTCTCCTGAAACTGAGGAGATCCTGTGCCTGTCTTAGGGAAGGCGGCAGGCGGTTCCATAGCTGAGAGGCCACCACTTGAAAGGAGCGACCTCCCATGCGGGATCGAAAGAACTTAGGGATAATCGACAGCCGCTGGGTAGAGGACCTCAAAGTTCTGAGTGGGGCATAGTGCTGAATTCTGTTCCTGATATAGGGAGCTCCTATATTGTGAAAGATCTTAAAGGCCAGTACCAGGGCTTTGAAGTTTATCCTCTTTTGCACCGGAAGCCAGTGCAGGGACTTCAGGTGAGGGGTCATGTGTGTATGGCTCTTGCCGCCGCATTTTGTACTACCTGAAGGCGGCCAAGTAGATAGTCTGGGAGGCCCAAGTACAGGACATTGACATAATCCAGCCTGGATATAATCAGTGCTTGGACTACCGTTTTCCTATGTGAGACTGGGAGTAAAGGGAGGAAATTCCTCAGCATTTTCAGTAGCCCAAAGCACGTGCCAGCCACTGTTTGGACCTGGGACTTCATTGACAAGTCAGCATCCAGTTTCACCCCAAGGTTTTTCACGTTGGGCACTGAACTTACAGGGGGGGGACATATTCTGAGGCCACCATTGACGCCATTCCACACCTGGGTTATGGCCCAAAAAAATAATTTATGACTTTTCAGAATTGCACATCAATTGATTCTGTCTGAACCAGGCAAACACCTTCTACAGGCAAGTATTTATCTCGCTTCCACTCAGCGCATTATCCTTCTCGCAGGTGAACAGCAACTGCGTGTCATCGGCATAGGATATTACTTTAGCGCCGTATTCCTCTGCCCAAAGGGCAAGGGGAGCCATATACACGTTAAACAGGGTAGGACTCAAAATAGATCCCTGTGGAACTCCAACTTTCAATAGAGGGGATAGGGGCTGAGAAAGGGGGGGACCATACTGTTTGCTGGCGGCTTTCCAGATAGGAGGTAAACCACCTGAGAACTGTGCCACCAATGCCGCACACCTTAAGTCTGTGCAGGAGTAGCTCATGGGGCACGGTATCGAAGGCCGCGGAGAGGTCCAATTGTATCAGTACCGCTTTACCTCCTCTGTCAAGTGTTGCTTTGATAGTTTCTGAAACTTCCAGTAAGGCCGTCTCTATACTGAAGTTGGCACTAAACCCTGACTGGCTCGGGGTAATATATGATTGGACAGGGCAGGTCAGACGAGAGACGTCTGTGAATGTGTTTAATTTAGTCAGCAGAATGTCTTCCAAGTGAAGGTCTCAGAAGTGCCTGGTCGATGCCAAGAGAAGTAAATATGTATGTCTTTTCAATATGTGGAGACTGAGATTTGGACATGGTGATTGATCAAAGGGGAGAGAAGGGCGGGTATATTACGGTGTTCTTTTTTCTCTGTTGTTTTTTGTCAGTTTTTGGGTAGGCTGAAGACAATTATGCGTATTCATAGGCCCACCGATAAATTAGTGGGCAGACACCAACATTGACACGTGTAAGTAAGTTCAGTATACAGTTGAGCTGAAATGTAATTGAGCGGAAAAAGATATCTACATAAGAAATGCCAATAAAGAAGTATTTACAAAAAAAAGTATCCTTCAAAGAATAAGGTAATGACATTTTGTTACGCTGTTTCTAGTGGATTCTCTATCTAACCACATATATCTGCATAAAACACTCTCCATCAGGCGCAGCTAATTTTCAGTAATAATAATATTAAACGTTCATTTTTACACACTACCAGTAGAAAGTCGATTCTGTCAGACATGTTCTGCATCTGTTGGTGTTCTTAAAAAAACAGGGGTGTTATCTATATACAGTTGCCAGTCACATGTCTGGAGGCTGGACAAAGTTGTAGCGAAGGTCAGTGAAGTGGCACATAGGTACGTTACTGGAAACCAAGCACACCATTGTAGCTCTTGACTCTCTCGGAAGCGAAGCAAAGCAGTCCAAAGCCTTCTCAGGAGAGGTGGTGTGGGGCTAATAACCACCGTTTGCTGGCACACAACAATAATACCTAATAAATGATTGTCAATCAGTACTTTTTCTTTAGAAAAAGGAGAAGTACATTTATCACACATACACACTACTAAATGCTATGCCATACTTTACAAATATGTACATAGGCAGATGGAAAATATCATGGATGACATCGCCTGTCCGAGCAGGACCGCCATTTTTAGGTCTCGCCTGCGTTGCAGCGCATGCGCTTCGCGCCTTGGCGAGATCTATTGTCGTTGGTTTTGTGTCGGGCTTCTTTGGAAGTGGGGTTTGTGTCCGCCCTGTCTCCCTTAGGCCCCGCCCACCCTGACTGGAGATTTAGCTCGTGCACGGCGTTTCTTTTGCTCGCGCACGGCGTCTCTTCCAGACACGCGTGTTTATATTTGCATCGCGCTTTCACAGAAGCTGAAAGCGCGATGCAAATATAAACAAGCAGCTTTCGTTGGCGTAATGGCGACAGAGGCAGCATCATGGCCGCGCGGCAGCGGCATGATCAGAGGACACTTCCTTATCTATTGTCCCCGCCGTAGCACGGGACGTGCTCCTCTCGAAATCACCCCCCTTCTTAAATGTGCGGCCGGCAACAGCGCGTCAATGCACACAATTCCCCCAGGTCCCAGATCGGAGCTGGTTACCTCTTTGCTGCGAAGGGAGGGGGCTTGGCAGTCCGGCCGGGCCCCAGGCTTCAGTTACAGCGTCTTCGTTGAAGAGCGAGGAGACGCCTCGCACTGCCTCCAATCTCAGTGCAGCTCCGGCCTCACGAGCCCCTCTGTTGCTAGGTGATACACCGTGCTGAGTCCAATCTCAGCGCGGCTCTCCCCTGACGTCGGCACTGACTGGGAACGGTGCCGGCGAGGCTCCCGGGCCGGCGGCGGTGATGTTTCCTGTCACAGCGCTTTTCTCTTCTGCGAACCCGGCCTCGGGCACACAGCTCGAGGTGCGGCGGTGATGACCAAATTAAAGAGCAGCAATCTTGGTAATCGGGGGCCGGTGGGGAAGAGATACCGGCCCTCCGTGCACTGCTTTTGATCACGGGCCGGCGGCGGTGAGGTACGGCGCTCTCAGTACTGGTGGAGAGCAGCCAAGCGTGCCAGCAAGCCGGGTGGCATTAGTCACTCAGTAGGCACTATGTTTTTTCAGTTTTTCAGTCACCTTTGGCAAGGGCGGCCGCGTGTTTATTTTTGCATCGCGCTAAAGTGAAAGCACGATGCAAATATAAACAAGCGGCTGCCTTTGCGCAATGGCGAGAGCTTGTTTTCCTAGCTGAACCCTTTGGAATTTTACAATCTGGACTGTGCGTGTAGCTCCGCAGCTACTTTTTCTTTCCCTGTATATGTTGTACACATGGGGATAACGCTTTGATCTTTGTATTTAGCCTGCATATATTATTGTTGATCATGACTCTTGGCCCGCTTTGTTACTCCATACTCTTATGCTCCATGTGAAGTGCTCTGTTGCTTTTAGGCCTTTGGGCGCGGTATAAAAACTCTCAATATATAAATAATACTGACAAGCTGTACATTGCGCGCCCTTAAGTTGGTCTCTTGGCGTTTCAATAGCGGCTGTTACTGAACTCAACTGAATGAGACATAGTTCATTGGTTTTACAACAATGAAAGAGACTGTCGGGAACCAAAGCTGCGACCAATATATTTATTGCAGAGGGTGCTTAACCCGCTGTGTCTTCGAAGGTAACCCCTTGGAAGCAGAGAATCCATATTTCTTCTTGGAACTGCAAAGGAAATCCCTTCAAACAAGGTGTACTGGAACGTGTTGGACAAGCGCGGCCATTACCTAAAGCCATGTTGTGATACCGCCGCTTCTTTACAAGGATGACGTGTGGCGCTCCAAAGGTTTCCTGTTTGAGGAGCTACTTTACAAGCTCCCCGGCCAGGCCGAGTGCGGCGTGTAACCTTTGAAAGAACATGTTTATTGTCCCGCTGAGAAAACAGCATCACATAAAAAGGGGCAGAAAGCACTCCTCAGTTGTCATAAAGGTAGCGGAGACTGCTTCCTGTCTCAGCCGGAGTCAACCCAGGCCTTATTTTCAAGATGAAGGGAGCGCGCTGTGCTCGCCAACCATAGACAGAATGCTTGCCCGGCCCCTGCCACACCCGGAGACGCAGACATCAATCCTCGGAGGTGGCGGTCCTGGTGAGGGCCAGCTTCACTGACGCCACCTCCACCCGACTCCCTCACGTCTTAGTTCTTCGGGTGCCTGGCGGCTTCTAAGAGATGCTATCTCGGGCACTTTTACACCTCAGTGCGCGACCCCACCCTGCAAAGCCCACGGGTTTCAGTCGCTGACACCCAGCCAAGTCACCACAGACACAGCTCCGGTTATTGTAGGGCACCCCGGCAGACTGCATTCTATGTAGACAACTTTACTGTCGCGTGTCGCATACATCATTTAATGATATTTAATTGTTTTAAATATAATTTAGCTGAACACTTTCAACTCAATTTTGTTATTTTATTCCGTTTTCTATGGCACCTTCGTGCTGATTTCTAATCACATTCATGTAATGTAATCAATCTGGAAATCAAAATCAGCACAGAAAACAATGTTCACACCAGCTGAATGGGGTTATGGTGGGGGAGGGGCATGGTTGAGTCACATCCTGCTCTGAAAGCAGCACCCCTAGTCAGCAGATTACCCTGGAAATGGCAAAGCAGCAGAATGGCCTGTCTTGCCATGTCTTACACCAGAATGGCACTGTCCGCCCTTTATAAAAATACAAATAAATCCAAATGCAGCTTTACAGTCATTATGCGCGCTGCACAGAGCAGCTTGTTGCCTTCCCTTACTATCGCCCAATCCACAAACAATGTGAAGTCCTGTGTCAAAGGGCTCCCCCCTTCTGTTGTCCATGTCTCCCCCAAATACCCATCCGCCCTACCTCCATTGTCCATGTTGCCCCCCACCCGCCATAACAAAAAAAAAGCATTTGCAATGCAATAGGTCTCGCATTTACGCGAGTTTGAGCTATTCACATTACAAATAACAATGCCTTTTATTTTTGTTTTTAAAACATAAATAAAAGGCATTGTCATTTGCAATGCCAATAGCTTAAACTCGCGTAAATGCGAGACCTATTGCATTGCAAATGCTTGTTATTGCTGCACTAGTCTTTTGTGTTGGGAGGGGACCATAAATGAACAGGCTGGTGCGACCGCGCTGGGCGGTTGTTCGAAGTGGGCACTAGATGTGGACTTTAAAGCTGATATTTTAATGTTGTAAAAGAACTTTTGTTTTGAAAATATCTCCCTGCGTATTTGCACACTTGTGACGGTACCTGCCTGTCTGAGCAGGATTGCCATCTTTGTTGCCACACCAGGCTTTTGTGTTGGGAGAGGAGTATAAATAAACAGGTTGACGTGACCGCACAGAAGACGTGCCTAAAGCAAGCCTGTCTGCGCCCCATCGTGCCGAGTGCCAGAACCCCTGGTCCTTTTGCTCCAGGAGAGCTTCCCGCTTTCCTGTATTCCAGAGAAGACCTTTTGGGTCTCAATACGGAAGGTAAGAATATGCTCTGTACCACTCTCGAACTACATCTTGGTCCGAAGCTGGTACAATGCTTCAATGGTAATTTGACTCTCGCCAACACCATAATTCAAGATGTACACAGTGTAAGACCAGACTTAGCTCCCCGAGCTACTCCACACGAAGTTTTCAAATGTACCTTGCTTAACGCGAGGTTGCTAATCAAATATAAAATCGACTTTGCAGACTTTTTGGAAACACATAAGCTAGACATAATCTTTGTCACCGAAACCTGGGTGGACAACACATCCGGCCCTGACTTGGTTTAGGCTATTCCAGCTGGTTACATGATTGTTAAAGCTGACAGATTAAGGAAGAGAGGAAGTGGGCTGGGTATTGTTGCATGCGACTATCTTCCCATATGCTGCTCCACGGATATAAGTAGTTTTATGTGCGAAATTCTTTCTTTCCAAATAGAACTTATGAAACACTATACCATCAGAGGTTTATTGGCATACAGCCCCCCTGGCCCTAGAGCATCCTTTGTACTAAGTCTAAGCCCATTGCTAGAATCCAGTACTAAATCTGTGGGTTTCTAGGTGTTGGGAGACATTTTAATTTCCATCTTGAGAAAGCCGAGGATAAAGACACTGCCTTATTGATTGATTCAATGACCAGTAACTGGTCAAATCTCCTACTGACTCTGTAGGACATACGTTGGATGGCATCTTTTCCAGCATCCATATCTCCAGGTAATGGACTCTCTAAAGCTGTGATGTCTATTATTAATTCACCCCGGCTCCTACCCAGATAGGGGCACTAACCCCCAGAGCACTAAGGGCAGGGCCTGGCAGAATATCAGCTCATCTGCCCTATACCCTATCAGAAACCTTGTTAGAAATTAAGCCCAGTTCTATGACAAATCTTAATGTAACTATACAGAACTATTCCGCCTGGATAGGAAGGGCGATTGTCACTCCTGCACTAGAAAAAATCATTATCAATCTCATAAAAACTCCCTCAGAACCTTGGTTCATTGAGAGTTTGAGAACCCAGAAACAGCTGTGCAGAAGGAAGGACTGAATTTAGTGATCTAGTTTTGATCCTTAGGACAGAGATTTATAAGCAATCTATTGCAGAGTAAAAAAACTTATATTAGAGGCAAAAATCAAATACATCTCCAACACGATTTTACAATCTAATACCTCTGCAGAAGAGCTTTTTAGTAGTACTTTGAAAAGCCTAGTGAAGATGCCTGTGCCTAGCAAAAATAGTTGCAGCCAAACATTTTGTAATACTCTAGCCAACATCTTTCAGATAAAAGTAAAGGAAGTTTTCAACACCTTTGTAACCAACAATCAAACATTGTCCATATCCCCGGTAGACAGCAGAGCGCGACTTCAGGAGGCTGGCTTAGTATATGGTGCTCACTTAAGTAAGTGTAGCACCCTGCACTAATCCAGACAACCCTTATGGTGCTTTTAGTGGTCTAAGACAACCTTAGAAAGCTCTCTTAGTGGTAGCTGTGGAAGGCAGCCTTCAGGCTTAGTCCAGAAGGAGTGCAAAGCAGCTTGTTTTACCAGTGCGTAATCTTATGGCATAGGTTAAGTGAAAAAGAACCACACAGTGTAGTTATAAACATTTATTATTAACACTAACACATTGCAATATCTCCTACCTGGAGAGATAAACACAGTACCCACAATAGTTTGGAAATAGAACACGTAAGTAGCACAAATACACAGTGGTCGCCAGGAGGAGACCAAACCATATACTAAAATAGTGGAATGCGAACTATGACTTAAGTTGAGACTGGACCCAGAAGCATTAGAAGAGCAGGGGACCCAAGGAACTACCCAAGGTGAGTATCTAGGGACCCCATGGAGGCCGTGTGCAGAGTGGGAACACGACCGCGTGCTCAATGGAAGTCAGTGAGTAAGTCGCGGTTGCATTTTGAAAGATGGAACCTTCCCAATGGACCCTGAAGAAACACTGTGGAAATGGAATGTTGGAAAGTCACCCCACCCGTGGATACCCCAGGAACCAGGATACCTACACTGGCGAAGCCGGGTGCATAGGTGTGGAGTGTCATCAAAACCTCCGTAGACCACAATGGAGGACTACAGGAAGATGCTGCAGTGAAGAAGGCGAAACTGTCTGTCCAGGACACAGTCAGGGACTTGGGCAAAGACTCGCGACTGGGTAGAAAATGAAGCAGAAAAAGGAGTACAGAACAGCCCAGGATCACACAGGAAGTCGGAGGAGAAAAATGGATCCAAAGGGGGAGCCTGTACAAGTGAACAAGATAGCTAAGACTCAAAGGATGGGCACTCAAGAGGCAATTTAGGCATTCAGAATAACTACACCCAGGATGGACGTGCAGACATATATACATATATATATATATATATATATATACACACACACACACACACACACACAACAACATTAACAATAAAGGGAATGTGGGGTAAAGCACTCGGGAGCTCCACACGGTAAGACTGAAGCTCAGTAAGTTCCTCACCCACAATTGCTGTTACAGATACTGACTGCAAATACCCACATATAGGATATGCATGCAAAGGCAGGGTCTGTGGAGCTGATACCTATGGTGATGTTATAAATGTACCTCAAAGACAATGCTCACAGTGAACAAGAAACACCACCAAGGTAGTCAGCTGTGCCCACAGATCCTGGTGATCAAACAGGAACACGCAAGGCAGTAACAGCAAGGGGGTAGAACTAAATACAAGCACAATAGACCAGGAGCTAGCAGGGAGGAGTGCTTAACAGGAAAGGAAGGAACTCACAGGGCACGCTTGGCAGAAAGCAAGTAACAAACATACAAGGTAATAGTCTCTGGTAGAACCCAAAGGGGGATTCGAGATGAGAAATACCTGCAAGCAGAGGGGACAGTCTATACCACTCAGGAGTGACCAGGAGGCACGTAAGACGAATGCCCACCGATGTTGGGAATGCAGGAGAGTTGACGGTGCCCTTGAAGTTGCCGCTGTGCGGATGAGGTGATGCTGAGGAAGACCAGGAGCTGTTCACGAGCTGTCCCACGTCGGATGTCGAGAGCCAAGGGGTCGGTGTCCAGTAGGGGCACCAATGAGCCTTGGTAGCGGCAACCAACGTAGTCGTCGAAAAAGATGCAGTGTCGGGAACCAGCAAGGTCCAAGTGACTCACAGCAAGCAGGTAAGTCAGAGCAGGTTCCGAGCAAGCAGGGGAGCCCACTGGAGTCGAAGAAGACCCTCAAGGGGACCCACAGGCCGGAGGCACAGAAGTCGCAAGAGGACCTCAAGCAGCTCACCAAAGGATAAAGGCCCACGGTGCAGAGGATGCGGTGCAGGCGAAGATCTTGGCTGTAGGAGATGCTTGAGGTTGGAGCCTCTGGGAGCCCAAAGATCTCTGGAGGAGAAAGTCAACAAGCCTTGGCAACGGCAAGTTGACGCAGTGCACAGCGGTACTGTTCTAGCGGGTCCGATGAGGGATATGGACTTCAAACTTGCTATGAAGACAGTGCAGGCCTCGAGGGAGTTGCAGAACCACCACCTGTGTTGCTGAACCTTTCGGAGTTCATAGGAGCTCAGGGACAGCAGACCTGTCAGCTTCGTTGCGTTGCCTGCAGATGCAGGGGAGTGACTCGTTCACTCCAAGGCACATTCCTTCGGGTGTCTTGGATGTCCACAGGTCCTGTGAAGAACCTGTATGGAGCACAGGCACAGACGATCTAGCAGACTTGCAGGAGGACAAGACCAGGAGCAGCAGGAGTCTTCCCAGTTGCAGTCTCGGTTCCCAAAGTGAAGTCCAGCAAAGTCCAAAGTGCTCAGATCGTTGAAGTTGAAGTGGTTTCGGATCTGAATCTTGTCCCACGACTAATCTAAGGAACCACCTACAGGTAATTACAATAATAATAATAATAATAACCAGCATTTGTAAAGCGCGCAGCTACCTCAGGCGAGGTGTCCTGGCACTGGGGGCTGTCGGGAAGATTAAGCGAGCTATTGCCCAGAGTCACATAGTGCTGGGCTAACCTGGCGCCGGGGATCGAACCATGAGCCCTGTGTTCTGGAGTCAGCTGCCCTGGCCGCTGCACCACACCTCTGCCCTAAGGTAAGCCCTTAAGAACCCTAAGGAAAAGGTTGGAAAGATTCAGGGGTCCCTCCCAGAGGAGGGGCTGGACAGTGGGTGGACACTTCCATGTCCTTTGTCCAGTTTTGCGCCAGAGTGGGAGCCAACGGCTCCCTGAACTGGTTCCAACTGGAGTATGCAAGAGCACCAAATATGCCCTTCAAATCAGTCTAGTGGCGCAGGCAAGTGCTCATACCCTGTCCCAATACACTAAGTCCTGTCTGGGAGGTGGTCACCTCCCTGTGACAGGAAACCTATTGTCCTGCCTTCCCCCGCTTGAGCTTGGCTCAGCAGCAGGAGGGCAGAATCATGTCTCAGGTCGGCAGCAGCCATAGTTTACTGTCTGTATGTGTTGGCGTATGATTCCAACATGTTTGATACCAAACACAACAGGGTAATTTACAGCCAGTTTAGAGATGGTCATTGCGTAATGACGCATGCCCACTCTATATATCATAATGGCTGATGCACTTACAACCTGGAAGAATGCACTGCGTGGATTGTAGGGGTGTCCTGCTCATGCGGGGGCACCCTCGCTCTTATAACTGAGCACCCTGTTTACAGGATTGAAAGGACTGCCTTAGGGGGGACTTATAGGTTTTAAGTGCAGTGACCTCAGATTTAAGGAAACTTATATCTGTTGTAAGTGGTGCTAGCACTAGCTTACCCAGGCGGCAATGGCAGGCCTGTAGTCACAATTTGAGTGGTCTCCCATGGGTGGCACAATACATGCTTCAGCCCATGGGGGACCCTTGGTGTACCTATGCCCTGGGTACCTTAGTACCATATTCTAGGGACTTAGAAAGGGTACACAAGTAGCCAATTGGGAGTGTACCCAAGTACTCACCATGTCCAAATTTAGGTAGAAAGCACAGAGACTGGGGGGTCTTGGTTAGCAGGATCCTGATTTTGACAATCTTGGGCTCATTTTTCTCCTGGTGACGAGCTCTAGTAGTTGCACTACACCTCCTCACTTCAACAGCAGTGTAATCTCCAGGAAGCTGGTTCTCCTGGCTCCCTGTGCAAGCCTTTCTCCTGGTCTTGGCCTCTGGGCACAGAAGACAGGGTTTTCCCCCAACTGACCCTCGGAGTGCAAAGGGGCCAGCGTCATTGGCCCTAGGGGGCACCCACTTGGGGTGTCACACTACATGTGAGAGCCATTGTGAGCAGACTGCCATTGACCTCAGTTTGATCCCTCCCAGTGGTGGACACCAAGCCCAGCCACACAAGTGATGCAGCGTTTTTATCAGCACAAGTGGGGCAATGCTGGGTGGTACATTTTGTGGATTCCTGCGGATTCCAGAAGTTTCCATTACAGAAATGTAAGGAAAATGTGTAATTTCAGGCACAGTTTGTTGTTTGCAAAGCATTGTGGGTAAGAAAACTGTTAGAATTCAAAAGAAACGAAGAAACAAGACGAGGTAAAGTAGAACTCTTTATTCTGGGCATCCACTCTCCACACTGCGAGAGTGCCAACATTCCATTGTCAACTCTATAGGAGCATTCCATTGTCTACAGGGAGGAGGGGGGTACAGGGGAGGACGGTACCAATTGGAAAAGAAGGTAAAAGGTGCATTTAGGCAGGAAGGCAGGTTACATTAATACAAGACCGGTTACAACACATTTCCCTACATAGGGGAGGGAGAAGTTAAGCTAAGTTCACAAGTCTGTCCCCACTCCATGTCTGTCCATTCTCTAGACGAACCACATTCCTGCTTACCTTTACCAACCGTTGAGGAGGGTGGAATTTGCTTTGACCAACCTTACCATGGGTGGGTTTCCTCACTAATACAGAGTTATTAACTTTGAGGTTATGCTCTTTAACGCCATGTTTCTGGTCATACCAATTTTTATAATCCCTTTGGTGTTGTTGGATTTTCCTATGACCTTCCTCGCGGTTGGAATCAACTTTCTTACCTCCCTCCAACCACAGGGGGTTCATCTTGGTGCATGGCTCTCTCCCTCTTAGTGCTACAAAAGGAGAAATCCCTGTGATGTTAGGCGCGGTGTGATATGGCCATATGTACTCCCTAAGAGACTCATCTATCTTGTGGCCATTGGTGATGGCCAGTTGGATATGTTCTTTTATCATGTGATTTGTTCTTTCCACTAGCCCATTTGCTTTTGGGCAGTAGAGTGCAGTTCTTTCGTGTTTGATATTTAGTCCCTCTAGGAACTCTCTCATCTCATCAGACGTGAATTGCACTCCGTTGTCTGTGACTAAAATAGCTGGTATTCCTTCGTTGCAAAAAAGTTTTTAAGAATGTTGTAAGGCTGTTCGTTGTGGTAGAGAACGTGAATTTGAAATTGATCCAGTGGGAGGTATAGTCTATTAAAACGAACATGAATTTCTTTTGGGGCACCAAGGTTTCCATAGGGCCAATTATGTCAATGGCTAACTTGGTCCATGGCACTACGGGTACCTCCACTGGGGATAAAGGAACTTTGTGTAGGGTCTTGGTTTTGTCACTCTTGGCACAACTGATGCATTCTTTGACCTTCACCTCTACCATTGAATCCATTTTGGGAAACCAGAAGCTATTTCTCACTTTATTTTTCGTGATGCTTCTTCCTAAGTGCCCCTCGTGGGCCAAGTCTATTATCTTACTTCGGAGTTCGGAAGGTGGAACAATTTTCTCATTGCGATATACTTTATCGTCTATAAGAGTTAGTTTGTGTCTTACCTCCCAAAACTCCTTCATTGCTTCTCCAACCTCGCCACACTTTTCTGGCCAGCCATTGATAATTAACCCTTTCAAGGTGTTCATATTGGCATCTTTTCTCATGCCCTCTTCCCATTCTTCTTTGGTCAAGGACGGTAGTTGGATGGCTAAAATGGGAACATCCAATTGTTCTTCTTGAGTATTGGTACTTAGGGGGGACCTTGACAAGTAATCTGCCACCACATTTTCCAGTCCAGGCAAGTATTCAACTTTAAAGCAAAAGTTTTCCAACCCCAGGACCCACTTGGCTATACATGGAGAACTGCATTGGACTTTTTTAGGTGAAAACATGAATGTTAGAGGTTTGTGATCTGTACGGATGGTGAATTTCGTACCCCATAGAACAAATTTAAAGTGATTAACGGCCCAAAAACACGCCAAGGCCTCTCTCTCGATGACTGAGTAGTTGCGTTCAGTCGGACTCAGGGAACGAGATGCAAATGCTATCACTGTTTCTCCACTCTCCCCTTTTTGTGATAACGATGCCCCCAAACCTTTGTTAGAAGCGTCTGTGCTTAATATGGTTTTCTTTCTAGTGCAAAGGATCCCAGGGCAGGTGTTTCAATGATTTCCTTTTTCAATATGTCCAGCAGTGCTTTTCTTCCCATGTGAACTCTTGTCTCTTTTTTAACAGTTCACGTAACCCTTCGCATTTTTCAGACAAATTTCTTACAAACTTGCCCATATACTCAATGAGGCCTAAAAAGGATTTGAGTTCCTCCTTGTTAGTGGGGTATGGAGCATCACTCACTGCTTGAATTAAACTGTATTTAGGTCTAAAACCTTCTTGAGAAATAGTGTGCCCAAGGTAGTCCACTGAGCCTACTTTGATCTTGCATTTATTACGTTTCACTGTCAGGCCTGCTTCCACAAGTTTTTTGCACACTTTTGAAAATTATATCATGCTCTTCAGCAGATGACCCATAAATCAATAGATCATCTTGGAAGCACATGGTGTTTGTGATGCCCTTGAGTACCGGTTGCATCATTTTCTGAAAAACTGCCGCAGCAGAGGCAAGTCCAAAGGGCACCCTGACAAACATATATGCTCCAAAGGGGGAGGTGAACGCTGTTAAGGGTCTAGATTCGGGGTGTAGTTCCACTTGGTGGTATGCCATTGAAAGGTCGATGACCGAAAAGAACTTGGCCTCACCCGTGGTGCTTAACATTTCGTTTATATTGGGGAGGGGAACCTCTCTACCCAAATATTGTCGTTGAGGCTGCGCAGGTCAACACAAAGAAGGATGCCTTCCCCATTGGCCTTAGAAGCTATAACTATGGGTGCCAACCACTCCGAAGATTCAATAGGTTGGATGACACCCATCTCACATAACCTGTCAAGCTCCTTCTTGAGGGGCTGTCTCATAAGGAGAGGAACAGGGCGGGTTCTGTGAACCACAGGTTTGGCTCCTTGTTTAACTTTTATCTTGTGTTGGAAGTCTCTCAATAACCCCAGTTTGTCTACAAAAAGTTCTGGAAAGGCATCACATAGCGTGTTACTCTTGTTGGAATCTTCCACCAGGATGACCTGATCTTTTTTGTTGGGGTTAAGTATAATGCCCAACTCCTTCTGGTGTTGCCAACCAAGAAGATTGGACCCTTTCTTTACTAGCTACACAACTGTGGATCTCCCTTTAAAGTGTATGTGTACTTTTATCATACCTACCAGGGGAATGGGGTCTTTGGTATAACCCTCAGGAGCAATGTCTGGTTGACTAATTTCTGCACTTAAATCTCCCAGTTGTCTTTAGTTATCATCAATATTTAGTAGGGTGAAGGGGGAACAAGAGTCTGCAAACATTTCCATAGGCTTGTTGTTGAGTAGGACCATACATTTAGGATAGTCGGGTTTGGTAGCCTCACCCTCACCTTTCACTTGGAATACAAATTTTTGGTGTTGTTCACCCTCCACATTAACTACCTTGACTTGGCTGTTGTCCCCATCCCTACACACTCTAGCAGAATGCCCTCTTCTGTTGCATCTCTTGCATGTGACACTGCGGGCAGAGCAATGTGGACTGTTAGCCAGGTGATTACTACTGCCGCATCTATAACATTTCGACCCAAGGTTTTCTTTCATGGGCTTGTTGATAGGTTCCCCTTTGAGCTTTACCTTGAGTATATTGCTGTGTGGTTCCTCTACTTGTACAGAAGCAACCACTTCCTCAGTAACCTTCATTTCTTTCATGCATTTGGCTGTGTGCTTAATGGATTGAGCCAAAGTAATTGCCTCTCCGAGCGTGGGATTTTTTGCTAGTAATTTCTCTTGTATTCTACTACTACTCGTGCACTTGACTAATTGATCCCTTATAAGGGAGTCATTGAGTTCCCCAAAATCACATAGTTGGGTGAGTCCCCTTAGTGCCGCTATGTAGTTGTTGACTAGGGCTACAGGAGCAATAACCCAAGCAAGGAGCAGGAATGCTAGAGTGGAGTGTGTGGGCACAGAAGGGAATTACAACTGCCTAATGTTGAATTGCCAGATGGAGTGCGTATATCCGTAGAAGGTTGTACTAGCACGCTATCACAGAGGAAAGAAGAGCCATCGGCGCAAGTGGTGTGTGTCTGTCACCGTAGATGGATGACACACTGCAAAGGTGAGTGAATCACCGTGAGGAGATGAGAAGGGCAATTGGAGAATTACACAGAACCTGGATGACGTGAGAAGCAAAGCGTAATGGTGTGTGTGTCACCGTAGATGGATGACACACTGCGAAGGTGAGGGTATCACCGATGGTACTGAATCACATATAACCCGTTCCAGGAGGAGGAAAATGAGGCACTGTAACTGGTGTGCGTAGCACCAAAGAAGGGTAACACGCAGTCACCGTGCAGGGTAGCAGGAAAGCGCAAGGAAAGCCGGTGGTAGGAGAAGACAGGCAAAAGATAGGAAGTCTTACTTGCACGAGATGATTGAGGTACTTCCCTGCAGCAACAGCGATGACGGATCTACCCGGCTGTGGCGTGAAGAATAACCAGAGGCTTGGGCGCTGAGGTGCAGGTGCGGAGTCAGGGTGCTGACAGGAACGCTGACAGGAATCCCCTCACAGCGGAACCGGCTGAGAGAAGGCTGGTGCGCCGGAACGAGGAATCTCCACAAGCTGGAGCTGGAGCGCTGTCAGAAATCTCCTCACGTCGGAACCGGCTGAGGGGAGGCTGGTGCGCCGGAACAAGGAGTCTCCACAAGCTGGAGCGCTGACAGGAATCTCCTCACGTCGGAAACAGCTGAGGGGAGGCTGGTGCGCCGGAACAAGGAATCCCACCAGGACAACTGAGGAAGCGAGACGTGGGCTCGCTGGGACACTGACCGACGGACCCAGCAGAATCTTCATCTGTGAGGAATCTTCGCCCTCGAAACAGCTGAGGAAGCTGAGAGGAGACTCGCACTGGGATGCTGATGTACGGGACCAAGAGGCGAGCAGAGAACCAGCCTGGGAGGATACTTTCCGCTCAGGAACAGCTGTTCGGTGAGACGACAGGCGAGCCAGGAGTAGTAATGCCACCACTCTCTCACGGGCATTGAAATATGCCGAAGGCTGGCACCATGCAGAGGAGGAACACGTAGGAGGAAGGAACTCCCACGTTTCGCCGATGAGCAGACAGGGGCCGTGGGTCACAGCATTTCCATGAGAAAGCGATAGAGAATACTGCTACTTGAATATTCTGGAGAGAGTACTGAAAGGGGAGATGACCAGCTGCCCCCTGCGCAGGATCGTCGCCAGTGTTAGAATTCAAAAGAAGCGAAGAAACACGAGTGTGAGAAGTTGGCCTGGCATATGCTGTCCACTAATTATAGTGGGCACCTTGCACCAGTCCAAATCGACTCTTATGGTAGATAGGTTTAAGACAACCTTTTAAAGAAAGCTATCCTAGTGGTAGCTGTGGAGAGCAGCCTTCAGGCTAAGTCTCGGAGGAATGTAAAGCAGCTTGTTTTACCATATAATCTCTTGAATCACCAAATGAAAAGACACCACACAGGTATATATATCAAATATATATGTATTTATTTCTAAATAACTCTCTACTAATCTCTTTATGAGATTAGAAGACAAACATATGCACAAATCAACGTTTCACAATAAGTTAAGCACAAAATATGGCTGGGGCCCTAGGGGCGTACCAGACCATATACTAAGTAAGAGACTTAGGGACAACGACTTGCAGGGAGACAAGGCCTAGGGCCTTCAGAAGTGCAGGGGCCTCACGAAACCACCCAAGGCAGGTAAGTAAAGGACCCACGGGGGACGCGTGCAGTGTGAATACACAGGCGCGGATCGCCGTTAACTTCAATGGGGCAAGTCGCGGTTGGAAATAAAGAGTTTTAGGATACTTCGGGAGAACCTACAAGCAAGTCACTTACAGGGTAAGTAGTTCTAGGGCCCACACCCACAGGAGCACCGTAGTGCTGGAGTTACCTCACCCAGGGAAGCCGGGTGCACAGGTGTCCTTTGGTGTCGGGTCGCGGCGTCGTTTTCAATGGCGAACAAAGAAGACTTGCTGCTTGCGGGAGCTGAAGAAGTGTCCGGTGGAATCCAAGCCTGGATTCTGAAGAAGGATGACCTGAAAGCAGAGGGGACAGTGTTCAAAGTCACTTGGCAGTGACCCGGGGCAAGGAAGATGGATGCCCACCGTCGTCGGTTGATTCAGGTCGGTTGCGGGTGCCTTGACTCTTCAGCCACGTGGTCCAGGAGGGGTCGACGACGACCAGGAGCTGGATTCGGTGTGTCCCTCGACGTCTGCAGCTGACTGCGGTGTCGGCAACTCGATCGGAGCCAACAAGCCTTGGCAGCCGCAAGTCTCGGGGAGATGAAGAAAAGTCGATGGCGCAGACCAGCAAGGTCTGAGGGACTCACCCAGCGAGGGTAAGTCAGGGCAGGCCTGGAGCAACCAGGGGAGCCCTTTGGTTTCTTTAAGAAGTCTTCTGGGGACCCACAAGCCAGCGGGCAAGGGATCGCGAAGACACCTCGGGCGGAATCACTCAACAGGGGCCCACGGTCACTCGGGACGGTGTAGGCCTCTGATCTTCGGAGGGATTCCTGCTGGAGGTCGGGACCACACGTGGTCCAAAGCACAAGTTCGTAGAACGTTGTGAAGGGGTTGCACTCGACAATAGTGCACGGTACCCAGGGGTCGCGGTTCCTCGTTACTCGTGGGGTCCACTTGCCTCAGCTTCGCTGGGGACTCACGATGGCCTGGGAGAGGTCAGGAAATCCACTTCTTGGGCTGCAGGGACTTCGGACTCCGGCGGGAGCGGCGTAGTTTGCGACCGTCGTTGTCGTTTTGGTGCCTGCCAAGCAGGGGAGTCACTCCTTGACTCCAAGGGAGATTCTTCTGTCTTCCAAAGGTAGTGGAACGTCGAAGGGCCAGGATTCTTCTGTAGAGCGTCGTCCAGGGGTTATCTAATTTGCAATGGCAAGGTTCCCCCTCTTATACTAAAAGAGGGGATGGACTAGCTCTATGACCCCACCTATGGGAGGGTCAAGGGAGGGGTGGCTACACCCACTTCCCTTTGTCCAGTTTCGCGCCAGAGCAGGGGCAGGTAGCCCCTGAGCTGGTTTGAACTGGCATATGCACAGAGGAGCCTTCTGCTCCCCCAGTGCAGGACTTCAAAGCACTCTAAGAGTGCACCCACCCAGCCCCAATACACTAAACCCTGTCTGGGAGGTGGTTACACCTCCCTGTGACAGGATGCCTATTGTTGGGCTTCCTCCACTGTGAGTTTCGGTCATCAGCAGGAGGGCAGCCCAGTGTCTGTGACTGGTGGCATCCATTTTGTGATGCCAGGGCTCTTTAGGATTCTACCGCGTTTCCACAGCAGGTACATGTCTTATCCCTCTAGAAGGGTGGAATGCTACCCCGCCGCCAAGATTGGCAGGGGGTAGTATTCCAAGATGTTTGACACCAAACACGACATGTTTTGATGCAGCCATTCCAAAGTTAGCATTTACCGTGAGGATATAATGCACTTAAATAGTATATGGTTTAACCGCATCCACAAACAGCACCAGAGAATAGACTCTGAGAGCTGCAGAGGGGCCCTGCTCAGGCAGAGGCACCCCCTCACATAGAAGCCAAGCACCCTGCCCTCAGGATTGATAGGGCCTGCCTTAGGGGTGACTGATAGGTTTATATGTGTGTGCAGGAGAGATATAGGAAACCTATATCTCAGTGAGGAGTGCTAACACCACCTCACCCAGGCTGCAGTAGCAGGCCTGTGGTGTCAGATTTAGACTGCTTCCCAGGGGTGGCATAATATATGCTGCAGCCCCTGGTAGGCCTGTGAAGTACCTATGCCCTTGGCACCTAAGGTACCATATACTAGGGACTCATAAGGCACCACAGTATCCAATCACTAGTGCACCTAGAGTGCACTCCATGTCGTTTAGAGAGAGCAGATAGACTGGGGCCCTGAATAGCAGGGTCCCAGTCCAACTAAGTCATAAACCAGCAAAACACCAGGAAAAAAGTGGGGGCAACCATATAGTCAGATTCCACCTTCCTACATAACCCCCCAAACGAAAGGAGATAAGGCTAACCTTGGCCAGTTGAGCCTTTATTGACTAAGTGGCCATATAAGGAAGCACCTGCACTAGCATGGTTGCCCCCTGTCTTATGGTCCACTAAGCAATCCCTCACCCTAAGGGTATGAGAGGGTCTCCACCATGGGGAATCACTACCTGTGGTGTGCTTTGGTAAAGTACCAGGCTGGTGAGGTGTCTGAGTAGGGAAGTGAGGCCCTAGGAATGTTGGCCTCAGCTTTCTCAGCTCACTGGTCACCATGTATGCCTGTCTTTCCATGACTGAGTGGTACTTTGCTCTAAGGGTCAACCTTTGACTGCCTACAGCCGTGGGTTGGGTCCCTTTGGGTGGAACACTGGAGGGACATGGCATGTTTGGAACCTTTTGGTCCCAGGTTTGCCCTTGCCTAACAGAGTCCTTCTGGGGGAGGTCCCTACATAAAGGTATGGGGGATCCCTCAGTGGGTTGAGGAATTTCCACCTGGCTAGGGCTACTAGCCGGGGTGCCCCTAATCTGCTGATGGGGGTTCCTCTGGACAGGGGGCCCTGGGGGTCCACTGACCTCCCTGACCTCTGCAGCCCTGGGCTGACTGAGGCAGGGTAGAGAGGGGCAGGTTACCTGCTCCAGACTGGGTACCACCTTGTAAGGGTCCTCTGCCATCAGGGGGTGGCCAGGCCAGGCCTGACTACCTCTGTGGCAGTTCCTTCACTAGGGGTAGGGTCAGTTCCCTGAGGAGGCTGACCCTTACCTACTGTCTGGAGGGAAGAAGACTTTTCTTCAACCCTTGTGCTCTCTTCTGGGGGAAAGTGTGCCATTCTTCCAGGCTCCATCTCTCCAAAATCTTGGGCTGGGGCTGTGGCCATCACAGCCCCACTAACCTTTACAGGGACACCCAACATCTTCAGATGGGTTTGGTGTTCAATTTCAGCCCAGGCTGAAATTTCCAGATCATTGCCCATCAGGCAATCTACAGGTAAGGTTGGGGACACTGCCACTCTCTTTGGGCCTGTGACCCCCTCCCAGCTGAGATTGACTATGGCCATGGGGTGATCTGTTCTGACACCATCAATGTTGGTCACCTGGTATTTAAACTCAGGTAAAAGCTGGTGAGGGGGGACTAGTTTCCCTGCCACCATGGTGACACTAGCCCCTGTGTCCCTAAATGCCACAGCTTTCTGACCATTAATTATTGGCTCCAGTCTGTACCTGCCCAATGCTATGGGACCCATGGTAAAGGTGGCATATCCTACACCACCATCAGAATCTGAGGAGTCTGTTGAGGGGGTCCTGTCTAAACTAGGGCCCACCTCTGTTCCTCTTGCAAAAGCACCTAACTTTTTGGGTGCACTACTCCCAACTGGAGGATTACTACTGGTAGTACCAGGAGGGGTGGTAGTAGTTGTTGGAGGAACATTTTCTTTATTGCCATTCCTGGGACAACTGGGATCAGATTTCCAGTGCCCAGGCTTTTTACAGACATGGCAATAGGGTTTCTTTTCAGGAGAGGAAGGAGTTTGGGACCCACCCCCAGAAGAGGAATTTTGGGGCCCTGTAGTGGACTTATCCTTGGATTTATCCCCACCTTTCTCTTGGGACTTGGTAGAATCTTTCTTGTGGTCACCACCCTGATTCTTAGGCCTTACTCTGGTTCTGACCCATTTGTCTGCCTTCTTTCCCAATTCTTGGGGAGAGGTCAGATCAGAGTCCACCAGGTACTGGTGTAAAAGCTGGTTTTGACAATTATTAAGGATCTGTTCTCTCATCATTAGATTATAAAATCCTTTGAAATCAGTAACCCTACTGCCAACCAGCCAACCCTCCAGAGCCTTGGATGCACAATCTACAAAGTCTGTCCAGTCCTGAGTCTGTGCCTTCTGGGTATCTCTGAACTTCAACCTGTACTGCTCAGTGGTTAAGCCAAACCCATCTATCAGTGCACTCTTCAGGACCTCATAATCATCAGCATCCTCCTCTCTAACAGTGAGGAGCTTGTCTCTTCCTTTGTCTGAAAAGGAGAGCCACAAGATTGCTGCCCACTGCTTTTGGGGGACCTGCTGTACTCTACAGGCCCTCTCCATAGCAGTTATCCACTTGTGGATATCATCCCCACTCTGGTAGGGAGGAACAACCTTGCTCAGGTTCCTATGGTCAGGGACATATTCTCTGCCTCTAGGGACACTGTTGCTGCCACCAGGGGTTCTAAACCCTCCCTTCTGGAAGCTCTCTGGATCTCCAGGGCTTCTCTATCCAGTGCCAACTGCTTGGTTCTGAGGGCCACTTTGGCTTCCTCATACTGGAGCAGTTTGCACCTTCTCTCAGAGGAGGTCTCTCTTAAGTTAAAGTATGAGCTCCTCTCTTGGACAAATTCTCTGCCAGAGTGATAAGAGTGCTCAGATTCCCTGGAAGGGGATCTGTGCCTCTCATCCACTCTGCCAGTTCTCTTAGGGAGAACTCCTCTGTCCTGTTCAGGCTCCTTGAAGCCTGGCCCTTCAACCACAGAGTCTTGGTCATTCGGATTGTCCTCATCTGACCCAGATACTATGATTGACCCACCCACTGATTCAGACCCCTTAGCTCCTAGAGCCAATCTAAGGTCATCTGCTGTCAGCAGATCTATCAGGTGTAGTGTTGAGGGACTCTGTCCTAGTCTCAGGTGTCTGTCAACACACATGGCTCTCAAGTCAGAGAAAGCCATGTCCTTATACTGAGGCTGAGTGGATCCACTGGGTCCACCCTTTAAGGACATTCTAGTGTTGTGCAGTGTTGTACTACCTACACTAGTTTGTGGCCTACTGATCCTAGCTTGAGCTGTGGAAAGGGTGTGCTATCCCTTGGCACACAGCTCTAAGTTCAGTAGAACTTATTGATACTAAGCTTGACTTTATATGTACCTTGAGTACCTATAATGGTTTTCAGTTAGTAATTCAAATAGAGATTTTCTGGTAAAACAATGGCAAGCTGGAATCCCACACGCTGCCCACCAATGTGAGAAGTTGGCCTGGCATATGCTGTCCACTAATTATAGTGGGCACCTTGCACCAGTCCAAATCGACTCTTATGGTAGATAGGTTTAAGACAACCTTTTAAAGAAAGCTATCCTAGTGGTAGCTGTGGAGAGCAGCCTTCAGGCTAAGTCTCGGAGGAATGTAAAGCAGCTTGTTTTACCATATAATCTCTTGAATCACCAAATGAAAAGACACCACACAGGTATATATATCAAATATATATGTATTTATTTCTAAATAACTCTCTACTAATCTCTTTATGAGATTAGAAGACAAACATATGCACAAATCAACGTTTCACAATAAGTTAAGCACAAAATATGGCTGGGGCCCTAGGGGCGTACCAGACCATATACTAAGTAAGAGACTTAGGGACAACGACTTGCAGGGAGACAAGGCCTAGGGCCTTCAGAAGTGCAGGGGCCTCACGAAACCACCCAAGGCAGGTAAGTAAAGGACCCACGGGGGACGCGTGCAGTGTGAATACACAGGCGCGGATCGCCGTTAACTTCAATGGGGCAAGTCGCGGTTGGAAATAAAGAGTTTTAGGATACTTCGGGAGAACCTACAAGCAAGTCACTTACAGGGTAAGTAGTTCTAGGGCCCACACCCACAGGAGCACCGTAGTGCTGGAGTTACCTCACCCAGGGAAGCCGGGTGCACAGGTGTCCTTTGGTGTCGGGTCGCGGCGTCGTTTTCAATGGCGAACAAAGAAGACTTGCTGCTTGCGGGAGCTGAAGAAGTGTCCGGTGGAATCCAAGCCTGGATTCTGAAGAAGGATGACCTGAAAGCAGAGGGGACAGTGTTCAAAGTCACTTGGCAGTGACCCGGGGCAAGGAAGATGGATGCCCACCGTCGTCGGTTGATTCAGGTCGGTTGCGGGTGCCTTGACTCTTCAGCCACGTGGTCCAGGAGGGGTCGACGACGACCAGGAGCTGGATTCGGTGTGTCCCTCGACGTCTGCAGCTGACTGCGGTGTCGGCAACTCGATCGGAGCCAACAAGCCTTGGCAGCCGCAAGTCTCGGGGAGATGAAGAAAAGTCGATGGCGCAGACCAGCAAGGTCTGAGGGACTCACCCAGCGAGGGTAAGTCAGGGCAGGCCTGGAGCAACCAGGGGAGCCCTTTGGTTTCTTTAAGAAGTCTTCTGGGGACCCACAAGCCAGCGGGCAAGGGATCGCGAAGACACCTCGGGCGGAATCACTCAACAGGGGCCCACGGTCACTCGGGACGGTGTAGGCCTCTGATCTTCGGAGGGATTCCTGCTGGAGGTCGGGACCACACGTGGTCCAAAGCACAAGTTCGTAGAACGTTGTGAAGGGGTTGCACTCGACAATAGTGCACGGTACCCAGGGGTCGCGGTTCCTCGTTACTCGTGGGGTCCACTTGCCTCAGCTTCGCTGGGGACTCACGATGGCCTGGGAGAGGTCAGGAAATCCACTTCTTGGGCTGCAGGGACTTCGGACTCCGGCGGGAGCGGCGTAGTTTGCGACCGTCGTTGTCGTTTTGGTGCCTGCCAAGCAGGGGAGTCACTCCTTGACTCCAAGGGAGATTCTTCTGTCTTCCAAAGGTAGTGGAACGTCGAAGGGCCAGGATTCTTCTGTAGAGCGTCGTCCAGGGGTTATCTAATTTGCAATGGCAAGGTTCCCCCTCTTATACTAAAAAGAGGGGATGGACTAGCTCTATGACCCCACCTATGGGAGGGTCAAGGGAGGGGTGGCTACACCCACTTCCCTTTGTCCAGTTTCGCGCCAGAGCAGGGGCAGGTAGCCCCTGAGCTGGTTTGAACTGGCATATGCACAGAGGAGCCTTCTGCTCCCCCAGTGCAGGACTTCAAAGCACTCTAAGAGTGCACCCACCCAGCCCCAATACACTAAACCCTGTCTGGGAGGTGGTTACACCTCCCTGTGACAGGATGCCTATTGTTGGGCTTCCTCCACTGTGAGTTTCGGTCATCAGCAGGAGGGCAGCCCAGTGTCTGTGACTGGTGGCATCCATTTTGTGATGCCAGGGCTCTTTAGGATTCTACCGCGTTTCCACAGCAGGTACATGTCTTATCCCTCTAGAAGGGTGGAATGCTACCCCCGCCGCCAAGATTGGCAGGGGGTAGTATTCCAAGATGTTTGACACCAAACACGACATGTTTTGATGCAGCCATTCCAAAGTTAGCATTTACCGTGAGGATATAATGCACTTAAATAGTATATGGTTTAACCGCATCCACAAACAGCACCAGAGAATAGACTCTGAGAGCTGCAGAGGGGCCCTGCTCAGGCAGAGGCACCCCCTCACATAGAAGCCAAGCACCCTGCCCTCAGGATTGATAGGGCCTGCCTTAGGGGTGACTGATAGGTTTATATGTGTGTGCAGGAGAGATATAGGAAACCTATATCTCAGTGAGGGGTGCTAACACCACCTCACCCAGGCTGCAGTAGCAGGCCTGTGGTGTCAGATTTAGACTGCTTCCCAGGGGTGGCATAATATATGCTGCAGCCCCTGGTAGGCCTGTGAAGTACCTATGCCCTTGGCACCTAAGGTACCATATACTAGGGACTCATAAGGCACCACAGTATCCAATCACTAGTGCACCTAGAGTGCACTCCATGTCGTTTAGAGAGAGCAGATAGACTGGGGCCCTGAATAGCAGGGTCCCAGTCCAACTAAGTCATAAACCAGCAAAACACCAGGAAAAAAGTGGGGGCAACCATATAGTCAGATTCCACCTTCCTACAACGAGGTAAAGTAGAACTCTTTATTCTGGTCATCCACTCTCCACACTGCGAGAGTGCCAACATTCCATTGTCAACTCTATAGGAGCATTCCATTGTCTACAGAGAGGAGGGGGGTACAGGGGAGGACGGTACCAATTGGAAAAGAAGGTAAAAGGTGCATTTAGGCAGGAAGGCAGGTTACATTAATACAAGGCAGGTTACAACAAAAACCATGTGGGATCCATGGTCTTTTTAGGTCTCGTGGTACCTTTAGCAAGCTTAGGCTTCAAACTGTAGACCCCCAAAGGGAGTGACCTCATTGCGTTCACCCAAAGCACAAGGCAAAGACTGTAAGTACTTTTGTAATTTTTCTGCTAAGCCTCTCAAAGACAGGGAGGGGAGGCTGCTTATTTGGCTCCAAAAACATAGAGCAAAACAATATCCTTCTTCTGGAGATGAAGGTGAGGGAGCATCTTAATCTCACTAGAAGCTCTGGAAAAGAGATTGCACTTCAGAAAAGGATTCTTTTGAAGAACCCACTAAAAAAGTCCAGAAGGATAAGGAAACCCACCCACCCCGACGGACCACGTCCAGAACCTCGGCATCATCCTAGACTCCTCCCTCACCATTATCCGCCAGATCAACACAGTCGCCGCGACCTGCTTCAACTCCCTCCGGAAGACCTTCAAGTGGATCCCCCCAGAATGCAGAAAGACCGTCACCCACTCACTCGTTACCAGCAGACTAGACTACGGTAATGCCCTCTACACCAGAATCAACAAAACCCTGCTACACAAGCTCCAAACCATCCAGAACACCGCAGCCAGACTCGTCCTCGGAACCCCACGACACAAGCACATGACCCTGCACCTACGAGACCTCCACTGGCTCCCCATCGAGAAGAGAGTAACCTTCAAGCTGCTCACCCACGCCTACAAATCCCTCCACAACATCGGACCCAAATACCTCAACAAAAGAGTCTCCTTCCACGTACCCGAAAGGAACCTCCGCTCAGCCGACCTCGCCCTGGCAGAGACCCCACGCTTCCGCAGAACCAGAGCAGGCGGAAGAGCCTTCACCTACATCACAGCAAAGACCTGGAACGAGCTTCAGACGCTCCCCCACTCTGCACACCTTCAGGAAAAGACTCAAGACCTGGCTCTTCGACTGATCCGGAGCTGCACCCTCCCCACCCCCCAGCACCTTGAGACCCTCACGGGTGAGTAGCGCACTTTATAAACCCCTGATTGATTGATTGTTAGAGAAGAAAATACACACTGAGACAAGCCCTGCCTCAGACAAAGACAAACGTTTGAAGAGAAAGAGTCATCTTCTTCAAAACCTAAGAAATCCAAGTCAGAGTTTCCAATAAAGCGTAGATGTACCCCTCATCGGCGAGTCACAAGTTGTCAAACAAACCGTCAATGATACCACCAAACCTTGGCTTCGTCATCAAGAAGCTCGACGGCAACATCATCAAAGTCTGTACTGGTGAGTGTGATAGGCCCATTGACGAAGATGGCAACTTCACCAATGACCTGGACGTGGATGGCACCACCATCCTAGCCTACAACCTATTTTAAACATAAAAAAGGATTGTCGACGACACTGTCGATGGGCCGTCAATGAAGCAGCCAGGTATTTGCTTGATTTTCACTAGGGGCACTTCCACTAGTTCCAAGCTTGTTCAGCAAAATGAATAGGGAACCTTGTTGTGTCATACTCAAAGCCCCATTTTGGCACAGACAATATTGGTGCACGGAGCTACTTCTCCTATCAGAGCAGCAACATATTCCACTCAAACTGGTATCTGGCCTTCTAGCGATGACTAAGGACAGGTTGTTCATCCCAAATCGAAGTCTCTAAATATATCAGCCTGGCTCCTGAATATAATGAGTCCCATCTCTTTAATATTTTAGAAGATTGCATAAAAATGTTAGCAAGAGCCAGAGCTGAAACAGCAAACACAGCATACAAGGCTAAATGGTCCTGTTTCTGTTCATGGTGCTCTCAGAATGACATTCATCGTTTTTCCTCTCCACCTAAACAAATGTTGCCATATTTGTTGGACCTAGCATGATCAAGCTGTTCTTATTCCTCTATCATAGTATACCTACTGGCAATTTCATGCTTTAGAAGTATGTTCAATCAACTCTACTTCTCGTTTTCTAGACTAACTGAAGAGTTCCTCAATGGCCTTTTCAGGACATTTAATGACATATCCTCCAGTTAAAAAAGACTGCAATGTAAAAGAAGTCTCATCCCAGCTGAGGACAAGTCAGTTTGAACCTAATAATAATAATGCAAATCTTATACACTTCATAAAGCAAATCTCAAACGCTTAAAACACTGAAACAATGCCTTTCTTTTGAACTGCTTCCTATATTTACAGTGGGACACCCACCTCGACAACAGGGAAGATTCAAGCAAGTGAATCTATGAACAATGTCAGTACTGGAAAACAACAGTGTACAGGTAAGTAACTTGTTTTTTTTATAACTGGTCTGAGTTTTTTTTATGTCAGCTGTAGCAGAAGAAGGCCTACTCTGAGATCCAATAGAGCTTGTTGGGAAGCTCAGACAAAGTGGGAGGCAACAGATAAAGATCTGCTAGGATGGACTAGGTTACAGTCACCTATATACGATTCTTATTTAGGCTCTGAACAGTAATATGTCAGGTAATGGTCAGAATATACATCTAATCCGGGTCTTCAAGCGTAAACTGAGTTAGAACCTTCCAGTGGCCAGCAATGTGTAGCAGATCTCTTAGACATTACATGCTTGATATTAGTAAGTAAGCAAGTAAAAAACTTATAGAGCATGCAAATGTCCATAGGTGTTTTGACGCTAGCGCAGACAAAAAGCCCAGTGGGAATACCTAGCGCGAGAGAGATTGTGCAAAGCCAGCGCAAATAATAACAGGGAAAGTGGGCACCCCTGCCTTGTGCCCCTACGGATAGGAAAAGATTCAGACACTGTGCCCGCGACACGCACCGCAGCAGACGAGTCTGTGTATATTAACCATACATAAGAAAGAAATGTGAGGCCCCAATTCAACCTTTGAAGAAGGATAAGCAGGTAATCCCAGCATTATAGACCAATCAAATGTTAGGAAGCATTGCCTGATTGGGCATGAAGCCCGCTTGGTCGGGGTGGAAATGGTCAGGCATAAATTTCAGAAGCCTGTTGGCTAGAGTCTTGGCAAGAAAATTCACCTTGATGTTCAGGAGGGAGATAGGGCAATAAGAAGAATGTTCCTCCGGTGGGAGACCCGGTTCGGGAAGAACCACAATCTCCACGTGACACAAATCCGGCAGAATCGACGCTCCGTCAACGGAAGAACAGAACACTCCAAAGAGGTGTTTCCCCACGCTGGGCATATAAGATTTGAAAAATGCACACAGGAATCCATTGGGGCTAGGGGCCCTCCCGGACTGCATCTCCACCAGGGCCAAAAAGAGTTCCTCTTCCGTAATTGCTTCATCTAGTTGAGCTCGAGTCCAGAATGTTCCAAGGAGGCAAATCTACAAACTCTGCAATTTGGTCAGAAGTCAAAGTCTCCCTCTCGGCATATACGTGACCAAAGTATGAAGTGAATCTCTGAGCCACCTCGTGGAGGTCTGACATTAAGCGCCCCTGTGCATCTTGCAGTATCGGTATAGAGACACTGTAGTGGGCTGCTTGACACAACCGGTGAAGCATCTTCCTCGATTTGTCACCCCACTGATAAATCCGACCCTGCGCTGCCCACCAGGTCAGTTTAGCGTTCTCCAGTAGCAACTGGTGATATTGAAGTTGCACCATTGCCAATTGGTGCTGCGCAGCACCCCCGTTTGACTGATGACCAAACGACTCAAGAGATTGTATCTGGTCCTCGAGGTCCACAAGACCCCACTCTCAGAACCCACGCTCCCCAGCGCAATAACTAATATCAATTCCCCGTATTGTGGGCTTAAAGGCTCCCATAGGACTGTTGCAGAAGTGACTATAGCCCTGTTGAGGGCAAAGTATTCGTCAGTGAACCAGGACATAAGTGTTCTGTATTCAGGAGTCCGCAAATGCCATGGGAAGAGGCGCTAACGAAACGCAGGTCTCCTGGGCCCCACATGGAGTCGAAGGGACATTGGAGACTGATTTGACAAGCTCTTGGCCAAAGCTTCGACCCTACACACCCTGTGAATAAGCGTGCAGGGAACTATAAAATAATCAATCCGAGAGAATGAGCCATGAACTGCAGAGAAGTATGTGTAACCGGTCTCAGTAGGATGGTAGGTTTGCCATGCGTCTACCATGCCCAGCGCCGATGTCAATGAACCCAGATTGGACCTGCCCACCTCAACCACACCATCACTGGCATGCCAGCGTTCAACCTGGGGGTCGATCACATCATTCCAATCACCTCCAAGCAAAGAGACACCCCCAGGTAGTTCCCCCCACAAGCCCACCACAAGATCTACAAAGGACTGTCCTAGCGGCAGTGGGGCATAAATACTGCCTGTTGTAAAGGGTTCGCCATAAATAGTGCCCACGACCAGAGTGTACCTGCTATTCCTGTCTATCTACATTTTACTGGAAATGAAGGGAACATAATGTTGGATCAAGAGACAGGTGCCCCAGACACCCGCGTAAACCCATAGGAGAAGACCTGAGTGTACCCATATCTGGCAAGACAGGGGACCTGAGTGCCAAGTAGGTGAGTCTCCTGCAGCAATAGGATATCCGCACCAAGCCACTTGGCATATTTCAAGACCTCTCTGTGTTTAATTTTGTGAAGAACCCCCCTCACATTCCACGATACAATGCGGAGAGCCCAGTGGGGCCATCAGACTCTATGTCGCACACCAGAGACTACGGGGGATGATCCCATGCCGCCCCACAAGGTTCTAGGAGTGAGTGTGTAGTGACACTGCGCATAACATTGAAAACAAACAACAACCCCTCCCTCCACCCCTCATACTTCAGGAGTTCCAGAGTTTTTGCTGCTTGGACCGAGAATGCCAAACCTTTAATGTATTTCTTTTCCTAAGTGGGTCAAACAGTCCACAGCACTAATTTCGAAAGAAGGGTCCTGTTTTGTGAGTACTGTTTAAACATCCACTGTAAGTATAGTAATCTTTTTCAGTGGGAGGCTTTGTGGAAGATGCAGGCTGCCCTGAACATTGATTACTCAGCATAGGTAGCCAGTGAGTGGCTTGTAGGACTGACGTAATGTGTTCCTTTGGGTCTAAGTGAAGAAGAAGCCTTGCGGAGGCGTTCTGTATTTATTGTAGGGTGCGTTTAAGGAAGCACCTGCCACCTTGATATAGGCAGTTAGCATTGTCTACCTGAAGACTGGGAGGATAATAACCATCTTTTGTTGGTTTCCAACGTACGTAAAGATGTGTCTGTGTTTTTATTTTGTAGAAGGTGTTCCTAGTGACTTTGTTGATTTGTGGCTTCTGTGACAGGTTTAAGTTCATGGTTACTTCTATATAGGTGCCTGCCAACGCATCAAGTCATTTGGGAGATATGGTATTAGATTGGTGTTTGTGCCAATGTCCACAGGGTATGATGTCCGTTTTTGCAGTGTTTAGTTTCATGTGGTTAGTCATCATCCACAGTCATCAAATATCAGAATGCGGAACTGTTGTGATTTGCCTATTTTTAGGATGATTTGTGTGTTGTCTACATAATCATAGCACATCAGGTTTTAAGATTTATTCAGATGCAGCAGAGGGCTCAGGAAGATCTTAAATAGAAGAGTGGTTGTGATGGATCCCTGTGGGATGCCTAGAGAGATATGGATTCTGCCCTTTTGAACCGCCTAGACTTTTGTCTTTTGGATTACCTGGTTTTGGATATTTTACCAAGGGTGAGCCTCATAACTGGTGACTCACCCACAGTAAACGGGCTGTACGTGTTTATTGCCAGTGTTAACCTTTTAAGAGAAGGCTGTTGCGACGCAGCAGTGTAAGGGCCACTTGGCTGGTAACACATAGGCTGAATGTGTGAGACCACCGTTGTGCGCAGCCCACTAACTGTGCACAGGTAGCCTGGCACAGAGGGGACTCTGTAGGGTTAGATATTGACTTGGGTAGGCCTTATAATATTAGTGGACACTCATAGGGAAAGTCAGTGTGGTTTACTGTTTTGTCTGCAGTAAACACTTTAATATACACATAAGGGGAAATCCGCCTTAGAGCGCAGTTTCTCTCCTCTTTGGACTACAAAGTCCAGAGATATATAAAACTGGGGTGAAAAATGTGTGCCAAAATCAAATATACACATCCAAAGCACATTTATTTACAGCTTAATGGTCATCCAGAATTTTCATATTTCTCTGGCTCAGCTCAGGACCAAAGACCAGGCCTTTTATCACCCTGCTGGTCCAAGTTTTATACATCAGTTCCTGAGTAGGAAGGGGGTGGGGAAGAAGATCTGCATCCTTAAATTAGCTGTCACACTATTAGTCTAGAACAGTAACGCCAAGCCATTCTTTCCTGTAAGTCTGGTTCTCCCTTTGACGCCTGCCCCCCGGAAGTGCTACACGCTATCATTGATGTTGTCAACCCGGTTATCAATGATATAATCAACTCTTCCCTGCTAACTGCAGACGTTCGCACTGATTGGAAAGTTGCTGCGGTAAAGCCCCTTCAAAAAAAGCACTAACGAATCCTACCACCCTCTCCAATCTACAGCCCATCTCTTTGCTGCCTTCCCTTAGTAAGATCACTGAGAAATTGGTCAATAGTCAATTGACCACTTTCTTAGAAAAGACCAACATTTTGCACCCTCGCCAGTCTGGTTTTCGACCTAACCATTCCACCGAAACCGCTCTCCTAGAAATCACTGAGACCCTCAAATTTGCACTGGATGTTGGGAGAAATGCATTCTTTATTCGATTAGATCTATCAGTTGCATTTGATACAATCTCCCATGATATTCTAAAGTATCATCTGAAGACTTGTCGCGTTTCCCATCTAGCCCTGGCCTGGCTAAAGTCTTTCATTACTGATCGCAGGAATGTGGTTACGCTTGGTCACTACCAGTCATTGGAAAAGTCACTCAAATCTGGCGTTCCACAGGGATCTGCTCTCAGCCGGTTTTATTCAATCTATATATATATGGCTCCCCTCATTGCATTAATATCTTCCTTTAAAATTGAAACCACTTCATATGCTGATGATACTCAGTTGATCTTGGTGCTGGACAAAAATTCTACCATTGCAGAAGAGCATTTCAGCTATACCTCGCAGAAGTCATCCGCTGGCTGCAATTTAATCACCTGAAATGTAACACTGAGAAAACTAAGATCATGCTATTAGGCAAGGCCAACCTTTTCCTCCGCAGTCTATGGTGGCCTAAAGAGAACCCCCTTCCGCCGGATACTGTCGAGGTGGTAAAGAATATAGGAGTAAAATTTGATACCCCACTTTCTTTTAGTCCACAAGTGCTAGCAGTAGCTGGGAAATGTTTCCAGATGATAAAAACCCTAAAATAAATTTTCAACTTACTTCCTCTTAAAGCGACAAAATCAGTAGCCATTGCCCTCAACACCTCGCAATTGGACTACTGCAATAGCTTGTATGCAGGGACCAATAGGACAACTCTGAAAAAATGACAGATGGTACAACATGCTGGAGCTCGCTTGGTGTTGAATTTACCTTGCTGATCTTGTGTGACGGCAGCCTTCAAATCACTGCACTGGTTGCCTATTCATAAAAGAGTGTTATCCAAAATCTTGCTTATTACCTTTAGAGCAAAAATGCCATTAGGTCCTAAATATCTAGCGGCCAGATTTACTTCATATGTCACTTCTTGACTGCTTAGATCTTCTGAAAATCTTCTCATTCCACCCCCTTTCAGATGCAAAACCACGGGTGGCAAATCGGTAGCGGTCCTTGGAGCTAAAGCCTGGAACTTGCTCCCAGACCATCTCAGACACTTGTCTTCAGAACCCGCTTTAGGACACTGCTGAAAACCTGTGTCTTTGCAGCTCCGGACTCCCAATGTTTTTCTCTAACCTGATCCTTGCAAAGGTCCATAGTAGCCTAGAGTCTCCGTTGTTCTCTTTTTTGTATAGCGCCAAGATGCTCCCTGAAGCGATAGTGCGCTTTATAAATTTCATTTAACATAACACTGCACCGGGTTTGGGACAGCCCGGACCCACTGAATAAAGGAGAGAGCCCAGACCTCTGGAGCAAACACAAGAGGGAGCTTCTCTTTGAAGTTTTTTGGGGGGGAAAGGCCCTGGCAGTGATGTCAGCAAGGGGCAAAGTGGAGGCCCCCAGAGGAGATTTGACCAGTGACTGCTGAAGATGGCTCCATCTTGAATTGTCCCAGCATGCTGTGCAGGAGGGTGGGTACAGGGGTGGAGAGGTGATGTGGAACACTAGGATTGGCCAGGGGTGCCTGGCTTCTATTACTTTCTGCCCCCACTTAAAAACTCTTGTGCAACGGAGAGAGAGTGCTTTTTGTTAGAGTTGGACACTGGGACTGGACTGCTGCAGCCATAGACAACTGGAAGGAGAAACCCTCTAATGCCCTCAAAGACTAAGGACTTAGACTACAATTGATCCCAGGACCAGTGAGTCTCTTTCCAAGACCAGGGAAGCTGGTCCCTTAACAACCCCGACGGACCAGTTGAGGAAAGAACTGGACCCACACAGGAGAAGAGAAGGTCCTGTAGTATGGATTGTGGGTCCATTGTTGACATCTGCTAAGTTAGCATGAGCTTCGCTGCCATGAGGCTGCTTTTGTGCACGACACTGCATGCATAGATTTCGCAAGACTCTGTTTGTGCCCTTTCACATGAGAACTGTCTGCTTTTCAGGTTCTCTGCCGTGCTCTGAGGTTTGGTCTGCACACGATGTACAAGGTCGATCAACAATGCCCCTTGTTATTCTGTTCTGGTCAGGCCCTCGAACCTAGACATAACATGACACACAGCTGCACTACTGAAAATCGTATGCTTTAATATTGCAAGCTAAACATGTTGTGCGCACACTTGGAGAGATTCCTTTCCGAAGAGAAGAGCTGTGCTTGTCCTGAGATGTAAACCTTTCATCTAGGCCTTGAGGTATGGGGTCTGCTGACAAAGCCCAGAGGTCTTCTTTGTTATAATAAACTATTTCTTACCACGGGGAGGGTGGTTAGGTATTGTAGCCCTTTTCCACTGTCTTTATAAAATGATATCCCCGTTTATATTCTATGGAATTGTGACAATGCTGACTATATTGTGTTTATGCATTTTGCTGCTAGTAATGGCACGTGCACTGTACCATAGAGCACGTTAGTTAAAATAAACATTTTAAACTATACCGTGACTCTAATTACTCGCATTGTGGACAAGTATGAGTGAGTGAGCGAAAGAGTTGTCTGGCTCCCGCGATTCCTGAGGGAGGGTCGTGTTCTGGGTTGTCTAATCATTGGTAGCTTCGCTGTTAGTCGGAGAACAAATGAGACTCTATAGCTAGTCGGTTTGGGATTTTGGGTACTAATGTGGTAGGTTGGTACACCCCTATTCACTGAGGTCCTGTTTTCCTGCGCATAGTTCTGTATATGTGCAGAATCCCTGCAACAGTCCGGAGGACAAGCAAAAGGAAAAAGGCTGATGCAGGGAGCAATGCATCCAGCTCCTTGCAAAGTGTGCCACCTTAGAGGCCAGGACGCCTGAGAAAAAGCTCCAGGTGGCTAGGGCTCACCACCCGGAACAAAATGAGCCCAAGATTTAGAAGATCGACTCAACGGGGCCAGAGATATGTAAGGAAAAAAGACTGACTGTTGATCTCCCCAGCCGCTCCCCAAACCTCCCTCCCTGCAATAGTGGGCCAGGGCCCAGGGGTCGCTACAAGGATCATCATTATTTAATGAAGCCTGCAGGGAGCATGTGTGGGGCTTGCTCCCCAGAGCTTGAACTATGGAGGCCCAGGACCCCAACTCAGGTCTTCCGCCATGAAATGAAAGAGGGGAACGCCGTCCAGGCCCTTCCCCTTCCCCCTCCCCTTGAGGTGGAAGCAAAGGGCCCCATGACCCCATCTGTTGGCCCCTGCATCACAAGGAGAGGAGGAGTACCGTTGCACCTCCCTTCACAGACGAAGCACCAGGGCCCGACAAAAAGAGGAGGCAGGGAAGCATTGCCGCTCTGCCCCTAGTGTGGTGAGCCCGTCCCAGTGTCTGGGGGGAGCGGGCAGCCACCACGAAGATACACCCTGCCCACATAGAATGGGCAGGAGAGAAGCACGCTGCCCGCACCAGCAGGGAAGAATGCCAGCCAGGCGGTGATAAAAAAACAAGAAAGAAGCTGCCAGCCAGCATAAAGGAGTGTTGCTAGAGCGGCTAATTAAACATACACACTCCAGGAGGGAGCACTCCATAATGCCATGTGGGTCTCGATACTGACCAAGATTTCTGCTGGTTGTGGTGGCCCTTATGCAGCGTAGACACCACCAACAACAAAAAGAGATTGTGGGGAGCTGCAGGAGTGCAGCAGCTCCCCCCAAGGAATTTAAAGGGACTGACACTGACTTTGCAGCATCCAAGAAGTGAACCCACCCTCAGCTTTTGAGCCTAAAGTTAAGCAGTCCCAAGGCTGCAACTTCTGTTGTATAGCTTGAGATTGCAGAGACTTTTGTTAGTTGGTTCTATGGCGGCAGGTTTTGGCCTAAGTTGGTTTAGGAAAGACACAGGCACTTTTTATGTTTTTACAATGCTTTATTTAAAAGCCCCGTTAAGGCTGACAATAATGATTATTCCTGAAAGGCTACAATACCTTATTAATTATGATGTGTGCACATAGTTGCAATGCTTTACTACTTATAATTATGGCAGATCTATTATAGTTATTGATATCCGTGATATAGTGATGCATTAGGACATGTGATGCCGGTCTCTAAGTGTGGTATTATTGATAAGACTCATAGGTCTGCTTGATTTAAAGGGACACCTCACTATATGGTTATGTGCTATATTGTGCAGGGAGGGTTATACTGTGATTTTAGGGGGTCATGACCCTTTAGGAGTCAAATGTAATGTTATGAAAGGTATTTCCACCAGCCTTATGTATATTTGTAAATTACTAGATAGTATTTAGTAGTGTGTGCGTGTGTATAATAAATGTGCTTTTCCTATTATAAAGAAAAAGCACAGACTGGACAATCATTTATTGAGTATAGTTACTGTTTGTCAGTGAATGGTGATTACTAGCCCACACCACCTCCCCTGAGTAGGCCTTGGACTGCCCTGCTTTTCTACCTTGAGAGAGCAAAGTGCTACAAAGGGGGGTTTGGTTCCCATTACTTGTGCAGAGCTAATGGGCCATTTTCTTACAATGCCGCAGTGCAGTGTGTGAGGTGCTGATGTAAAAGTTGGCAGTTATACCAGGCTTTTTCTGTCTTTGAGATAGGAGTCAATCCATTTTAGAGAGCTGTGTATGCCGATATGTTGCATTCGGAGTACTAGTGTGTGAGAGCAGACCCTGTTAAACACTGCTAAGTCCAGTAGTAGGCATACAGTCACACCGTTAATGTCAACAGTAAGTTTAATGTCCTGTAATATGGATATGATAGCTGATTCTGTGCCTCTGCCTGGTCTGAAACCTGACTGCTGAGCCAACATCGGGTTATTTTCCTCAGTAAAGTTGGAGTGTTGAGTAAAGACCACTCTTTCAGTCAATTTACCCAGGAATGGGACACTAGAAACTGGTCTGTAGGTTTCTCAGTAAGATGCTTCAAGATTATTTTTGAGAAGTGCTCTGGTGATGGAGCTTTTCAACTGACATGGGAAGGACCATTGTAAGGATATATTTCGCCAACACATATCATTGAGTGCAGAGTAGCATTACCTTTTTAGGTCTCGCCTACGCAGCGCGCATGCGCTGCATAGGCAAAAAGACCTTTTGCCATCGATTCGGCTTTTCAGCCTAAAACGTGCACGCGTTCCATTGCCTTCAATGGCAACGCGTGCACGTTTGGCGATTCACTTGCGGGAGCGAGCGGCGCCATATGGTAGCAATTATCGCTCCTGGCGCCGATCGCTCCCGCAAGTGAATCGTGCAGGCTCCCTCCTCTCCCCCCTCCCCCTGCTGCCGTGCGAGGCGCGCGCGCCTGTTTTCATTGACGCGGCTCGCCAAACTCTATTTTTTCAATATTGTACGTTTTCTGCCATTAAACTACTCACCATTACTCCACCCCTTTCTGTGAAATACCAGTATCTCCCCAATTAGTGTGTTCCCAGAATACATGATTTTTATTTGCACAACTGCTGGTAACCGTTCACGCTACCATTGCTGAAGCCAGCGCTATGATATTGGCAGGCATCTATCTAATAAAAAAATCCATCTTCGAATTCAACATTGAAATTACGCTTCTAACGAAGAAAGCGGCCATTTAGTGGTTACATTTCCGGTGAATGTGTTATCCAATGAGCAAGAGATAAACAATTATATAGCCAATAAGATACTGGGGTAAAAGTTTCGAGTCTCTTCGGCCAATGAACAAGGAGATTACCGGTGACCAATTGAAGGTGCCTTCACTTTTTCTACTGCGAGTACGGAAAGCGCGCCTTTCTTTTATAAACACGGCACATACTTTCCTATATGTGTGTTTTGAGCTATAGCGCATGGCAGGCACCAAGTAATGGGGAGAGAGTTCCAGCAAGCAGCCCCGAGACCTCCACCTTAGCGTGACTAAGAGGGCTCACTGCCCCCAATCTTGGTCGCCCTTCTGGTCTTTGTTTCACCACTTCTACGCTGAAGCCTATCCCACCATGGTTGTGAGAATGCTGCTGCGGCGGCTGCGGGTCTCCAATCGCTTCATCTTCACCTTCTTTTCGCTCTCCTACTCCTACCTCTATTTCATCCACATGGCCCCCGGCATAGGTAAGAGCGACTGCTCCTGCACCATTAATTTCAGCCCACACCCACAAAGGAGCCTGCCTTGGACGTGCCTTCCTTTGGCAACAGCACCCCATCCTTCATAAGCTGTCTAATGTCCAGCACAGGAAGGTCAATTAATGTTCCCAATCCACATGTATAACCATTTAATAATCCACTGTTTCCTTGTAACATTCAATTTTGCCCGATCCTTTTAGCATTTGCTTATTTCACTCATCCTTCCTAGAATTTCAGCCTGTACTCGCACCCTCTTGATCAATAATGTGCCGGGCTCAATCCTCCATGCAATAGTTATTTATGTTGGTGTCTGTGTATGCTGGGTAGCTGATATGGAAATATGGGCCATTTTTTTTAGCAATGTGATTCCCTAATGCGCCACTTTTATTTTTGGGCCAGAGCCTATTTTTTGTCCCAGTCCGATCCTACATGCTTGCTGACACTTATGTAGGTAAAGTATGTTGAAAGTTTATTGATTAGGTTGATCTAGCTTAAGGGTGATCTAGGGATCAGTGGTGAGTTCACCGAACAGGTAATACTCATCCTAAGAAAGCTAGAGCTGTCCTCTAGGTGGCTTCAGCACAGTACAGTTTCGTCATTTTTTTACAGCTCATTAACAAACTCCCAATCATCTCTCCCTCTCTCTCTCACACCCCTCTCTTGCTGTCTCACACACACTTTCCACCTCTCTCATATGGTTCACTTCACGTCTTTGAGCAGTTTCTTTCCCGTGCCGTTTCAAGATTTCCGTCCCTCAAACCCACGCTCTCCTTCTCTTCTTAGGGTGTCTTCTGCGTACACAGGCACACCCTCTTTATGCATCTGTGGCCTGCTTGCCCCTTCTTTCTATCTTTCTCACATACTCTTTCTGCTTCACTGTCTGGAGTTCATTCACCACTTCGTGCACAAATTGCCTATCCCGCTCTCTCTTCCTTTCTATCTATTCTGTGCAGCTCTCATCCCATCTATTCGCCATGCCACATAATTCCACTACACAACTCACAATTCCACAACTAACAATTCCAAATCAACCCACATAATTCCACTCCACATCAAATACATCCACTTAAAAAAAACTAAAAAAAACACATGGGTAAAAGGCATCGTCATTTGCAGCGCCAATAGCTCAAACTCTCATAAATGCGAGACCTATTGCATTGCAAATGCTTGTTATAGTTCCGATTGCTACATTGTAGGCTGTGGTATAAATAGGTAGTAACATTTTGTCATTCTCATCCTGTTATTTCCCCTACTTGCCTTCTAGGATACAGAGTTCTGGTCTCAATTTCTTGATCTTGTCATTGTTCCATTAGATCCTTTTCTTGAGGTTGGGGTTTTTTGCCAAGGTCAATTATATTGGTTTGTCCAGACCTGTGGATAGCTAGTTGATGAAGAATAATGCATCTTGATGTTGCCTGTTTAGGGAGGTCCAAATGTATTTCATTGTGTTCATGCTGTATCTGTTCTGGGTTATCTGTGTTTTTTCTGTATGCTGGAAGGTTTATTCTGAAGGCCATGACTTGATGGTCACTCCAGATTGTGGGGGGCCACTGGCAATGTTCCCTCTAATTATTTTCCTCTGTGTGCGGCAACACTGTGCTTGTGGGCTCACTGTACCTGACTGTGTGCGGAATCAATAGTAGTGATGGATCAGTATGGGAGTGATAGTGCTGAGCGACATTGACAGTGAGAGCGTTGAATGGCAGAGGTAAAAGGCTAAAAAAAGGCCAAGCCAAAATGACTGTAAAACAACTGTCAGCAAGATAAGACTACTCTATGTTGCTTGTAAGTCATCTTGTTGTAAAATATATATCCTTATTTCTGGCAAAATTACTTGTCTGCGCTGTGTCCAGGTCTATTATTTCCACACATGCCGAAGTTCTGTACATAAACTGAGTTACAGTTTTCAGTAGTGGGTTCAGTTCATCCCACTACTGGTTAGCTAATTAAGCAGTAATTGAGAGCCTCATTTATGAGTTTTTGCCGTAGGGCAGCGCCGCAGGCCTTGCTGCATGCTCTGCCCTACGACAAAGATAAGGGTAGGAATGTGCCATACCTATGAGATACGGCGAATTCCTGTCCTTTTCTCCTGTGCCGGTGCACAATGGGCTCCCGTGTGCCAACGCAGGCACCTTTGCACCATGGTGCAATGGTGCCTGCGTTGCGGGGATTTTTATTTTTGTCCAGGAAAGGAAACCTTCCTGCACAAAAACAATCACTAGAGCCTTTTTCCTCTTTCTATGTGTGCTGCAGAATGAAGCACACATAGAAAGAGGAAAAACGAGGAGAAATAAAGATATTTCTTCTCGTTGTGCCTCCCTTAAGCCTCCCCAGGGGAGGCGTAACGTTTTTGGCGCTGCCTCAGACTTGTGATTTCTTGTAAATCTGGGGCAGTGTCAAAAAGCCATGGATGTTGCTGGGAACGCCCCAGCAATACCCATGGAACGGACCTTTCACTCAGTTTTCTGCATGAAAGGGGCAAATATTTATAAGGCCATGAAAAGCCACGTAACGTGGCTTTACGTGGCCTTATAAATATGCCAGTGGCACACTGCCACCGGAACGTTCCAGCGGCGCAATAGTACCGGTAGGGCCTTATAAATGAGGCCCTCTATGTTTAACAAACTTATTAACAGCCATAAATGTGTACATTGAATGCAAAATTCTTTGGGGGAGTGCTTTGGTTGCATTGATTCCTAAAACGTTAGAGCGGTGAAACAAACAGGGAGAGGCTGCATATTCACCATTGGGAAGATACCCAGAGAGTTTGCATCTTTTTTCATCGACTGTCTTGAATCCTAAAGTATCCCCCAGTGAGAAACATAGCTAATAATATCAGTGGCGACTGGTGACATTTAAAAGTGGTGAGGCGCAAAAGTTGGGAATGAATTTTACTGACTTAAGAGGGTTTTCGGGGGAGGGTCCCCCCCCCAATAATTTTTTTAAAAGAGTGGCAAATAATGCATTTAAAGCACATTACGAATTTAATGAGAGAACAACAAGTTATTCAAAGGTATTGCACACAACCCTGACTCCTATCACCTCTACTCTTCCCCGCACAGTTCTCCCAGTGGACCTCCACCTCAGCACAGAGAAGCCCTTGCTGTTCCTGTACTGGAACTCTCACACAGATCTGTCAATGTGCCTCAGTCCTGTCAGGCAGTACCTCGCATATTCCATTAAAGAGATTTTTGCACAGCTTGACCAATGACCCCAGATTCTAACTTGCACCACCTCTTATGTTGCAGTAGTTGGACCCACACACAGATCCGCCAATGTATACCAATCTTGGCCAGTAGCATCCTCTGTTCTTCTAGTACAGGGGAAAGTACTACACACAGCTCGGCAATGCCCTCCTGCCCTGACAAGTGCAGCATGGTTCAGCATGCTCATCAGCACAAGAGGGGGAAGAGGTTCCCTTACCAAAGTAGCTGGGGAGAACTGGCCCAGTGAAGGATAGGTTACCTGACCCTTGTGTAAGAACATGTAGGTGTGCCACTAGGGGCACAGGCGAGGGTGCAGGGTTGTGCCTTCTCTCGTGGCTCAGACCTTCTGTGCTTCACTAAACCCCCACGAGAACTCTTCAAAGGCCACGGGCCCGTCGAGAATGTGTAACAGCGGCTATTCAAGAAGGTTGGGCACTCCAAGATCTTCCCCATTATGCAGCTGGCAGGGCACATCAGTGCTTAATTTGAGCCGGTGGTTTCCGGTGCTCGGTCCTGGCACTTAATTGTCAACTCCAGCGCTTGCAACAGTCTGCTACAAGGTCGCACTGTCTGGTTAATTTAGAGATGACCACAACAACAGTTAATTATTAATTCAATATACATTGAAAATGACTATTACCTGCCTACCAAGCCATTCCTATAGCTTTTGGGGCCTGGAATAGGCTGAACTGTCATACTTGTAGGAGTGTGATGGTTAGTAGTTGTGTTGTTACTATCATTGGCAACATGGTAGGGCAATGTGTGGAGCAAGCTGCAGCGGCCTCCTGATGAGAGCCCTGGTACATATGTTTTTTTCAAGTTAAGCACAGTTGGAGGTGAGGCATCTAGCTCAGGCTTGTACCTTACAACGGCTGCTGACTCAGGGGAAGAGGGTGCTTATTATTAGGTGCAAGTGTAGCCTGGGCAACCATTGTGCCAGGTCAAACCAGTGCTTAATTTGAGCCAGTGGTTTTCAGTGCTTGGCACTTTGTCAGCATCGGCTCTAGTGACAGTCCAACACATGGTGGTACATGGTGGTACGGTCTGTTTAATTCTGAGATTAGCATAACAACAGGGTTTAAGTCAATATACATTAAAAAGAACAACAACCCTAACAGTTTACACTACACTCGTGTATATTTGGTTGGACAACCCCTTGCCTCATATACAGGTACTTCTTGTGTGGTGCACCAATCCAGTTCTCTCCGCCATTGGGTAACTGTAGGGGGTGGTTGGGTCATTCCATCTGGTCACTGTCTCTCTTGGCTACCATGGTGGCCGTGCCCAGAAATGTTTGGTTCGCCTTGGAGCCTCTAATGCCATCCAGGACCCCCAGAAGTAGAATTTGGGGTGTGAGTGGAACCTCCCATCCCAGAACCCCACTTAACTCACTAACCACCTCTGCCCAGTATTTCGATATGATAGCACAAGACCAGGTCATGTGATAGAAATCTGCAGATTCTTCCATACATCGTGTGCACCTTGGGGTTGAAAGACATCCTGCTCTGTATAGCCTGACTGGAGTGAGGTTTGCGCAATGGAGATAGTAGATTTGGATCAATCTCAGCCGTAAGGGCGTCCCTCCAGTTCTCGTCCTCCATTGGTCCCATCCATCTTTCCCAAATGATCTAAAGTGGTGGGGGAATTATTGACAAGAGTTTTATAGATCTGGGTGACCCCTCCCTTTCCCATCTCACCCATAAGGAGTTTGGCCTCTAAGGGACTGAAATCGGGAAGAGTGGTACCCCTGGGGATGTGCATCGTGAGGGCGTGCCGAAGCTGCAGGTATTTATAAAATTTTGTGTTAAGGTAGTGTATGGTTTGCAGGTCTTGAAACATTCGGAGTTGAACCCCTTCCAAACATCGCCTACTTGAGTAATACCAAGCACGACCCTTATTCACACAAGGATCAAAGCACCACTCCCCTAAGCAATAAGTGTTGCACTCACAACTCCTCATCCCACCCTGACGAACACGAATTACTGATAGATAACCCAGGGATAAAGGGCCCAAGCAACCACTCCGATACTGCTCAGAGAACTCATGAGCCAGGACTCTGCATACCTCTAGATCACACTGTGATGTCCTATCCCCCAGTGCTGCCAAATCAACAATCACCGAGGTGCAATCCTAATCTTGCCCAGGCCCTAAATCCCGGCCAGTTAAAGATTATATCTTGGAACGTAGCAGGATTAAAAAATAAATTAATACTACCCCATTGGAACGAACTGATAGAGTGTTTTGATGTCTGTATTTTCCAGGAGACCTGGAGCTTAGCCTGTTTTATATAATGGGACCATGTCTGCTTTTGCTCCCCTGCTACCTCCATGGGGAGAGGGCGTCCTTCAGGGGGGCTGATTATCTGGGTGAACATTGCTATGTGCTGCCGAATCATCACGCAGCCAACCCAGAGTCCCGATATTTTGAGACTCACCATCAAGGGCCCTGGGGGGGGGGGGACATCTTAGACTTGTTTAATGTCTACATTAGAGGGACTAAGGGGGGCAACCCATTGCCCACTGTTACCTTATTAGAACAAGCTATATCTAGCTGCTCGCCCCATGCAAGAATTTTGGTCGCAGGTGACTTTAATTGCACCTTTGAGCCTTTGAGCTCAGAGGACACGCTGGGGCCTGAGGGAGACTATAGAAAATGGGCTGTCCCTCCACTTAACATACCCCCTGTCAAAAGATGGACCCAATTAGCAATCCAACTTAATGCGCTCACCATGGAGTTCGGCCTAAGGGCAGCCAATGGCAGAACTCCTTCGGACATTCAGGGGGCAAACACTTTTAATAGAGTCAGCTGCCCCTCACGCATTGATTATATCCTAATTGATGTAAAACTCTGGAGCAAAATGACTGACATGTTTGTGGGTACCACGACTGACAGTGACCACAACCCCCTATGTATGACCATGGAGATTCCGTGGGATTTACCATCTCACCCTCAGACCATTCGGGCTTCAAATTCTATCTCTGATATCGTCCCCTCCAACTGTAAAAGGTATTTGAAGTGGCATAAGGTTTCCTTGCAAGATACCAAAATTGCGGGTGTTCAGGATGTCCTGTCTACGAATAAATTAGAGCTCCAGGCCGCACTCGCGCAAACAGGCGAGTGGGCAGCAGTTCCCACAATCCACTCACACACAATGGAACAACTGAGTTCTTACTTTTGAGCACCGGGGAAGCATATCAAATCGTGCGCCCCTCAAAAAAACCGGCACCCATGGTTATTCCAAGAATTGCAGGCTCAAAAGACAGGCCCTAGCCCAAGCAATCAGAAGCAAGAACTGCCCCTTGGTTAAAAAGGCAAGGAAGGAATATAACGCTGCCCTGCACAAAGCAAAAATCGAGTGGGACGAATTGCACTGGCAGGAACTGAAGGATGCCAGCCTTGCAAAAAACACGAACCAGTTTTGGACATTAGTGAGCCGGGGCAACAGTAGGGAACTAGGCATTCCTTCCAATCATATCACAAGCCAAGACTGGTATGACCACTTTGGGAAACTGTATTCCGTTACAGAGGACGGATGTCGGGAGGAGCCATGCGGCCCCATAGACATCCCTCCAGTAGGGAATGCTAGCGAACCCTTTTCTCTGGTTGAAATAGAGGCAGCTATCAAGAAGATAGTCCCTGCCAAAGCCCCCGGACCAGACGGCCTCCCCGGAGATCTATTTCTCGCTGACCCTAGAGCTTGGTCACGGTACATCCAGCTACTGATTAACGCTATAGTCGATGGTTGCCCAGTACCAGAATCCTGGAAAGGCACTGAGGTGGTCCCGATCTTCAAAAAGAGTGCCAGAGAAGATCCCTCAATAAGGCCAATAAGGCCAATAAGCCTGATTGATGTAATGCAAAAGGTGGTAGGTAGGGTGCTCTCACAGAGAATCCAAACGTGGTCCGAAGAGGGCGATGTCCTCTCCCAATACCAGGCTGGCTTTAGGGCCAGTACTGGAACGATCGACCAGGTATTTAGGTTACTCCTAATATACTGGAAAGTCGTGATAATTGGCAAGGGCAGTCTCTACCTCGCATTCATTGACTTAAAGACTGCCTTCGATCTGGTACCTAGGACCAGGCTGTGGCAGACACTTAAAGATATGGGCATTCCCCCCCTAATCCTCAATCTACTGATCCGACTTCACGAGGGAAATTATGCCCAGGTGAGATGGGGGACCCAAGGCCAGCTGACCGAACAGATCCCTGTTGGCAGGGGAGTCCGCCAGGGTTGTGTCATGGCCCCCACCCTGTTCTCTTTATATGTGAATGGGGTGGTGAGTTTTCTCCAAGAAGATCCTGCTGACGCTCCAATCCTGGCGGGCGACAAAGTGCCGACGCTTCTATTCGCGGACGACACCTTGTTGGTGTCGAAGATTCCAGCTGGGCTACAAAAATTATTGAATAGATACCAATCTTTCTGTGACTCCCGGGGTCTAGTCATCAACACCTCTAAGACAAAGCTCATGGCATTCAACCCCCATAAATCTTTTAGGAACAACCTCACACTAAATGGCACCCCCCTGGAGTCAGCATCTTTGATTATCTTGGCATCCGACTCTCAGACAAAATGCATTGGAGGCCCCATTTAGCCAAAATGCTCATGAACCACAAATGCGTGGTCGGGGCACCAAGCAAAGAACACCGCTCCTCATACAGCAGGCCAGTTGCCCCGGCCCTTGTGGTCTATGATGCTAAGGCAGTTAGCTCAGCACTATATGGAGCTGAGCTATGGGGGTTTGATAACGTAGATATCAGCAGATCGGAGCACAAGTTTTTGAGGGACTTGGTGATGCTCCCACGTAACACCCCATTAACACCGCTAATGTTTGACATGGGTAGGCGGCTGTTTAAAGATATTGCCAATCTACGCCCACTGCTATTTTGGGCACGCCTAAGGCGCACCCCAGAGCTCACTAAATATGCCACAGCACTAACGGAGGTGATGAACCTAGATGTGGACCACAGGGTCAAATGGAATTCTAAAGTTAAGAAAACGATGACACAAATGGGGCTTAAAGAATCATGGGATACCCAAAACCCCCCAAGCAAGGTAGAGCTCAAGCGCTCATACTGGGAGTGGATAGACAGCCAGGAGCTCAGTAAGCCCAACGCAGGGAGGCTAACGGACGAATTTCTCTGCTTTAAGCAGACCAGAAGCCTCGAGCCTTACCTAGATGTAATCCAGGTCCCGCGGGACAGGGCCTTGTATATCCAATTTAGGCTTGGCTCGCTCCCAGTTCATGCACTAACATCAAAGTGGCAATCACCCAAGAATACAACAGAAGGTTGCCCTTGTTGCGGAGCCCCGTTGGAGTGTGTTGCCCATGTCATGTTTGCTTGCCCAGCCTATAACATCGCAAGGTCCAAATGGCTAAAACCAATCTGCAGGAACATGGGCACCCGCGACCACCGGGCTGCCTTGCGTATCCTGAAATCCGACTCAAGTACCCTTTATTCTTGTGCGGTGGCTAAGTTTTTAAGCCATGCCTGGATAGCCAGGCACAAAGCCGTGCGAGGGGTGCCTTAATTCCATGCCTTGGGTGACACTGGAGGCCCCCGGGTGGCTCTGCATATATTGAAACTCGAAAAGGGAGCTCCTACTTGTGGGCTAACCAAAACTCAAGCTTTGTATGTATAGCCAGCCAAAAAGCCTTGTGAGGGATCCCTCACTTACTAAATTTTAGACCACACCGGGATGTTGCATTAACGCAGTCAAGTCTAATTAGAATCAAAAAGCACAGGCACTGCTATGTTTTTATCCCTTCTTTTAAATACTCGTTTTTAATCCATGCATGATTTTATGGTATGAATTTGCAGAAATCTGTATGTATAGCATTTTAGATAACTGTTTTTATGTTCCATGATGCAATATGTACTCTAAAAATACAGTGTAAGCACAATCTCCAGTTTAATTATGTACCAAAGAACTATCTTCATCGATCTAATCGATTTTATCCACTGTATAAATGTTGCACAAAGCTTTTATGATACGAAGGTATCGAAATAAAGCAAATTGATTGATTGATTGATACCAATTAGGTCCCATTTTTGGAACCCCTCCAATTGCGCCACCTCTTTCATCCATTTCGTTCCCATTGGGTGTGCCGAAGCGCCGAGTGCCAAGCAAGGAAGACTGATCTGGTTATGTTCGGGATGCCATGGGGAACTGACGAACCGTACAGCATTGCTGGGATCCGCGAGAATCCCAAAACCTCCAATTCTAGTTGGTATGCTGGGTCTGACCAACCCCCAAAACCAGTCGTTGATCAGCAGGCGCGTGGCTATGTAATAGAGGAAGAGGTTGGTTATCCCCATTCCACTGTCATATGGAGCTTTTTAGCAGTGGGCCAATGCCACTCTGTCGCGAATTGCCCCAGAGGAACGAGGTCGTCGTTTTATTCAAGGCATGAAACCATTGCCGCGGGAGACAGAGAGGTATGCTCTGCAATATGTATAAGAATCAGAGAAGTATCATCATCCTGTATAATGCAATTTTCCCAATGGGGTTTAATGGGAGGGTCTGCCATCTCTGAAAGATCGTCCTTGGTCTTTTTAAGTAACGGGGTGAGATTGAGGGACCAGGTTAGTTCTGGGTGAATTGCTACCCAGTTCCCCAGGTAACGAAAGCTGAGCCGTCTGATTTAAATGTTCGTTTGCCATTCCACACATTCCGGGTAGATATGCAGTGGAACCAGTACTGATTAGGCCGGGTTAAGCTTCAAACCAGAAGCTTCCCCGGCGAGTGTCGCTATTTGCAGGCAACAGGGGCCCAAGCGAGAGGGGTCAGCCATAAATAAGAGCACATCATCCGTGTACAGGGCGATACGCTCTTCATGGGACGCATTCCATGGCCATCCTAGGACTTGGGTGTCACACCTAATAAGTCGGGCTAATGGTTTTATAGCGAGAGCAAAAAGTAAGGGGGAACAGGGACAACCCGGTCTCGTTCCTCGACTGATGTGGAATTCATCCGATAGGACCCCATTGGTCAGGACGCGAGCCGATGGCCTGGAGTATAACACATTTACAAGCCCTCTGAAATACGGGCAAAATCCTGCATGGATCAGTACGACCTCCAGGTAGTGCCAGTGCAGCGTGTCGAAGGCCTTTTCAAAGTCGATCAATAAGAGGGCCAGATACGGTGGAAGGAGATGACGGTGAGCTAGGGCCACGTGTAGACGTCTCAGGCAATGTCTTGTGCCATGGTGGGGCATAAATCCATATTAGTCAGGGTGTATTAGGGTCGTGATTACTCTCTTGAGACAGGTAGCCAGAAACGTGGCGTACAATTTGACTTCAGTATTGATCAGTAAAGTCGGACTATAGTCCGAGCAGAGATTGGCGGGAGGGTCTGTTTTAAGAATGACCACTATTGTAGCCAGTCTATGTCTCGCGGAAAAGTCCCTTCCTCTATTGCTTTGGTGTGTAGTGCCTCGAGCTGTGGTACTAGGATCTCCCTAAACGCCAAATAGGATTCCGCTGGGTAGCCGTCAGGGCCTGGGGTCTTATCTGTGGCCAGCGCCGATATGGCTTAGCTTATCTCTTCCTGTGAGAGAGGTTGGTCGAGCATTTGACTATCCGTTTCCGGCATCCGCAGGAGTGGAACGTCCCTCAAGCAGTCAGATTCAACATCCGAGTCTGGACTCTGTGCCCTGGAATGGAGACGGTTGTATTAAGACGCAAATGCATGGGCTATCGCCTCCGACACACGTTGGGTTTTTACCGTCCGCATCCACTATTTCGGGAATTATTCGATTGGCTAAGTGGCGAGATGCTAGCCAGTAAAGGAGCTTGCCATTTTTGTCAACCCATTCGTAGACACGGGCTGGTGAGGACCTCCACATCTGCTTGGCTGATTCTAAGGAAGTATGACGAATTTCTTCACGTATTAAGTCAAGCTGGTGGGTTATATTACCCCCGGCCTCTGTGTCTGCTGCCTGTTCCAATTGGACTCCGCGGGCTTCCAACAGGGAGAGGCGCTCGTCACAGGCCTGGTGTGTCTTTTTGATGTACCCCTTGGCAAAGCCTCCGACTGTCGCCTTACCAGCCCCTCATAGCGTGTCTGGGGAAGCAACCATGCCCTCGTTAACTTGAAAATATTGTCTCAGCTCGTCTCTAATTGCTTTTTTGCACTCTTTATGTTGCAGGAACCAGGCGTTAAATCGCCTGATGGGGCTAAGAACGCCCGCAGGCCCGCCGAGATACAGAAGTAGGGGTGTGTGGTCCGAGATTCCTCGAACAAGCGTGTGTATGTTTGCGACCAGTCGCCAGTCAGAGGCAGGCATAAACAAATAGTCAATGCGCGATCGGGTATGGTGGGTGGCTGACGTGTGAGTGTATTGACGGAGACTTGGGTTCCATACTCTCCAGACATCGCATAAGCCAACCTGGGAGGCCCAGTACACGAGTTTCCTGGCATTCACGTTCCGATGTGGGGAGGGGGCGCTAGTGGCATCCCAGTCTGGGTTCAGGACAGCATTAAAGTCCTCTCCGAGCACTGTTGATCCCTGGGGGAGAAACATCAGCAAAGCTGCGAGATCGCGAAGGGAGGGCATGAGAACTGCTGGGGGTATGTAGGCCATGATTAGATTAAGGGCACATCCCCCCACTGTCCCAATGAAGGCTAAAAATTGTCCCTGAGGGTCGCGGAGTTCTTGTATAACTACAAAGGGAAAGGAGTGGCGGAGAAGGATTGCTACTCCTCAAGACCCCTGTGTGAATCCTGCATGGTGCACCCTGTCAAATCCTTGGGGGGCTAGGAATGGGCAGCGATTACCTAATAGATGGGTTTCCTGCAGCATGAGCATGTCCAGGAGACCATTGACATTCCAGGAAAGGATGCGTAGGGGTTCAGGTCAAGGTGGGATGCCGCCATGGGTGTTAATGTTGGGGGAGGGGGCTGCATATGACATCCCAGGGGGCTCCCGGGCCGTTGTGTGCAAGGTCAACGGGGAGGGAGAACTGGAATGTCCCGGAGTCAGTGTTAGCATGTGGGCAATGGAGGCGCATCGTGTCTTGTGTCTTAAGCAACCGGATGGAGTAAAACAAGAACAAACAAAACCCCAAACTGTCCTCCCAACCTCCCCTCCTCTCCATACTTCGTCCCATAAAGCATCTGTCACCCTAACAAGAACAAGTGCAATCGTTGCACAATGAGGGCCGAGTGGTGGACCCCTCCAAGTTGCAGGATTTATAATTACTCAGAAGTCCGGAAATGTTTGTGGCCGTCATGGCCGATGCGTTCCCATACCCACCGCCTTCTGGGGCAACCAGTCATAATGCTGGGCTATGGGACAGGTCTGAGTCCCCGGCTCCATCCATTACCGGAGTTGGCGATTGGGTCCGAGGCACCTCTCCACTTGGGTCCCGCTCTTGCGATAGGGCTCGCTGGTAGAGGAGAGCTGGAGGTGCTTCTCATGGTCACCTCTGGTGAGGAGGATTTTCTCCTTTGTGTGTTGCGTCCCCGCCGGGACCGAGTGCATCTCCGCTGTGGTTTTGCCGCTCTTCCCGCTGCAATATTAGGTTGCATTCGTATGGGAGAGGAGGATACTATGTTGCACCCAGCAAGGGGACGTCCCTCTGTGGCCCAAGTCCACGCTGCCTCTGGGGAGTCGAAGAAGTGGCTCGTGTTGTGGATTACCCTGAGACGAGCTGGGAACAGGAGTCGATACGAGAGATTGAGAGCTCGTAGCTTCTGTTTGACTGCAGTGTAGGATCTCTGTGGGGTCTGGAACTCTTTAGTATAGTCCGGGAATACCATAACTTTAGATCCTTGGTAGGAGAGATTAGCTTGCGAGCGCGGCGCGCTTCCTGCAGAATAGCGTTCATGTCCTTGAAGTTAAACATGCGTGCTATGATGGGCCTGTGGGGGGCCCCCGGAGGCAGTTTAGGTGGAAGGGCGGGATGGGCCCTCTCCACTACGTACCATGTGGAGAGACGTTCTGCCGGCATCCACGATTTAATCCAAGTTTCAATGAAAGTCGCACCTGAGTGGGCTCTGACCCCTCTGGAATACCCACAAGGTGGAGGTTGTTCTGGCGTCTTCCGCCCGCCTATGTAGCTCGGCTGTGTGGGAGAGGAGCTTTGAGACTTGATTTTTCATCACTGAGACCTCATCTTCAGTGGTCAGCCTCTGAGATCCTAGCAGTAGCATTTCGCATTGCCTAATGAGTGCCATGTCCACACACACCTCACCAATCTTTATTTCCACTGAGTCCTGTGAAGTACGGAGCGCTGGAAGGATAGTGGCCAGGTCGCCCCCCCCGGGCACCGGAGGTCTGGACGAAGCAGCATTTCTGGCACCCACGCTGCTCGTGGCGTATTGCTCCATACGAGTCTGGGAGGGAGGCGGCTTCGTCTGTCTGTCTTTGCCCATGGTTTGCCCGCTATATGTCTCCCCGGTCACCCCTGTATACAGAGGCCCGGGAAGGCCATCAGGGGGCAGGAATTGCCCTGGGCATCGTTCACTGCCCTCTTTTCGTTCCCCGATACTCCCTTTTTAAGGCTCTGGCCTACTGGCAGCGTCCCTCCATGGGCAAGGGTGGCACCTTACTCTTGGGGTCTTCCGTCTGTCTCGACTCCTTTCTTCTTTCCTGGCCACTTTGTTCTGCAAGTTCTGAGTCTGCGCCGGCGGAACTTTTGAGGTCCCAGTGTAGTTAAGGAGAGGGTATGCCAACCCGTGCAGTGCATGCGGGGGCCCAGGGAAGGCATATTCGTGTTCATTTTCCTCCCTGGGTCCTGTTGTGTCATTGGGGTCAGGGCTTCTCACTGTGGGATCCAGGAGCCGCTCACTCCAGGTGTCTTGGCTGGGGACACAATCACAAACAGTTCCAGGTTGAGTGTAGGGCTACAGAGACCGGGCCCCGGGTGGGGAACTTCTGATGAGTTCAGTGTCGTCCCTATGTATGCCTCCACGTATTCCTCTCAGCCCCTTCCATATTTTTATCTTGGTTCCTCGCAGAGGACCGCATATGACCCGGCCAGCCTCCTGGGTGATCAGAGGGGTGAGATGGGGCCTTCTTCCGTTTTAGGAGCGCTGGGTGCGGTCTTCAATCCTTCCGAGGGGGCACCCGCTGCTGCCTTTCCGCCCTGCACTCACATCTAGGCCGACTCATCTGTCGGGAGCAGGCCACTGTTCAATGGGACAATTGGGAAAGGGGGGGGCCTCCCCCCCTACCGGCTTGCCACCCCTACCGTCCCACCATGTCCGGATGCCTCCACTGCTGCAAGACAGGTGCAGCCCAACGTCTGCTTCAGTCGCCCCTGCTGCTCCTCACTTGCAGGGATGGCGATTCGGGAGTGTCAAGGCTCCGGGCGTCGGACTGTCGCTTCTCCAGCCCCCTCGTTGTGAAACCCACAGTGGTAGGCCCACCACGTCTTCTCTCCCTCTTCGGGGAGCTGCAGGTCCGGTCAGCGGGTGCTGCAATCACTTTTCAGTTGCCTTTCAGGGCCCCTCATCCATTTGCGTCCTTGGTGGGCTGCGCTGGTCCGTTGCACTGCAGAGGGATTCCTCGCTATCACAAGGGCAGGGCACGTCTCAGCTGCGACGTCCTTTCCTTGGTGGCGGGTGGCCGCCGGTGCCCCCAGCTCGTCCCAGCTGTTTGCTCGTCCTCTGGTGTCTTGCTGCTCTCCGGCCTCCGGTGGTCCGAGGGTCAGGACCGTGATCATCTGTGGCCCCGATATTCAGAGCAGGCAGGATGGGCGCCGATCAGACTTAGCCTCCCCACTCCCGACAGGCCGGGTGCCCTTGCACCACCCCCAGGCCGGAGTTCACTGCAGCCTGGGCGCCACCATTTTGCGCCTGGGCCCTGTTGTGTCTCCGCTGCAGCCACCTGGCTTCTCTGCATCCGCAGTGGCTCAGGACACCCCTGCGCCATGCTAGGGCACTCAGGAACAGCTGGGGACAATACCATCTTCTTGGCTTTGGGCTGGATGCAAGCGGATGACGGAGAGGTCCGGAGCACAATCAAAGTGCAACTGCCATCTTGACGATTGTGGTCACGCCCCCCCATGACTACATGCTTACGCAATATTGGCTCATTTGAATTTGCCGTCGTACTAACAAGTCACTAACTGGTTGTTTTTTCTCTCACGATCATCTGATCTTATATATATCTTGCTGACTTTCAAACATTTTTTAAGTTGGACTCTGTTTCTCAGAATATGAATAGGTACACAGGATTTGCGGCTACATGTTCATGCAATAACTCATTATAACTTATGCATTACTATTTGACATATACTCGTTTGGTAATTGCATATAATTTTTATTATTGGTTTTGTGACTTTGTGATTGAAGTTTACTGGTCAAAGATGTCAGCTGCACTTCAATTGACTAGTTGGTAGTCTTTTTTTCGCTGTCACCAGACCTCGCTCCATATATCTAATATCGACTGATTTGGATTATAAGCATTGGATCACATTGGGCAACCGATATTCCTTACGTTTCTTACTACATGCCTCCTCTGATCGCCAACTATGTTTTTTGAATTTGGTAACTACTTGGATGGAAATGATCACATTTCAGCAGCTTAGATCCACTCCATAATAGCTGCCGCTCTTACACATCCCTGAAGTTTGTGGATACGTTTGATTCACTGCCGGCTTTTTGCATCAGCTGGCTCAAGTTAGCACATGACAACATTCAAATGGGGCAACACTGTAGGTCTTCTCTGTTTACTTTCTGACTTCTTGAGGACAGCTGTGATATGTATTAAGGTACATCCTAATTGTGGATCGTTGCACAGGGGCATGTTTTCACAGTGTGCCGTTTCTTACAGTGTGAGGGATGTTATCTTTCTAATATGACTGCTATGTTTTAGACACACAAGCGTTATTACGTTAATCTCACGTGCACGGGGTTGTGCTTTCTGTGTTTTTGTTTTGCTACTCTGCTTTGTTATAGCTCTTGGTTGGTCTCCATGGGTGGATTCAAATCTCGTTGGGCGCACTCACATGGGACGGTTATGTAGTTTACTAATATAGTGAGGTCCAGTACTAGCGCAGATGACACATAACAGTCATTCGGTGCTGACTTTAGGAGCTGCATCTTTTCCATCATTCCTGTAGGAAAGTAGGATGTGCTATTATGGTTATCCCCACTTTTTTGCCTGGTGTTATGCTGTTTCTGACTAGTCTGACTGAAATCCTGCTAATCAGGACCCCAGTCTGTGAGCTTTCTCCCCTAAATTGGTGAGTACTAAGGTACATCCCAGATTGGCTACTGGTGTACCCTTGTAAGTCCCTAGTATAAGGTACTGAGGTACCCAGGGCATAGGTACACCAGGGGTCACCCTTGGAATGAAGCATGTATTATGCCACCCATGAGAGACCACTCAAATTGTGACTCCAGGCCTGCATTGCAGCCTGTGTATGCTGGTGCTAGCACCACTTACGACGAATATAGGTTCCCCTGTCTCTGAGGTCACTGCACCTAAGACCTATAAGTCACCCCTGAGGCAGGCCTTTCAATCCTGAAGGCAGGGTGCACGGTTCTAAGTGTGAGGGTGCCCCTGCATGAGCAGGGCACCCCTACAACCTTCGGAGTCCATGCTCCCTGGTTGTAAGTGCATCAGCCATTACGATCCATAGAGTGGCCATTCTTCATTACGCGATGACCATCTCTAAACCGGCTGTAACGAACCCTGTCGTGTTTGGTATCAAACATGTTGGAATTTTACCCTCACACCATAAACTGTGTGGAAGGTATGATTCCATGCACTGTAAAGCTCCTTCGGGAGGCCCTCAGTGCTCCTGGTACCAGTCTTACAGAACCGAAAAGAAAGCTAGGGCTGCTGCAGACCGGAGACCTGTTTCTGCCCTCCTGCTGCTGAGCCAAGCTCGAGCAGGGGAAGGCAGACCAATAGATATCCTGTCACAGGGAGGTGTGACCACCTCCCAGACAGGGTTTAGTGTATTGGGGCAGGGTGTGGGCGCTTGCCAGCGCCACTGAGACTGCTTGAAGGGCACATTTGGTGACCTCCTTGCATAGTCCAGTTCATACCAGTTCAGGGAGCCGTTGGCTCCTGCTCTGGCGTGAAACTGGACAAAGGACACTGGAGTATCCTCCCCACTATTCAGCCCCTCCTCTGGGAGGGAACCGTGAATCATCCAACCCTTTCCTTAGGGTACTTAAGGGCTTACCTGTCGGTAGGTCCCTGGATTCGTCGTGGAACAAGATTCAGATCAAGATACCACTTCCTCTTTGACCGTCTGGGCACTCTGGACTTCGCTGGACTCTGCTCTGGGCACCGAGACTGTAACGGGGAAGACTCCTGCTGCACCTGGTCTCGTCGTCCTGCTCGTCTGCTGCAACGTCCGTACCTGTGCTCCATACAAGATCGTTCCAAGGCCTGTGAACATCCAAGACACTTGAAGGAATCTCCCTTGAAGTGAAAGAGTCACTTCCCTGCATCTGCAGGCACCACAACCAAGCTGACCGGTCTGCTGCTCCTACGGACTCTGAAAGGCTCAGCAACACAGGTAGTGGTTCTACAACTCCTTAGAGGACTGCACTGTCCTCTCACCAAGTTTGAGGCCAGTATCCCTCATCAGAACTGCCGGATCCAGACCCCCTATGCACCCCGTCGACTTGCCGCTGCCAAGGCTTGTTGGCTCTCTTCCTCAGATCTTCGGGCTCCAAGAAGCTCCAGCCTCAAGCATCTCCTCCAGCCAAGATCTTCGTCCTCACCGCATCCTTTGCAGCATGGGCCTGCATCTCTGGTGAGCTGCTCGAGGTCCTCTTGCGGCTTCTGTGCCTTTGGCCTGTGGGTCCTATTGAGGGTCTTCTTTGGCTCCAGTGGGCTCCCCTGATTGTTCGGGGCCTACTGCGACTCTCCTGCTTGTGGTGAGTCCCTTGGATCTTGCTGGTCCTGACCCTGCACCTTTTTCGCTTGCCACGTTGTTTGCAGTTGCCAAGGCTTGTTGGTGCTCCTGGCGGACACGACCCCTCAACTCTCGACAGCCGACGTGGGACAGCTCGTGAACGGCTCCTGGTCTTCCACAGCATTGCCTGGTCCACACAGCTGCAGCTCCAAGGTCATTGTCAACTCTCCTGCATCTCCCGACATCGGTGGGCACTCGTCTTCCGTGCCTCCTGGTCACTCCTGAGTGGCATAGACTCTGTCCCCTCTGCTTGTAGGTATTTCTCAACTTGAATATACCTTTGGGTTCCACCGGACACTTTCACCTTCTTCGCCAGCGGCATCTTCCTGAAGTCCTCCATTCAGTTCGACTGCGGTTTCCGATACCACTTCACACCTATGCACCGGGCTTCCCTGGTGTAGGTATCCTGGTTCCTCGGGTATCCATGGGTGGGGTGGCTCTCCAACCTACTGTCTTCCTCTGGGTTTCGCCATGGTCCACAGGGAAGGGTCCTTCTTTAAAATTGCAACCACGACTTACTCATTGACTTGAATTGAGCACGCAGTCGTGTTCCCACTCTGCACATGGCCTCCGTGGGGTTCCTGGTTACTTACCTCGGGTGGTTCCTTGGGTCCCCGGCACTTCTACGTCTTCTGGGTGTAGTCTTGACTTGAGTTGTGGTTCGCATTCCACTATTTTAGTATATGGTTTGGTCTCCCCTGGCGACCACTGTGTATTCGTGCTTCTTACCTGTTTTATTTACAAAGTATTGTGTGCATTGTGTAAATCTCCGGTAGGAGATATTCGTATGTGTTAGTGAGTGTCTTATAATAAATACATATTTTTGTAAATACACTGTGTGGTTCTTTTTCTTTTAATCTATACCAATATGATTACGTTCTGATAAAGCAAGCTGCTTTACTCACCTTCAGGACTAAGCCTGAAGGATGCTCTCCACAGCTGCCACTTAGTGAGCTTTCCAAGGTTGTCTAAGACCACTAAAATCACCATAAGGGTTGTCTGGATTAGTGCAGGGTGCTGCATCTACATAATTGAGCACATATACTAAGCCAGCCTCCTACAATGCTCATGCTACATGCTGTAGTGACCTTGTTTAGTTACTTGTTTTACAACCTGATTCACGTGGCTATCTTTAATTAAATAACTCATGGGCAAGGTCTTACATCGATCTGATGTGATGCCTATCGACTCTTCACATGGAGTATGTTCCATCACTGGATATGAATAGGTGTTATGCTCCCTGCCAGTTAGCCCATGGGTTTATTATAAGATGTAGGAGCTCCAAAATCATTTTAGGTGAAATAGGAAGGTCGTATCATTTTGAGTCGCTGCTCACTATTTTTGACAAGGTGCTGTGTGCTATGCTCCTTTTTCTCTTTTTTTCTCACCTAATTTTATAAAAAAATAATAAAAATAAAAAAGCTTCTCGTTTTTCTAACCTATGATACGTATCAGATCTGGGGTCATTGTACCCATTTCACCGTACTAACTGACAATACGCTGGAAATAGATTTGGATTTAACATCTTGTGCATATAATCAAGGATGTAACTTACTTTGAATTCGAGATTCATTGATCTGGTATAGGAGTTCATCAATACAAATAGGAGACGTTGCCATTTGATTTCAAGACATATGAGGTATGTTGAGATCACCTACATCTTTTTCTTGAGGACTTCGAATTAGGATTGCTGGTGGTTGCGCGATATACATATCTTTTAGGAAATTAGACTACTATAATTCAAATGAAGCATTTGTATATTTGATAGTGTCCCTGTAAGTGTGTTACTCAACCACGTTTGCATAACAATTCTCTACTAGTCCGCTGCTCGGGTTGAGGAAATAAACATACCACTTTGGTAGGTGGGACTGAACTTCCCACGTGTTTGAGGTTTTTATTGTAATTTTGGTGTTGTCTTGGGGAAATAATGCCAGTGGCTAAGAAATGGGTGTATGAATGTCAGAACAGGTACTTATATGTGGTTTCAATTTGTCATTAATTATGTATTAATAGTTATGTCTGTCAGTATTGTGGCATTTTATTTATTTTGCCTCTGGTGTGTTTTGTCTTAAGATCTCCTAAAACAATACTGTCATCATTATGTTATAATTTATTGTTGTTATGTGTATATGTTAGCTTTATTTTGTTCATAATGTGCCAATTGTAAGGTGTCTGATTTGTGTTTTTTGAATGTTACCTACAGCCCTGACAAAGTTCATGAGAGATATTGTGAACGAAACGCGTTAGCTGTATGTTTTTGGACATTTATGGATTAAAAAATCTTATGGATCTCTATGGATTATAATTGTTTCCTGGGTGCACCTTTCCATTTGTGGTACTAATCCCAGAAAGGACTACTTCCTTGCAAATACAAGAATATAAACATCCGTGATATGCCTCAGTTCGAGCTAAAAAGTGATGGAGTCTTAAGGAGTTATTTAGGGTTTGATGGATCAGGATGAGCACTGTAAACCAGTGGTTGTGCCTCTGCTGGGAACCTCTGGGTCATCATCAGCGGGGCCTCCACTAGATACGTAGATGGTAATCCGACCTGTGAGTCATCCGCCACAGGACCACTGGGTCACAGTGATGATCATCCTTCTCTATTGAGGTCACAGTGACAGTCATCTCCCCCTATTGAGGCACATCGATAGTCGCCCTGCTCTGTTGAGGGTGGGACGACTTTAACTCATTTTATCTGACACATCCACCATGCATCAGCAGAATAAATGTTGAATGGTCCCTATGTACAGGAGAAAATCTCTCCGTGTAACTGAACCATTTACATTGTGTTCAGAAAAACATACTTCTGCTTTGGGGGTTTGTGTTCTCTGAACAAAAACTGCTAATTTAGCACTTTAAACATGGCACCTGCTCGCCAAACTTCTTTGCACTTCACTGTCTAAAGATGCCAGTCAGGCACGTCGGGATTCCTAACATGGCAGGCAATCATTTGCATATGCTTGGTAGAGGTCATGACCTTCGGCACCCTAGCAAAATGCCGGGCCTAAATTAAGGCTGTTAGACAAGTCAGTGTATAAAGGGGCAAAATGTAGGCAAGCCAATAGCTGAAGGGTAATGACCCAAAGATCACTCTGTATATTTATAATACAGTAAGAGGCCTTGGCTAATGCCATTCCTAAAAAAAGCATTGCCTATATACAGGACCGGTAAGCCCTATCCTAAAAAAGGCAGACCAGTCTGACCTCAATTTCCGTCGCATTACCAACTTCCCGACACTAGCAAAGAGCAAAGTTACTAGAGAAATGCGTACACCTGCAACCACATTGAACGGTGTCATCTCCTTGACCCTTGCCAATCTGGCTTCAGACCAGGACATAGCCTGAAACAGCTCTAACACACATTGTAGATGGCGCCCTGAGACTGCTTGATCAGAACAACTTGTGCCTGCTTATACTTCTGGATCTCTCCTCTGGGTTCAATACGGTCAAACGTGAGAGCATAATTGACCTTTTGGAGTCAAGGATGCGGCTATCCGGTCCTGTCTTAAGCTAGTTTGCCTCGTTCCTACTTAACAAAGCTCAAAGAATCAAAGTCAATTAAACACTTTCCAACATTAATCCAGTCTTGATTAGAGTGCCTCAATGATCCACGCTCTCACCCATGCTATTCAATTTGTTGATGGATCTCACTGAAATTCATGGCATTAACGCTACTATATCACTAGGTAGAACGTTGGACAAATACCTGAATGTGCAAGATCATATCAGTGCAACCACCAGGGTAGCCAATTACTAATTGAACATACTAAGGAAAATCAAACCTTTCGTGCCCCTTGATGACTTTCAATTAGCAGTCCAGTCCCTAGTCCTCTCCTGATTAGATTACGGGAGTGGAACTGTCCGGAGGGTATTTGTTCCTTAAGAAGCGCTAACTCCCTATTGTTGAAACTGCAGAAGCTCAATAAAAAAAACGTAGACCTGCTCCTTCGCCAGGCTAGCCCCAAGAATATGGGCTCGACTTCCTCCTTCAAAAAAGAAGTGACAATGCTTCTGCTGAACAACTTCCTTCAACAGTAGCCCTGAGGGACTCAGCTTGACTATTTTCATGTGAGCACCTCCGGATCTCAAATCTACCTAACCGATTGTTACATTGTATTTGTATTGCTGCTTGCTTATTCGTGATTGCTTTCTAACTGTGTATGTATGACTTGTCTATTTGTACAGCGCTGTGATACCCTGACGGGTCATGTTCGCACTAGATCAAACTCCTCAAATAAATAAAGTAGGGCCGATTTTAAACTCAAAATGCAAACTAAAATTATTGGCATTTGAATGGTAGATATTCTATGTTGAATCAAGTATTATCTTGGTACTTGTTTAGCACTTTCCCAAAGTGCCTTTTGGGTGATCTGATTGTATTACTTATGCTTTTCATACCCCTGGCAAGATTTTGAAGCACTCGGATTTGCACCTAGTTTCTGAGTGTCCTTGGAGTACAGCGTTGAAAGAGTTTTGTATGTATTGGCCTCTGTGGCACACACATGGTGGGTCTGTGGAGGTTTGATTGCACAGGTGGAAGCGTGGCCTGTAGAATGTCGCTGCACTTAAATGTAGAATGCTAATTGCAAAGTGTTCCCTAACAACTCCCTTCACCCTTCTGACAAAGGCCTTTCACTTAATTTACTCCATCTCTTACACCAGATCTCTCCTTCACCTTACTGAGAAATACCACTGCTGTCTTTACACCCTATCTACAAACTCTGTGTGACCTGAGTGATAGCTCTGCTGTCTGTACACACTACACTGAATCACAAAGAATACAAGAGCTTGCGAACTACACATCCTTTCCCACAGTGTGGCATGTTACCTGTTCCATGAGACTTTTCCATGTGGCGTTATAAGGTGTTGTAGGAGTGTTACTATGAGAAAAAAGCTCCATTCTCCTGTGGCAGGCATGAACTGCTGTGCCCACAAGACTCGTCACCACAGTTTGCTGGCTGCCTGGTACTGGCATTCAGACAGGCTGAATTCAGAGATGTCTAGAACAGGAAATTGCACCTGTTTGACTATTCTTTTTTAATCAAAGGCCTCTTGGTAAAGTTAACAGCAGAGTTAATGAGGGGCGGGGAAGGTGAAATGGGTGAGTGAGTGGAAGGGATCAGGCAGATGAAATTGTAATGAAAGTTAACTTGCAGAGACAATAATCACTCGACTCACACATCAGAGAAGAGTTAGGTTAAGATAGTAAAAAAAAAAATCCGTACCATTCTGCTGGCAGCCGATACAGTGGAAGCATGTCTTCTCGCCTTTTACCACATATCTTTTTTCCCCCTGAAATTTCATTCCTACCAATAATGAAAGTGGAAGTTGCCTGGGAGAAAATTCTAAAAGGGCAGGAAGATACATTCTCGTGTGAACTAGAAAGAGCAAGGGTCTTTGAAAGCTAAGAACAAGCATTTGCAATGCAATCGGTCTCGCCTTTGGGACCTTATATGTATTTAGCTATGCAGCACATTAGCCTGGGTGCTGAAACATCTACTGTTCTTTAACATGGAGGGAAAGTAAGCACAAAACTGCGTGGCACGCCAGGTATGGGAACACATGGAGAGAAATATTGCCTTTCAGCTGGAAATGGTGTAGTCCAAAGCTCTGTTTTTAATATAAAATCAATGCCTTTGGTGGTCATATCACTGAAAATACAAGATTTGAAGAAAAAAAATTATTGTCTACGGGTGCTCGTGGAAGACAGTTTCTATGGACTGGAATCTAGAGAATGCTAAAGTGATTCTGGTATTTTACTGACCTCTGCTGGTCATTTTCTATCAAGAAAGTTAAATAGAGGCAGTTGCCAGAAAAATAAAAAAAGAAAGTCCCTCAGCAGAAAACAATTCTGGTATTTTACTGACCTCTGTTGGTCGTTTTCTATCAAGACAGTTAAATAGAGGCAGTTGAACAGAAAAAAAAAGTCCTTAAGCGGAAGCAGACAAGTCCTAGGGCTGATCTCCAGAGCCCACAAAGTACATACACATGTAAGTATATACTAAAGTATATAAGTATATACTAAAGAATATGCAAGAGGTCTCGAATGCTCGACCTAAAAAGGATTAGGCTCCTGTGGATGGGTGAGGACAGAAGGGTAAGAGACAGTGCAGGCTGATTTGTTGTTGTGCTGTCACGGCAGCATGCTACAGAGAGCTTTGTCTCTTACCCTTGCATGTGCAGGGCACCGTGCTGGCGAGGGCTAGTCCAACTGGGGCTTGTCCGACTTTTGTAACATGAAATGGGTTTGGGGAGTGAACTCCTGCTCAACATTTTGGCAAGCTTACGTACCAGGAGAAATTTGGGCCTTAAAGATTGGGTAGTTTCTGCTAACGTTGCCAAACTTGTTTGCTTTTCTGCTTCTTTCCTTACTCTTGCAGTGTATTTTTACAGCAGTAGGAAGTATAACTGCCTTTAAAATATGATGCATAGGTATGGCTTATGTCACCAACTTCCATTCTTTCCCATGTGGCATAATTTCCCTCATGTTTGCCAGTGCACAATGCCATTTGGATTACTAGGTCTTTATACACAGTGTCGGCTGGTAGGAAACAGGTGTGGTTGAAAAATATTTTTAAAAAACACTTACCTTTTCCGCCGTCTCTCCTCTGTCTCCGCTTCTTTTCTCTTCCTGACTCCAGTCCGTAAGAAGCAGGAAGCCCACAGGCTCCCCTAAGCCAATCACAACTCTGCAATGCAGCGTTGTGATTGGTCTGAGCACCGCAGATGGGGACAGGGAGCCTGTGCATATTCCCCACCAGGCTGTGCATTACAGCCTGGTGGGGAACATGCAAAGTGCGCATGACTGTTTGGCCGGGCCAAGATGGCCGGCCAAGCAGTCATGCGCACTTAGTGTGCACAAACCACTCCTCCCTGAGCCACCAGCCCCGCCCTAACCCAGCCCTGCAGCAACGAAAAATAAAATAACGTTATTATCATTTAATTTTTTTCCTTTTTCACTGCTCTAAGAGCAGTGGGGCGACGCTCCTCCGCCTTAGTGGAGGAGCTGCCACTATTCATACGCTCCGCACCTCATGGTCCCTCTGGCTAGTTTGGTGCGTTGCAGCTGCCTATGTGTTTTAGTCCCACTACCCCCAAACTGTAAAACATATAACAAACCATTCCTGTAGGTCCCTACCTTTTATCACGTCTTTTTCCCCTTTCCTCCTCCTTTTGCGCCCCTACCTCTGACACTTCCTTGTTCATCACATTTCTAGGTGCTGCGGCCCAAGATGAGCTAAGAGCACCTGTTGTATGGATGCATATTATCTCTGTAAACATGTCATTGTTGGAATTCTTATATGTCATTGGTCTGTTGCCAGGTGACGGGGAGGAATGTTAGCGATGTGACAGTAACGGTGTGAAGCTGGCTGGCTGTAGATTTGTGCTCAGTTTTTCTTCACCTGTGGGTTTGTTTATATACTTGAATAAAACCCTTTCTCCACCAACTCTTCGGATCTGGCACCTCATTACAATGGCGACGAGCGGGGATTGTGTTCACCCACTGTACCTTTCTGTTACCATACAAGGTAGTCAACCGCACTGCAAGCTTCTCTCGCACAGAGAACAAGTTAGGCACAAGGCCAGCAGCCAAGCAAGCTTTCTTTAATGTGACTGTGTCTGAGCAAAGAGCGCTCAACATCTGTGTGCTGAACCTGCAGTGATGTGTAATCAGAAAGCTTTTGTTGTCGGATAAACTGCTTGTCACTTTATTTGTGTCAAGTTTCACCGAAATATGAAGCAGCCGGACAATAGGAAATAAACACAACATATGAATCTGTCTTACGCTAGTTCTGTTTGTGCATTTATCTGCATTTAACATGACAAATATATTCCCCAGTGGGTAGCAGTGCTCCCTGTCTTTTCTATTCATTGCTGCAGATGTTTCTCAGTAGTTTTGCCACCAATAAGCTGTTCAGCCAGGGAGCCACCTACCATTTCTCTAATTGAATTTACAAGTTATATTACGCTACCCTACAGTGCAGGTACTGTTTATGTTCAGGAATGATTACTCTGCTAACTCTATGAAATTGGCTTCCATCCACAGCCCCTTTTTCCTCCCTATCAAAATCAGCAAGCATTGGCAGATCCAACAAGTCTGTCTTTAATAAGGAAACAGCAGTTGCACATGCTTGAGTTTGCACGTGTTAGTGCATTAAAGCCAGATCTATTGACTTTGCCAGTGCTTGTTGGTAAAGCTCTCTGTTGCTTTATAGATGGGTTTGCAATTTATGTGTACATATGAATGGTTGTAGGTCACCAGGCTATTCAGGTGATTCATCTCATTTTGACCCTTCCACCTTCCACGTGCAGCAGAACAAAAAATTATTTTAATGGGTAGTCGCTCACTTTTAGAAGACTGATACCATACTCGATGTCTGGAGGCACAAAGTGTTCATCGTCATTAAAATGGATGTCACCCAGTTGCCAGGCATGTGCAAACTCCTGTCCCATCCCATCGAAGACCTGCGCACAGCCCAGGTGGCGACCTGATGAAAGAGAATAGTCTTTAGCTGATGTGAAATCTGGCAGAGGGAATATAATATAGAGACCACAAAGGACATTTCATATACTAGAGCAGATATTCTACATGGGATGTTCACATTTCACTACCGTGCCCACAGATCCCTGTGGCTAGAGCAGTGTAGATCGTTTATGACGGTCTCTCACCGCATTGATGAGAGGTATTCAGTAATACATGAGTGCAGTCAGTGTATCATATAACACTAGCTCCTCTGCAGTTCATTCCTGGCTGACCTTGTGCACCACACCATATCCACTTTCTCACAGACTCTAGCAAGATAGCAACTTATTCAATAAAAAATCCATGCAGCCAAAACCTACGTGCTCCACCCTGAACTCTCCAATCCACGCAGTGCTGGCCAACAGACGCAAGGTGGTGAAAGAAGAGAGACCCCCAAAACCCCACATCCTAAAACCGTCCTCGAATCCTACTGCAAAGTCCTCAGAGGAAAGAAAATAATAGCCTGCCATCAAACTCTACTTCCATTGCTAAGGGATTATATATATCTTCATTGACATGCTGCCTACACAAAATCTCCCATCCACTCCCATGGCACCCAGTCAACAACCTCTTAACTGGTCACACTTGCCAAACTAGATCCCCTTTCCACGTTTTCAGTGGGCTTTATTAATCTAAATGACAGTGCCATTGATTTATTGGCATTTATAGAGCAGAAACATTCACCCATGGGTATCTTGGTGCTACCGGTTGAAGCTCCTACTGACAAAAGAAGTAACATCCATAAGGAATAGGCCAGGTCGTTATTTTCCTGAACTCCAGCAATGGTTTTCCAGATAAACTTCAAGGGGACGGCTGTTCCCCGTGTCTAGCTGCCACCATCGAGAAAGATCTTCCACCCTGTACTACTTTATGGAAAATGGGTACATCATCAGTTTCTCGGATCGCAAACTTCATTTTGGGATGTAAATAAGAATTTGTTGTTCAATAGCAGGGTCTGTTGTCATTTGTGAATAAAACACAATGCTTTGAAACTGATACTATGATGAACAACAAAATTGTACTAACGTTGTGGAAATGGAGTGCCATTTTCTGATATCTAAAATCAGCCTAGCAGACATTCTGTGTCAATTGAACTCTGTTTAACAGCTTTGGCAGAAAACCAAGATCATTGCTGCCAAGGTTTTAGATTGCTATGTGTGACATTTTTATAATTCTATGTCAGGACACGGAGGCGAGGATTAGGCTATTCTTTCTTCTTTAATTTTACCAGCAGCCATTTAAAACCAATAACAAACAGAAACAAAGACTTTATTTCCCATGAAGCTTGGAAAAAAACATCAAGTGCGTATTACAGTCTCTTATCCAATCAGGCGCCTCCTGGCACAATAACTGTTGATGACTCCTGCTGGACTTCCTCTTTCTTCGCTGCTGGCAGCCTGCATCAGTTAAGTGTTCACCTTCCCTCAGACTGCTTGCGATTTTTTGTTCGCATGTGTTGACTATGGATTGTATTATTTATTGATTAACACTTGGTGTCTGTTTGCGGAGCTTCCGCTCCTCCTACGCGGCCCCAGGAACGCTTTGTTGCTCCTATGCGGCTGCGATTGATTGCTCAGGGCTGGCTTGGGAGTGCGCGGCGGTCCGCCGGCCGCCAGAGGACACACCTCCTCCCTTTCGGTCAGACGCTTCTCTATTCTACAAGGCGGGACGGAGGACGCACCTGTTATGGCCATCGTTGAGCGTCCGCGTCTGCTGCTCCGCGCTGATTGTCCCGGTCAAGCCTGGTGTAGAACACTCCTCTGGGGTACAGTTTCAGGCTTCCTCAGCCTGATTGTGTGCTGACTGGCCCAGGATTTTTCCCTGTTTCCAGCACGTGTGATACAAGGGCGTCTTTGTCTGCAGTGTCTTATAGACCATTACTCACCAGTGTTTGAAGAGCCTTGGCCCTCCTTTTCCCCCCACCTAACCTTGAGGACCAGTGCAAGGGATGTGGGGGTGCTTTAACCTACCCTAAGAGCAGGTTCAGTGGACAGGTCCACGTGTGTGTGGTGCTCTGACACAACCAGGACCCCCTCCCGTACCGTAGTCCTTGTTTGGGGTAGGTTCCCTCTCTTGGGACTTTGACCTTTGGCTCCACCCAACCATATTAGCCCTCTTGCCTGGTGAGTGGCCACCACCTTACTTACCCTACTTACCTGATACCTACCTTTAGCCCTCAGCTCCCCTGGAATCCCTGGAAGATGGAGGTGTTTGATGACTATTATGAGGAGGAGGAGGAATCTCAATACTTCCCGCTCACTGACTACTTTTGTGACACGTGGATGTCTCCATTGTCAGGGCGGTTTCAGAGGCTGTTGCACCTTTGGAGAAGAGGTTGATGGACCTGGCACAGAAGTGCCTTCAACCCGTCCCCGCAAGGGAAGAACTTTCCTGGCCTTTGGCCCCTAAACCTCCAGAGCTGGCTACTGCTCCCCCCTCTGAGAAACTGCGCAAGCGCCCACACCCCCAGGGGGTGGACCTAAATGCTTTTGACAGATTGAAACAAGCGTTCCTGAACACCAAAGCCCCTACTACGTTAACGGGTTTGCCCCACCAGACCCCCGCCCTCAGGTGGTCAGGGATCAGCTGCCTACCTGCAACCCTCCGATGATTCCCAGGTCGTATCGGACAGTGATTCAGACTACGGCAGGTCTTGGCGCCCCTCTCTCTCCCTACCCCAGGCCACTGACCCTCCTGGCGATGCACAGTCGGATCTTCGGGACCCGGAGGAGCTCCAACACCCTCGTTCGTCAGAGTGGGTCCCTTTCGAGAAGGTAGCCAAGTATGTGGCGAGTCGGTTGCGGAAACCCCTAGTTCAGGAGGTCTGCTCACGCCTTAGGGCGGAATGCCCTCGCCCATCCCTCGATGGTAAAGTGGCTGTTACCCCGGAAATCGACGCTAAGATTGCGACTTTTCTTACTAAATATATTAAAGATCTGAAAAAGGGCATCAATAGGTCCTGGCGGGCATGCCAAGACAAACTGTTGGATGTCACAGGGCCCTTTGTAAAGATCTTTGACATGGCAGAGGATGTCAAGGCTTCGGGGGCCCTAATCCCGCCAGATGTTCTCTCTAGTTGGGCCCAAAGAGCCATCATTGTCTTAGGTAACGCGAATTGCGCCATCTCTACAAAGAGGCGCAGGTCGCTTCTCATCAAGCTGGACCCTAAGCTAGGCAAGCTAGCCATTTCAGAAACAGGTCAATTGGCTCTGGGTGGGCTCTTCGGGGACACGTTTGTGAAGGAGCTGAGAAAATTTGTCTCTACTTTCAACTCCTCAGACAAAGCCCAATCTACAGAGAAGCACATATTTAATGCGTGGGTTTTCGGCGGGGCAGCCGTTGTAGGGGGTGCTTGGCTGGCCACTCATCGCAGACAGCCTCCGGCAGAGGCCAACAGTCCCAGAGAGGACAGTACCAGGATTCCTCGCATTTTGGAGGTTTCTATCCCACCAGAGGTCGATCTCGTCGCAGAGGTCAACGCAACAGAGCCCGAGGCGCTCCCCTCTCCCAAGGTGAGTTCTTTTATTATCTCATGTCGCTGCTTGGGGGGCAGATTAGCGCAGTTCCTCGACAGCTGGCGGGCCCTCACTATCGACGCTTGGGAGCTCCAAACGGTGCAGTAATTCCACATAGAGTTTTATGGCTCCCCTGTTCAGGTTTCCCCCCCACCCCCCCCCCCGACCCCAATCCATTTTTCCGGCAGGGAGGCAACCCTAATACAAAAGGTGCAGGAACTCCTGGACAAATGGGCGATCTGCTGTGCCTCTCCTCATCCCACAGGCTTTTTAAGCAATCTCTTCCTGGTACAGAAGCAGGACGGAGGTCAACGTCCGGTGATAAACCACAGAGAGTTCAACGAGAGGTTAGTGTACTGCCACTTCAAGATGGAGGGCATTCACCTGCTCCTCGACCTTCTGCGCCCGCTTGGACCTCAAGAACGTTTACCTTACGGTCCCGATCTTTCCTCCCCACCGTTGTTTCCTCCAGTTTCTGTGGCAGGGCCAAACTTTCGAGTTCACCTCGCTTCCCTTTGGCCTGTCGTCGGTGCTGTGGTGCTTCACCAAGATCTTGCACCCAGTCGTGGAGAGGTTGAGATCACAGGGCGTCAGGATGATCGTGTATCTGGACGACATGCTGTTCATGCATCAATACCCTCAGGTCTTGTCGCAACAGCTGCAGGCGGCAGTGCTTCTCCTCCAATCACTGGGATTCGTGATCAACCAGACAAAGTCCTGCCTCCTTCCCTCTCACTCGATCACCTTCCTAGGGTTTGTGATCGATTCTGTAGAGGTGACTCTAAGCCTCCCGTCCAGGAAAAGGCATCTCACCTGCGCAGGGGTTCAACCTATGCCCAGCAGGTTCCGTTGTCCAAGGAGGCAAAGGAAGAGCTCCATTGGTGACATTCTCACATGGAAGCATGGAACGGTCGGGCCATCTTCGGACTCCTGCCGGACCTTGTGATCGAGTCGGATGCCAGCGGTTCGGGCTGGGGGGCCCGCTGTGGGGAATTCACCACAGGAGAAGGTTGGTCAACCACAGAGCGATCACTTTACATCAACTACCTTGAGCTGATGGCGGGCCCCTTCGCGGTTTGATGTTGGACCAGGGGCAAAGTCCCGTCCTGCGTTCTCCTGAAAATGGACAGCGTGGCGGCCGTCCGCTACATAAACCACCTGGGGGGACTCGCTCCAAGGCCCTGGCGGACCTCGCCAAGGACTACTGGGAATATGGTCTGTCACATCAGGTTTCAGTGACGGCAGAGCATCTCCGGGGGTGGCCAACCAGGTGGCAGACTGGCAATCTCCAAAAAAGGTGTGACGCGCGCTGTGCGAGTCACCTAGGGTTGCACAGCCTTATGCACATTTGTGATCAACATTATTCACATACTCAAAAGTATTCCAAAAAGTTCAGTCTGTTTATTTCTATTCATTTTTCAACATTTGTCCATCACATCAAAGGTACGAACATGGAGTATTCATATGTCAGCAAAGCATCATTTGCAGCATTTAATTGTTGGATTATTATGGACACTGTTTATTTTTTGGTTAATTTTTGGTTGATTTATAGATTGATAATCACAGAGATAGTGGGAAAGATATTTCACTTATTAAGGAATGCTCTTTAAATGTCAGAGGGCGACCGAACTAACGTTTGTTTTACAGGTGGGGGAGGCGGATACTGGTAACGGGGCAACTTTTAATTTGGCACTTAAAACGTTTCTTTTAAGGAATTTATGGACAGCAGCAGGGGAGAGCACTATGAATTCTGGTTTATTAATGGGGGAGGTCATGGGGTCGTTTGGCATAAGTTGAAAAATTCAGGGTGTATGATTATGTGGAGTTCACGTTAGATGGATTGTGGGTATGGTAGTTGGGTTGTAGGAGAATCCTGGAGGGCGGAGAGTATGGTCAGATGATACAAATTGTTTACAGCTGGGGAAGCTACGTACGGTTTTTTAAGCAGTTGCGCGGGGTGATTTAAATCTGATTATGTTTCGAAAGCAAGAGAGTAGAGGCACGCTGTTCGGACGTGGCAGGATCACCGTAGGTAGGAACTGGGGATTGAACCATTTAAAATAGCAGAGTTGGAAAGTTGTAAACCGGGGAGGATTCTTGTCGGAGATATCACGGGTTAATGATTAGTTGCATTAGTGGAATCATTGTGAGTTATGTTTTTATGTTATATATGTTATGTTATGTTTGTATGGAGGATTATAGAGCACTGTTTGGTGGGTGGGGGCTGGTAATCAATGGAGGATAGGGGGCGAATGGTATTGAACATGCAAGTAGGAGATGGAATCGAGTATTATTTTTAACAACATTGACATTTTCATTGAAGGGGTAGGGGTTGAAAAAGTTGATTAATTTACAGTTGCTGCACAAGAATTTTTTCGTTTGTCTGACAGATATTCATTTACTATTGTAGATACCCCTGAGGAAGGTCATAAGGACCGAAATGCATTGGGTAATGTTAAAGTTTTAACGGAGGATTCGAGTTTCATAACATGCCTGTGATTAGGCCCGGATGGGCAAATCCTGTGCAAATAAAATGGAAGAAAACCGTGGAATTTTGTACCTTTGATGTGATGGACAAATGTTGAAAAATGAATAGAAATAAACAGACTGAACTTTTTGAATACTTTTGAGTACATGAATAATGTTGATCACAAATGTGCATAAGGCTGTGCAACCCTAGGTGACTCGCACAGCGCGCGTCACACCTTTTTTAAGTATTTACATATGTGCACCCGGGACGGGGCACTAAGAGGGTATGCACGGCAAACTTGAAAAACAATGGAGGAAAAAAGACATGATCACATAAATATGGGTGTGCTTGGAGACATTTTCAGAGACTGGCAATCCCACCATCTTCGAGATTTGAGCTTATGGAAACTATTTCCGGCGATGTTCTAGGCCTTTCAGGATCGGTGGGGACCCTTGTCCGTCGACCTGTTTGCATCTCGCTTCGACCACCAGCTTCCCAGGTACTTCAGCTGGAGACTGGACCCGGGGGCGACGGCCACCGACGCGTTCCTTCAGGATTGGTACCCAGAACAGGGTTATGCCTTTCCCCCCTTCGCCATGATAATGGGATGTCAACAAGGTCTTGCATCTGCTATCACAACGGCCTAGCAACAAGTATTTGTTGCGCAAGCAACTATCTTCCAAACTGCCCATGTTGCTGTGCTTGGTGTCCTGCAGACGTGTCTCGGATGTCAGGGCCCTTGATATTTCCAGAAGATCTTTCACTCCGGACGGAGTCACCTTCCACGTATCTCTTCGTACCAAATGCCAGTCGCGGGTAATTTCATACCCGGCCTTCCCAGGAGTTCCCAAACTCTGTGTAGTAAGATCTATCAAGGCCTATGAAGCCATGACAGCGGATGTACGCCCACATGGCGAATGGCAACTTCTCATTGCTTTGAGGAAACCGTTTCGGGGTGTCTCATCCGCAACCATTGCAAGATGGGTTAGCTGGGTGATGCTTGAAGCTGGCATCGATACGAAGGTCTTCTGTGCGCACTCTGCAAGAGGTGCCATGGCATCAAAAGCTTTCGCGCTAGGAGCTCGCTTGGACGACATTCTGAATGCAGCAGATTGGTCGTCAGACTCAACCTTCAAGAGGTTTTACTTTAAACCAGTCTCCTCCATTGCTGCCGTAGTGGTGGATAAGCTTTGAACTAACCAAATCCTCGCCTCCGTGTCCTGACTTTCGTAACGCAAAGTTTCAATTCTAATAAGGACACGGAGGCGAGGATTAGCCCACCCTCAGGACTAACCTGCACCCACCCGGGTTGTGAGACATACGTTAAATGTAAGTAAAGCGTTTACCTGATTTCCAAGCATTTCTGTGATACTGCCGTAGGTGCATAGAGTCCTCGAAGCAGGATTAAGAAACTTCCGCAGTCGGCTTGGTCGCAGGAAGAAAGAGGAAGCCCAGCATGAGTCATCACCAGTTATTGTGCCAGGAGGCGCCTGATTGGATAAGAGACTGTAACACGAGCTTGATGGTTTTTTTCAAGCTTCATGGGAAATGAAGTCTTTGTTTCTGTTTGTTATTGTTTTTAAATGGCTGCTGTTAAAATTAAAGAAGAAAGAATAGCCTAATCCTCGCCTCCGTGTCCTTAATAGAATTGAAACTTTCCATGACGAAAGCTAGGAAATTTTTCTTTTCTGTGTAATGATGAGTGACATTTCAATGACTGAGTGACACTTTCTCGCGAGCAAAATCAAGCAAAGAAGATGAGGGGAAACATCAGAAATTACACCCATTTGAGCAATGAGAAACTCTAAGACAATTTTGTAACTGCTGCAAAGCACTAGCCTGGGCAGTAAACTCGACTCTGCTTGCTAAGTTTGTGGAATTCAGGCACTCTGTGTTCTGCGGTGGAGCGCAGAGTTGCTGAATTCCGCCTTCCAGGGCGCAAATTGGAGAGCGCTATGGTAATCTCTGTCCACTAGCAAGCCTGTGCGATACTTTGCGCTAACTTGCATGGCTTCCGGCCATGTAGTGCCGATTGCGAACATACCGCTCTAGCAGCTTATGTGCTCAAGAAGCAGTTGAGAGCCCTTTCGAGTGGATTTTCTTCTCCAATGGGCCGTTGAATTTTTTTTTTTTTTTTTTTTTTTGTGCGAGAAGCCTTTTTTTTTTAAACGTTTTTTTCCAAATTCTTTGATTGGGGGCATGCACCAGGATTTATTTGTGCTTTTATTTGATTTATTGTGGTGGGTGGCCTGCAGTTTAAGTAGGGGCCTAGTTATATTTTTGCATGTAATTTTTCTTGTTTTGTAAAGGAAAAATGTTGGACAGTTTAGTACATTTTCACCATGTTTTTTTAAATAAATTTCCAATGTTCATTTAATTCAGTATGTGGCCTAGTCTGCCAATGGGCCTTCCAGCCAGTAGTGCCAGTACTAGTCATGGGTGCATAAAACAACTGTTTCTTTGGTGTCTGTTGTATTGAAACATCATTTAGGCCATGGATGGCATTGGATTAAATGACAAAATGTTTTTTGGGGCTATTTCACCTTTTTTTCTTTTTGCAAACAGTGTATAGGTGGGGTGATATATTTGATACCTTTGCAGGATGTTTAGCTCAGTTAATTTATATTTTTGGCATTGATTAATTAATTAATGCTATTTTCTCCTGTGTTACCAGACCTCCTTTCTCTAGTCAGTGTGTGAGTGTGTTTGCCATAGGCCACCATTTGTCTTTGTTACCCATGCCATGTCGCCATTCTTTTGTATAGTCGGTGTCCAAAGGACTGTATGTATTCTTTGTTTTCCATGCCTCCTGCTTGTTATTTGACCATGTGGCTGGTGGCCATTTTGCCTAGGCAGCCAGTGTGCATTTGCGATAGGCCTGCATGTGCTCTTTGTTTTCCATGCCTCCTGCTTGTTTTTTGACCATGTGGCTGGCGGCCATTTTTGTAGGCAGCCAGTGTGCTTTTGCCATAGGCATGGATGTCTTCTTTGTTGTGGCCATGCCTCTTTGCTGGTTCTTATTGTTGTGACCAAGTGGCTGGCGGCCATTTTGGGTAGGTAGCCAGTGTGCTTTTGCCATAGGACTGCATAATTTCTTTGTTGTGGCCATTCCTCCTTGCTGGTTGTTGTTGTGACCATGTGGCTGGCGGCCATTTTGTGTAGGCAGCCAGTGTGCGTTAGTCATAGGTCTGCATGTGTTCTTTGTTATGGCTATGCTTCCATTCTGGTTGTTGTTGTGACCATGTGGCACTGGCTGCCATCCATTTTGTGCGTCCATCCAGTGTGCTTTTGCCATAGGCTTGCATGGATAGATGAGATATCAGGTTAATAATCTGCTTGAGGATCATTGTAGTATGTATATTAATAATATGATTTTGATGAACAGTGATTATATATGACATGCATTTTTTGCTTTTTTTATATCCTCCCATATAAACAAACCTCGTCAATTACTGTTTTTTATTGTAACTTATTTTATCTTTTCAATTTTTTAATTTTATTTAAATCTGAAGTATTTATTTTTAATACTTTAATTTTTTATTTATTTTAATTTTCACATTCATTTAGTTTTACATTTTTAATGTTATTTTTTAATTTTGATTTTTTTGTTTGAATTTTTTCAGTTTTTTTTTCATTTAGATTTTTTAAATTTGTAATTTGTTAAAATATAAATGTTTTTCTTTTCATTTTTTATCTCCCCATTTTGCCTCGGTCGATACATCATCCATCCATCCACCATAGGCGTACAGCCGCGCAACAGCATTCAGTTTTTTAGATATATAATTACATTTAGTCCTGGACATCTTGGCTGCGGTGTACGTTGAGACACATCCGCAGCATCCATTTGTGTAATGATGAATCTTATATTTCCCCCTGGACCACATTGCCTGCCAGAGGCGCACACTAACCTCCATTTTATTAAAAGATTAGTATTCCATTTACCCATGCAGTTCCCTGAGTCCCACAGGTTTCTCCCTTAGAATATATGGTGGACCTAAAAGAAAGAGCTCTATCATTCTGTATATTGTGTGTTATTCTGATGGTAAATTAAATTTGATGTTATAGTGGTGAGGTATGACTTTAAAATCGTTATTATTTATTACCCAAGTAAACAACCACACTAATATTCCCTTTGTCTGTACTAATCCAAACTGCAAACAATCCCATGCAACGTTTCACACTAAATGATTTTCTTGCTTGTTTGCTTTTAGGTGCAGAGGAGAAGAGACATCATCCGCAGTACTGCCAAACAGAAGGCCTATGCAGTCACTCATCAGTCCTCTAATCTCTTCAGCTTGGGCAGCTTAGTGCAACTGCCAACTGAGAGCAGAAAGATGACACCAAAGAAAGATGTTTTCAAGAAAGTGGTCAGTGAGATGAAGCAGCTTCCCATCAGAAGCATGCCACCCCATATCTTTTTTAGACCACCACGTTGTGTGCCTGAAGCTCCTGCGTCCCGGGAGCAAGCTGAGAGCAGCACTCTTGCATCAACAGCAGCACCTCAACCTAAGCTTAAGACCATGTCTGTCTGTGAGGCGGCCACTGTAATCATGGTGATGCAGACAAGCAGTGAGACTGAATGAGACTTTTTGCAAAGTAGTACCTAATAGTTTCAGGAAACAGAGCATGGACAGCAGCCGCAGCCAGCAATAGTACATTTTCCTGATGGAGCAGAACAGTAGGTCGAGCTTCCTTTCAAGCTAGAATCTCCTCTTTTAGAATCATTGGCTCCCAGGTCTCCAGCAAGGAAAAGGAAGGGTACTTCTCCACCATCTTCTTCAAGCACCATTTCTGATGATGACGATAGGGACATGGAGTGGACCCTGGCAGAGTCCATGAGACAACAGGAGAGGCAAGGGAACAGAAAAGTTCCAGGAAGCCTTAGACTTATGGAAGGGGATGATAAGGAGGATGACGAGGAAGTCATTGTGGAAAGTGACACAGAGGAGTCTGACATTGGCATTCAGCCTGCTCCGAGGGATGTGGCACAGGTAGCACTGCCAGCTCCAATATTTGCAAAGCCCCAGCTGAGACCTGCACCAGCCTCTACCTCAGAAGAAGCATTCAACACAGAGAGGCAATAGACGAAACTCCCACATACCTCCAGTTCTTCTTCAGGCATTGGTAGTGGCACAGTAAAAAGTACTTCTCCCCAGTGTGGGACTTTTTTACAGTTAGCACACAGGGGGAGCACATTGCGGTATACAGCATTTGTAACACACATGTTCGTCGAGGTAAGCCTGGTTCACATTATGGTACTGGAGCCCAAACAAGCCATATGAAAAAACACCATGCAATCCGGTGGGAGGAGTATCTTAAATAAATTGGTGAATGTGGTCATGGTGAGGAGAGCCGGGGAACATCAGTTACAAGTCCAATCTCGGTGGGAGGTGATAATGAGGAAGAAGAGGGTGACATCGTCATACAAAGTAGCCCTTTCCTCAGCAGTGTGGCAGCAGAATCACCCACCTCAACGACTTCACAATGGCACAAGAAGACTCAGAGTGAGATGCAGGTACCACAGCATACAGTGACTGCCCCACCACGATGCACATTGAGTCTACCACCATCTACTTCTCAAAAGACGGCTGTGTCAGTGGCCCCAGAAAAGAAGAAAATCCAGGCTTATGTTACGGGCATGTTTAGGCCGGAGGGGCCTTATGAGTAGAACCACCCAACCACACGTTTGTAGAATGGGAAGCTGGCAAGAATGTTAGCATTGGACCTCTTCTCTTGTTCCTTTGTGGAAGGAGTGAGATTCTTAGTACCTTCCATTTCAGGAAGACGGCTGCCACGAATTCGAAGTCAGACCTATTTTGCCAGAATTGCTGTTCCAGAGCTGCATCACAGTGTGCTGCAGTTGGTTGGACAACCTTTGCAGCAAAGTGTTGTTCACACTACTTACCTGACGAAAGACATGGACCAGTTGTCAGGCAACTGATTAATTGTGCATCACTGCACAGTGGATCTCTTTTGTGGGTGTAAAGCAAAAGATATCTTCAGGTCTTGACCCCGAAGAAAGTTTTAAGAGCATTCGGTGGCATGCAACAGTGGCCATGTTCGCCATGGAGAAATCACATACAGCTGTAAACATCTTGGACGAATTTAACAGCAAGGTGTATGAATGGCTGCGACTCAGAGGTCTCAGAATTGGATTTCTTGCCACGGACAGTGGCAATAACATGGTCAAGGCCATGTCAGACGGAGGCTATTTCAGGGTCCTGTATTTGGCCCATTGTATCAACCTGACGGTGAAAGAGTTTCTCAAAGACATAGTCAGCAACATACTGACCACCTGCAGAAGAATCTGCACTCCTTTTAGCAATGTTTTTAAAGCCTAGAAGCAGATGCGGATTATTCAGCATACTAATAGAGAACCAGTGAAAACCTTGACATAGGAGATGCCAACACGTTGGAACTCGACTTAATACATGCTGCAACGTCTGTTTGAGCAGTACAAACAGGTCAATGACTGTGTCTTACTAAAAGTAGCTAGTGGAATATAATTTTTTTTTTTTTTGCATTAGTAGGACTGCCCCAGAAGATTGTTGATTTACACGAGTGCCATTACCAAATTCCAATGTGTTGCCTGTGTCAAAGAAAAATACCTACTACCTAACCTACACGTGCTTGGACTGGAAGAGGTAACTACAACTACAACTATTGCAATGGTGAGTGAGTGATTGTGTGAGTGATGATGATTGGTGACTCGTGGTGGCAGACCCTGGAGGTGATTGGCCTTTACAAACTTACTTAGCAAAAATGTATTGACCTGTATGGTCCACTCCTATGTTCCTTCTAGTTTTTCATCACCTAGGAGGGCTGCCCCAGACGATCTGTTGATTTACAAGACTGCCAAATTCCAATCTGTTGCTTGCATCAAAGGGGATATAGTGTACCTACCACTGGGCTGGGATTTGAACAGGTAATCATTGTACTAATAATTGATCTGGTTATCAAGTAATTGTGAGTGATTGATGATTCATGTGATGGCAGACAGTGAGGGAGGGTGTTGAACTGTAATTTGGAAACTTGCTTGAGATGATTTCCAATGTTTGTGTCCTGAATGATGGGCAATCATTTTTGCCCTTGAGGTGATAGGCCCCTTTACACTCAGCCAGATTTATTTGCAGGGTCCTCTCCATTTTTCTGGTTCTTTAGAGACCAGAAAAGGTCACTTCAGTTAACAAACAAAAACCTATGCAAAATACTGCAATTCTGTTCCTCTACTTATTCTTCAACAGCAGTGCACTACATGTCTATCTTGCTCGGTTCATGACTAGTCTGGGACTAAGTTACTTGTAGTCAGGAGAGAGATGGAAGAACTCAGGTTGAAAGCCGTGGGACTATCGAATCAACAGCTAGAAGCAAGAAATTTTCGACTTCAAAGGAAAACCATGAGTCTGAGGCCTACTTTTGAGCTATGTGGAATGGAGAGAGGTGTGTTGATTTGTGAAAAGGTGTGTGTGGTTGTGTGTTGTACTGGTGGCAAAAGTGAAACTGAGTCCCCCTTTTGTATTTTTTGCTCTGCCTCTCATGAAGCTCACCTTCCTTCTGTCCTTCTCCTTGGCTCTAAAATACAGTTTCTGTTTTACAATCCACAGGCTTTCTAGTCTCCTGCACGAACAAAAGGCGAAAGCTGAGGTCAACACTCCTGCTTACCTACCGGACCAGTCCAGATAGGCATCCAAGAGTGATGAATATTCCTGAGGAGAATGCAGATGCACCACTCAATTTTACAATACAGTATCATTTTTCTTTTCACAATCATATTTGGAGAACTGGGTGGGTCCTCTCCTAACCTAGAAGACAGAATATTTAGATATCTGATAACTTGGGTCTCGGGGCCAGAAGGACTATTTGCAATGCATTTAACTGTACTGTGTCATACTCATTGCTTTGTTTCTTCCACAACAGACTGATGACCAATGATGTGCTGCTCATTGCCCAGAAGAATGTTGTCCTTGTGTAGTGTTGGTCTTTGTCAAACCATTCCCCAAATCCCTTTTCCCATCCGTTGATCAGACCCTTAATCCTCTTCTCCAGGGCTGTGTGATTTATTGAGGTTGGCTTAATTTACACTTTCAATGAATCACACTTGGTAGGGCGGATGTGGTGAAAGCAACACCAACTCACTTCAGGAAATTCTAAGCAATAGCCCACACTGGCCCCATTTACCCATCCGCGCATAAAAATTGATCCATATTTTAGATATAGAACAAAGAACATCAGTCGTCAGCATCATCATTCAGGCCTTGTGTTGCTTAGCCGTGAACACCTAACCTAAGCTTGTCCCCTCCAGACTTTGAGTCCATTTTTTAAGACTTGAGGATTTTTTAAGTTACGAGTGGCTCCCTATTGCTCAAGTTACTACTATTGCTAATTTTTGTTAATTATCACTGTCAGGAATTCTTGTCATCATGTAGTAGTCTGGTCTCAATTCTTTATAAATCTTTGATACAACTCATTAACTCAGTGTTTTTATTTCCATTGAGTTGCCTGTGATGGATAATCCTTACGATTAATCATACAGTTAGAGCTCACCTGGGTAGAAGCAGGACCTCGCTTGTGAAGTTGTGATGCCTTGCCTGTAATTGCTTCATCTATATTCAGGTAAGACAACTATGGAGTGAAGTTAACTAGTTAAGTTAGTAAGTAAGTAACTAACTGCTACTGTAAGTATTGTTTATCTAGGTTGTAGACAGTATAGGTCATGGTTCCCCCCCAAATGGTCAAGATAGTTAGAGAGGTATAACTCTATAACTAAGTGGTACACTCTTACAAGCAAATACACAGGCTACGTAAAAACTAAAGGCAACAGTGCAAAGTAAAAGTAAAACAAACTACTTCAGACATAAATTTCAATAAAATATAATAAGTTCCCCCTTAATTCTTTACAACCGAACTCACCTTCTCCACCCACAACAGGCCCACCCCACTCCCCAAGCAAACTGACCCAGCCACCAATGTCCAAAAATCTGAAATGTCCAACAAATTTTAAAAAAACGGTCCCAACTCCCTCCCTACTCTCTCAACTTACAAGTCCCTTCTTCCAAAACCAATTTTTTTAAATTTAGGACTAGAAGAGGGCCTTCTGTATTTGGGTCCAGAGCTGTTCCAGACTCTGTTCCATCATGATGAGCCGGCTCTCTATAATGTCCAGCCGCTGCCGGATGAGCCACAGCAATAGCCTGCTGTTGTCAGAGTGGGAGGTGGTGGCAGCAGTTGCTGATAGCTGGCGGCGGCACCGGCGATGGGATGGCCGGGAGGCTGGGAGGGACCAGCTACACTGGGGGCCTGGCTGAGAGGGAGGTATTTCAGCCTCTTCTTCCAGGACCACCAGCTGCCAGTATTCGTGCTGGATGCGGTCCAGACTCTGCCGCCGCAGACGTTGCCTCTATCTCCTGCCTGTTGGGTACTATGGGTGGACCAGCAGCAGTATCTATATTGAGAAAAACAAATAGAAACAAGCATTGGAAATGCAATTGGTCTCGCATTTACTTGAATTAGAGCTTTGGTGCTTTAAATGACAATTTCTTTTACCCATATGTTATGGAGTGTATGTATGTGGTGTATAGTGGAATTATGTGGGTTGGATTGGAATTGTTAGTTGTGGAATTGTGTGGTGTGAAGTGGATTCTTGTAGTGGAATTGTGTGGCATGGTGAGAACTGGAATAATGTGTATATTATTTATGTGGTATTGAGAATCTATGTAGGCGATAATTTTTCAGGCCTGGGTCATTTTTTTTTTAAAATTTAAAGTGAATTAGACGTGTCACTGCTGTTTATTCTACACAGAACAGAAAACAATGACAATTAATAGAAAAACACAGCATGCTTCTTACAACTCCCACTACATTGCTGTACCTGTTTGCCTGCACAGTGGGACTTTAATTTGTTAAGCATTTTAAGGATATTGAAGCGCATTTCCGTAAAATAAGATAAAGAATGCAAAGTTAATAAAAACGAAAATTAGAAAGAAATTAGAAGTGGACTGATGAGGAATATGTAAATTCATCATGGTTTAGTAAGGTAACCAACTCAGCCTTTGGTCTTTTTGAGGTCGAAAATTGAGTATCATTACATTGGGTAATAGCAGCACTTTAAAATTAACACATTACTCTTGGCATATTTGCATGTGCTAACCTTAATTTTTTCATACTTGTAGTGGATGGAATTCCATTGAAATTAATCAAATCTACACATTTCCTATTACAAATGTAAATTATAGAAATAAGAATATTTGACAGAATTTAAGAATTCTTGTAAAATGGCCCATTCTGTTGAGATAATGTAGCAGCACAGAATACCAGCTGGACAGGTTCTACGGGTAGCAAACCATTTTGCAAGAGTCATTCCAAGGTGGAAAAATCAAAGACTCTATTCCATTCTCATCTTTGAGCAAATGAACGGATGCCATGGTGGATTATGTCATGTAGTTAAACGTGCAGGTGAAACCTTTGCCTTTATAGCTGAATGCTGGTGCTATAATCCCTGGAGAAAACTTGGGTATGAATATATTCCAGATTAGGTGGCCTGTGCAAGAGTTTACAACATATCATTGGAACTCAGCCACTGACTTTGCCATATAAGCAACCATCGCAGAGACTAATTTTAAATGCAGTTTAGAGGTTAAGAAGGGCATTTGTATGAGGCTGAAATGTAAAGATCATGTTTAATATGCAGACAGGCAAGCTGTCACTCTCTGGCTGTTATGCCACATCATATATTAATGCAAAAGAAACAATTGATGGACGAAATGCTGGACAATGCAAACATTCACCCCCAGTCACAAGGATCTGGGTTTAATCCATCATTCTTTTGCTCAACACACCACCCTTGTTTTGACCCAGCCATATGCAAATCAGTCTAAACCCTGTTCCTTGTGGGAACAGTCCAGCCTAAACTGACAAACCAGGTCCTCCCTGGACCGGAAACAAGCATCCTGGGACCGGTTTCAGGGCATCACCCTTCATCAGCCAGGCTAGCTTGAATCCAGTGGTAGTGGCATCTTATGTTTTTTTTCCAGCCATGTTGCACTGTCATGGAAAATTGCTGGTATACTGTATAGATGAATGACACAGCACATAACATTGGGGGGTGGTCCATGGCCGCTCTCTCGTGAACTCAACTGTTAGAGCATGAGCAGGAAAAAGAAAGCCTTCTCAACAAACATACATGGCAAATAATATTTATGATACTAGCTTACTTGGGCCTGCAATCTTCATGGTAGACAGTAGAGTACCAAACATCTGTTCTTAGTCATGCTCTTATAATACCACAAGATATATAGGAGAGAGGGAAAGATTACCAACAAAGCAGAAGATAAGTGAACTAGAGACTAGAGACTGGAAAAAGTTAGCTACACAAAAAAAAAACATGTAATGTAAGGGGAATAAAAGATAATGCAGGGATAACAGGAATGAAATAAAAATGTAATCCATTGTGCTTTGCATGAGTGGGTTCGTATCCTGTCCTTGTCGCCACTTGGAAGGAAGACGGCAGGTAGGGTGTAAGGGCAACTTTATTTCTCACCAGCAACACCAGCCTCCAGGCAGCAGCTCCCAACCTGGAACCCAGCACCAAAATTCCAATACCCCAACATTCTACCCTCAGCCCACAACAATCATAAAACTCAACAAGGGAAATAATAACAAATAATAGCACTTACTGGGGTTAGCACACCCCTTGGCAGCGGCGCTGGTGGTTGGCGCCTCCTGCTGACCAGCTACTCCTGTACACACTGCAACGTCCCTCTTCTTGCCCTTGGGTGCTGATGTAAGAAATGAAGAAGATGAAAAAAAATAGATTTGTGATTCAGTTAATCTCCACAAAATTATAACAGGCAAACACAGTCACATAATTGTACTTCTCTAAAACAGATCACCTATAGTACTAGATTCGAGTCTATCGACTATTCTTGAGTTGCCCATACTAATCCTAAAATCCCTATTCCAAATTTTCTTATCAGAAACTACATTTGGAACTAATGCATTGCAGTGAATGATCTTTGATTCTATTCTCATTTCTCAACCCCCTTGTTGGACCAACGTAGTCTCCTTTTTTTTTTCCAATATATAGATGCTTACTACACATCGCTGTTAGATTGTAAGTGTACGAGCTACATAAACGAAGTCAGAGAGAACGCTAATTCACTAATATTACTGATTCACTATGGTGACTGAAGGACATGCTGCAATGGCTCCTTAATTGACCAGCCAAAGCGAGCGCCGATGATGAGTGCGATTAGGTAGCACTGAGCACCTGCCTAGCAGAATCTAGAAACTGGATCACATATTAATAATATTCTTAATGTAAACTAAATGTAACTTACCTCTGAGTGTGAGCTGCTATTCGGGAAAAAAAATGTTAGCATTGTAGAAACACAAAAAATAATTCTCACTGAGCCCCGGAACATCAACACAGAGCAGGTCGAGGTCAAGAATATTCGCCCAGCGGTGAGCCAGCTACTGGAAGGTGCGCCGAATCTGGCTGGTGCGCTGCATGCACAGGCGCACCCTTCCCCAGGGCAGCCGACGCTCCCTCGGGGGTATCCACTTCCGGGCCTGACGTGTGCTGCCACCATGGAGTGGGGTTGGTGCTTCACAAAGAAAACTAGTGCTGCCACCTCCTCTTCGCTGAAGATCGCCCTCGGCTGCACACTTGGGTGGTGGCACCGGCCGCAAAGTAGACGACCCTCTGCCATGGCACTGGGTGGGGTAAAGAAAGATGAGAAAAGGAAGGTAAGGTAAAAAGTAATAAGGAAGTAAGGAGAAAAATAAACAAAATACAAACAGCCACAAACCCTCCCGCCCCCTAAATTACAAAAAAAACGTAAAATACACAAACACAAAGACACGCACTAACATAATAAATAAAAATGAGAGGTAAATGATAGGGGGAGGATTAAAGTGATTAAAGAGGGATTGAAAATTAGGCCCAACACCATAACAGAGTAGAAAAACAAGATGGCTTCGCCAATGCGAACTGCGTGGTGCCGTTTGCACATGATTTGGAATGCGAGAACACACATGAGAACTGCGTGCTGCCGTTCATGCGTGATTTGGAATGTGAGGACGCATTCCGCATTGCTCATGGCAATGCAAACGGGTGCCTGGCAAACTCCGTCCGCACGCGGAACTCTGCGTAGCATGGCAGAGTTTTTTAGCCACTCTACGGAGTTCCACGTAGCGCAACCCTGTGAACTCCACCCGGGCCTACAAAACATCAGAAATGGAAGGGCACTAACTGGAGACAGACTGCGTGACTACATTTCTCAGTAACCGAGGGCAGGCAGGCACTGCAGCTGCTCAGTACATACTCTCATTGATCTGATCATTCATGACTGCGCGCTAGCCTAAAAAGCAAATTTTATAGCATATTATAGCAAGTGCAACGAGGCGATTATAGCGGCACTGAGTCTCGCAACAGGTTGGGTCATGTCAATGCCCATGAAAGGCTGCTCCACTGACCTGGGATGGACACAGTGCCCAGCCCCGTCCTGCACAACACACGTGGAGGGCAAGGGCAGGGTTCAAGGCATAAATACTTTGTTCTATTTGTGATAAAGTGTTACTCAAACAGCATCAAGTGTCACACAAAAGCACACTGAAAAACAGGAAATGTCACACACAGGCAGACTGCAAACTTGGCGTCTATGCATGTGCAGGGTCAAGGGCCTCCTCACCTCGGGATTGGGGAGCGTTTGGTAGGTCCTGGGTATGTCGCAATAAGCCTTCAGGGTTCCAGCACAAGACAGTTATTATAATACCAGTGATTGGGGTGCCCACCACGTGATTTACTGCTCCGACTTCTCTATAGACCTGAGGACATACCCAACACCCTAAAACCCCCTGCCCGCCTAAGGATCCCCTTCTACTCCCCTCTGCCACTCTAACCGTTAGGAGCCGCTGGTTGTCACGGACTCTATCTGCTGTACCATCACCCACTCACCTCTGCTGGCCTCTGTGCCCCGGTATGGCTGTAACACAGTGTGGCGCCCCCTGCTGGTAGTTGATGTAGTTTGCCCCCAGGGATGCTGCACGAATGGCCGGGTTAGTGAGACAGTGGGAATTTCCATCATTGTCACTAGCAGTGAAAGGGCCTAAAGCTGCCAGGCCAGCTGCAGGAGCGGCCCAAACCCTCAGGGCCCAGCCCTGCTCGCGGCAGCTCTGCTTGGTCTGGTGCAGTCCCGCCCACCCACAGGAAGGGCCAAGTCTGTTTACACACAGAGCTCACCCCAGACTCTCCCCTGACAGGCTGAGCGCGCAGTTGGTCAAGGCTCTAAAAATGTGTGATTAATGCAGTGATGCGGACCACATATTAAGATGCGTTAGTCTAATGCCTGATGCGTGGTACTTGGAAGGGCTGCAAGATAAATGGAATAGCAATAATCCAGCCTTGCAGAAATTAAGGCATTCCTTATCTCTGTACATTGTTGTAATTGCAATAAACGGGTCTTAGTCACATCTTTAACCTGTTCCTCCATAGTTAGGCCTTAGTCAAGCTTTACTTTAAAGTTTTTTAAATTTGGCGCAGTTGTGGGTTTTGGCCCATATATGCAGAACAGAACCCATACTTCCACACTGTTTTATGGTGGAAAGGCATAAGAATTTCTGTCTGTCTTCCAGTTTTAAATTATTTTGAACTATCCACCTTTGAAGACTGGCCAGGCAATTTTATAAACTTGCAGCCATGATAATTGGGTCACCATCTATACTAAACAAGATTTGAGTATCACCGACATACATTAAAGATGTTGACCAAAGCTTTAAATCAATTGTGCTAAAGAGGGTTATGTATAGATTTAATTAAGAGGAGATAACACCAACTGTTGAGGAACTACTCAACTCAGAGTTAATGCCTCTGAAAGACTGGAGCTTAACCCACCTGCACATACTGTCCAATCTGTAAGGAAACTATGAAAACAGTTTAAGGCCATCTCATCAAGACCACATTCTACCAGGGGTTATAGGAACAACCTTAGGTCTAAGATGTCGAAGTAACAACTTGAGGTCTAAGGTGCTGAATGCAGGAGACACACCTAATAATATCAAAGCCACTGATACATCACGATCAGCGTAGAACCAAAGGCCCTCTAAGACAGCTGTAACTACAATTTCTATGCCACAACCAGCACAAAAACCTGCTTGGTTTGACAAAATCCGTTAACTTGCCACATAGGAGAGGTGGTACATCTAAATTATCTAAACAGTCTGGGTCATGTGTAGGTTTCTTTAACAGTGGAAGGATCCCAGCTTTTTTCAGATCCACTGGAACCTCACTTGAGTGGGGCAAAAAGAATTTATAATGGCTGTGATTGCCTTTTGAAAGTTACTTAGGAGCCAATTGTGTACTTTTGCCGGTAGCAGAAGTTCAGCTATTATTTTACCAAGTCGAAACACTCCTCATCATTCAAAGTTTTGAACTGACTGAATTTTCCAGGATTCTCATTTCGATCAATTCAATAATCAATTTGTTCATCGTTAGTTGATTGAGTTTTGAATACGTTGTCTTGACTTTTGGTCAAAACATTCCACAAATAATTGCCAATCTGTTAGCCAGGAACTTCTTATAAGCCTGCTGAGGTTTTTCTACCCCTGTGCTGAGCCCTTTTTTGATATTTGGGGTACTTCTTGCTTTTGCCATCATTACGTTATGTCCTCAAAAGGTATGCACCCCAAATCTGGATTCTCCTTTCTAACATACTGGGGATTCTAAAGGTAACCAGAGCTTGGAGAGTCCCTTGGAGGAATTCAGACAGCATTTTGCAAAATGCCTTCTTTCTTGCACACTAGCTTACGTTTGTAAGCGAAAAATGTAGAGAAATCCAGTTGGTAATAACAAATGTTCTACTATTGCGTTCCCACACGACCCGTATTGGCTTACAAGGCTTAAATGAATAAATTAATAATTCTTTGTGGCAGTGTGGGCAAGCAGTTTAGGCTTATCCGAGGGTAGTATTAAGCATTTGTTGTACACACAGAGTCAGTAAATGAGACACACACTCAAGAAGAAACGCGAGACCAATTTAGTAAAAATAACACATTTTTATAGTTATATAGATACCAAGATTATCTAAATCAGGTAAGTACTTTAAACGTTATCAATTTTTACAGTAGAAATTTTTACAGTAGAAATTACAGAAATTTTTACAGTAGAAATTACAGTCAGATTTGAGGCATGAGCCTCCAACCCGGTAATATTTTCCTATGGGAGAAACATTCACTGCATAGGTGCACTTACAAACAACTTACAGGACTGTTCTTCTGGACTTAAGGTAAGTAGGGGCCAAGGTCCAAGAAAGCACCAACAGTTCAAGTTTACCTGACCTGGGGTGTCCTGGTGCAGAGGTGCTTTACACAGTGGTAGCCTTGAATGCTACAAACAAAAGTCAATGGGGAAAAGTACCTGTAAGGAAAAGACTGCAAGTGGGGACTGAGGGACCAGTCCAGCAGAACCCAAGGGGGGGATATCGGCTCTTGAGGGTCTTATGACTACAGTGACACCAGGCTCTCACGGTTCTTGGTGCACCTGCAGAACAGGGAAAAGAAACACAGCAGGGCCACTCTCGGTGTGGAGCTGGCCTCTCTTGGAGTCCTGTGGAGTTTCGACTGAACACAAACAAGCCTTGGTGCTTGCAACTGGCACCAGTACCTCAGGTATTGGTGCTGGGCGGCTCCTGAGGGTCCTGGCATCCCCAAACTTAGTAGGGAGATGGATCTGACCTGGAGCATCGCAGACCTTTTTAGGGTGCTGCTCGTTTAGTCGGCCTGGGGGTCGACCGAACGCTGTACCGAACAGATGAGGTCAGTGCCTGCTGGTGGAGGGAAGTGGTTCCTCCACTCCAAGGGATATTTTTCTGGGTCGATGAAGTGCTGTGCAGACCTCCAAGGGTTTGCGAAGGCTGTTCTACTTCTGGATGAGTTGGGGCCGGTGATTGTCGGGAGAGCAGCAGCCAGGCAGGGTTTTGCGCCAAGTTAGGTGCTGGTCCACAGTTCTCATGCCTTTGGCTCTTTTTTGTCCTTCTTTCAGGTAGACAGATCTGAGTTCCTGCTCTCATGGGGCCACCTAAATACTACATTTAGGGGTGTTAAGGGGAGTGAAGGGTAGTAGATAATGGGCTACTTACCTTTGGGGTCACTACACTCCCTATATGACCACTTCCTGTGGGGAGTGGGCATAACCCTGTCCCAGAGTTCCTAATTCCCTCAAAAACAAGATTGGGGAACCCTTCTTTCGTGGAGAACTTCAGGTATCCCACCTTAGGCGCGTGACTAGCCTGAAGGTGCCACACGCCTACCTCCTGGGGCCAAATCGGCCTCAGGGCAAGGGGGTGGCATCTCCCAGGTCTGGCGGAAGCGAGGGTCACATATCAAAGGCGGCTGGTGTTTTGAAGCCCCTGGCCTTGATACAAAGCTCTAGCCATCCTGCTGGAGGAGGTGTGAGCACCTTCCATCAGAGCAGGCATTGTTTCTAACCTCAGAGCACAGGCTCTCACCTGCAGGGGGTCAGAAACTAGTCTGTAGAGGCAGGCTGGAGGATACCAGGCAGCCAACCTACTAGATACTGGTATGTTTTTCAGGGGGTGCCTCCAAGGAGCCCTCTGGGTGCATGTCATAAGAAATCTGGTACTGGTAACAGTACAGATTTATTAAGGCAGGGTGTTTGTTACCAAACACCCTAGGTTTCATTAAATCCATCATGTAGCTGGGGAACTCGTAATGACCAGTGCCCAGTCCATATACTTAAGATGGCTTCCCTGTTCACTTGTACTACCTAGTAATTGAACTAGACAGCACAGGGTACTTCTGCTCATGCAGATAGGCTCCCACATGTAATATAATGCACCCTACCATATGGCTATAAGGCCTGCTGGATGGGTGACTTACATATATTATATGCAGTGACTTTGGCATGGCACTCAGTGAGTGTGCCATGTGGTGTTTTCACGCTTGGTTTGCACCATGCCATGCAGCCTGCAATGGAAGTCTGCATGCAGTTTGTATGGGGGTCCCTCAGGGTGGCCTAATACATGCTGCAGCCCTTAGGGATCCTCTTTAGTAGCCATGTGCTAGGTACCAGATGTACTATTTGCAAGGGACTTACAGGGGTGCTAATGTGTGTGCCAATTGTTACAAAATTAGACCACTTTATATTGTTTTTAGGGAAAGAGCAATGGCACAGGGACCTGGTTAGCAGGGTCCTAGTACACATCAGTCGAAAAACATCAGTACCAGTGGCAAAAAGTGGGGGTGGCCATGACAAAAAGGGGCACTTTCCTACACATATCTTATTTATTTGCAAAGTTTTATATAGCGCTGGCTAGACCCGGAGGTATCAGAGCGCTTTACATGAGGATCAGAGCGTTACAGGTTACATAGTTACATCAATTGCAGGCTTCAAGTAAAGACATAGGAGAAAACAAACAAAAAAACACGAGATGCGGGGGAGGGAAGGAAACACAACGGGCGACGAGGAAAACAATGTCAGATGTCCGGCTGGGTAGGTGTCGACCGAGGGGGTGAACCAGAGCCAAAACTCCTCTATAGCTGCGTGGGACAGCTCCACCGGGCATCGGCCAAGGTTGCTCGGGCTCCGAGGTAAGAACACAACAGTTATGGTATCCGCCCAGGGGGCATCGTCAAAGTTCCATCGAAAGGCACCGGTCCTGGTGTTACTGGGAAGCGTCGTCCGCTACGTTCTCCAGCTGGCCCCCAGGGCAAAAATGGTGAGAGGAGAGGTGGAAGGGACAGATTCCAGGGTCGGCAGATTGTAGGACAACCCATCGTTCTTGCCTTCAAACCTCATTGGCGGGGGTGAAGCTGAAGAGGGGTTGTGCCTAGAGACTTGGTCCTCATCTGAATTTAGTCCTCTATAGCCCCCCCACCGTGACATTGTGGATTTGTTCTGGGCGTCATTTTTGAGTCAGGCAAGCCCGGGCCTGGTTTTCCTGAAGTCTTAATTTTGAGCCCACTCAGCGAGAACTATCTATGTCTCTCTGAGTGACTGAGAGGCTCTTGCATCCTTTTTGATTATCTGAGGGTTATTCCCCTACAGTGCTGAACTCCTCCCTGGTCAGGCCGTTTTTCCTTTTCCAGTTGCTCTACATCTGATGTGTATTATCCCTGTGCCAAGGATTGCTGTGTGGGGACAGATTAAGGTTGCGTCTGCATCACCTTTAATTTATTGCTTCGTCCCCTCACTTGCTGTAATTGGGCCCGTGAACTGTAGGAGCGTCACGACCCGGCGCCATCTTGGGGTCAGGCAACTGGCTTCTTCGCGTTGGATCTCTACTACTTGGGCCCCCCTGCCGGATTCCCTCGCTCCGATCAGGTATTTTGTGCCCGTTTCAGTGTGGGCTGACCCAGGGTTGTCGCCTGGCTCTCGGGCTGGGTCCCCTGCTTTATTCTCTATGCGGGCGCCTTATGAACTCTGCATTGTGCGCAACGTGCGGCTCACACTCACCTCCGTCCCGGCGGGATGGGCCCACACTATTGTCTGTTAGTCTCTGTGCGGGAGTGGAGGCTCTCTCATACCCGGCTCCTCACCCTGTTCAGGGCGCCTCTTTCGTTGGAATCCGCCCCGGTCTAACCGCCAAAGCTGCGGGAATCTCTCCGCGCCTCAACCAGGCCGCTCCCATTTCTTCGCGATCGGGCGCAATCAGTTCTTCTCTCTTCACTACTGACTCACAATTTCATCTCTCCCCAAGCGCTAGCCCAGTACCAACACGGTTCCTCCGCAGCGATCAGCAGCCGTCAGCCGCAACCGGACCTCAGAAGCAGAGCGGGTAAGCAAAATTATACAATGCGGCGAAATCTCCCCAGCGGGGTCAGCAGGCACTTCAAGATGAGGGCCGAGGGGTCGGGGCGTTGTTTGTAGGAGAGAACGGAGGTCGGCGGCATTACGGTGCACTACAGTCGACACCGGGCACGTTCTCACAGCTCCCTGGGCGCCATCTTAGAATATTCACCGGCGAGGACGTCACAGCTGATATCTCAGCGATGCTCTATCTGAGAAGGGCGATATTGTTCTCCAGGTGATCCGCCTGCATTCCGGTGGCGGAATTGTTGTTTTGGGTGGGAGAACAGTGCGGCGGAGCGCCGCTCAGGAAGCTGGAAGGAGGATTCACCACAGAGCATCAGCTCCGAGCGGCCATGATGAGGGGTGGCTCCACCTCCTTGCCCTCTTGATAAACAAGCATTGGCATAGCCAATAGGTCTCGTCTTTGGGGCCTTATAAGTGTTTAGCCAGAGCTATTGACTTTGCCAATGTCTTCAAGCTGTGCTGTAGAGAAGTGTGGCTGCTGTGCAGCATGCTGAAAAGTTATAATAAAAAAGTGTCAGAAGCATTTTTGTTACTTTATATATGACCAAGAAGGCATTATGTAAAACTGAACGACCATATTAAAAAAGTATTTACAATAAAAAATGTCCTCAGTTTTCTTTTGTTCTTGCAATGCTGGCAACTTGTTTCTGCCTATTGCAATGGTTGTTTGTTAAAGCTTTTTTTTTGAGGGGGCATAAACAATCGGAGGGTGAAGGTTGGGAACTAGTACATGTATTATAACACTAGCAGCGGCCAGACGCTAGGGAGAATCAACAGATGCCAGATTCCGAGAGCAGGCTGAGGTGGTGCTGAGTGATGCTGAGGTGGTAGTGGTGGTGGTGGTGACTGTTGCGGAGACGATGCTGAGGTGATGCTGAATGATACTCAGGTCTTGCTGTGGTGCTGAGTGATGCTGTGGTGGTGCTGAGTGATATTGTCTTGGCGCTGAGTGATGCTGTGGTGGCCCTGAGTGATGCTGTGGTGGCCCTGAGTGATGCTGTGGTGGCCCTGAGTGATGCTGTGGTGGCCCTGAGTGATACTGTTGTGGTGGTGCTGAATGATGCTGTGGCGGCGCTGAGTGATGCTATGCTGTGGCGGCGCTGAGTGATGCTGTGGCGGCGCTGAGTGATGCTGTGGCGGCGCTGAGTGATGCTGTGGCGGCGCTGAGTGATGCTGTGGCGGCGCTGAGTGATGCTGTGGCGGCGCTGAGTGATGCTGTGGCGGCGCTGAGTGATGCTGTGGCGGCGCTGAGTGATGCTGTGGCGGCGCTGAGTGATGCTGTGGCGGCGCTGAGTGATGCTGTGGCGGCGCTGAGTGATGCTGTGGCGGCGCTGAGTGATGCTGTGGCGGCGCTGAGTGATGCTGTGGCGGCGCTGAGTGATGCTGTGGTGTCCCTGAGTGATGCTGTGGTGGTGGTGAGCGATGCTGTGGTGGTGGTGAGCGATGCTGTGGTGGTGGTGAGCGATGCTGTGGTGGTGGTGAGCGATGCTGTGGTGGCGCTGAGTGATGCTGTGGTGGCTGGATGGGTGAAAGGGTAAATGGTTTGATGGATGAGTGGATGAGTGAATGAATGGAAGGGTGGAAGAGTGGATGGATGAGTGAGAGGATGGTTTGGGTGAAAGGGTAAATGGTTGGATGGATGAGTGGATGGATGGGTGAAAGAGTGGATGGATGAGTGAAACGGTGGATGAAGGGATGGATGAGTGAAATGATGGATGGAAGGATAGATGATGGATAGGTTTGCAAATGGTTGAAAAGGTTTGGATATGGATGGGCACACAGATGGAAGGACAGAATGAATGGTGAAAGACTGAATGATGGATGAAAGAATTAATAAATAGATGACAGAAAGTAAATTTGAAATGGTGGATATCAGGGTTTTGATGGAAGGATGAATGGCTAGATCCATGGACAAGAGAATTCTTCTGGGGAGGGTTGTGATGACTTACTTTGCTTTCTTGGTGCCATATGAGCTTTAGTTCAAAGTGGGAGGTATTTAAATTTTCTGGCTACTGCCTTGCCTATGTGTTACTATTCAGTATTTGCTGTGTGCTTATGTGTGGGATCTATACATCATGCATATGACATTTTGAGTGACACCCAACTGCTAATTGAATGTTACACTAGTAATTGTAAATGTTTTGATTTAGGTGTAAGGTTTTAGGGAGAGCCTCATAGTGCCATGAGCTGTGATTGAGATATATATTGTGTTTGTAGCAATAGGCAAGGCATCAAAAATAAACTATGTAATAGTGTATCGACAGTGCATTCTTTAAGAAAGCTGCAGGGAAAAGCACACTTGCGACTTCCGTCAGCTTGTGCAACTCTCTGCGAAGCCCCCATAAGCAAAGTCAGATTCCATATTTTAAGTTCCACTTGCTGAAACACCTATAGTGGGTTCATCACAGCAATCCTCCCTTTAGTTCACCTATGCGTGCCGCTTTACATCTCACAAAGGCACTCAGATAGGAGATGCTAGTAACAAAGTCTATCCAAGCAGATCTTCCTGACCACTTCAATCAATCAATCAATCACGGCATTTATAGAGCGCGCTACTCACCCGGGAGGGTCTCAAGGCGCTGGGGGAGGGGGTAAGTTACTGCTCGAACAGCCAGGTCTTGAGCTGCTTCCTGAAGGCGAGATGGTCCTGGGTTCGCCGAAGGTGAGTGGGGAGGGAGTTCCAGGTCTTGGCCGCCAGGTAGGAGAAGGATCTTCCTCCGGCGGTGGTTCTGCGGATGCGTGGTACGGTGGCGAGGGCGTGGCTGGTTGATCGTAGCTGGCGTGTGGGCGTGTAGAAGGACATGCGGTCGTTGAGGTACTTTGGGCCCAGGTCGTGGAGGGCCTTGTGTGCGTGGGTGAGGAGTCTGAACGTGATTGTCTTGCTGACGGGGAGCCAGTGCAGGTCTTTCAGGTGTACGGTGATGTGGCTGTGTCGGGGGATGTCCAGGATGAGTCGTGCGGAGGCGTTCTGGATGCGCTGGAGTCTCTTTTGAAGTTTGGCTGTGGTTCCGGCGTAGAGGGTGTTCCCATAGTCCAGTCGGCTGGTGACGAGTGCCTGGGTGACGGTCTTCCTGGTTTCAGTGGGGATCCATCTGAAGATCTTGCGGAGCATGCGCAGGGTGTTGAAGCATGAAGATGAGACGGCGTTGACTTGTCTGGTCATCGATAGGGAGGAGTCCAGGATGAAGCCCAGGTTGCGTGCGTGGTCCGTTGGCTTGGGTGCGGTGCCCAGGGCCGGGGGCCACCAGGAGTCGTCCCAGGCGGAGGGTGATGAGCCCAGGATGAGGACTTCCGTCTTGTCTGAGTTCAGTTTAAGGCGGCTGTTCCTCATCCAGTCGGCGACGTCTCTCATCCCGTCGTGCAGGTTGGCTCTGGCGGTGGTGGGGTCGTTGGTGAGGAGAGGATCAGCTGGGTGTCGTCGGCGTAGGAGATGATGTTGAGGTTGTGTCGGCGTGCGATGGCTGCGAGGGGCTCATGTAGACGTTGAAGAGGGTCGGGCTGAGTGAGGATCCTTGTGGAACGCCGCAGATGACTTCGGTGGCTTCGGATCTGAACGGGGAGAGGCGGACTTCTCTCACCAAACATGCCTGCTCAGGACCATGAGTTGTAAACAAAATATCAGACTGGACAACCCAGTGCAGTAACCATATAAATAGATTATTATCATATTAAATACCACAAAAAGACCTGCACAGTTGCTCAAAGCTGCACGCATACCGAAAATCTGTGAAGTGCACAATTGTTTCAACCTAATATAAAACTTATTTTGACTTGTGCTTAAGTGGTTGTCTATTTACTTACTTTTATACTATCAGGCAACTTCCTCTGATGTGTCTGTAAAATTTACCTTTTATCCTGAATTTTTACCTTCTGTCCTGAATTTTTGTCCTGAATTTTGACCCTCTGTCCTGAATTTGCACCCATGCCAGTTGGTCACCCTAGTCGCAGTATTGTTGAAGGAAGTCAGTTTTAAGGACCCTAGGCCTGCGAGGGCTTAAGGGGGCAGGAAAGCATTCCCTGAGCTCGGGGATGCCAACTGGCAGGGCCAACGTGAAACTGTGGGGTGAAGGGGGACGCGGGGCAGACGCAGCACTTGCAGCATCAAGAGCTTCACGGGCCAACAAAAGTACAAGCAGTTGGTAGCAAGCTGAAGCTGGGAATCTGCGACAGGGCATCACCACACCCCCCTCTCTCGTGGACATACAACCAGATATGACAACGGCGCCTGCCGAATATAAATATTGAGCAATGTTAAAACCGAAAGTGTATTTGATGAATGACATTGATATGTACCGTCTGCGTGCAGTAGTTAAGCATTGACCAGGTGTGGTGGCCGATTGCGCAGGTGATATTTTTGTGAGCCTTTCTCTACCTCTTTGAACCACGCCTACCCGCTAATCTCTGCTTCCCTCTACCCCTCCTAATTTGCCTCGTTGTCCCTCTCATCTGGAACAACGTGCACCCACCTCTGTAATTGATCGCGCTTCTCCGATCCATCTGTACCACCGTCTGCCACCTCTCTACTTGCCCTGCTCCCAAATCCACCCTCCACATGCCACTCTCTTCTATTTACACTTGTTCACACAACTCAGTCACCACTCTCTCCTCTCCTCGTGTCGGTCCCGGCACCCCACCAAAGTCTGGGGCACCTACCGCCGCGGCCGCTCAGCGCCAATCCTCACTGTCCTCAGACCATTCTTACCGATCTGCGGGGTTCCCTCTCCCCCTGCAGTTCTTGTACATCATCCATGTTTCTCCGTCACGCGTCACTTCCGGCAACAACTCTGAAATCAGTTGCCCAGAGCAACTGATTTCAGGCCACGCCCCTCACATAATGTTACCCGCATTAAACCCACCCACATTTGACATAATTGCGCTCTATTTTGCCTGAACCACTCCCACAATTCCGTTAAAGGTATCACCTATTTAGGGGGAGTTTGGCCGTCTTCTGTTAGAGCCTGCTCCACAAACCTCGGTGCTGTTGACAGTATTTTTGTAAGTCTTTCTTATTACGGTTCGGGGTGGCGTCCTCGTCACAACCAGAGAAACAAGCGCGCGCGCCTCGCATTGCAGCAGGGGGGGGGGAAGAGGAGGGGACCTGCGCGATTCCCTTGCGGGAGCGAGTGGCGCCAGGAGCGATAATTGCTACCATATGGCGCCAGCTGCTCGCTCCCGCAAGTGAATCGCCAAACGTGCACGCGTTGCCATTGAAGGCAATGGAACGCGTGCACGTTTTTGGTTGAAAAGCTGAATCGATTACAAAAGGTCTTTTTAGCTATGCAGCGCATGCGCGCTGCGTAGGCGAGACCTAAAAAGGCATCCCACTTGTGTGGCTGGGCCTAGCGGCCATGACACACTACACGCTAAAACACAACCTGGAGACATCCCTTTCACCCAGCAAAATCAATGTGCTTTTTTTTAATAATGTGGGTTTCGGTAGATTTTGGGCCCTAGCTCAGCTACAATCCAAGGAAACCTACCAAAACTAGACACTTCTGAAAAACAGACACCAAGGGCAGTTCAGGATGGTGTGACCTGTGTGGATCGCACAATGTTGTTTTACCCATGATGCTTGGCCAGTCTCAAACGTTTGCTAAAAACACACTTGCATCTTCCTCATATTTCTGTGAGGGTATATTTCTGAATCTGCAGGGAGCCACACATTTTCCATCATCCAGCATTTCCACACTTGTCCTGATAAAAACGGTATACCCCTCCTGTGTGGTTGGGCCCAGTGTACACAGAAGGAAAGACCCCAAAAGAAAACATGGACATATCAACCTACCTGTGGCTAGCAATGTGTGTCGCTATGGATTTTGGTCCCTAGCTCAGCTGCCACCCAGAGAAACTTACCAAACCCAGGCATTTCTGAAAACTAGACACCCGGGGGATTTCAGGATTGTATGACTTGTGTGGATGTTTTAAACCCAGAAGCCCTTGCAAGCCTCAAACTTTGGCTAAAACATGCTTTTTCTTCACATTTCTGTGAGAGAAAGATCCAGAATCTGCGAGGATCCACACATTTCCTACTACCAGCTTTCCCACACTTGTCCTGATAACGATACCCCTCTTGTGTGAGTGTGCCAAGCAACATGGACAAACCAAATGTTTCCTCTCAAATTCTACTTGTTTTTTTTTTTTGCAATGTGGGTAGCTGTGGGATTTTGGCCGGGGCTTAGCTGTCAGCCAGAGAAACCTATTAAACTCAGACATTTCTGAAAACTCCACATCCAGGGGAGTCCAGAGTGGTCTGGCATGCGTAGATAGCATAATTTTTTTTTTTTACTCAGAATGCCTTGCAAACCTCAAACTTTTGCTAAAAGAAACATTTTTCTCACATTTTTTTGATGGAAAGTTCCGGAATGTGTGAAGATCCACAAATTTCCTACCACTCAGCGTTCCCACACATGTCCTGATAAAAATGGTTCCCCACTTGTGTGGTTTGTTCTAGAGCCTTTGACAGGAACAGAACAAACCAAGGGACATGTGAAGACCATATAGACCTCGCTAGGTCATTGTTTTAATCTTTTCCTGTCTCGCTGTATGCAGCACATCACTTGCTACATTATCTGTCAGGCAGCTTAAAGCTTTTACATCTGCCAGCGCCCTCTTCACCATACAACACAGCAGGCTGTCTGGCTTTAGACATTCCTCCGAAGTAATTTGATCTATCCTGTCATATTGACCCTCGCCTATCCAAACCAACATTTAAAAGAACTACCTTTTATTTTTCAATTGATCTACACTAATCGTGATCTTAGAGGGCCTACATTTATTAGGCTAAAACGCATCAACCTTCTTCCAGAGGAGTTCACCACATCAATTAATTTTTAAAGCAATTAAGAAAATCCAAGGAAATATTAAGGTTGCAAGTAGAGTTGTGCAATCTCCTTCAATTACTATACGAACAACCTCGGGGTGTAGAGCAGTTCTTGGCTATATGGTTTCCTTGCTTACATATGATCTTACTAGGGACATACTCTTCCACATTTAAGACGGTGTTTACAGTGATGTACTAAAATGTCCTGGTTCCCATCACCATTGCTATCAGTCCTCAATGATGGTGGACAGGTGCTTGGTTTTTAGGAACCTCCAATGTTTCAGACTTAGGAAACCTTAACTTAGTTCTGTTAGGGTGATGAGGCGAAATCCCAGTTAAAGGGAATAATAGCATGACTGGTCTGTGCTATTTCGAAAAGAGGTTGAATAGAGCAAGACACACTGTCACTGAAGACGATACCTAGCATATGTCCGGCTCCATTGAGTAGAATGTTTTGATGAGATCTTAAAATGAGAGAGTGATGGTAAATATTTAAACTTCTGCTGATCTCTATCAGAAGATTTATCCAAATGCACATTAAAATCACCAAGTAATATATTTTTAGTATTAGACGATGAGATGTAACTTAAGTGACCGCTCAATCGTTCATGTGTTCTATTAAAACAGCCTTTAGGTGGCCTATACTAAAGTGAAATGTGCCACTCAACTTTTACAGTGTCAATAAGTTTTACCATTAAAATTTCCAAATCAACCTGAATGGTCCACGGACCACAATCAGATCCTTTAACAATCCTTCAGAGGGTAATAGCCTCTATTCAGCTGCCTGTTGTCCACACTATTGCTAGCGGACTCATTCAATCAATCAATAAGGATTTATAGAGCACTGCTAATCGCCTGCAGATGTATCCAAGCGCTGCAGGCCTTGCTGCTTCGAGTGGAATCAGTTCAACAGCCAGGTCTTGAGTACCTTCCTGAATTCCAGGAGTGAGTATGAGGTCCGGAGGTGAAGGGGAAGGTGTAGGAAAGTGCCCCTTTTTTGCATGGTTACCCCCCACTTTTTGCCTGATTCTGATACACTTTGACTAAATGTGCACTGGGTCCCTGCTACTCTGGTTTACAGTGCCTGTGTTCTTTCCAAAAACTGTACCTTTGTTTTCATAATTGACACATCTCTGGCATACATATAAGTCCCTTGTCAAAAGTACCAGTGGTACCAAGGGCCTTGTGACCAGAGAGGGTCTCTAAGCGCTGCAGCATGTATAGTGCCACCTTAAGAGGCCCCTCACCAAACACTTGCACACTGCCACTGCAGCCTGCGTGTTTTGGTGCAGATAAAAGTGAAGAGTCAACCTGGCACACATCCCTTTGTGCTAGGCCTGCAAACACTACAAGAGGCATAGGTAAGCCACACCTTCACCCCTACAGCAGGCCTTCTAGGCCTAAGTCAGGGTGCACTATACTTCTTGTGACGGCATAACTGTATTCCTTTTTCTTCCCCCTTGCCTAGCCTACAAGTTGGAGTCCCTCAGGGTTCTTGTCTTAGCCCAACGCTTTTTAATCTATATATGTCCCCTTTAGCAACGCTGGTAGAGTCTTATGGGGTAAAGATAATTTCATACGCTAACGACACTCAGCTGGTTTTTTCTTGCAACAGAGGTAATGAGTTCGATGGGGGCATGATTAGATCCTGCCTCACCGACGTCTTCGGGTGGTTGGAGGAAAACCAGCTGAAGTGTAACTCTGATAAGTCAGAAATAGTCCTCTTCGGCTTGCCTACAGTGCATGACTGGGGCCAATGGTGGCCGGAGGAATTTTCCCCTCCTAGTGTGGCTCAACCTATCGTCAGAAACTTGGGAATTCGCATTGATGATGCTCTTACTATGCGTTCCCAAGTTCAGGCTTTGGTTGGGACCTGTATTGGATTGCTTCGGATGGTGAGAAAGTTTCTTCCATTAGACTGTAGAAGGACTGTGATCCAGGCACTGATTAAATCAAGGCTGGACTACGGGAACGTCCTCTACTTAGGTGTCTCAGATTCCCTCCTCCAACGTCTCCAGGTGGTGCAGAATGCGGCGGCCTGGGCGATTCTTCGCCTAAAACCAAGGTCCCATATGGCACCGCACCTTAAAGCACTACATTGGCTCCCAGTTAGGGAGCGGATACAATTTAAGACCTTAGTAATGTTTTTTAAGGCTCTTCATGGTAAAGGGCCTAGCTACCTTAGAAGATGTGTCGGCTGGTATACTCCGACTAGGGCACTTAGATCAACCTCGGGGGCACTTGTTTGCGTCCCGAAGGTTCGCCTGGCACGCAAGGGTGGCAAATCCTTCAGCCTCTTGGGTGCACAGGCATGGAACAAACTTCCTCTGCCCCTGAGACGTTCTAAGGATTTGATGAGTTTTAAAAAACTGTTGAAAACCTTGCTCTTTGGAAGCTAAACCATCATTAGGCTAAGCAGCTATGTGATTCTGCAGCGCCGGGACACTCCTTCTGGAGTAGCTGAGCGCTATATAAACTTTTTCATTCATTCAATCATGAGCAGATATGCCCCTATAGTGTCTAAGGCCATTCTTAGACATTATAAGTGTATAGTAAAGCCATACCGAGTACATAGGCTGGCAGCTTGGTCAATACGAGTTCCACAGCTCCATGATGGCTTCACCGAATCTCAAGATGTTTGGTAACAAATATCTCAGAATAATGAACCCACACTGATGCCAGTTTTCGATTCATTAATAAATGCACTCAGAGAGCACATCAAAGGTGCCCCCTGAAAACCTACCCAACCGCAGCCTGCCACTTTCAGACATGTTTCTGACATGCTGAGGTGGGAGCCTTTTGCTCTTGTTGGTCAGAAACAAAGCCTGCTCTGGGTGGAGGTACTTCTCACCTACCCCCAAGCAGGGACTGCATTCAGGGCAGTGAGCCTTAAAGACTTCCTGCCCTCTGTTTTGCTAGCCAGGGCTTCTACAGCTAGTGGAGATGCCCGCCCCCACGACCAAGCCCCACTTTTGGCGGCAAGGTTGGCGGGTAAATTAGTAAGCAGGAGAAGTGTGTTCCATCTCAGCCAGGACCAACCCTAAGGTGCCCTGAGCTGAAGTTACCCTCTTCTTTCAAAATCATTGGATGTGAGGATTTTAGCCAATAGGATTTGGTGGCACCACTGAACCTTAATCCTCAGATTCCAAGTGGCCTAAAGAAGAAGAAGGACTGAAGAGCCATGCAGCAGTGAAGACTCCAGATGACAAGTGACTTGGCCCCAGTCCTACTGGCCTGTCTGCAGCCCTCAAAGAAACCTGTCCAAAAAGCGACTCTTCCTGCAGGCTCATAACCTTGGGAGGACTGCCTGCCTTCCCTAAAGACAAAGAACTCCCAAGGAACAGTGGCCCTGTCCATAAAGAAATCAACAAGAGCTCCAGTGCCCTGTTGAGCTGCCCAACAGACCCCCGGACCAACCTCTGCACCCTACACCTCCGGCCCAAGATGAAGTCCCCCCCTTCCTAAGAAGGCTCTCCAGTGGTCCTAAGCTTGAGTCCACTCCAGAGTGACCTCTCCTTGACTCCACGACGAAGCCTGCAGCCTCAACATGAAGGGTCCCCCAACCGTGATCGGCTCCAGTAAGACTTCTCCAACGTCTAAAGACACCCCTGCACCTGCAGCCCCCCGGCCTTTGGGAACTTCACCAAAGGAGTCCCCGAGTTCTTCAGGATCCCAACTTACCTCCAGAGCCACTGGTTCCCTTTGTCCAGCATCCTGGTCTGAGCCTGCACCCTTTGTTCAAGATCTTCAGTCTCAATTGATTTGCATTGGGCACCCAATGCTGTGTTGGCGCTCTGCAACCGGCAGCCCTGCCAAGTACCACACATCAGGCGTTAGACTAACGCATTTTGGTGTGGTGGTCCGCATCCTTAAATTGGCTGGCAAACAGAGATGGAGGACCGCGCTATTAAGCAAAGCAGCGTGCTGCTCCGGCAGCCTGAGCCCACAGTGTGTGAAAGACTGTAATACACTCTACAGTGCAACTGCACTGCTCTGGTGTCGGGTTATTACATGTTTACAATCTCTCTCATCTGCCAGCCAGGTGGTGGTTCCGGTCGCGCCAACCAGGCTGGGCTCAGTTGTGCTCTAATTGGCTCCAGCACCGCACCGTCATTCACAACATTGTCCTGAGTCTACTAAGTGGGAGGCGCGAGCGGGCGGAAGTTTAGTTGCGGTCCGCCGCTGCTCGCACCCCCGCAAGTGCCTCTCATTATGATGCCATGCGACTGGGCCAGGCTGCTGGAGACTCCTCGTCGCTGCAGTGAGTTTAAGTCACTCTCAGACTTAGTTGCAGACTCGTACAATAAATATTGACAGCAATCATAACCCCACAACATGGCGTCCCTGTACATGCTGCCCCCTTGTCTCATAACGTGCTTGTGGTGTGGGAATGTTGTGCACGGTACTCTCTCCCCCGTACTGAGGTTCCATTCAGGACCTGAGATAGCACGGCCACTGTCCTCGTGTCTGTGCTCATCATGGTGCGTGAGTGTCGTGCACTGCACACCCCAGTGATGTGCTCCATTCACGGCATGAGAGAGCACATCCCCTTTCCTGGTGTCTGTGCTTGTGGCGTGTCAGTGCTGTGCACTGCACAACCGCATGTTGAGGCTCCATTCAAGGCCTGCGGGTCTGAGAGAGCATGACTTCTGACCTGCAAAGAGCCGCTGGATGCAGGACTGTGGCTCGGACCGGAGGTGCTTTAGTACAACGTGAGTCACTAGGCGCTACACACAAGACAAGTTTTCATTCACTTAGAATAAGGTAATTGACAATGTCCTGATCCATTTTGCATCTTTCAGCCCCGGTACCTGGTTCCTTGGATGCTGCCCCCCTAATTATCGGTTTCCAAAAAAGTGACCTTTAACCCAGGACATATCCTCTTGGAGGCGGCAGATCTCACGGGGGGTATTTATGACTTCTGTGGTAACGCTTGTGTGTTGTGCAGCTGGCATTGTACCCCACTACTAAAGTCTGCACCTTTAGGGAATATTATACTGTGTGTATCTCTTCTTGTACATCTCTTGTGATATTAAATGTTTACCACAAGGCGCCCTGACCTTCTCAGGCTTCCTTCATATTTTATAAACATTCTAAAATCAAGATAAAATAAAATCCTTCCCTGGGGAGACTGCTGCTACCTCTCCCTGGTGAAGCCTTGTAGTGCATTAGGAGGGGCTGCTCAATCATGCCATGCTGTGACTGCGGCAGCTGGAATCCAGGAGTTAGCGGACTACTGAGATCCGTGTTGGGGCCTCTCACGCCCTGTTACAGACTCGGCCGGGGTCCAAAGATGGGTGTAATTTGTGATATTTATACATTTCCCTCGACTTCATTGCTTAATTTTGCTTGTGAGAAAGTGTCACTCATTGCATTTGAAATGTCACTCATAATTACATTGAAATTATGAAAATGTCACACATAGCAATCTGAAACATTGCCAGCTATGAACCAGCCTCCTCTGTGCTTCTGAGGGTGTGTGTTTGGTGCTGCCTCGTGCGCCTCCTTACCCTCAAATCCCACCCCCCCCTCCCCCCAGTGCTGGTCCTAAACCACTGAGATTGACACCCAACTCCGAATTTACTTACCTGCATCTGGCACCTCTTTGAGTGCCCCTAGTCTCCATTGATTAACATTGGGCCTAGTGATTGAAAATGACCTCTGCACCTGGTCGCCCCCGTGCTGGGGTTACTGGCCTGAAACCGGTAGTGGTCTCTTCCAAGAACCCAGTTGAATGTATGCTAGGGAATGATCTGGAGACCTCAACATGGGCTGAGGTAGAACTGAAACCAATGCAGCCATGCTTGGAATCCCTGAGTTGGCACGTGTAAAAACAGGGGCACAGAGCCAAGCACAGGGTGAAAAAGAAGTGTTGTTTTCTGGAATAATGGCCCAATCTTTCAAGTGGAAAGGTAAGAAGACTGGGGAACCAGCTTCTGTTCAGCAAAAAGCCCAGGACCCCTCTCCTCAGGGAGAGGACTTCTCAACCCAAGAGGGAACTGAGCCTATGGAACTTTAACCTTACCAGGGTGAACTCCTAGAGCTCTAGGGAACAGCTGTGCTAGACTAAAACTGTGAATAGGCTAGTCAGCCATTTCTACTGGTCAAACATGACCCAGAAAGTAAAGTAGTTTTGCAGTTCCGTGTCACCTGTCAAGCCAGTGGCAAAACAGGTAGATACTCAAAGGCCCCCTCAATTCCACTACCAGTAGTTGGGGTTCCATTTGAAAGGGTAGGTGTGGACATAGTGGGTCTCCTGGATACACCCACAGCATAAGGAAATACATATACTGACAGTAGTGGATCATGCTACCAGGTATCCTGAGGCATTTCCCCTTAGGATTACTACAGCCCCTGCAGTAGCCAAAGCCCTCACGGGTAGGGTTTTCTAAGGAGGTGGTATTAGATGTTCAAACCATGTCTGCATACCTGAAACACATATGGAATGAGTGTGGCGTGACCTATAAGTTCACTACACCTTATCACCCACAAACCAAAGGTCTTGTTGAAAGGTTCAACAAGACATTGAAAGGTATGATCATGGGACGCCCTGAAAACCTCAAAAGGAAATGGGATGTTCTTTTGCCATGCCTGCTTTTTGCCTAGAGAGGTGCCTCAGAAGGGAGTCGTGTTTCCCCCTTTGAACTTCTGTTTGGCCATCCTGTTAGGGGACCACTTTCTCTTGTGAAGGAAGGTTGGTTGAAGCCTCTCCAGTAATTGTGGACTATGTACTAGGCCTACTTTCCAGGACGGCAGAGTACATAGGGAAAGCATCCAAAAATCTTGAGGCCAGCCAAGAGCTCCAGAAGCTCTGACATGACCAAAAGACTGCACTGGTGGTGTTCCAATCAGGACAGAAGGTGTTGGTTTTGGAGCCTGTGGCACCAAGGGCTCTCCAAGACAAATGGTGTGTTCCTTACCCTATCCTAGAAAAGAAAAGTGAGGTCATCTACTTGGTGGACCTGGGCACTAGAAGGACCCCCAAGAGGGTGATTGATCCATGTGAACCGCCTCAAACATTTGTGACAGGGCTGATGTAACCATGCTGTTCATTACTGATGAGAATCAGGAAGCAGAGAGTCATCCTCTCCCTGCCCTCCTTTCCTGCGGTCCAAAAGATGGGTCAGTTGATTGAGTTGTCTACTCAGACACCCTCTCTGCCCAATAGCATGCTGACTTCAGGCAAGTCCTACAGCAGCATGCTCAGCTCTTCTTCTTAACCCCTGGACAGACACATTAGTGTACCCATGATGTGGACACTGGAGACAGCCTGGCTGTCAAAGCAAAAATGATCTATCGGCAGTCTGACCAAGTTAAGGAGAGCATCACAGCTGAAGTAAGCAAGATGCTGGAGTTAGGTGTTATTGAGACCTCTGAGAGTCCATGGGCCAGCTCAGTGGTCTTAGTCCCCAAGCCTCACCCACAGTGGGGAAAGAGAGAAATTAGGTTTTGTGTGGACTACAAAGGTCTCAATGCTATCACTAAGACAGATGCTCACCCTATACCCAGGGATGATGAGGTGATGGACAAATTGGGTGCAGCCAAAGTTCTCAGTACTTTTGACTTAACTGCAGGGTACTGGCAGATTGGCATGGCTCCAGGAGCCAAAGAAAAGGCAGCATTCTCCACACCAGATGGGCATTATAAGTTTACTGTTATGCTCTTTGGCTTAAAGAATGCCCCTGCCACCTTCCAAAGGTTGGTGAATCAAGTCCTTGCTGGGCTAGAGACCTTTAGTGCAGCATATCTTGATGACATTACTGTCTTCAGCTCCTCCTGGCAGGATCACCTAGTCCATCTGGGGAAGGTTTTGCCGGCCCTGCAACCTGCAGGCCTAACTATCAAGACATCCAAGTGCCACATAGGGCAGGGGACTGTTGTATACTTGAGCCACCTTGTCAGTGGAGGCCAAGTGCAACTCTTACAACCCAAGATCCAGACAATTCTGGACTGGGAAGCTCTAACAACCCACACCCAAGTGAGGGCATTCCTTGGCTCGACTGGGTACTACAGGAGGTTTGTGAAGGGGTATGGATCCATTGTGACACCCCTCACACAACTCACCTCCAGGAAGATGCCCAAGAATATAAACTGGACAGTTAGTTGTCAAAAGGCTTTTACCACCCTGAAAGAGGCAATGTCCCCAGCACCAATTCTCAAAGCTCAAAACTACTTTAAGCAGTTCATTGTACAGACTGATGCCTCTGAGCTAGGGATAGGGGCAGTCCTATCCCAAACCAATGGTGATGGCCATGACCAGTCTGTTGCTTTTATTAGCAGGAGGTTACACCCCAGGCAACGGTGTTGGAGTGCCATTGAGCGGGAGACATTTACTGTGGTGTGGTCCCTGAAGAAGTTGAGACCATATCCGTTTGGTACTCACTCCCTTATTCAGACTGACCACAGACCTCTCAGATGGCTTAAGCAGATGAAAGGTGAGAACGAAAACGTTTGAGGTGATCCACCTCCATACAGGGAATGGACTTTACCGTGGAACACAGACCTGGGGCTGCCAATGCGAATGCAGATGGACTTTCCAGGTTCTTCCACTTAGACAATGAAGACTCTCTTGGGTCAAGGTTAGTCTCATCCTCTTTCGTTTGGGGGCAGGTTTGTGTAAGAAGGTGCCCCTTTTTGCATGGTTACCGCCCACCTTTTGCCTGCTTTCTGATGCACTTTGACTGAATGTGCACTGGGTCCCTGCTAATCAGGTTCCCAGTGCCTATGTTCTTTCCCAAAACTGTACCTTCCACAATTGGCACACCTCTGGCACACATAGGAAGTCCCTTGTAAAAGGTACCACTGGTACCAAGGGCCTTGTGACCAAAGAGGGTCTCTAAGGGCTATAGCATGTATTGTGCCACCCTAAGAGAACCCTCAGCAAACACATGCACACTGCCACTGCAGCCTGCATCTTCTGGTGCAGATCCAAGTGAAGAGTTAACCTGGCACACATCCCTGTGTGCTAGGCCTGCCAACACTGCAAGAGGCATAGGTAAGTCACCTCTGCAGCAATCCTTCCAGCCCTAAGGCAGGGTGCACTGTACCTCTTGTGAGGGCATAACTGCATGAGCAGATATGCCCCTGTAGTGTCCAAGTCCATTCTTAGACAATATAAGTGTATAGTGAAGCCATACCAAGTACATGGGCTGTGAACTTGTCAATATGAGTTCTACAGTTCCATGATGGCTTCACTGAATCCCAAGATATTTGGTATCAAACATCTCAGTTTAATGAACCCACACTGATGCCAGTGTTGGATTCATTTATAAATGCACTCAGAGGGCACCTCAGAGGTGTCTCCTGAAAACCTTCCCAACTGCTAGTGTGTAGCTGACTGGTCTGCATCAGCCTGCCACTTTCAGACATGTTTCGGATCCTCTGAGGTGGGAGCTTTGTGCTCTCGTGGGTCAGAAGCGGAGCCTGCTCTGAGTGGAGGTGCTTGTCATCTACCCCCAAGCATGGACAGCATTCAGGGCAGTGAGCCTCAAAGGCTTCCTGCCCCTTGTTAGGCTAGCCAGGGCCTCTCCAGCTAGTGTAAATGCCCATCCCCCTGACCAAACCCCACTATTGGCGGCAAGGTTGGTGGGAAAATTAGTAAGCAGGATAGGTGTGTCCCATCTCAGCCAGGACCACCCCTAAGGTGTCCCGAGCTGTAGTGACCACCTCCTTAGAAAATTCTCCATATTGGATGTGAGGATTTTAGCCAATAGAATTAAGTGATACCCCCTCCCCAAATGAAGGGGACATACAAAGGGTGTAGTCACCCTAAAGGTAAGTAGCCCATTGGCTACTACATGCCAGTACATCTAACACCCCTAAATTGGTTATTTAGGGGTACCCCTGAACCTTGATCCTCAGATGCCTGGTGATTTATAGAAGGACAGAAAAGCTATGCAGCAGTGAAGGCCCCAGACGACAACGGACTCTGCCCCAGCCCTACCAGCCTGTCTGCAGCCCTCGAAGAAACCTGCTCCAAAAAGTGACTGCACCCGGGTGCCTCTGTGCCGCTGATGGTGTGTGTTTGGTGCTGCCTCGTGCCCCCCCCCCACTGCTGATCCTAACCCCTGTTGATTGACCCTTGCCCCCAACTCTGATTTTACTTACCTTCAACCAGCACCTCTTTGAGTGCCCCAAGTCTCAAATGATTAACATTGGACCCAGTGACCGAATATGACCTCTGCCCCCGGCCGCCCCAGTGCCGCTGGTGGTACAGTCTCTACACTTACCTGACCCTTGCCCATCGTTGAGCATAAAACCCAAAGGCTGGATTTGTAAGTCGTAAACATACCTGTGAAATTGCATTATTGTATTCCTCCCATACGCTAACATTGAACTGTTAGAAAAATGGACTGAGTGTCCACTTTTCATACTGGAAAACTGTGATATTGTAAAATGTATTTTAGTGCAACAAAGTATCTCTGGTTTAAAATAATAAGAATACAAAAAGTAATACTGTCACAAACAGGTGGTCTCGGTTTTAGTCATTGAGTGTGTAATCGTTTCTTGCCTGAGTGTGTACAGCAAATGTTTAACACAGACCTCTGATAAGCCTAACTGCTCGACCACACTGGCACAAAAGAGAAAATGAATGTTATCTACTTTACCCTCTGTAAAGCCTCTGGGGATCCACTGGACTCTGTTCACACTATACCTTACTTTGGTATAGTGTATACAGAGCCAGCTCTCTACAGTAGGTGGCCAACATCATCAGAATTTCACTCTTTAAATCATTGTCTCTCATCCACACTGTAAGAGTGTGTACAGCTGTGAAAACGAGCGGTATTGAAACAAAACTCAGGACAATACCTTTGTCGAGAAAGATGTAACTGCCAGGACCCTCTCAGGACTAATGACAAGATCCAGTTTAGAACCCTGTCATGGATACCACCCATGTCTGATTGAGAGACCTAGATAGAAAGGTTGATAGTGTCAGATGCTGTCGAAATCTCTAAATCCCCTATGCCAGTGGTACGACAACTATGATTGGACTGGCCACAGTAGTAGACATGCAAGTTAAGGGCTACTACTAGGATTGGCATTGCCACTCTTCTCGACCCACAGTCGACAAGAGTGCCACCACAGACATCAGAACACTCCATAACCAGGGAGAAACTGCGGCTCTGATCCTCCTTGATCTCTCCTCCGTGTTCAATGCCGTCTCCCACAACACCCTTTTCAACAGACTCTACAACAGAGGCATACAGCAAGACGCCCTCAAGTGAATTGCCTCCTTCCTCACAGGACGCACACAGAGCATCCGACTGGATCCCTTTATCTCCACACCCAAAGACTTCACATGCGGTGTACCACAAGGATCATCCCTCAGCCCCACCCTGTTCAACATATACCTGACCCCCCTCGCAGACATAGTCAGATCCCACGGACTCAACATAATCTCCTACGCAGACGACACCCAACTGATCCTCCTGCCCACTGAGGACTCCTCCAACGCCAAATCCAACTTCCGCAACACAATGATCAACGTAGCCAAATGGATGAGAGACAACTGCCTCCAACCCAGTTCTGACAAAACCAAAGTACTGATATTTAGAAAGGACACCTCCCTATGGGACTGCAGCTGGTGGCCTGCAGAACTCGGACCTACACCCACACCGACCGACCATGCACGAAACCTTCAATCAATCAGCAGTCTGTAAAGAGCTGCTAATCACCCATGAGGGTCTCAGGGCGCTGGGCAGGGGAGGGGCTGCTGATCCATCTGGGTGTAGAGGTTGTCGAACAGCCAGGTCTTGAGGTCCTTCCTGGACTGGGTCAACGACGCGGTTTGCCTGAGGTGGAGGGGCAGGGTGTTCCAGGTCTTGGAGGCGAGGTAGGAGAAGGATCTTCTTCCGGTTCTGGTCTTTTGGATCCTTGGCATCATCCTCGACAGCCAACTGACCATGAAAAGACAAGTCAATGTAGTTGCCTCCTCCTGCTTCCACACACTTTGCTTGCTCCGTAGAATCTTCAGATGGATCCCAACCAACACCAGAAAGACCGTCACTCAGGCCCTCATCACCAGCTGCCTCGACTATGGCATCTCCACCGAGCTCCTCAGAAGACTCCAGACCATACAGAACGCTGCAGCCTGACTCACCCTGGACCTCCTCAAACAAACCCACATCACACCCACCTGAGAAACCTCCACTGACTCCCCATCCAGCAGAGATGCCAGTTCAAGATCCTCACGCACACCTACAAAGCCCTCCATGACCTAGGACCTATGGGGGCAAAAGAAGAACAGAGTGGTACCAGCAGGGAAACAGAGGGAAGCAATATGCAGGTGGCAAGCAGGCATGGTCGCAACCCACCACCTGGCGGAAATTTGAGAAGGGCGAGTGCAAATGGGGTGTGTCCTGCAGATTGAAGCATGCTTGTGACAGTTGCTGAGGGAGCCACCCGACCAGGAAATAAAGGAAGGGGAAGGAAAGGGAGTAGTTACAAAAGGCCCCCTTTGAAAATGTGAAACTGAATTGAAAAAGTGAAACACGGGTGCGGGGACTAGCGCTTACCCCAATAAAATGCCAATATCGTATCTAATTGCTCAGCCATTACCATAAAAAAAGTCTATGCAATCTTGCTAGCGTAGTATTTGGGAAAGACTTTAGCATTCCGTACATTGGGCTGGTGGAGGGGAGGCTCTGCCACAACTTGCAATCCTTCACAGACAATGCTGTGGTAGTTAGACGGAAGGTGGCCAAGGAGGTAGAGCTGGACCATGTGGCTGGCCCATTTCAGAAGCTCCCACTAGAAGACTTTATAGTATCTCCTCTGGGGGTAGTCCCAAAGGAGGAGATGGGCCAATTCCGGCTCACCCACCATCTATCTTACCTGGCGGGTGAGTCAGTGAATAATGGATTAGATCAAGAGCGGTGCTCAGTATCTTATGCCACTCTGGACAAGGCAATTGAAATGCTAAGGACAACAGGTAGGGGGTCCCTGATGGCAAAGACCAATGCGGAGTCCACCATCCGCCTCCTCCCAGTGCATCCAGATTATCACCATCTCCTGGGCTTACAACTGAATGGAGCCTTTTACTACAATAAATGTTTACTAATGCACATACTTTGAAGCCTTTAGCACATTCCTGGAATGGGCACTGGGTGAAAGATGCCCTGAGGGTGGGAAGTTACACTGCCTGGACGACTTCCTGTTTGTGGGCGCACAGACACCGAACAGTGCAAGGATGGTGGTGGAACAATTCAAGGTATTGATGAAGCAACTCTAGATCCCACTAACACAGGATAAGATGGAAGGCCCTACTAAGCGTCAGACATTTCTGGGGATAGAGCTAGATTCAAAGGAGGGGGGGTCAGTAGGCTCCCAGAGCAAAATGTAGCAGACCTAAGACAGGATATTGAAGGGCTAATAGCCAAGAAGAAAGGAATCTCAAAGAACTTCTGCAGCTGCTAGGGAAGCTCAACTTTGCTGCCAGGGTTATCCCGGCGGCCCACACATTCGCGAGGCATTTGGCTTGGCTGACAAAGGACATCACATGGAAGCATCACATAATAAGGCTGACTACAGGGGTCAGGAGAGACTTCTAGCAGTGGCAGAACTTCCTGAGCAAGTTCAATGGGACCCTAGTATGGCGGCCCCCTGGGTGACGGCAAAGCAACTGAACCTGTACATGAATGCGGCAGGTAGAGAGGGCTTCGGCGCCATTCTAGGCGCCACTTGGTGCGCCATCAGGTGGCACAGGGGTTGTTGGCACAAGACTGGATTGACAAAAAGTGTGGCGCTGCTGGAGCTATTCCCAATAGTGGTGGTGTTTCTGCTGTGGCAAGAGCACCTGGCGAACAGGCGGGTAACATTGTGGTCGGACAACCACGCAGAAGTCTGTCCAAGAGTGCTAGGATTGCTTCAATGCCATAAGCCGGGTCTGGTGGCTTAGTGGACTAATGCGTCCACTGTAGGGGCCTGTGTACAATCTCATGGTCATAGATTCAAATCCCGGCGGTTCCACTCTGCCTTTCATGTTTCTCAGGTCAATAAAATGAGTACCATTGAGTTGGGTAACAATAAACATCTGTTATTCAGTGCCAAGATACCCTTGGGTGAACATGCGCTTTACAAATACACATGTTGTGTTAGTGGGCTGTCAGCTGGAAAGCAACATAGCAATAAATGCTAGGCATGTGTCTGGTTGTGACAACTCAATCGTTCTCTCTAGTTTTCAGTGGAAGAGGTTCCGCCAACTGGCGCTGTGGGCAGACTAGGCAATGACAGAATTACCAGAAGACATATGGGATGCGGTGGAGCTGACCTAGCATTACTCTGGCCTCAAAAACTGCGAGCACCTACCGTAAGTGTGTGGAACGTTTCAGGAGGGTAACGGAAGGGGGGGGGGGAGGGTCACTAGCACCTGCTCCAGCGACAAAGTAGAAGAATTTATACAATGTTCTTTTGAGTAAGGCAAGTCCAGAGCGTGGGTGCAGTCATATCTGAGTGCCTTAATGTACCACTCAAAGTTGTACGGGGGGTGTACCCAACTAACACATTTTCCTGCCTCGCGGGAATGAAGGGCTGGGGCCGAATGCAACCTAAGAACCACAACACCAGCCTACCAATTGACTTTGAGAGGCTGAAGGCGATCTTACTGACTATCGGGCATATGTAGATCAGCGGGGAGACACACTTGTTCAAAGCAGCTTTCGCTCTAGCTTTCTTTGGGGCATTTAGGGGGAGCGAGCTAGTGGTCCCGTCAAGGGCCACCCCAGGCTTGGCTTGCCTCCGGGTGGGGGACCTACACTTTGGGGACACACACTTGGTAGTGTACTTCAGAAGTTCAAAAACTGACCAGGACGGGAAAGGGAAGCACAAACGACTGGAGTGTCTTGTGGCAAGCGAGCACTGTCCGGTATGCGTGACCCGCAGCTACATGCAGGTCAGGTCGGGAGGCACCCCCACTCTATTCATACATTAGAGCAGGAGCTACCCCAGCAAATTCCGATTCACTGCAGTAATGGTCCAAGCCCTGGAAAGGGTGAGCATCACCATGGCACGATTTGCGTTACATACATCGGGGCAGTCACCACAGCGATGGCACACGGCATGGCAGACAAAGGGATTAGGAGCATAGGAGGTGGAAATCCCCCGCGTTTAAAAGAATACATTTAAGCCATCATCGAACTAACGTGGGGCTCATCTTTCAACGCAGGGGACGGCACGAAAAAATGGATGGTGTGGATAGTAGGACACTCTTACATCACGAGGGCACATCGTGGGCTGTCGCCAGGAATCTGCATGGTGGAATATGGCTGCACAAAACCAAGTTTATATGGCTAGGAAAACCAGGCATGAAATGGAGCCAGCTACTCTCTGCAGTGCGGGATGCGCAAAGGGCTCACGGAAACCTTGCCACAGTGGTAATTCACCTGTGGGGCAACGATCTCGCAGCAATGGGGTGGAAAGCACTGTTGGAAGACATCCGGGAAGATCTGAAAACCATATCAAGGTTGGTGTGCCTGGCCAACATATTATGGTCGGAAATCAGAGAGCAATACGAGTGTTGGGGGTGGTGAGCCAGTGAGTAGTGGAAAGATCTATGCGGAAGATGAACATAACAGTGTGCAAGGTCTGCAAAGGCATGGGTTGGGAATCTGTGAGGCATGGGCTCATCAGCCTAAGGATGCCTAGCTATTATGCGGATGACAAGGTCCATCTGTCTAGTGTAGGCAGTAATATGTTCCTCCTGAACACCGTGGGGGCATTGGAACTACTGGGTTTCTCTTAGGCTTTGGGGGAGCTATTGGAGGTCGGTAAACCACCACTAGTGTGCAGTTTAACAATAAATATCTTCACACAAACACATAAAAGGACAATTCCTGAACAAGGTCTTGGTGCCCCTAATTGATGGGTGAAAGTGAACAGCGGAGGGGCCCTGGGGTGCGCACACAGCTGTGGGGGAGGTTGTCCAACCGAACCAAGACCAACCCTAGTGAGACCTGAGGGGCACGGCAGCAGATGGCATGAAAAATGTGTGCAAAACAAGGGGCATAGATGTGGCCTAAACACAAGTTTGTATTGGAGTCAATAAGAGGGGAATGCTGCCAAAAGGCGACTGAGAGAAGCGGTCAGCATTGTGTTGTTTTGTTGGCCAGTGGAAAGCTGATCGCACCCACACCAGAAAACATAGGCGTCTCAACCGCAAAAGTCGGGGACAGGTAGCTACAAGGTTTAACAATAATTATCTTCACACAAGGACATAAAAGGACAACTACCTGAACAAGGCCCTTGGGATGCCTCACGGTAGGGACACTTCAGGGCTGACAAAAGGGGTAAGAAATGGTCAGCGCTGGGCAGACACAGCACTTGCAACCCAGGCATGGCCTCGGGCCACAATGGCCAGACATTCTGTAGCAGGGGAAAGCCTCGAAGCCGCGACCCTCTATACCAAAGTAATTGACAGAAGGTGAGCGGTCACAGCAGCTGAAAAACAGTAATTTATTAAACCCATTTAAGAGACTTTATGATTTGTAGGATGATGTATTGCGGATTATGGGAGTTATGGTTTTAATATGCAATAAAGATGAGATTAAAAACGGTATGCTTTGGTTGTATGGTAGAAGCACGCATGGCTAAACCATGAATGTCTCTACAACGCTGCCCCAACAGCGAATGGCGTCTTAAGAACAAATTCATTTACCATGCATGCCTTTAACATGCATGCCTATACCATGCAATTTTATGGTAAAGGCATGATTGGTAAAGGGATATGTATGGTAAAGATAATACCACGGCCCCCCTGCCCCGAGCCCTAAAACCCGGCCCCATGTCCTAAAAACGACCCTGACCCAGCCCTCCCTGCCCTGAGCCCTAAAACTGCCCCCAGCCCTGAAAACTGTTCCTTCCCCCATCCAGAGCCCTTAAAACTGACCAGCACGTCCTAAAACTTGGCCAACCCCAGCCCCCCCGCCCTGAGCCCTAAAAACTGACCACCACCCCTGAAAACTACCCTGACCCTCCCTGCCCTGAGCCCTAAAACCCAGCCCCCTGCCCTAAAAACAACCTCGAACCCCCCCACGAACCTTAAAAATGACCCCAACCCTGAAAACTACCCCCACCCTTCCCAAAACCCGGCCACAGCCCCACTTGCCAGACCGCATCCTCTCCCAATCCTTCCTCTTCCTGTGCCCTCGAATCCGCGCATCTAGACCATGCACTGCCTTAGGCATATGCGTGGTTAAGGCAAGAGTGGCCCAGCCCGAGTTGTAAAGGCTGTTTCCCATATTCTTTACATAAATTGCTATTTAAGCAAGGAGCTGAACATATTAATGACCGATGCAATCGTGATAACTTATGTACTAGCTCATGATGTGAATTAACTGCAGCTGTTCTAACACCACAAAGGTCTTGGGGTCCATAATTGATGGGAGAAAGTGAGCAGTAGAAGGGCCTGTGGAATGCTCGCACAGTTGGGGGGGATTTGGGGGAGGGCGGTAGGAGAGAGGTTACACAGACTGCTTTTTAAGTTTGAAAATGTTCTGTTTGCATCACTTGCATAATTTATCTTTAACTTTTCTTTGAAGGTGAAGATACAGTGTCTTCTTTGTGGGCTCTATCCTGAAATCTTGGAATACATAGAGAAGAGAAACTTGGGAGTGATTGATGTCTTACAGTTGATGCTGGCAGATATCAGAGGGCATGATAGAGAAGAGAAACTTTGGGAGTGATTCATGTCTGACAGTTGATGCTGGCAGATGTCAGGGGGCATGGCTGACTGCTTATGGCTCAGTGGACGCAATACTCCAAACCTGCTCACGCTGAGTTCATTTCAGAGAAGGAAAGCCTAGCAGTGTTCACAGTGCCCAATCTGTTGTGAGGCTTTCCATGTTTGGAGAAGGCGATAGTGCTTCAATGACAAACTACATTTCCTAGCAGTCTCTGAATTCTTACAATGTATGGGGATGGCAGCAGTCATCATGGATCATTGGGTATAAAGTTTCTTGGTTTTCATCACATCCTTGCAAGACAATCAGGCTGCAATGTTGCTTCAGCAAGGAACCTGGCACTTGGATTGGGGACTATGTTGTGCAAAGAACAGTTGCTTCTTTGATTATTTGCTGGGGGACAGTTTGTGAATTCAGAGAAGTGTTCTCAAATTCAAGTTTTGTGTTGAGATGCTCTTTAACTAGTTTGCAAATTTCACTTTAAATATTGTTAATGAATCTAGGATCTAGGTTTGATCCTGTGAAGGATCAGGAAGAATTCTCAGGTTCAGATAATGGTTAAACATGATTTGATTTATAGTTTATAAAGCGCTTGAATCACCCCTCAAGGGGTCTTTCCGCGCTAGGACCTTGCTTTCGTCGGCCAGGGAAAGGGACCAATTAAAACAGTGCCGTCTTAAGAATCCTCCGGAACTGCAGGTGATCGGCACACTCCCGCAGCTGGATGGGTAGTTGGTTCCAGTAGGTCGGGGCTAAATGGAAGAACGCTTTACCTCCCTGCTGGGATTTTTTGCAGCGTGGAACCACAAGAAGAGATTTGGACCCAGATCGAAGTGCCCTGGGTGGCTGGTATTTCGTAAATTTGTCTGCCAGATAACTGGGGCCTTTACCGTTTAGGGATTTGTGTACAATACAACATATCTTAAAACGGATCCGCTTGCACACTGGGAGCCAATGCAAGCTCTGCAAGGGGGGAAGGGAAGAGGTGCGGGAGGGAGCATTGGAGATCAGCCGGGCTGCGGTATTTTGGACCACTTGTAGTCTGTTTAATGACGCTTCATTCGCTGAGATCAGCAGAGCGTTGCAATAGTCCAGGCGACTTAATAAACATGATATGTCGATATGATTATGTATAAGATACGAGTCCTTAGCAAGCGATAATGTGTACTGCTGATGATAAGAACCACAGAATATTAATGCAAATGCATGTTCAGTCTTTTTTAATGGGACAAGAGTCAAGTAGAAGCTAACCATATCGCCATTAGAGAATACATATTTAAGAAGCCCCAGATGGTTATCTTACCAATTAAAGAGAACTTTTAATTAATATATATAGCGGTACTTATGTCTTGTTATGCTTTAATTTAAGGCATAGCAGCTTCATACCAGAGTACAGGGAGTTAGTTAAATAAAGAAGCAGTTAAGGTTCATCCTTTCCACTGTTGGGGATAGATGCAGAACTTTCAGGACAGGTTACTACGATACGGCCTATTGTCCTCAGATACCTAATTTAAAGTACAGACGTCAGTACCCAGCAGAGCGGCAGTATCCTGTATCTCTCTATTCTCTCTTTCTAGGTTCCCCTTTCTCCATTTCTAATATTGTCTCTTAATAGTCTCAATGCATGCGGTAAAGGGTGGAGATGGAGAAAGACTGATGAGGGGTTCGCTTCTGTTGAATACAGAGTTATCTAAGGTTGGGGCTTTCTCACAGCAGGCATGGTATCTGCTATTTTATATGATAGTATCTTTTCCTGTTTTCACATCTTTTCATTACATCTTCATATACAATCTTAGCAGGAGGAGGTAAAGAACTGGAGGAGGGAATGCAACAAGGGCTTCTATAGCTAATGGCCATTTAATCCAAGAGGCGATGACATAAGACTGGGGCGTAGGGGTTTATTAGTATGCAATTTACAGGCTTTGCTATGCGCTATCTTCGTATAATTTTATAAACAACGTACTATTAGTTTACCCAAAGAGGAACTTTAATGTATGTCGGGCTCTTGGTCATGGGCAGAAAAGGATTGTAGGTCAGACATCATGTTGTAATCTTGTGCCCTAATATGTCACGCCATCTTGTGGCACGCATTGTTATTCTTTACTCTGTTCTGATGTTTCCGTGGTTACCGGGAGAGCTTGGCGTTCGACTCCTGTCAGTTGGCCTTGAGCTGGCGGGAAGCGGAGTCACGTTCGACCTTGAAGCTTAATAAAGCTTTAATCTTTTAAAATATATTTGTTGTACACCATTGTTTACAACATAATTTTGGCGACGAGTAGCCAGCTCAAAGAGGAGGTCGCAACGTGAACTTCACGGTTCATCACCTGTAGCCCAAGAAGTAGTCATTGTAGGCAACATTTTAAAGCTGTGAATCCCCGACTTCCCATCTCAAAACCCTAGCTGACCGAATTAAAGCAGCATCCCAGCAGAAGTAAAAAGTGAAATTTCGATTTGTGATGGCTAATTCCCTAACCCTTTGAGTTACCTCCCAACTTCAGGGGCAATACTCTGGTGCGTGGGGATGGGACTCCTTGGTGGTTTCATGGTCCTTGTCATCTCAGTTCCTATCCAGTTACGTCAGTGTGAATTACCTAGGCTCAGAAGGGTGAAAGGCCCTCTGCATAACCATTCCACCCTTAGAACAAGAAAGGGTTACACATAGGGTTATTGTTCCTTTGCATATAGTAACATTCACAGTACAGTAACGCCACCCTTTGTGCCCTCTGTATGCCATGCTTCCTCTCAGCCCCTCCTACCCTCTACTCACGTGTTCCGAATCCCAGCTTTATGTCGACGGAATGGGCCGGAGACGTGAGATCCTCCTCAAAGTCCAGGGGCACTACGGTACTCCATATGCGGAAGGCCAGCTTCAGGATGTACCTCTGGTCATCGTGTGGGAGCTGCACACTGTAGCCCTCATCCAGTAAACGCCATTTAACCGTGGGCTTGGAAAATCTAACCAGCGGCGCAGCCGTCCTATTGGAGGAGCTTCTCTTCTTCCGTACTTGGGCCAGCAAACGTTTAAGGAATGGCCCTTCCAGTGGTAGCCCCATGTCATTTACAGAGCTGTTGGCCACCTTCGGCTGGACACTGGTGTTCACCTGTGTGGTGTTTTCTACATTGGTGATGTTAGCATGCTCATAAGAATCACTTGTGTTGGAATTATTGGAATCATTGCTTTTAGGTATGTAATCTTCTTCACTAGTCTCGGGCGCTTTGTGGTCTGGGACACCACAGCGTGGGCTGCTCATGGTTTTCTGCGTGGCCTCATCCAGCGTGCCTGTCACGGGCAGGCCATTGGCCTCTTGAAACCGTTTGAGGGCATTGACAAAGTTGGGATTGAGTTCTGGTTGATCAGTGGCTTCTAAATATGTGGCTTCTGACTGGCCTTCTGTCAGGACAGTGATGTCTGTTGGAGTTTTCTCTTCAGTCGCAGGCGTGCTGGGGATCTGGTAGCGCAAGGACTCCCATTTCACTGGCTCGGTCCAGCCATACTTACGGAGGTATCTCTGTAAGAGAAACAAGCGTTTAATATTGAGCAGAGGCTGGCTTATTCTTTATTTGGATATATATTGCTGTAATAAATGCTGCATAATGACCGTGTAGCATCTATAATAGAATTGCAGGTGGCGCTTGCAGTCACCAAGGAGAGAAATATAATATTACTGTGACAAAGGCAAAAACTACGAGAACAATCTGTAACTCAATATTTTAATGGCCTTTGTAAAGAAGTGAAACTTGGTAAAGTTGGAAAGAAGTTCTTTATTTCAGGAAAAGGAACACCACAGGTCCACAAGATCGTTATCCTTCCTCTCACTCCAACCGCTCCAGCTGCACTGCTCCAAAGCTCCAGAACGTGCAGACGAAGAGATGGAAGAAAAGGAAGGTTACATAAAGTAATGATGCACGCGAGGTCGCGTGCTACAATAAAATACAAAGAATAATAATAATAAAAGAACACAACACATCTTCCCCCTAAAGGAAAAGAACTAAACAAATAAATTAATCTGTTTCACAGATAAAATCATTCAACCACAAAGGTTTGTTTCATACTCTGGAACGTCTATCTAAACTCTTTGAGTTGACAGAATTATCCTCATTTCCACAATACTCAGAAACTTCCACATTTTCCTGATTAGGAATTTTGTTATCATTGTCACAAAGATCAACATCTCCAAGATCCCTTCCGATCTCCATTGCAGGATCAGAATTGTTACCTTTCACCAAGTTATTTATGTCTTCATTCTCCGAGTTATCTGTGGGATTGACACTTTCTTCTTTCTCTGAGTTATCTGTGGAATTAACACTCTCGGGGTCAGAAAAACATTCTTCAGAAAGTGTAGAAGAGTAACCCACAGCAGAAGGCCTGGAATAAACACCATGTTCCCCTCTCAGAATGGCAATTCTCTTCAAATTCCAAACTTTGCCATCATTGAGACGAACAGAATTTCGTAAAACTTCAATGACTTGAAAAGGACCAGAAAACTGGCTTTCTCCTTTCCTTACCTTCCAGGGAAGTTTCACTTTCACCCAAGTACCCACTTTTATTTCTTCAACAACAGACCCCCTATTTTTATCAAAATTGTTCTTGTATTTTAAGTGTTTGTTAACAATTCTATTCCTTACCTCTTCTACAGAAAAATTAGAATTATTATCCTGAATTAGCCACTCAGGATTACATTTAGTCCTTGGATTTCTACCACGCATCACTTCAAAAGGAGTAACTCCCAGAGCATCATGAACAGTAGTTCTATAAATCCAAACGAATTTATAAAGTTGATACTCCCAGTCCAAACCGTTTTTAATAGCCATCTGAATACTGCCCTTCAACACTCTATTAAATCTCTCGATCATTCCATTGCCACTAGGATTATAAAGTGAAGTAGTTTTGTGTCTGATCCCTAATTTGTCAAAATAATTTTTGGCTAAATTGGATTTGAATTGCACACCATTGTCACCAATGATCTGTACCGGCAAACCCTCATTAATGAAAACGTTGTCCATAAATTTGAGTACTTCTGTGGAATTAATATTATCCACTAATTTAATGATAGGCCACCTTGAAAAAACATCAATCATAGCTATAATATACTTGGAAGGTGACCCAACCGGTCCCATAATGTCAATGGCTACTGTATGCCAAGGTTTATTCGGAATGATGGGTTCACACATGTTTGGTCTTAGAGTTTTCAGAGATTTGTCTGAATTGGCACAAATTATGCAATTCCTTACCAACCTCTCTACATCTGCATCAATGCCTGGCCACCAGTACCACTTCTTGACTCTTTGCTTAGTTTTAACCACACCGAAATGACCATCGTGACAGAGAGCCAAAACCTCATTCCTGAGGGACAAAGGAGGAACAGCCCTATCTCCTCTGAAAATAGTATCATTGTTAATAGACCGCTCTTCCTTAACTTCCCAAAAACTTCTCATCTGTTTTTTTAGACTGGATTTGTTAGGCCAACCTTGTCTAATCCACATGATAATTTGTTGTATCTCTTTATCATGAGAATTTTCTTTCCTCCAAATTTCTTCAGACACCCTGGGAACGCCTTGGTCATGGACAAAAGCTACACTCAAATCATCCCACTCACTGTCCTCACATTTTCGCAAATCAACAGGCATACGAGAAAGAAAATCTGCTAATACATTACTTTTCCCAGGAACATAAACCATGCTGTAAATGAAATCTTGAAGACGCATAGACATCCTTGCAATTCTGACTGAAGCATTGAAAAGTCCTTCAGTGGTCAACAATCTCACCAAAGGTTTGTGATCAGTGCGGACAGTGCAGTGTCTGCCCCAGACAAAAGTACGGAAATGTTCTAAACCCCACACACAAGCCAAAGTTTCTTTTTCTATTACTGAAAATTTTTCTTCTGTAGGGGATAAAGCACGTGATGCATAAGCAATTATATATTCCTTACCCTTGTAATCAATCTGAGATAAAACACTACCCAGCCTCTTGTTACTTGCATCTACAGTGATGACGTTATCAAGATCAGGATCAAACCCTGAAAGCACAGGGGCATCGGCGATGGCTTTTTTGACATCAATGAATTCATGTTTACATTTATCAGACCACACAAATTTGACCTTATTCTTTAACAGTTGTCTAATGTTGAACACTCTACTGGAATATCCTCTCACAAATTTGTTGTAAAATTCCACTAGACCTAGAAATGATCTGAGCTCATCCTTACTAGAAGGATGAGGTGCATTAAGAATAGCCTCAACAAGTTTGGGTTTAGTAGCTACTCCTTCACCGCACAGGACATGTCCTAAATAGGTTACTGACTTAACGGCAAATTTGCATTTCGAGTGTTCAACTGTAAGACCATTCTTTTGTAAAACTTCAAAAACTTCTTCTAAAGCTTTATCATGTTCAGATTTGTCTTTTCCAAAGACTAAAATATCGTCCTGAAAGCAACGTACCATAGAATGTTTACCAAAAAGTTGATACATAACCCTTTGAAAAATTGCCGCTGCCGAAGCTAACCCAAAAGGTAAGCATTTATACTGAAAACACCCGATCGGTGTTATGAAAGCGGTGATGTGTTTACTTTCCTCTTTAAGGCGAATCTGGTGGTATGCGGCTGATCGATCAATGGTAGAAAACCAATTGGCCCCTTTGACTAAACTAAGCATTTCTGAAATCTTCGGTAGAGGAAATTTATCAACGACAATGTTGTTGTTGACATGGGGCAAATCAATGCAAATCCTAATTTTGCCATTGCTGTGTCTTGCTATGACTACTGGAGAAATCCACTCCGAAGATTCAATAGGTTCAATAACATCGGCATTAACTAATTTCTCCAATTCTTTTTCTACTTCTCCTCTGAGAAGTATAGGAATATTTCTTACCTTATGAGTTTTAGGAGAAAACCCTCTTTCAAAATTATTTTGTGCTCAAAATGTTTTAACATTCCAATTCTCCCATTGAAAACTTCAGGAAATTTATTAAGCATTTTGGTCCCTGTATCATTTTACTCATCAACAACTAGAACAGGTTCAGGGCTGTTTGGGTTAAGAATAATGTGTAAATCTCGTTGGTCCTTCCACCCTAAAACAGAAGGGCCCCTTTTTGCAATGTAAAGCTTCCCTATGGATTCTCTGTTTTTAAATTTAAACACTAGGGTTCTGAAACCAATCAGATCAATTTTTCCACCAGAAAATCCTTCAGGAGTAACATCTGGTTCAAAAACATTCCTGACAATTTCCTTAACAAACTTTGAATTCCAAACATTTTCATCCACAATTGTGAAAGGTGAACCAGAATCGGCATACATTTGCACATCCACACCACCAATATTCACAGTGCATACAGGCTTCTTTTTCTCATCAGCTAATTTATCGTTGATGTTCAAAAGATAAGAATTGTGTTGAGATGCGTTATTTATACCACAATGCATATTTTTTTAACAATATCGTCCTCTTCACTGGAATTACCTTCTTCAACACACTTAACTTTGAAATCTTTCCTTTTTCTGCAAACCTTAGAACAATGTCCAACCATAATACATATTGAACATCGTTGTTTAAGAGCGGGCAGAATTTATAAGAAGCTAAATGTGCAGGACTGTCACAATGGAAACACCTGAAACCCTCTTTCTTTTTGACATCAATAACATTACCTTGAACTTGCTTTTTAGAATCCTGACTTTTAAATCCTTCTTTTTTATAAGTTTCGTTACTTTTGCTTTTAACCTTGCAAATGACTTCCTCACCTAAAGTTTTGCTTTCAGCTTTTAAAACTTTTGCGCTACGACTAGAGAGTTCTGCTTTTCTTACAATTGCTAATATATCATCTAAACAAGCATCCCCATTAATCCACAGTCTTTCCTGAATCGCTGGATCACAAGCATGCATGACAATTTGATCACGTATGAAATGCTCTTGCAAATGATCAAACTTACAATCATCAGCTAATTTTCTGAGTGCCGCAACATACTCATCAATATTCTCATTAGGTTCTTGTTTTCTCTGAAAAAACTTAAATCTGACAATACCAATACACACTTTTGGAGCAAAATGATTGTCAAAGTCACGTAGAGTATCTTGAAAAACATTAGAATCTCCTGTTCCTACACATATTTTCATTTGTTCATAAATTTGTAACCCTTCTGGTCCAACAGAATGTAGGAAAAGCTTTCTTTTTCTTTCTGGTTTCATTTTTCCATTTTCATCAATGGTGTCAATGAAATTAAGAAAATATGACTTCCATTCACTCCACTTCATACAAGGATTTGCTCCTGTAAGCCAAAACGCTTGAGGAGGTTGGACTGTGAAGTTTTGACTTGCCACCCAGAAAAAGGGACTAGTTCACTGTATTGTGAAAGCAGAAAGATTTCTTGTAGCAAGAAAATGGCTAAAATAATATTTCCAGTAAATGGTACAATGTCAGTTGTAATACAATAAAGTTACACTTCGAAGATTGCAATCAAACAAAATGCCCTTAAAAGTTATCACTAATATAATAAATAAGTGAGAAGGAAATCAAAAAAAATTACTTGAAGTGTAGTATTTGACGTAGGAAAATGGTAATGAAAATCAAAAGAAATCCTTAAATGGTCGCGTAGAAACTGACACGAAGTTCACAGATACGAAGCTTTCAACTGTTCGTGTTGAAATTGACACGCAGAGAATAAAATTAAAGATGGCGCCCGTACGGCGCGTAATGACGTGGGAGGGTCGGCTCGTAAAGTTAAGGCAGGCTGGGAAATAGAACAGCAGTGCGCAGCTGCGAACACTGTGCCTTTTGCATTCGGAAAATGAAAACTCCATGTAAGGAATGCTGAGAGCGCGCACAAGGTAAGCGTTGAGTCTGTTTTTTAAAAAATGCGCATTGAGGAATTTGCTTTAAACCTCATAAAATTTAGCGAGGAGTAAGCAAATAAAGGCTTACCGGAAGAAAGAAGGGTAATTTGTGGATCCTTGATAAAGTTGCAAAATCCCGACAACGATGAAGGACAGGATTCAGTTTTTCCCAAATTAATCAAGGCAGAATTCCTTGAATAAAGCTGCCGCAGTGTTTAAATGCAAACTAACGAGGGATTTTGCCTCCCTCACCACGGCGTTTATGCGAACTGATCTCTCCTCTGAGAGAGAGAAGGAACTAATGGACCTACTACTGACAGCTGCGGTTAAACTTGTACTAACCAACTGGAAAGACACTAGCAAAACTAGCTACAAAAGGTTGGATCAACTGGGTCACTCACCTCAGAGGAGCGGACCGCATGGCTCTGCAGCACTCCCCCTGGAAAGCGTCATCAAGGGGGCTGTGGGATGCTCTGGACAGGTCCCTAGACCACTACGAGCCTCCATAGACAACCGACCCTAGCTCCTACTGTAACGACCCACGGCCCAAGACACAGCACAAGTATGAACCGGGTGAACTCGAAGACGAGCTCAATAACCGCGAGTTGAGATATACGAAATGCAGTTGATATAACCGGCGCTAATGTTAAGCCAAGAATGTATACCTCTCTACTTGCCTGTCCTATCCTCTTTCTCTCTCTCATTTCTAACTTTTCTGTCCTTTCCTCCTTACATATACTTCTCTATCAAAATCTAACCAGCAAGAGGGTAACCGCATAAACAGCACTGTACTAATGTTCTAAGCCAGTTGTGGCTAACCCTGCAGAAGTATTTGTGATTGTATACAGTATATAATAATAATTAAAAAAAAAAAAAAATGCTACCGCAGGGTCCAGGTGTTCCTTGGAACTCGTCGCCAAATTTGTAAAGAAGTGAAACTTGGCAAAGTTGGAAAGAAGTTCTTTATTTCAGGAAAAGGAACACCACAGGTCCACAAGATCGTTATCCTTCCTCTCACTCCAGCCACTCCAGCCGCACTGCTCCAAAGCTCCAGAACGTGCAGACGAAGAGATGGAAGGAAAGGAAGGTACATAAAGTAATGTTGCACCCGAGGTCGCGTGCTACAATAAAATACAAAGAATAATAATAATAAAAGAACACAACAGCCTTAAAGATCCAATCAACATCGTAGGGAGTAGATGGACACATTCCTATTACCATTAAGGCAGTGAGAAGCTTCAGTTAAACCATTGTTGGGCATTTTATGGCCAGACCAAAAAATAGAAGCAAAAACGTGAGTGATTTCTATACCGCGTATTGTGTTTAAGATATGACTATTCCAGCTTTGGAGCAGTACCAGAACTATTTCTATATTTCTGATTTATGCCCAAGAGTCTGCTGCTGAGTTAAGCATTTCAGACTTTTCACTCTACGCCTCTGTGGCATGGTCATTGGTCTCATTAGATGTCGCACCATGTGTTCATCCACTAAAGACAGAAGTCCTGTCCAGCCATCCATTCACCCTTTACTAAACACTAGAAATCACAGCACACTGGATCTCATTTCTTGTGGCCCATCAAGGAAACTCAAACAGTGACATTAGCATCATCCCTAGGTGCTGAAAAGGCCTGTGAGTGGATCGAATTGGGTTACGTGTTCTGTACATTATTTAGAACCGGTATAGAGAGGACTTTGTTTCCAAGGTACGATGGCTGTACGAATCCCCAATAGCACAAGTTTTTTATTAGTACACTTCAGCATTAAAAGAGGAACACGGCATGGCTCCCTGTCCTCGGTTTGTTCCTACTAACCTTAGAACCACTGGCAGCGGCTATACGCCAGACAGAACAGGTAGCAGGGATGGACGCTAGTGGTAGATACCAAAATACTGCTTTATGCGGATGACATACTACTCATTCTCACTACACTCGACTCTTAATTTACCGGCCATAATGAGAATCATTACTGGCTCCCCAGTTTTTTAGGCTAAAAGTCTAGTGGGATAAAAGCGAAGCCTTACCCATATCCAGAATTATAACTCCAGCATCTATAAATGGCTACAACTTCCAGTAAAGAGAAAATAGACTCAAATATCTGAGGATCTAAGTCAGTGGGTGCCTAGAATGAATGGAGAGTGAGTCTCCCATGTGCTAGGTGGGCACTGTTTTGAATTACCCTAGAGAAGAAACCCATAATTGGTAAAGAGGGATAACACCTATTCTACCCTGTGAAAACACCCTCACTGCTAATAACACAGTAACCCAAACTATGGTTACTACCCAAAACACACTGAATAAAGGGGCCGGGTTACATAAACACACACCTCTTTGGTATCATACAAGAGGAGGTCGAACCTTTCAATGGGAAATATGGGAAGAAGTGGGAATACACACCATTGGCCAAGGTAATAAAGGACCCCTGTAGTCTCAAGCCCTCCAAGAGGAATTCCTACCCCCAAGAACCTGAGTGGGGGCAAATACAGCTGACCTGCCTCAAAAGAAGTTTAGCAGCAACTCCCTGGGAATTACCAGCATCCTCAATACTGAAATGCTTAAACACTGGGGAAGATGACACTCTCCACCCCCCAAAAAGGTACATCTTTTAAATAAACACTTGGCAGTGTAGACTCCAACCTTAAGATGATCTTTTGGGGAAAGCAGGATGAGACACTGAGAATATACAGCCAGAGACCAATCAAAAAATTAGGAGCCGTAAAGAAAGTCATCATAACAAGATGTATGCAACACCAATGTGACACCTTTCTAGGTAGAGGTCGGCAAGCCACTGGAAGCTCGAGATAGATGCCTTGCTCTGGCTGAGCTTGATGTCCTCTTGGAAACACAAGCCCAAAACGAGCCGAGCTTTCGTGGCTTCCGTCTGACATCTATGCTCTACCCTTATGCTCAAAGAGTTCAATTCAAAGCAACAACATTTGAGGTAAAACGGACAGGTAAATAGACACCAATTTAGTGACTGATTTGTACAAAGTGAAACTAGAAACCCTGGGTTTCATCCCAGCTTAGCGCTTAACTAAATTGTATGATCTTAGGCAAACATTTTATTTCACTGATTCTCTTTTTACTTCGTTAACACATATAAAAGCAACTTTAAATACGTTACTTCAGAACAGGAGTTGTACAAAAACGTATTGTGTTTGATTTAATAGACTATAATATTGTCCCATATATAGGAATCTGAGGCCCATGGCAACTGACTTGCTTGATAGGTCAGTAATGGCATTATCAACCTGACGGAGGCGGGGCTGGAAAAGTACTAAGTTAATGTTTGTAAATTAATCACTTTTAATAATGACCTCTCAGTACAGTGAATTAATAGGCACAAGACGGGACAGTGCGGAGAGCTGCGGAAATAAAGAAAGCAGTAAAGTAGACGCTGAGCTGAAGTAGAAGCCTAGATGCTTCATTCATTGTGTTCCATGTTTATGGTTGTTTTCCGTAATATTTTACTTTAGGGGAGGTTTTATTAGTGGCCACAGGAATCCAGACTAATTTTATCTCTTGGAACGTGGCAAAATTAGATCGCCCTGAGGGGTGTGAGTTTATTAAGCAGTTTGATTTTTCCCTTTTACAAGAGGCTTGGTCACTGCACCCCTTTACCACGCAGGCTAGGCCAATTTTTCAAATGAAGCTGTATCATCTTCAGGGAAGGGAAGACCCTTAGGGCTGCTCACAACATGGGTGAGGACATCAGTGGAGGGCGTGGTGAGAGAGGTCAAGGTGGATTCCCCATATTTATTGTGTGTTTGCCTATCAATCCCTCATGGCGAAACCCTCTATTTTTATAATGTTTATTGCAGGTCTGCCGCACCCAATGCGGAACCTATTGTCCTGAAGCAATTAAATGTTCACTTAGCCTTGCTGCCCATTAGTGCCAGGGAAATTGTAGGGGGCGACTTTAATTGCCAATCCGAGCCTTTGAGCATAGGGATTCCGTCCCCCTTGTCAGACGAGGATGAGCTATGGTCTGTCCCAGTCTTGGATATTGAGCCTATTAGGAAATGGACAGCCGCTGTAATAAAAATAAATGCATTGGTTTTAAATCTAGGGCTTCGAGCCGTAATGGCAGATCCAACTCTGACAGGGCAGGATTGCATACTTTCAACCGCACTAAGTCAACTAGTCTAATAGACTAAAGTCTTCTAGATCTCAAATGATGGCCCTGTTTGGAGGACATGGTGGTCTTGCCCCGTCAGGATAATGATTGCCTCTCAAGCTTAGACTGAATGTCAAAGGCCCAATGGACATCATGGATAGAAGATTGAGAGTTTCCAGCAATAAGCACAGGGTCAAATGGAGTAGTGAGGAGAACTCACAGAAGACCCCGAGTCAGATCTATAGCATGTAAGCTGACGGGAGAGTGGTCCCCGTGCTCCAGACTGGGGATCACAGTACATCACTGGGGAGAATATCTCAGATCCATCAACGGATTTTTGAAAAACTAAAATGTTTGTTATATGCCGAGGCCAGGCAAGCAGTAGAGAGAAAGCTCCCTTTGTTCTGGTATAATAAAAGTGTAGAGAGGCTAAATCTAATTTAGGTTTAGCCATAAGGAAACAAGACAGGACCCTGATTCAGCAAGCAAAGGGTGCCCACAGAAAGACTCTTGTTGTAGCTATAAAAGAATGGGAACGGGGGAGGTGGGAGAGCCTCTTATCCGCTGCCAAGCAAAGAGATCAACGTGCCTTCTGGAACCTAATGACCTTTGGTACTAGGAGAGGCTCGGTCTTATGGCAACCAACATTGCATCTAGTGACTGGGTAGCACATGTTTCTGATTTGTACATGCAGCCGGGTGAAACATCAAACGACTTTGGTAAATTAATGAGCCCAGGAGCCTCAAGCAAGCTGTTGGCTAGCTTAGGGGAGGCAGAAGATAGTACTGAGTGAGGCATGCAATCTTCATTTATTGATTAAATAAAATCATTACAAAAAGACGGTTCAGTACAAAATTTAAAATCTATGAAGGATAAAACACAAGTTCAGTTGATGCAGGATGCTTTTAGTTTAAAAAAGTGTGAGTTAGATTAAACCGGTTAAAACTCTAAGAGGACAGAGAGCCTCCATAATTACTAAGGTACAGTGCCATTGTTTCTAAGCAAGGCGCTGGATGGCATGCCATGTGCTGAGTTGCCGTTCACGGTCCCCGCACTGTGCCCCTGTTGTGCTAGTAACAGTCTGTTCACTTGAAAAAGAAATGCTGTTGCCCTACAAAAGAGCTGGAGTGACTGACTGTTCAGAAGTCTCATCACTGCGGGGTGGCAGGATCTTATCTGGAGGGCCCGGAGGGTGGGACAAAGCAACTTCTGTCTCAGCTGACTGACGGCGGGGCAGATGCACAAAAAGTGTAATATTGACTTCTCACAACAGCAGCATAAATGACAGCAAGGGTTCTGCCAGGTTTGTTTCCAGGCTGGAGCCTGGTCTTTGATGGGAAGGCTCCCAGGTGGTAAACATCGTTTACAACGATGTTTACACATCGCATGCCATTACAACGCCGTCATTACAACGACAGCGTTGTTACATCGCCGTTACAACAACTTGCTATAGGGGGCGGAAGGTGTTGGATTTTAAATCCAACACCTTCCCTACTGTTGCACAGACTGGAGTCGGAATAGTAAATTATACTATTCCAACATCCAGCGCCCCCCCTACAGCAAGTCGTTGTAATGACTTACATTGTAATGGTCAGCGATGTAACAATGTGTTCGTTGTAATGACCGCGTTGTAATGGCATGCATTCTAAACGCATGCGTTGTAACCTGACCTATTCCTCCCAGGTGGATTAGGAGCAGAAAATATTGGATTGATGAGGATATGTGGCTTGCAAGGTAGGGTTGTGGGCCCCCATTTGCATAGGTTTGCAGAACCATCCATCCATGTTTTTTTCGGGCCATCTCAGCTTTGTCGATTGTCCAGGCTTGTAATTTGGCTGCTTTGTTGGCAATGTTTTTTAAACACGGGAAAACTGATGTTTAGGCCCCAGGCTTTGGTCAGCTTAAGGGTGGGTAGGGCTTGGCCAGTCATTATTTGTTGGCTGGTTCTTCATTTCTGACCAGCACCAGGCAGCCAGTGAATCGGGTTGTGCCGATCTCAATTTCCAACACATTTTAATGAGTGCGGCCATCCTTACCGGGGATTGAATGAATAACCCAAATTCCAGTCAAACCTAAGGCCCGAGAAGTGTTTCGCGGAAGGCCGAAAATGCACTTGAACTGGGTGGACTGAAGTTGGTTTAGAGTAAACGCGTCCCTTCCCTTTAAGAGTTCCAAACCATAAGTAAGTGTAGGAAGGAACTTAGCTCCTATTACTTGTAGTTGATGGGAAGGGTACATGCACCCCAGATTTGTTTGCAGTGTATTAAACGTGAAGCACAATTTGTTTGCCAGGGCCCTTCTTTGTACTAGGTGCTCTTTAAACTTTAATCTGGAGTCCAGTACCACTCCTAGGTATTTATAAGATCTGACCAGCTCTAGTTTGTTCCCTGATGCTTTCCACTTGAATTTGTTGGGGTGATGGTGGTGTTTGCAGATAAACAGATGACCTTTTTAATTGTAATTTAATTGTAGACCCAGCTCTTCTTTGTATGAGAGTAATTTGGTTATCAGGCGCTGAAGGCCATATGGGGTCTGGCTACCTAATACAATGTCGTCCGCTTATTGTAGGCACCTCACTGGGCTCTTTGCTAGTTTGGGTGGATCGCTTTGTTCTTCAGATAACCGTGCGTCTAGGTCAGCAGTGAAGATATTAAATAAGCAAGGGGCGAGCGCACACCCTTGCTTTAAACGTGTGTGTGGAGATCTTCCCTGTTGTTTTATCGCCCTTGCCTAGTTTGACTGGAACGCATGTCTCTGAATATAAGTTGACTATGGCTCTCAGTAGCTTCAGTGGTGTGCCCCATCTTGCCATCTTAGCCCAAAGGCGCTCTTTCGGGACCGTAGCCAAAGACGCTTTTAGGTCGGAAAATCAGGTATATAACTCGGTGGTTTTGAAAGTGGCTTTTACGACGAGGAGACTCAGGGCAAGAAGGTTGCTCATTGTGCTCATGCCAGCTCTAAAACCTGTTTATGAGATTGGAATAATTTTGCTGGCTGTGGCCCAAGCCTCAAGATCGATTAATAGGTTGGAGGCGAATAGTTTGGCTTCAACATCGATGAGCGCGATCAGTCGAGCGTTCGCTGGGTTGGATCTACTGCCTGCTTTGAATATTGGATGGAGGACGCTGCCTCTCCAGGAAGCGGGCATGGTGTCGGTTGTAAAAGCGTGATTAAACAAAGGGGTGGGGTACGAGGCCCAGAACGGTTGATCTAGCTTGAATAATGCGTTTGGAAGACCATTTGGACCTGGGGCCCTGTCTGCTCTCAATCTCTTTAGGGATTTTCGGGACTTGAGATTCTTTCAACCATTGTCCCTCTGGCGGGTTGTCTGTAGGTGTAGTTAACAGTGTGTTTGAGACTGGCTGGTTTTTGATGTTTTGTGCATTGATCGTTTCCAAGTGTGTTGTCCAGTCTGCCTCTGAGATGTCCGCATTGTGATGGCGAAAGCTGCCATTGGCTAGAGTATACAGCATCATTACAACTCTGTTCTAGATGCTTTATAAGGCCATTGATGTAAAGTGAGAATAGCGTGGGGGCAAGTACGCACCCCTGCCTGACCCCTCTACTAATGGGAAATGGCTCTGTAACTTGCCGGCCTGCCCACACCTGACCTGCACATAGTTGTTATTGTGCAGCCTCACTATAATATCTTGTAAATAGCTAGGAACCCCCAACTCCTGCAGCACCTGCCATACAGTTGTCTTAGAAACTAAATCAAAGGCGGAGCGGAGGGCCACGAATATGATGTACAGGGCCTGCACCATTCAAATCCAGTCCTTTTTAACTGCAAGATAAGTGAAATTGTGACTACCTGTTTAGTAGTCAAATATAGCAATATTATGTATTTAGTGGAGTTCTGACAACTTTAGGGCCTGGAGCTACTGAACCTGCTGCATCATTCAAATCATGACCCTGTTGTCTGCAAGGTAACTGCACTTGTGGCTGCCTGTTTACTAGTAAAATATAGCAATATTAGGTGTTTAGTGGGGTGCCTAGAGCTTTTCATCCTGGTGTCACTGCACCTGCTGCACCATTGAAATTATGATACCATTACCTGCTAGATAACTGCACTTGTGACTGTCTTGTTTAGTAATCACATTTAGCAGTAATCTGTGTTTAGTGGGGTACCTAGAGCTTTTGGCCCCAGTGCTGCTGCACCATTGAAATCAAGTCCCTTTTCACTGCAAGGTAACTGCAATTGTGTCTCCCTGTTTAGTAGTCAAATATACCAATATTATGTGTTTAGAGGAGTTCTGACAACTTTGGGCCCCCATTGCTACTGCACCTGCTCCACCATTCAAATCATGACCCGGTTGTCTGCAAGGTAACTGCACTTATGGCTGCCTGTTTAGTAGCGAATATAGCAATATTTGGTGTTTAGGGGGGTGCCTGGATCTTTTGGTCCCGGTGCTACTGCACCTGCTGCACTATTGAATTCATGAACATATTGCTTTCTAGATAACTGCACTTATGACTGCCTGTTTAGTTGTAAAATATAGCAATAGTTGGTGTTTAGTGGAGTTTTAACAACTTTTCACTCCGGATCCACTGCACCATTTAAATCAAGCCCCTTCTAACTGCAAGGTAACGTGAATTGTGACCTCCTGTTTAGTAGTAAAATATAACAATATTAGGTGTTTGGAGGAGTTCTGACTACTTTTTGGCCCAGTGCCACGGCACCTGCTGCACCATTCAAATCATGACCCTAGTGCCTGAAGGATAACTGCACTTGTGACTTCCTGTATGTTGTAAAATATAGCAATAATCTGCATTTAGTGGGGTGCCTGGAGGGTTTGGTCCCGGTGCCATTGCACCTGCTACTGTATTGAAATCATGAACCAAGTGCTTGCTAGATAACTGCACTTGTGACTGCCTGTTTAGTTGTAAAATATAGCAATATTAGGTGTTTAGAGGATATGTGCCAACTTTTGGACCCAGTGCCACTGCACCTGCTGCACCATTCAAATCATGACCCTAGTGCCCGAAAGATAACTGCACTTGTGACTGCCCATTAAGTTGTAAAATATAGCAACAATCTGTGTTGAGTGGGGTGCCTGGAGCTTTTGGTCCTGGTACTACTGCTGCACTACTGAAATCATGACCCTAGTGCTTGCTAGATAACGGCACTTGTGAGTGCCTTGATTGTAAAATATAGCAATATAAGGTTTTCAGAAGAGTTTTGACAACTTTTGGCCCTGGTGCCACTGCACCTGCTGCACCATTCAAATCAAGTCCTTTTTAACTGCAAGATAAGTGAAATTGTGACTGCCTGTTCAGTAGTCAAATATAGCAATATTATATGTTTAGAGGACTTCTGACAACTTTTGGCCCCAGTGCCACTGCACCTGCTGCACCATTCAAATCATGACCCTGTTGTCTGCAAGATAACTGCACTTGTGACTGTCTGTTTAAGTAGTACTATAGCCTGGCTCTTGTGTATTAACTTTATTTTTAACATGCAATGTTTATTACAACATTTAGAATTTGACCATAATTACCAAATAGATTATCAAAATCGATCCGATAATGTCTACAAAGTGCAAAGAAAGGTACATAGCCATGAATAGGAACTGCCACAAACGTTCTAAGGCTGAAGTATCTGCTTTACACAACAAAATACATTTTAAAAAAGCATTCCCGCTTGCTGTTAGGAGCTGTCTGCCTTTTCCCTGGGGAGAGATCTTATCTTGACAGTGAATAGGGCTTAAACAGTGTGAACAGCTTTAGTAGAAGACCAGTATCGTAAGAGCGTGCAGCCGGGGGAAGTTCACCCAAAAAAACAAACGTTCCACACAAATACAGATGAACACACTAATTCGACTACGGGATCTGACTAGAGCCCCCTTGTGAGATATATTAAATACAAGAGATTTAACAAGCAGGTGAAACCTAAAAAGGGGCTTGATAGAGGAAAGAAGCTGTAGATGGTTATGACTTCCACAAACCTTAGTAGCACCAGCTGGACTAGTAGAGAGCAAGAATAGGATGTCAGCTGCCTAGTGGGCAAGATGGGAAGGGCGTTATATCAACAAAAGATTTCTAGGGTGTTTGTTACTTTTTAAGCGATAAAAGATCTGTGTTTTTCCTATGTCGTAAGCAGCATCAATCTTTGTCCACTGGTCAGAGACCTCACACAAGTCCAAACTGCGGCCTGACGTTCTGTATTTAATACATAACTTGTTGGATAGGCTGCACTTCTATATTGGCTTCAGTCCTCGCATGGGGGATTTAGACATTCATTAATTCAGTATTGATCATCAAAGTAAGTCCACACTGAACACCTGTTTGTGCTACAACATTTTACCCCTAGTTCCCGTTAGGTATATCGGGCATCCCTTGCGTTTTTTTATAACTTCTTTTTAGGAGAGGCTGTCTCAGAGGTTGGCTTGTGAGCCACCTCTGGTTTATATTTTTCATTCAGCACAACTATCTTAGCGGTCAAATCAGTATCTCTGGTGGATTTGTTTATGGATATTGTATTTAGAGATTCCTAAGAAGTTGAGGATTTTCCCACTGGTGTTGATTTTGAACAGAGCTCAGATTGAGAGTGGACCCTTTTTTGTGATTTTTCCCAGATGTTTGTGTTACCTTATTTATGTATTTTGGAATTACCATAGCGCAGACTTGGTACATTGGCATTAAAGTGCTTCACAACAGCAAGATAAGTTTTGGATAACAAAAATCAATAAAAAAACAATTAGAAACTGAAAACTACAAAAAGAATAGGCATCTTATATCTGCATTTGTACAGGACTAGAAAAGAAGTTCTTTAGAAAACAGTTATGATAAAAGGACTATAAAGCAACAAAAAAAAGAGAGCGAGTCAACATGTCAAATCCGGCTAGGCCATTCAGGTCAGCCAAAGCAATGTGATGAACTTCGCTTTAACCAAAGCGTCTCTCGAAAAGAGGATTTTGAGATGCTTCATTTAACTTGATCAGGCACATGGGATGGAGCTCGTCTTCTTGTGTTACTTGTGAAGAAAACCGTTACTTACCTGTGATTGTAGTTCCCAGTATTGATTGCCATGCTTGAATCATCCCAGTTGTCCCACAGTAACATCGGAATAGCAGTCCCATGTTAAACATAGCCTAGAGACTTTAGCCAATTGTGATAAACATCCTAATAAAGAATTGAAACATAGAAGAAAGAAGTCCCGTCGAGCACAATGGTGGCCCCCCCTATGAACTAACCGCAGTAGAGCTGGAATTTTCCTCCAAAGCCTGCCCCATTGATGTTAGTGTTTGGAATGGGTTTTTCACAGCAGCCGTGCTCCTCTATCACTGCTGTCAGGGAAAGGTGCCAACAATCAGTGATCTGACTTTTTGAAAGTCCAAGCAGACCATGTGTCCATGCGCCAAGTGAAACTAGTGCCTACCAGCCACCATCATCTGTTTCTTGCTGCCTTGCCTGCTGTTTGAAAACCTCTCCCTACCAACCTTCAAGCCCATCAACTCCTGCCTCAGAATACACCCATAACCCCCATGTGTCACTACTGTCTCGCGCTGTTGACCCTAAACCTCTGTGGTTTCCATTTTGGTAAATCCTTACCCTCTTCAACACATGCACCAGTGTTTCATGAGCACTCAGCTTACTACACATACAGGATTCTACATGACAAAGCAAAATTAAACGCCTGATCGCATGACGTACTCAAGTGTCTCACTCCCACATCAAAGCCTCAACTGACAAAGATGAGTGAAGGGACAAACTTTGTGCCCCCTTTGAATCGACTCTGCTTCCGCACACTGCAATGTGAACTGCGGCAATCTTCACGGAAACGTACATTTTGTGGTCATGAAAATCACATTACAGGGCATCTTTTTGCATCCATTAAAATCTCTTAAACGCTGACCAAAAGAGTTTTTGGGGGATTTTGTTTGGGATCCTTCCAAATGGATGGGGTTATCTAAAGAGTATGCACGAGGCATCCTACGAAGCAGAATCATGACTTCTCTGAGTTTGCTTATAGCACAGGAATTCATTTGTTATACTGTTGGTTTTCAAGTTCTTTTTATTTTTGCAATTCAAATATGATTTTGGAAAGAACAGATGGGTTAACATACTTCAGAGCTCACGTGACTTGGTTTGAGTGCACATTAAAACAACAATGTGCCCAACCACAGTCCCTACTTAAATCCGGACTCAGAGCCATATGTTTTCTAATATTCTAACGTCTATGGGGACATTCTCCCAAAAAAGGGTAAAAGATTGGAAAACATGTTTAATCATCCTTCCAGAGGGTGATGAATCCATTATGAAATCCACACATTAGGGAGCCTTTGGAACTTAAGCTCTAGGTTACTGGAACTCCTAGGGTACACGTTCTAGGCCTCCCCATTAACTCTTTGCTAAGTAGGGTAGTGTGTAGGGGACATTGTCAGGGGTTAAGATGATCAAGTTACTCTAGAGTTTCTAAAGCACACATAATATTTGCTCATTACATATTATGCTGGGTAAAGCTAAGTAATATGTATGTATTGCCAGTAGGAGTTTTCCTCGTTGTGGCCCCCGTGGTGGCAGGGGAGGAGGACGGGTAGGTAGGTTTGGGGGAGGCGGGTTAGTGGTCGCTTTTTATATCGGAAGGGAGATATCACATCCTTGATCTGCAGTACAGACTTTCCAATTGTATTAAATGATAAAGGATGCGCAGTAATGTAAAAAACAATGACATTTCTGTAAAATGCATTTCTTCTCACCCACAGCCCTACATTTGTTTATGAGTAGATGCTGGAAGTGCCCACAGACGTGTAATGCTTACCGGGGCATCTGTGATGTTCTCTTATTGTCTTCCGCCATCTCTTTTTTGGCACATGGTTCTTTTCTGAGAAAGAGGGCAGAGTCATGACTCAGCCTGTATTTGGTCAACGAAGTAAATTAGTCCATCCCCCTGATGAAGGTGCCGCCTCCCAATTTATGAAATGTTGGTGGATATTTCTATCATTGACAGAAACCGCCGTCACGGCAGTTCCTACCAGTGCATTGTAACTTTGCCGGATGACTCCATCAAACAGGACCAAGCCTTAGGTCAAAGTTACAGACTGATAATTTGAAGAATTTAAATCTGTTCCTGAAAAAGAGGTTTTTGTAAATTAAAATGCTAGCACCGATTGTTGCTATTCTTCAGAGCAAAGGATTTGAATTCATCCTTACTTGGATGACTGGTGATCCACTCTGCCTCACAAACAATTCGTCAAGAAAATAAGTGTATAGTATGCTAGACTTTGGAAGATCATGGACTGCTGATAAATCTTGAGAAGTCACAATTGTCTTGAAATCAGGAACTGGAGTTCACCTGGCCCATTTCCAGATGCATCTGAGGTTTGTGAGATGAAGGCTGTGAGCATACGGAGCTAGATGAACAAACTGAGATAACAGACATCAGACTCTGCAAGACGATAGCTCGAGTCCAGGGTCACCCGGGGAGTTTTTTTTATAGGGGGATGTCTTCTGAAGCCTTTGAATCTTCCTCATGTAATCCAACATGATTCTTTTTCTTTTTCTCTTTCCTCTGCAGGCATCGTCTGTCTTTGTTGTTCTCTGAAATCGACTCCATTTGGGTCCTCTGGTATTACATGTTTTAGAACACCGGAATCCAGCAATGCACAATCTAGAAGATATGGTACCTATAACAAACAAGATTTGGGGGACACTGTATTGGTGGTTAAATCCCACAAATCTAGCCAGAGGCCTTCCTTTGACCATGCCGCCTTTGATAGTTGCAAGCAAGGAAGGCTGGGGTGCCAGCCCAGGTCATCTGACAATTCAAGCGAGATGCCTTCTAGAAGCGCAGACTTACTCTTCGAATTGGAAAGGGATGAAGGTGGTATACCATGCCCTTCTCCACTTCTCTTATCTTTTTTTAAATCAATCAATCACAGAATTTGTAGAGCGCACTACTTACCCGCGAGGGTCTCAAGGCGCTGGGGAGAGGGAAGGGGGGATGCTGCTACTGGTCGAACAGCCAGGTCTTGAGTAGCCTCCTGAAGGTCAGCAGGTCTTGGGTCTGTCGTAGGCTTAGTGGAAGGGTGTTCCAGGTCTTGGCGGCGAGGTGTGAGAAGGATCTGCCGCCGGTGGTTGTTCTTCGAATGCGGGGGACGGTGGCGAGGGAGAGGTCGGCGGAGCGGAGCTGGCGGTTGGGGACGTAGAAGAAGAGTCGTCTGTTGAGGTAGGCTGGGCCAGTTTTGTGGAGTGCCTTGTGTGCGTGGATGAGGAGTTTGAAGGTGATCCTCCTGTCGACAGGGAGCCAGTGCAGGTTCCTCAAGTGGGGGTGATGTGGCTGTGGCGTGGTACGTCGAGGATCAGGCGTGCGGAGGCGTTTTGTATGCGTTGCAGGCGCTTGATGAGCTTGGCCGGGGCTCCCGATTAGAGGGCGTTCCCATAGTCCAGTCTGCTACTGACGAGGGCCTGGGTGACTCAGGTAGTGCTAGTAAGGACGGACACCACGGTCCCAAAATCCTACCTGATCAAGCAGTCAGACACAAGGACCCAGTCTCTAGCACACCTTACCAGGTAATCAGCGCTGGGATGCTTCCGGGTAGCCATGCGCTATACAAGTGTCAATTCAATTCAATTCAATCCAATCACCTGGCGTAAAACCATAAACCATAAGACCATCAAATTTCCCGGTCAGCAACTTATTTCGGGGGAAGGACAATGTTCTAGCAGACAGGTTAAGTCGGGTTTTACTTCTTCCCATGACTTCTGTCTAGCACCTCGTATTTATAAAAAAAAATGCCAAGGGTTTGGAACTCCTCAGCTGAAACTCTGTTCGCCAGTGCGGAGAATGCTCTTCTGCCAGAATTTCTCCCCCAGGAAGAGGGTTGTTGGGGGACAGATGCTCTGACATGTCCATGGCTTGACCTAGTTTTGAAAGTCTTCCCTCCCTTTCTTCAATAGCCAAACTATTAGCCCACCTATAGAGGGAGAAAGTGTGTCTCATTCTGGTCGCTCCCTCTTGGCCGAGAATAAGCTGGTTTCCTTTGTTGAGGGTGATGACAAAAATGCTGGAATAGGTTCTTCCAACACACTAACTTCAACTTTGATCTCCGCTTTTCCTTTTACCTCTGAACATATGCAAGTGAATGTGGTTGACGTAATGGCTGTTGAGAGGAGGGGTTTACAAATTTTGGGTGTTTCTTATCCTGTGGCATGTTCAGAGCAGAATTTAAAATGTTTAGGTACTGAACGATCTTATGATCAACATTGGTCATCTCTTTCGAAGTGGAGTATCCAGAGGTCTTTAAACCCTTCTAACTTGGAGTCTAAATGGATCCTTCAGTTCCCTTCAGAATGGTTTTGATAAGGGTTTGGCTATCGTTGCTTTAAAGGTTCAGTGATCAGCGATAAGGGCAGTTTGAGCTCCTGGGGTTATTCCTGAAAAGCATCCTTAGGTAGTAGGCTCTTAAAGGGGTTTTCTTTGACGAGGCCATTCATAAAGTCAACAATTATTTCTTGGGATTTTTCCCTGGTCCTTAAATTATTACAGTCTCATCCCTTTGAGGTGTTCTTTTTAGTAGGCCTATCATTAGACTGTAGACTTGGTTAGTTGTGTTTTCTGTATTTGAGGATCTTTTTGGTCAGACAGGTTCTTAGTTTAGGACCAAGTTTCCACCCTAAAGTTAAGTCTTCTTTCCATCAAGATAGGAAATAACTTTACCTTCTTTTTTTCCCACGCCTACCGCTCCAGAGGAGGAGGCTATACACACATTCAATGTGTTGACAGCAGTGTAGATCTGTTTGGCGAGTGTCACAGGACTATAGACAATGTGAGAATCTGTTAATTAATTTTGGTACATTTTGACATAGACATGTATGTAGGGCTTCAACCCTGACTTTGAGCAGGTGGATCAGAGCTTGGATTTCTGTGGCTTATGCTTTACAGAAGAAGCCTTACCAGGCAGGCTACGGGGCAGGTCCACATGAGGAACATCTACTTCTTCGGCTGAGGCTTATGGGCCTTCAATTTCAGATATATGTAAAGCAGCCACATGTACCAAATCATATACTTTTGTCTCACATTACAGGTTAGATGTGGAAATCCTGGAGTCCCTGGAGTTTGGTGTCACAGTATCAGAGCCGCGATGTCCTTAGCGATTGTTACTTGAATCAGATTGCAGTATACTGCTCTGTGGTTTGAGGGGAGGGAATGATTCAGATACTTCGCAGTAATCTTCATCACACCGAGTACCCTTTTCTCCTGCCAGTACTTACAACCCTCCTTCGCTGCTCCCATTCCACAACCTAGATTCTTTGTCTTTGGTTAACAGGAAGGGTGGTGGGTTCCTACCCCTTTTATTGCCTGTATAGTGGGAGGGGCATTAGAGGGGGTTGGAGGGTAGGACTTAGCTATTTGATTGACTCTAGCTGGGTCACATGGTGCCTGGATAAAAGGTTACACACTTCATATAGCAAGTATTGGGACGAGAAAAGGGTATTTGGAGGAATAAAGATTAGCGGTAAATAACTGACTCTTTCTAGAAAAGATGCCATGTTGCCAAGGTTTAGATCTGCCTCGTGGAAAAGTGTTTTCTTTGACTTCAGGAGCTGTTGTGAAGATCACAGTGCTGCACATCCAGAGTGCATGCAAATAGAGCAGAACCTCAGGGCCCTGAAGTTGTCACTGCACGGGCTTCATCTGGGTTCTATTGATCAGTCCTGATGCAGATAATTCCTCATGCAGTCCCTCGTACCAAGGGCAATGGAGTTACTTTCATTTTTGACTGCCAATGCTCGTCATTGCAGTTTTCAAAAGAAAATCGACAAAACGTTTCCTTATCCCTGTGCCTTTCCTGACCTGCCCTCCCCTTCTTATCATTAGAAAGGGATTCTCTCTCTCTCTCTCTCTCCGTCACCGTTTCTTAGGGTTTCTGGTGTAATTCATTTCCCCCAAGTGCAGCGCAGGTGGTTCTGGGTCTTTTCCCAGTATCAGGCTTTATCCTTTAATGAGGCCTTCCTTGAAGCAGATCTCATTGAATACCCCTTCATGCCGCTGTAGCTGCCCTTCTCCTTTTCCAGTCAGTCCTCATTTCTAGAGCAGGCTTCGTCTCCTGTTCAAACCCATATCCCCGGTGCTGACCCCACCAGTGTTCTTGCAGGAACTGTGGTGGGAGCACGAGCCTTCGGTAGCATTGTCGGGTTTGTTGGGAGTCCACCTCCCTCGAGATGTCATTCTTCTTCCTGCTGCGAGGGTTCCCTAACAGGGATAGTCTTAGTTCCGTGCTCTATCATCTCCATCCTCTGTTTCTCTAATTGCTAGCCTGTCGTCCCTTTATTCTTCTTTCTGTTTTGCAGGGACCTGTTGTGGTAGTGGCGACGGGGGTGTCCGACCTCCCGGGAACAGGATTACAGGTAAGTGCACTTTACCCCAGCACTGCCCTGAACACCACAGCTCCCACCTTTGATTGGCCATACGTTGATTTCAAAGATCTCAGACAGGAGGGAGCAGGCTCAGCGTTTTGCGCACTTAGCTTTGGAATAACCTTCCCTTCATCTCTAAACCATACACTTGCGCCCGATTTTTATAAAATCCTTATAAGTCTTTTTATTTTGATAACCTTTTTGCTGTCTCCGGTGACTTTTAATCTGGTTTCAGTTTTGTCTGTTTATGGTTTCTATAGCAAATTGGTCATTTGTTTCTAGTGCCCGGACGCCTCTTGGAGGTAAACGTACTCAATAAGTCATAAATCAAATCAAACTTAGCGCTTTATCTAATCAGGCACCTGTAAAAGGGCTTCAGAGCTGGAGGTGTATCATACATAATGCTGTCAGCGCCCTGTTTTGTAGTTTGTATAGTTGGTCGGCAGGGAGACCAGTGTACATTCCAATTATCCAGCTGGGACAGTACGATGTCTCTTCATAGTGTGCACCTGGCTGGAGGCTGGAGGCTGGAGGAAGGGTTAATATTTCTAGTTAGCTTAAGTTGGAAATTCAGCTTTTAAGCACCTTGGTTATTCGGGACTCCATACTGTTGTTTAAAATAAACTCCACATTTCTTTACACACGCATGCTTAAGAGAAGCAGTCATCATCTCCTTTCTCAACCTGTGGTGAAATGTTGTTGCCTGCTTCCTGGGTGACGAAGCTGCATGGTTTATTAGATCAATTCTAATGGTCTTGTAACTTAAGTCTGGTGTGTGTGTGTGTGTGTTATACGTAATCTGGATGCCTCCAACCGAAACATTAAACAGAGGTATTTCTCCATTGTAGGATCTTCAATGAATAAACCATAAGATATTTCTGCCCGAGGCGCTTCATTTTCAAAAATATAGCAAATTCATGTTTGGGAGATGAAAATCTGTCCTTTACCAAACCCATGCATAACCTCCATCGCCTAACCAGGCCAGATCTTTTCTGCCTCTTGAATGGATGATAGCAATTCAGAGAGAAATATTAAAATGTCACCACCATATTCCAATAGACTGAATGTATTATTGTGCGTCCGCAGTGTTAGACCTGACAGCATTAGGGTGGTTGTTAGACTTGGCATCTTTTGGCGTGTTTCCCCTGACTTTTTGCTTTCTGACCTCCCGGTTTTGACTCTGTTTTTGCTGGTGTAATGATTCTGCGCACTTTCCTCACTGCGGTCCAGTGGGAAAGTGCAAGTGCTCCTGTATAAAATGCGTTATGGATTGGTGTTTCCATCATTGGCCTATTTGGTTTATGTGTCAGTCCCTTGTAAAGTGCACTACGAGTGCCAGGGCCTATAGACCAAATGCTGTTGGTGGGCTGCAGCACTGGATTGTGCCACCCACGCAAACAGCCCGTAAAGTGTAACTCGGGCCTGCCATCGCAGAGCCTGTGCGCAGCCTGGGGCTGCCATGTCGACTTGGCAAGTGCACACACTTGCAAGTCCCTAAACCTTCCCTTTGCTACATGTTAGTCACCCCTAAGGTAGGCCCAAGGTACCCCTGTGGGCAGGGTGCGTTGTACGCGAAAGGTAGGACATGCCCTGGTGTGTGCGGCATGTCCCGATAGTGAATTACAGCCTAGTTCGTTTTTCACTATCGCAAGGCTACCTGTTCCCCTAGGCCAGAACGGGCAGTTTTGATTATTACAGCTTATAATCCTAACTGACCCCGGGAACATGGTAGAAATTCGAGTTTAGTATGCCTGGACTCAGAATGATAAAATGCAGCTTTTAGTGAAGTTGGTTTTAACATTCTGTGTTTGAAAATACCACTTTTAGAAAGTGGGTATTTTCTTGTCTAACCATCCAAGCCTGCCTCTGCGAGGTTGTGTATTCCTTGTCTGGAGTGTGAGTGTCAGGGGCTGGGGGATGCCAGGAGACAGGGCGAGTCAGCACAGGGCTGAATAGCAAGATCTACATGTGGATGGGTGGGAGGGGTCGCACCTGGGCCCTGAATAGGACAGTGCCTTCCCTCCACAATGCTGGCTCCACCTCCTGTGGTGCGTCTGATGTCCCTGGCCTACTCACTGAAAGAAGGGACGGAGACTTGTCAACAAAGTGCTCCAGAACTGGTTTGGACTAGGCAAAGGCCTCTCTGCCTTCAGAGAACAAAGGAATTTGGGATATAAATATTGGGGCCCTGACCCCATGAATTTAGATCTCGCTGGAATCAAGGAACCTGCCAAGACGAAGAGCTGGAAGAGCTGCCAGGAGGAGTACTGCCCCTTTGCTGTGTTGTTGCTTTGTTGGGTTGGCCTGCAGCTGCTGCTTCTGCCTTGGGCAGTGAAAGGACTGGACTGAACTTTCTACAAACTTGTGCTGAGTATCTCCAAGGGCCTGAAACCGAGCTGGCCTCCTGTTAAGAAGTCTCAGGGACTACAAAGACTTCACAAGCCTCTGGGTACCGCTTCTGGAACGCTGTTTCAGTTGCCACAGAGGAAGGGAACCGCAACCGACTCCGTCAACCGAATCCATCCCTGGCCGGTGACCTGTTTGCACCGCAGACCGCATCGCCCCGCTTCGCATCGCAACTCTGGTCTCACCGTGGGCGACGTCCGACGCCGCCAACATCGAGCCGCTGCTTGCACCGTGACCTGTGGGCACCGCAGTTCGCATCGCTTCACTGAACCAACCGGACCCGACCGACGCGGTCGCTGCAACTGGCTCAAGAGTCGAGACCGCACCGCATTTGGGGCACCGCTCGCACGTCTGCGACGCACCGCTCCGACTCGCACCGCTGTCCGACGCCAGCTCCCGCACTCCGGCTAGGTCGCCTGCATCGCAACCTGTCAGCACCACCGCATCGAGCATCGCCTCGCCCTGCATCGCACGCCTTGGACTCACCGACTCCGTCTGCACGACGCTCATCGAGCCGCTGCCTGCACCGCATCGAGGGACACCGCACCTTGCATCGCTCCGTCTTGCACCGCAACCGCGACGAACGCCGACCGGCTCGTACACTCCGTACCAGCCACAACGAGAAAGGTACTGTAACCGAGTCTGTTCACGACTCTGCTGGCCCGTATCGACGCGGTCGGCTGGAACTGTTAGACTCTGTGGTTTTCAGCATCACGGTAGGCTCGGACGGAGCTACCGACTCGTACGAACTTTGCTTTTGTGCCATTCCTGCAAAGAAGAAGTTACCGTATCAAGCATTCATTCGTAAAGTATAGTATTGTGGATTTTTGTCGTAATTGGTCTTGTCTTGAGTATATAAAATATTGGTTATTTTTCTAAACTGGTGTGGTGTCCGTTTGTAGTGCTTACACTGTATTACTGTTGGTTATGTGCAAATGCTTTACACACTGCCTCTGAATTAAGCCTGACTGCTCGTGCTAAGCTACCACGAGGGTGAGCAGGGGTTACTTCACGAGTGTAACACCCTTACCCTGACTAGGAAGAAGGGTCCCTACTTGGACAAAGGTGCAAGCCCTTGCCAACTAGAGATCCCATTTCTAACATTGGTGGCAGCGGTGGGATAGGACTTGTGTTTGCACTTGACTTACAGTGATTGGTGTGCACTACTACCATATCGCAGACCATTACGTACCACATACTGGTTCTTTTTCTTTTGGCCTATTTTTGATCTTGCCAGTTTTCAACTCACGACTTTTGTCATGCCTGAATCAATTGCATCATCCGTTGCATCTCTGGAAGTTATCTTTGAGGACAGGTTGGAATCCTACGCCGTAAAGGAGTTACGAGCGATTTGTAAAAACCTGAAAGTCCAAATTAAAGGCCTCACAAGGAAGGAGGAGCTACAGAAGGCGCTGAGGGCCTGGGTAGCAGCCAGACATGCCAATGGGCAGCCTGGTAATCTCAGTGAGGAGGCGGAGGAGCCTATTTCCAGGGTGGATGTGCTTTTGGGTAGGGGGAACCCGCCAGGTCAGGCAGCAGCAGTCTGTCCCCAGAGGAGCTGGAGGACAGGCGGGGAGGCAAGGCAGTTTGAGCTGCAGAAGCTCAGGCTGGAGAGTGAGCGGGAGGAGAAGAGATTGGCCATAGAGGAGAGGAAGATGCTCTTAGAGCATGAGAGAGAACTGAAGGAGCTAGAACTTAGGAGTAAGTCAGGCTCAGATGGTGGCAGCAATTCGTCCAGAAAGGCAGACAGGATTGTGCACATTCCCAAGAACGTAGGCAAGGAGTTCAAGAAGGGGGATGACATACAAAGGTGGTTTCAGGGTTATGAGGCAGCCATACACATGAATGGGGTCCCTGAGGAGAATTGGGGAGCAGGATTGTGGCCACTTTTCCCGGAAGAAGCAAGGGATGCTCTGATAGCTTTGGGTAAGGGGTATCACCTCACCTATGCTGACATGAAGGATGCCCTTCTCACGAAGTATGGTCTTACTCCTGAAAAGTACAGGGATCAGTTCAGGTCCAGTAAGAAGTCTGATGTCAACACTTGGTTGGAATGTGTGGATGTGTTCTGCAGGTCTCTGGATGGTTGGGTGAAGGGCAGTAATGTGACAGATTTTCAGGGGCTCTACAACTTGATTGCATGGGAGCACTTGTCTAGTCTATGTTTTGCAGATCTGCGCCAGCACCTAGTTGATAGTAAGCTAACTGACCCCAGGAAGCTTGCTATGGAAGCGGACCGCTGGGTGAGTACCAGGGTCCACAAGAAAGCGTTTGGGGGAGACTCAGCCAAAGGTGGGCAGGGTCCCCAGCAGAAAGGTGGGGGGACAAGGGTAAAGCACAGGAGTTCTCTAAAGGGCCCCAAACTAGTACCCAGGGTAAAGGTTCCCAGCCCCCCGGCGATAAGAAGAAAGGGGTCTCCACAGGGAAGCCTGTTGAGACCGGCCCCTGCAAGTGTTATGCATGTGACCAGGTAGGTCACTTTGAGGGGGACCCCAAGTGCCCGAAGGGGACACAGCCACCCACCGGTGGACAGTCCAAAGTGTTGGCTAGTGTAGCGCTTGGGGAGGAGGGGTGCCCACAGGAGGGTGGGGATCCTGCAGAAATGACCCTTGTCTCACTAGGGGACAGTGAGATGGTCCCAGGAAACCAGGTGCCCCCTAACACAAAGAAATATAGCACCTGGGTGACCATTAATGGGAACAGGGTAGAGGCTCTCAGAGACACTGGAGCCAGTGTGACCTCAGTCCGGTGTCACCTGGTGTCTGAGAAGCAAGTAGTCCCAGGAGCATTCCACCAAGTAGTTGCTGTCGACAACTCTGAGCGCCAGTGTATGGTGGCGCAGGTTCCCTTTGAATGGGGGGTCTCAGGTCCCTTGAGGGTGGTTGTGAGCCCTACCATGCCTGTAGATTGTCTGCTAGGAAACGACCTGAGCAGTCCTCATGGAAGGAGGTTGAGCTCAGGTCTCACTTGGAGATGCTTGGGTTGCCAGAGTGGGCATGCGTGTCTACTCGGTCAATGGCGGCCAGAAAGGGTGATCAAGAGGACTTGGAGCCTGGAACAGTGGCCCAAGTCCCTGCCAAGAGAAAGGGCAGGGGCGCGGGAAACCGGCCCCTGAAGTTCCCACGGACCGGGAGGAGGCGGACCTCGAGGGGGACGCCCGGTGCCTACAGGGGAGCAGGTAGCCGAACTGGGAGACATCTCTGAGCTGACCCATTGGCAGCAAGAAGGGGGTCCCACCAGGGAGGAGTTCTGCCGGGAGCAGAACGAGTGCCCTACTCTGGAGGGTCTGCGGCGGCAGGCTGCAGACCAGGCAGCTGGTAATCAGTCCGGGTCACATCTGATCTACTGGGAGAGTGGTCTCCTATACAGTGAGCCTAAGGTTGCTGAGCCTGGGTCAGCCCGTGTGCTGGTGGTACCCCAGCGCTTCAGGACCTTCATACTGGGTCTGGCTCATGACGTGCCTTTGGCAGGACATTTGGGGCAGGACAAGACCTTTGACAGGCTGGTCACCCACTTCTTTTGGCCCCAAATGCGAAGGCAGTCAGATGCACACTGCAGGTCTTGCCAAACTTGCCAGGCAAGTGGTAAGAGTGGGAGGAAGGTCAAAGCTCCTCTCCAACCTTTTCCGGTTGTTGGAACACCCTTTGAAAGGGTAGGGATGGATATTGTGGGGCCACTGGATCCCAAGACAGCCATGGGCAACAGGTACATCCTGGTCTTGGTGGACCATGCCACCCGGTACCCGGAGGCAATCCCTCTCAGGACAACGATGGCGCCAGTGGTGGGCCGGGCGTTAATGGGGATCTTTTCCCGTGTGGGATTCCCAGAGAGGTGGTTTCTGATAGGGGACCAATTTCATATCGAAGTATATGACATCCCTGTGGAAGGAGTGTGGTGTAACCTACAAGTTCACCACTCCTTACCACGCACAAGGAAACGGTCTGGTGGAGAGATTCAACCAGACCTTGAAAGGCATGATCAAGGGTCTAACAGAACCCATGAGGCGTAAGTGGGACGTCCTCTTGCCATGCCTACTCTTTGCATACAGGGAGGTGCCTCAGAAGTCTCTTGGGTACAGCCCCTTTGAGCTCCTGTATGGCCACCCTGTCAGAGGACCTCTGAGTTTGGTAAAGGAAGGCTTGGAGGCGGCTCCCAGGAAAACTCCCCAGGATGAATTTAGCTACATGCTGGCCTTTAGAAACCAAACTGCCCGCTTCAGGAAACTCGCTCAGGCGAACCTAGAAGCAAGCCAGGAAGAAATGAAGAGATGGTATGACCAGAATGCCACTCTGGTCGAATTTCAACCTGGGCAGAAAGTGTGGGTCATGGCCCCAGTGGCACCTTGTGCCTTGCAGGACAAGTGGACTGGGCCATATGAGGTAAAGGAGCGCAAAGTGACGTCACCTACCTGGTGGATTTGCAGGCTCCAAGGAACCCTTTGAGGGTCCTTCACGTGAACCGCCTCAAGCCCCACTTCGAGAGGTCCGAAGTGAGTATGCTCTTGGCGACAGATGATGGGGTGGAAGAGGAGAGCGAGCCTCTCCCTGACCTCCTGTCTACCAAGGAGCATGATGGGTCAGTAGAGGGTGTGATCCTCTCCCCTACTCTGACTCAGGAGCAGCAGGGGACTGTCGCCAGTTGTTGGGACAGTTCGCCCCACTGTTCTCTCTGACCCCCGGTGTTACTCACTGGTGTACCCATGACGTGGACACCGGTGACAGCCATCCTGTGAAGCACAAAATTTACAGGTTGACTGACCGGGTCAGAGCCAGCATTAAGGAGGAGGTCTCTAAGATGTTGGCGTTAGGGGTGATTGAGCCCTCCCACAGTCCTTGGGCCAGCCCAGTGGTCTTGGTCCCAAAGGCTGCGGCGCCCGGTGCCACTCCAGAACTCCGGTTTTGTGTGGACTACCGTGGGCTCAATGCCGTCACCAGGACTGACGCGCACCCCATCCCCAGAGCTGATGAGCTCATTGATCGGTTGGGAGCTGCCCGGTTCCTCAGCACGTTTGATTTGACGTCTGGGTACTGGCAGATTGCCTTAACCGATGGGGCCAAGGAGAGATCAGCATTCTCAACCCCAGAAGGTCATTACCAATTCCGGGTGATGCCCTTTGGGTTGAAGAATGCCCCTGCCACCTTTCAGAGGTTGGTCAATCAGGTGTTGGCTGGGCTGGAGGATTTCAGTGCCGCCTACCTTGCTGACATTGCTGTGTTCAGTTCCAGCTGGGAAGAACATTTACAGCACCTTGAGAAAGTGTTGAGGGCTCTGCAAGGTGCAGGCCTCACGATCAAGGCCAGTAAGTGCCAGATCGGGCAGGGTTCTGTGGTGTACTTGGGGCACCAGGTAGGAAGCGGCCAGGTGGCGCCCCTACAACCCAAGATTGACACCATTCTGGCTTGGGAGCCCCCAAGACCCAGACAGAGGTGAGAGCCTTCTTAGGTCTCACCGGCTACTATAGGAGATTTGTTAAGGGCTATGGCACCATCGTTGCCCCCTTAACAGAGCTGACCTCTAAGAGGCAGCCCAGGAAAGTGATCTGGACTGAGTCCTGCCAGAAAGCTTTTGATGCCCTGAAGGCAGCCATGTGCACGGCGCCCGTGCTCAAGGCACCTGACTTCTCCAAGGAATTCGTCGTGCAGACTGACGCTTCAGAGCATGGTGTGGGAGCGGTGCTCTCACAACTGAACGAAGAGGGCCTGGATCAGCCTGTAGTCTTCCTTAGCAGGAGACTACTTCCCAGGGAACAGAGGTGGAGTGCCATAGAAAGGAAGCTTTTGCTGTGGTCTGGGCACTGAAGAAGTTGAGACCATACCTGTTTGGGACTCACTTCCGGGTTCAGACGGACCACAGGCCCCTCAGATGGTTGATGCAAATGAGGGGTGAGAATCCAAAACTGCTGAGGTGGTCCATCTCCCTACAGGGAATGGACTTTACGGTGGAACACCGTCCTGGTACAGAACACGCCAACGCAGATGGTCTGTCCAGGTTCTTCCGCCTTAGTGAAGAGAACTCCAATGGGGTTGGGTAGTTCTCCCTACTTTCAGCTGGAGGGGACATGTGTTAGACTTGGCATCTTTTGGCGTGTTTCCCCTGACTTTTTGCTTTCTGACCTCCCGGTTTTGACTCTGTTTTTGCTGGTGTAATGATTCTGCGCACTTTCCTCACTGCGGTCCAGTGGGAAAGTGCAAGTGCTCCTGTATAAAATGCGTTATGGATTGGTGTTTCCATGATTGGCCTATTTGGTTTATGTGTCAGTCCCTTGTAAAGTGCACTACGAGTGCCAGGGCCTATAGACCAAATGCTGTTGGTGGGCTGCAGCACTGGATTGTGCCACCCACGCAAACAGCCCGTAAAGTGTAACTCGGGCCTGCCATCGCAGAGCCTGTGCGCAGCCTGGGGCTGCCATGTCGACTTGGCAAGTGCACACACTTGCAAGTCCCTAAACCTTCCCTTTGCTACATGTTAGTCACCCCTAAGGTAGGCCCAAGGTACCCCTGTGGGCAGGGTGCGTTGTACGCGAAAGGTAGGACATGCCCTGGTGTGTGCGGCATGTCCTGATAGTGAAAAACGAACTAGGCTGTAATTCACTATCGCAAGGCTACCTGTTCCCCCTAGGCCAGAACGGGCAGTTTTGATTATTACAGCTTATAATCCTAACTGACCCCGGGAACATGGTAGAAATTCGAGTTTAGTATGCCTGGACTCAGAATGATAAAATGCAGCTTTTAGTGAAGTTGGTTTTAACATTCTGTGTTTGAAAATACCACTTTTAGAAAGTGGGTATTTTCTTGTCTAACCATCCAAGCCTGCCTCTGCGAGGTTGTGTATTCCTTGTCTGGAGTGTGAGTGACAGGGGCTGGGGGATGCCAGGAGACAGGGTGAGTCAGCACAGGGCTGAATAGCAAGATCTACATTTAGATGGGTGGGAGGGGTCGCACCTGGGCCCTGAATAGGACAGTGCCTTCCCTCCACAATGCTGGCTCCACCTCCTGTGGTGCGTCTGATGTCCCTGGCCTACTCACTGAAAGAAGGGACGGAGACTTGTCAACAAAGTGCTCCAGAACTGGTTTGGACTAGGCAAAGGCCTCTCTGCCTTCAGAGAACAAAGGAATTTGGGATATAAATATTGGGGCCCTGACCCCATGAATTTAGATCTCGCTGGAATCAAGGAACCTGCCAAGACGAAGAGCTGGAAGAGCTGCCAGGAGGAGTACTGCCCCTTTGCTGTGTTGTTGCTTTGTTGGGTTGGCCTGCAGCTGCTGCTTCTGCCTTGGGCAGTGAAAGGACTGGACTGAACTTTCTACAAACTTGTGCTGAGTATCTCCAAGGGCCTGAAACCGAGCTGGCCTCCTGTTAAGAAGTCTCAGGGACTACAAAGACTTCACAAGCCTCTGGGTACCGCTTCTGGAACGCTGTTTCAGTTGCCACAGAGGAAGGGAACCGCAACCGACTCCGTCAACCGAATCCATCCCTGGCCGGTGACCTGTTTGCACCGCAGACCGCATCGCCCCGCTTCGCATCGCAACCCTGGTCTCACCGTGGGCGACGTCCGACGCCGCCATCGAGCCGCTGCTTGCACCGTGACCTGTGGGCACCGCAGTTCGCATCGCATCGCTTCACTGAACCAACCGGACCCGACCGACGCGGTCGCTGCAACTGGCTCAAGAGTCGAGACCGCACCGCATTTGGGGCACCGCTCGCACGTCTGCGACGCACCGCTCCGACTCGCACCGCTGTCCGACGCCAGCTCCCGCACTCCGGCTAGGTCGCCTGCATCGCAACCTGTCAGCACCGCATCGAGCATCGTCTCGCCCTGCATCGCACGCCTTGGACTCACCGACTCCGTCTGCACGACGCTCATCGAGCCGCTGCCTGCACCGCATCGAGGGACACCACACCTTGCATCGCTCCGTCTTGCACCGCAACCGCGACGAACGCCGACCGGCTCGTACACTCCGTACCAGCCACAACGAGAAAGGTACTGTAACCGAGTCTGTTCACGACTCTGCTGGCCCGTATCGACGCGGTCGGCTGGAACTGTTAGACTCTGTGGTTTTCAGCATCACGGTAGGCTCGGACGGAGCTACCGACTCGTACGAACTTTGCTTTTGTGCCATTCCTGCAAAGAAGAAGTTACCGTATCAAGCATTCATTCGTAAAGTATAGTATTGTGGATTTTTGTCGTAATTGGTCTTGTCTTGAGTATATAAAATATTGGTTATTTTTCTAAACTGGTGTGGTGTCCGTTTGTAGTGCTTACACTGTATTACTGTTGGTTATGTGCAAATGCTTTACACACTGCCTCTGAATTAAGCCTGACTGCTCGTGCCAAGCTACCACGAGGGTGAGCAGGGGTTACTTCACGAGTGTAACACCCTTACCCTGACTAGGAAGAAGGGTCCCTACTTGGACAAAGGTGCAAGCCCTTGCCAACTAGAGATCCCATTTCTAACAGTGGTCTTACCCCAACTTTTTTTGTCTGCCTCCCTCCATCTTCTGACCTTGTTTTGCTGGTTTTAGGACTCTGTACACTTTACCACTGCTGACCAGTGCTAAAGTGCTTGTGCTCTCTCCCCTAAACATGGTAACATTGGCTTAAACCCAATTGGCATATTTAATTTACTTATATGTCCCTAGTGAAGTATCATACATGTGCCCAAGGGCTGTAAATTAAATGCTACTAGTGGGCCTGCTGCAGTCATTGTGCCACCCACTTAAGTAGCACTTTAACCATGGCTCAGGCCTGCCACTGCCGAGCCTGTATTTGCAGTTTTACACTGCCACTTTGACCTGGCAAGATAAACCTCTTGCCAGGCCTAAAACATCCCTTTTTGTTATACACCCCTATGGTAGGCCCTGTATGACCCACTCGGCAGGGCGCAATGTATTTAAAAGGCAGGACATGAACTTTTACATTTGTACATGTCTTGTTAGTGAAAAACTCCTAATTTTGTTTTTCACTACTGCAAGGTCTATCTGTCCCGTAGAATAACAATGGGATTACCTTAATACTTCTTTAAAGTGTAATTCCCAATTGTGAAGAGATCGACTTTTCAAGTTTGGTGTCAACTCACAATTTAAAATCACAACATATGGTGAAGTTTGATTTTAAATTAAAGTTTAACAAATGCCACTTTTAGAAAGTTGAATAGCAAAAAAAGGGGTTAAGCCCTATATTGATAGCCAGATGGGGCTTGATTAAAATGCCAACTTTCTAAAAGATTTGCAGAAAGAGAAACTGGTTACCACTTTTAATATGCTGCTATTTAATTAAACAGACTGAGGGCCAATGTAGGAATTCATTGGTCCTGGTTTTTTATTTAACCATTTCTTCAAGATTTTGTTATATCATTTTAACAATTTTTGTAGTCTGGAACAGAACAATACACTATTTAGTGCAAACAATTAAATTACATAAGTGCATTCAATAATCATGGCGCTCTCATTACACCCGGTTTGATTTGCTTTTTAGCGGCTCATTCCTTCTCTCCCACACCATGAGGGATTAGTTAAAAGTTGAGCAGAGACTGTGGAGGCACAGTGAACATTGATTTAACCCCACAGCCTCTAAGCCTATTCCCCATGGCAAGCAACTCTCTAAAAAGCAAACCAAACCGGGTAAATGAGATCGCTTATTGTTTAGATATTCCTCAAACAATCGACTGGTGTAACGTGTAAATGGTCACAGTTATTTTCATTTGAATTGTTTTTATGCACTATCGTTGATATTTGACAATGTTGACAATGCGCAATTTTTGAGTGTCATGATTATTGAATGCACTTATGTAATTTAATTGTTTGCACTAAATAGTGTATTGTTCTGTTCCAGACTACAAAAATTGTTTAAATGATATAACAAAATCTTGAAGAAATGGTTAAATAAAAAACCAGGACCAATGATTTCCTACATTGGCCCTCAGTCTGTTTAATTAAATAGCAGCATATTAAAAGTGGTAGCCAGATTCTCTTTCTGCAAAACTTTTAGAAAGTTGGCATTTATTTACTTTATTCATTTGGCGCCTGCTGCCTGTCTCTGTTGAGTCTGGGCTGGCTGACAGCTGGGCTTTGTGTATTCCCTCTAGACAGCCACACACAAAAGAATCTTAGGTGCGTTTTGATGGGCCATCCTGGGTGATGGGAGGGAGGAGCTGGGCACAACCTCATACTTACACCTAAATAGGCTGCGTCGTAGCCACACACGGAGGGCTACATACCCTCCTAGAGTGAGTCTGGAGCCAGGGCAGGAAGGAAGGACTTCTATGCACCTCAAAGCTTTCTTTGAAATCTCCCCCGCTTCAAAGGCACAAGTGGGTTGAAGTACTGGACCTCTGACACCATGACTTCAGTACGCTTCTGGACCTGTGACCACTCTGCCAGGAACAAGAACAGCTGTGCTGCTGGTAGGACTGCCACTCCGTTGGACTGCTGCTTTGCTAGTCTTTTGCCTTGCTGTGTTCTTGCCTTGCTGAGCTGCCCTTCTGCCTGCTGGTCTCCTGCAGGGTGAGAAAGACTGGACTTCCATCATTTGAACTCAGAGTGACTACAGGGGCTTTCTGCCTTGCCTCCTGTTCTAAATCTTAGAGACAAAGACTTCAACTCATCCTGCTACAGCACCTGGACTTTTCTTGCTGCAAGTCTTGCCCTGCCAAGTGGTGTCAGTACAGTCCTGGGGACTTAGAAGTGGGTATAAAGTGCTGCTTGAACCAGAAGCCACGCATCCTTATCGAAACTGGTGCATCTTCCCCTTTGCGTGAGTCGGAACCAGTGCATAATTGTTGCGTGAAGAGGACCCGGTGCATCACCCTCTGAACCAGTGCATTGCCATGAGAATCAACATATCGCTTACAGTGGGAGCAGGAGCTGGCCATCGCTTTCGGAACCAGCACATCACACTCTGAAGTGACATCACTGCAGTTGCGTGGAGAACTGTGTGGCTTGATACTGAAGCATTGCTTCAGCGGCACCTCACATCTTTGTCAACGATGACTCATCCCGGATCAAGGTACTTTGGTTCGGCAGGCCCAAGTGGGTCCCTGTATCTGGCCCGCGATACATCGTGGCCGGCCTGAACTTTTGACTTTGCCGCAGCGCAACGCGACCAGATATCCCATTTAAGGACTTATTGCTTTTAAGTGCTATTTTACAGTTATTCTTTGAAAATTCCTATCTCAACTTCTACTTGTTGGATTTGTGTCGTTTTGGTCTTCTTTTAGTTAACCAATCATAATCTATTTTTCTAGCCTGGTGTGGAGTCTTTTGTGGTGTTTTTATTGTGTTACTGTTTAAAGTATTGCACAAATACTTTACACATTGTCTCTTAAGTTAAGGCTGACTGCTCTGTGCCAAGCTGATAGAGGGTGAGCACAGGATAATTTAGGGTGTGTTGTGACTTACCCTGACTAGGATTGTGGCTCCTGCTTGGACAGGGCGCATACTTCTGCCAGCCCAAAACACAATTTCTAACATGCAGTCTTTGAATCTTAGAGGTGTTCCTTGTTTTGTCTTATAATGATGGTCAGGTAACTATGACACATTGAGAATCTTTTTTGATGCCTTTTAAGTTTAGGATAGGCAGAAGAAAAGCGGTTGATAAAGGCATACAGTGTGTCATATACCCAAAAACCATTTTGACAGTAGTTATAAATTTGTAAGGAAAATCAAGACTTAAAAAACATGCAATAAACCCAACTTCTCCCTCTTCATAATGGGAATTCATTTGCAAAATATTTTCTGGTTCAGAAATGCAAAAGAAGGAAATTTGACAAATCCGAAATTTGCAACTGGTGAGCACGTGGATCAGAAGATAGGTATTTTGCCTGCTAGAGCTCCATCAAATCATTCCTCATCTCAGGAAAGGAAACCAGGTATGCACTGTGGATCTATAGGATGCTTCCTTCCACATACCAGTCACAAAGAGGCACAGAACTGTCTTGCAGTTTGTAGTAGGTCATTCACACTTCCACTATAAAATGCTATCCTTCAGACTGAAATCTGCTCCTTAGACATTCTCCAGGTGCAGGGCAGTAGTTGCCACCCACATCTGTCATCAGAAAATATTCATCTACCCATAACTAAACAATTGGCTGACAAAAGCCCATAGTTCACATAAAGTGTCACAAGGTTTACAGACAACAACATCTCAGTTACGCCGTCTCCAGAAATCTGTGACAACCCCTGTTCAGGCTCTATCTTATCTGGGACAATATTAGACATGGCACAAAAAAAAGTATTTCGATCGGAGGAGAAGTTGGACATTTCCTCTTTGCTGAGTTCCATTGCCTCTTCCATGGCCTCTGCTACCTTGTCTGAAGGATCATTGGTGTCATTAGCAGGGCAGTTTGGATGACAAGCATCCACCTTCAGTGGTGGAAGGGTCCATGTCATGGTGGTGCAAATAGGAACAATGTTCTTCAAATTGGTCCTCTCTACTAAACTGTCCAGTGCAGACAATAGTTCCTGATGCATCCATCTTGGGCTGGGAAGAACATCTAGGTGATCGCAGCTCTAAAGTATGCTGTCAACAAAACGAAACATCACGGTCAGATTAATTTCTCAGAGCAGTCCATCTAGCTCTCAAGGCCGTCCTACTATCTCTGATAGTGACCAACATCTTCTGCATTGTAGGTTCCTCACTGATAGTAATAAACTTAGAATATTCCAGTTCTTTTGCAGGGACCCAAATTTATGGAACAATTCTTTTTAATGAGGTCCGTTGCGTATTATATGTAATCAAAAAAGGCTAGCCTATTAGTGAGTTAGTTGCGTATTAACACCGCTTTCGCCTACAACCATTGGCCGGCAGAGAGTGAAATGCATAAGGTATTACACAGCACAGTGCCTACAACATGGAGGCGGGTGGCGTATCACGGAGTTATGAGTTTTACTTATGAGATAATAACATGCTAAGGAAAGAGTAGTAAAAGGAGTGCTGAGTGTTAGAGAATAGTAAGAAGCCGCGAAAGACTAAACAACCCCGCACCCCACTCTCCCCTGTCTCCTCCGCACTAAAATTCCTTTGTCCCAATTTCTAGTGTGGCAAATGGGCTCCTTGTGATGGGTGAAGTGAACACTCTCTCAGGCAGCAGTCTATGCGTTTTCTTTATCTTTTCGGGGTATCAGGTGCAGAATAGTGACGAACGGGGCCCAAAGTTCTGAATATTCAACTGCCCTGTTATCTACCATCATTAACATGCGTTCCATTGTCAGCGACACCCAGAGTTTTCGAAGCCATGTCGCATGGTCGGGAACCTCCTCTGTGCCCCAGCGGGCCAGGAGGACCTGTCGTGCGGCATTCAGTGCAAGTGCCATTTACCTGCCTCTAATCGATCGTAGGGGAAAGGTCAGGGGATTAGAGATTCCCAAGATCGTGCATGCGGGGAATTGTGTCAAATGCGTGGTCGATATTGTTCAGGACCTGTTCCCAGTATCTTACTAGCTTGGGATAGTTCCACAAAAGATGAAGGGAGCCTGTTTGACCACAGCCCCGCCAGCATTGCGCAGTACATCTCCCGTTCCAGCCATGAATTCGAGCAGGTGTTAAGTAACAATAGGAGGCAACTTCATAAGCTGACTCAGTGCCAGACATATCATGTGCTGTGTGATCTATCCTGTAATAAATAGCCTGCCATTCCTTGCTGGAAAGTGGATGGTCCTAATTTCTCCTCCCATCGAAGCTGGCCCTTGGTCTGGGAGGTATTAATTTCAGTGGAGAGGAAAGCATAGAGTTCAGATATAATACGTTTGTCTCCATCTTTGGATATTAGCCATTTTTCAAAATGGGTCAGAGGGCGAGAAGCACTGGGTTTGTAGCCCGGTGACGTTACCCAGTGCCTCACCTGCGCATATGGGAACAAGTCTGTTGTCAGGAGCGAGTAATCTTGTTGCAGCCGTTCGAAGAGAATGATCCCGGAGAGATCGAAGAGCAAGCCCACCCTTTTACAGCCCTGTTTGCGCCAGCGCTGGAAAACCTCAGACTCCAACCCCGGGGGCGGGCAGGGGGAGTCCGGTTTCTCGACTTTTGTCGTCATTGGCGAGGGAAACGTTGTTAGCTTGTGTCTAAGAGCTACCGTGTCCCAGAATTTAAGGGTCGTGGCCATTACCGGCGAGGAGTAAAGCCCCCATGCCCTATGCTTGCGAGCAGCCAGATCTCTTGCCAGATATTGGCTCCTGCAATCGTCTGATCCATGAAAGACCAGTGCTTTTCTGAGAGCGGCCGGTTCCATCACACTATAAATCGCAACTGCATGGCTTGGAAGTACTGTGAGATCTGGGCCATGCCTCCCTCCATTTTGGGTTGTGTGATTAGCTGTTGTCTAAGGCGCCGGTTCTTGACATTCCAGATGAACCAGTTGATTACGAGTTGTATGTTACGGAGAATCGATGGGGGTGGGGTTAAGGGTATGGTCTGAAAGGTGTATAGGATACGTGGGAGAATTGTCATTTTGACAGCCGCTATGCGGCCAGACCACGACAGGCCAGTGCGATTCCAGTTGGAGAGCGTCTTGGTAGTTTGATCTAATAAGGGGTCATAATTAGCCGCCAGCATCTTCACCGGCATGGGTGCTAAAAGGATACCCAGGTATGATATAGTTTCTGCTGCCCGCTCAAAGGGAAACCTTGCTTGCAGTGTGGTACTTGGGCTAGGGCGACAGAGATTCAAGATCTGTGATTTTGAAAGGTTAACCTTAAACACGGATACGTTACTAAACTCCCTGAATTCCTCCAGTAAAGATGGAAGCGATGTCAGTGGGCTTGTCAAGGATAAAATGATGTCAGCATAGAGGCTGATTGTATGAGTGTCTGCTCCGAGACGGATGCCTGTGACCCCCGGGTTGTCCCGTACCTTCTGCGCCATGGGCTCCATATAGAGCGCAAAGAGGAGTGGGGAGAGGGGACAGCCCTGGCGAGTTCCCCGTGCTATGGGAAATGATGCAAGCGAGGTCCCATTGACCCTGACCGAGGTCCTGAGGGTGATGTAAATACAGTGTATCCATGCCATGAACCCGTCAACTAATCCAAACCGGCAAAGCGTAGCAAACAAGTACGGCCAGTGGACCCGTTCAAATGTTTTTTGAGCGTCAACGGATAGGAAGAGAGCCTCCCTCAGTGAACAAGGTCCGTGAGATGGATGAGGCGTTTCGTATTGTCCCCACACTGATCCGGTTCCACAAGGCCCGGCATGAGTGGTTTGAGATGCGCAGCCAGGAAGCCTGTGGACAGTTTAGCGTCTGTGTTGAGCAGGGAGATAGGCCAATAGGCCCCACACTCCTTAGGGTCTTTATGGGGTTTAAGGATCACGGAGATGGATGCCTCCAGAATCGTGTCGGAAAGGGAGCCAGAGTCCAGGAACGAATTGAACAGCCGGGTCAGTAGGGGAGCTAACTCTTGGCAAAAGGTTCCGGCGCCTTGGAGAGTTTAAGGCGTGCAATTGCTGCTACCACCTTGTCTATTTGGATGTGCTGATCTAGCTGAAATGCAAGATCTGAAGGGAGTCTCGCAAGTAGATCCCGATATCTCCAGTCGGGGCAACCTCCACACCTTTGGGAGTGCGAATTAAATCAATTGATCCGGGCACCGCCTTGCTGCGCAACCTATGCGCTAGCATGCGGCTGCAACGTTCTCCACTTACATAGAATTTATGCTTAAGTAGCAAGAGGTCGTATTCTGTCTGGTCAATTTCAATGCGTCATAGGAGGAGCCGCTGTTTCTCAAGTTCCCTCCATACCTGAGGGACTCCTGTGCGTTTGTGGATTGATTCAAGCTCGTAAACCGTTTTTTTCAATTTGTTGTCGCTTTTCTCTACGCATTTATTCTCTGCTGCTGCAATTGCGATGAATTCGCCTCAGAGGAAGACTTTCAACGCCTCCTACACTGAGGAGAGACGAGTCCCCCCACTATCATTATTGCCGATATAGTCCCCTATAGCCAACCGGATCGCAGTCACCGTCTGCTCGGATTGCAGCAGCATCTCACAGTCGCCATTGCGTGGGGCGGATTTGCACAGTACACAGATTCAGCGTCAATGTGATCGGAGCGTGATCAGACAGAGATCGGGGCTCTATGCTTGCCTCCCCTACCCAAGCTGTTAAGGCTGTGGTCATAAGAAAATGGTCAATTTGGGTGTAGGATTTGTGGGCTGCCGAGTAGAATGTGTAGTCCCTGGCAGCTGGATGGAGAAGTCTCCAGATATCGAAAAGCGCACTTTCCGCCAACCAGTGGAGTCCGGCGGATGAGAAAGGCCCGGTCTGGGAAGAGCACTGACAAGAGCGATCCATGCCGGACTCCATCACTAAGTTTTAGTCCCCCCTATTAGTATGGCTGGGTCAGGAGAGGCCAGAACAGTTGTCAGTGTGTTGATGATGAACGAATCTTGACTGTCATTTGGAGCATAAATATCAGCTAATCTGAAAGTGATGGCCCCCTTTGTAATCTAATCCCTAGGGCCCTTCCTCTAACTTCCATGAACGTGGAAATAACCTTGCCATTAAACTTCTGGGCAAGAAAGATAGCTACGCCATTCTTTTTTGTCGGGCCGGAGGACCAGTACTGCCGGTAGAACCAGTGCAAGGGCATGCGGGGGTATCTTTGGCCAGTATATGCGTTTCCTGGAGCAAGCAGATATCGCTACCAGACCGCTCCAGGAGAGACAGCACCGCTGCGTGCTTCACTGGGCTATTCCAGCCCCGGACATTTATACTAATGATGCGTAGAGCCTGAATCATGGGGCTGGGGTCTACAAAGCGTATTTAGGTCCACCTCCACTAGTTCTCATGGGTAGGGCAACGGACGCATGAGTATTAGGCTACTTCGGGACGCAAAAGCCTTGTGCTTGGTAGTAGTGGAGGTGCGGAGGAGAAAGAAACAAACAAAGACAGAAAGAACCCCAAATGTAATGTGTTTGTAACATATGAAATAACAATGTACGACCACAGTTTGTCATGTTTGGTGTGGAGCAGTGTCCAGTCCAGGTTTCCATCTGCTGCGGGGAGGCCCTCCACATCATCGCAGACATATAGCAAGCGAGGCATTTTGAGATACCGTCGCACTGAATCGCGGCCTCCCCGCAGCCGCCGTTCCGTCCTCCAGCAGCCCCTCCCCCATGACCCACTGTAACTGATCTCCCTAAGCTTCAGGAGGCCTCCAAGAGGGTAGATTCTCCCAAGAGCGCCTGTAGTACTGCTTGTATCTCTTTACTCATGGTGTACGGATCCAGGTTTGTTCTGACAGGGTCTTTCTTGTCCTTCCTCCAGCTTTGCTGCTTCTGTCTTCTACTGCTGTGGGAATGTGCCCGTCCCTGTGTTTCAACGGGAACTTCAATTTGGAGCAGGGCGCAGGTTTCTCTGAGGGATCTCAGTTGATGTAAAGTTCCTTTGTGGCAAAAGATGATTCGGAAAGGGTGGCCCCATGAGTACGAAATGTTTGCTTTTCGCAAGTGATCTGTCACCGGGCGGAAGTCTCTACGTTTCTGCAGAGTGATCCGGGAGAGGTCCTTGTAAAGCACTGGGGAATGACCTTGTGGATGCGTCTTTCTGGCTCTCTTTTGGATGTCCTCCTTTGATTGAAAGTCACGAACGCATACCAGGATATCGGCGGGGGGGTTCTTTTCCGATCTGGGTGGTCCGACCCTATGGCCCCGGTCGAGCTGCAGTTTTGTTTCACTTCCTTGGCCAAGTATGTGGCAGAAGAGTTCTGCAACGTAGTCTCGGAGGCTAGATCCCTCTGCTTTCGACGGTATGCCCCTGATGCGAATATTATACCTGCGGAATCGATTCTCTAGATCTTCATTGTGCGCCTGTAGATCTAGATGCTGCTCCTTGAGTCGCAGCACTTCTTGTTGCAGCCACTCCAACTCTTCCCCTCAGCTCGTTTCTCGGTCTTCTAGTGTGGCTACTCTGTCGCCTACTTCATCTATATCGCGACGTACCTCTCACAGGTCTGCTGTCAATTCTGACTTCATGGCCTGTAGGTCGCCTCTTAGGGATGCAAAAAGGATTCTAAAAAGGACTTGGTGACAGGGTCACCCCCATTGTCTGGATCCGCCCTGTGGTCGCCTCCAGTCGCCGCCTGTTTTTCGTCTGGCACTGCACCCCCTTGTTTCCCAAACATATCCTTAAGGGAGCGGCCTTTTTTTTCTTGATTTACTGACATGGCACAGCTCCGTAGGAATGCTCAGTCGAGGGATCAGCTCCTGCGGCGAGAAACAGATCAGCGGCCGCACAAAGTTCCTCTTCTCTGCCTTCTTTGTGGGAGCCAGAATATTAGTGCCCAAAAGGGCTTTTGCGATCCGATTCCAGCTTGTTGACCCCTCTGTAACGCTATAGTTTCCCGATTGTAGGCCCCCAGTGTCCCAGACTGTTTCGCCCACCTTAGTTCTTGTTGGCTGGGCCAACGGTCTTCAATAACTGACGGGCAAGGTCATGCAGGCCTGTTTGTGTTGCTCTCTGTGGCGGGGGCGGTGCGGCAAGGCTGACCCCGGATCCCCCGGGGGGGCTATTGGTCCTGTGCCTTCTTTTGTTCCCCCTTCTTGTGCTCCTTCAGCTCCCCCTGAATAGGATGCGGTCACTTGGCTGGTACGGCTGCTAGTGCTTCAAAGCAGAGGTCAGGGGGACCAGGCATGCCTCCCCCCCCCCACCCCTTTGTCCGTGCGTGCCGCGTTTTCTGGGACCTCGCTACCCCACAGACTCGTCCGCCTGTATTTCGGCGCTGGGATGGGCCCTTGGTTTTGATTGTCCAGGCCTGGGGTTGGAGTGGCGCAGAGGGCACCCAAAGCCTCAGCCACGCTATGGTGCCGCATAGCCAAAAGGCCCCCAAGCCACAGTCTCTCTCTGGATGTCAGGCCCCGCCTTCCTTGAAGTCAGTGCGATCCCTATGCGGCTCTCACTTAGAGGGGGGCTACTCCTCTCTTGGCTCAAAGAGGAGGGGTATGGGGCCCCAGGCTGATCCGCTCCTCAGTGTGTCTCCCAGCCCTCTCACCTTCCTGATCCCGGGACCATTGTGCTGTCTGTTGCGAGATCGCCTCTGTTCTCGGGGCCTTCTCCTTGGTGCAGCTGCCTTATGAGGAGCTACAGTCACTGAGGAGGCCCCCGCCGTCCTCGGTTCTCTTCCTCTGGGGCCAAAAAGCATCGCGGCCAAGATCTCCCGGGGCAGAGCCAGGCTCTTTCCCTTTTGGGTCGCCTTCCACTAACCCTCCTGCGAAGGCCACCTTAGATATGGCCGGGGCCGTTCCATCCACCTTCTTCGTGGCTGGACTCCGCAGCGTCACTGTTCCTCCTGCGCTTTCCTCCTCCGGCGTCTCGCTGGAGATTTGGAGCTTTCCGCCTTCCTCTCACCCTGAAAGTGGACCCTCCACCTTCTGCTCCCAGTGTGGCTGCTCTGGGGTCGCGGGCGAAGGTCCAGCGGGCATCTGTGAGGTACTTATGTCGGCAGCGGCATGGAGAGACCAAGAAGCACGTCTCAGCCGTCTGCCATCTTGGACGTGCCCGGGACCCAAATTTAAAGTTAATCTTTGAATGCAGGTAGTTACCCTAATGTAAAATAGGTGTCTCCTCCATTAATAACTAGACAGGCCTGCTTTTACTGAATTTTTGTGAACCAGAAAATGGCATTCATTAATAGAATATGACCACACTGCAGCAAATGACCAAAGACAATGTTGTGTTCAAGCCTTGAAAAACCAATTGCTTCCAAGCTACAGAGTGTAGAAGCTGCAAAGGCAGTTTGCTTCACAGCTCTAGTTCTTTATTCCGGCTCATGCTGAAAAGATCTCAAAAAACCCTCTGGGGATTCCATACCCATTTTTAAAAACTTTTTTATATAAAAAAAAAACTCTACATTTTTCACCCTTTTTTACTATCTAGAAGGGTGATGTTTTCACGAAATTGCCTTCACATTTCACAAATTGCCCTTTATGTGGGTGACAGAAGACTTTATCAGAGCCACATTCTGTGTTTGTTGTCTGTCTTCCTGCCTCACAAACAAGAAAGGAGTGCAAATGTTGCCAAAAGATGTCAAAAAGAGCCCTAAAAGATGATGAGGGCATTCGCCTCATAGGTAAACTTAAGAACCTGTGTGTGAAGAGGAGACGAAAAATGCAGAAAAAATGACAGAGAGGGTCTTCCTCTTCTGAAACCAGAACCTCTCGTGATAAAGACTCCCATAGAAGGAGTTCTGAAGAGAGGAGGTGTAAAAATCATCGCCACCATCACTCTGGTTGTTCTCGCCAGTCTCGAGAACACCAGTTGATGCTGAGGCAGGCGTCGGCATTGACGTGCATGCCATTGAGGAGAACAACAACAACATTGCTGACGTCGATTGCAGGTACCATTGAACCCATCTCCTCCATCAAGGTCAATACCAGTTTCTACACCACAGCCATCAACGCGAGATTTCGACGGTGGAACACTCAACACCTAAACCTCATTGGTCGATGTCGAGAAAATTGGCTGCAATGATGTTGATGTCAAGATCAACGTTGAGTCAGTCTTAAGTCTACATTATTTCAGTTTCTTCTGATCGTCATCAACCATATAAAGAAGAAACAACTGCTCTGCTTAGACCAGCTGTGTTTTTACCCACCAATTACCCAGCTTTATTGCCTAGCTCAGGAACATCTTATACATCTAGACTTGCCTTCAATTCCAATTTCTCCAATAAGTCCTACTACACAACCATTGGTGTCACAAATAAGACCAAAAGATACAGTTTCACCAGAAAATGATAGGCCTCGACAGCCCAATTGTCGAAGTAATTCAACTCCAAAAAGATCGCCTTCAACGTCTAGGTCTTATCCCATCAACTCCTATTCCACATATGCTCCTACCTCTCCGGCTGCATCACCTCTTAGATCATCTCTTGTAGATGACATCCGTATATTTCAAGATGTATTAGTTAGAGGTGCAACTACATTAAACATACAATTTCAAACACCGCAAGGAGCGGTTTCGGGAATAATGGAGACTCTTCAACCACGGGCTTCCCCAAGACCTATTTTGCCTCTGTTACTGGAGTTTGTGGACCTTGCAAAGGAGTTCTTTACACCAGCTGCTGTTAGAGCCGCAAGTCCTTGCCTTCTTAAAAAATACATAGACTCCGACCAAGATCCTATTTATTTGAAAAAAGATCCTAAACCAGTTTCCTTAATAGTCTCTGCTAAAAAAAAATGCACCCTTCAGTTCCATAGACTTTAGTCTCTCCAGAGTGTAAAAGACTGGATGGAGTAGGGTGAAAATTCTGTAATTCTACAGCTGTGACTTTTAAGAACTCAAGTGAATCTACCCTATTAGCAAGGTGTGATAGAGCACTGAGGTAATCTCTTCTTGCGTTTGCAGATGTTCTTCCACAAGTTTGACTGCAAAACTTCATGAAAATAGTGCAAGATCAATCAATCAGGGGTTTGTTAAAGCGTGACTACTCACCCGTAAGGGTCTCAAGGCGCTAGGGGTGGAGGGGTGCAGGTTCCATCCATCAAGGAGGGAGTCTGTCGAAGAGCCAGGTTTTGAGGTTTCTTGCGAAGATGGGGAGCGATGTTGTCTGTCTGAGGTGGAGCGGAAGGGCGTTCCATGCTTTGGCCGCGAGGAAGGAGAAGGAGCGGCCTCCCGATCTGGTCTTTCTGGTGCGGGGGACCACGGTGTAGGAGAGCTGGGCTGATCGTAGGGTCCTTTGGGGTGCGTGGAATTTGAGTCGGCTGTTCAGGTATGCTGGTCCGGTGCCGTGGAGGGCCTTGTGTGCGTGGGTGAGCATCTTGAAGGGGATTCTCGCCTCGACAGGGAGCCAAGAGAGTCAAATGGTCTCGAAACAGTCTATCAGTGCATCCACAGATGAGGCATATTTGGCTATAACACAATTCTGTAACTGTGCCGCACTTCAAACGTTGTCTTGGCTTTGATTAACTTCTCTAAAACCGGCTGCACAATTGAAGATCAGGAACCTTACTTTCCCCAGGCCAGACCTTCTTGGGCCTCACACTGATGAAGAAATGGCGCGGATGAAGAAGGCAGAAACCCTGAAAGCAGTGGGTTCAGAGGAGAAAAAGAAGTTCTACCACTCTCAATACCATCACAGAGTCTATAGATATCGGTCCAGACAGACAGTTCTATCCCCACAATGGTGTCTCTATCCTCAATCTGAGGCTCTGCAACAACATCAGCAACAGCAGTTCCATTGTAGGAGCAATCGAGGAAGAAATGAGCATCAACAGCTGCATATACAGCGCCAATATTCTTCCAAGCACCATCAAATAATGAAAATCCCACTGCCTGTGTACTGTTTGCCACTCCGGTGGAAAAGAGTGTATCACATCATTTAACAGAGGTTATAACTGCTGACAAACTGGTTGTGCGGGTCATTCAAAATAACTGTGCCGTCCAGTTCAGAAATCCTCCACCTTCAATACCTTCAAAGCCAGCACCAAAACATCAATTGCTGCAATTAAAAAAGGAGGTAAAATCTCTACTCCAAAAACAAGCAATAGAACCAGTTCCTCTGTAGAAAATTGGATTATCGGTTGAGGGATTTTACTCAAGCAGAAACCACAATCTTTGTCAGGGTGAACCACAAGCAAACCTCAAATTAACCTGTGCTTAACTCTCTGGTAGCTTGGCACAAAAGCAGCCAGGCTTAACTTAGAGGCAATGTGTAAAGTATTTATGCAGCACTGCAAACACTAATAAAGTGAAAACACAACACAAGAAAAATCCAAGCCAACTTAGAAAAATAGAATACAATGTAATACATTATTTGAGGTCAAAATGACAAATCCAATCAATAGAACAAAAGATATGCAATTTCAAAGTTTGAGTAACAATAGTGCCTAGAAGCACAAAGCGCTAACTGTGGTTATCTGATCGCACCGGACTTTTGAAAATTCATAAGTTCAGGCCGACTGCAATAGAGCACAGGTTGGCTACAGGGACTAAGTTAGGTCTGCTGAACAAAAGTACATTAATTCTGGTTGTAGAGTGATGCGGAGTCCTGCATCGAGGATACATCGTGCAGCAGTGGTGATGCAAGGTCCTTGCATGGAGATGCGTCGTGCAGTGGCAGTTCGAGTTGCGGTGGTGATGCAGGGTCCGTGTGGGGAGAAGCAGTGGTGTTTCGAGAAGCTGCGGTGGTGATGCGATATCCTGCATGCAGATGCGTCACTCAATGGCGGTTCCGATGGACTGCAGGGTGCAATGCGAAGTCCTGAATCGGGGATGCATTGCGCAGCAGTTCCAATGCAGTCTTGCTTGGTGAAGCATAATGCAGTGTGAGTTTTGGAGTGGCACCACATGAAGGGACAGGACGCACAGCAGGCATAGTCCAGGTGCTAGGTACAAAGTTGTGGGAGCCTGTTCAGTCCGTGAGGCCCTGATCAGGATCCCAGCCAACTATCTATTAGTCAATCTGGTGATCCTTGGTTCAAGATGCAGGTCCATTCCTTCACTCAGGCAGCATGGCAAAAGAATAGTCCTTCTTTAGGAGCAGCACACCAGTCCTGCTGAGTCCTCCACAGCTCCACAGGCGTACTGAATAGTTGGGTCTGAGGGTCCAATATGTATACCTGGTGCCCACTTTGAAGTAGGAGAAGGTACTGTAGGGTTCGACCCTCAGAGGTGCTTCGAATTTCCTTCCTCCCGGCCCTGGCCCCAGATGTCTGGGGTCACAATACATTAGTGTCGCACCTTTTGTGAGTGTGCTCAGGCAGAGCCTTTGTGATGTGTAAGTGTGTGAGTTGATAGCTCCTCCCCCTCATCAAGTCAAAGATGGTCCTTCCTGCCGACACCTATCTTTGTCTCACTCTCTGGGAGCAACACCCAATGACCAACTGCCAGTTTCACCTAGTCATGTGACCTACGATACAGGCAGCAGACACAAAATGGTTGGGACAAGAAAATGCCAACATTCTAAATACGGCATTTTCAGAATTGTGACTTAAAATCAGACTATACCATTAAAGAAGGCTTTAAATAACAACTCTTTAGACCCCAAACTCGACAATCCTACCTGCTCCCAATTGAAAGTTATCACTTATTAAATACAATAGGTTAACCTTCTGTTATCCTATCAGAGAGGTAGGCCTTGTAGTTTTCACTTCCATGACATGTAAAAGTTAAAAGTACATGTCCAACATTTTAGATAAACTGCACCCTGCCCTTGGGGTGATTTATGTGTCTTAAAGAGAAAGGTTTATGCCTGGCAAAAGGTTTATTTTGAGAGGTCAAAATGGGCAGTTTAAAACTGCATACACAGGCTGCAATGGCAGGCAGGAGACATGTTTAAAGGGCTACTTAAGTGGGTGGCACAATGAGTGCTGCATGCCCACTTGTAACATTTCTTTTACAGGCCCTAGGGACTTATAAGTAAATTACATATGCCAATTTGTGGTGAGCCAATGTTATCATGTTTAAAGGAGAGAACGCAAGCACCTTAGCACTGGTTAGCAGTGGCAAACTGTGCAGAATCCTAAAGGCAGAAGAAAAAACTAAGTCAATGAACACAGGAGGTTGGAAGGCAAAAAGTTGAGGGAAAACCATGCCGAGGATGTAAGGTCCAACATCCTCTATCTCTAAAAGGAAAAGGTATCTATTCAAGATATTTTTTGGCTCCCAAGGAAAGCAAGGAGCCAGAGTTCAAGGCTATCCTCGACAGGCAAAACAAATGGGTCAAGAAATACAAATTCAGGATACTAGCCCTGCACCAGATATATCCACAATGAAAAAAAGCAAACTCGATGTGCTTTGTGGATCTTCATGATGCATTCTTTCACATACCCATAGCGAAAAAACACAGAAATTCTTAAGATTTACAGTGTGAAAAGCTAATTATCAACACAAAGTTCTTCCTTTTGGATTTAAGTCAGTTCCAAGAACATTCTCCAAATGCATGGCAGTGGTTGCAGCTCACCTCCGAAAGAAAAACCAACCCCTTTCTAGACGGTTGGTTGATAAAGGCACCTTGTTTCCGTCAAGCGCAGATAGACTTCAACATTATGACCAACCAACCTGTTAACAAAACTGGGATTACACATCAACCAGGAGTAATTTGATAATTCCCTTCGCCAGCTTCTTGACTATCTAGGAGCCACTCTGGATACTCTAAAGGGAGAAGTGTACCCTTCGGAGGAGAGTGTATCATTTTTCAGAAATGTCACCAGCTGTTTTAGATATTGCATCCAACAGCTCGACAGAGCTCATCTGTACTCGGATCCATGGTGTCATGCATTAATCTAGGCACAAATGTGCATCTTCACAAGAGCCCTTTACAACAGCCCCTCTAGGATCAGTGGCCCCAATGGAAAGACAATTGGAAAGACAAAATTTGTCTGACCATGCAAGCCAAAGAGTCCCTGAAGTGGTGGTGCAAGAAATGCAACTTACTGAATAGAATCCCTTTTTTCCAGGACCTTCCACTACAAACAATTGTCACATGTCTCTCTGACAGGATGGGGAGCTCATCTACGGAATCTCACGGTACGAGGCCAATGGTCAGAGAAAGAGCAATCTTTCTGGAGTTAAAGGTGGTCCATCTAGCCTTGAGTTTTGCTCCATCCATATTGTCAATCTGGGTACTAATTCAAACAGAAAAAACAACAACGATGCACTATTTGACTAAATAAGGGGGCACCAGATCAAGGATTTTATTCTGTAGAAGCTCAAGCAATCTGCATTGGTTACTGGCAAAAAAAAAATGATTCAAGCAATTCGTTTGCAAGGCATTCAGAATTGGCAAGCATATCTACTGAGTAGATACTTAATGTACAATCACAAATGGGAACCAAATGATCAATCTTATAAAATATTTTCCAAGACTAGACATAGACTTATCCGCCACAGGAGAAAACGCAAAACGCCCAAACTTCGTATCCAAAATGTGGGAACCAAACTCATTAGGCAATGCCCTTTTGATCCATTGGTCAAAAAGTTTTCCCTATGCGTTTCCTCCAATACATTAATTCCAACAGCGCTACTCAAACTCAAAACATTGATGTATTAATGATTCTAATAGCACCAGAGTGACCCAGAAAATGGTGGTATCCAGAGCTACTTCACCTCTCCGTCAGACCCAACAAGACGTTGCTGGCAAACACAACCTTCTATCGAGGATGCAAGGCAAAATCTACCACCCCAACATAAACTCTTCGAATTAGGGGTATGGCTCCTGAAGTCATTCAATACGGACATTTAAATCTTTCTCCAGACTGTATGACCATTCTCAAGGAAGCTAAACGCACGAACACAAGAGCTTTTTATGCTATTAAGTAGAAAAGATTTGTCGTTTGATGTCTTCAAAATGATATTGATCCAGGAGAATGCCATTTTTCTGTACCTACCTCACCTCCAGTATTTTTCAATAACCCTTATTCACCAGCAGAAAGGACCCTTCATTTCTTGGATGTTAGAAAAGTTCCTAAATTTTGTTTGGACAGAAGTAAAGAAATTTGTAAAACAAATCAGTTGTTCATAAATTATGACCTTGAGGAACTGGTATGGCTTCCGCTAGACAAACTATAGGTAGATGGATAGTTCCTTATATTACTCTCTATCAACTGGCTAACAAGACCCTTCCAGCTAAACCTAGAGCTCACTCTACACGCAAGAAGGCAGCATCTGTTGCCTGTATAAAAAAGATCTGCATCGTAGATCTCCTCACCGAAGTCAAACAACCCTTACTCCTCCCCGATAGGCAATACAATTGCTATCTTCAAACCTATTATTGCCATTCAAAAATAACGGAGACTATGAGGTAAACTGCCAGGAAAGTACATGCTGTGAAGGGAAGCTGCTGGCTCATTAAAGTAACAGTATTTCTCTCTCAGGAGATCTCCATTGATAATCATAAGGACTGAATAGTTCCGCACATCCTGGAGCACTTCTTTACAATATATCTCTATCTGTAGATGTTCGCCTTTCTTCAGTAAGACCTGGAGACACTCAAGATAGTTTTGCAGCCTATAAGAAGGCTATATTGGACGCGAGGAACACTGCAACAACGCAGCCGTGAGGGGAACGGCCATTATTGCCCAGCCGTGAGGGGAACGGCCAACACTGCCTTTACTGCTTCCAACCAGCCGTGAGGGGAACGGCCAACACTGCCTTTACTGCTTCCAACCAGCCGTGAGGGGAACGGCCAACACTGCCTTTACTGCTTCCAACCAGCCATGAGGGGAACGGCCAAAGCAAAACCACAATCCCCAGCAGCCCCGTAATTGACGCCTGCCTCTGACGCTGCATCCCGCGCCCGGAGGCGCGATAAGATCTCCAACGGCCTCCCGCAGCGCAAGACGCGCGCGGGCGTGCCCGGGCCACGCCCGGGCCAAGGGCAGGCCCGTCTGCGCCCGTCAGCGACAGGAGGGGGCAGGGCGACATTTTTTGGTCTCATCCCGCGGCGATTGACTCAACGGGTAAGCACCCATTTGTTGAGGTTAATATAGTTTTAGCCTACTGTTTTGAGCTGACATTTGAAATATCCATCCTGAAGAAAATAGTACTGGCATTTGGTAGCATCGGCCTTTTGAACATCTCGGACACTAAAGGAAGATCCAAATAACCCTGAGTGGGACTACCTGGCTAATCAATATTCCACGTCTCTCTTCTTGCTGCAGACCTTTTGGGTTATCGAAACATAACTGTAAAGAGTCCAGAGGGCTGCTTGTGACATTTTAACCTCATTTGGACAGCTTAGCTTGGAACGCTTAACTTTGGTCATAGGTACAAGTTCCATAAAAACCTAGAGATTTGTACTGCTATCTCCTCAACGGTTGGCAACTATTAGGCTGTTCCTTTCTATGTGGATTTATGTAGTCACACCCTTCACCTACTAGTTCTAATCATCTGTATTGTTAATTGCTCATATAAGTATATAAAAGCAGCATTGTGCGGGGGTGGGTTAGCGGTTCACTCTGAGAACTAGATATAGTAGGTTCTAAAATGGGGAAGCGCTCATGTGTGACAAAATCAAAAGCATCTATCTCAGCAGCACTCCCTCCAACCTCGATTGATAAAATGTTACAGAGGGCTATTGGGGTGGTTAACACTGAAATAGAGCTCACAGAGAGGCGCTTGTCACTTACCCCGGACCTATGTATTTTAGTGTCAGATTCACAAACTGTGCAAAACGATACCCATGTGCCTCCTGAAGAAGTACTATTGTCACCACCCTTGGAAGTCCGACCCAAAAAAGCCGCACGCAGAGGTAGGAACACCACTATTATTCCAAAGAATGGGAAGCGCAAACAATCGATCGAGGCGGGACCCAAAAGGAAGAAACTGTGTGAGGATTTTACATCTAGCGCAGGGGAGGGGGAAAATCAGGATCATAATCCAAGCAGTTCATAATCCAATCTGTTTTGTAGAGCTGATAAGAACTATCCTACCTGGGCACTGAATCTCCTGACTGATCTGAAGGCTCAATTACGGGATATCGTAAGAGATGAGTTGGCCCCCCTACTTACTCGTTTAGATAACTTGATAGTAGCTGGGGAAAATAGACAAACTAATCCCAATACACCAGTAAGAGGGACTGACTTTGGATGCCAGGCAGATATTTCTGATGCAAAATCTCCGGGCGGGTTGGGTGGGCAGATAAGTGATGGTTCCACCAGAACTCAAGAGGTAAGGTATCAGAATGCCGCCAACCAACAGCCATGCACGAGTACTAATCATGAGAATGGTGGCAACAAGGTAGTTCCCTCCCAAACAGGTAGGGATAAATCCAGTCGGCCTCAACACAGGCCCAACGGGATGTTGAGTATGCAGGTGCTGGCAGAACGCCCCAATGATAACCTAGAAATAGCAAATCTGCCAACCATAAATCTGCCCCCTGCTTGCTCCCTGTACGTAATTATATTGACTGGTGTCCCCGAAATTGCTACTAACCAGAGGGAAACTCAATTTGATCTTAGGAATAAGTGCCTTTACTGGCTAGCAAAGCATAGGCAGTTTGACTATTGTAGGGCAGGGGAAATTCTAACGGTTCGTAGAATAGGCTGGGTGGGAAATCGACAAAAAACAGATCAGGGAGACTGTGTAATTGTAAATTTTAAAAACCCTAAAACTGTGAGCTACTTACTCAGCCAAACCACATGCCACCAGGACTCAGTAACAGGAATCGGGCTATACCCACTGGACTTTTTCTACACTCAACATCAATTGATGTATAGGGGCCGTACTACCCCTAACACACTAAGCTGCCAATCAAGACTTCTAACAGAAGGTAGGTGGGATGCCCCCCTCAGGCCTCTACTATACAATTTACCAGTAAATAGCAGATTTGGAATCCTGGAGGAGGTAGATTGACACGAGGCGAGTCTGACTCCTGGTGGGGACCCTGAGGAACAGGGGTTAGATACCAAATTGGAGGAGTGTAGTGGGCTGGGGGCACTAATTAAGGAACACAAACCGGATTCTTCGCAGACCACCGGCCTACAAGTGTCTGGGGTACAAGCAGGCAGACTACCTGGTGCTCTTAAAGATGCCACTTCGATTGAAACTGCCAGAGTGGGCGTCTGCTTGAGGTCCTCAGATACTGATCAGATGGCCGAAGTGAGGGACACTCAAATTATCACTAGCAGTGCAAACGAGGTTCCAGAAAGGGAAAGTGATCGAGGTAGCACACAGAGTTCTATCCTGGAATGTTGCTGGGCTTAAAAGCAAACTTGCATGTCCTGATTGGGGACTTTTTGTAGACAAACAGGACATATGTATGTTCCAGGAAACATGGGCTAGGGAGGATTATCGGAGGGTAGGCTTTGCATCATTTACCATCCCAGCCACCTATGGGGGAAGGGGCAGACCATCAGGGGGTCTATCCACTTGGGTAGGCTCACATTTGGGTTGTAGAGCTGAGCAGATATCCACCCCCACAAACGATATTCAGTGTGTCCTACTTTCCTTCCCTACAAAGACAAAAATTGCTTTTATTAATGTCTACTCCCGACCGGTTGCCATCAGTTCAGAATCTACCACCATAGACTACTTGGGTCTCTTTATTTCCACCATGGATCCAACGGTACGGCTGATCATAGGGGGTGACTTTAACTGTCAATTCGAACCTCTCATTGACCTGAGCAATACCACCCCCAGTGAAGAAGACTCTTACTGGCAAATCCCCGACCCACAAATTCAACCAATTAAAGCTTGGTCGCCGCTGGCATTACAGATTAGCTCAATTACACTAGCCCATTCATTAAGAGCGTGTAATGGCAGAACAATATCAGATATTCCGGGACAGCTAACTTTTAATAGAGTAGGTCAAGAGTCTCTGTTGGATTATATTCTGGTGGAAACCAGACTGTGGCAAAAGGTCCATGACTTTGGTGTCATAATGAGGCAGGATAGTGATCATAATGCCCTGGCTTTGGAATTGAAGATGCTAAACTTGGGATACACTAATACCAATTTTACGACCATACCGAGGAACAGCGGACTAATACTAACTACAGAAGGAGAGCTAGGTGGTCGCAAATTAAACAAACACCTGATAAGATGGCCAAGGTCTATCAGTTGATAACCCCAATACTTGTAAGAATGGGGGAACTTGCAGGTGCAAAGGGCTTCCCCGTAGCCAATGAGGAAGTTGCAAAAACACATCTAGAACTAACAACAAAATTGGAAGATATATTTCACCCAGTGGCTCCAAGGAGGGCGAAAGCCCAGCATAAATGCAAATGGTTCAATGTAAAATGTCGTAATGCTAAACAGTCCCTACTGGACGCTGTTAAGGCAAAGGACAGGAATGGAACCAAATTAAAACGGGCACTGTACAAAGAGACCGTTCAATAGGAAAAAAAAAACTGGGAACTGGAAAGGTGGGAAACCCTCAAAATAGCACTAACTAACAAAGATCTGAAGACCTTCTGGGCAATCGTTAGTGCAGGCGATAACCAAGGGAGGTCAGCCACTGAACCAAATATATCGTCTGAAGCTTGGGAGAATCACTTCCGCTCTCTGTATAATAGCATGGCATCTATAACCGCAAATGATGATCCCTTGCCAGCATCCTCCGCGTTTGCTGAGGAGGTAGCCTGAGATTACCCTGTCTGAAGTCATAAATGCCATTAACAAGCTCTCTAGCAATAAAGCACCGGGCCTAGACAAAATACCAGGGGATCTTTTTCGGGAGGAACCGAAAGTATGGGGACCGTATTTATGGTCCCTATTTAATGCAATCATGAACGGGATGGATCCCCCTGACACTTGGCGAGGGGCAGAAATTGTCCCGGTCTTCAAAAAAGGCTGTCCCCTCCTACCTACAAACTATAGGCCGATTAGCCTAATTGACATACCCCAGAAACGTTTTGCCCGAGTACTTTTTGACTGCCTACAGGCGTGGATAGAAGAAGAAGAGATCCTGAGTCCATATCAAGCCAGCTTCAGAAAGAATACTTCCACCGTTGACCAGCTATTCAGGCTTCAACTCCTGAAATGGAAAACGGTGGCCATAGAGGGTGGCAGCCTCTATTTAATATTTGTAGATCTGAAGTCAGCTTTTGATCTTGTTCCCAGGAGCAAACTCTGGGATGTGCTTAGAGACTTGAGGATCCCACCTTACCTCCTCAGTATTTTAGTAAGGCTCCATGAAGATAACTTTGCCCAAGTAAGGTTTGTGAAACACTGTGAATTAACACCCCGCTTTCCTGTTGGTAAGGGAGTGCGGCAGGGCTGTGTGCTCGCTCCTACCCTGTTCTGCCTCTTCATTAACGGACTCATTGAGCAGCTCAGGGAGGTGAAGGACAATGATGCCCCTAGGCTAGCTTCTGGTAGGGTCCCAGCGATGATGTTCGCTGATGATACCCTCCTACTCTCAAAGTCGCCCATGGGAATCCAGCGTATTCTTGACCGCTTTGACGCCTTTTTGTAAGATCCGGGGGCTGGAGATTAATACATCAAAAACCAAATATATGGTCTTCAACCCTGCCAACAAGTCTCGCTCCAACCCATCTTTACACGGTACACCACTGGAAAGAGTGTCGGTCTTCGATTACCTGGGCGCTACTCTTACAGAGCATCTGGAATGGGGGCCCCAGATGACCAAGGCAAGCCATAAGCTACCGCAGACAGTGGGAGGGCTTATGAAACTTTATAGAACCTCTACATTTAAACCTGCAGGGCCAGTGGTTGAAATCTACAAAACCCAAGCTAGGGGTGCTACAATGTATGGGGCGGAATTGTGGGGTCATTGCTCTACTATCAGCTTGAACAAAGTTGAGAACAACTTTATGAGACAGTTGTTGGGTCTCCCCCCCAGCACACCACTCATTCCACTACGCTTGGACTTGGGCATTAGGCCTATTTGTGAAGAGATAGCCCTTAGACCCCTAACCTACTGGCGGCGGCTGTGGGTGACCCCAGAACTGGCCACATATCGAGCTGAGCTTAAAGAGATATTGAATAACCCGGGCTCTGCAAAGTTACCCTGGTTCAAACATATTAGGGTTCTTTGTAGTAACCTGGGAAAAGCAGAATTTTGGAAATCACCAGAAGAATCATGCCCATCAACTTCACGGCTGGAACTGATAAGATCTTATAGAACGCATAAATTATCAGTCATCCAAAGTTCGTCCTGTGGCCGTTTGACGGCCGATTTTATCCAAATTAAAGACGAATATTCAATGGAGTCCTTTTTGGATGACATCCAACATAGTTCGGCTACAAAACTGTATATGCAGTTTAGAATGGGGATTCTGCCGCTTCGCGGTTTCACTAATAAATGGTCCAAATTTGATTCTGATGGATGCCCTGCCTGCAGTCACAAGGAGGAGACAGATTTGCATTTCCTCTTCTTCTGCCCCGCCTACAGATCAATACGCCAGCGCTGGCTTATCCAACTATGCAAGAATCTAGGTTTTACACAATGTGCTGTGGCATACAGAGTTCTACAATATGATACTCACGCCCCCACTGGCTTTGCTGTTTCCCGCTTTTTAAATTCCATGTGGCACGCTCGGCGGACCTTCTTAAACTAGTAATTATGCCTTTATTATTTTGCACATATTTTTACTGTTTTAACTTGGGATAGTTGCCCAATTTCATTTGTTTTAATTGTTAACGGACCTTTCTTGCACCTGCACTTTAATAACGAATCATGTCTGGGTTGGTGGAGAATTCAAACATGCATTTCAAATCAGGTTCATTTTTCTTCAAATGTACAGTTTTCTTTCTATACATTGGCATACGTAGTAGTTCTATGATGGTGTACTATGGATAAGTTACTTACCTGTAATCCTAGTTCTCTTCCAGGGGTATCCTCATCAAAGTCATAAGCACATGAATATTCCCGCCCATGCACGGGACCCCGGAAACACATTACATATATGTGAAAAACCATATATGTAGCTCTATATATATATCCATATATATATAAAAAACACACAATGTAGCCTCCCATAAACATGCTGAGCAATGTTGCAAGGAATTCTCTTGCACATAAACATATTCCAATAAAGCAGGGAGAAAGAAAACTTTTGAAAACTGCTTTAATACATAGCAGACAACACAATCCTGCAAGGAATAATGAAGAAAACATTGCCAGCACATAGGCTGCATTGTGGGAACATTGGTGTAGAAAGCTGAAAAGCTAACCCACATAAACACACAGATAAACTGGCACCGTGCCTTTAAGGCAGCCATGACCCCTAGCTTCCCATCATGCCTCAGGGGTGACAGTTAGGTCAGTTGTTCTTTGCGGATATCCGCAGACCTTTTACAAAGAGATGTATGAATCATGTTCACTTGCCCGGGGAGGCGGGTGGGTTGCTTATGACTTTGATGAGGATACCCCTGGAAGAGAACTAGGATTACAGGTAAGTAACTTATCCTTCTCTTCCAGGGGATCCTCATCAATAGTCATAAGCACATGAATAGAATAGCAAGCCCATCCCCTCATCCTGCGGGCAAGTAAACAGAGTACCATCAAGATACATAAATGCCATAAGGCCTATACAGACTCCAATAGGTTAGCATTGGAACAGATTCCTCAAGGAGGCCTGGCCCACTTGTGTATCTGCTCTGGAGTCAGAATCCAGACAGTAATGTCTGGTAAACGTATGGACCGATTTCCAAGTTGCCGCCTTGCAAATCTCGGCCATCGGTACATTATGTAAGAATGCAATCGTAGCAGCCTTACCCCTAGTAGAATGAGCTTTAGGGGAGGCAAACAGAGGCTTATTTGCAATCTGGTATGCCAACTTTATACAAGATACTATCCATCTTGAAATGGATCTTTTAGAAGTTGGGAAGCCTTTTCTAACAGAACCATAGTTTACAAACAATTGATCTGCTTTTCTAATGGATTTCGTTGCATCCAAATAGAATTTGAGAACCCTCTTGAGGTCTAGCGAATGAAGAGACCTTTCCGCTGGTGTGGATGGATTGGGAAAGAAAGAGGGTAGAGAAATTGTCTGATTAACATGGAACTCTGACACAACCTTAGGTAGGAAGGAAGGGTGAGTTCGCATAACCACCCTATTATGGTGGAAAACCGTATAGGGTTCTTTAGAACAGAGTGCTTGTATCTCACTCACTCTGCGTGCTGATGTAATTGCTACTAGAAAAGCTACTTTCCAAGAAAGGTGTTGCAATGTAGACTTATGAAGGGGTTCAAATGGAGGTCCCATCAATTTGACAATACCAAATTCAACTCCCAAGGAGGAGAAGGTCGAACAGGGGGATAAACTTTTTTCAACCCCTGTAGGAAGTCCTTAACCACCTGAAGCTGAAAGAAAGACGGCTGGTTAGGTGATTTACGATATGATGTGATAGCCGCCAAATGCACTTTAATGGAAGAATATTTCAAACCAGATTTGGCCAAATAGAGCAAATACGGCAAGATTACCTCCTCTTGCCCGTTAATTGGACTCCAATCATTACGGATACACCACAAGTAAAACCTTTTCCACTTTAGAGAGTATGAGGATCTTGTGGAAGGCTTCCTTGACTCCCTTAAAATGTCCATGCAGTCCTGAGGGAGGTTCAAATGTCCGTACTGCAGGACTTCAGGAGCCATGCTGTCAAGCTGAGCGAGGGAAGGCTGGGGTGCAGAATTTTCCCTCCCATCTTGGTGAGAAGGTCCGGCCTGCACGGAAGTCTCCGATGAGGGCGAACCGAGAGTTGCAAAAGGTCCGGATACCACCATTGGCGAGGCCAGTCCGGTGCTATGACTATCATCCTCATTCTGGATCGTAGAAGTTTGGCCACCACCTTCGGAATTAGAGGGAGGGGTGGAAAGGCGTATGCAAACGTCCCTGACCAATCTATCAAAAGAGCATTCCCTCTCATTCCTGGTCGGTAAAACTTGGATGCGAAGGCGTGACATTTTCTGTTTTGATCGTCTGCAAAAAGGTCGATGGAAGGATGACCCCATTGATGAAAGATTTCTGCCACCACTTCGTCGTTGAGCACCCAGTCTTCTTGCTCTTGGAAGTGACGACTGAGGGCGTCTGCTCGCACGTTCTGCTCTCCCGGCAGATGGATTGCCGTGATCGATAGGTTCCTGGCTAGCAGCCAGTGCCAGATCGCCTGGGATTCGAGAGACAGAGGGCGAGAGCGAGTTCCACCTTGTTTGTTCAAGTAATACATGGTGGTTGTATTGTCAGTTTGCACTAGGATCGATCCGATCTGAATTGACGGTTGAAAAGCTTTGAGGGCTAAATGAACCGCCCGCAGTTCCAGCATATTGATGTGATATGTCTGTTCTCTGCTGGTCCATCTGCCCTGAGTTTGCAGATGACCCAGATGCGCTCACCAGCCCTGAAGTGAAGCATCCGTGATCAGAGATTGTTCTGGCAGAGGTTGATGAAAAGAGACTCCCACCAGTAGGTTCTGTGGTTGCAGCCACCAGAGAATGGACTTCTTTGCTGCAGGAGAGAGGACAATCCGGTCGTTCCACTGACCCGAGGATTGATTCCATTTGTCCTCGAGATCTTGCTGTAACGGTCTCATCCTCAATCTGGCGTTGGGTATGAGAAAAATGCACGAGGCCATCGAACCCAGTAGAGAAGCCACCTGTCTTACTGATGACTGATGAGCCTGAAGGATGATGTTGCCCTTGTCTTTCATTGATGACAATCTCTCCTCCGAAGGAAACACTTTTCCGAGGTCGGAGTTGAGGTTGGCGCCCAGATAGTGGAGTGATTGAGTTGGGTGAAGGATCGACTTGTCCAGGTTGACATGCAGGCCTAAGCGCTGAAGGAGATCTAGGCAGGTGCGAAGGTGTTCCTGCACCATTTGAGGAGAGGATCCCTTCAGCAGCCAGTCGTCCAGGTAGGGATATACGAACAGGCCTTGGCGATGTAATGCTGCCGCTACCACTGCCATGCATTTGGTGAATACCCTCGGAACTTATTTTAGGCCGAAGGGTAAGACTTTGAACTGGTAATGTCTTGTTCCCACCGTGAATCGCAAGAACTTGCGATGTCGTGCTGTGATTGGGATGTGAAAATACGCATCTTGTAGATCCACCGAACACATCCAATCGCCTTTCCTTAGATGTGGAAATATTTGGTGGAGCGCCAACATCCGAAACTTTTCCTTTTTGATGGACTTGTTCAGAGAACGTAGATCCAGAATTGGTCTGAACTTGTTCGGTTGATCTTTTTCTGAACAAGGAAGTATCGTGAGTACACTCCCTTTCCTCTCTGCGCTTGAGGGACCTCTTCTATTGCTTGTTTTTGAGAAGGGTCGACACTTCCTGACGCAGGAGGTCTATATGTAGATGACGAGATTTCACAGGAGGAATGTCTCTTGGGGACGTCCAAAAACGTAGTGTGTACCCATTTTTAGTATATTTAGCACCCACTGATCTTTGGTTATGTTGCGCCACTCTTGAATGTAACTTGAGATACTTCCTCCCACTGGAGTGTGCAATGGTGCTAGAGGAAGCAGAAACTCATTGCTTCCTGGAGTTTTTGATGCAGAGGAGGACTGCTGTTGATGTCCTCCTCTTCCTCTCGAGGAACAGCGGCCTTGATACTGGGATTTGCCCTGTTTGTTTTGTGACCATTGAGGGGTTTGAACCCTCTGCTGGTAACTTTTCCGATTGTAGGGCCGGTACCTCTTCCTAAACTCCTTTTTCTTTTCTAGGCCCACCGCCTTTAAGGTGTCCAACTCGGCCTTCATCCTCGCCATTTCTTCGTCTGTGTGAGCACCAAACAGTGAAGTGCCAGAAAAAGGGAGATTCAGGATGCGTTGTTGTGCTTCTGGTTTTAACGCTGTGAGGCGCAGCCAGGAAGATCGTCGTGCACAGATGCCATGTGCATATGAGTGAGCCGCCAGGGGCGCACCATCTGCTGCAGTGCTGATTACCTGATTAGCAACCAGAGCACCTTCGTGAAGGATTTCAGAAAAGTCCTGCTGATCCTCCTTTGGGAGCCTGTCCTTGAAACGCTCCAGTGAGTCCCATAGTGATCTGTCATAACGACCCAGCAGAGCCGCAGCGTTGGACACTTGCAGAGAAGACGCTGCAGAACCACAAGCCTTCCGTCCCCAAGAGTCTTGTGCTCTACTCTCTTTATCCGGAGGAGCGGAGGAGGAAGATGCAACCGCATGCGTCTTTTTCGCTGCTGCAATTATAGCAGAGTCCGGAGGTGGATCTGATCTAAGGAAAAGAGGATCCGATGCAGCTGGCTTATATTTTTTAAGAATCCGAGCTGGAGCTGCTTTAGTCGATGCTGGTGTAAGGAAGAGATCCATTACCGGCTCGATGATGCCTGGGACCAAAGGAAGCAATGGTCTAGTCGCAGACCTTTGGTGGAGAGTCTAAAAAATGATGGACTTGGTTGTCTGAGGAGCTGACATGGTGATGCCCAGCTTCTGAGCCCCTCTGTTGAGAACATCATGGAAAGTGTTCACATCATCAATAGGCGACACTCTGGAGGGAGGACTATCCGTCAGGGTAGGTGAGTAATCCCTTTTGGATGAACGTGTCGAAGAGGAAGACCAAGATGGTGTACGCCGCCTCTTGCGATGTCCCTGAGACGACCTGAGTTCAGGGGATCTGCCTCGGTGTTCCCTGACCCGAGTGGTGGGTGATTTGTCCACTTCCTGCACAAGACGCTGTAATGGTGATCTGTGCTGCGGACTGGAGTAGGTCGTAGGTCGTTGAGCGTGACCTGTGGACCCCGTCTGCCAATGATGAAGTGGTTGAAGCCATCTGGGAGAGAGATGGATGGAAGGAGATCGCTGTCTCCTTGGAGAACCTCCTGGCGGTGCTTTTGTAGGCTCCTGTGAGTGAACAGAAGCACTGCGTGATGACGCAACCGTCTGAGGTGAGCTCCGGATGGAGTGAGAGGACTCTCTGCAGCTTCTGGAGCGTGATCGGCGTCTGGATGAGCGATGTGACGTCGATGGGGTGTGTCTCGACGTCGACCTGCTCTGTGTCACCATCACTGGTGAATTTCTCTTCGACGTCGACCTCTGTGTGCCTGGAGCCCATAGACCTCGCCTTCGATGTTGAGCGTGGAGACCTCAACGATGAGCGGGTAGACGGAGAAAACCTTCTCGACGTCGATCTTTCTCTCGACGCTGATCTTCTCGCCGTCGACGGAGACCGCCGTCTCGACGTCGATCTTTCTCTCGACGCTGATCTTCTCGCCGTCGACGGAGACCGCCGCCTCGACGTCGAACGACGTCTGGTATATTTTACCTTTGGTCTTGACGTCGAATACCTTGCCGTCGGAGAGGATCTTGCCTTCGACTTCGAACGCCGCCTGGGCGACGGCGGAGGCGATGAATGTCTATCCTCGGGTGACGAGGTGTGTCTCGACGTCGACTGTCGTCTGGGTGACGTCGACTGAGATGCTTGCTTCGACGCCGAACGCTGGAGACCCTGCGACGGCGGAGCCTGTCTCGACGTCGAACGCCGCATCGACGGCGACGACGGAGATCTGTCTCTTGACGCTGGGCGAGCCCGCACCAACGGAGAGCGACTCCTCGACGCCGATCGTCGCCCGGTTGACGACGGCGGAGGATTCGACGTACCTGCGTTCTTCGACGACGACCGGTGTTCTCTCAACGGCGAGCCCGCCGTCGATGGTCTTCTCGTCGACGTTTTTGTTGCCGATGAAGTGAATTGAGGCGCCGAGCCCGACGCCGATGGAGAGCATACTGGAATATTACTTGTAGATAAGCTCTCTTTCCTCTTCTTCATCGGAGGCTTGTCTTTAGAAGGTGATTTTCTCTTCTCAGCCAATCCATGGAGACGAATCCTTTCTCTGTCCTTTAAAGTTCTGTTGGACAGCAGCTTGCAATGCTGGCAGGATTTAGGATTATGCTCAGAAGGAAGGCATAGAATACAGACAGGGTGGAAGTCTGATTTGGCCTTCTTCTTGCCACAGGAAGGGCAAGAGTCAAAAATAGAGGGCATTCTGTTGTAAAACAATGCTCAACTCTCTAAAAAAAAAAAAAAAAAACAGTAGAGAAATACTTTAACACCAAAAGGATGTCGAAGTAAGAGCTTTTATCAAAAATTGAAGAATTTTCTGACAGAAAATCAGAAAAAAGAGGTAGAGCTGAAGTAACCAGGGTCTTGACAGAAGGAGCCGGAAAGAACAACTGACCTAACTGTCACCCCTGAGGCATGATGGGAAGCTAGGGGTCATGGCTGCCTTAAAGGCACGGTGCCAGTTTATCTGTGTGTTTATGTGGGTTAGCTTTTCAGCTTTCTACACTAATGTTCCCACAATGCAGCCTATGTGCTGGCAATGTTTTCTTCATTATTCCTTGCAGGATTGTGTTGTCTGCTATGTATTAAAGCAGTTTTCAAAAGTTTTCTTTCTCCCTGCTTTATTGGAATATGTTTATGTGCAAGAGAATTCCTTGCAACATTGCTCAGCATGTTTATGGGAGGCTACATGGTGTGTTTTTATATATATATGGATATATATATAGAGCTACATATATGGTTTTTCACATATATGTAATGTGTTTCCGGGGTCCAGCGCATGGGCGGGAATATTCATGTGCTTATGACTATTGATGAGGATCCCCTGGAAGAGAACCATGATTTAAATGTATATATTGTCTTTTTATATTGCTATGAACTGTACTTTTATGCTCCTCGAGACCGAAATAAAGTTATTGAATGGAATGGTTAATTGCTTCCAATTGGGATATATATATATATAGGAAAGTTAACTGGAATTGCCGTCTTTGACTATGTAAATCTCTTTCACAAACCCTTTTTTAGAAGGAAAAAGAAGAAGGAAAGGACAATGTAGCACTATAGGCTACAACTGTGCAGATATGCAAAGAGAGACTGCGACTTTAAGGGCTCACAGCACTTGCTGTGGGGGGGGGAGACTACATGCGCCATAGTCAATTGCGCCCGGAGGCGCTGAAGCAGCCCTTTTCGCGCCCGGAGGGGCTTGAAAGTATTTTTCGGAACCCGGGTGAGCCGAGAACGGAGCCGACAATGCCGTGCAGCACTTGTTGTGGGGGGGGGGAGGGGACTACAAGCCCCACAGTCAATAGCGCCTGGAGGCCTGACGCAGCCCTTTTCGCACCAGGAGGCGCTTGAAAGTATTTCGCGGCACCTGCGGGAGCCGAGAATGGAGCCGACAACGCCGTGCAGCACTTGTTGTGGGGGGGGGGGGGGGAAGGGACTACAAGCTCCATAGTCAATAGCCCCCGGAGGCGCTGACGCAGCCCTTTTCGCACCCGGAGGCGCTTGAAAGTTTTGCGGCACCCGCGGGAGCCGAGAATGGAGCCGACAACGCCGTGCAGCACTTGTGTTGGGGGGGGACTACAACATACATGCCAACATTTCAGAAGAGCAAAGTGGGAGATTTAAAAAAAAAAAATCGGGAGAATGGCGTCTTGAATCGGGTTACTGTCCTGTATGGGCTTTGGAAGTGTGCTGCTGCAGGATCGGACATTTGAAACGCAAATGCACGTTTTTTTCTTACCTTTCAGAAGCATGGGAGGTTGCTGGCAGTGCATACACCCCCCCTCCCTCCCCCACCCCCCTGTGTGGCAGCCCGGGCTGAAAGAGCTTCCCGGGCACACACACAGCCACCCCCGAGTACTTCACAGGTCTTTAAAAGACCATTCGCTTGTTAATGAGGCTTTGTTGGTTTTTCACCCCTTCTAGAGCCCCTGCATCGCCACTCTGACTATTGCTGGAAGAATTAGCACGTTACACAATACCAAGCCCTGTCAGCTGAAACCCCCGAGGAATCGGGTTTTTGCTTGCAGGAATCGGGAGGCGGGAGACTAGCCTTGAAATCGGTAGTCTCCCACCTGAATCGGGAGGGTTGGCATGTCTGCTACAAGCCCCATAGTCAGTAGCACCCGGAGGCGCTGACGCAGCCCTTTTCGCGCCCAGTGGCGCTTGAAAGAATTTTGCGGCACCCGCGGGAGCCGAGAACGGAGCCGTCAACGCCATGCAGCACTTGTTGTGGGGGGGGGGGGGGGACTACAAGCCCCATAGTCAATAGCGCCCGGAGGTGACGACGCAGCCCTTTTCGCCCCCGGAGGCGCCTGAAAGTATTTCGCAGCAAAAGGGCCAAAGGGCGGGCCGTCCACGCCCGGAGGAGCCCAGAGGAGGCTGGGCTGGGCCCCCCCTCTAACATCTGGTCCTACAGAGAGAGAAACTTCCAGCCTTCCACCCTACAGGTACTGTGTTATTTCTTTTGACTATCATTGACTATTGACTATCATTGACTATTGACTATCATTGACCACCCTTTTTCCCCCAAGGAGTTTGCTTAAGATGTATCGATATCTATAATGAGCAAGCGTAAGGGCCGTAAGTAGCGGGAACTCTGGATGCCTTCATTACAAGGGCTGAGTCAATGCTTAGCCATGAGATAGAGCTAACAGAGTGGCGACTCTCACTGGACCCATTGACTTTGCAGAGACGCTCATCGCTAGGCCATCAAAATTTGGGCACCATCCCGCTAATTACCCCGCCTACTCCAGCGCAAAACCGGTCTCTGCCTCTCCATGTACCAGATCTGGACATCCCCCCCCCTCTGATCCTCCAAATGGGCCCAGCACGGGAACGAGGGCCGGGTTTCTAAATCTCATAATGATGACAATACGAATGAACCAGCAGTAAAGCGAAGAAGGGGCGCGGGGCCACAAAAACATAAACCCACAAAAGGGTCTAGTTTGGCTAAACCTAAAGGGCACGGTGAACCTGAACAGGGACTAATTTCTGACCCACTGACCGGGCAATGTTGCCCTCCCAGCCAGGTGGAGAGGGGTTTTTGAAAAGAATGGAGACCCTGGTCACAATGTTACTAACTCCCCTCCAACTTAAACTATCAGAGATTGAAGAGAGACTAGCCAAGTTGGAGGGTTTGGGTAAACCGGGACACCTTCATACACAACGTCCCCCCGCTGGTATAGAAGGACAGTTGACTTATCGTGAGACGGAGGAGGGCACAAGAGTACCGATAAGTGCAGGAGATAATCCATCTCAGCTACTCCAACGGAAACCGCCTCATAACATGATCCTGAGTACCTTCGTCCCTGTTCCCCACCCGCATGGGCACACCACCATAGAGCAAAGGACTAGAAATCCCTCTAATTTGAGGGAACCTACATCTACCTCCCTCATTCCTCCTAGTAGGGTCTCCGATAGGCCGCCAAGTAATTTGGCGGCCTATCTGAATACCAGGCGGCACTGCTGACATCTTAAAACAGGGGGAAAAGTTTGAGGGTCAGGCCCACAACAGGTCCCAATCGCTGCATTTACCACCTCTGGTGGCACCCCTCGTATTAGTTCTTGGAAATGTTCCCCTCTTGAGGGAGGGCCAGTCTGAAACCACGACTCAGTTACTCAATAAATCTCTTCACTGGCTGACTGCTCACACAACAGGCCTGACAAGGAGAGGATCTCGGCTAGCCAGCCAAATTATTATGGCAAAAAGGGTAGGGTGGGTGGGATCGACCCAAAAAACCCTGGGAGGCGAATGTGTGGTACTCAATTTTAATAATCCATCAATACCGAAATCCCTCCTGTCTCAATTTCACAGATCTCCACCTAAGAGTACCCAGATCTTAGCACTCCCTCTTGGCCATTTCTATACCCCTCCCCCTCAAATGGGTCTAGAACCAACATTTTACCATAGGGTAGACCAAGCAAACTATCCCTCTGGGCAATTCGGGCTTACAGCTCACAAATAGATATGCCCCTCTTACTGGTATGGACCTATGCGAAGCACGGACTTAGAGGGCAAAGGAACTCGATTAGAGGATTAGACAGGACTATCGGCAGCAAGTCACCCCGCATCTAAGACACGAATAGAGGGCCTTAGTATTGTCTCATGGAAAATCGTGGGCCTTCGGTCTAAGATCGATAATCCTGATTGGAGAGCTTTGCTAGAACAATATCATATTGTTTGCTGTCAAGAGACCTGGACAGTGGATCATTTGCATGTTGATGGTTTTGCTTCCTATCATATACCAGCTGTCCCTTCTAGAGCAGGTAGAGCAAAAGCGGGCTTGGTCACTTTCATATCATTGGCACTGACAGACATCCCAATAAGAAAACTGTGTAAATCTCAATACTATCAGTTGCTTCTAATTATTACACAAGAGTCTTTTGATTTGCTTCTATTTAATTTCTATTATAATATCTTTGATCCAACTGTGACTGATATCGTAGATGACTTCGAGGATGTTATAACCGATGCTCAGAAAAAACTTAGAAAGGATCTGCAAATAATTTGGGCAGGGGATTTTAATATAGGAACTTGTGATCCTAGGGTCCAGGAATCCTGCGGCATCTGTGACGAGAGGGATCAGCCCCTGATCACTTTAAACATACGCCGTACGGGGACACACTGAATAGAGTTACCACCACTAAGGATCTGAAATTTGCACAAGATTTGGATGGGACTATCACCCCCCCCCCCGATCCCAACCTCAACCATTGACCATATTTTAATTAGTGAAGATCTAGGACCGTTTTTATGGGATGTGTAGTTAAGGCAAGTTGTATGAGCGACCATAATCCCATTGTTTTAACCTTAAATCTACTGGTGTTAAAAAAAGAGAGGGACAAGAAAAAACAACACAGGTTTATATATAATAGAAATAAGGGCCTTAGTATCAAATGGGAAAAGGATGATAAGGAGGCCTTTTTTACAGACCTTATAACAAATAAGGCAGATATAGAGACAGTACTCTCAGATTCTGCCCCCCAGAGAACGTCATAGTGGCCTTTACAAATCTTAATAGCTTCATGGCAGATAAACTGACCAAATGTAGTAGAAAAGCCCCTGAACACCCAAGGTGGTTCAATAAGATCTGCTCCGAAGCACATAAGGTGCTATGGGTGGCATTAAAAAAGACTCCGAGAAATAAGGATGAAATAATAAAAGCAAGGAAGGATTATAGAAAGGCAACTGGAGAAAGGAAGCGCTTTTTGAAGGACAAGGCTTGGGAAGATTTAAAAATCGCATCCTCTTTAAAAGACTCCCGTGCTTTTTGGGATGTGGTTAATTCTGTTCCCATGTCTGCTGATGAAATACCTAAAATAGACACAGTAGTTCCAGCCGAAGCTTGGGTTAACCATTTCTCGGAAATTTTCTCCCCAGAACCAAGGACAGCTAACTTATCACCTGCCACAGAAACTCCTCGTGATATAGGAGCTGTCCGTGCCTGTTAGAAATGGGGGTCTCTAGTTGGCAACGGCTGGCCACTGTCCAAGTAGGGACCCTTCTTCCTAAGTCAGAGTGAGAGGGCTACCCTCTTTAATACCCCTGCTCAACCCTGTGGTAACGTAGCACGAGCAGGTAGGCTTATCTCAGAGGCAGGGTGTGAAGCATTTATGACCATACACAGTAACACAGTGAGGAACACTACAGAGGGACACCACACAAGTAGTTATAAAAAAAAAAAAAGTATCTTTATATAAAGGCAGATTTATCACAAGACCAATAACTGTAAAAGCCACAATACTGTCAAAAATAGGATAGCTGTTGAAGGGCTGTCAAAGATAGTTCAAAGGTTGCCAGAATAAGGTTCAAATTCAAGGCAGGGGTCTCTGCGCCCCTTTCTCGTTCAGAGGTTGCAAAAATAAGGTTCAAATTCAAGGCAGTGGTCTCTGCGACCCTTTCTCTCATAAGACTGTCAAAAATAGGATGGCTGTTGAAGGACTGTCAAAAAATAGTTCAAAGGTTGCAAAAATAAGGTTCAAATTCAAAGCAGTGGTCTCTGCGACCCTTTCTCTCACAAAGTACCTGGGTTTAGTAGCAAAACCAACAAAATGTCGCAAAGAAGTGGTAGCGATGATTCTCGGCACGCAAGGCCGGCGATGCGTTGAAATCCTTGCCGCAAGGGAGGATGATGCGCCGATCTGCGTGATGCGTGCGGAGACACTGCGACCAACTTCTGCCCGCTAGGCCGCCGATGCGATGACTTTCTTGCCGCGAGGGAGAAGTCGATGCGACGATCCTGTTGCGCTGTGCGATTGTGTTGCGATGCGAAGAGATGACGCTCCGCGAGGGAGCGACGAAATCCGGTGCGATGCGATGAAAATGGCGGACGCACGGCGTCCGCAAAGCGATGTCTTGAAGCGATGATTTCTTTAGGGGTTGCGAGCACTCAGCGACAGCAGCGCGATGATTCTTCCAGCGCGTCTCAGCTGCAGCGGCTCGCAAAGGGGCGTTAGCAATGGTTTCGTGTTGCGAGCACCCAGCGGCAGCAGCGCGATGATTTTTCCAGCGCTCTCGGCTGCAGCGGCTCGCAAACGTGCGTTAGCGACGATTTCCAGCACTCTTTTCTCTGAAGCAAAACTAGAGGCCCTGGAACTCACAGGAGCCTCATCAGCAGATAGCAATCCTCGCAGGGAGGAAGCAGGAGGTTGGTGGTGGAGTCAGATGTGCCTGAGACTCCAGCAGGAGGCTAGCTCTTTTCCTAGCCCTTGGGTAATTGCTGTAACAAAAATAAAAGTTCTCTCAAAAGTTCCTTTTCCTCTTCTTCAAGGTCCAGTGGTCACTGCTGCAGGCCAGTGCAAGAAACAACACACAAGCACAAGGACAGTCACTTCCTGCAGATTCCTCCAGTGGCACGGACAGAGTTTCCTCTCCAGATCCAAAAGCAATACAAAAGTGTAGGGGTTTGAGCACAGATATTTATACCCCAAAAGTCTTTGTTCTCAGAAGCTACAAGTCACTGAACCTAGCCAGAACCAGTTCTGCTCAGGCCTGGAGCACTTTGTTTACCAGGCTGCATTCTTCCTTTCAGAAAGAGGGGTCTGCTAGCAGACACACAGTAGGAGGTGGAGCCAGCATTCACCTTGCCAGGCACAGCCCTATTCAGGTCAAGGAGCCACCCCTCCCCACACTCTAAATGCAGATCTCTCTATTCAACACAGGTCTGACTCAGCCTGCCCTGCCCCTCCAAAACCAGACAGCCAATACACATAACAGCAGAGCACACTGGAAGGCTTAGGCAAGAAAATACCTACTTTCTAAAAGTGGTATTTTCAAACACAGAATATAAAAATAAACTTCACTAAAAGATGTATTTTAATATTCTGAGCTCAGGCATACTAAATTCGTTTTTCTACCATGTTCCTGGGGTCAGTTAGGACTATAGAATGTAATAGTCAAACTGCCCATTCTAGCCTATGAGGAACAGGTAGCCTTACAGTAGTGAAAAACGAAATGGGGCATAATTCACTACCAGGACATGCTACACACACCAAGGCATGTCCTACCTTACACATACAATGCACCCTACCATAGGGGTGACTTACAAGATGCCAAGGGAAGGTTCAGGGGCCGGGAAGTGGGTGCACTTCACAGCCAAGATGGCAGTTCTGGACTGCACACCGACACTGCAGTGGCAGGTCTGAGACACACTTTACAAGCTGCTTCTGTGGGTGGCACACATCAGTGCTGCAGGCCCACCAGCAGCATTTGGTTTACCAGCCCTGGGCACACACAGGCCACACTACTAGGGACTAACAGGTAAACCAAATAAGCCAATCAGGGGGATACCAATTCACATAGTCATATTTACAAAGGGAGAGCACTTTAGCACTGAACAGCAGTGGTAAAGTGCCCAGAGTCATAAAACCAACAAACAGGTCAGCAAAAATACAGGAGGCAGGCAAAAAGTTTAGGGGTGACCCTGCAAAAGGGCCATTTCCAACACAACCCCTTCCAGCCAAAACGCAGGGTAGACCAATCACTACTTTGATGGGCTTCCCTGCTTCGGGCGATAGAACAAGGAACTGGCCCGCAACTGCAGGGGCATATGGCAGCTCTACTCCAATCTGAACCCTGGTGGATCCCTCTGTCCACACTCCTAGGGCCCACTAAGATAACCAATGAGGAACTCTTCCCCTCACCTGTGGATACCACCTGTGCAGCATCTAACCTTAACTGGCCCCCAGGTGTGTCCCAACAGATAAACAACAAGCCCCAGTAGTCACTGACAGTAGTCAGTGATAAAATCCAAGCCCTATACCTCTCAGGGCTCTCAAACTTTTGTGGCATCAGAGAGTGCGGGGCAGTAACCCCAGGTGTCTGGCACCTTTTGTCCACTCTCCCTCCTGTCAGGTCAGGCAACGCGTCCTGACACTGACCCACCAGCCCTGGGCCTGTACCCAACGGCGGGGCCAGCGACTGGGGTGGGCTCCCCACACCCGGTCCTTCTCTTTGGGGCTCGGTACCCTCCCACTTGGAGCGGTACCCCCTCCAGAATTGTCAGGGCACCTGAGGCAGGTGTCCTGCATAGTCGCCCACCAGTTCAGGGGTTCTATCCTGCAACTGGTATCCCAGCATAGGGTCTGTACCCTTAGACTGGGCGGAGGTCAGGGGTGAGGCTGCCCTCTCCCCGCCCCCTTTACTGGGGCCCGGTACCCTCCCACCTGGAGAGGTGCCTCCATAACACAAACCGGGAGGGGCACTGTTAGCAGTTGCCCCTTCCTCCAGATCAGGGGGACACCCTGAACCTAGCCCCCAACCTAGGGTCTGTACCCTTAGGCTGGGCCTGTGCCTGGCAACCCAGGACTTCTGGGGGAGTACACCAATTCCCCCAAGGAAAATACACTCTTCCACTAGTTCAGGGCCTTGTCCCTGCAACTGATCCATCAACCTGGAAAAACCCTCAGGTGGTACTGGGGTCAGAGGCGAGGACTCCCTCCCTCTGCACCCCCTTCCAGCATATTGCACCCTCCCACCTGGAGTGGTGCTTTTAGGAAAAAAAATGGTCGGGACACTGCTTCCAGTTGTCCCTTCCTCCAGGTCAGACAACACCTGGACCTGACTTACCATCCCAAGGACCAACCCCTGTGATTGAACAACCGCCTGGCCACCCAGGACTTCCTGGGGAGCACACAGGCTCCCCTCAAGGGAAACACACCCCTCCACCAGTTCAGGGCCTGAACCCTGCAACTGACCTACCAACCTGAAAAAACCCTCAGGGTGCACCGGGGGTCAGAGGCGAGGATTCCCTCCCTCTGCACCCCCTTCCAGCATACTGCACCCTCCCACCTGGAGTGGTGCTCTTGGAAAAAATGGTCGGGACACTGCTTACAGTTGTCCCTCCCTCCAGGTCAGACAACTCCTGGACCTGACTTACCAACCCAGGGACAAACCCCTGCGGCTGAACAACTGCCTGGCCAACCAGGACTTCCTGAGGGTGACACATACCTAGCGTGTTGCGTGACAGTCTGCCTGGCACAGAGCTCACGACCTCCTGTCCCTCTGACAGTGCGTGAAGATGCCCCAGGACAGAAGTGGCGTCACCATGGCCAATCCTATGAGGCTCAGCCCTTCTCGCTGGCCCCTGACCCACTGGTTCTTCCACTGGGGACTCTTTCCCCCTTTCATCCCTCAGACTGGACTTCTGTACCCTCCCCTAGGAGTGGCACTGCCAGGCACAAGAACTGATGGAGGCCTGACTACAGGCACTCCCAGCTCACCTAACACTGGGTTACCCCCCACAATGGACGGTCCATCCAGACAGACTAGGCTCCCCACCTGGTGTTCCCTCATGGAACCATCCAGTCCTGGGGACTGAGGCTGGGGCACTTCGGGACCTATCCCAGTCTCACTCCTGCTCCCACGAGACAGGATGTGAGGCCCTACAACCTCCTCACAACAAGGGGACCCAGCTGTAACACTCCTAACCTTTCCCAGCACTCTGGGTTGGAAAACTTCTGAACCACTTCTCTTAGGGTCATTCCCTAATGCCTCTACAGAGCCTCTGGTACTCACCCAGAGGTCTGCCTCCTGTGCAAGTTCCCTAGGATCAGAGAACTCGCAATCTGACAGGTGTTGGCCTAGCTCTGGAAAACAGGAACTCACAATATGCTCTCCCACAATTGGATTACACAGCTCCACACAGGTGCTAACCTTTACCTCACAATCCAGTGCCTCACACACGTACCCCACACCACTCTCTTGAAATGGGCGAGACATTAACTGACTGTCTCTATCACTCAACCCACACTCTTCTGGGCGGTCCTCACACTCATACACCAGGACTTCAACCACGGGGGAACCCCTCTCCCTGCACCTCTCATCCAGAGTCGGTAGAGTATCCCTCCTTTCACTAGGACTATGGGCCCCTGCGCTAGTTCCCCAATCCACCTCAGGGACACTGCACACCAATGGAGCTATCTCAGGTCCTTGAATCCCCTGGTGTAGATCAACCCCCTCCTTCAAGTCAGGTGCCACATCCCTGGGTGGGTGTACTACACTGTCATCACTATATACTTCAATTTTGCTGCCACCACTGGACCCCACCCTCTCTGGGGAATCCAGACAATTAAAACTGCGCTCCAGGGGTAACCTACCCTCTGGAGCTAACTTCTCCTTTTCTGCTATATGCGCTAGGTGCGCCTCCAGCTGGGCAATCTCTATTTGGAGCCTCGCCAATTCCAGCTGGTACTCCCTCTCCCTCTGTCTGTCCAACTCCTCTGGGGACCGTGAAGGGGATTGGGCACTACCCTGTGCACTAGATCCAGCAAGGGACTCCCTACCTATGGGACCTTCCCGCCTGTCCCCCAACTCCTCTGGGGACCATGAGGGGAATCTGGCACTACCATAGGCACTAGGCTCATCAAGGAACTCCCCACCTATGAGATATTCCATAACACTTTCTTCCTCCTCTTCAGACTCTCTAGAGCCACCCTCAGACCAACTACCCTCTTGGTAGGTGTACTGGGACTCCAAGAATCTCCATCTGTCTTGTTGCCAAAGTCTCAGGGATGTCTGCAGGGATAGCTGAGTCTCCTTCCTACTCACTGCTAAGCCCTTCTCCTCACAGAACCCCCTTAGCTCCTCTAGACGGTAGGTTAACAGATCATCTATATAAAAGGTAGGTCTCATTTCAGCAAGACCCATTGTAGCAATATCTGGCAATATCAATAATAAAACAAATAGGCTTGCCCGTTGTAACAATCACGGGCAATATCAATAAAAGATAGAAGAAAACTTCTCAAGAAAATGTATGCGGGTAAAAAATCACCGGCAATATCAATCACAATATAGGATCCAACAATTCTCAAAAATGTATGCGGGTACTATCACCGGCAATATCAATAAAACATAGGCTTGCCCATTGTAACAATCACGGGCAATATCAATAAAAGATAGAAGAAAACTTCTCAAGAAAATGTATGCGGGTAAAAAATCACCGGCAATATCAATCACATTATAGGATCCAACAATTCTCAAAAATTTATGCGGGTACTATCACCGGCAATATCAATAAAACATAGGCTTGCCCATTGTAACAATCACAGGCAATATCAATAAAAGATAGAAGAAAACTTCTCAAAAAAAATGTATGCGGGTGAAAAATCACCGGCAATATCAATCACAATATAGGATCCAAAAAACTCTCAGAAATGTGTGCGGGTGAAAAATCACCGGCAATATCAATTACAATATGGGATCCAAAAACTCTCAAAAAATGTGCGCAGGTGAAAAATCACCGGCAATATCAATTACAATATGGGATCCAAAAACTCTCAAAAAATGGGCGCGGGTGAAAAATCACCGGCAATATCAATCACAATATAGGATCCCAAAAACTCTCAGGAAATGTGTGCGGGTGAAAAATCACCGGCAATATCAATTACAATATAGGATCCAAAAAACTCTCAAAAAATGTATGCGGTACGTTATGGTCTGCACTCACTAGTAGTGTACACTATAATTATTGTATGCGATCATAAATGCAAGTCCAGATCCTCACCGCTGACCACCAATGTTAGAAATGGGGGTCTCTAGTTGACAATGGCTGGCCACTGTCCAAGTAGGGACCCTTCTTCCTAAGTCAGAGTGAGAGGGCTACCCTCTTTAATACCCCTGCTCAACCCTGTGGTAACGTAGCACGAGCAGGTAGGCTTATCTCAGAGGCAGGGTGTGAAGCATTTATGACCATACACAGTAACACAGTGAGGAACACTACAAAGGGACACCACACAAGTAGTTATAAAAAATAAGTATCTTTATATAAAGGCAGATTTATCACAAGACCAATAACTGTAAAAGCCACAATACTGTCAAAAATAGGATAGCTGTTGAAGGGCTGTCAAAGATAGTTCAAAGGTTGCCAGAATAAGGTTCAAATTCAAGGCAGGGGTCTCTGCGCCCTTTCTCGTTCAGAGGTTGCAAAAATAAGGTTCAAATTCAAGGCAGTGGTCTCTGCGACCCTTTCTCTCATAAGACTGTCAAAAATAGGATGGTTGTTGAAGGACTGTCAAAAAATAGTTCAAAGGTTGCAAAAATAAGGTTCAAATTCAAAGCAGTGGTCTCTGCGACCCTTTCTCTCACAAAGTACCTGGGTTTAGTAGCAAAACCAACAAAATGTCACAAAGAAGTGGTAGCGATGATTCTCGGCACGCGAGGCCGGCGATGCGTTGAAATCCTTGCCGCAAGGGAGGATGATGCGCCGATCTGCGTGATGCGTGCGGAGACACTGCGACCAACTTCTGCCCGCTAGGCCGCCGATGCGATGACTTTCTTGCCGCGAGGGAGAAGTCGATGCGACGATCCTGTTGCGCTGTGCGATTGTGTTGCGATGCGAAGAGATGACGCTCTGCAAGGGAGCGACGAAATCCGGTGCCATGCGATGAAAATGGCGGACGCATGGCGTCCGCAAAGCGATGTCTTGAAGCGATGATTTCTTTAGGGGTTGCGAGCACTCGGCGACAGCAGCGCGATGATTCTTCCAGCACGTCTCAGCTGCAGCGGCTCGCAAAGGGGCGTTAGCGATGGTTTCATGTTGCGAGCACCCAGCGGCAGCAGCGCGATGATTTTTCCAGGGCTCTCGGCTGCAGCGGCTCGCAAACGTGCGTTAGCGACAATTTCCAGCACTCTTTTCTCTGAAGCAAAACTAGAGGCCCTGGAACTCACAGGAGCCTCATCAGCAGATAGCAATCCTCGCAGGGAGGAAGCAGGAGGTTGGTGGTGGAGTCAGATGTGCCTGAGACTCCAGCAGGAGGCTAGCTCTTTTCCTAGCCCTTGGGTAATTGCTGTAACAAAAATAAAAGTTCTCTCAAAAGTTCCTTTTCCTCTTCTTCAAGGTCCAGTGGTCACTGCTGCAGGCCAGTGGAAGACACAACACACAAGCACAAGGACAGTCACTTACTGCAGATTCCTCCAGTGGCACGGACAGAGTTTCCTCTCCAGATCCAAAAGCAATACAAAATGTAGGGGTTTGAGCACAGATATTTATACCCCAAAAGTCTTTGTTCTCAGAAGCTACAAGTCACTGAACCTAGCCAGAACCAGTTCTGCTCAGGCCTGGAGCACTTTGTTTACCAGGCTGCATTCTTCCTTTCAGAAAGAGGGGGTCTGCTAGCAGACACACAGTAGGAGGTGGAGCCAGCATTCACCTTGCCAGGCACAGCCCTATTCAGGTCAAGGAGCCACCCCTCCCCACACTCTAAATGCAGATCTCTCTATTCAACCCAGGTCTGACTCAGCCTGCCCTGCCCCTCCAAAACCAGACAGCCAATACACAACAGCAGAGCACACTGGAAGGCTTAGGCAAGAAAATACCTACTTTCTAAAAGTGGTATTTTCAAACACAGAATATAAAAATAAACTTCACTAAAAGATGTATTTTAATATTCTGAGCTCAGGCATACTAAATTCGTTTTTCTACCATGTTCCTGGGGTCAGTTAGGACTATAGAATGTAATAGTCAAACTGCCCATTCTAGCCTATGAGGAACAGGTAGCCTTACAGTAGTGAAAAACGAAATGGGGCATAATTCACTACCAGGACATGCTACACACACCAAGGCATGTCCTACCTTACACATACAATGCACCCTACCATAGGGGTGACTTACAAGATGCCAAGGGAAGGTTCAGGGGCCGGGAAGTGGGTGCACTTCACAGCCAAGATGGCAGTTCTGGACTGCACACAGACACTGCAGTGGCAGGTCTGAGACACACTTTACAAGCTGCTTCTGTGGGTGGCACACATCAGTGCTGCAGGCCCACCAGCAGCATTTGGTTTACCAGCCCTGGGCACACACAGGCCACACTACTAGGGACTAACAGGTAAACCAAATAAGCCAATCAGGGGCATACCAATTCACATAGTCATATTTACAAAGGGAGAGCATATGCACTTTAGCACTGAACAGCAGTGGTAAAGTGCCCAGAGTCATAAAACCAACAGAAACAGGTCAGCAAAAATACAGGAGGCAGGCAAAAAGTTTAGGGGTGACCCTGCAAAAAGGGCCATTTCCAACAGTGCCCTAAGTAACTCAATTGAGGTGAGCGAGGTACTATTAGCTATAGAAAATAGTCGCTCAGAGAAAGCCCCGGGACCGCATAGAATTCCTGTGGACCTATATAAGTATTTACCAGATTTTTGGGCCCCATTGATTACGAATGTTTTAAAAGCTGCAATAGTGGGCCCCCTAGTCCAGACCTGGCAAAAAGCCATTATAGTGCCGATCTTTAAAAAGGGGGATAAAATCAAACCCCACTGTTATCGCCCAATTTCCCTGCTCGATAGTTCGGTTAAAATATTGGGCAGGGTAATTTTGGCTAAATTAGAACTTTGGGCACTGGAACATCAGGCCCTCTCAATTTACCAATTTGATTTTCGTCCAGGACTTGGAACTGTAGAACAATCTTTAAATCTGGCTTTAATTGTTCAAAAGTACACTAAAGCACAAAATGGCTGTGTGCACTTAGCATTTATGGACCTAACCTGTGCTTTTGACACAGTGAATCGCAGCCAATTATGGTCCATAATGTTAAAAATGGGGATTGATGGAGCAATTGTTACCTTGCTCAGTAGGCTTCATGAATATGCCTCAGTACGCTATAACAATCAGGGAGATTTGACTGAAGGATTCTCATCAGATATTGGGGTAAGACAGGGCTGTGTCCTGGCCCCATTCCTCTTTTTACTATACACTAATGGGTTGGGAGACCAACTATGTAAAGTGGGAAAAGATATACCAAAATGTAATATGTGTCAAATCCCCGTTCTCCTATATGCTGATGATGCTGTCCTGATAGCCAGGACAGCAAATGGCCTACAAGTGTTGTTAGATACATTTAATGATTTTATGAACAATCTAGGGCTAAAAGTAAATTGCACAAAATCTTTTATCATGAAATGTGGCCCAAAAAAAGCCAAAAGAAGAAATTTTTTACTGGTGGGAGAAAGAATTGAGAAGGTCCCATATTTTACCTATTTGGGGGTACCATTTGATGCTGATTTTAATTGGAAACATGTTTTAAATATTAGAATTATGCAATTTCAGAAATCTATTGATGCTATTTTTAGTTTTGCTAAAAGACTGGGACATAAACCGATCAAGGAGATTTTATGCATCTACAAGAGTAAAAGTATTTCTGTAGTAACCTTTAGGGCTGGGGTGTGGGGACACGTAAATTGCAAATCACTCCAAGTAGCAGAGAATAAGTTTCTAAGAAGACTTCTTTCAGTGCCCCAATGTTCCGCCATTTCTTTCTGTCACGAGGAAGTTGGTATGACTTATCTGAAGGACTATATAGTGATTCAACTGTTGTTGCTCTGGTTAAAAACCTGGAAGAATCCAGAGGCTGCCCCCTGCAGAACAATACTGACAGACTGCATGAAGCTGGATAATAGCTTAGACATACCATGGCTTAGGTATGTTAAAACGTGTTTTGCTAAAATGGGTGTCCCAGAGTATTTTTCAAACCCCGATATGCTAAAAAATGTTTCACCGGTCATTATAAAGTCACTGTTTTATCAAAGCTATGTCAGTGCAGGCCCTATATGCAGTATGACTGGTCAGCCAGAGCGCCTCTCACAACTCCAGAGAGCCTGACCTGTACTTGCAAATTGACTTAAACGAAAGAAGGACATTTTTGTTGACGAGGTTGCGTTTAAAAACTGTACACTTCTTAGCTGCTTTTCCTATCCAAGGCACGTGGTTTGCCTCACTCCCTGTTTGTCCGTGTGACAATTGTCCACCTCAAAGCACTCGGCACTTTATTCTCTTTTGTAGACTTTACACCCCCCAGAGGAAACAGTTTATTCGCCCTTTATTACTTGCTGCAGGGATTATGAATTACAAATTGGCAATGGAGTTTTTACTCTCCCTAGGAACAGTTGAGATCATATATTGTATTTTAAATTACCCTTTTACCGCTTTTAAGATTCGTAGTAGATACTGATCATTTTAAAACCTGTAAATTTTGTGTATGTGGATGTGCTGTCTTCAAATTAAATTGTGTTTGTACAACCTTTTATGGCTCTTTTAGAGTCGAAATAAAGTATTTCTGACTCTCTATCAACTGGCTAACAAGACCCTTCCAGCTAAACCTAGAGCTCACTCTACACGCCGTAAGGCAGCATCTGTTGCCTGTATAAAAAAAGATCTGCATCGTAGATCTCGAAGTCATAAACAACCCTTACTCCTCCCAGGTAGGCACTACAATTGCTATCTTCAAACCTATTATTGCCATTCAAAAATAACGGAGACTGTGAGGTAAACTGCCAGGAAAGTACATGCTGGGAAGGGAAGCTGCCGGCTCATTAAAGTAACAGGATTTCTCTCTCAGGTGATCTCCATTGATAATCATAAGGACTGAATAGTTCCGCACATCCCGGAGCACTTCTTTACAATATATCTCTATCTGTAGATGTTCGCCTTTCTTCAGTAAGACCTGGAGACACTTAAGACAGTTTTGCAGTTTTAATGTTTTGCAGCCTATAAGAAGGCTATATTGGTTAATTGCTTCCAATTGGGATATATATATACACATATATAGGAAAGTTAACTGGAATTGCGTTCTTTGACTATGTAAATCTCTTGCACAAACCCTTTTTTAGAAGGAAAAAGAAGAAGGAAAGGACAATGTAGCACTATAGGCTACAACTGTGCAGATATGCAAAGAGAGACTGTGACTTTAAGGGCTCACAGCCCACAAGTATCCCATCATGCCCAGCAGGTGGCAGTTGCCTTGGTTCATTTTTCCGGCTCCTTTTGACAGGATCTTGGAGCATTGAGCGCGGTCTTTTTGGCTTTTCTCACTTCAGATTTTTTTACAACTACTTTACCTTACTTGACGGACTCGTCTGTTCAAGTGTTTTCCTGTTATTTTCTGACACAATTTTTTTCTTTCTCCCAAAAAAATGCCATACTTATTTGACAAGTGTCCTGCCTGTGCAAGAAAGAATGCCAAGTCATACCTACATGAAGTTTGTATTATCTGCCTTCCTGAGAGTCATGTTCATGACAGATATCCACAATGCAGGACCTTTTCCAAATGTACTGTGAGGGACAGGAAGAAGATTTGCCTCTATGGGACAGAAGAGTGGCGCAGGCAACAACAGGCGCATTCTGAAGGTGTGCTATCACAAGAGCGAGGAGAGGTTCAGTTGTCTACCCAGGCTCTTCCAACTTCCTCTGAGGTCTACAGGCGAGGGAGATCCAAAAGAGAGAACACCCTAAAAAACAACGCATTTCCAGGTCGACATCAAGGACATCGACGTCAAGACAAGGTACAGTGCCTACATGCTCGACGTCGAGAGCTGGAATATTCTACATTTATGACTTCAGTGAGCATACCAACGATGCAGAACTAGGAAAACAAGTAAGTAGCATTTCCTTACTTCAGATGTACAGCACCACAACAATGCATTTCCTAAACAAATAAGGAGATACAAGATTAACAAACAGACGATCAAGTCATAAGCTGTGGCTAGATGTCTGACGATAAAGTCAGTTTACTTACCAGAAGCACAAATTTGCCAAGCAGACATACTAAAGACGTTTTAGTAAAAAAAACACAAGTGGGTTTTAGGCAGCAAGGGCCTTTGAAACATCTTCACTGACTGGGGTCATCCAACAAAAGATCTCTTTGCCACATTTCTCAGGAGATGTGGACCAGGTTCTCTGGGTAAAGCCCTTTTGACGTTCTTCCACCGATTCCATTAATCCCAACAGTTCCCTTGAAACCTCACAGAGCCTATGCAGTGATGATTTTCATAGCCAACGTGTGGCCCAGACAATGGTGGTTCCCATATCTGCTGTAGATGTTGTTAAAACCCCAGAAGAGGCTGGCATGAAAACCAAACCTACTTGCTAAATTGCACAGTCAGTTGTTTCACCCAAACCTTACAGCCTTGACTTTGGCAGCAAAGAGAGTTCAGACGGGATGGGCATCGGAAACTACGGCAGTCGTGTATGGACATATTGAAATAGGCAAAAAGAACATTGACAAGTGTTTTTATGCCTTTAAGTGGAAAATGCTTTGCTTATCAAGCCAGAATCAGGGTCACGATCGCATCTTCTGCCAAGTGGAAGTGATTATACCTTAATTGTCACATCTTGCTCAAGCTAAGTTGCAATCCTCCTCGATCGGTCCACCTAAAAGTGATAATACCAGTTAACAGAAAAGCACCTAATCAGGCATCCATCTTTAAGTTCCCTGTGATTAAAAAAAGTGTTTCCACTTATAAGGACATTTTAACGTTCTTGAGAACTCAATTTAGTTCTTTCAAGGTTAGCAGGTCCTCCATTTGAACCTATTCACAAAACTTCATTATAGCATCTTTCTTGGAAGACGGCCTTTTTCATTGATATTTCTTCATGTTGCAGGCTCGGTGCTATACAAGCCCCTTTGGCTGTTGAACCCAATACAATTTTTTATTCTGGTAGAGTAGTATACCGATCTGTCTTTCACCCAAATGTGGTGGTTGCAGAGTTTCAGATTAACCAAACTATTACTCTCACAGTTTTCTTCCACCACCCCCATACCCTCCAGCTGAGCATCCCTTGCACTCAAGGAAGTTTCGCACTTTTTTCTAGACTAGACCACAACATTAGAAAAATCTATTCAACTGTTTATAAACTGCAGCCCCGTTCACACGGCCCTAGCCGCCTCGAAACAATCTATTTATTTCTGCTTGGATTGTGTCTGGTATTTCTTTCAGTTATCAGTTGGTTAGTATACTACTACCAAAAAACCCAAAGCTCTTTCCATCAGGACCACAGGTAAGAATAATTTCTTCATGATCTACAGCCCCACCATGGCTTTTTGTTTTGATGTTAAGTATTGTGTGCACAACATTCATGTAACATTGGCACTTAAATTCAGACATGAGTTTCAGTTACCTCAAAAATGGGGGGTTTTGCATGGTCTCAGTGTACCAGTTTTCTAATATTTTTATCTTGTCAAATAAAGCTTTAGCAGAATATTCTGAATTCATCTTGGAGGTGGTCACAAAGTTGATATTTTCTTCTCTTAATAACGTTTTTAAAGTGTACGCAATTGGTAGTCTCAACAGACACACGTTGTTAGTTTTGAAAAGTTAAGCACCACACCTTTCGTATTTAATTTATAAAGTTAGGGTTGCTAAGCAGTACCAGTTTAGGCACCGTCTTCATGGCTTGTGAGCACTTAGGAGCACTTTTGGTGCTGTGAACCGAGTCAGAGAATGTTAAGGTTTTCGGGAGATCCTTCCAGGTAAAAACATGATCAGTCTTCGACTATGGCAGGTCTGGTTGGGAACTGACGTAAAGTCCAGATGGATAGGATTGGATAAGTGCCATAAGATACAGTATGACTTGGTGCTTCGGCACAGTGAAATCTCATAGATTTCATTACAAGAACGGAGGCCACTTTATGCATTATTCTTTTAATGCAGTCTGAGCAGCCGCATACATCACAATATTAAAAGGTTCCAGAACAGAACATTAGCAACACATAAAAGGCATGAGCCATCAACAATCTGCCTCTTTTAAATGCGGCTCTGAGCAGATAAGTTGACTTATCTATTCCTATTTACCTTTATTACCTTTTGTATTTTCAAGTATTTATTGTGGCTTAACCCCACCCTGCCTCTATACCAATCTCCAATTTATGGAGATCCCTCCGTTTCATAATTTCAAACCCTAGATATTCATAGGTTATTTCTTGTACATTTTCTAATCCCATTGTAGTGTTTCCTACAGGGACATACCCGGTAAGTATACCCGGTAAGTATTTGATTTCCTATTGTGCTTATTATATTTAATTACTTATAGCTTCACGTTCGTATTTTTCTCCCGTCTTTACGACTTACTTTCGTTCCTGGCGATGTAATCAACCCCATCGCTAATATTTCTCTCATCGCAAGCGATTTGTGGCATTTTTACCCCTCCTTTACAGCATCGAGAGGTTCACAGCCTGCCTCTCTTTCCGATGCAAGCCGCGAGCTCTGGTGAGGCCCTGCTTCATGTAACGCCTATTCCACCTATCTGCGCCATGTCTGACACTGATTCAGATGACGCTGCTGCCCCTACCCCTAACATAGACAACAAAGCCCTCAAAAAAATCCTTCATAAGGAAATTAGGTCATGCATGATTGAAACCTTAAGTCAGGTCATGTCCTCAAAAAGGTCACTCCCTGAACAGGACGAAATCACAGAAATTTTGAACCCCTACTCTGATGACATCACCGAATTCAGGTGTAAAAGACTAAAGAAAAGTAAAAACACTGATAAGAGCAATATAGGAGGTCCTAGCACCTCATCATCTCAGGGAGGTCTTAGCACCTCAACTTCTTCTGGAGGACCACGCACCTCGAACTCCCAAGGTGTCCCTAGCGGCACGACTTATCTGGGTGTCCCTGGCGGCACAAAACATCAGGGTGTCCATAGCGGCACAAAATATCATAATGCTCTTTACAATATGGGAGATAACGAGTTTAATGATATTGAATCCTCAGACATACCTGACGAGTATGTCCTTGATCTTGATGAGGACGATCAAGAAATTTACAATCTGGAAGAGCAACTCCCATCATCCTCAAAGGACATTATCCTTGATCCCTTAGGGGAAGAAATGTTTTCCCCCTTAAATCTCAAACACCCAAGAAGCTCAGAGTGGTCCCCTCAGGACCACGTCGCAAAATTCATTAAAAAATGGTTAAGAAACCTCTTAGAGAGGGACACTCGTAACATCCTTAGAGCCGAATGCTCTAGACCTTCTATTGAGGATAAGACCTGCTATACCCCCAATTTGGACCCTGAACTGATTAAATTCCTCTTCAAACTTGGACGTGATCCAAGAAAAGGGATGGAAAGATCCCTGAAAGGGTGCCAAGATCGTCTTCTCGACGTACTGGGACCATTATCCAGAATCTTAGATTCCGCCGAAGACAGCCACATCAATGGTACCCCTCTCAACACCGATCTTATCAGGGGCTGGAGCCAGAGGGCATTAATACTACTGGGTAATGCCAACGCAAGCATTAACGCAGAAAGACGTAGAGTCGTTCTGACTAAAATAAATCCAAAACTAAGTGATATGGCGGATAGATAACCCTCGCAAAACCCAAAAGGATTACTCTTTGGAGAAGATCTCATTAACTCCTTGGGGAAATACGTCTCCACTTTCACCGCCCTGGACAAGGCACAACAAAATATGCGAAGAGTGCTCAATCCTAACCTTTTTGGGAGGGCCGGAAGACGAGGCCTCTCTTCCGGCCGGTTTAATCGAAGGCCATTTCCAAGATCCCGTGGTTACGGAAGAGGGTACCAGCAGTACCAACAGTACAACGTGCCTCAATTCTACCCCCAGAGAGGTAGAGGTCAACTCATCAGAGGATTTAGATCCCGTGGAACCTCCATCTCAAACAACCCTACAAGTGAGTACTCTTTCCCCTCTCCCTTCTCCTTCTTTCCCCCAAAAAGTGGGTGGCAGACTCAAATACTTCCTTCACAATTGGAGCCTGATCACTCAAAATCCTTGGGTCTTAAACACCGTCAAGGGGTTTATGATAGATTTTACTCATATTTCTTCACAAACTTCTTTCCCGAGAGACATGCCTCTCTCTCTAGATCAACAAAAAATAATAGAGGAGGAGATCTCCTCTATGCTTCAGAAAGGAGCCATAATAGAGGTCCCCTTAGAAACTTTAAGATTTATAAGCACACTCTTTCTTGTAAAAAAGAAGGACAAGGGTTGGAGACCTGTAATAAACTTAAGAGAACTAAACACATTTTTGGTCTACAGGCACTTCAAGATGGAGGGCATCCATCTCCTAAGGGATTTACTTCTAGAGGGAGACTGGCTAGTCAAACTGGACCTAAAGGATGCTTACTTCACCATTCCTATGGCCAAATCCCATCAACCCTTTCTTCAATGTCTATGGAAAAATCATCTTTACCAATTTCAGGCTCTCCCCTTCGGACTCTCGTCTGCCCCTAAGTGTTTCACCAAGGTCATGAGAGCTGTCGCCTCATCTCTAAGAGTAATGGGCATTCGTCTAATCATTTACTTAGACGACATTCTTATAATATCTCAAGATCCTTCACAAATAGTCAAAGACCTGAAGACTGTGATGGATCTCCTAGAAAGCTTAGGATTCATCATAAACAAAGAGAAATCTATTTTGACTCCTTCCAGAACTCTGGAGTTCCTAGGTTTCACAGTAGACACATTAAGACGTCTCCTTTTATTACCTTCCAAAAAAATTACCAAAATCAGGAAGGAAGTAAGACACGTCCTGAAACAACAAAATTTATCTCTGAGGGAGCTAGCCAGACTTCTGGGTCTCCTCTCCTCTCCTCCTCCATTCAAGCCATCTTTCCCGGTCCCCTCAATTATCGGGCCCTTCAAAGGGTAAAAGCGAGAGCCCTAAGATCTGACCTCTAATACGGAGATCAGATCTGCCTGGATCAAGAAGCCAAATCGGAACTAGCCTGGTGGCTCGAGAACCTAGACGCGTGGAACGGAAAAGCAATCTTTGGCTCAAAACCAGAGTTTGTTTTAGAATCAGATGCGAGCCTTCATGGCTGGGGAGCTTGCCTTCTCAATCAGAACACTGGTGGCATCTGGTCACAAGAGGAATCCTCTCACCACAAATTATTTGGAACTAACAGCTAGTCTTTACGCCTTAATGAGTTTCAAACACTCTCTCCAGGGGAGGTCAGTCATTCTAAAGATGGACAACATGTCAGCGGTAGCCTATATAAATCGGCTGGGAGGCACCAAATCTGCAGACCTCTCGAATCTAGCAAAGAAACCATGGATGTTCTGTCTAGAACACAAAATCGCTCTCAAAGCGGAATACCTCCCAGGGAAATCGAACATCTCTGCAGACTGGAACTCAAGTGTCACGATTTGCTCCCTGCATTCCCGTGTCCACCACCAGGGGGCTGAACTGTGGGACTCTCCAGTGTTCTAATAAGCTTCCAGACCCTCCCCTTCATGTATATACTGACTTCCAGCCATTTGGACACTATTTGGGAATTGACATCCATTCCCAATCCATGCCGGGTTTTGTGAAAGCCAGCCTGCTCATACTTGAAGCCAGCCTGCTCATGTTTGGAACTCCACTACCTAGAATTCCCTGCTCACTGCTTTGTCTCCACCCCTGCAGGCCAAGGATGGGTGGAGGAATTCAGCTCACCTGTGGCTGGCTTCTGCTAGCCTGCTCACACCAGCTGCATATGATTACTGTGAGCTCTTAAGCCCCAGCTCCCTTCAGCCCGGTGTTGGTCATTGTAGCTGTTATCCGGTGAGACCAGTCCTTGTTCCTGAGCTGTAGCTATTTCCTGTTTCCTGAACCAGCACTGCCTGCAGTGCTACTTAGTATCCTGAGCTATAGTTAGTCTTTGTTCCTGTTCCAGGGCTTCAGCTATTTCTTGTTCCTGATTTGCACTGCTTGCAGTGCTCTCTTGACTCCTTGTTTCCTGAGCTGTAGCTATTTCCTGTTTCCTGAACCAGCACTGCCTGCAGTGCTACCTAGTATCCTGAGCTATAGTTAGTCTTTGTTCCTGTTCCTGGGCTTCAGCTATTTCTTGTGCCTGATTTGCACTGCTTGCAGTGCTCTCTTGACTCCTTGTTTCCTGAGCTGTAGCTATTTCCTGAACCTGCAGTGCTACCTTGACTCCTGAAGCCTTAGTATTCCCTGTTCCTGAACAAGCACTGCCTACAGTGCTACCTTGATTCCTGAGCCTTGGCATTCCTTGTTCCTGACCTGCAGCAGTTTCCCTTCTCCTGAACTAGCACTGCCTGCAGTGCTACCCTGACTCCTGAGCCTTAGCATTCCTTGTTCCTGACCTGCAGCAGTTTCCCTTCTCCTGACCTAGCACTGCCTGCAGTACTACCCTGACTCCTGAGCCTTAGCATTCCTTGTTCCTGACCTGCAGCAGTTTCCCTTCTCCTGACCTAGCACTGCCTGCAGTGCTATCCTGACTCCTGAGCCTTGGCATTCCTTGTTCCTGACCTGCAGCAGTTTCCCTTCTCCTGACCTAGCACTGCCTGCAGTACTACCCTGACTCCTGAGCCTTAGCATTCAATCAATCAATCAATCATGTCACTTATAAAGCGCACTACATACCTGCGAGGGTCTCAAGGCGCTGGGGGAAGAGGGGGTGGTGCTGCTACTGATCAAAGAGCCAGGTCTTGAGGAGTCTTCTGAAGGCCAGTAGGTCTTGGGTCTGTCGGAGGTTGGTGGGGAGGGTGTTCCAGGTCTTGGCGGCGAGGTGGGAGAAGGATCTGCCGCCGGCGGTCGTTTTCCGGATGCGGGGGACTGTGGCGAGGGCGAGGCTGGTCGAGCGGAGCTGGCCGGTGGGGGTGTAGAAGCTGAGTCGTCTGTTGAGGTAGGCTGGTCCGGAGTTGTGGAGTGCTTTGTGTGCATGGGTGAGGAGCTTGAAGGTTATCCTCTTGTTGACAGGGAGCCAGTGCAGGTCTCTCAGGTGGGGTGTGATGTGGCTGCGTCGGGGGATGTCGAGGATAAGACGTGCAGAGGCGTTCTGGATGCGTTGCAGCCGTCTCAGGAGCTTAGCCGTCGTTCCTGCGTAGAGGGCGTTTCCGTAGTCCAGCCTGCTGGTGACGAGGGCCTGGGTGACTGTTTTTCTTGTTTCGGTGGGGATCCACTTGAAGATCCTGCGGAGCATTCGGAGGATGTTGAAGCAGGATGAGGAAACGGCGTTGACCTGCTTAGTCATGGAGAGGGTGGGGTCGAGGATGACCCCTATGTTGCGTACGTGGTCGGTGGGTGGCGGGGCTGTTCCCAGTGATGTTGGCCACCAGGAGTCGTCCCAGGCTGAAGGGTTGGAACCAAGGATGAGGACCTCCGTCTTGTCAGAGTTCAGCTTCAGGCGGCTGGTCCTCATCCATTCGGCGACGGCCTTCATTCCTTCGTGGAGGTGGGCTTTGGCGGTGGGAGGGTCTTTGGTGAGGGAGAGGATCAGCTGGGTGTCGTCGGCGTAGGAGATGATGTTGAGGTTGTGCTGTCGGGCGACGTGGGCGAGGGGTGCCATGTAGATGTTGAACAGCGTTGGGCTGAGGGAGGAGCCTTGGGGTACGCCGCGGATGATCTTGGTGGCCTTGGATCGGAAGGGGGCGAGGCGGACGCTTTGTGTTCTGCCGGAAAGGAAGGATGTGGTCCAGTCCAGGGCCTTCTCTTGGATCCCGGCGTCGTGAAGGCGTGTTCGTAGTGTGTGGTGGCAGACCGTGTCGAAGGTGGCTGATAGGTCCAGGAGGATGAGGGCTGCTGTTTCTCCGTTGTCTAGCAGGGTCCTGATGTCATCGGTGGCGGCGATGAGGGCGGTTTCGGTGCTGTGGTTGCAGCGGAAGCCGGACTGGGAAGGGTCCAGGATGTTGTTCTCCTCGAGGTAGCGGGTCAGTTGTTTGTTGACGATTTTCTCGGTGACCTTCGCGGGGAACGGGAGCAGAGAGATGGGTCGGAAGTTCTTGAGGTCCTTGGGGTCTGCCTTGGGTTTCTTGAGTAAGGCGGTGATCTCGGCGTGCTTCCAGCTTTCCGGGAAGGTTGCTGTCTCGAAGGAGATGTTGATTATTTTCCGGAGATGGGGCGCGATGGCTGTACTGGCTTTGTTGAAGATGTGGTGAGGGCACGGGTCTAGCGGTGAACCGGAGTGGATGGTGTTCATGATCTCGCTGGTGTCCTCGTCGTTGATGTTGGTCCAGGAGAGCAGGCGGTTGGTGGTTGTGGGGGCAGTGGTCTCGGTGGTTGCCGGTGCGGTCGTGGTGTTGAAGCTGTCGTGGATGTCGGCGATTTTGCGGTGGAAGGAGGTGGCCAGTGAGTCGCACAGGTCTTGCGACGGCTGGATGTCGTTGGTGTTGGAGCTGGGGTTGGAGAGTTCCTTCACGATGTTGAAGAGCTCTTTGCTGTTGTGTGCGTTGTTGTCTAGGCGGTCTTTGAGTGAGGCCCTTTTGGCGGGTCTGATGAGGTGATGGTGATTGCGGGTGGCGCTCTTGTGGGCATTCCTTGTTCCTGACCTGCAGCAGTTTCCCTTCTCCTGTACTAGCACTACCTGCAGTGCTACCTTGACTCCTGAGCCTTAGCTCAATTCTTGTTCCTGCCCCAGCACTGCCTTCTATGCTTGGTTTTCTTGATTCCTGAACCTGCACTATTCTAGTATACCCTTGTAGCCTCCCCTTCTGTATATCCTTTTCCAGTCCCTGCCTTTCTTCCCATTTCCTTGGTTCCAGTTCTAGTTTGCTGTCTTTCTATTCTGCTGTCTTGCTTCTGTTACCTTGTATGTTTGTTACCTGCTTTCTGCCAAGTGTGCCCTGTGATTTCCTTCCTTTCCTGTTAAGCACTCCTCCTTGCTAGCTCTTTGTCTATTGTGCTTGTGTTTAGTTCTACCCCCTTGCTGTTACTGCCTTGCGTGTTCCTGTTTGATCGCCAGGATCCATGGGCACAGCTGACTACCTAGGTGGTGTTTCTTGTTCACTGTGAGTATTGTCTTTGAGTTACTGTTATAACATCACCATAGGTATAAGCTCCACAGACCCTGCCTTTGCATACATATCCTATATGTGGGTATTTTCAGTCAGTATCTGTAACAGCAATTGTGGGTGAGGAACTTACTGAGCTTCAGTCTTACCGTGTGGAGCTCCTGAGTGCTTTACCCCACACTCCCCTTTATTGTTAATGTTGTATTATATATATGTCTTGCACGTCCGTCCTGGGTGTAGTTAGTCTGAATGCTAAATTGACTTGTGAGTGCCCTTCCTTTCTGAGTCTTAGCCATCTTGTTCCTTTGTACAGGCTTCCCCTTTGGATCCCTTTTCTCCTCTGACTTCCTGTGTGATCCTGGGCAGCGCTGTACTCCTCTCTCTGTGTACGTTTTGTACCCCGTTCCCAGTCCTTGCCCACGTCCCTGACTGTGTTCCCCACATAGTCCCGGACAGTCCCTGACATCAAGATTCCTGTTAGATCACAGCGACTGGAAACTGAATGTTTCCATGTTCAGTACCCTAAACAAGATCTGGGGCCCCTAGAGATAGACATATTTGCGAGCAGACTAACTTTTCAATTGGAGAACTACTTCAGCTGGATGCCCGACCCGGGTGCTCTGGCAGTCAACGCTTTCCTACAATCTTGGAAAGGAGTCAAAGCGTACGCGTTCAATCCCTTTGCCATGATTCAGAGAGTCCTTCAGAAAGTGAGACAGGATCAGTGCATTCTTGTCCTAATAACTCCATTTTGGCCATCTCAAGCATGGTTCCCCACCACTCTAGAACTAGCTTGCAACCCCCCCTTAATTCCTACCCTAGAGAATCTTCTTACAGACGGAGAAGCTCACCCCCTAATTCAGAACGGGAGTTTATCCCTTCTTGCCTGGAGAGTGTCAGGAGATCCAATGAAATCTCAGGGCTTTCGACAACAGCTGCAACTCTCCTCCGAGAGTCTTGGGCCCCAGGCACTCACTACAGATATAACATATGGAGAATCTGGGTACGTTGGTGCCTGGAAAGGAACCTGGATTCCTTGGAGGCACCTATTGTTGACATAGTTAACTTCCTTGTTGAACAATATGAAAGAGGTCTCAGCTATAGAACTATTAATTGCTATAGATCGGCTATTTCTGCTGGCCATGTCCTTGTCAACGGTAAAACGGTAGGTAAAAACGTAATTGTTTGCAGAGTTATGAAAAGCATTCGTTTAAGAAGGCCTCCTAAACCTAAATATGAAAGTCTCTGGGATGTCAAGCTAATCCTTGATCTTTTCAATAACTGGCCCGTTAATTCTCTCCTAAATAGAAAAAACCTTTCCATTAAGCCGGCTACTCTTCTAATTTCATGCAGAAGGGCCTCTGATGTCAAAGCCCTGGAGATTACAAATAGATCTTATAACATGTTCGGTGTCAAATTTGAGATTTATAGAAGAACAAAGACCATGTCTGATTCAATCTTTTATCCACATGTTGATTTATGCCCAAAACTTTGTGTTGTGGACTGCATGAGAGAGTATGATCGCAGAATGCTTGCTCTTCGCCTCCTGGGTGTGAACCAATTACTTATTTCCTTTGTTAAACCCCACAAAGGTATAACCTCGACATCTATTGCCAGATGGGTTAAGACTGTTATGAGTTTAGCTGGTATTGACTTAAAGAAATTTCAAGCTCACTACCTTAGAGGTGCTATGGCCAGCAAATCTCTCTGGTCTGGAGGTAAGTTGGATGACATTCTCAAAGCGGCTGACTGGTCAAATGCTAGCACCTGTGCACGTCACTATTGCAAGCCTATCGAACATATGTCTGACGTAGTTTTAGAAAGCTACCAACATGCATAATGTAGCCTCTGTTCTTGTAATGAAATTGCGATTCTCCTATTACCATGACTAGAGAATCTGGATTTCATTAAAGACACGGAGGCTGACATTAACCCTCCCATCCCACCCTTCAGTGGTCTTACTATAAATTAGTGTACTTTTATGACAGTGAATTAATGTTCCTTTTATTAACAGTACTTGTATTATCTCTTACCTCTTCTTTCTACTTGTTAAGTTTTATTCTTTGTTACTTTCAGGAGGTATTTACTTCTCTCTCTTTTCAGGTAACCCTTCTTAACTACGAGTCGGCTGGCCTTTGGATTTCCTCTCGTTCTTCCTTCTCCTTCATTTTGTTCATCAGAGGATCGTTTTGAAGTTTAGAAGTTTCAAGTTTCATGGACTTATTCTTCTCCACATTTAAAAGAGGCAGACCAGCTGGATTCCCCCGGGCTGTGCGAAGATGATTCATTGAGACGCTGTGGGCGATTTTTCTCACCCATTGATTGAAGACCTTTAAATCCATAACTAGGGGCGGCACTTTTACTGTGCATCACCCATGATCAGTTGCTCCCCCCATCCCTCCTTTCTGTCTTGAGGAAGACCCGTTCGCAGAGGATACAAACTGCCCTCATTGCACTAGGGTCGAAACGTCGACACTCTCCCCTGTTCGGGGCCTGTACTGTATACTATCCCAGCCCTACTTGCTTACAGACGAACGTTGTTTGCTAACTTTTGAGAAAGAACATAAAGAATAACTATGAATTAACCATTGGACAGGCTCCTAATGTAGAACTGGTGCAATCATGAATCACGACCAGTTTTGCTTATGAGATTGTAATGTAAATAATGATGAATCATTGTTTTGCTTGATTGGATCCCCCTCTTGTTTATTCTATCTTACTTCACGAGCACTTTCTTTCTTCACATTTTTCCTTGGAGCAACCACCCCTTTATCTTGAACATTGAATATGATAATATGTTATGTAAAGTGACCGAATTAAATACGAGTCACCAATAAGCAATAGTGTGTGCCTTCTTTGAATTTTGAGGATATATTTGAATGCTCTTTAAATAAGTTAATGGTACATTATTGATTTAAACTATATATGTACCTCATGCTGTTTATGATTGTTTCAGACAACTAAAATTTAACATAAGTCTAGGACCATTGTTTTTCTATACCAATTATTACCCAGGTCCATTGACTTCTATGGGTTAGCCCATTATATCTTAATGCTAATCGATGGTGGCATGAACCATTTTCTTTGTTTATCTCCATCCTTTATAACCCATAATTTAAGCCCGGATCTGTAAAATGTTCCAGGATTCGTATTCCCCTTCAACAGAGGGAATCAAATGTTTGCGCAATGACTACTATGCTCCTGTTTGGGGATTTGGCTGAAATCTGGCATCACACGGGAATTGTGAAATGAAATTCCTCCGACATGTGAAGTTGCGCCCTTGAAGCTCGGGATCGTAAACAGAAATGATCATTTGTCAAATCAATTGTAACAGGTGCTAGATTTATGACAGGGCTGGCCTGGAAATGTAGAACAGGAAACTGGATGCGCTCCATCACCTGGAGTGGGAGCTTGGCCGCTCTGTGCTGATGATGCTCACAGCAAGTCCTGGTGCCATCCTGGCTGCCCCATCCTCCCTCTCCTTGTACTTGGCTGTACCGTGCATCTGTAGTGGAAGCCCACTGCTGCTGACAGCCCTTCGCTTTCAGAGGAATGTTAACCATCGAAGTACCTAGTGGCCATTGATGTGGGTGCTTTATATAGAGAGAGATTATTAGTAGTAGTACTGTTTTATGAGCAAATTTGTTGGCACCATATAAATGTGTTCCAACAAACTGAATGCCCGTCAGCCCCATGTTTACCTTACTGGATCTTCTAGTCGGAGGTTACTCATGGCAGAGGCTGAGCCCCACCCATTTCATCACCTATTGCTACTTGTTTCTCCAAGGATGACTTCAGAAAAGGAATGCATATGTACTTTGAGCTGCTGCGATGAATGAAATACCGTCAACATACGAGTTAAAGTGGACACAATTGTAATAAATTCAGAAAGACCTGGGGGCATATTTACAAGCCCTAGCGCCACCCGAGCCTCACTTTTTTGACGCTGTGGTGGCGCTCTTTGCTAGCCCATATTTACAAGGCATGGCTTAACACAGCCTTGTAAATAGGGCTCTCTGCAACGCAGTTTCCTGCGGCAAAGGGCCATGCACTGGTTGTTGCTGTGGGCGTTCCCAGCAACACCCATGGCTTTTTGATGCTGCTTTGGATTTACAAGGATCTGTAAATCTGAGGAAGCGCCAAAAAATAAAGGGGCATATTTGCAACAAAATGGTGCAGCGCGGCGTTGCAAGCAATTAAGGTTTGCTGTCATTTAAAAAACGCAGGGCAGCGCCGTATTTACAAGAATAACGTACAACCCTTTGTTGTCCCTTGCACCAGCGCTAAAAAACCTGCCTAGCGCAGGCACCCTTGCACCATGGTGCAAGGGTACCTGCTTTACAGAGATGCTGGTGTTTGTGCAAGAAGGGACACCTTCCTGCACAAAAACAATCATTAATCGCGTTTTACTCCTACTATGTGTGCTGCAGAATGCAGCGCACAGAGCAAAAAACGAGGAGAAATAAAAGTATCTCATCGTTGCGCCGCTCTAACGCCGCCTTTTCAAAGGTGATAGTTTTTGGCGCTGCCTCAGATTTACAGATCCTTGTAAATATGGGGCAGCGTCAAAGAGCAGTGGGTGTTGTGTGGGAACGTCCACAGCAACACTAATTGCATATCCTTTGCCACAGAAAACTGCGTTGAGGAGGGCCATATTTACAAGGCGGCGTTAAGCCATGGAAAGTGACTTTGCGCAGTATTGTAAATAGGGAGCACGTTATTGCGCCACTGGAGCGTCCGAAATAGTCCTGCTTCGGTGGCGCACTGCCCTTGTAAACGCCATAACACCTTTCAAAGGGAAGCGTTGGAGCGGCGCAACGAGGAACAATACTTTTATTTCTCCTCGTTTTTTGCTCATTCTATGCGCGCTGCATTCTGCAGCACACATAGAAGGAGCAAAACACCATTAATGATTGTTTTTGTGCAGGAAGGTTTCACTTCCTGCACAAACACAATCATCCCATCCAGGGAGCAAGGGTGCCTGCATTGGCGCTAGGCAGCCTTTTTAGCACCGGTGAGCACAGGGATGCGCCATGTTCTTGTAAATATGGCGCATCCCTGAAAATGGCAAAGCTCAGCGCAGCAAAATTGCTACTGGCACCGCGTTGCGCCATTTTCATGTAGATATGCTCCCTGGTTCCAAAATAAACTGTCTACCTTCTAGATCTCTCACACTCTGAATTGGGCGGTATCAAGCCCCCGTGTGGCTGTAGTTAATTTACACCTTGCACTCCTAATAGCACCCTCAATGTTGCGCCTCATAAGCACGTGCAATCCTTTCCCCAACTGTGTGCGTTCCTTTACCAGTTTTCTCTTTTCTGCCTGCCAGAATAGATTGGAACGGACTGCTCTCATTAGTAACTTCCGGTGTGAGGTTGCGTGGTTTTCTCATTAATAACTTCCGGTGTGAGGTTGCGTGGTTTTCTCATTAATAACTTCCGGTGTGAGGTTGCGTGGTTTTCTCATTAGTAACTTCCGGTGTGAGGTTGCGTGGCTCTTATTAGTAACTTCCGGTGTGAGGTTGCGTGGTTTTCTCATTAGTAACTTCCGGTGTGAGGTTGCGTGGCTCTTATTAGTAACTTCCGGTGTGAGGTTGCGTGGCTCTTATTAGTAACTTCCGGTGTGAGGTTGCGTGGTTTTCTCATTAGTAACTTCCGGTGTGAGGTTGCGTGGCTCTTATTAGTAACTTCCGGTGTGAGGTTGCGTGGCTCTTATTAGTAACTTCCGGTGTGAGGTTGCGTGGTTTTCTCATTAGTAACTTCCGGTGTGAGGTTGCGTGGTTTTCTCATTAGTAACTTCCGGTGTGAGGTTGCGTGGTTTTCTCATTAGTAACTTCCGGTGTGAGGTTGCGTGGTTTTCTCATTAGTAACTTCCGGTGTGAGGTTGCGTGGCTCTTATTAGTAACTTCCGGTGTGAGGTTGCGTGGCTCTTATTAGTAACTTCCGGTGTGAGGTTTCGTGGTTTTTTGGCTTGCTATTTTGCTCTTTTCAGCTTTGTTAATTTATGTTGCAGCCATTTTCAGCAGCTTGTCTGCACACCGCAGGCATCTCTGGTCTTCAGAACAGTCGCCCATACATGCTGCATGCCTGAGGCATGTGGTAACTTCAGATGGTGTCTCTCTCGACATGCATGTGGAGCAGTGGGGACCCTGTCCACTGGAGACACTGAATGTCATCAACAGGAGGAATCAAGCTGTGAGGACAGTACTCCGCACCCTAATGTAGTGAATCACCAGGTTCATGGGCATTCCTCCTTCCGTCTGAAGGTCACTAGCACTGCTCCTTTGCAAGTAGTGTGAGTAGTCACAAGGACAGAGAAAGCGCCTTCTGAATGGTCATTTTTCACGGTTACATGGCAACTTGATTCTGCCACAACGTGTTATTAAGGTCCATGAACTGCCAGAAATTTGGGAGTGGAGGACATAGCTGCCAAGTTTTCAGACTGCTTATGTGTGACATTTTGGTGGTTTCAGTGTGCATATAAGTGGCATTCACTACCTAACGAGTGACACTTTCTTGCAAGTAAATCTAAGCAGTAACTAGTATTTTTGTGATTGTCTATGAATTTTCGATTATTATGCAAGGTAAAAACCCAGCTTCTGTAGTTAACAGTCAAGGCCAGACAAATGGAAAACCTTGCAATACAAACAACTCATCAACGTGTCCCAGATGACAAGTACATGAAGATGGAACAAAGACAAGCATGTGCCCCTACATTTGCTGTACCTGAAATAGCCTTCTCGTACAATGCCCCTAAGTTACATAATTTCATCGCTAGAAAAACCCAGAAGTTCCTCCCACTTTCAAATAACTAAAGGGTTCTGCTGAAAACAAAACTGCCCACCCGACCGACCAGCTGAGAGGCGCGAGCGAGGATCTCAGCTGCTACTATTACTAAAGATTAAAAACCATCTGAAGTTTGGTAAAGCGCCTCAATCGATCCTAATGGCACATACAAAGTACCACTACCAACACCCTATCAATCATGCACCCAAAGCGCGCAGAGAAACCTCGTTGTGAGTATAAGCGCTATATAATGGACGAACACGAAGGGGCACTTACGTACTCAACATTCAAAAATGGCTCAGGCCTATCATATGGAACGTGCTACATAAATACTAACAGTACTTTAAAAAAAATCCCTATTAACATCTGCTCCACGTGTTACCTCTTTAATAGGCCGACCAGCCTGTGACCTTGTGCAGATGTCTGAAATCATGCCTGATCTGTCAGTGACAAGCTGCCCTCTTCTGTTTTAATTTTCCCACCTTTACTGCCCCTCCCTCGGACCCCACTTTCGCAATGATATGATGCTGCTTAGAGCATCACTTCAGGGCCTCTCTGTCCCAGGTGCAACCCGGCCCAATTCCAAACAGGATGTGAGGCCCCAACAACACTCTTCTCACTGGTGCCTAGTGTTGGCAGGTGGGGCAGCAGAAAAACAAATTAAAAGAGATTGCCAGCCTTTGCCTACTCACTGGGCATGCCCCCTCCCTGTCGGAATCAATCAGGAGAGCATCAGGATTCCAGGGCCTCTCTCTGTCCATGTGGGACCCGGTCCAACAGAAAGGATGTGCTAGGCCCCAACATGAAGAAGTTACAGACCGATGCAGGCATCTCGGCTGCCGAAGTGTCAGAGTCTCAGCTGACTCGCACCAAGGCCGGCGCAGTATTCTCACATACAACAACATCGACTGCTAGTCCTGTCAGAAACTAGCTTTAAATTATCCCTGGATCTTTGAGAAATAAACCGGAAGGATATAAGGGGGCCAGAAACACACAGTTGTTCGGAGCCCGGGCCGCCGCCTCGCCAGGGCAGAAATTGAGAGTGAGCTACAGCAAGTTCTGTAACAGGGCCGGGGCACCCACTGACTACAGGCAGCTGCCCAAAGGAATTATTTGTATAATGTAAATAATTCAACACACACACATACTCACTCCAGTGGTTGCACTGCACCCCTCTGTCTCTCTTACTGTAACTTCACTTGTTTGCAGCAGTGCTTTAAATGGAAAAAAATAAGTGCAGGTACTCACCAGAGATGTGGACTAGGGGGCGGGGTTAGGGCTATGGGGGCGGGGCTACGGGCAGTGCTAAGGGACGGAGCCAGAGGCACACATTTAATTTGATTGAGGTTTAATTGGTGTGCAGATATGCACACAACACTCACTCATACAAGAACATGCACAGGGACATAGATAAGCACTTGTGCACGCAGACAGGGTATTTAGTTCATGTGCTTTAGAAACGCATATTCTGATGTCCACATTACTACACCTTGATTCCCCGACCCCCACCCCCCACTGCTGTGCTACAGGTCATCATCACCACCTTTCCCCCTCGATCTGGCTCCAATCAAGTGCTGCCCTACTCTGCTATGCCAGCAGGATGCATACTTTTAGATTTCCCAAGTCAGGAGATGTGCCTCTTAGCAGGCCCTTCTCGCACACCTACAGTGAAATTGTCTCCACAGAGCCTGAGTGGACACTGTGTCAATCACAGTGTGACTCGGCGCCCTCCCAAACTCCCTGCCTGCTCTGAATGAATACATATGGGAGGTGCTCCAGGGCACAAGTCCTAAAAAAAGAAGTGGGGGGACTAACCTAGTTAATCAGTAAGCAAGTGACATCACGCCGCGTGACATCACAGGAAGTGGCAACACAAGAAGTGACATCAGATCTTAAGCCCTCACATACATATTTAGCAGGTGTATTATGAGTACATTGGAGCACATTTCGAGTATACTTCTCCTGAATTAGGCAGAAGATTCACACTTTTGTAGCTACACATATACACACAAAACAATGTTGCCTTTTGTCAGCGTAAAGCTTCCTCTAGCCATAGTGCTTTAAAAGAAAAAATAGTGATATTTAAATTATTACAACGCCTCCTCGGGGTAGGAAGCGCTATATAAATGCTATTTATTTTGTGCAAATACTGGGAAAGACCAACACATCTGACCTTCTTACAGTGCATGCATATCTTCTAAACAGGGACTGAACAAAGTGAAAAGCGGCCTCTCTTAAGTATGTGTTAAGTGCTAACCTTTGTTTCCCCTCTGCTGCATTTGCTTCTGGGTGTGAGGCTCCTGACTGCTGCCAGCCAGGGGTCTCGAACAAAAGGAGGCCTGATGACCCCTCAGACTCGGCCTTTGTTAAGAACCAGCAGGAGTTAGAAATAAGAGAGCCCCGTCCCCGCCTGCACGTTGTTGCCGATCGAAAGCAGATAACAACGTGCAGGCGCTGCTGAAAGTGTCCCGGTGTTTAGATATTACACTGGGACGAATTCAGCATCTTTATCAGTGGGGCCCAACTTCTTGGCAGGGTGGACGGCGTCCCCCCTGTGAAATAAGTGGGGGGACGAAGTCCACCCACGTGGACCCCCGACTCGTGCCCTGAGGTGCTCAATTAGTAGATTGCAAAGGGAGATTAGCACTCGAGTGCTTCACGAAAGCGCACCAACTCATCTGTGTCACGCTTCTTTCTTTACAAGCCAAATTGCACTGAGTTGACTTGCTGCCCCATGAGTACCGGTACTCTCTTTGAGACAAGAAAAAGTTCCGGTACTCAAAGGCAGAAAATTTAGAAGTGCCGGTACTTAGTACCGGTGAGTACCGGCCCATTTAAAGCACTGGTTTGCAGCGATTCTGCTCTGCGAGGCAGGTTCAGGCCGGTAGTGTCCGTCTGCCGTCCGCCTCCCACCTCCTCAGTCAGTGAGTCCTCAAGTCGCCCAGGGCAGTCCTGTTGTGTCCAATCCAGTGACAGTCAGTCGCTGGTTGCGCTGGTTGCTTTTGTCAGCCGAGTGCTGAGCTGCATTGCTGTATTTGTGTGCCCATATTTTTAAAACTACAAAGCCTTTTTTAAATCACCGTTGATACTCTTTTACACTGCGAGATCTATCACCTGCTTTTCACACCGCACTGCTCCCCGGTCCACCGAGGGTCCTTGTCCCGATTGAGTGGAGGGAGTACCGGCAACGTACCTGCAGGGTTTTCCTCTTCCGGGCTGGAGAACGGAGGGGGCGGAGCCTTAGCTCCTATTTAATGTTGATGCCATTCCCTACGCGCAGCGGACGCGCGCTGGTTACTTTTGTCAGCCGAGTGCGGAGCTGCATTGCTGTATTTGTGTGCCCATATTTTTAAAACTACAAAGCCTTTTTTAAATCACCGCTGATACTCTTTTACACTGCGAGATCTATCACCTGCTTTTCACACCGCACTGCTCCCCGGTCCACCGCGGGTCCTTGTCCCGATTGAGTGGAGGGAGTACTGGCAACGTACCTGCAGGGTTTTCCTCTTCCGGGCTGGAGACCGGAGGGGGCGGAGCCTTAGCTCCTATTTAATGTTGATGCCATTCCCTACGCGCAGCGGACGCGCCAAAGGCGCGCCAAAGGCAAGCCCGTCTGCGCCCGTCCGCGCCCAGAAGGGACCAGGGGCCAGGTATGTCCCTCTCACTACATACACTGCGCAAGAACTTAACTCAATGCAAGGGACCGGGCCCATTAGCCCCCGTACCAAAGCCAAATTAAATACTCTTGGACTCCTGTCCTGTAGGAACCCCGACCTTGAAAACATATCCAAAGGCTCCAGTCAAGAGCCGACACCTAACAACCAAAGTCAGCCACATAGAGCAACTACCTCTATGCATCAGGCAATAGAGGGACTGGCAGTATACTACTTAAACACTCGCTCAATGGTGAAACACCAACTGGAGATCTTCTGCCTTTTGGACACAGAGAAGCCTGACATTCTCCTTCTTTCCGAAACATGGTTGACAGAGGATTCTGCCCCCGATATTCTCGCGGCACTCCCTGGCAACTATTATATCCTCCAGACAGATAGACCTGCGGGTAAGGCAGGAGGAGGAGTCGCAGCCATAGTCCACCAGAAACTTAAATTTACATCACTAGTCCCCTTAGGTATCCCCTCGGTTGATAGCCTTTTGCTAAAATTTGAGTCCAATGTTTCCTCATTCATCTGTGCTCTATTCTATAGACCCCCTCATCACATGCCTACATTCCCCCAATTACTGGGTGACATGATGGCTGAGGTGGTGGTCAACAATGCTCGAATTCTGATCATTGGTGACTTTAATTTTTGGCCAAATGATCCACAAGAAAGCCCCTGCTCTATCGAATTCACGGAACTACTAGCAGGCATGAATTGCCTCCAGCATATAAAAGTAGCTACCCATACCAAAGGGCATACCTTAGACCAGGTTTGGACTGCCAACTTAGAAATCTTCCATCTACAGGTTCTTCCCTGCCCATGGTCAGATCATTACCTCATTTCCTTCTTTATCCCCAATGCCCTGCCAAATCATGCTCCTCAAACCGGCAACTTTATGGCCAGAAATTGGCGGCAGGTGGATACCAATGAATTCTGCTCCTTGTTAGCAGTCTCATCCCCTCCGGTTTCGGAGGAGTCTCTCCATGTGCAAGCCGAAAATATTAACACCTGGCTGGACTCGGCTAGAGATCAGATAGCACCATTAAGGAAAGTTAAAAGAAAGAGGCCCCATGACGCCCAACGCTGGTTTTCAGCAGATTTGAAAATAAAGAAAACAGCCTTGAGGAAAGCTGAACGTAAATGGCGATGCGATTATAGCCCTAATCAAAAGGCCAATTTTTTGTCCCTCTCTAGAGACTATAAAACCGCTATCCTTCAAGCTAAGACAGAATATTTCTCTGCTAAGGTACTACACTCCACAAATAAAGCGAAGGATATTTTCTCAATTGTGGATGAACTCTCTAAACTAGACCGAGTCACTGTTAAACCCACTCCTTCGCAATCTTTGTGCGACTCGATCAATACTTTCTTTATTGAGAAAATTGTCTCCATTAAAGCTAGCATTCCTAAATCCTCTACTCCTCTGACTCCCCATCATCCACGTAAGAACCTGGTGTATCTAGATGGTATTCCACCTATTACCAGAGAGGCCTTCTTCGCCCTACTTGCAAAAGTGGGTTCTGGTTCCCCCATGGACAGCTGTCCTTCCTATATTCTTCAGGATATTTTTCTGCGCTATCCTAACCCCCCCTTACAGCTTCTCAATAACTCATTGGCCCAAGGGACCGTCCCTAATCTTTTTAAAATGGCGGAAGTGGTCCCCATTATCAAGAAACCTAGTTTAGACCCCTCAACTCCGGCCAACTACCGCCCTATTTCTCTGCTACCCTATCTGAGTAAGATCCTTGAAGCCCATGTTGCCACCTGCTTCAGCTCCTTTATAGAACAGACCCATTACCTGGCCCCCATCAGGCAGGCTTCAGACCTGAACATTCCACTGAATCCGTCATTCTGGCGGTCATGGACGAACTGAGAAGGGGGCTGATCAGGACAAAACTCTGGCCCTGGTCCTCCTCGATTTGTCAGCTAGCTTGACACGGTCGATCACCAACTGCTGATCGACCGTGTCGGCTGTGCTGGGATCCAGGGCCTGTCCCTGAAATGGACTACCTCCTTTCTCAGTAACCGTTCCCAATCGGTTCGTCTGGCCAACTTTAGAGCAGAGGAAAAGAAATTAACCTGTGGGGTCCCGCAGGGTTCCTCTCTCTCACCCCTACTTTTCAATCTGTACATCTCTCCTTTGGTTTTGGCCCTGCGTAATAGAGAGGTCGTAGTCTTTAACTACGCTGACGACCTTCAGTTGATATTCAACATCGACACCTCCGTATCATCTGCGTCTAACTTCAAATCCACTATGAATTTCATTAGCGACTGGATGAACATCAATCAACTCAAATTAAACCCAGATAAAACAGAGTTGATTCTCACAGGCGGTTTGGCCAATCCCTGGGATTCCAACTTTTGGCCTCCGCTGTTAGGGAGCCCCCCTCTCCCTGCTAACTCGGTAAAAAGCTTAGGAATTACCATCAGTAACGATCTTACCATGAAGGCCCAGATCAGCTCAGTGGTCTCTGCGTGCTTTTTTCAACTCCGAAGAATTCGGAAAATCAGCAGATTTCTCTCCACTGCAGCTCTGACCCAAGTGGTACTTGCCCTGGTCATCTCGCGGATCGATTACACAAACTCCCTTTATACTGGTATACCAGCCTACCAGTTACATCGGCTGCAACTCGTCCAGAACCAGGCAGCCAGGCTCATCTTTGGTCAGCCCAAACATCAACGAGTGAGTCCAATGCTGAAAAGTCTCCACTGGCTCCCTCTACTCCAACGCTGCCTATTTAAGTTGGGCTGCATCATCTATAAAGCCCTTTCAGGCCATGGACCCGTTTTCATTGCTTCTAACATACAACGGTACATCCCTTCCCGCGATCTACGTTCCTCTAACAAAAATTTGTTGATCCCCCACACTTTCAAACGGAAAAAACATGGTGGATTGAGATATACGATTCTGGCCCCCAGCTTTGGAACACCTTGCCCCCCATTTGCGTACTGTTGATTCTTACACCAAGTTTAGGAAATTATTTAAGACCTGGCTCTTTACTCAAGCTTACAACTAAACTATCATCTGCAACCACGGACGCCCTCCCTCAGCGCCAAGAAACCGCCTGGTGAACGAGCGCTCTACAAATCACCTTTAACATAACATAACACTTCACTCCTTCACCGCAATTGAATTCGCTCTAGTGCGGTCGGGGTTAAAATTTACTGCAGCTGCTCAGAGACAGAGACAGAGAGCTGAGCCACGCGCGGCCGCTGAGAGCAGGCAGCGCTGCTGCACCATGATGATTTGCGCAAAGTAGTGCAGCGCCACCCACAAGATAACTCCGGCAGCACTGCAGTACCTGACCTCCGCTAACCCCGGCGCATCAGTCAGTGCCACACAACCTGTCAGAATGGAAGCCATGTCTCGGTAGTAGCCAGTGGGCACTACCTCAATGTCACCAGTTAATACTTTCAGGCAGCCTTAACCAGCTTCAGTGATAGCTAAGGTGCTATACCTATCATGCGTGACAATGCATTTCAGTGCGGTGATGCGGACCACCACACTGAAATGCGTTAGTCTAAAGCCTGATGCGTGGTACTTGGCAGGACTGGGAGGATCTGATCTGACATTGTACCCTGGGGTCGAGCAGTCTCTGCTGACTGCACAGAAAGGATAAAAATGATCCCTGGGTTGAAGTTAGCAGATACAGTCTTGCCTCACTCAGGTGATCCCAATGCATGCCCCCAGGATTAGAGCCCAGTTCCACCCGACAAGACACACCCAGCAGCTGACAGCCGAGGTCAGCTCTGGCTGTCTGTAGGGAAGATTGCTGACAAGTGAAGTGACTCTTCGGAAGAGACAGAGAAAGAAGCCTGCCACACCCAGTGTAGCCCCCTCGCCATGACGCAGAGCATCCGACCCAGGGCAGTATGAGATCACCGTTCTCAAGTTCGCACCGGATTCTGCTGGGGGCGAAAGTTAACATCATAGTAGCCAATACAATAAGAAGCGCCAGCTCTCCTCTGAATCAAACTCGGTGGTAGCAGTTCTTCTTCTCGTGACTCCAAAACGATTAAGATTCTTGTGCTGGCCCCACCTCTCTGGAAAGGAAAGTTCCTTGATCAACAGGTGAAAGACTAGTCTGCTGTGCTTCACTCTGCGACCTGTGCTTTCCATCATGCTGGCATCAGTCCTAGATTCGGAGTTATTTCGAGATGCCTCGATCGATAAGTTGAAAGCCTGGGCAGTTACTCTGGCTCCTTCGCAAAAGGCTGCTCTGTAGGTTACTGCAGTATGGGTACAGTTCCAGGAATAAGATTTCGGCAGTCCTCCCAGCCCCTGAAAAGACAAGGTGCTGGAAGGGCCAGTAACATTCTTTGGACACACCAGGTGAGGCAAAGCCTTTGTCTCTCTGGGTATGGCTGATGCCAGTCCAGCTACCCGTTTGGCTCATGTTCCAGGATAAATGAGCAGGTCCATCAGTTATATGTGGGGTTCCTGACAATTTATCTCCCAGGCCACCCACTCACAAGAAACTTTAATTTTTAGATCGGACACCGAACAGGACCGAACTCCAAAGCTATCCCTGTGTGGATATCATGGAGCATTGTACATGTGTTGAAACGTTGTCCATCGAGACACGCACGGCTCCATCGGAGAAGGAGCAAGTCTTAGCTCTGCTGGTAGTCTTAGTAATTGCATTGAAACCAGTTCTCGTTATTGTGTGCCTGTGCTTCGAAAGGCCTCGGGAGGCCTGGTATAAGCTGGAGTCCAAGCCATCTCTCTCTCAACAACCCCCCTCGAGGTTTTTGGACAACAAACACTGAGCATCCACACACATTTATTTTATTTATTTATTTATTTATAAAGCGCGACATTCATCCCACTGGGATATCACGGCGCTAGTGTATCCGGAGAGTGATGAGTCAGTTTAGTCTAATTGAGGGTGGTAGCGGCAGTGTTAAGGAAATAAATAAGTTTTAAGTTTTTTCCTGAACGCCATGTGTTCTGCAGTTAGTTGTAGTTCCAGCGGAAGCTCGTTCCAATAAAGTGCTGCAAGGTGCGAGAAGGTGCGTCCACCTGTCCTGCTCTTGCTGATTCTTTTTGTCTCAGCTAATGCTAAAGAACGGGACCTTAAGCACCTGAGCGGGACGTAGAATTTGATTCTATTCTGGAGAATCTTGGGGCCTGTGCGATAAAGTGCCCTATGTGCATGTCCTAAGAGTTTAAATCGTGCTCTTTGGCGCATGGGCAGCCAGTGAAGTTGCTTCAGGCATTTTGTCGCGGAGCTGTATCTGCCCTCATTGCACACCAGTTTAGCCGCTGCATTTTGCATCACCTGCAGACGTTTAAAAAGGTAATCTGGCATGCCAACAAAGAGTGCATTTCCGTAATCTAACCTGCTGACAAGCAGGGCTTGTGTGATAGCCCTCCTGCTTTCCAGTGGGATCCAAGGAAAAAGCCTTTTAGGAGCTTCAGTGTGGCGAAGCTTCTACCACATAGGGTCCGCACATAGTCCTGCATCGATAGGGTGTTATCAAAGATGATGCCCAAGTTTTTTACGCACTGCTTTGGTGCTGGTGCCGCACCCAAAGAGTGGGGCCACCAGGATGTATCCCAGATATGATTTGCTCCGCCGAGAAGCAGAATTTCAGATTTCTCTGCGTTAAGCTTTAAACAGTGCGCTGACATCCAGGTTGCCATCTCAGTGAGGCAGTTGTTGAGTTTGGCTCTGGTGTCATCATGCCCATTTCCGATGGCTATTGTCAGTTGGGTATCATCCGCATAGGAGCAAATACCAAAGCCCCATTTCGTGCCAATTTTTGCCAAGGATGAAACATAGGCATTGAATAGTGTGGGGCTCAGGGATGCTCCCTGCGGGACACCACAACTGAGGTTTTTGGAGTAGATGAAAAAGCACCTAGCTGCACAGTTTGAGTTCTGTTACATAAAAATGAGCTGAGCCATTGAAGGGCCTTTGCATGTATCCCTTTTTCGTGCAAATTTTCCAATAAAAGTTGGTGGGAGACAGTGTCGAAAGCCGCCGACAGGTCCAGCAGGATCAGGGCTACTGCCTTTCCTGGTCCAACAATGATCTTATATTGTCTAGGACAGCCAAGAGAGTTGCCTCCGTACTGTTAGTGGCCCTGAAACCTGTTTGTGAGGGGTCAAGCAACTCATTGGATTCTAGGTAATTAGATAACTGTCTGTTGACAAGTTTCTCCAGTACCTTGGAAAGATAGGGAGCTGAGAAATTGGTCTATAGTTGGCTGGGCTATTTACATCAGATCCTATCTTTTTCAGTAGAGGGGTTACTGTGGCCTGTTTCCAGATCTCTGGGAAGACAGCTGTCTCCAGGGATTGGTTGAACAGCTGTGTGATGTAAGGGCACAGGGTAGGTATAAGTTGTGAAAAAATGAAGTGTGGACATGGGTCGAGAGGGGATCCTGATTTGACTTCCCCCATTGCTTTGGCAAGTTCTTTTTCTGTAAAAGGGACGAAGCCGTCTAAATGCACGGGGGTGTCAGGATGAGGGTCTCTATTTTCCCAGTTGATAAAGTTCGCTGGAGTGGTATTGTTAAATGACGAATAGATTGTGCCTATTTTGTCCGTGAAGAAATTGCTGATTTTTTCACAGCTTTCTGCTGAAGGGAGCAGGGTTTGGGACATGCAGGTTGGTTTACATAGCTCGCGCACTATTTTATAAAGTTCTTTTACCGAATTTGTGTTCTCATTTATTCGTTGTGCAAAGTATGCCCTTTTGATCTTCTTTCTTGCATGGGTATTGCCCCTGAGTTCTATTTTATACACTGATTTATCAGTGTCCGAACTAGACAGTCGCCAATTGTGTTCTAGTGTTTTACACTTTTCTTTCAGCGTCCTAAGTTCTGCTGTATACCACCTTTCGGATACCGATTTTCTGGCTTTAGATTTAAGTTTCGGTGCGCATTGGTCCCATGTCTTAGTGATCTCTGTTTCAAGGTGCACTGCGCCTCTGTTGGTGGGTAATGTTCCCAGAGTCGCTAAGCCGTTGGAAGCGAAGTGGTAATGAAATAAATCAGGTGTGACTAATTTCCAGGCTCTGTAGGTCCCATGCATGAGTTTGGTGACTCTTGCTGATATCTCATGTGTGGAAAATGCGAAGCTAATTAATGAATGGTCAGTCCATATGACTGGTTTGATCTCCTTAACTGTAATATCTTCTATATTGGAGAACAATAGATCCAGTGTGTGCCCTGCGATATGTGTAGGTCCCTTAATCCATTGCTTTAGTTGAAGGATAGACATGTAGTTCTCAAGATGGGTTATCGCCATGTTGTCGGTTTTTTCAAAGTGGATGTTAAAGTCTCCAATAACTAGGTAATTTTTGTATTTTATGCAGGCGGGTAATAGTTGCGTGAGCAGTTTGGTACTAAAGTCTGCCTGATATCCAGGGGGGTTGTAAATCACAGCTCCCCCGAATAATGTATGATTCCCTTTGGATATTTCAAATGGCAGTAGTTCGTGCTCTCCCAGCTGGGCTACTGTGATAGGTAAGCAGTTAAGGTGGTCTTTGAACAGGATAGCTAGTCCCCCGCCCTTCCGCCCTTGCCTATCTTGCCTAAGTATTTTGTACTCAGGGGGCATGGCGTTGGCGATGTCTGGGCAGTTGCTCTCACCCAGCCAGGTCTCGGTAATAAAAACCAGATCTGGGTCTGTCTCCTTAATAGTGTCCCAAATTTCCAAAGCGTGTTTGGGCACTGACCTGGCATTAAAATAGATACAATTAAATTCCATGTGATCATCCACTTCTCTCTGTGACTGATCGGGCTGGGCTAGGCTGCCCCATTTGCACCGCATACAGGAGAAAGGCCCTTCAGTATATCCTAGGGTTAGTTTACATGAGGCATGGGTGGATGACCCAATAAGTGCTTCTCTTGAATAGCGCACAGGGCTCTTTGAGTCTTTTTTAGGGGGGGCAGGGGTTCTGACCCCTGTCCCGGCCAGGCGCGGACAGGCGCAGACGGGCTTGCCTTCGGCGTGCCAGCGGCGCGCCCGCTGCGCGCGTCCGCTGCGCGCATGCTGACACATCAGGCTAAGTAGGAGGGCGAGCGGAAGTGCAGCTCCGCCCCCTTTCAGCCGGAAATACTTTGCGGTGAACCTAGGTGCTGTCAACCCCGCCCTCCACTCAATCAGCACACAGCTGCGGTGGACCGGGGCGGAAGACAGACTTCTGTGCAAGTAAGCAATGTGCAAGATACAATTCAAGTAACAGTGCGCGTTTTAAAACGAGCAATTATAAAATTGCCATCAATTTCTTAGGAGATGATACTCAGCTATGTCTGTTGTAACTGCTGTACCAGCTCTTAAGGGTATGGCTGTCTGCGTATATATAAGGAGGCAAACTGTCTTCAACCCAGTTTCAAGAATCTATACTACTCCAGACGTTTCTTGTGAAGCTAACATCAATGACATCATCTCGAGATATTGAAGACATCAGTGGCAGGAGTTAAATTATTGCCCTTCCTCAACCCTCAGATTATGCTATGTGCGTGTAGAGAAAGTAGGGAGCAGATAACACTACAGATACAGTGTAAAAATATCCATTATTGCATTCTGCATTAGTCTTAGTCCAGAAATCCCGTTCAAGAAATTAGTAGCTTTGTATTGGCTTTCATGGTTTTTGGTCCGTGTTAAAAAAGCAGACACTTATGGCTCAAGATATTGTACTGAAGCCAACATGTGGCTAATATGTGTTGAAACACGTAGCCCTGGGCCCTTCGAAGGCTAAAAACAACACAATATGTACATGTAAGTATATATGGACAGGTGTGCTTTGCTGGCCGCTTAGTGGGATAAGGTTCTCTAGGGCCTGGAAGCTAATTTTCCTCAGCAGTTGCCTTTCGAGCCACACAAGGTCAACTCCCATCTTACAGCAACAAATAAACCTGTCCGCTCTCGTGCCAAGCATGGCAAATCGTCAAATTAAATACTTACTTCATATCAAATCAAAGCCTCTCTCTCCTTCTGCCTCTTGTAAAAGCACCCCACTAAAATGTACACTTATAAATGCTGATCTGTTCAAGCGCAAGCACTATAGTCAACCTGAAATCAACCCGCTCCTTGGATGTGCTCTCATCGCAAAACATGGCTTCCATCCGCCTCCACCACTTCTTTTGGCATTCTAGTAAGAGAAGGCTTCTCTCTGCTCCTCAAAAACAGGCCATGAAAATGGAGGCGGATTGGCAATGATTATCAAGGATAAATCGATATGCACTTTTGCACTCTTCCCATTATGCTACTCCTCTCGTAACCATCAAACTAATCATAAAAATGCTTTCTGCTTTCATATTATGTACCACGAACAGGCCTTGATTCCACCATCCTGAGACACTTGAGTGATGTCATTACATTCATGATGTCCCATTATTCCAATAATATCATAGGTGGCTTCAGTATCCGTGAAACATTAATAAAAACCATTTATCTGCACCTGACAGTACCTCATGCAAGTCGTCTCTTTCCCAACACACATAAAAAGTACTTACCTTCTGCTCAGTTTTCTCCTGTAATCTTCTGAGCCTTGAAAATCTAGTGAATCTGGGCAGATCAGATAATCATGTGCTACCATTCGACTCGATCAATGAAGCCCACCCTCCACCAATGCAGATTATCCAGAAAGCACCAGATAATGGTATCCAACATGGACCTCTGCAACTCAAAGCCGCGGTGACACACTGAACCTTCCCGGACTCCTTTGACTGTCTTATAAATTGCTACAATGAGGTCACCGACACCACCTTTGATAATTTAACCCCTTTCATTCTAAGATCCATCAAAGACGACCATCTCGCCCCTAGTACAGCACGTGTCATGCAAAGAGAAAACCAGACAAGGAAGATGCCAAAACGACCAGTCTTCAGACCACTTGACCCTATAGCTCTCTTACATATCAGCCCCTCCATTTAGTAAAGTATGTATGCTGACGATCCAAGGAAAGGAACATATTAGAAAGTGTTCTCAACCTGCAGCATTATTATTCTGAGCATTTCTTCCTTTGAAGAAGGCACATTTCCATCTGCCCTACAATCCGGGCAAATCGCCCTCTCTGCCCACTTGACTCTGCAGACTTCCAAAACCAGTATCCAACCTTTCTTGGAATAATCAGTGAGAGAGCTGTTTCCTCACAACTATTTTGCAACATTCTATTAAACTTCCTAAAATCTTGATTTCATCCCAAAATGAATACCGAGACTTCTGCTCTCTAGAATCGTGAAGATTATTCGAAATATATTTTTTGTGAGATATAGCAGCTCCTCGGTGATACTATGCAGATTCGGAAAGCTCTTTAGTTGTTTCTTAACTAAAACTGTACAAATATTAACTCAGGCAGTAAAGATGCATTTACTTAATTCAAAACACGTGAAGTACAAAAAATTGCATGGCTGTCTTACCACCCGGGACGTCCATTGTTGTGGAAACTAAAAAACATGAATCACAGGTAGTGTGGGAAATACTGTACATATCTTGCAGCATTAAAGCACAAGTTACTAATTTGTGTAACGATATATCTGTAAGAGACAGTAGTTAGTGACAGATTCCTTACCTTAGAATATCCCCAGGCGTCAGGCTGGATCCGGAAAGTTTTTTGCGTAGCAGTACCCTTGAGCGTCGGTAGGCGGCGTCGTGCGGCTCCGCGTCCGTCGTCGGCGTCGTGATCGCCGGGATGACGTCGCGGGCAGTACTTAGACGCCGCCCCTGCGCGCTGACGTCAGTTCTGTACACGACTTTCCGCGCCAGGAACGCAGAGCCATGCAAGAAGCTGACATAGGTGTCTGAAAAATACTAGGGCCCTGAAAGGGATGTCCTTAACCCTAGAAATCAGTTCGCAGAACGGGGAGGATGGTTGGGGCGGTAAGGAATCGGTCACTAACTACTGTCTCTTACAGATATATCGTTACACAAGTTAGTAACTTGTGCATCTGAAAGAGACACGTTAGTGACAGATTCCTTACCTTAGAATAGATACCCCAGCAATACCAACCCCGGTGGTGGGTCTGCGAACAAAGATCAGACAAGGAAGTCCCGGAGGACAGAACAGCCAAAGAAGCCATCCCTCTGGACCTGACTGTCAAGGCAGTAATGCTTTGTAAACGTGTGCAGCGAGGCCCACGTAGCTGCCTGACAGATATCCTGCAGCGGAACACCGCGGCCCAAAGCCGTGGTAGCAGCCGTTGCCCTGGTGGAATGGGCACGAAGCCCAACAGGAGGCTCCTTCTTAGCCAAAGAATAGCAGGCTTTGATACACAAGGTTACCCAGCGGGAGATGGTTCTCTTGTGCACCGACCGACCTTTTTTGGCGCCCACGTAGCCAACAAAGAGCTGGTCATCCACCCGGAAGTGTTGTGTGCGGTTGATATAAAAGGAAAGCGCACGTTTTGGGTCCAGACGGTGGAGCCTCTCTTCCTCTCTGAAGGATGCGGAGGCGGAAAGAAGGTGGGCAAAGTGATGGTCTGCCCAATGTGGAAGGCAGTAACCACCTTTGGCAAGAAGGACGGACGCGTCCTAAGAACAACCTTGTCTGGATGGACAGACAGAAATGGAGGTTTGCATGATAGAGCCTGGAGCTCACTCACCCGCCGAGCGGAGGTGATGGCCACCAGAAAGGCTGTCTTCAGAGTCAGAAGACGAAGAGGACAGTTATGTAGAGGCTCAAAGGGAGCGCACATAAGAAAGGTAAGAACCAAGTTCAAGTCCCACTGAGGCATCACAAACGGAACAGGAGGGAAGAGGTGTGTAATGCCTTTTAGAAACCTGTTAACAACAGAGGACTTGAAAAGGGAGGGCTGATCAGGAAGCCTGAGGAAGACCGAGATGGCACAAAGATAGCCCTTGATGGTACCCAGGGCAGAACCCTGTTGGGCCAGGGAAAGAAGGAACACAAGAACCTCAGAAAGAGGGGCAGAAAGGGGGTTCACAGCCTTTGCTGTGCACCATGCCACAAACTTGTTCCACCTGCAGGCGTATACCACCGTAGTGGAGGGACGCCTGGCTGCCAGAATCACATCACAAACTTCGGGAGGCAAGTCGAAAGGAATCAACTGCCGCTGCTCAATCTCCACGCAAGCAGGTGGAGGCTGGACAGGTTCGGGTGGAGGACCGTCCCCTGCTGCTGCGACAGAAGATCCTCCCGAAGAGGCAGACGGATCGGGGGATCGACGCTCATACTGAGTAGCTCGGGATACCAAACTCTTCGAGCCCAGTCCAGAGCCACAAGGATGACCTGGGCCCGGTCGCGCCGAATCTTCTTCAACACTCTGGGTAGAAGTGGTATAGGCGGAAAAGTGTACAACAGACCGCAACTCCACTCGCGACGAAAAGCGTCGCCGAGCGAGTGCTGCCTTGGAAATTCCAACGCGCAGAACTGATGACATTGCACGTTCTCTTCGGTGGTGAATAGATCTAACCAAGGCTCTCCCCACTGTAGAAAGAGTCCTTGCGCCACTTCCGAGTGAAGACGCCATTCGTGATCCATCATGCACCTGCGGCTGAGTTCGTCCGCCCTGGCGTTTAGGGAACCTGCCAGGTGTTGAACCATGAGGAAAATGCCCTGATGTTCCAGCCATGTCCAGAGGCGCAGAGCCTCCTGACATAGGGTCCACGACCCCACCCCGCCTTGCTTGTTGCAGTACCAAATGGCGGTGGTGTTGTCTGTGAACACCAGCACTACTTTCCCTTTGACAGAGGGAAGGAATGCCTTGAGTGCAAGTCGGATCGCCCGGAGCTGCAGAAGGTTGATATGGAGTCGGGACTCCGCCGGAGACCAGAGGCCTCTGATCTCCGCCTCTCCCATGTGACCGCCCCATCCCAGAAGGGACGTGTCCATCACAACTGTGTGCTCTGGCTGGGGAAGGGAGAGGGATCTGCCCATGACCCATTGCCGGTTCGAGAGCCACCACTGCAACTGTCTTGCAGTCCCCTCCGAGATCTGAACGTGATCGGACAGATTGTCCTGGTGCTGCGTCCACTGGAACTTCAGGTCCCACTGCAGAGCCCGCATATGCCATCTGGCATGATCGACCAGCAGGATGCAGGATGCAGGAGGCCATGAGGCCCAGCAGCCTCAGGGTCATCCGTACCGAAACCCAGGATAAAGGCTGAAAGATCGGAATCATAGCCTGAATATCCCGGACTCGCCGTTCGGGAGGATAGGCCCGAAACTGCGTTGTGTCCAGAACTGCTCCGATGAAAAGGAGCTGTGGAGAAGGAATCAGATGCGACTTCGGCACATTGATGGAGAACCCCAGCGAGTGCAGGAGTTCGGCCGTAGTCTGGAGGTGGGAGAGCCCGCCTTCAGCAGCCAGTCGTCGAGGTAGGGGAAGACTGGAACCCCTGCCCGGCGCAGATGAGCTGCGACCACCGCCATCACTTTCGTGAACACCCGAGGGGCACTTGTAAGGCCAAAGGGGAGCACGGTGAACTGAAAATGCTCGAGGCCTACCGTGAACCGAAGGTAACGCCGGTGGGCCGGCAGGACGAGGATGTGAAAATAAGCGTCCTGCAAGTCCAACGCTACCAACCAGTCTCCAGGGTCGAGGGCAGTCAAGACCTGAGCTAGGGTGAGCATCTTGAACTTCTCCTTCCGGAGGAAGCGATTGACGTTCCGGAGGTCCAAGATAGGACGCATGTCCACCTTGTCCTTTTTGGGCACCAGAAAGTAGTGGGAGTAGCAACCACGTCCTACTTCTGGGGTCGGAACATGCTCGATGGCCCTCTTGGCCAAGAGGGCCGTGACTTCCTTCTGCAGAAGCACTAAGTGATCCCCTGACATGCGGTGGAATTGAGGTGGCATGGCTGGGGGGGTGGTCTCGAAGGGGAGGGAGTAGCCCCTTCGGACAATGTCCAAGACCCACCTGTCCGAGGTGATGGCACGCCAGTGGTGAAGGTGATGGCGGACCCTGCCCCCTACTGGCGTGCTGTGCACCTAAAAGGAGGGACTAGGAGGGCTTGGAGGCCGCGGACGGGGCGGAGGTGGTGGCCTGACCCACACGCTGGTTGCCCGAACTGCCACGGAGAAGACGCTTGCTGCGCGGGCCGGTGGCTGGGCTGCGAACGTGACTGGGCGCCCCTTCCGTGGCCACGAAAGGGGCGAAAAGCAGAGGTTAGCGGAGGGCGCACAACAGAAAGGCCCAGGGACTTGGCAGTAGCCCGTGAGTCCTTAAAACGCTCCAGCGCATGGTCTGCTTTGGAACCAAAAAGACCGACTCCATCAAAGGGCATGTCCATGAGTGTATTCTGGACATCACCCGAGAAACCAGTTGTTCTCAGCCAGGTGTGGCGACGCAGCGCCACCGTCGTTGCAAGCGATCTGCCCAGCGAGTCGGCGGTATCAAGGCCACAACGTATGGTGTATTTAGCCGCATCTCTACCTTCCGCAATGGTGCGGGTAAGCAGTGTCTGGACCTCCTCAGAACACTGGGGCAAAACAGTCGCCACCGAATCCCACAGGGAGTGGGTATATCGGCCCAAAAGGCAAGCGGTGTTGACGGACCGCAAGCCAGCACTGGAGGAAGAAAAAGCCTTCTTCCCAAATTGGTCCAGGCGTTTGGATTCCCTATCCGGAGGGGCGGTAGGGAAGGCGGTTTGGGAGGCTGAGGCTTGGACAACCAAGCTCTCGGGGGTGGGATGTTGAGAGAGAAACAAGGGGTCGCCCGGAGCAGGGCGATGGCGTCGGGCCACGTTCCTATCCACAGGAGCCCCTGTGGTGGGCTTGGACCAGGTGCCCAAAAGAACGTCAGACAGTGCATCATTAAACGGCAGCACAGTCTCCGAAGAGGAAGCTGCCGGCTGAAGCACTTCGCTCAGGAGATTAGTCCTGACAGCCACAGTAGGCAATTGGAGGTGCAAGGCTCCAGCTGCTCTACGCAACACCGTTGCGAAATTTGCTCCCTCCTCCGTAGCCACGGGAGGAGACAGCATGCCAGTGTCAGGGGAAGTGTCTAGACCACTGGCATCCCCAAGTTCCTCTGCCCAGTCCTGATCATACTCACACTGCTGTGTGAGAGGGTCTTCCGACCCCTCCCAGCTCTCTTGGTCCTCCTCTGGTTCAAAATATGGAGGAGGAGGGACATCTGGGACCCAAGGTCTCATCGGCGCCGAAGCCTGCGTCGAGCGACGTCGGTCCGGCTCCATGTCCGGAACCGGAGAGAACCGGGGAACAACGCCGCCCGGAGCCCCGGGCGGCGTCGGGAACGGCACCGGGGAGATCGGCGCCGGCGGAGGCGTGGTTAGGTCAACCGGCGTCGATCGGGGTTGCGGTACCACCGGAGCCGGGATCGGGGCCGGGATCAAGGCTGGCGGGACAGGCGACGCCGGGACCGGAGTCGTCGGCGACGCCGGAGCAACCCCATCAGGGCCCGCGGGGTCCGAAGGCGCACCGGAGGGACCTTGAGGCCCGAAGAGGCGGGCCATGGCCGACAGGAATTCCTGTATCTCGGCCGGAGTCGCCCCCGAACCCGGGAAGGACGGGTAATGCGGGGGCGGCGCCACAGGCACATCCGGAGCCGCGGGGCGGGGATGGTGCCGACAGGGGCCTCAGCCGAGTCGCGAGACCGGCGAGGCGAAGTCTTAGAGCGATGGTACTTCTTAGACTTCTTGTGCTTCGACTTACCCGAGGAGCGCGAAGACTTGGACTCCGACGACGGCTCCGCGACCGGCCGCTCGACCTCTCACGGGACCGGGGCTTGGTGCGGCGCGGAGCCGACTGCCGGACCTCCAGGATCTTTCGAGACCGCTCTCGCAAAGCCTTCGGGTGAAGTTTCCGGCAGTCAGGGCACGACTTCGTGTCGTGGTCTCGGCCGAGACAGTAGAGACACTCTAAGTGCGGGTCTGTGATCGACATCATTCGACCACAGGCACCGCATGGCTTGAAGCCGGGCATCCGTACCGACACCTAGGAGTCGAGAAGACTCGAAAAGAAACAGTGAAAAAATTCACCAAAAATGTAGTCAAAAATTGACTAGGGCACTGCTCTTCCCGGATCTGCGCTTACTGGCGCGGAAAAAGAAGAACTGACGTCAGCGCGCAGGGCGGTGTCTAAGTACTGCCCGTGACGTCATCCCGGCGATCACAACGCCGACGAAGGACGCGGAGCCGCGCGACGCCGCCTACCGACGCGCAAGGGTACTGCTACGCAAAAAACTTTCCGGATCCAGCCTGACGCCTGGGGATATTCTAAGGTAAGGAATCTGTCACTAACGTGTCTCTTTCAGATAGCAATAGCCATACATTTGGCAGTTCTGCTCACTAACTTTGGGTCAATGTCCGATAAGCGTGCGTCTGACTGACAGGTTCTTCGAACATATTTTAAAAGGGGAGTTTTTAACACTGTTTATTACTCATTCCGTAGCGCTGGTAAGAGAGAAAATATAGGTAAGAAAAAAATCACATTTCTAATAAAATTTAGACAAAGACACCGCATATTTGCAGCCATGCTTAGCACCGGTTAGCGGATCTAGCCTAGGATAAATCTAGAAAGAAAATGGCATTTCACTTTGTGTGACATGGTCCATCAATTTCCCACCGTTGTAATATCTTTCTATGACCCCCAAAGTCAGCCATGCAAATTTATCCTTGGTGACGTCTAATTAATCACTGCTGATAGATGCCAAAAGTAAGAAAGACTGTACTTTAGCAAAGAATCCCAATCATAAAACACGGTATAAATAAAACACTATTAAGGTGAATTAACCATGGGGTTTCCCAGGATTCCTTGTGAAATGTTAATTCTTCCCTTAGGAAGTTGTTCAAAGTATCCGAGGCCTGATTCGTGGGAGGTGCCAAGAGTTAATGCAGTCTGCCTAGGACAACGTGTCTTGCATTCGTAATTCAAATTCTAAACAAATGTGTGGTTTAATTGTACTGTTGGGATGGCTAAATAATTGCCTGTCACACAGACATTGGACATGATCCAATGATTTATCAAACCTGGACCATAAGGCTATATGTCGGTAAAGGCATCAACTTTGCAATAATAAAAGGTTGGTATTTGAACTACTATTGGTCCAGATTATGAACAAAATGCATAATTCAGTCATTTTACTTTAGATTTCAGTGAAAATGATTGATAACAATGCCTGCCCTTTTTTGAACCAGACTCTGACATGTTTATAAACAGAAACCCTTTCCACAACCCATCGAGTGAGAAACCACTGGTTCCTTTTCAGATGTTTATTACCATAGATCACTACTGAATACTATTGATCACCAACGTGTTCTCCTGGCAGTATCTGTAATAGTTCTCAAAAAACACAATTCTTGAAGAATGGTGACGTGCTTGTTTCCACCATATAGGGGGAAAAGCCTGACTCTGGCCACATTTTTTCCAAAGTCCACAAGGCGAAGATTAAAGAACCAGAAGCAGTGACAGTCAGTACACACCACTTTTTAGCCCTTGGTTTGTGGGTATTCTTGTAAATAAGCATATTTGTACCTAGTTTAATGACAACTCGGGTTGCTAAATAAACAACGTGGATGGCACAGACCAGTTTACATAGAACTCAAATCTATATATAATCTTCCATTTCTATGCAATCAAAAGCTCATTTAAACACAATAAAACAAGTGTATAAGAGGGCCTGCTTTCCAAGAATTGGCCGCCTGAGCATCACCAAGAGCAATAATGATGTTAGAAGTTTCACCAGCTTAACAACAAGCACTGGCATAGCCAATAGGGCTCGCCTTTGGGATCTTATAAGTGTTTAGCCATGCAGCTGATATTTATCTGGCGTGCCAAATAACAGAGTGACGCACTTCTGTAGGCCAACACCAAGTGTAGAATTCGGGGAGAAAAGGCACCAAGAGTGACTGGTACCAGTGTCTCGCGAGAGCGTTTTCTGCGAGATGATGATGATGGAAAAGGAATTGTGCTGGGCAGGAGAAGGGCCCTAAAAAAACGATTCCCCATGAATATGTATGGTCAGTTTATTGTGAACTACAGTGGACAGTTTAATATTATTTGCGTGTCAATTTCTCGCTCCTGCCACCCCTGCACAGCTCGTAAAAAGGAAGCATGCGTCATGAAAAATAAAAGAAAGTAAACGATGCGTTTTGGAGTGCAGGTCACAGAGGAGCGAAGGGCTCCCAGAAGCCTCTGCTACCTGCCAGTCCCATCACATCCCAGCTGAGGCGAGGTGCAAGTAGACCAGAACTATTTCAGCCCCGCAGTGACAAGGCCCAAATACTGAGAGAACACACTATCCAACCAGCATCAATTTCACTTCATTACAGCCTTGTCAGCACCGTGATTATTCACAGAGCTCATGCAAATGTTAATGAGTCCTTATTTGCATATTTATGTTTCTTTTTGTTGTAACGTCATTGACTATTACATTCTACATTGATGAAAGCGGCTGCTGAGGTTCCTTGTTAAGTTATTATTCATTAGATGGAATGAACAGAGCAATTATGAAGAAGGGCCGAGATTAAGAAATATCAAAGGAGGCAGCCAATGGAGCTGGAGAAGGCGCATTTCTTGGGAGCGAGTGGATCACCGCTGCGCCGCCGGTGTACTACTAAAGATGAACGGTTGTAAGGTCATAAGGGGTCTTACAATCACTCAGCTATTGTCATCAAACCCCCATAACAGCAATACGTGCACCAGAGAACCACGGGGTCTTGGCTGCGTGCACCACATCTAAAGGATACATGGTGACACTCCAGACGCTGAAACTTGGAAATAAAGGTCCTTAAAATAGAAACAACAGGAGAGGGAAAACATGTTTTGCTCTAATCCGTTGTATGATACGATGTGCAGATCGTCTTCGCAAATGTATGGTTCACATTGCCACCTCATGTCATGGATGTGTTACGCTTAGACTTAAAGTTCCAAGAGAGTAGGAGCAGCGACGCAGGACCCGGCGCCAAAGTAATTTTTTTTTTTTTACTCCTATGTGCACTCCCTGCCCCCCCGCGCCCGCCCACCTGCGAGTCATGCCAGCCGCCACTGCCTACCCCGGTCCCACTTACTTCTTCAAGGGTATGTGCCTGCGTGCGCGGCCGGCATTTAACATTCCCCATTGTGCGGTGTTGTGGGACGATGGCGTTATCGCGTTACGAGTCACCTCGGCATGGCATTGGAGGTGGATTGGATGTAGTTCCAAGTTTGACGAACCACAGACAAACCTCCAGCGCTGGACTTCTCAGCGATATTGCGTGTTTTGTTATTACAAATTATTTTGGAATTGGGGCCAAATCTAAACAAGTTATAATATATTACCAATAAAATTTAAGTAAAGAATATTCCATCAGCAAAAGCTGTAATAAAAAAAAGCAACTGTGTTTAAAGAGAAGCTGTCTGCGGGAGTGTGGCATGGCTCCTGCGGTGCTCAGGCTGGCACTAGCCAGGCTGCCTTTGCAAACTGACCACACATACATTAATCTGCTGTTATCGGAGGTTGACTCCTGTGGCGGGCTTCAGAGAGCAACAAAAATAACTGCAAACAGAAATGAAACTATTCATGAGACAGGGCCAGTCGCCATGGGTGGCAACTAAAACACAAAAGGCGGGACAATTGGGACGATTTCACCACCCAAAAGACCCGGATTTTACAAGACCCACAAAGGCACCAATGAAAAGCGAGGGGTGTGACGAAAGCCCATAGAGCAGATTCACCATGTCTCGAACGAGACAGCGCATACGAGTCCAATTATTTTTTGCTTTCCAATTGCCACATTCGTCTAAAAGAATTTTGCATAAAGCTTTGCTTCGAAGTCAGTCAGTGAAATTAAACAATAAATAGATGGTATACCTGGAGAGCCCTTCTGGCATAGTGGGTGTAGCATGGAGCCTGTCTAGAAGAACAGTTTTTATTTAGCCTGCAGATAGCCATGAGATAGTGGGCGAAAAGCACTGTGCCCAGAATATGTAAGATTCTTTAAAAAGGTCAGCCGGCTGCCGTTTGGATTGGGGAGAAGATTTGAGTGACTGCCCTGAATTAATGGTTCAATGTCAGATAGTGTAATAATAAAATCTAAGTTGTCTTACACTGAATTACATGCAAAAACTGTTCCTGGGCAGCTTATTACATATATGTTTCGATGTACTCTAGCCATGACTCGGGAGCAACAAACTTTCCATGAATATTGTGCTGCCAACTATTCAAGTTATTCACATTAGCCAAAAAGCTAGGTTTGTAGATGTAAAAGATCTCCGCCCACTGAACGGCTTTAGACTGCAGTTTAGCAACCTACACTGACTTTTTATTATCTTTCTTCAGTTTCTAGGTTTTGAGCAGCATTCAACCCCCTAACCCATAAGACTTTACTAAATAACCACTCACCCAGAAGGGAGATGGAGGGCTAGGTACTGAGAGAGTTCTCCTTCATCCTGTCTTCTGGAATCCAGTTAGTAAAACTGCCTTTTACAATCACCCTTAAATCTGGTGTACACCAAGGGTCTGCCCTATCACTCACTCTCAACTTATACCTGGAATCAGTATGTCCAGTCCTGCAAGATAAAACATCACCATATATCAGTATGCAGCCCATGCTCTTCTGTACTTCAAAATGTAAAAGCTTGCAGACATACTAATTCTAATAAATTAGATATCCTCATTATCCATGAAATTAAACATTTACAAATCTACAGATGGATTATGGATATAATTTGCATAGACTGCAATACAACCTTTATCTAGAAAGCGCACAACACAGTTAAGAACTTATTTTTCCATCAACCCGTTGTCCACCTTTCTGTGGGCCTGCTCACAGCATTTCCTTTTGGAATGACGTTTCTGCATCATAGGATCATTGCTGCAGTCACAAACATTAGTATTTGTTCTACCCCACGCCAAGTCCTGGAACACTTGTTCAACATCTATAAATGGCGAATTTAACAGAACCCAACGTGCTACCACTAACATAGAAATTGTGGCCTATACCAGTCCACTTTACTAAATGTCAAACGTTTACCCCTCTATTTGTTAAAATATCAGAAAAGGAGGGAGAAAACATAACACTAAACAAAAAACCTCTTTGTATCATAATCCCAGCCTGCTGCACCTAAACTAATCTGAGTTGAAAACAAGCGTGCCCCAGCAACCAGTTTCTGTAGACTGTATCCTACTTCTAGAGCACAAGGTGTTCTACATGACTCTTGGCTGTTGTTGGGTAAAGTTTGCACTTGTTTACAGTGTCTTGAATACACAGGTTTGTGTGTTTCCTATAGGATAATATCTGCAACAATAGGCAAATTAGTAGTGCATGTGCATGTATATATGTTTATTGCTTCGCCTTGAAAAAGCACTAGGCTATTCTAAGGATGCACTCGTATTAAGGAAGGGATTATGAACATTTGTATTCAGCATTCCATTGATCCACTACTAGAGCTAGAAACGAAACATTGACTACAGTTAAGAGAGATTTCTGAACTATTTTATTATTAAAGCTTAGTTTGTTTATATTTACAGTTTACGATAAACATGTTGTTTAAGTAATTGATAATTAAAGCAGGGTAATTACTGTAGTCCGCAAGGTAACACAGTACTGATTCATGTTGTATTTTTCAGTTCACAGAAGCCCTAACTAGAAATTCAGGGGCATAATCATTAAAGAGTTGCGTCACCCTTGTGCCACACAATGGAGTGCAACAGCAGCGCAACTCTTAAATTTGATTCATCAAGCCAAGCAAGGCCAGATTGCGTAGCTTGATAAATCTAGAGTAACGCAACACAGCACAAATCGCTGTGTTGCATTACTCTGCCCCAGGGAGGCATTCCATGTGTGGAGTGTGGGAGTTCCCACGCATTCACCCAGGGATTGTGGCACATTCTAAGATTTCCCATCAGTGGAAGACTGGCAATGCGTCAAAATGCTACGCCTTTCCAGGTGAGACGTAACAAAGTGAAATATGTTTATTTCTCCTCGTTATCCAGTATTGGGGTATCTTTCATAGATTCACATGCTTGAATCATTCCCAGTCGTCGAAGTGGGAGTCCCACAGTAATATAAATAAACCAGTAAATAAAAAACTTCCATAGGCTATCATGGAGGCAACCATGCATTTAGTAGCCTATCTACCTCCTTTTCTAAAAAAGGACCAAACCTAAATACAACCAATCAGTAACCAGCACCCTCTAGAACCTTCCCAAGAGAGGCAGAATCCCTCAGATTTTCACCGCACGTCGTGTGTGAAGGGAGTCTCCTTGAGCTTTGCTCAGTTCTTCAAAGTTTCTCCCAGATAAGTCTCATTTTTCTTTCTGGACAATGTCTGACAAGAAAGGACTATTTCGCCCTTGTAAATCCTGTGGGAAGAAGAGGGTTAATATAGATGATGCCCTCAAGGATTGCATCTATTGCCTCTATCCTCATCATGAGGCAAAACAATGCAAAATCTGCCGCACCTTTTCATCTAGGACTCTTAGAGATAGAGAGGGCTGACTTTTGTTGTGGCTGAAGAAGACACAGTTAGCATCTTCTGATGAGGAGAGCGACCCTTCCTCTAAATCACATAAGAGGCCCAAGTCGCCTGAGGGTCAATCTGAGAAGGTCAAGAAACACCTTAAAACCTCTCATCTGACCAAAGAAGCTTGAAAAAAGGAGAAAGAACAAAAAGTCTCTTGAGAGCCAGTCTTGCCACATCATTCTGGGACTTCAAAAGCTAAACTGGAATCTTCAGGGCCTTCCGGCATAAATCCAGCCACAGATCCCTTTCGGCGTCAGTTTCACAGTCGATGCCCGCTTCTTCAGCAACGCCGACGACGACTACTCTCTCGTCGAGACCATCGACGGCGCCTATGATATCGACGGAGGCTATCAACGCCCCGATACCGCCAACGCTCTCTTTACCGTCTACGAAGACCTCAACAACGAGGGTGCCAATGTTGATGCCTGCAGCGACGACTGCACCTTCACTGTCGACAACGGCTCCACCGTCGACGAGCACACCGTCGATGGCTTGTACGACGACATCGACAACGGTTTTGCCATCAACGGGAAAATCAGGGTCGCTGGCGGTCCCATCGTCAACGGATCCGTCAACGCCGCTCACGTCGACGAAGTCACTGCAAAGACAGTCTACACCATCCAGACTGTCCAAAACATCGCTGCGGCCTGACTTCCAATCCCCAGGCAAGATTTCACCTTTGCTCCCAAGCCACCTTCTAGACACAGAAGAAACGGATAATGATGGTCACTTTCGGGTTGCTCATAGTCCTTCCGAACTTCATGTCAAGTGTCAGGAAGAGGATGAGGACTATTATGACGGGGAGCAGTACTACCAACACTATCCAGCTTCTCCTACACATTATCAACATTTTAGATATTATGTTGATCCACCAAGGCAAGAACCTGCTCAATTGCCTTCTTCTTTAATACAAGATCTACAGGCCATGCTCACGGACTACAGAAAAAGGTTCCCGCCCCAAGAGGAACACATTACTGTGCAGCCGCCTCCACCACCACCACCTGTGGCGCCGCTTACACCAATACTGCCTCTTCCTGCTACTCCTAGGATGACGCCATGTCCCATCATCCCTGTTCCTCCTAGAGAAGATCCATCCTCTTCGGTAGAAGAGCCTGAAGAGGGAGAAATTCATAATCCTCATCAACCCACTGATGAATGGGATAACTACATCATACTTACACCATCCCCTCCTCCTCGTCATCCTTCTGAATCGCCTCCAGAGGACATTGGAGGTTTTCATAATCTGATGGACAGGGCTACGTCCAGACTTCATCTGCCCACAATAGTCAAGTAATCAGATTGTTTCCTTTATGACTTTAAAGAACAATCAAGGAAGTCTGTAAGATCTATACCCATTATAGACCATATCTGGCAGGAAGGCCTTAAAGTAATGAAATCACCGGCCAGTGTAGTGCCGGTACTGCCAAGATTAGACAAGAAATACAGGGCATCTGAGGATTCCCCCGCATGCCTTACGGGTCATCCCAAACCGGACTCTGTGATTTCCCAAGCGGCTCAGAGGAGATCAACAAATCCGTCCACTCCCTTCACGTCTCCACCGGACAAGAAAGGACGCCGCTTGGATTCTATTGGGAAGAGATTCTTGTCTATGTCTGCAATCTCTGTCAGGGCTGCTAATGCACTAGCCATTCTGGGCCGCTACGATCAGCAAATTTGGTCCGATATCGAGGCCATGCTGGATTTTATACCGGAGGAAAATAAACAGGAATTTCGTAAGATCCTGGCTGAGGGAGAGCGCACAGCGGTCGACATTATAGACTGTCCCATGGACATAGCCACAACAGGTTTTCGACAACTAGCTGGCGCAGCTGTTTTAAGACGCCAATCATGGCTTAGGGCAACTTCTTTCCGTCCAGAAGTGCAATCAAAGATACTGGACATGACGTACGATGGAGACAGTTTATTTGGAAAACATATAGATGAAGCTCTACTAGCCATCAAAACTGATACAGACACAGCCAAAGCATTAGGTACCCTACTGTATCGTAAAGTGCCCTTTTAGGGAGCACGAGGACTTGACTTTTCAGGCTATAGAGGTACTTTCCAGCACGCCCAAAACAATCAATTTTTCAGCTGCAATATCATCAGGGTTACCAACAGCAATGCTATCAACAGCCAACAACAAACAACAGCTGGTTTCTCCAGAAAAGGCTCACGCAGGAAACCAACATCGCAAGCACGCGACTCAGCTCGCAAGCAGTGACCACATCGATGTACCAGCTACTACTTTCCCCCTTCAACCTGTGCGAACGTTTCTGATCATATCCATCAATGGCGCAATATTACAACAGACAGATGGGTCTTGGACTTGATATCCTATGGCCACACTCTAGAATTTATCCAGCGCCCATCAAACACTTCACCCAGGGGATCGCACCCCCCTCGTCTTCACTTACTCAAACAGGAAGCGAATATTATGCTACTGAAAGGGGCAATAGAGAGGGTTCCAGTAACACAAAGAAGAAAAGGCTTTTGCTCCCATTTCTTCCTGATAACGCAAGAAATCGGGAGAGTGGAGACCTATTTTGGACCTCAGACGGCTAAACAAACTCCTCAAAAATCAGACCTCCAGAATGGTTATACTCTCAGACATCCTTGAGCGCCTCAACAGCGGGGACTACATGACATCGCTGGATTTAGAGGATGCTTATTTCCATGTTCCTATACACCCCAAACACAGAAAGTTCCTCCGATTCACAGTGGCTGGTACCCACTAGCAGTTCCGAGTCCTACCTTTTGGCCTCAAATCTGCTCCGCGGATTTTCACCAAGTTTCTGGCCCCAGTGGCAGCCGCTTTGCAGAAACAGGGTCACCAAATATTCCCATATTTGGACGATTGGCTCCTGAAAGCTCCATCGGCTCATCTAGCGGCTACAGCTACAAGAGATTGCATAGATCTGTTCCGCAAGTTAGGCCTTTCTATAAACCAACCAAAATCATAGGTTTTTCCAAGTCAGACAATGACGTTTCTAGGGGCGGACCTGGACATCATTCAGAACAAAGCTTTCCTCTCGCAGGAAAGGCAGGAGCGGTTGAAAACCTTGGCTCGCAGATTATCAAAAAGAAAGTACACTTCAGTGAGGACATACAAATCTCTACTGGGCATGCTCTCATCAGCAATCGACTTAGTGCCACCAGCTCCTCTTCACATGAGGCCTTTGCAAGAGGAACTCCAATGCCAATGGATTCAAACTATGGGATCCTTCGACGACGTGATAACTATCACTCCACGCATGAGGGAGGCTCTCGAATGGTGGACTTTGAAGTCACATCTTTCTCAGGGCCTCTCCTTTCTGCCTCTGATCCCGAAATTCATAGTCACCACATATGCTTCCATGGAGGGCTGGGGAGGTCATCTTCAAGACCTTCAGATTTAGTGAAATGGTCCTCGTCCCAGCGTTGGATGCATATCAACAGGCAAGAGTTGAAGGCCATTTTTCTCTCCCTGCAAGCTTTCCTCCCTCGGATCAAAGGTTCATCGGTGTTGGTCCATACCGACAACACCACAAGCATGTTTTATGTCAACGAACAAGGAGTAACCAAATCTCTGACTCTCTCTCAGGACGACCAGCAGCTCTGGAACTGGCTTGCATTTCACAGAATATCCCTAAAAGCGGAACATGTTCCAGGGCTTCGGAATACTCTGGCAGACACCCTCAGCAGGACCAAAGACAACAGCCACGAGTGGGAGCTTGAACAAGACCAACTGGACAGGATTTTTTTCACTTTGGGGGAAACCAGCGCTGGACCTGTTTGCGACCCACACCAACTCCAAATGCCGGTTCTTCGCAAGCAGATTCCCTCTCCCAAACTCACGGGAGAATGCCCTTACAATGCGTTGGTCAGGAATATATGCTTACGCCTTTTCTCCCATTGCTTTGGTCAGGAATATATGCTTACGCCTTTCCTCCCATTCCACTGATACCCAAGGTCCTGACGAAAATGAAAATGGAACACTGCCGCCTTCTTCTAATAGGCCCCAGATGGCCCAGGCAGCACTGGTTCATGGAGCTTCTCCTCCTCTCGGAAGCCCAGCCCATCCGTCCGCTACCGACACCAACCCTGTTGACCAGGAACCAAGGTCAGATGCGTCACCCGGAGCCAGCATCTCTTCGATTGCAGGCGTGGTTCCTGAATTCTTTGAATTTAAGGATTTGACTATTGCGCAAGAGTGTAAAGACATTATTGCCAGATCTCGTGCGGACAGCACCAACAAGACGTACAGACTGAAATGGAAATGGTTCTGCCTTTGGTGTCTGCAAAGTACATCTGTACCTCTCTGCTCCAGAGCATATCCTACCGTACTTACTGTCTTTGGCTAAATCTGGGCTGGTATACTCTTCAATTAAGGTTCATCTCGCAGCTATCTCTTGATATAGACGCTACCCAAAACGTCTATCTCTCTGCTCTACCAGAGTTGAACAGCAATTCATGAAAGGTCTATTTCGTACTTATCCACCTGTTCAAGCCCCACCCCCTGAGTGGCACTTAAATGTAGTCCAATTGAAATTGATGCAACGACCCTTTGAGCCCATCCATAGGGCGGACATCAAGTACCCAACGTGGAAAGTAGCTCTCTTGCTCGCCTTAACATCAACTAGAAGGGTTAGCGAAATACAAGCTTTCACCATAAAACATCCTTTCCTTCGTTTTTCAGATGAAATGGTTATCCTCAGAACGAATCCCAAATTAATTCCTAAGGTTCCTTCGCAGTTCCATTTAAACAAACCTGTCATTCTCAGGACTTTCTTCCCTGATCCTTCTACACCTGCGGAACGAACATTGCACACTCTAGACATCAAGAGGTGTCTTAAATTCTGCCTGCAAAAGACTAAGGGGCACATACATCAAGCCTGCATTTTGCGATTCCCAAATAGCGAATTTTGCGGATTACCTATTTGTGAATCGCAAAATGCTATGCATGTAGGAATCGCAAAAAAAATTGCGATTCCTTAACATCACCTAATAGCGATTTGGAAATTGCGAATCGCTATTAGGTAATGTGACTCGATTCATTCCTATGGGCCTATTGGCCCATAGGAATGAATGGTATGGTATTCGCTAATTGCGATTACCAAATTGGTAATCGCAAATAGCGAATGCAAATCCAAGGGTGCCCTGGGCCTAAGGCCCCCCTGAAGCACCCCACAAAAAAAGGTAAGTGTGCACATGTAAAGTACACACATGCCCTAAGTTCATGTGTGCGCTACATGGCACTTTGAAAAATGCATTTTTGTGCATTTTTCAAAGCATGCACATATTACCATCAACTTGAAGTTGATGGTATTTAGCGTTTCCTAAATGCACAGTTCGCATTTAGGAAAGGCTACATGCATCGGCATTAGGGAATCGCAAATTGTGATTCCCTAACTGCATTCACAATTTAGATAATCGCAAAAAATTGTGATTACTAAATTGCGAATGCCAAAACCTACAAACATAGGAAAAGGCCTTTTTCCATTCGCAAACGGGCCGATTCTGCGAATCGGATCGTTTGCGAACCGGAAAAGGCTTGATGCATATGCTCTAAGTCTATCCGGAAGACAGATCAACTGTTGGTAGCCTATGGACAAGGTTGTCAGGGCACTGCGGTTTCTAAAGCTAACATCGCAAGCTGGATTGTGGCCACAATTCAGTTTGCCACGATAAGGCAGACAAACCTTTGTCAAGGACAGTGAAAGAGCACTCCACAAGAGCAGTCTCTACATCGGCTGCCAAGTTCGCTGGGGTGCCACTGGAAAAAATCTGCAGAGCTGTGACGTGGAAGACGACGCATACGTTCACGCAGCACTACTGCCTGGAGTCGACACAGCGGGCTGATGCAGCTGTGGGACAGGCAGTACTACGTCATTTATTTCAGTAAGGTGAGCTTCTTTAAGTAGAGGATTTCTTTTCTGTTGTCAATATTGATCTGCATTTGAAAATGTATCTTTATTAGTTATATAGGTCGGTATACTTGTCTAAGCTGATAATAGAGATGTTTATTTCACATGCCAGTGCCTTTATATGCATTTACTTTTACACCAATACTTTCACAAGACACTCCTTTTGTGAATACTTTTTGAAATATTATTGGCACTACCCGCCGTCCACTAAGGGTGTTATTTGTTTTACATTACTGCTTGCTATTCTGATTCAAGCTTGTGAATCTATGACAGATACCCCAATACCCCAATTCTGGATAAGAAATAAGTTACTTACCTGTAACTGCAGTTCTCTTCCAGGGGATCCTCATCAATAGTCATAAGCACTGAATATTCCCGCCCATGCGCGGGGACCCCAGAATCTATAAAAAAATTATATATTAAAACATATATATACAGCTCTATATATATATATACATACATCATTTTTTCACCAACCAATGCAGCTTTCATCATACATCAACGGCTAATCAATGCTCTGAAAACTTCTGTTTTGACAACTATATATTGTATAAAAAAGGCAAAAAGAAGGACAAGACTCACTTGAACTCTCTTTAATGACCAGAAGAAAGTTAAACTGCAAAACAGCAGGCATTGCTAGCCCATAGGCTGCATTGTAAACTCAATAACATAGAAAATGAAAGCACTTGTTAGCATAAACTGGCACCGTGCCTTTAAGGCAGCCATGACCCCCCAGCTTCTCATTATGCCTCAGGGGTGACAGTTAGGTCAGTTGTTCTTTCCGGCTCCTTCAGTCAGGACCCTGGAGTTTTCAGCTCTGCTATTTTTGACTTTTTGTCTAGAATTTTCTCTCAAAAATCTGGTAGTTACTGTTCACTCGACGTCTTTCATCCTGTAGAGTAAGGTACTACCATTTTTCTGACAGAAACTTGTTTTTTTCTGTCATAGCATGCCTTCTCTTTTTGACCCTTGCCCTTCCTGTGGCAAGAAGGCCAAAACTGATGCACACCGTGTGTGTATCCCTTTGTCTCCCTGAGTCTCACTCCTCTGAGACCTGCCAACAGTGTAAGACCCTTTCTAGGCGCACTCTCAAGGAAAGAGAGAGAATCCGTCTATATGGTCTGTCAGAGAAGAAAAAATCTACCTCAAGAGGAAGCTCTCCAGAGAGGCTTAAGAAGAAGAGATCCAGGTCGACCTCGAGAAGCAAGGTCCCTGTCTGCTCTCCTTCGGCGTCGGGCTCGGCGTCGAAGATGCCTCCAGCGACGCGAGTTTCCCCGTCGACGAGACCCCCGCCGATGACGGCATTGGACCACCACTCGTCGTCGAAGACGCATTGTCGTCATCCGCAGGTGTCAGGTCAGTCTCCTCCGTTGGCGTCAACTCTGTGACGTTCAACATCGAGGAGTCGATCTCCGTTGGCGTCGATTCAGTGCTCAATGTCGAGACACACGCCACAGTTAGAGTCATCTCATAGGCGCTCAATGTCGAGACAAACCCCTCTGTTGATGTCAGCTCAATGGCGGTCAACGTCGAGGTCTCATCCCACTTTGACACCTCGAGGATGGACATCTGTCTCACGTCTGTAAATTCACGACCGACGTCGAAGCAACACTCACCGTTGACAAGGCCTCGATCGACGTCGAAGACTAGACCTAAGTTGACGTTGAGAGCCCGGTCCCCATCGGTATCTTCTCTGCAAGTCCAAGTAGTGTCAGTGACTCCTCGCTTGACGTCGAGGCAGTCTCCCCAGTCGACGTCGACTCACCAATCTCGATCAGTGAGATAGTCTGATCGCTCAGCATCAAGGCTCACAAAGTCGTTAAGTTCAAGATCCCCAGAGGTCTTTCTGTCGTCAGACAACTCAGTTTCACCATCTCCTGAGCAGTTTCAACTGCAGCCAACAGACCTTCCTGTGCAAAAAGATGCAGAAGGGCAGATATCACCCTCTGTGCACATTTCTCCCAGGTGGATGTTGTCACTTTGTGCTCGGATGAAGACTCCACCTACAAGAAGGAAGTCTCCAGCACGTAGTCACCAGAGGAGACACAGATCCCCTTCATGGTCTTCGTCCTCAACGCACTCTTCAAAAAGGGACTATTCACCTACATTCACAGATAGTCCTCTTCGAGAATCTCTCCAGTGGACGATCTATGTACTTTTCAGGACGTTCTTACCAGGGGAGCAGCGAAATTCAACATTGACATGCCTGTTCCCCAACCCTCATCCTCTTTAATCTTTGATCATAGATCAGCGACGAGACCTCTGCTACCTTTAGTGCCTGGGCTTCTTCAGCCAGTTATGGGTGTGTTTCTCAGACCGGCAACTATTAAAACTGCCCCAGCAAGGATCTTAAAGTACAGGCCTCCGGAACTTAGGAAATCTGATCAACTGTTTATAAACTATGGTTCTATCAGAACAGGTTTCTCAGCTTCTAAGCGCTCCCTCTCCAGATGGATAGTGTCATGTATCAAACTAACGTACCAATTGTAAAATAAGTCCCTCTTTTCAACTCCCAAGGCTTATTCCACTAGAGGGAAGGCAGCAACAGTGGCTTTTCTACATAATGTACCGATTGCTGAGATCTGCAAAGCAGCCACTTGGAAATCGGTACATACGTTCAGGAGACACTATTGTCTCGACTAGGATGCCAGAGCAGATACTAAAGTCGGCCAGGCCTCCTTGAGAAATCTATTTCAATACTGAAATCAGTTTATATATTTTTCTTTGTTTTCTCATTTGCCTGCAGGTGGAGGATGGGCTTGCTATTCGATTCAGTGCTTATGACTATTGATGAGGATCCCCTGGAAGAGAAGGATAAGTTACTTACCTTTAATCCTAGTTCTCTTCCAGGGGTATCCTCATCAAAGTCATAAGCAACCCACCCACCTCCCCAGGCAAAGGAGACATTTTTTAAGTCATATCTTTGTGCCCTGACCCTCGGGTCTCCGCAAAGAACAACTGACCTAACAGTCACCCCTGAGGCATGATGGGAAGCTGGGGGGTCATGGCTGCCTTAAAGGCACGGTGCCAGTTTATGCTAACAAGTGCTTTCATTTTTTATGTTATTGAGTTTACAATGCAGCCTATGGGCTATCAATGCCTGCTGTTTTGCAGTTTAACTTTCTTCTGGTCATTACAGAGAGTTCAAGTGATTCTTGTCCTTCTTTTTGCCTTTTTTATACAGTATATAGTTGCGAAAACATAAGTTTTCAGAGCATTGATTAGCCTTTGATGTATGATGGGACACTGCATTGGTTGGTGAAAAAATGATGTGTATTTATATATAGAGCTCTATATATATGTTTTCATATATAATTTTTTATAGATTCCGGGGTTCCCGCGGATGGGCGGGAATATTCAGTGCTTATGACTATTAATGAGGATACCCCTGGAAGAGAACTAGGATTACAGGTAATTAACTTATCCTTATCCAGTATTGGTATCTTTCATAGATTCACATGTAACCCACCCTCCTCCCCGGAGAGGCTCTCCTTGCACTCCAGTATTACTATCCACACTTGTGCTGGAAAATCTGAGGGATTCTGCCGCTCTTGGGAAGGTTCTAGAGGGTGCTGGTTACTGATTTGTTGTATTTAGTTTTGGTTGCCTCCATGATGGCATGGTTGCCTCCATGATGGCCTATGGAAGTTTTTTAATTACTGCTTTATTTATATTACAGTGGGACTCCCACTTCGACTACGGGGAATGACTCAAGCATGCGAATCTATGAAAGATACCAATACTGGATAACTGCAGTTACAGGTAAGTAACTTATTTCTTACTTCCTCTTTCTATGTGTGCTGCATTGTGCAGCACACATTGAAAGAGGAAAATGCCTCGGGATTGTTTTTGTGGAGGAATCAATCAATCAATCAATCATGTCACTTATAAAGCGCACTACATACCCGCGAGGGTCTCAAGGCACTGGGGGAAGAGGGGGGTGGTGCTGCTACTGATCGAAGAGCCAGGTCTTGAGGAGTCTTCTGAAGGCCAGTAGGTCTTGGGTCTGTCGGAGGTTGGTGGGGAGGGTGTTCCAGGTCTTGGCGGCGAGGTGGGAGAAGGATCTGCCGCCGGCGGTCGTTTTCCGGATGCGGGGGACTGTGGCGAGGGCGAGGCTGGTCGAGCGGAGCTGGCGGGTGGGGGTGTAGAAGCTGAGTCGTCTGTTGAGGTAGGCTGGTCCGGAGTTGTGGAGTGCTTTGTGTGCGTGGGTGAGGAGCTTGAAGGTTATCCTCTTGTTGACAGGGAGCCAGTGCAGGTCTCTCAGGTGGGGTGTGATGTGGCTGCGTCGGGGGATGTCGAGGATAAGACGTGCAGAGGCGTTCTGGATGCGTTGCAGCCGTCTCAGGAGCTTAGCCGTCGTTCCTGCGTAGAGGGCGTTTCCGTAGTCCAGCCTGCTGGTGACGAGGGCCTGGGTGACTGTTTTTCTTGTTTCGGTGGGGATCCACTTGAAGATCCTGCGGAGCATTCGGAGGATGTTGAAGCAGGATGAGGAAACGGCGTTGACCTGCTTAGTCATGGAGAGGGTGGGGTCGAGGATGACCCCTAGGTTGCGTACGTGGTCGGTGGGTGGCGGGGCTGTTCCCAGTGATGTTGGCCACCAGGAGTCGTCCCAGGCTGAAGGGTTGGAACCAAGGATGAGGACCTCCGTCTTGTCAGAGTTCAGCTTCAGGCGGCTGGTCCTCATCCATTCGGCGACGGCCTTCATTCCTTCGTGGAGGTGGGCTTTGGCGGTGTGAGGGTCTTTGGTGAGGGAGAGGATCAGCTGGGTGTCGTCGGCGTAGGAGATGATGTTGAGGTTGTGCTGTCGGGCGACGTGGGTGAGGGGTGCCATGTAGATGTTGAACAGCGTTGGGCTGAGGGAGGAGCCTTGGGGTACGCCGCAGATGATCTTGGTGGCCTTGGATCGGAAGGGGGCGAGGCGGACGCTTTGTGTTCTGCCGGAAAGGAAGGATGTGGTCCAGTCCAGGGCCTTCTCTTGGATCCCGGCGTCGTGAAGGCGTGTTCGTAGTGTGTGGTGGCAGACCGTGTCGAAGGCGGCTGATAGGTCCAGGAGGATGAGGGCTGCTGTTTCTCCGTTGTCTAGCAGGGTCCTGATGTCATCGGTGGCGGCGATGAGGGCGGTTTCGGTGCTGTGGAAGCCGGACTGGGAAGGGTCCAGGATGTTGTTCTCCTCGAGGTAGCGGGTCAGTTGTTTGTTGACGATTTTCTCGGTGACCTTCGCGGGGAACGGGAGCAGAGAGATGGGTCGGAAGTTCTTGAGGTCCTTGGGGTCTGCCTTGGGTTTCTTGAGTAAGGCGGTGATCTCGGCGGGCTTCCAGCTTTCCGGGAAGGTTGCTGTCTCGAAGGAGATGTTGATTATTTTCCGGAGATGGGGCGCGATGGCTGTACTGGCTTTGTTGAAGATGTGGTGAGGGCACGGGTCTAGCGGTGAACCGGAGTGGATGGTGTTCATGATCTCGCTGGTGTCCTCATCGTTGATGTTGGTCCAGGAGAGCAGGCGGTTGGTGGGGCAGTGGTCTCGGTGGTTGCCGGGGCGGTCGTGGTGTTGAAGCTGTCGTGGATGTCGGCGATTTTGCGGTGGAAGAAGGTGGCCAGTGAGTCACACAGGTCTCGCGACGGCTGGATGTCGTTGGTGTTGGGGCTGGGGTTGGAGAGTTCCTTCACGATGTTCAAGAGCTCTTTGCTGTTGTGTGCGTTGTTGTCTAGGCAGTCTTTGAGTGAAGCCCTTTTGGCGGATCTGATGAGGTGATGGTGACTGCGGGTGGCGCTCTTGTGGGCGGCGTAGCTGTCCACTGTCCGTTCGTGGAGCCAGATGTTCTCCAGTTTTCGGCATGTTCGTTTGGAGGCCTGGAGGTCTTCGGTGAACCAGGTGGCTTTCTTGCTGGTGTGGCTGTTGGGCGGATTCTTGAGCGGGGCGAGGGTGTTGGCGCAGTCGTCGATCCACTGTCTGAAGTTGCGGGCGGCGGTGTCGGGGTCGGAGGGTTCGGCGGGTGGGCTCAGGGCGAGGGTTGTGGTTAGCTGGTCTTCCGTGACTCTGCTCCAGCAGCGGCGAGGCATTTGTTCGGTGCGGTGGTGCGTGGTGGGCTTCCTGTAGGTGAAGTGGATGCAGTGGTGGTCAGTCCAGTGGGGTTCGGAGGTGTGGTTGAAGGAGACGTGTGGGCTTGCGGAAAAGATGGAGTCGAGCGTGTGGCCGGCGGCGTGGGTGGGTGTAGTCACGAGCTGTCTGAGTCCGAGGGTGGCGAGGTTGTCGATCAGGGTGGTGGAGTTGGTGTCCTTGTTGTTCTCGAGGTGGAAGTTCAGGTCCCCGAGGAGGATGTAGTCCGTGGAGGCGATGGCGTGTGTGCTGACGAAGTCAGCGATGGAATCGCTGAACTGTGGTCGGGGTCCGGGGGTCTGTAGTTGAGGGTTCCTCTGAGGGTGGTGTTGGGATCGGTGTGGATCTGGAAGTGCATGTGTTCGGCGGAGCTGAGGGTGTCGTCGGTGTTGGTTGAGACTCTGAGGGTGTTCCTGTGGACGATGGCGATGCCTCCTCCGACTCCGTTGGTGCGGTCCCTGCGGGTGATCTTGTATCCGTCCGGGATGGCAATGGCGATGTCGGGGGCTGAAGCGGGATTCAGCCAGGTCTCCGTCAGGAATGCGACGTCTGGGGAGGGAGGTGTCCCTTCCTGCACAAAAACAATCCTGCTTACAAAGCAGACACCCTTGCACCATGGTGCAAGGGTGCCTACCTTGGCGGTAAGCAGCACATTGTGCGCAAGTGCTGGGGAATGACAGGAATGCATTGTATATTGGTAAGTTCAGCATGTCCCTGCCATTTCCCTATCAGCAGCGCTGTGCAGCACAGCAAGGCGACTTGGTGCGCTGCGTGAATATTTGTTAAATGTGCCCCTCATTTCACACACATCAGTAGTTGATTGTGAAACTATAGGAGAGACAAGAAAAGGCTACAATATTCTTAGGACATTAAACTCTTAATGATGTTTTCAATTTTCCGAAATATCAGATAATCCACTTCACAAGAGACAATACCACCTCCTCAGTCATCATTTAGAGATAAACAGAAACTACATTGTAGGTTATTTAAATGTCTAGAATTATATGCAGGATAATTCAATACCACCTCCTCAGTCATCATTTAGAGATAAACAGAAACTACATTGTAGGTTATTTATATGTCTAGAATTATATGCAGGATAATTCAATACCACCTCCTCAGTCATCATTTAGAGATAAACAGAAACTACATTGTAGGTTATTTATATGTCTAGAATTATATGCAGGATAATTCAATACCACCTCCTCAGTCATCATTTAGAGATAAACAGAAACTACATTGTAGGTTATTTATATGTCTAGAATTATATGCAGGATAATTCATAGGCACTAGTAGTCTTGTCTCGTTTAGATAACTTGTATAACTAGTTGAGAAGTCCATGACCAGCAGAACTAACTCGTCAGAGTGGCACTCTCCAGTATCTCTATTTTCGCTCTGTGATCTCATTCCGCTTTCTCCGGAAACCAACATATTGCAACTCTATTGGATTGGCAAAGAATACGATGAAGTGTGGGAACATACATCGCTCCAGTTAGATCCAGAACACATGGTTAGTGTTTTCTCACATTTGGCCAAAACCTGCTAGTGCCCTCATACATCATATAATCTGCCTGATGTTAGGTGCCTAGTTAGGTATAGAAATTGTCTTTTCAAACCTTAACTGACTAGTATATGGGTATTCACCTAATAACATTGTATATCCAAAGCAATCCTCATGCACTTATCACATATCAGTCAAAACCTGTGTGTTTCCGGACTGTATTCCTTGCATGCATGGCCATACACATGTACATGCTTTTCTCCATTGTGAATGATGCTCCAAAGGTTCATTGAAACCTGTTTAGGTCAAAGTCTGAGTTATGCCTCAAACAAATTCTGAATCCGCTCATAGGTGCTTCTGTATAGTTGGTAGTTTTGCAGCAGGTGGTCTGTAAGCACTTTGGACTGTCAGTTGTTGAACGATAAACTGTGGTCCGGATTTAGATCTTGGCGGATGGGTTACTCCGTCACAACGGTGGCAGATATCCCTTCTGCCGAAATATAAATCCCATTATATTTCGGCGGAAGGGATATCCGCCACCGTTGTGACGGAGTAACCTGAAGATCTAAATGAGGCCCTAGTTGTTTTAGGAATTGTCGAACCCACTGCAACGTTGCTGCTGTTGTCCACTGGTAAGGATGAAAGCGTAATCCTGCAACAAGGAGTGTTCTAACATGAAAAAATCGCCCAGTGACTCTTTTTGTCATACTTGAGATGTAACCTTGTCTACAATGCCCATTTTTGTGACAGCTTAGGGAGGATCAGGCGTGCTGAGTGGGTCACCTACACTTGGTCGCAGTAGCCACCTTTTGACTTGATACTTAGCCGCAATTTACACAGCTAGGGTCCTCAGTGTACCTTGAGTGTTGTTATACCTGGGAGAGCTTAGCTAGAGATGAGAAGGAGTGGAGTGTGATAAAGAAAATGCAGTCTGGGTAAAAAGTGAAGTTCCAGAGGTGCTGATGAGCAGTGTAGCTGATTTAAAGCTATGCAAATATGGAGTCAGAAATCTCTACGTACCTATCAAAATAATGTCAGAGACAAGAGCAATTAGAAATAAAAAAGGGCGCGGCACAGACCAGGTCATGAGGAGATGTAAGAATGAACAAATACAAAAGCTCCAACCAAGTTTTAGTGCGTTCAGTAGAACATCTAAAATCTGATTTTGGTGCGCTCATGCTAAAAAATAATTCACAGTGTTCAAGTTTTCTGCTCGTCCCATTTCTCCCCAAGAGTTTGCTTTTTTGGCCGTTTTGTTACCAATATTACCATAATGGCTATTTGTCACTTTTTTATTTATTCATCTTTATATGAATATAATGTTGTGGCTTCTAGGTAATATATAGGCCCGGGGGTGAACTCTGCTCCGTTCGCGGAGTTTTCTGCACTCTGCGGAGCTCGCGTAGTGCAGAAAACTCCGCTTAGCGTAGTGCAGCAGAGTTTTTCCCTGCTCGCGCTCGCGAACGGTAAGTTCGCGAGCGCGGGCTGCAGCTCGGGTAGAATTTCTACCCGAGCTGCAGGAAGACAAGCATGAACAGCAGTTCGCACTACACTCCGCCACTTACGGAACTTTGCAGAGTTTTTTTGTTACTTCGCGGAGTTCCGCGTAGCAAAACTCTGTGAACTACGCCCAGGGTTAGACAATATATTTCTATTCTTTTTTATAAAAACATGATTTAGAACTTTTAAGTTCTTCATCTCTTAACTTTCTGGTCGGTCAAGCTACCAAACATGGGCAAGGGGATCCCATTCACAGAAGAGGCTGATCTGCTTCCATCGAGTTTCTGTTTCCAAGTTGTTTGACAGCTCAACGTAATCATATATCAAGTCTGTGGCCTTCCCTATCTCAGCCTGTCAAGCGGATTCATGACGCTGGTGTTATGGGAATCTCTCTACTGGCACAAGAGGACAAAGAGAACAGGCACCAAGACTTAGGACTAATGTCCCCTTTGACTCATGAAGGCCATGATAAAATCATTCACACGACGCCAGTTTCCAAAGTCTTGCAGCCAGAAGTGTAGAGAGAGGAGAGGGAAAGTGAGAGAAGGACAACACCAGTTACTCAGTCACACACGCACCAATGAGATAACCTATTAACTAGGGCAGAGTCCAAACGGGCAGGATAACTAGGGACTTTAGCTTATCTTGCTTTTTGTCCGTTCTGCTGATGTGCTTGAGTGAGCAGCGGCACTTGGACCACAGAGTATGACTGAGGTTCAAAAGATGCTGAGACTAAAGACCATCCTATGCTATGGATACCATCCTTGTGCAAGGTACAGGTTACTCCTTGCAGGTGCCAGGCAGAGCCACGCTCTCTGACCTAAGTATAGAACCTAAGCGTGAACAAGAGGTTTATCCCTTCTCTTTACTTCTACGTGCTGTGTAGCATATTATGTCTCAATCTGTCTCCTTTTTCTCTTTCTTCCTAGCTAAGTCCTATGACCGGGGTGTCTCTACAAACACATTGTTTTTCTCCATCTCAACGTCTCCCTATGATATTTGTAATATTTACTCCTATAAACATTATTTTTTAAAGTGTTTCTTGCTGCTTCTGCTAATCCTGTGCGTCAGCTGCAAGTACGTGAAAAGATTTTGAAAGGTCCTATGTTTTGTTTTCTAAAATGCCTTGTGTACAAAGTTATTTAAACAAAGTTCTCACGTTAGAAATACAGTACAGTCAAGAAAGTCCGTTATGATAACAATGATGGAAGCCAAACTAGGGGTGAGCTACGCTTCTTTCAAATTCAGGAAGACTATTTAAAAACGTTGCCAACTTCAAAAAGGTTACAAAAATTTAGATGAAAAATCCCGAATATCCATGTTTTCCAGGCGAAATATCACAACAAAATATTTTTGCAGGAAAAATATGCTGTGAAATTTACAGGGATATTTCACCACCAAGCTGTGTTGTAAGAAACTGACAAACTTGAGGCTTCGCACAACTCCACCTGCGGACTTTGAATGTCCCCACATCAATATAAAACCTTATAATCACCGTTCTAGTGCCTTCTTATACCTGCTCGGTTCTGCACTTTCTCTTTATGTCCAAGGGCACCAAGATCCTGTTCCAATCAGCATCGTCAAAGTACTGCTAATTCCTGACTTGAGGTCAGTCAGTGAGCTCTTTCACTCCTCAATGATGGGCCTGTTTGTCATATTCCCAGGTTAGGCCCATGTAGCGAAGCAGCTTATTTCTTACATTGTCCTCACAAATAACATTTTGAGCTGTGACCTTTTGCACATATTTGCGTTCCCGACAATGTTGGATTCGTTTACCTGAAACTAAACTTGTTTACACATCTAGCTTCGCACAACAATATCACAACGCCGTGAACATCATGTACAAGGTCTCATTTCTCACCATGTATAAATGTCATCACGATCTTCATACACGTGGCGGCAGGGCTATCTACATATCCATAATATCACTAATCTATAGGCCCATCATAAGGCTGATTTCGATTATAAAAGATGAGCATCCAGATGAATTAGTAGAGGAGGTACTTCCGCGGACACCGAGGGTCCTTGCACGCTGAGAGATCACCACGCAGTGTTCTGACATCTCATGAGGGGTGTCCAGTTCGTAACCAAGACAGGGTCCTTCTATCTATCCCATCAGGTAATGGGGTTGGCTCGTCCCATGGGGGATTCTTAGCTCTACACCTACACACACTCTAGGTACACTTAGAGTAGGGTTCGCATCGTAGGAGTACGGTAGATTGCTGCCTTGTTTATATGCCTGCATATATACATTGTTTATTACCATGGCAGAACTATGTCTACTATTTACGCTTTTGGTGCTTGTAATCACGTGTATCTGGTTCGGTCTCATAACCTTTGCAGCACACGCATTTTATGCAAGAATAAAGTTGGTTAAATAAATTTATTGAAAACGTCCCACTGTGTATTCTCTGAATATTTCTCGGAGAATAAGTGAGCACGAGTGACTGACAAAAGGACCTGTACTGTTTCCACGATCCCGGAGGGGACAGGGTTGTCATGTTCAGTGGTTAAGAGAAACCATTCGCTCCATGGTAAGTTTGGGGGGGCTTACAATGGCACTGTGAGCTAGCTGGTCTATAGGCCAACATATCCTGCGGGGGGTGGCCGGAATCAGTCTTGACACCAAGCCCCTAGTTTACGTTGTCCAAACAATGCGCAGATCCTACGAATTAGTAGGAACTACACAACAGTTCCTTTTAAACATTCAAATGCTGAGCTGTGCACTGGGAGTACGCATGCATGCTCAGATCCGTGCATATACACAACTTCATGGGCTCCCTTTTGTTTGCCTGTAGGTGTGGAACCTCCATTTGTAGTTCACCAAACGATCAATGGCTACTCGGTTATTTGGCTTCTCCAAGGATTTGAATGATACAGGAATAGTGCCAGGGGCGGCTCCTCCGTTTGAGCGGAGGAGCGTCGCCCCACAAACAAAACCCCGAGGCCAGAGCTGAAAAATAAAATAGTAATAAAGTTGATTTATAACCGTTTTATTTTGCAGTAACTGACCCATCCAGGACTGAGCGTCAGGACGGGGCGGGCCACTGCTGCTGAGTGGCAGCAGGGAGCTTTGCGCTCCAGAGTTTAAAATGTGCATGTCTCTTTCGCCTGCCATCTTACGATGGCCAGCCAGGCATTCACATTTTAAGCATCTCTAACCCAGCTGTATTTAAGACAGCTGGGTTTGAGAAAGCAAAAGCCTCCAGTGCTCTTGTGAGCGCTCATAGAGGCCGCTCCCACCAATCCTAGCACAGCTCCCATGCTGCATGAGACAAGCGCCAGGATTGGCTTGGGAGTTGGGAGCCTGCCTTCTACCCGCCTTGAGGAGAGAAAGATCGAGGAGCACGTTGCGCTCTGGGAAAAGGTAAGTGCTTTTTTATTTTGTTATATACCCCACCCCACCACCCTCGGGACATGCCAGCCGCAACTGGAATAGTCAAGATATAGTCAGTGGCCTTTGCAGTTACGAGACACTTTCTTGATCAATGAAAATTCTTAAACTTCTATCAGCACCTCTACATCTTGCCACTACGGAACCACCTATAAAAATATTCATTAATAAATGGAAGAAGCTTCTCACTATAGTCTCTCCCAATCAAAGAGTTATGCTCAAAATGGTTTTGCACAATACAAAACATATTTATTATGGCATTCTCCACATTGGAACGAATGCTGTAGTTGTAAATGTTTAGCAGTTTCCTCTGGTCAGAGGTGGATCATGAAGAATGCTAGCAGCTTTGGTGGCAGAGATCGTGACCAGAGATTGAGAAACGATGAAACAAAAACCACCAATGTCAAAGTACTTGCCTGTCTAGTCAAGAAAGAGTGTCCTGACAAGGGCTTAGTCCAATCCAATCTTAAGAGATTCGTTTTCAGAGGTTTTCTGCGTTTCTGAGACAGATGAGCTCAACCACAGCTGGAAGCTTACGTGATGTGCTCAGTATATGCCCGAGTTGAATATAAACCCTCATCCCCGACACCCCTCATCTCCCTCAGTCTGACTTTCAGGCATTGATCCCAGCCCTTTAGGTTTAAGGAATAAAACACAAGACCCACCTGGGCAAATCTCTGCATCAGCGTAGAAGATGTCTGCCTGCTGCCCACTTGCTGTAATTCTGAGTGGTCTCGTCTATTAGCTGGTCTTTCTCCATGCATTGAAGGCAGCAGCAGTAGAGAGCTAACCAGAAGTCCCAGTTTATATACACCTTGGAAACTCATTTCTGACATTCACGTTAAAATGCAGTGCGGTTACAGAAACGAAAGGTCTTGGGCAGAGGATGCCTGCAGTCTTCTGAAATATTGGAAAATGGTAGGCGTCTCTATTCTCTTGTTGTTGTCTGTCTGACTCAGTGAGCTTGTGGGAGCATTTTTGAGTCTGTCGTATCCTTGGTTTCTCTCTGAAGCAGCAAATGTCACTTTCTATTCCAACCAGGAATGTCGTCAGGCGGCCTGTGGGAGAAGATAAGACAAGATAGTTATCTTTGCAGGACTTCATGGAACAGAGATTCAGTTGAAATGAAATGAAAAATAAATGTATAAAGCTTATTAAAACTGAGGGTATCTAAGTGCTATACCAGAAACAGGGCTCAACCACAGCAGACCTAAGAGAATTAAGATGAAAAAAGCCAAGTTTTCAGGGATTTTTAAAACAAACAAAAAAAAACAAATTGGTAATATGGGTAGGAAGTGAATTCCAGAGCCTGGCAGCAGCACCGGAGAAAGACCGGACGGCCCATCTAGCTTTTCGAAATCTAGGGATACTGACTTTCCTACCAGAAGAGGATTTGAGGGACCTGCCAGGGATATACCAGTTAAACAGGGCAGAGAAATGTTTAGACCCTTTATGATGGAGGGTTTGGAAGACTAAGCAGATAACCTTATAGAAGATGCACTCCCGAACAGGGAGCCAATGCAACGCCTTGATACCCTCTGTAACCGACGCACGCTTAGGGATATCAAGAATAATGCATGCAGCCGCGTTTTGAATCACTTGCAGCTTGTTTAATGAGGAGGCCATGATATTCAAATAAAGGGCATTGCTGTAGTCAAGTCTAGACGAAACTAAAGCAATGACCACCACATGGCGCAGTTCAACAGGAATAAAAGGAAAGATCGGCCTTAGAGTCTTAATAACATAGAAACCGGTGCAACTCAGAATTCAAAAGGGTATCAAACATCACTCCAACATTTTTAGCCGATTTAGCTGGAGTGGGTAGAGGGCCGCATTCCTCTGGCCACCAGCTGCCAGACCAGATGGATTCCTGTCCCCGGAACACCAACACCTCAGTTTTCTCCATGTTCAGTTTAAGAAAATTTTCCTTCATCCAGATGTTTATTCTGGTCATGCAGAGATTAAATCTATTGGCCACTAGGGACAGGTCGTCTGAGATAGATATTATAATCTGCGTGTCGTCTGCATAAGATAGTGCTTGAAAGCCGCACAAACGTATAAGCTCAGCGAGCGGGGCGACATATAGATTAAAGAGTGGGGCTTAGTGAAGAACTCTGAAGGACCCTGCAAGGAAGAATAAAAGCCTTAGCTTTAAAGCCAATACAACTGACCACTTGCACCCTGTTGATAGAAAGGACTAGAAGAGATTAATGGATTTCCCCTTAACATCTGCCTGATGGAGACACTGTACCAGGCGCACGGGTGAGACAGTGTCAAGGGCTGCAGATCCAGCAGTACAAAGACAGCCGCCCCACCCTGGTGAACCTGGCGCCTGAAGCTGTCAGTGGTGGCCACAAGTGCTGTCTCGGTGCTATGGCTACTCCTGAAGCCATTCTGCAAGGGTTCTAGAATGTCACAGGTATCAATAAAATTTATTATACCCCGGTTAAGATTTCCCCAGGATTTTTGGAGGTGCGGGCAAGAGCGAGTTGGGCCGCAAATTCCTCATATCCTTAGTTCATTTGAATTTTCCCTTGTTCCAGGAGTCATGCTGAATACAGATATTGGATAAAACATACAGTAGAATTAAACACAAACTACAACATCATGAAAAGTAATACTGTGGATCGATTTGGAGCAATTAGTGAGTTGGGTCTCTGAGAAGAAGAGGCATTTTAGTGCTTTGATTTAGCCAATGGTTGATGTAATCATTAGATAGGAGCTGAAACGTACATGGTGGAGTTAGATGGAGAAAGAACAGCATGTGCTGCAAAGGTAGGTGGAGCTCAATTTGAAATGTGCTGTGTTTTGACGGCTACTGTTGAACCTGTCAGCCATAGGATCTCTTCCCCCCCAAACCTTTTGCCTTACGCCTCCATTTTTGCTAATCTCGTTTTTGTTGGCCTTAGTACTCTGTGTTCTTTACCACTACTTACCAGTGCTCGAGCTCACTCCCTAAACATGTTAACATTGGCTTACATCCAATTGAAATTTAATTTACTTGAAAGTCTCTAGTGCAGTGGTACTACAGGTACCCAGGCCCTAAATGCTATTTGTGGACCTGCAGCACTCGGTGTGCCACCCACTTAAGTAGCCTTCCAAATATATCTCATGCCTCCCAATTCAGCCTTTGTGTGCAGTTTTAAACTGCCATATCGACCTGGCTAAATAAACCTTTTACCAGGCTTAAACCTCCCTTTGAAATACATAAGGTCACCCTTAAGGGTAGGCCCTAAGCAGCCTATGGAGCAGGTGCAGGAAGCTGGCTTTCTATATAGTGCACGAAAATGAGACAATGTGCAGAGAGTCCAGGTGACCCTTATTTGTTTACAGGGGCTATAATAATAATCCCAAATGCTGTCTTTTGTGGTAGTGTTGGTGAGCAGTTTGGCTCATCAGAGGATAGTGTTAAGCATTTATTGCACACACAGTCAGTAAGCGAGACACACACTCAAAGAAATTTGACACCAATTTATAACAAGCATTGGAAATGCAATAGGTCTCGCATTTGTTTGAGACAGAGCTATTGGCATTGTAAATGGCAATGTGTTTTACGTATGTATTATGAAGTGTATGTGTGTGGTGTGTAGTGGATTTATATAGGTTGGATTATATTAATTAGTTGTGTAATTGTGTGGTGTTGATTTGTGGAGCAGAATTACGTGGCACGGTTTGCTGTGGAAATATGTGGATAATAATTGTATGGTATTGAGTGTACTTGAATTATGTGGAGTGGGATTGTGTGTTATGGTGTGCAATTATGTGGAATAGTATTTTGTGTTGTGGAGTGGTATGTAGTGGAGTTTAATTATGAGGTGTTCTTTTCAATTTTGTGTTATGGTGTTGAAATATGTGTTGTGATTTGGATATATGTGGTGTGTAGTGGAATTGTGTTGTTGAATTATGTGGCTTGGTGTGAAATTATGTGGTGTGGAATGAATTTGTGTGGAGTTGAATACTGTGGAATGGAACAGTGTGGCGTTGAATGAAATTATGTTGAGTGGAATTATGTGGCATAGTGTGAAATTGTGTGGCGCTGTTTGAATTATGTGGGTTTGAATGCTTGTTGTCGAGTACCAGCAGGAGCAGCCTTTATGGGGGGTGAAACGAGATTGTTTATTTTTTCTGTCCCCTTACCACCCTGAAACTGAGCATTATGCCTGTGCGAATGCATGGGTGAGCATTGCTCGTGAATGAGTGCAGAGTGAGCATTTTGCCTGTGTGAATGCATGGGGGAACATTGTGCCTGTATTGGTGCAGGGGAAGCATGATGCCCGTGTGCATGCCTGGTGGGCATTGTGCCTGGTTGAGTGCAGGATCAGAGATGTGCATATGTGATTGCAGAATGAGAGGTATGCCTATGTGACTGTAGTGTGAGAGGTGGGACTGTGAGTGCAATTTGAGGTGTGCTTGGTTGAGTGCAAGCTGAATGTCAAAGGAGACATTTTGCTGCGTCTTCGTGAGTTTTTTTAGTGAGCAGGGTGCTTGCGTGTGGATGCTGTAGTTGTCAGTGTTGGGCAGGGGCGGTGCGTCCATTAGGGCGCTGGGGCGTTGCCCCACAAGCCGCCCATGCCCGCAGCTCCCTCGGCGTCTCTGAACTTAAGTAAACTCTCAGTTTACTTAAGTTCAGAGACGCCGAGAGAGAACTGACAATCATGTCAGTCAGCATGACGTCGGACCGCCCACCCCCTTCAGAGTCTGAAGGGGGTGGGCGGTCCTGCATCATGTTGGCTGACATGCATTGTCAGACCAGGGGCAGCAGGCAGCAGCACAAGTGCGCATGAGTGGGGAAGGTCGGCGAATTTTTCAGCCGTGCCCAGTCATGCGCACTTGTGTCTGCTCTGGTTGGCGCATGCCCATTAGGAGAGCGAGGGTTGAGCAAAGGCTCAAACCTCGGTCTCCTAATGGGCTGGCGGGCGGAGAGTAACCGTGCCCGAGTCAATCCTGGCGCTGCTCCAGCGCCAGTATTGGCTGAGGAGGGCGGGGTTGGCACTCCAGTGAAGGGCCCAGAAGATGCGGCGGGAACCGGCGGTCAGGTAAGTTTTCTTTTTAATCTTTTTATTTGTATTCATTCCCCGGCCCCCACCCGACACCCCCCCCGCGAGTATTGCGATGCAAGCCGCAATTGCTGCCTGCTCCTCCAGGGAGTGAGTGTGCTCATGTGTGGACGAGACATCACACAACTCGCCGAGCCCAGCACACATGTGCTTCCGTTCATTTGCAGACAGTGTATTAGCTCAATAACAGGCGTGATTTATTTGTGCCCAATGAAGGAGACTCGAGGGATATGAACCAGCTTTGATGTAAATGATCCATAATGAGGTTTTCTAACATTACCCCTCTGAGGACCTGTGGAACGGGAAACACCAGGGGTGCGTGAGTAGTCACAAGTCTCGAGCGTGGGGTGCAAATACTTACACAAAACCTGTTTGGAGCCACAAATATTTCCACGATTCTAAACATATCCGCACGCATGTGAAGTACTCGCCGGACCTGCTAGGCCGGAGAGGGTGAGTTGTTGACCTGCTGTGGTCACTCTGAGCTCATATTGTCTCAGCTGCAGCAGTCGTGACCTGCAGCCCGGAAAGCAAGAGTCATTCTAGAGAACACCAGCTTTCTGTACATTTCCTTTAAAACACACCCGTCTAAACAGAGAGGTTACGGCACTTAATTGTAATGCAGTGGGCTCCTGGGGTCACTCGCTCCCACACACACTGTGCCTTGCTGTAGTATCAGGTCCCTCCACCCAGACCCAGGCTGCCCCCCCTCTTGGCCTTCCCCCAGCGCCTTCCACTATGAAAGTCAGGAGTAGGGATTGTGATGCATGCCTGCATGTACAGAGGCCCTCTGCAGGAGAAGGAAGACCTTAAGGAATTCCCCAGTGACTCCCTCTGCCCGCACTCTCTTCTCCGAAAATACACCTTTCCCTGCTCACTTTCACGTGTCCCTCTGCTGCACTCTCTCGCGCTCTTGTCTCTGCTACACTCTCTCTAATCCCGTCTCTTCTCCCAGAGTACAAACACGTCTCTCTCTTCACTTCCTTCTCTGATTCGGCGAGGCATCAACCTCAGAATCTGGTCTAAATTACTCATCTGCTAATTACCACGCCCTTAAACGATAATTAGGACCTGTATAGCTCACGCCAATTATTGGAGTTAGATTGTAGTTAAAAACAGTGAAAAGAAAAACGAAAATTAGTTTAGTAAAACAATTATAAAAGCCCAATTACAAATGACCCGTCGTCACAGGTGCAAACTGCCCCCACTCTTATCTTTTCACATGGGCGCGCTAATTAGCAAGTGGACAATTTGCAGCTGGTTCACAGTTTGATACGTCTAGCAATTATATGCAAATTGCTCGTGAATTGACCATTATGGGGTTCACAAAACGGATTTTATGCAAGTATCCGCCATTTTGTTGCCAGGTTGTGTCCATTTCCCTGCCCACTGAGCCCTCTTTGCAAGCTTGGCGGATGGCCCGCTTAGGGAACTGCTTCACACATGGGTTGATCTGCATGTCACCAGCTTCGTCCCTGGCAGGGCCAACCTAGCCTTTATCTTCACGAGGTCGGTAAAGTGAGTGTATTTTAAATGGCTAATGATACCTTTAAACTAAATGTAGAGTAAAGTGTTAAATAATAAAACAAGTTGTATTATGGTAGTTCTAAACCCATTAAACAAGAACAGATCTGTCTCTTTAAAGTGCACTTATCAGAGTAAAGGAAGTAAAACTGCCTTTAAATGTCTTGAGGAAATTACAGCTGTTTTACAAGACCATGAGGCGCTGTTTCATGCCCCTGTCGAAGGTAAGGAGCAGGGATGGTGGCACTGGGGCCCAAGGTCGGCTATAAGCTACATGAGTGCACCTTAAGACCTGCCTTGGTAGGAGTGCTGAAAGGAGCAGAGCCTTGTATTTTATTTTTTAAATAAGTGAAAAATCTGCACAATTTTAGCGAATGGTTGATTGTACTTATCCAGCAGGAACACCTGCTGTTCTGCAGCTTGTATGTAAGACCTGTCAAGCACCAAGCCCCAGTCTTGCTGCCCCATTACAAATTTCTTTGGACTGTTAGCTTTGTAGGACCCTCAAAACCTGTTTGTAATGTGTGTATGCACACTGTATACAGTTTGGATTTCTAAAAGGCTAATTTTATCTTGCTTCTGTGGGCTGAAATATTACATAGATTATTAAGCTGGTTGCTTATGAATTGGAGTGTATGTACAAAATGACTGCTGCAGGGCAGTACTGAGCTCAGAAACAACAGGAACCTATGTCATTATCATATGAAATCTCTTTATTGATGTCATAACTACACTTTCACAATTCTTTATGAACCTTCTTGCTTTCTCACATTTGCTTGAAAATGCATCACTTGCCCACTCTTTTTTCAAAATCCCCCCCCCCCCGAACCCTCCGTAGGTTGTTCGGGCTCGCTCGCTACGCTCGCTCGCTGCAGTGCAATACAATAATTATTTTACGCCTCACCACTTTCAAATCTCACCAGCCGCCACTGGTGTTGGGTAATCAAAGAAAAAAACAAGGCATATTTACAAGATTTAAAACACACGCACACTTTAATGCTCAGAGAGCTGGTATAAAAACACAAATACGATTTTATTAGTCAGACTCTTTTCTGCTCCTCCAAAGTGAAGAAAGGGAGTCTAGGAGTCCAGATTGCCTAATCTATCTGAAAACGAAACTATTGTGTCCTCTCACAAGAGGGCAAATTTTGTAAAAGCGTCACAGTCCCATGTCCTCTCACGAGAGGGCATATTCAGTAAACGTGTCACAGTGGCAGTCCCGTGTCCTCTCACGAGAGGGCATATTAAGTAAAAGTCTCACAGTGGCAGTCCTGTGTCCTCTCACGAGAGGGCATATTCAGTAAAAGTGTCACAGTGGCAGTCCCGTGTCCTCTCACGAGAGGGCATATTAAGTAAAAGTCTCACAGTGGCAGTCCCGTGTCCTCTCACGAGAGGGCATATTCAGTAAAAGCGTCACAGTGGCAGTCCCGGAAAATGTAAGCGGCTTGCAGACCAGTGGAAGTGCTTTCGTCTTTCTAAACTCTACTGATCTTGCCATTACATTTCTACCTGTACTGTTTACAGAGGTGAACAGGTTTTTTTTTAAATCTCCTTTGCGTCTTTTAAGAAAAGCTTCCAAAACGGTAAATAAATGTTCCTAAAAGGCCAAGGAGGGAAATATTTCACTGCATGCAATTATTTCTGCTTCGCCAGCACCCCCACAAACTAAAAGCGAACCGCAGAGTGGTGAATACAGGCTGGTAGACTGTGCCAAGGGTCGAAACCGCATGAAAGCTGTTCACTAATTGAAGCCCAGTTTCTGAAGGAGGGAGGATGGGGGGGGAGGTGGGCACCAAAGGTTGCTCTGGTGGCAACGGACTGGCTCTGTTTACCAAGGGTCGAAACTGCAACAAACCTGGTCTATGTTACCAGCCCCAGCGACCATCACACCACACAGAGCCGCAGGAAGTGAGGTACCAGATATAGAGCCTTACCTGCAACTGAAAAACAAACAAGACCAGCTACTAATCGGTCCTGCAATATTGCGGAAAGGGGAGGGCCAAGCTGGAGTCCCGCAAGCGCTGTGTGGGGGCAGCCACTATTAAAGTGAAGAGTGCTCCAAATCCCAAAAGCCGCCGTCATTGCCGAGTTGCCGTCCCGCGAGTGAAGAAAGTGAAAGGGCGCCCCAAATACCAAAAGCGGCCGCCATTGCAAAGTTGGAGTCCCGCAAGTGCAGAAAATGAAAGGGCGCTCTGTAGTAAGGAAGTCCACGCAGGTAGGATGTAATTCAGGAAGCTTTATTGTAAATAGTTACAAAGTAGGTAAGATCTTGTCAAGCAGCCCCACCAGGAGCAGCCTGCCTGCTGCTCAGCCCATGCTCAACTGTCACTTCACCTCACAGGCACCCAACATTCCGAGGCACATCATGACTCCAACATTCTAATGAGCACACAGCACAGACACTGGCTGAGCAGGAGGTGTAAATCACGTAACGATAACAAGGGCAGAATACTACACGCTCCAAATACCAAAAGCGGCCACCATTGTAAAGTTGGCGCCCTGCGAGTGAAGAAAGTGAAAGGACGCTCCAAATACAACAAGGAGGCACTGCAGCTGCCGCCCTGCGCGCCGCTGCTCACTCCCAAGGCAAAACGCAGTGGGAGTGAACATTTCAAAAGAGGTGGGACATGCACCCACCTTGAGCAATTTGCGTGCTTTCATTAAAGAAAGACACACGCAAAAGCCAATCCAATGCGTGGGAGGAGTCAGACCCACACAGAGTAGATACAAGAAGCCTCACAGAGCAGCGCATGCACGCTGCTAGGCTCGACCTTAAAATAACACCGATTTTGATATGAATTTAGACACCAAGATCATCGTAATCAGGTAAGTACTTTTCGAGTTGTCACTTTTTTAAGTATGCAAAAATACACTTGTATGTGTAGCTTCGAAGCAATAATGTTATCCTAAGGGAGAAAACATATATTGCATACGGTCACTTGTCAACGACTTACAGGACTGTTCTTCTGGATTTAAGGTAAGTAGGGGGCAAGGTACAAGGCAGCACTAACAGGTCACCTCGGTCGGCTCTGGGGAGTCTGGCTGCTGAGGTGCGTTTCAGCGTCGAGTGCCCTGTTCAAGTAAATGGGAAACGGTCCTGATGAGAAGAGGCTGCAAGCAGGGACTGGGGTCCAGTAAAGTTGAACCCACAGAGGGGCTCAGGTCTCAAGGGTCTCTGGCACTCAGGGACACAGTCTGTTCACTGGTACTCGGGCTGGGGGGCTCGTGTGCAGTGGTGCTTTGTCCAGTGGGGTCACACTGCGGGAGGCATTTGCGGTTCTCAATTTCCTGCAGAAAGAGGCTGCAGTTGGGACCAGTCTGGCCAAACCCAAAGGCAGACTCCTCTCTAGAGGATCTCTGGACCCCGTTGGCACCATTGGTTCACTTGGACTCGGGGCTGTGTGGCTCGGGTGCAGAGGTGATTTTGAAGTCGTGGGTTGCTCCTCCACAGCTTTGGGAGGTGACACCACTTTCTGGACAAGCCGGGTCCGTATAATTGTCGAGTTCCAGCAGCAAGGCAGGGGTTTGCGCCAAATGGTGGTGCAGTCCTCCGTTCTCGCTTTGTGGGCTCTTCTTTGTCCTTCTTTCTACTTCAAGCAGACACATTTGATTTCCTGCTGTCAGGGGGCCACCTAAATACTCAATTTAAGGGCGTTGAGGAGAGTGAAGGGTAGTAGCAATGGGCTACTTACCCCTGGGTCACTACACATCCTAGATGACCTCTTCCTGTGGGGAGTGGGCATCACCCTGTCCCAGAGTTCCTAATTCCACAACATACAAGATGGTGGAATCCTTTCTTCCGTGTTCACTTCAGGCTGCCCACACTAGAGGTGTGTCCAGCTTGGCAGTGCAACACGCCTTCTGACTATCTAATGGCCTGCCTGTCCTAGTGCCAAATGGGCCTCAGGGCAAGGGGTGGCATTCCCAAAGGCTGGGGGAAGCCGGGTTCGCATATCAGAGGCGGCAGAGGCCTTTGAAGCCTCCAGCCTTGATATGCTAACTTCCTGCTGGAGGAGGTGGTAACACCTCCTGCCAGAGAAGGCATTGTTTATGACCTGAGAGCGTAGGCTCTCACTTGCTGGGGGTCAGAAACCTGCCTGTGGTGGCAGGCTGGAAGAGACCGGTCAGCCAGCACACTATTAGATTAGTAAGGTTTTAGGGGGGCACCTCTAAGGTGCCCTCTAGGTGAATCTCATAATAAATCTAGTACTGGCATCAGTACAGATTTATTAAGACAAGGTGTTTGATACCAAACAACATAGACTTCAGTGAAGCCACTATGTAGATGGGTAACTCAATTTCAATTTGTCTTTATTGTTTGATTACTGGAAATCATGACAATTAAAAAAAGTACTTCTTATGTTCAAAAAAGTAAAAAAGCAATTCGCTGATACAAAATAATTTAAAAGAAAGTGGTGATGTTACTAAGAGTTTAAAAAAGCAAATCGATGAGACAAATAGATTAAGAAAGAAATGGTGATGTTACTGAAAGTTCATTAGGGCGAAATGTCACGGTGGTTATATGTTCGCAATTGTCCAATTCATGGCTTATCTAGTGTTTAGCTTAGGCTGACTTGAACAATATCATCGTTATTGGGGGCAAATAAAAACAGTAGGACGTTAACGTTCTGAAAGATAAAGATGAGAGGGAGTGAAAAAGCAAAAGTAGCATTTAAGGATTGGCTCAGAGTGTTCAGAGGATCGTTAGAAGCTCGGTGATTTCACAGGAGTGCAGGTTGAGGCGGGAGTGCTTGCAGACCTGTCATTCCTAGATTTTTGGCCGCTCTGGACAAATTTGGTGAACCGAATGTTGAGCTTTGTGTTTTCTGGGTTCAAAGCAGCTATGATGGCTTGTCGACACGATCGCGCTCTGTGTTTATTCCATTCGCCCCTGAAGCAGGGTCCTTCTGTCGTTAAGCAGTGCGGGGCAGACGCAGACCACGTGCTCAATTGATTCCGAGTGTTAGCCGCACCCCCTGCACTCGGTGCTGTCACTTGAGCGGCGCCATTCTGGTAGGTGTCTCAAGAAGGGCCATTCGCCCATCCTCAGTGCCATGAACCTTTTTTTCCATGAAAGTGCATAAGTGCTTGATAGATAGGGCGCCTCTGCCCCTGGTTTGAATTCCGAGATAACTGACCAGGTGTGTTTTCTTTTGGACAATTGTGCCCTATCTGAGTGAAAGGACTAGAGTTGAGCACTTCTTTTGATGGAGAGCTTTAAACCCTGCTGGGATGGGTTTGATCCCCAGTATTCTTCAACATCGAGTAGTTGCAGGGAGTGTTCAAGGTGGCGTCGGGTTTTTTGGCCGATTTTTCTTGCCACAGCCTGGCCTCTAGACTACTTTCTCAGGAGTTGCACAATCTATTACACAGCTTGATGTATGCTCCGGCCTCGACGCCTCGATGATCTAGTAGCCCAAACTCGAGCCTTACATGGGCTGGCGATGCAGATTTTGGCAGGTGCCATACTCGCTTGAAGATTCTGGTTGTTATTTTGTTCAGCATGTTAAAGTTGGTCCCCAGCACAGTCTCTTGGCCATATGTTAGATAGTTTGTGATCTTGGCTTTCATTAGTGTTAGGAGCGGGGTTAGGCTTGGGCCGAGTAGCTGTCTCGTGAGCTTCATTAGTGCAGCCTCAAGTGACAGGGCTTTTGCCCTAACCGCTTCTTTCTGTTTATAAAAGGTTCCCTTAGAATCCATGAAGGTCCCCAGGTATTTATAGGATGTCACTGCTTCGATGTTTTTGCCTTTATGAGCCACCCGCCGCTCGGCTGCTTCCACTTCCCGACGGTGATGGACTTTGTTTTCGACAAATTTAATTCCAGGGCATTATTATTGTGTAGGGAAGCAGCTGAACAAGTAGTCTCTGCAGTCCAACCCTTGTGTGGCTGAGTAAAACCAGGTCGTCGGCGTATAGCAAATTACTGATGCGGGTTCCACCCAGTTGAGGGGAATGGGAGTTGACATTGTCCATTAACTGAGATAAATCTGATGTAAAGAGATTAAAAAGGAGGGGAGCCAACATGCACCCTTGTTTGACGCCACAAGACATCTGTATTTTTCTTGAGACGTGGGGTCTCTCTCCCAACTTTATACGGATCCATGTGTTTGAGTGGAGTTGGATTATGGCCTTTAAAAGAACAGTTTATGCCATAGCAGGTCCCTAGGCACCCGGTCAAAAGCCGCTTTAAAGTCGACGAAGCAACAGTGTAATGGCGTTCTTTGGGCCGCTGCTTTTTCCATCAGTACTGATAATGCAAGTAGGTTGCTTGTGGTTCCTGATTTGGCCATGAAGCCGGTCTGATTAAAAGGTAGGCGCTGGGTTTTGTGTGCCCAGGATGACAGCTCTTTGAACAGTAAGCTGGCATAGTGTTTAGATTCGACGTCTAGGAGATCTATCATCCTGTAGTTTTTAGGGTCGGCTCTCCTGCCTCCTTTGTAGATAGGATGAATTATGGCTCCTTTCCACGACTCAGGTATGTTTTGGTTCAGCCAGCAGTAGGAGAACAGAGGGGCCAGATGTTTGGACCACAATTTAGAATCTGCTTTGAACAGGGCCTGAGGGAGGCCATTGGGCAAGGGGGCCCCGTCTGACCGTGCTTCGCTGATGGTGCGGGCGATGTTATTTCTCAATGCTTCTGGGGCCATCATGGTCTTAGTCAGGGGATCATCTGGCTGGTACCCTGTATCAATGGTGATTGCGGCCGGAACGTGGGCAGGCGATTTGATTTGCACAGTTGGCTTGCCGTTGCTCGTTGGTTCTAGCAACGGCTTCGCTAGTTCGGGAGATGGGTAGCTACGGGTTCGATCATCTCTGATTATATGTTCTTTGAAGTGTTCAGTTAAAAAAAAAAAAAAGGACCCATTCGGCGTCGCTTATGTTAGCGCTGGCTTACCCGGTTGCGCCCAGTGATCTCCTATTCACAAGCGACCAGAATAACTTTGAGTTGGAGGATTTACTGGCATATACTAATTTAGACCAGAACTGATCAGCAGCTTTTTGTTTGTCTCTGTAGATGGATAGTCTGAATGCTTTTTGTGCTTGTATATAGTTGTTAAATAAATAAGCGTCTCTCGGGCACTTCCTGGCATGGCGTAAAGCAGAGTTTCTGTGAGTTTTTAATTTTTGGTCTCTGTTGAAATGCGTAATTTATTGGAAGTTGATAGATTTCGTGACAAGGATCGGAATTCACAGAGTAATCGGTTTGCTAGAAGCTCACATACATCTGTCGGTACAGTATCCACTTCGCGCCAGACACATGGGTAACTCGTTTTGACCAGTACCCAGTACATACTTTAAGATGGCTTCCCTGTTCACTTGCAATATGCGTAGTAATAGAACTAAACATCACAGGAGCATCTCTGCTCATGCAGATATGTCCTCACATACAATATAATGCACCCTGCCTTAGGGCTCAAAGTCCTTCTGTAGGACTGACTTGCATATATTAAATGCAGTGACTTTGGCCTGGCACACAGGAGTGTGCCATGGCATGTTTTTATTCATGGTTTGCACATTGTCACGCAGTCTGCAGTGGCAGCCTGTGTGGAATTTGGGTGTGGGTCCTTTAGGGTGGCATAAGATATGCTGCATCCCTTAGGTACCCTCTTTAGTACCCATGCCCTAGGTACCAGGGGTACCATTTACTGGGGACTCACAGGGATGCTAAAGTCCTTGGCCAATTGTAAAACAATCAGACATCACCTTGTTTTAAGGAAAGAGCACTGGCACTGAGGTCTGGTTACCAGGCCTCAGTGCACTGTCAGAATTCAAGACCAGCATCCAGTAGCTAAAAAGGGGGAGGGGGTACTGCAACAAAAACACAGTTTTCTGCAGCAGGGTCCAGTGTATTTAAAAAGTTGGACATGTACTGTTAACGTTTACATGTCGTGGTAGTGCAAAACTCTTCAATTTATTTTTCACTTTTTCAGGGCCTACATCGCCTCTGCTTGCTGAGAAAGAAAACTGAACCTGCACCCATCATCCAAGGCTGAAGTGACTCCAAGGGTCAGCCAGCTGACCTGTTTTAAGCTACAGGAACATAACAAGCTCCTGAGACTCCCTGCAACTTCCCAGCAGACCTGCTGCCTGGACCTATAACTGGCCTTGCAACTGGCCCTACCTGTGCCCTGCTGCCTTCTGCTGGAGTGAGTTCCTGACCCCCAAAATAGTACCCCTCAGGTCCTGGACCCTTGGTGTGGTCTAAATTGAGCTGTCCTAAAGTTTTGGGCTCTACGCGAATGTAAATGTGCTTGCTCACGCAAAGATCTTGCAGCCTGTGCTGCCCACCAACATGAAGTTTCAGTGAACATGACTCTGCACACCACAGCAACCGCAAGCAACACCCAGCAACGCAAGATCTGCACTTCGTGTTACAGCATCAACAGCATGCGGTGTCCACCAACACGAAGCTTCAGCAACAACCGTCTGCCACACCAGGCAGGATCTTCCTTCTGCACTGACAATCATCCGGTACGTCCGGCCTGCTCTTCGTGCCACATCAACGACCATCCGGGATGCTCTCCCTGCACCTTGTGGCCCCTTCCACGGTGAAACGGAATTCTTCGTGCTAGACTTCGAAGGTAACTCATTCAGCGGGACTAACTTGGTCCCTGTATTCGGCCCACGCTCCATCAAGGTCGGCCTGAACTTGTGACTTTCACCCGTTCTAACATGAGCAGATAACCACTAATGGCGCTTAGTGCTTTTAGGCACAATACTTACCTGAAATCTTTAAAATTGGGTATCTCCGGTTCTACTGATTGGATTTTGTCATTTTGGTGTCAAATAATTTATTACATTTTACTCTGTTTTTCTAAAATGTGTGGGATTTTTCTTGTGTTGTGTTTTCATTTTATTTCTGTTTGATGTGCTGTATAAATACTTTACACATTGCCTCCAAATTAAGCCTGACTGCATTTGTGTCAAGCTACCAGAGGGTTAAGGTTAAGCACAGGCTATTTGGGGGTTTGCTTGATGATCTGTTTGGGCATTAGGACCATGCAGGAATTGTCTTCCAGCTCCGCGGAGGCTCTGCAGAGGTGTGGCCACCTGCCGGAAGCTGATACAAGAACAGTTAGTGAATAAAAAGATGGTTCTGAAATAGCTCCCATGTCCCGAGTCCTTTTCGCGCCAGCGACTGCGAGGACACAACATCTGGCAAGAAGGACGACCATGCCTACACTGGCGTCCTCATCTGTGAGCTGGCCTGATCCAGCCTCCTGTCCGCTCTGCCCTACCGAACACGGCTGACCTGCTGGCCTGATGTGGGTCCGATCCAAACGCCTGAATTTTCCGCCCTGCGGCGCTCAGAGCTGTCGAATAGCTGGATTGAAGCTGTTAAGTGGGCGAGCGCACATGCTGTGAGTGAGCACATGTTCACTAGCTCCCCGCGTGCTGCCGCAACTGCATTGGCTGCAAGGCTCCATCAAACCTGTGGTACGTTGATTCACTGCACATTCCATTTCTCTCATTTGTGGCGCTTTGTCAGGCGACTCCACCTGTATCACTGTGGCGCTTGCCTCACCATGGCACATGAGGTTGCCATCGATTTAAAAAAAAACTTTTTACCACTAACTGATGAACAATACTTGTTGGTCCTGGTCGAGGAATATTCTCGTTTTACACCAGTTGAGCCCATCTCATCTGCCAGCCATAAAAAGGTCATCACGATATTGGATGACATCTTTGCTATGTGGGGCATTCCTCAAACAATCAAGTCGGACAATGGACCTCCATTCACCAGCAAAGAATTCCAAAAATTCCTAACTCAAATGGGTGTAACCCATCAAAAGATCATGACCCTCCGGCCTCAAGCCAGTGGTGTTGCTGAACGGTTCATGGGCATGCTGGAGAAACCATTCAGAGACCATCTGCCAAGAAGATCCAGTTGAGTCAGGCACTGTGCCAAGTTCTGAATGCCTATCGTTCGAAGCCTCATTTCACAATGGGTGAGAGCTCAGCCACTGTCATATTTGACCGGGCAATCCGGGTCAGCCTTCCTCAGTAGACTGCTAGGAGGCTAATGGATACTCGGAAGCTTTAAGCTAATGACTCACGTAGGAAAGAGAAAATGGAGGTATATGTGGACCATGCAGCGACAAGCTCGAGAGAGTGCCATTGTTAAAGGGCACTGGGTCTCATCAGACAAAAACAAAGAACGAAATCTTAAACCCCATTTGCCAAAGACCCTCAACAAGTCATGAAGAGAAAAGGACTGATGGTCACTGATTCTCTAACTTGGAAATTCATCACCAGAGATGCGTCCCACTTCAAACGAATTAGTCATTCTTCAGACCCATTTAACCCTGACTGGTGAGTCTCATTCCTGTCTTCTGCGACTCCTGACACCCGGTTGCTCCCCGAGAGGCCGTATGAAGACAACTCTAGTCCAGCTGTGGTCCGGTCAGCATGTACATCCGCCTAGAAGACTGAGAGATGTAAAAATTATTATATATATATATTTTTTTTTTTACATGTTGCTATTCTGTTAAACCAGGGGGTCGGGGATGTACAGTCGGGCCATTAGGACCCTGCAGGAATTGTCATACCGCTCCGCGGAGGATCCGCATAGGCGTGGCCCCTTGCCGGAAGTGGATACACATTGGATACAAGAGCAGTTACTAGTTCGTTAATAAAGAGAAAAAGACGGTTCTGAAATAGCTGCTGTGTCGTTATCGCGCCAGCGACCGTGAGGGCAGGACACTTGTGACTTCCCTCTGCCAGAAATTGTGGCTGCTGCTTTAGTAGGGTTTCACCCGCTCAGACAGTAACCCAGTTTCCAACATTGATTTTCAAAATGGTATGGTAATATTGGACGTTCGATGATTGCATGCATAACATTTTAAGGTGTGGAATTGCAAAACTTGCAGGTCGATGCCTCAGGACTACAATTGAAATAAAAGAAATACTCTGAAGGAACCCTGATCTTGGAATGTTGCAATAATCTCACGTTTGGATGTGAAAATATTCAAAGTACATGGTATAAAAAGGCTCATGGTGATGCTGTAGTGTTCGACATTTGATAATTTGCGCACAATAATTAAAGAAAACTTGTAGGTTGCTGTCTCAGGACTACATTTGAAATAAAAAAAATAGCATAAAGAGACCCTCAGTGGCGGCTCCTCCATTGGAGTGTGGGGGCGTCGCCCCACTGCTTTCTCACAGTGCGAGAAGCAGAAACATAAAATGGTAAAACTACCATTTTAAGTTTCCGCTTCTCGCACTGCGAGAAAGCAGAAGTGCCTGGTTGGGGACGGGCAGGTTGGCGGTCCTGCTCGAGGGCAGGAGGAGGGGGGGGGGGAAGTGGCTGCCCACTGATGTGGGCCCTGACTGTTTGATCGGCCTAGGGCCGACCAAACCAGTCATGCGCACTCTCCATTTTCTCTATGTAGGCTGCAAAATGGCCTCCCTACAGGCGCCCGACTGGGGCGCTGTCCGCTGCACCACACCATGTGATTGGCTTAGGGGAGCAGGAGGGAGGCTGCCTAGGTTAAACGCAGACTCGGCCAGGTGCAGAGGCGGCGGCGCGTGACCCGGGGGAAGGTACGTTTTTTATTTTATATTGATTACCATCCCACTTCCTCCCCCCCCCCTACGAACCCACCCGCCCGTTTTGCCGGCCGCGATCGGGATTGAGGTGCGTGTTTCCGTGTAATTGTTTGTCATAAGCCAGCTGACGGCCATATTCATAGCACTGCAGGATTCTGGCATCGCTTACAATGAGCATAGCACTTTTTGGAATTATGTCCGATTTGAATTACGAATTTGTGGGGGAAACTAACATGCGTAATTCATGTAAAATTGAATTGGTTACAATCGGACGGAGTTTGTAATTCAGCTGCAGATTACTGCAGTAAGAGTCCGTTGATGGGACGGGCCAGTTGTAAAGATCTGTGGTCGACTTGTGGCGTAGTGCGTCCAACTAGTCCTCTGAAGTAACTGAAACGAGACGCGCAGCGCTCTATAAAATGTGCCGTTGCAAAAACAAAGCAATTGTACAGTTTAAATAAAATACCAACTAAACCTGTTAGATACAAAAACAGAAATTATGAGTTTTGGGGGCCACTGCTAGACTACTAGATAACGACAAATACTGTATTTGTGTGCCATCTATTTCCTCGCAGTTCTTTTTTTTAAACTTAGAAACAGGTGCTCCTTTTATGGTAGGCCCCCTTGGGGTTGTTAAACCTTTGGCAATGGCTCTTACAACACTCGGGGATCATACGCCCCCATCTTGAATGACGTGCTTTCCTTCCTATCACCTTCCTTTGAATTGTGCATGTCCAGGAGCCATTTACACTGAATTACGTATGCAGTTGTTGTGAAAAGCCAACAGGGGTGAAAGCTGCAAAAACACTGACTGGCAAACTTTGAAATGTCAGTGCTCACAAAACAACTCTGTTTCCAAAGCACAAATGTCACCATACGTCTCCGTTTCCACGACAGGAGAAAATGCAAGTGGTGTGACGCAGCGCCGCTTTTTGTGCAAACCAGTACAAGATTTGGACTATGTAGCAAAGTATCTTAAAAACATGTATGTACAAAAACCATCCACTGGGCGAATGTTATTAAGATCGTTTAATAGCCGCGCATGCTACTTGGAAACTGCTCTAGGTTGCCAAACCCTTGAGAAAGTAAACATGACGCAGCATTGAGGACCCGCACTGCAGGGTTAAGATTAGCATTTAAGAACCCCTTAGTAGGACCCAGGGGTGCGGGGTGTGGAGGGGCCGGGCCAGGGACTGGACGGGGTCATCAGACCTCAGAGTGGTTGACACCTTCCTGCTTTCTCAAATTTGCTTGAAAATGCACCATTTGCCCACTCTTTTTTCACAATTTTCTCGAGTGGAGAACCCTCCCGAAACCCCCGTAGGTGGTTCAGGCGCGCTCGCCGCAGTGCAGTACGACAATTGTTTTATGCCTCACCACTTTCAAATGTCACCATCCGCCACTGGAGACCCTGATCCTGGAACGAGACAACTCTCACATACGGGATTGTGAAATGGAAAGCCATTACTGTGATCACGCATCGATGTATAGAAATATTAAGGTAACCATCGCCACGAATGAATGATCTGTATGGAGGTTGCAGAGTAATTAGACGGCACATTATCAGGACACTTAAAGAGAGTGGAATAGTATGAATTAATCCACTTAAAATGGAAAGGTGTTTCGGCGTGTGTAACTGAACATAAGCCATGAATGAGGTGGTATCCGTATAGTAAAGAAATATAGCTTGTTTATGGTAGTGTGAAATATTTTGAATAAATGAGCAAAAGTATTACATGTATTGTAATTTCATTTATATAGCGCTTATTACCCCTGATGAGGCGTCAAAGCGCTTTTTCGGCGAGTAGCACACTGCTCTTGAACCCAAAAAGGATTAGTGGTGAATCCCCCGACACAGCCACATCACCGGACACCTGAAAGACCTGCACTGGCTCCCCGTCAGCAAGAGAATCACGTTCAGACTCCTCACCCACGCACACAAGGCCCTCCACGACCTGGGCCCAAAGTACCTCAACGACCGCATGACCTTCTACACGCCAGCTACGATCAACCAGCCACGCCCTCGCCACCGTACCACGCATCCGCAGAACCACCGCCGGAGGAAGATCCTTCTCCTACCTGGCAGCCAAGACCTGGAACTCCCTCCCCACTCACCTTCGGCGAACCCAGGACCATCTCTCCTTCAGGAAGCAGCTCAAGACCTGGCTGTTCGAGCAGTAACTTACCCCCTCCCCCAGCGCCTTGAGACCCTCCCGGGTGAGTAGCGCGCTCTATAAATGCCGTGATTGATTGATTGATTGATTGATTGAATTTAGTATAGTGAAATATGAGATTAATTTGAGCGGTGGATATGTTAGTCTGTTATTTGAATTGAGAAGGATAGTGGAGGGATAGAAGAGGAAAAGGTTTGCATTTACATAGCGCTTGCTACCCCTGATGAGGTGTTGAAGCATTTATTTTTCGGCAAGTAGCATGCTACTGCGGAACCAGAAAAGGATTAGTGGTAAATTAGTCTAGGGAAATATGAAATTAAGTTGAGCGGTGGACATGTTAGTCTGTTATTTGGATTGAAAAGGATAGTGGTGGGACGGAGGAGGGAAGGGTTTCCATTTATATAGCGCTTGCTCCCCTGATGAGGTGTTGTAGCACTTTTCGGAGAGTAGCAGGCAACTCTGCAACCCAAAAAGGATTAGCATGGGGCCAAAACCCACAGCATCTTCTGCATGCCTAAGGACAACACTCACATCAAGTTCTACAGACATGGGGACAACACCCACAGCACAGGCATTGGGACAACACGCACAGCATCTTCTACAGGCATGGGGACAACACCCACAGACCCTTCTATAGGCATAAGGGCATCACCCACAGCATCTTCTACAGGCATGGGGACAACACAACAGCATCTTCTACAGGCATGGGGACAACACAACAGCATCTACAAACATAGGGACAAAACCCACAGCATCTTCTACAAGCATAGAGACAAGACCCACAGCATATTCTACAGGCATAGGGACAGCACCCACAGCATCTTCTACAGGCATGGGGACACACCCTCAGCACCTTCTACAAGCATGGGAACAACGCCCACAGTACCTTCTGCTGGCATGGGGGTAACACGCAGAGCACCTTCCACAGACATGAGGACAACACCCACAGCACCTTCTACAGGCAGAGGGAAAGCACTCACAGCATCTTCTACAAGCATGGGGACAAATCCAAACAGCATCTTCTACAGGCATGGGGACAACACCCACAGCGTCTTCTACACACATAAGAACGACACCCACAGCAACTTCTATATGCATCGGGACAACACTCACAGTGTCTTCTACAGGCATGTGGACAGCACCCACAGCATCTTCCACAAGCATGTGGACAGGACCCACAGCACCTTCTACAGGCATAGGGACAACACCCACAGCATCCTCTACAAGCATGTGGACAACTCCCACAGCACCTTCTACTGGCATAGGGACAACATCCACATCATCTTCTGCAGCCATAAGACAATATCCACGGCATCTTCTAAAGGCATGGGGACAACACCAACAGTATCGTCTACAAGCATAAGGACAACACCCACAGCACATTCTGCAGGCATAAGAACAATACCCACAGCCTCTTCTACAGGCATTGGAACAACACCCACAGCATCTACTACAGGCATGGGGACAACACCCACAGCACCTTCTACAGGCATAAGAACAAAACCCGCCTCACCTTCTACAGGCATATGGACAACAACCTCAGCTTCTACAGGCTGAGGGACAACACCCACGGCACCTTCTACGGGCGTGGGGACAACACCCACAGCACCTTCTTCAGGCATGGGAACTACACCCACAGCACCTTCAAGAGGCATGGGGGCAACACCCACAATACCTTCTACAGGCATAAGGAGCAATCCGTCTCACCTTCTGCAGGCATGAGGACAACACCCACAGCATCTTGTACAGGCATATGTACAACATCCACAGCCCCCTCTATAGGAATGGGGACAACACCCACAGCACCTCTAGAGGCATGGGGACAACACCAACACCATCTTTTACGGGTATAGGGACAACACCCACAGCACCTTCAACAGGCATGGGAAGAACACCAACAGCATATTCTAGTGGCATGGGGACAACACCCTCTACACGCATGTGGACAACACCCACAGCACCCTCTACTGGCATAGGGGCAGTACCTACACCATCAACAGGCATAGGGACAACAATCACAGCATCTTCTACAAGCATGGGAAGAACACCCATAGCATGCAGCATCTTCTACAGGCATGGGAAGAACACCAACAGCATATTCTAGTGGCATGGGGACAACACCCACAGCATGCTCTGCAGGCATGGGGACAATCCCCACAGCATCCTCTGGAGGCATAGGGGGAATACCTACAGCATCTACACACATAGGGACAACACTCACAGCATCTTCTGCAGGCATAGGGGCAATACCCACAGCATCCTCTGCAGGCATGGGGACACCACCCACAGCATCCTCTGCAGGCATGGGGACACCACCCACAGCATCCTCTGCAGGCATGGGGACACCACCCACAGCATCCTCTGCAGGCATGGGGACACCACCCACAGCATCCTCTGCAGGCATGGGGACACCACCCACAGCATCCTCTGCAGGCATAAGGACGAAACCCGCCTCATCTTCTACAGGCATAAGGACAACACCCACAGCTCCTTCTACAGGCATAGGGACAACACCCATGGCACCTTCTACGGGCATGGGGGCAACACCCACAGCACCTTCTTTGGACAAGGGAACATCACTCACAGCACCTTCTACAGGCATGGGGACAACACCCACAGCAGCTTCTTCAGGCATGGGGACAATACCCACAGCATCTCGAACAGGCGTGGGGACAACACCCACAGCATCTATTGGCATGGGGACACCACCCACAGCACCTTTTACAGGTATGCGGACAACACCCACAGCACCTTCTACAGGCATGGGGACAACACCCAAAGCACCTTCTACATGCATGGGGACAACACCCACAGCACCTTCTACAGGCATAGGGACAACACCTACAGCATGTACAGGGATAGGGACAACACCCGCAGCCTCTTCTACATGCATAGAGACAACACCCACGTCATCTCCAGGCATAGGGACAACACCCACATCATCTCCAGGCATAGGAACAACACCCACATCATCTCCAGGCATAGGGACAACACCCACAGCATCTACAGACATAGGGACAACACTCACGGCATAATCACAACCCCAAAGTCATTGTATGTAACACCACCTCCAGCATCTTCACCGAGTGCTTGTAGTTAGTCACATCACCTGTAACAGTTTCTACAGGCTGAACAATGGTACCCACAGCATTTTATACAGGCTTAGTCATATAATCCATAACATCTTCTACAAGCTCAGTTACACCCTCACCGCCTCTTTTGCTGATTTTGTCATAAACACCCACACCATCCTCAACAGGATTGTTCACTCCACAAGCAGCATTTTATAAACTTAGTCACACCGCCTAGATCTTCTACTGATATAATTATATCACCCTTATCACGTCTACTTGCTTGGGACAATATCCACTGCACTTCTACAGTCTTAGTAGAAACACACAAAGCATCCTCTACAGATATTGGGACAACACCAAACTGAAGCAATAGTGGCAGCTAGGTGGACTTAATCACTGCACCACCCAATAAAGTATCAAAATATGTCTTTCTCCACCAATATTGCCCACATCAAATGGCCAGCTACCAAGTGGTCATACAACATACATATAGAACACAAATGATGAGAGGCAACACCAACACGTCTTCTACTGGAATGGGGACAACACCCACAGTATGCTCTGCAGGCATAGAGACAATCCCCACAGCATCCTCTGCAGGCATAGGGACAACACGCATGGCACCTTCTACAGCCATGGGAGAACACTAACAGCATCTTCTACTGGCATGGGGACAACACCCACAGCATGCTCTGCAGGCATAGGGACAACACACATGGCACCTTCTACAGGCATGGTAGAACACCAACAGCATGCTCTGCAGGCATAGGGACAAATGTAAATGTAAATGTAGTAGTATTTGTATAGCGCCCGAATCGACCCCCGAAGGGGTATCTCAGGCGCTTGTACGCATACCGCTGTGGAACCCTTCCTGGCCTTTCCCTGTGAGATGCCCACTCCTGGGCACCCCCAAGGTGAAGCCAGGCATCCTAGCGTTGTGGGGGCCGTTGTGGAGATTAAGCAAGCTATTGCCCAGAGTTGCAGAGTGGGACCCATGATCAGAATAGGCACCGAGGCGAGAATTATCAGGTCCGAGGAAATTGAGCCCAAGATCCGCCGAGGCGGGAATTGAACCCTGGTCCCGGGCTAGACCTCTGCATCAGGGTCTGCCGCTCTAACCATTGAGCCACACTTCTCCACAACACTTGAAAACACACATGGCATGCTCTGCAAGCATGGGGACAACACCCACAGCATGCTCTGCAGGCATGAGGACAACACCCACAGCATGCTCTGCAGGCATGGGGACAACACCCACAGCATGCTCTGCAGGCATGGGGACAACACCCACAGCATGCTCTGCAGGCATGGGGACAACACCCACAGCATGCTCTGCAGGCATGGGGACAACACCCACAGCATGCTCTGCAGGCATGGGGACATCACCCACAGCACCTTCTACAGGCATAAGGACAACACTCACAGCTTCTTCTACAGACAGGAGAGGTGTGGTGCAGCGGCCAGGGCAGCTGACTACGGAGCACAGGGCTCACGGTTCGATCCCGGCTCCGGCGGCAGCTCAGCTCCATGTGACTCTGGGCAATAGCTCACTTAATTTCCACGACGGCCCCCAGCACCTTGAGACCCGTAAGGGTGAGTAGTTCGTGCTTTACAAATACGGATTTAGATTTTTTTAGGCATACGGACAACATCCACGGCAACTTCTATGAGCATGGGGACAACACCTACAGCACCTTCTTCAGTCATGGGAACAACACCCACAGCCCCTTCAAGAGGCATGGGGACAACACCCACAGCACCTTCTACAGGCATAAGGAGAAATCCGCCTCACCTTCTGCACGCATGGGGACAACACCCACAGCATGCTCTGCAGGCATGTGGACAATACCCATAGCATCCTCTGTAGGTATAGGGACAACACACAACACTTTCTACTGGCATGGGGACAACACCCACAGCATGCTCTGAAGGCATGGGGACAATACCCACAGCATCCTCTGCAGGCATAGGGGCAGTACCCTCAGCATCTTCTACAGGCATAGGAACAACACACACCGCACCTTCTACAGGCATGGGGAAAATACACCCACAGCATCTTCTACTGGCATGGGGACAACACCGACAGCATCCTCTGCAGGCATAGGGGCAGCATCAACAGGCATAGGGACAACAATCACAGCATCTTCTACAAGCATGGGAAGAACACCCACAGCATCCTCTGAAGGCATGGGGACAACACCCACAGCATCTTCTGCAGGCATGGGGACAACACCCACAGCATCTTCTACAGGCATGGGGACAACACCCACAGCATCTGCTACAGGCATGGGGACAACACCCACAGCATCCTCTGCAGGCATGGGGGCAAAACACACAGCATCTCCTTCGGGCATGGGAAGAACACCCACAGCATCTTCTACAGGCATGGGAAGAACACCCACAGCATCTTCTACAGGCATGTGAAGAACACCCACAGCATGCTCTGCAGGCATGGTGACAACACCCACAGCATGCTCTGCAGGCATGGTGACAACACCCACAGCATGCTCTGCAGACATGGGGACAACACCCACAGCACATTCTACAGGCATGGGGACAACACCCACAGCACCTTCTCCTGGCATGGGGGAGCACGCACAGCACCTTCCACAGACATGAGGGCAACACCCTCAGCATCCTCTGCAGGCATGGGGACAACACTCACAGCATCTACTACAGGCATATGGACAACACATACAGCACCTTTTACAGGCATAGGGAGAACACATACAGCATCTTCTACAGGTATGGTGACAACACCCACAACACCTTTTACAGGCACAGGGACAACACCCACAGCATCCTCTGCAGGCATGGGAAGAACACCCACGGCATGCTCCGCAGGCAAGGGGACAACACCCACAGCATCTTCTACAGGCATGGGAAGAACACCCACAGCATGCTCTGGAGGCATGGGGACAACACCCACAGCATGCTCTGTAGACATGGGGACAACACCCACAGCACATTCTACAGGCATGGGGACAACACCCACAGCACATTCTACAGGCATGGGGGAGCATGCACAGCACCTTCCACAGACATGATGGCAACACCCACAGCATCCTCTGCAGGCATGGGGACAACACTCACAGCATGTACTACAGGCATATGGACAACACATACAGAACCTTTTACAGGCATAGGGACAACACATACAGCACCTTCTACAGGTATGGGGACAACACCCACAGCACCTTTTACAGGCATTGGGACAACACCCACAGCATGCTCTTCAGTCATGGGGACAATACCCACAGCATCCTCTGCAGGCATAGGGACAATACCCACAGCACCTTCTACGGGCATAGGGACAACACCTACAGCATGTACAGGGATAGAGACAACACCCACAGCAACTTCTACAGACATATTGACAACACCCACATCATCTTCTACAGACATAGGAATAAGACCCACAGCACCTTCTACAGGCATAGGGACAACACATACAGCACCTTCGACAGGCATGGGAGAACACCAAAAGCATCTTCTACTGGCATGAGGACAAACACCCACAGCATGCTCTGCAGCCATGGGGATAATACCCACAACATCCTCTGCAGGCATAGGGACATCACGCACAGCATCCTCTGCTGGCTTGGGGACACCACCCACAACACCTTCTACAGGCATAAGGACAAAACCTGCCTCACCTTCTACAGGCATAGGGACAACACCCATTGCACCTTCTACAGGCATAGGGACAACACCCATAGCACCGTCAAGAGGCATAGGGACAACACCCACAGCACCTTCTACAGGCATGGGGACAATACCCACAGCATCTTCTACAGGCATGGGGACACCACCCACAGCACCTTCTACAGACATAGGGACAACACACACAGCATCCTCTACAGGTATGTGGACAACACCAAACTGAAGAAATAGTGACACCTAGGTGGACTTAATCACTGCGCCACCCATCAAGTCACGAAATAGGTCTTTCTACACCAATATTGCCCACATCAAATGGCCAGCTGCCAAGTGGTCATACAACATACATAATAGAGCACTAGTGACGAGAGGCAACACCCACAGCATGCTCTGCAGGCATGGGGACACTCCCCACAGCATCCTCTGTAGTCACAGGAGCAATACCTACAGCATCTACAGGCATAGGGACAACACTCACAGCATATTCTACAGGTATGGGCACAACACCTACAGCATCCTCTGTAGGCATGGGGACAACTCCCTCAGCATCCTCTGCAGGCATGGGGACACCACCCACAGCACCTTCTACAGGCATGGGGACACCACCCACAGCACCTTCTACAGGCATAAGGACAAAACCCGCCTCACTTTCTACAGGCATAAGGACAACACCCTCAGCTTCTTCTACAGGCATCGAGACAACACCCACAGCACCTTCTATGAGCATGGGGACAACACCCACAGTACCTTCTTCAGGCATGGGACCTACACTCACAGCACCTTCAAGAGGCATGGGGACAACACCCACAATACCTTCTACAGGCATAAGGAGAAATCCGTCTCACCTTCTGCAGGCATGAGGACAACACCCACAGCATCTTCTACAGGCATATGCACAACATCCACAGCCCCCTCTATAGGATTGGGGGACAACACCCACAGCACCTCTACAGGCATGGGGACAACACTAACACCATCTTTTACGGGTATAGGGACAACACCCACAGCACCTTCTACAGATATGTGGAGAACACCCACAGCATCTTATACAGGCATAGGGACAACACCCACAGCTTGGGGACAACACCCACAGCATCCTCTGCAGGCATAGGGACAACACACATGGCACCTTCTACAGCCATGGGAGAACACCAACAGCATCTTCTACTGGCATGGGGACAACACCCACAGCATGCTCTGCAGGCATAGGGACAACACACGTGGCACCTTCTACAGGCATGGGAGAACACCAACAGCACCTTCTACTGGCATGGGGACAACACCCACAGCATGCTTTAGAGGCATGGGGACAATACCCACAGCATCCTCTGCAGGCTTAGGGACGACACCCACAGCATCCTCTGCAGGCTTAGGGACGACACCCACAGCATCCTCTGCAGGCTTAGGGACGACACCCACAGCATCCTCTGCAGGCATGGGGACATCACCCACAGCACCTTCTACAGGCATAAGGACAAATCCCGCCTCACCTTCTACAGGCATAAGGACAACACCCACAGCTTCTTCTACAGGCATAGGGACAACATCCACAGCAACTTCTACGAGCATGGGGACAACACCCACAGCACCTTCTATAGGAATGGGAACAACACCCACAGCACCTTCAAGAGGCATGGGGAGAACACCCACAGCACCTTTTACAGGCATAAGGCAAAATCCGCCTCACCTTCTGCAGGCATGGGGACAACACCCACAGCATCTTCTACTGGCATGGGGACAACACCCACAGCATTCTTTGCAGGCATAGGGGCAGTACCTACAGCATCTACGGGTATAGGGACAACAATCACAGCATGTTCTGCAGGCATGGGGACAACACCCACAGCATGTTCTGCAGGCATGGGGACAACACCCACAGCATGTTCTGCAGGCATGGGGACAACATCCACAGCATCTTCTGCAGGCATGGGGACAACACCCACAGCATCTTCCACAGGCATGGGAACAACACCCACAGCATCCTCTGCAGGCATGGGGACAACACCCACAGCATCTTCCACAGGCATGGGAACAACACCCACAGCATCTTCTGCAGGCATGGGACGAACACCCACAGCATCTTCTACAAGCATGGGAAGAACACCCACAGCATCCTCTGAAGGCATGGGGACAACACCCACAGCATACTCGGCAGGCATGGGGACAACACCCACAGCATGCTCAGCAGACATGGGGACAACACCAACAGCACATTCTACAGGCATGGGGACAACACCCACAGCACCTTCTCCTGGCATGTTGGGGAGCACGCACAGCACTTTCCACAGATATGAGGGAAACACCCACAGCAGGCATGGGGACAACACTCACAGCATCTACTACAGGCATACGGACAACACATACAGCAACTTTTACAGGCATAGGGACAACACATACAGCACCTTCTACAGGTATGGTGACATCACCCACAACACCTTCTACAGGCATAGGGACAACACCTACAGCACCTTCTACAGGCATGGGAACACACCCACAGCATGCTCTGCAGGCATGGGGACAATACCCACAACATCCTCTGCAGGCATGGGGACAACACCCACAGCACCTTCTATAGGCATAGGGAGAACACATACAACGCCTTCTACAGGCATAGGGACAACACATACAACGCCTTCTACAGGCATAGGGACAACACATACAACGCCTTCTACAGGCATAGGGACAACACCTACAGCATGTACAGGGATAGGGACAACACCCACAGCATCTTCTACAGGCATATTGACAACACCCACAGCATCTTCTACAGACATAGGGATAACACCCACAGCATCTTCTACAGGCATAGGGACCACACATACAGCACCTTCTACAGGCATGGGAGAACACCAACAGCATCTTCTACTGGCATGGGGACAACACCCACAGCATGCTCTGCAGGCCAAGTCAAGTCAAGGAAAGCTTTATTCGGCTGCTTTTTAAGACAAACATAAAAGCACATAAAAAATACATTTCATAATATTTACAGTAATATGACAATAAAACACAATTCATATTGTGCAAGGTGCTACAAATACAACTCATTGATTTAAGCATTTCCTAATTTGAAGCACCTTCTTTAAAAACTTAGCTAATCTCCACGCTATATGCTAATTTTCCAATAGCTGGGGTAAAAACATGGCTGGACGACACTGCCTAAGGCCTGAATCTTTTAAAAAAGGAATAATCCAAACTTTCCTTGGCTCTGTATAAAATTTACAAAATAAGACTATGTGCATGGTAGTTTGAACAGAAATTTTATCACAGGGACATGGTGACAAATCATGCGACCAATCATTCATTTTCAGTAATTACACTAATCTGTATACATTTCCCAGTCTGAGCCTAGTTAGAAGGAAACTATCGAATGTTCCGGGTACAAAAGATAGGTAGTAGCTGATGTTGCCTCACACTAGTTTTAGGGGTTTCCCCTACCATTCTGATAGCTTCCAGTAACTGGAGACCCTCTTTTTTTAAGATCTTTCTAGGGATCTCCAGCATAGATGTTGGATTTGAAAAATATTCTGGATGGCCCAGATCATTCATGAAATCATGGACGAATCTAATCCAAGGGATCTTTAAAGCCCCCTCTAACCTTAGAGTGTCTTGCAAAATCTCCCTATTTAACCTAGTATGATCTTTACACCAAACTCTATGCCACAAGAGTATTGGCTCTAATTTTATAAGATCAGCTATATAGTGAAGGCCCAACTCTTCATGGCAGACAAACGAGGAAGTACTCGCAGGTACGGAAAGAATATACCTTAAAAAGGTATTTTCAACTATTTGTAGCGGGATAGTATTAGCGAAACCCCACACCCCTGCCCCATAAGTTGCTATTGTAATACATTTTGCTTTGTATATTTGCAGGAGTTCTGGGGTGGTTTCCTGCCTAGTTTTTTGGCAAAAGTTACTAGGGCTGGTGTAGATCTAGAGAATGCCAGTTTTTTAGCAGATACGGTGGAAACCCATGAATCATGCTGATTGAATAATATACCCAGGTAGGAAAAATTTCTAGTTGAAAGTAACTTCTTCCCGTCTACAAACATTTCTCGTGTCTTCTGAGTCCCTTGTCTGCATCTCATGACATAAGTCTTAGAGATGTTGGTGTTAAGGCCTAAGTCCTTTATAAAATCACTGAACGTATCCAAGACTTTCTGGAGGCCGTTTTGAGTGCGTGCCATTAGCACAGCATCATCCGCATAGAGAAGTGCGGGTATAAACCGGCCGCCAGCTTGAGGAAAGTCTTTACCCTTCAAGAGTAATGCTTCTCCTAGTCCATTAATGTAAAGGTTAAAAAGAAAAGGGGCTAGCACGCAGCCTTGTCTGACCCCTCTCCTAATGGGAAAGGCCAGAGTGCATTCGCCCCTCAAACCATACCGAACACTTGCGGTAACTCCACTGTACAACCGCCTTAACAAAACAACAATTTGGGGATCAACCCCTACCGTCTCGAGGATCTCCCACAGCCTGTTATGTCTAACAGAATCAAAGGGCGCGGTGAGGTCCACGAAGGCCAAAAAAAGACTCCCTTTTTTTGCTCTGGTATACTTGCCCACTAGGATGGACAAATTCAAACTCTGTTCAATTGTGCCAAGCCCGGCACGAAATCCATACTGCAAGTCTGATATGATCTGGGTGTCTTCTGCCCAATCTTGAAGGCGCTCCAGGATGACCCTCCCTACCACTTTAACCATGGAGTCCAGGAGGGAGATGGGTCTAGAACACCCTGAATTCTGACGATCCCCCTTTTTGTAGATTGGGATTATTATTGATTGCACCCAGGTCTGGGGAAATGATGACTTAATACTAACGTTGATACCTTGGGTTAAATAGGCCCCCATAAAGAAACATTTAATTTAAACATATCAACTGGGACCCCATCGGGTCCAGGGGCTTTGCCAGCCAGGCTGAGTGCCAGTGCTCTGTTCACCTCTTCCAAGGTTATTTTCAAGTCAACCCGGTCGCTATTACTTGTATTAATATCAGCCATTTGCCACCCCGAATTTCCTTGCTCACTGTACACTTTGGATAAATGACTAATCCAGGTTTCTTCTAAGATTGCCAATTCAACAGAAGATAAAAAGGGGGTCCTCAAAACCTTCCAGAACGCTGTGTTATCTTTCTGCTGGGCCGCGCAATGAAGGGAGTCCCAAGCTTCATTTCGTAGAGTGTGCTTCCTTTCTTTAATGGCCCCTCTGTATTCCGCTCTAGCCGGCCTTATTTTAGACGATGATCTAGGCTGTCTGTGCAGTTCTTTTTTTAATGTAGCATAAGTACTAGTGCACTTTCTGTCAAACCACCCAGAGGTTTTCAATGTATTACTTTGCTGAACCCTCAGCAAGTTTTTGACCTCCCTGGAGATATCATTAAAAGAGTGTACTATAGCAGCGTCAGAGGCTGACTCACTCAAGCAGATGTCTAATGCAGACTTACAGTTCACTATCACTTTTTTGGTCGATAAATCAGCGTCTACATTAGCCCACTTTAAAGTATAACCATTTGTTTTACTCAATACTATTTTCCCAAGCACTCGAGTTGGTAAGTTAGATTTTTTAGATCTATGAGTGGGTAGCTTGAGTAGTAAAGAAAGGGGGAAATGATCACTTAAGCTAATGTCTCCTACCATAAAAGAGAGAAACATATGTGCATGAGAGCGTGAGGTGAATAGAAAGTCAATCGTGGTTGCAAACCCTCTCCCATTAAAAGTGTGTGGCATACAATATGGGTTGGCCAATAGTTCGTTAGCGTAGCCAAGATCTAGTGTAGAGATAAGCTTGTTAAACAAGTCCCCCACCCTTGAATGACAGAAGTGGGTACTACTCTCTTCATTTGACATCCCGCACATTCTATCATCACTATGATTACACAGAACACAGTTAAAATCCCCCACCAACATTATCATTGTATCTTTGGCATTCCCCAAGCATATGGCCTTCAAGGCCTCCATCATGTCCTTTATCACTGGTCCAAGACCGTCCTGAGCAGCATTGTTATAAAAATGAATCAGGATAATGCGATGGGTTGCATTTAATACTAATTCAACAAAATGGTAGTGACAATCCCCTGTGTGAAAAGTAATATTGTTTAAGGTCAGCTTGTTGGAAACATATGTACAGATACCCCCTTTTGGTCTTCCACCCAGACCCTTCACTGCCTGGGTATGGAAGGTCTTAAAACCATTTATGTGGAGGGGTACAACTACCCAAGTTTCCTGCAGACTTAAGATATCAATCTTCTCAATAAATTTGGCCCATACAGGATTCTGTAACTTAGTGCGTAAGCCTGATATATTCCAAGAGGTGACGGTACAAGTATTAGTACCCGGCAAGGGCGAAGGGCTGCCTGAAGTCAGCATAGCAGCAGTGGGTGAGTCCATACTAGATAGCGCAAGTAGTCCAGTAGAATGCTCATGTTGTTCCGATAAGGGAACCAAATTTGCATAACAACCTCCCTCGCCTAAATGTTCTTTTATGCACACTGGAGATAAAACTCCTTCTGGTTCTTCCAGTATATGTATACCAGCATTCGTGGCCGGGTCTAGAGGACTAATAGCTCTGTGCTCTACCAACCCACCCTCCCTGTCAACAGGAGATACCAGTCAATCAACCTCATCCAGACTGTAAAGAGGGTCAAAGAAGTTGTGTATTGGGACGTCATATCTCTGCTGTAGTGGGCCTGAGATGTTTCCTACTTTAGGGGGATACTGTAATGCCAGGGGGGGTTGATAAAAGAAACCCAGGGGGACCACACTTAACCCCCTCCTTCTAACCGGGCAGTGACTAGTCATATCCAGTATGTTTCTGACCAAGTTCTGCAGGCATGGGGACAACACCCACAGCATCCTCTGCAGGCATGGGGACATCACCCACAGCACCTTCTACAGGCATGGGGACATCACCCACAGCACCTTCTACAGGCATAGGGACAACACCCACAGCATCCTCTGCAGGCATAGGGACAACACCCACAGCACCTTCTACAGGCATAAGGACAAAACCCGCCTCACCTTCTGCAGGCATAAGGACAACACCCACAGCATCCTCTGCAGGCATAGGGACAACACCCACAGCATCCTCTGCAGGCATAGGGACAACACCCACAGCATCCTCTGCAGGCATGGGGACAACACCCACAGCACCTTCTACAGGCATAAGGACAAAACCCACCTCACCTTCTACAGGCATTAGGACAACACCCACAGCTTCTTCTACAGGCATTGCGACAACAGTCACGGCAACTTCTACGAGCATGGGAACAACACCAACAGCACCTTCAAGAGGCATAAGGCGAAATCCGCCGCACCTTCTGCAGGCATGGGGACAATACCCACAGCATCCTCTGCAGGCATAGGGACAACACACACAGCACCTTCTACTGGCATAAGGACAAAACCCGCCTCACCTTCTACAGGCATAAGGACAACACCCACAGCTTCTTCTACAGGCATAGGAACAACACCCATGACACCTTCTAGAGGCATAGGGTCTACGGGCCCGATTCACAGAACTAACTTACGACAAAATCCTAAACTTACTACCATTTTGGTATTCACAGAATGAACTTACTCATTTTGGTATTCACAGAAGACACTTACACATTTTGTGTAACTTACACATTTTGTGTAACTTACTCATTTTGTGTAACTTACTCATTTTGTGTAACTTACTCATTTTGTGTAACTTACTCATTTTGTGTAACTTACTCATTTTGTGTAACTTACTCATTTTGGTATTCACAGAAGGCACTTACTCATTGATGAGTAAGTGCCTTCTGTGAATACCAAAATGAGTAAGTTAAATCTGTGAATACCAAAATTGTTGTAAGTTCATTCTGTGAATACCCAAATGTGTAAGTTCATTCTGTGAATACCAAAATTGTTGTAAGTTCATTCCTTGAATACCCAAATGTGTAAATTCATTCTGTGAATACCCAAATGTGTAAGTTCATTCTGTGAATACCCAAATGTGTAAATTCATTCTGTGAATACCCAAATGTGTAAGTTCATTCTGTGAATACCAAAATTGTTGTAAGTTTAGGATTTTGACGTAAGTTAGTTCTGTGAATCAGGCCCAACACCCATAGCAGCTTCAAGAGGCATTGGGATAACACATACAACACCTACAGGCATAGGGACAACACCTACAGCATGTACAGGGATAGGGAGAACACCCACAGCATCGTCTACAGGCTGGTCTTATCACCCGTAAACCGTATCTTCTACCGGGTCAATGGCGGCACTTGTGTCACCTTCCTCGGTCTTCTGTATTGTATAACCTATCACTTAAAGCAGTGACGGGGGGTTGGAAATAGCGCCCATGCAGCCTTTATATCACACAGCACTAATCGCAAGTGTCAGGAAAGAAGAGTCCGCGAGTCTCAGGAGAGGTGATCGGAAGAGAGGATGGGACAATGACGGCCATGAAAAGTGCCATGTCAGAAGCCGAGATCTAAACAGGTTCATGGAATACAGAGGGTCGGACCAGAAAGTATCAAGAGATGGTGCGAGGAAAAAAGAGACTCTCGACAGATCAGAGCGAAACAGAAAGAATGAGCGAGCGTTCAGAGGGGAGACGGCAAGAAAGGTAAACAGTGATCCCTGTGAGCTCACCTCTTGCAGAAATGTGTGTGTGTGACCCTCAAGTGGCAGGCTTGGGCATCAAGAAGGCAGTGTGTCAGCGCAGCTGCCGCGGTGATCTGCCGTTCCTTTTCGTTTCACAAGTGTTGGCCACCGTATCAAAGCTTATCAGGTCAATGCACCTGTTGCAATGATCTAACCTTGAGTTTACACGCTACTGAGAAGGCTTCGACATAACTCGTCGGATTAACCCACCTGCTGCAGAGATCTGTGTGTAACTGTCATGTCATAGATCAGATAACTTTTAGGATAGCTCATTTGGTTATCGCACCTGCTGGGGATCTCTTTCTATCTCATGTAGAACACAGAGTGGTGGATTGCTAACACAGCACACGTGCTGCAGAGATCTGTGTGTAACGGTCATGTCATAGATCAGATAACTTTTAGGATAGCTCATTTGGTTATCGCACCTGCTGGGGATCTCTTTCTTTCTATCTCATGTAGATCACAGCGTGGTGGATCGCTAACACAGCACAAGTGCTGCAGAGATCCGTGTGTGACTGTCATGTCCTAGATCAGATAACTTTTAGGATAGCCCATTTATTTATCGCACCTGCTGGGGATCTCTTTCTATCTCATGTAGATCACAGCTGGTGGATTGCTGACCCAGCACAAGTGCTGCAGAGATCTGTGTGTGACTGTCATGTCCTAGATCAGATAACTTTTAGGATAGCTCATGTGGTTATCGCACCTGCTGGGGATCTCTTTCTTTCTATCTCATGTAGATCACAGCTGGTGGATTGCTGACCCAGCACACGTGCTGCAGAGATCCGCGTGTAGTGCGCACTGCCCTGTTTTGAGACGGACTCTAAGAAAGCCAGCCGAGCAGGTTAGAGTTCCTGTTGCCATTAACTGCGTGTAGGCTTCCGGCCATGGGTTCAGATCCCAGCAAGCTGGTTAGGAAGGTTAGCTTACTTGTAGTTCTGGGTAAGATCATCAGGTCAACGGTTACGATCCAGTAAGACAGCTCAATCTGTTAATGAACCTGCTGTAGAGATCACCATGTTACTTTCTGGCCCCCAAGACGCCTCGGCTGATTAGTGCCTCAGTTGTAAAACTCCGTGTATAACTCTCCTGTCTCAGACGAGTGCCTCTATCGTAGAGCGCGAGACGTGTAAACTTCTGGGCACAGACTGGAATCCGCACAGCATGTCACGGCGCCTCCAGCAGAGGTTTGTGTGACCTTCAGGTCGCAGGCTCGGTTCTTAGGGAGAGCTCAGCAGGTGTTTGGCGTGTAAATACCGCCAGGTTATTCACGTCTTCTACTTCTCGCCATCTTGCTTGATAGGCTCCGTTCTTGTGCCAGCCCTGCGGTCGCTCTCGTGCTGTTCATACATTGTATTCGTTGTGTGCATCATCTTGAGGACTACACTGAGCTACAATGTGTGTTCGTGTGGAACAGCTCAGCGCTTATAGCAGGTGTAGAGAGGATTGTTTGTAACCCTCTTACGTTCTGACCGGTGTCCCCAAAAGCCATCTCACCCCCTTCAAATGATTCTACACTCTGCAGCGCGGTTCGTCGGAGGGCCCGAAAGAAAAGACAGCATTACCCCCATGCTGACCACTCTCCAGGGGCTGCCAACTGAAGCAGGGGCTGTCTACAAGTCTGCCCGGCCCGCCTAACCCATACAGCCCTACCTGGCGGATACACTCATCGGGCGGCCCCAGACCATAGCGTGCACCGAGCAGGGTTTTAGAATAGCATGTGGGCGCTGCTGTAAGTGGGCCGGGGCTCACACGTACTCAGTACCCGCACTTGCTTCATTTGAAAAGGGGGGGGGGGGCGCACTTCTTAGCGGAGATGCAAAACTTTCACTCGGAGTACCCATACTCCTCAGTAGCAGACAGGTACTCAGAGCCCAAGAGAGGTGGAGAGACCGACAATTAATTAAAGACATAGAAATACTTTTCGACCAACGAGACACATAAAACATTATTACAACAAAAAACAGCCAAACAAGTAAAAGAACCATAAAAACAGTACATGGACTGTGAACGTTCAAATGTACTCGACATAGACGCGAGCTACTCTAGTGGTTCGAAGAGGTCTGACGCTATGGGTTCAGTTCTAACCTTCCTCAGTTTACAGCACTGTGTGATCTTGGGCAGGTCGTTGTGTACCCCCACCCTTTAGTTGGATAGGAGCAGATTGACCACAAGGTGCGAGCTACACAAGACAGAGCAGGTATTTTACGGTCTCACCTGTCTGAGCCTCGGTCTGCGCAGGTCTGTAAGAGAGGAGCTTTGTCAGGGCTGCGGAGCAGAGTCTGCGACCCCCTTCGCTTCTCTGGGGACCCGGGAAGGGTCCGGCTCGGCTCTCAGCCGCTCTTGGGGTTACTTGCAGCGGATCTTCACTGCGCGTTGGACGGTTCTGAGCAGCTCCTGCTCCGCAAACACCTTTTCACTCCAGAGGCTTCCCTCCAAGGGGGCGGGAGTCCGTCCACAGCCAGTGATGCAGGAGGCTCTTAACCCTTTCAGATCTCAGCCCCCACCCGGCAGAGATTGGGAAAACACACGTGGCAGGTACAGGGGAGTAACCATAGAGTGGGAGGAAAACGCGGGACGGCCAGAGAGTGCAACAGCCGGGGAAATAGGGGAAAGTGCCACAGAGATTATTAAATCATCTTTCCATCACCAGGGCTTAAAAGGGCAAGTACTGTCGGTACCAGGGCCGGCTTTAGCGCTGGTGGCGCCCAGTGCGACAATGTTAGTTGGCGCCCCCCAATGACCACCTCCACCATGGATTCTCTCACTAGCACCCTTTAACAGTGACCATGTCTCCATAACCACTCTCTCAGATGCATTAAATTAGTTATATAGCGCCACTCATACCAGTAAAGGATGTCAGAGTACTTTGCATCACACACACATTATACAGAGACAATCAAGCATACGTGTGTACATCAGCTTAGAGGAAATGTTACATTAGCCAAAGGACTAAAAGTGAGTCACATGTCATCCATACTGGTAGGCAGTATAGTTTAGGAGTGCTTGGTGTGGAGAAGCACAAACTCAGAGTCGAAAAAGAAACAGCATAGTTTGGAGTTTTCTTTAATAATAAGAATCGATTTCTATCCAAATTAACCCTTTTTGCAACATTAATTTATGCTCTAATGTATACTTTGCAGTGTGTATGCAGTTCTATGATGAAAGTTAATAGCTCACTGTTCTATTATAGGACTTTATGTTATAAATTGCAAGTAACAAAAGAATGTCTCTTTTAAAAGCAGTAACCTGCTGATCTATTTACATTATATGCACTCTGTAATCTACATGGTACACGTTCTTTGCCCAGGCATATTAACCCTCTGCACTACCTTCACATAAGTCAAAACATCAACTATACAAAACTTCAATCTCTCTCCAGGAAGAACATTAATCACAGGAGTTAACTTGACATTTTTGTGAGGCCTGGTAATTGCCGGAGTAAAGGAACGCGGCAGCAGGTGCTTTAAAAACATAAACTTGCAAATACATCGCCCCCAGGAAGCCAGCACCCGGTGCGGTGGCACCGGTCGCACTGCCCTAGAGCCGGCCCTGGTCGGTACCGAGTACCTGCCGCACCGCTTTCATTCCAAAAGGACAGTACCGGTACTTCTTAGCAGGAGCCAGTGCAATCCATTTATTTGGAGAATAGGCCCCTTCTCAGAAGTAAACAGGTACTCTGAGACAGCGAGTACCTCCATTTCTTAGGTCTCGGCCTGGCGTTTGGAGCGTGCATGCGCTCCTCGCCTGCGAGAGCTAAAGTAAAGGAGTATGAAGAAGGGGACTTTAATCCACGCCCCTGTGTCTCGACCATTTGCAATTGGCTTAGGTCATGATTAATGTTTTTTCCGTGCTTTTGGTTTGCTGGCTGTCACTTTTGTTGACGTCCTTGCAGTTTTGTGATGCCGCCCATCGTGACAAGCACATCTGGTTTCACTCAGCCCATGTGACAGCCTGCAAACCAAAAGTACGGAAAAAACATTAATCACGACCTAAGCCAATTCGTGAGCGTTTTTTTTCTCTTTGTGCTTCACAGCCCTCCTGAAGAATTTTCTTATCTGCTTGTTAAATAAAAAAGCAGATAAGAAAAAGTCTTCACAACAGTGAGGGTTTTATTGTACTTCATGCCATGTGAGGTGGGGGTGATAAATCAATATCCATGCTTGCAAAGTGTGTGGTGTTTCATTTACAAAGGTGAGCAAGCGGCATCACTACAAGCCTGATAAAGTCAAAATACATTTCAAGTTGTCAAAATAACTCACACATGGGCACGTGCACGGTGTCTCTTCAGTCTTCACTTTCACTTGGCACAATCCAAAAATGTGTGTTGTAAGTCCGTATGATGTACTTTGATGTTTAAAACGATTCTGGGGAGGGATGAGGAAGGGTGGCACTGGAAGGGTTCAATACCAGTTACATGGGTGCTTTCTTTCTAGTATTACGTTTTGTTGTTAACTAATAGTTGTATGAATCTTTATGCTTATTTCTCTCCGCAGCCATTTCTTACACCGGGCTTGTATTGTTGCATTTGCATTTCTTTATTTATGTAATTATTTTGGAGCCCGGTCCGCTAACTTTAGCGGCCGCGCTTCAGGTCAGCAGAGCTGCTTTAGAGGAAGAGAACCAGGTCAGCAGAGCTGTTGTAGAGCCAGAGAACCAGGTCAGCAGAGGTGCTGTAGAGCCAGAGAACCAGGTCAGCAGAGCTGCTCTAGAGCCAGAGAACCAGGCCAGCAGAGCTGCTTTAGAGCCAGAGAACCAGGTCAGCAGAGCTACTCTAGAGCCAGAGAACCAGGTCAGCAGAGCTGCTGTAGAGCCATAGAACCAGGTCAGCAGAGCTACTCTAGAGCCATAGAACCAGGTCAGCAGAGCTGCTGTAGAGCCGGAGAACTAGGTCAGCAGAGCTGCTTTAGAGCCAGAGAACCAGGTCAGCAGAGCTACTCTAGAGCCAGAGAACCAGGTCAGCAGAGCTGCTGTAGAGCCAAAGAACCAGGTCAGCAGAGCTACTCTAGAGCCAGAGAACCAGGTCAGCAGAGCTGCTGAAGAGCCATAGAACCAGGTCAGCAGAGCTGCTTTGGAGCCAGAGAACCAGGTCAGCAGAGCTACTCTAGAGCCAGAGAACCAGGTCACCAGAGCTGCTCTAGAGGCAGAGAACCAGGTCAGCAGAGTTGCTGTAGAGCCAGAAAACCAGGTCAGCAGAGCTACTCTAGAGCCAGAGAACCAGGTCAGCAGAGCTGCTGTAGAGCCATAGAACCAGGTCAGCAGAGCTGCTTTAGAGCCAGAGAACCAGGTCAGCAGAGCTGTTGTAAAGCCATAGAACCAGGTCAGGAGAGCTGCTTTAGAGCCAGAGAACCAGGTCAGCAGAGCTACTCTAGAGCCATAGAACCAGGTCAGCAGAGCTGCTTTAGAGCCAGAGAACCAGGTCAGCAGAGCTGCTCTAGAGGCAGAGAACCAGGTCAGCAGAGCTGCTCTAGAGGCAGAGAACCAGGTCAGCAGAGCTGCTCTAGAGGCAGAGAACCAGGTCAGCAGAGCTGCTGTAGAGCCAGAGAACCAGGTCAGCAGAGCTGCTGTAGAGCCAGAGAACCATTTCAGCAGAGCTGCTGTAGAGCCAGAGAACCAGGTCAGCAGAGCTACTCTAGAGGCAGAGAACCAGGTCAGCAGAGCTGCTGTAGAGCCACAGAACCAGGTCAGCAGAGCTACTCTAGAGCCAGAGAACCAGGTCAGCAGAGCTGCTGTAGAGCCATAGAACCGGGTCAGCAGAGCTGCTTTAGAGCCAGAGAACCGGGTCAGCAGAGCTGCTCTAGAGGCAGAGAACCAGGTCAGCAGAGCTGCTGTAGAGCCAGAGAACCAGGTCAGCAGAGCTACTCTAGAGCCAGAGAACCACGTCAGCAGAGCTGCTGTAGAGCCATAGAACCAGGTCAGCAGAGCTGCTTTAGAGCCAGAGAACCAGGTCAGCAGAGCTGTTGTAGAGCCAGAGAACCAGATCAGCAGAACTGCTGTAGAGCCATAGAACCAGGTCAGCAGAGCTGCTGTAGAGCCAGAGAACCAGGTCAGCAGAGCTGCCGTAGAGCCATAGAACCAGGTCAGCAGAGCTGCTTTAGAGCCAGAGAACCAGGTCATCAGAGCTACTCTACAGCCAGAGAACCAGGTCAGCAGAGCTGCTGTAGAGCCAAAGAACCAGGTCAGCAGAGCTGGTTTGGAGCCAGAGAACCAGGTCAGCAGAGCTACTTTAGAGCCAGAGAACCAGGTCAGCAGAGCTGTTGTAGAGCCAGAGAACCAGGTCAGCAGAGCTGCTTTGGAGCCAGAGAACCAGGTCAGCAGAGCTACTCTAAAGCCAGAGAACCAGGTCAGCAGAGCTGCTCTAGAGGCAGAGAACCAGGTCAGCAGAGCTGCTGTAGAGCCAGAGAACCAGGTCAGCAGAGCTATTCTAGAGCCAGAGAACCAGGTCAGCAGAGCTGCTGTAGAGCCATAGAACCAGGTCAGTAGAGCTGCTTTAGAGCCAGAGAACCAGGTCAGCAGAGCTGTTGTAGAGCCATAGAACCAGGTCAGCAGAGCTGCTTTAGAGCCAGAGAACCAGGTCAGCAGAGCTACTCTAGAGCCATAGAACCAGGTCAGCAGAGCTGCTTTAGAGCCAGAGAACCAGGTCAGCAGAGCTGCTCTAGAGGCAGAGAACCAGGTCAGCAGAGCTGCTCTAGAGGCAGAGAACCAGGTCAGCAGAGCTGCTCTAGAGGCAGAGAACCAGGTCAGCAGAGCTGCTGTTGAGCCAGAGAACCAGGTCAGCAGAGCTGCTGTAGAGCCAGAGAACCAGGTCAGCAGAGCTGCTGTAGAGCCAGAGAACCAGGTCAGCAGAGATACTCTAGAGCCAGAGAACCAGGTCAGCAGAGCTGCCGTAGAGCCACAGAACCAGGTCAGCAGAGCTACTCTAGAGCCAGAGAACCAGGTCAGCAGAGCTACTGTAGAGCCATAGAACCAGGTCAGCAGAGCTGCTTTAGAGCCAGAGAACCAGGTCAACAGAGCTGTTGTAGAGCCATAGAACCAGGTCAGCAGAGCTGCTTTAGAGCCAGAGAACCAGGTCAGCAGAGCTACTCTAGAGCCATAGAACCAGGTCAGCAGAGCTGCTTTAGAGCCAGAGAACCAGGTCAGCAGAGCTGCTCTAGAGGCAGAGAACCAGGTCAGCAGAGCTGCACTAGAGGCAGAGAGCCAGGTCAGCAGAGCTGCTCTAGAGGCAGAGAACCAGGTCAGCAGAGCTGCTGTAGAGCCAGAGAACCAGGTCAGCAGAGCTGCTGTAGAGCCAGAGAACCATTTCAGCAGAGCTGCTGTAGAGCCAGAGAACCAGGTCAGCAGAGCTACTCTAGAGCCAGAGAACCAGGTCAGCAGAGCTGCTGTAGAGCCATAGAACCGGGTCAGCAGAGCTGCTTTAGAGCCAGAGAACCGGGTCAGCAGAGCTGCTCTAGAGGCAGAGAACCAGGTCAGCAGAGCTGCTGTAGAGCCAGAGAACCAGGTCAGCAGAGCTACTCTAGAGCCAGAGAACCACGTCAGCAGAGCTGCTGTAGAGCCATAGAACCAGGTCAGCAGAGCTGCTTTAGAGCCAGAGAACCAGGTCAGCAGAGCTGTTGTAGAGCCAGAGAACCAGATCAGCAGAACTGCTGTAGAGCCAGAGAACCAGGTCAGCAGAGCTGCTGTAGAGCCAGAGAACCAGGTCAGCAGAGCTGCCGTAGAGCTAGAGAACCAGGTCAGCAGCTGCTGTAGAGTCATCGAACCAGGTCAGCAGAGCTGCTGTAGAGCCATCGAACCAGGTCAGCAGAGCTGCTGTAGAGCCATCGAACCAGGTCAGCAGAGCTGCTGTAGAGCCATCAAACCAGGTCAGCAGAGCTGCTGTAGAGCCAGAGAACCAGGTCAGCAGAGCTACTCTAGAGCCATAGAACCAGGACAGCAGAGCTGCTTTAGAGCCAGAGAACCAGGTCAGCAGAGCTGCTCTAGAGGCAGAGAACCAGGTCAGCAGATCTTCTCTAGAGGCAGAGAACCAGGTCAGCAGAGCTGCTCTAGAGGCAGAGAACCAGGTCAGCAGAGCTGCTGTTGAGCCAGAGAACCAGGTCAGCAGAGCTGCTGTAGAGCCAGAGAACCAGGTCATCAGAGCTACTCTAGAGCCAGAGAACCAGGTCAGCAGAGCTGCTGTAGAGCCACAGAACCAGGTCAGCAGAGCTACTCTAGAGCCAGATAACCAGGTCAGCAGAGCTGCTGTAGAGCCATAGAACCGGGTCAGCAGAGCTGCTATAGAGCCAGAGAACCAGGTCAGCAGAGCTGCTCTAGAGCCATAGAACCAGGTCAGCAGAGCTGCTTTAGAGCCAGAGAACCAGGTCAGCAGAGCTGTTGTAGAGGCAGAGAACCAGGTCAGCAGAGCTACTCTAGAGCCAGAGAACCAGGTCAGCAGAGCTGCTGTAGAGCCATAGAACCGGGTCAGCAGAGCTGCTATAGAGCCAGAGAACCGGGTCAGCAGAGCTGCTCTAGAACCATAGAACCAGGTCAGCAGAGCTGCTTTAGAGCCAGAGAACCAGGTCAGCAGAGCTGTTGTTGAGCCAGAGAACCAGGTCAGCAGAGCTGCTGTAGAGCCAGAGAACCAGGTCAGCAGAGCTGCTGTAGAGCCAGAGAACCAGGTCAGCAGCTGCTGTAGAGCCAGAGAACCAGGTCAACAGAGCTGCTGTAGAGCCAGAGAACCAGGTCAGCAGAGCTGCTGTAGAGCCAGAGAACCAGGTCAGCGGAGCTGCTGTAGAGCCAGAGAACCAGGTCAGCAGAGCTGCTGTAGAGCCACAGAACCAGGTCAGCAGAGCTACTCTAGAGCCAGAGAACCAGGTCAGCAGAGCTGCTGTAGAGCCATAGAACCGGGTCAGCAGAGCTGCTTTAGAGCCAGAGAACCGGGTCAGCAGAGCTGCTCTAGAGGCAGAGAACCAGGTCAGCAGAGCTGCTGTAGAGCCAGAGAACCAGGTCAGCAGAGCTACTCTAGAGCCAGAGAACCACGTCAGCAGAGCTGCTGTAGAGACATAGAACCAGGTCAGCAGAGCTGCTTTAGAGCCAGAGAACCAGGTCAGCAGAGCTGTTGTAGAGCCAGAGAAACAGATCAGCAGAACTGCTGTAGAGCCATAGAACCAGGTCAGCAGAGCTGCTGTAGAGCCAGAGAACCAGGTCAGCAGAGCTGCTGTAGAGCCATAGAACCAGGTCAGCAGAGCTGCTTTAGAGCCAGAGAACCAGGTCATCAGAGCTACTCTACAGCCAGAGAACCAGGTCAGCAGAGCTACTTTAGAGCCAGAGAACCAGGTCAGCAGAGCTGCTGTAGTGCCAGAGAACCAGGTCAGCAGAGCTGCTTTGGAGCCAGAGAACCAGGTCAGCAGAGCTACTCTAAAGCCAGAGAACCAGGTCAGCAGAGCTGCTCTAGAGGCAGAGAACCAGGTCAGCAGAGCTCCTGTAGAGCCAGAGAACCAGGTCAGCAGAGCTATTCTAGAGCCAGAGAACCAGGTCAGCAGAGCTGCTGTAGAGCCATAGAACCAGGTCAGTAGAGCTGCTTTAGAGCCAGAGAACCAGGTCAGCAGAGCTGTTGTAGAGCCATAGAACCAGGTCAGCAGAGCTGCTTTAGAGCCAGAAAACCAGGTCAGCAGAGCTACTCTAGAGCCATAGAACCAGGTCAGCAGAGCTGCTTTAGAGCCAGAGAACCAGGTCAGCAGAGCTGCTCTAGAGGCAGAGAACCAGGTCAGCAGAGCTGCTCTAGAGGCAGAGAACCAGGTCAGCAGAGCTGCTCTAGATGCAGAGAACCAGGTCAGCAGAGCTGCTGTTGAGCCAGAGAACCAGGTCAGCAGAGCTGCTGTAGAGCCAGAGAACCAGGTCAGCAGAGCTGCTGTAGAGCCAGAGAACCAGGTCAGCAGAGATACTCTAGAGCCAGAGAACCAGGTCAGCAGAGTTGCCGTAGAGCCACAGAACCAGGTCAGCAGAGCTACTCTAGAGCCAGAGAACCAGGTCAGCAGAGCTGCTGTAGAGCCATAGAACCGGGTCAGCAGAGCTGCTTTAGAGCCAGAGAACCGGGTCAGAAGAGCTGCTCTAGAGCCATAGAACCGGGTCAGCAGAGCTGCTTTAGAGCCAGAGAACCAGGTCAGCAGAGCTGCTGTAGAGCCAGAGAACCAGGTCAGCAAAGCTGCTGTAGAGCCAGAGAACCAGGTCAGCAGCTGCTGTAGAGCCAGAGAACCAGGTCAGCAGCTGCTGTAGAGCCAGAGAACCAGGTCAGCAGAGCTGCTTTAGAGCCAGAGAACCAGGTCAGCAGAGCTGTTGTAGAGCCAGAGAACCAGGTCAGCAGAGCTGCTGTAGAGCCAGAGAACCAGGTCAGCAGAGCTGTTGTAGAGCCAGAGAACCAGGTTAGCAGCTGCTGTAGAGCCAGAGAACCAGGTCAGCAGAGCTGCTGTAGAGCCAGAGAACCAGGTCAGCAGAGCTGCTGTAGAGCCAGAGAACCAGGTCAGCAGAGCTGCTGTAGAGCCAGAGAACCAGGTCAGCAGAGCTGCTGTAGAGCCAGAGAACCAGGTCAGCAGCTGCTGTAGAGCCAGAGAACCAGGTCAGCAGAGCTACTCTAGAGCCAGAGAACCAGGTCAGCAGAGCTGCTGTAGAGCCATAGAACCAGGTCAGCAGAGCTGCTTTAGAGCCAGTGAACTAGGTCAGCAGAGCTGTTGTCGAGCCAGAGAACCAGGTCCGCAGAGCTGCTGTAGAGCCAGAGAACCAGGTCAGCAGAGCTGCTGTAGAGCCAGAGAACCAGGTCAGCAGCTGCCGTAGAGCCATCGAACCAGGTCAGCAGAGCTGCTGTAGAGCCATCGAACCAGGTCAACAGAGCTGCTGTAGAGCCAGAGAACCAGGTCAGCAGAGCTGCTTTAGAGCCAGAGAACCAGGTCAGCAGAGCTACTCTAGAGCCAGAGAACCAGGTCAGCAGAGCTGCTTTAGAGCCAGAGAACCAGGTCAGCAGAGCTACTCTAGAGCCAGAGAACCAGGTCAGCAGAGCTGCTGTAGAGCCAGAGAACCAGGTCAGCAGAGCTACTCTAGAGCCAGAGAACCAGGTCAGCAGAGCTGCTGTAGAGCCATAGAACCAGGTCAGCAGAGCTGCTTTGGAGCCAGAGAACCAGGTCAGCAGAGCTACTCTAGAGCCAGAGAACCAGGTCAGCAGAGCTGCTCTAGAGGCAGAGAACTAGGTCAGCAGAGATGCTGTAGAGCCAGAAAACCAGGTCAGCAGAGCTACTCTACAGCCAGAGAACCAGGTCAACAGAGCTGCTGTAGAGCCATAGAACCAGGTCAGCAGAGCTGCTTTAGAGCCAGAGAACCAGGTCAGCAGAGCTGCTATAGAGCCAGAGAACCAGGTCAGCAGAGCTACTCTAGAGCCAGAGAACCAGGTCAGAAGAGCTGCTTTAAAGCCATAGAACCAGGTCATCAGAGCTGTTGTAGAGCCAGAGAACCAGATCAGCAGAACTGCTGTAGAGCCAGAGAACCAGGTCAGCAGAGCTGCTGTAGAGCCAGAGAACCAGGTCAGCAGAGCTGTTGTAGAGCCAGAGAACCAGGTCAGCAGAGCAGCTGTAGAGCCAGAGAACCAGGTCAGCAGAGCTGCTGTAGAGCCAGAGAACCAGGTCAGCAGCTGCTGTAGAGCCAGAGAACCAGGTCAGCAGAGCTGCTGTAGAGCCAGAGAACCAGGTCAGCAGAGCTGCTGTAGAGCCAGAGAACCAGGTCAGCAGTTGCTGTAGAGACATCGAACCAGGTCAGCAGAGCTGCGTTAGAGCCATCGAACCAGGTCAGCAGAGCTACTCTAGAGCCAGAGAACCAGGTCAGCAGAGCTGCTGTAGAGCCATAGAACCAGGTCACCAGAGCTGCTTTAGAGCCAGAGAACCAGATCAGCAGAGCTGTTGTAGAGCCAGAGAACCAGGTCCGAGGAGCTGCTGTAGAGCCAGAGAACCAGGTCAGCAGAGCTGCTGTAGAGCCAGAGAACCAGGTCAGCAGCTGCTGTAGAGCCATCGAACCAGGTCAGCAGAGCTGCCGTAGAGCCATCGAACCAGGTCAGCAGAGCTGCTTTAGAGCCAGAGAACCAGGTCAGCAGAGCTGCTTTAGAGCCAGAGAACCAGGTCAGCAGAGCTACTCTAGAGCCAGAGAACCAGGTCAGCAGAGCTGCTTTAGAGCCAGAGAACTAGGTCAGCAGAGCTACTCTAGAGCCAGAGAACCAGATCAGCAGAGCTGCTGTAGAGCCAAAGAACCAGGTCAGCAGAGCTACTCTAGAGCCAGAGAACCAGGTCAGCAGAGCTGCTGTAGAGCCATAGAACCAGGTCAGCAGAGCTGCTTTGGAGCCAGAGAACCAGGTCAGCAGAGCTACTCTAGAGCCAGAGAACCAGGTCAGCAGAGCTGCTCTAGAGGCAGAGAACCAGGTCAGCAGAGTTGCTGTAGAGCCAGAAAACCAGGTCAGCAGAGCTACTCTAGAGCCAGAGAACCAGGTCAGCAGAGCTACTGTAGAGCCATAGAACCAGGTCAGCAGAGCTGCTTTAGAGCCAGAGAACCAGGTCAACAGAGCTGTTGTAGAGCCATAGAACCAGGTCAGCAGAGCTGCTTTAGAGCCAGAGAACCAGGTCAGCAGAGCTACTCTAGAGCCATAGAACCAGGTCAGCAGAGCTGCTTTAGAGCCAGAGAACCAGGTCAGCAGAGCTGCTCTAGAGGCAGAGAACCAGGTCAGCAGAGCTGCTCTAGAGGCAGAGAGCCAGGTCAGCAGAGCTGCTCTAGAGGCAGAGAACCAGGTCAGCAGAGCTGCTGTAGAGCCAGAGAACCAGGTCAGCAGAGCTGCTGTAGAGCCAGAGAACCATTTCAGCAGAGCTGCTGTAGAGCCAGAGAACCAGGTCAGCAGAGCTACTCTAGAGCCAGAGAACCAGGCCAGCAGAGCTGCTGTAGAGGCACAGAACCAGGTCAGCAGAGCTACTCTAGAGCCAGAGAACCAGGTCAGCAGAGCTGCTGTAGAGCCATAGAACCGGGTCAGCAGAGCTGCTTTAGAGCCAGAGAACCGGGTCAGCAGAGCTGCTCTAGAGGCAGAGAACCAGGTCAGCAGAGCTGCTGTAGAGCCAGAGAACCAGGTCAGCAGAGCTATTCTAGAGCAAGAGAACCAGGTCAGCAGAGCTGCTGTAGAGCCATCAAACCAGGTCAGCAGAGCTGCTGTAGAGCCAGAGAACCAGATCAGCAGAGCTACTCTAGAGCCATAGAACCAGGTCAGCAGAGCTGCTTTAGAGCCAGAGAACCAGGTCAGCAGAGCTGCTCTAGAGGCAGAGAACCAGGTCAGCAGATCTGCTCTAGAGGCAGAGAACCAGGTCAGCAGAGCTGCTCTAGAGGCAGAGAACCAGGTCAGCAGAGCTGCTGTTGAGCCAGAGAACCAGGGCATCAGAGCTACTCTAGAGCCAGAGAACCAGGTCAGCAGAGCTGCTGTAGAGCCACAGAACCAGGTCAGCAGATCTACTCTAGAGCCATATAACCAGGTCAGCAGAGCTGCTGTAGAGCCATAGAACCGGGTTAGCAGAGCTGCTATAGAGCCAGAGAACCAGGTCAGCAGAGCTGCTCTAGAGCCATAGAACCAGGTCAGCAGAGCTGCTTTAGAGCCAGAGAACCAGGTCAGCAGAGGTGTTGTAGAGGCAGAGAACCAGGTCAGCAGAGCTACTCTAGAGCCAGAGAACCAGGTCAGCAGACCTGCTGTAGACCCATAGAACTGGGTCAGCAGAGCTGCTATAGAGCCAGAGAACCGGGTCAGCAGAGCTGCTCTAGAACCATAGAACCAGGTCAGCAGAGCTGCTTTAGAGCCAGAGAACCAGGTCAGCAGAGCTGTTGTAGAGCCAGAGAACCAGGTCAGCAGAGCTGCTGTAGAGCCAGAGAACCAGGTCAGCAGAGCTGCTGTAGAGCCAGAGAACCAGGTCAGCAGCTGCTGTAGAGCCAGAGAACCAGGTCAACAGAGCTGCTGTAGAGCCAGAGAACCAGGTCAGCAGAGCTGCTGTAGAGCCAGAGAACCAGGTCAGCAGAGCTGCTGTAGAGCCAGAGAACCAGGTCAGCAGCTGCTGTAGAGCCAGAGAACCAGGTCAGCAGAGCTACTCTAGAGCCAGACAACCAGGTCAGCAGAGCTGCTGTAGAGCCATAGAACCAGGTCAGCAGAGCTGCTTTAGAGCCAGAGAACCAGGTCAGCAGAGCTGTTGTAGAGCCAGAGAACCAGGTCCGCAGAGCTGCTGTAGAGCCAGAGAACCAGGTCAGCAGAGCTGCTGTAGAGCCAGAGAACCAGGTCAGCAGCTGCCGTAGAGCCATCGAACCAGGTCAGCAGAGCTGCTGTAGAGCCATCGAACCAGGTCAGCAGAGCTGCTGTAGAGCCAGAGTACCAGGTCAGCAGAGCTGCTTTAGAGCCAGAGAACCAGGTCAGCAGAGCTACTCTAGAGCCAGAGAACCAGGTCAGCAGAGCTGCTTTAGAGCCAGAGAACCAGGTCAGCAGAGCTACTCTAGAGCCAGAGAACCAGATCAGCAGAGCTGCTGTAGAGCCAGAGAACCAGGTCAGCAGAGCTACTCTAGAGCCAGAGAACCAGGTCAGCAGAGCTGCTGTAGAGCCATAGAACCAGGTCAGCAGCTGCTGTAGAGCCAGAGAACCAGGTCAGCAGAGCTGCTGTAGAGCCAGAGAACCAGGTCAGCAGAGCTACTCTAAAGCCAGAGAACCAGGTCAGCAGAGCTGCTCTAGAGGCAGAGAACCAGGTCAGCAGAGCTGCTGTAGAGCCAGAGAACCAGGTCAGCAGAGCTATTCTAGAGCCAGAGAACCAGGTCAGCAGAGCTGCTCTAGAGGCAGAGAACCAGGTCAGCAGAGCTGCTCTAGAGGCAGAGAACCAGGTCAGCAGAGCTGCTCTAGAGGCAGAGAACCAGGTCAGCAGAGCTGCTGTTGAGCCAGAGAACCAGGTCAGCAGAGCTGCTGTAGAGCCAGAGAACCAGGTCAGCAGAGCTGCTGTAGAGCCAGAGAACCAGGTCAGCAGAGATACTCTAGAGCCAGAGAACCAGGTCAGCAGAGCTGCCGTAGAGCCACAGAACCAGGTCAGCAGAGCTACTCTAGAGCCAGAGAACCAGGTCAGCAGAGCTGCTGTAGAGCCATAGAACCGGGTCAGCAGAGCTGCTTTAGAGCCAGAGAACCGGGTCAGCAGAGCTGCTCTAGAGCCATAGAACCAGGTCAGCAGAGCTGCTTTAGAGCCAGAGAACCAGGTCAGCAGAGCTGCTGTAGAGCCAGAGAACCAGGTCAGCAAAGCTGCTGTAGAGCCAGAGAACCAAGTCAGCAGCTGCTGTAGAGCCAGAGAACCAGGTCAGCAGAGCTGCTTTAGAGCCAGAGAACCAGGTCAGCAGAGCTGTTGTAGAGCCAGATAACCAGGTCAGCAGAGCTGCTGTAGAGCCAGAGTTCCAGGTCAGCAGAGCTGTTGTAGAGCCAGAGAACCAGGTCAGCAGATGCTGTAGAGCCAGAGAACCAGGTCAGCAGAGCTGCTGTAGAGCCAGAGAACCAGGTCAGCAGAGCTGCTGTAGAGCCAGAGAACCAGGTCAGCAGAGCTGCTGTAGAGCCAGAGAACCAGGTCAGCAGCTGCTGTAGAGCCAGAGAACCAGGTCAGCAGAGCTACTCTAGAGCCAGAGAACCAGGTCAGCAGAGCTGCTGTAGAGCCATAGAACCAGGTCAGCAGAGCTGCTTTAGAGCCAGTGAACTAGGTCAGCAGAGCTGTTGTAGAGCCAGAGAACCAGGTCCGCAGAGCTGCTGTAGAGCCAGAGAACCAGGTCAGCAGCTGCCGTAGAGCCATCGAACCAGGTCAGCAGAGCTGCTGTCGAGCCATCGAACCAGGTCAGCAGAGCTGCTGTAGAGCCAGAGAACCAGGTCAGCAGAGCTGCTTTAGAGCCAGAGAACCAGGTCAGCAGAGCTACTCTAGAGCCAGAGAACCAGGTCAGCAGAGCTGCTTTAGAGCCAGAGAACCAGGTCAGCAGAGCTACTCTAGAGCCAGAGAACCAGGTCAGCAGAGCTGCTGTAGAGCCAGAGAAACAGGTCAGCAGAGCTACTCTAGAGCCAGAGAACCAGGTAAGCAGAGCTGCTGTAGAGCCATAGAACCATGTCAGCAGAGCTGCTTTGGAGCCAGAGAACCAGGTCAGCAGAGCTACTCTAGAGCCAGAGAACCAGGTCAGCAGAGCTGCTCTAGAGGCAGAGAACTAGGTCAGCAGAGCTGCTGTAGAGCCAGAAAACCAGGTCAGCAGAGCTACTCTACAGCCAGAGAACCAGGTCAACAGAGCTGCTGTAGAGCCATAGAACCAGGTCAGCAGAGCTGCTTTAGAGCCAGAGAACCAGGTCAGCAGAGCTGCTGTAGAGCCAGAGAACCAGGTCAGCAGAGCTACTCTAGAGCCAGAGAACCAGGTCAGAAGAGCTGCTTTAGAGCCATAGAACCAGGTCAGCAGAGCTGTTGTAGAGCCAGAGAACCAGATCAGCAGAACTGCTGTAGAGCCAGAGAACCAGGTCAGCAGAGCTGCTGTAGAGCCAGAGAACCAGGTCAGCAGAGCTGTTGTAGAGCCAGAGAACCAGGTCAGCAGAGCAGCTGTAGAGCCAGAGAACCAGGTCAGCAGAGCTGCTGTAGAGCCAGAGAACCAGGTCAGCAGCTGCTGTAGAGCCAGAGAACCAGGTCAGCAGAGCTGTTGTAGAGCCATAGAACCAGGTCAGCAGAGCTGCTTTAGAGCCAGAGAACCAGGTCAGCAGAGGTGTTGTAGAGGCAGAGAACCAGGTCAGCAGAGCTACTCTAGAGCCAGAGAACCAGGTCAGCAGACCTGCTGTAGAGCCATAGAACTGGGTCAGCAGAGCTGCTATAGAGCCAGAGAACCGGGTCAGCAGAGCTGCTCTAGAACCATAGAACCAGGTCAGCAGAGCTGCTTTAGAGCCAGAGAACCAGGTCAGCAGAGCTGTTGTAGAGCCAGAGAACCAGGTCAGCAGAGCTGCTGTAGAGCCAGAGAACCAGGTCAGCAGAGCTGCTGTAGAGCCAGAGAACCAGGTCAGCAGCTGCTGTAGAGCCAGAGAACCAGGTCAACAGAGCTGCTGTAGAGCCAGAGAACCAGGTCAGCAGATCTGCTGTAGAGCCAGAGAACCAGGTCAGCAGAGCTGCTGTAGAGCCAGAGAACCAGGTCAGCAGCTGCTGTAGAGCCAGAGAACCAGGTCAGCAGAGCTACTCTAGAGCCAGACAACCAGGTCAGCAGAGCTGCTGTAGAGCCATAGAACCAGGTCAGCAGAGCTGCTTTAGAGCCAGAGAACCAGGTCAGCAGAGCTGTTGTAGAGCCAGAGAACCAGGTCCGCAGAGCTGCTGTAGAGCCAGAGAACCAGGTCAGCAGAGCTGCTGTAGAGCCAGAGAACCAGGTCAGCAGCTGCCGTAGAGCCATCGAACCAGGTCAGCAGAGCTGCTGTAGAGCCATCGAACCAGGTCAGCAGAGCTGCTGTAGAGCCAGAGTACCAGGTCAGCAGAGCTGCTTTAGAGCCAGAGAACCAGGTCAGCAGAGCTACTCTAGAGCCAGAGAACCAGGTCAGCAGAGCTGCTTTAGAGCCAGAGAACCAGGTCAGCAGAGCTACTCTAGAGCCAGAGAACCAGATCAGCAGAGCTGCTGTAGAGCCAGAGAACCAGGTCAGCAGAGCTACTCTAGAGCCAGAGAACCAGGTCAGCAGAGCTGCTGTAGAGCCATAGAACCAGGTCAGCAGCTGCTGTAGAGCCAGAGAACCAGGTCAGCAGAGCTGCTGTAGAGCCAGAGAACCAGGTCAGCAGAGCTGCTTTGGAGCCAGAGAACCAGGTCAGCAGAGCTACTCTAAAGCCAGAGAACCAGGTCAGCAGAGCTGCTCTAGAGGCAGAGAACCAGGTCAGCAGAGCTGCTGTAGAGCCAGAGAACCAGGTCAGCAGAGCTATTCTAGAGCCAGAGAACCAGGTCAGCAGAGCTGCTCTAGAGGCAGAGAACCAGGTCAGCAGAGCTGCTCTAGAGGCAGAGAACCAGGTCAGCAGAGCTGCTCTAGAGGCAGAGAACCAGGTCAGCAGAGCTGCTGTTGAGCCAGAGAACCAGGTCAGCAGAGCTGCTGTAGAGCCAGAGAACCAGGTCAGCAGAGCTGCTGTAGAGCCAGAGAACCAGGTCAGCAGAGATACTCTAGAGCCAGAGAACCAGGTCAGCAGAGCTGCCGTAGAGCCACAGAACCAGGTCAGCAGAGCTACTCTAGAGCCAGAGAACCAGGTCAGCAGAGCTGCTGTAGAGCCATAGAACCGGGTCAGCAGAGCTGCTTTAGAGCCAGAGAACCGGGTCAGCAGAGCTGCTCTAGAGCCATAGAACCAGGTCAGCAGAGCTGCTTTAGAGCCAGAGAACCAGGTCAGCAGAGCTGCTGTAGAGCCAGAGAACCAGGTCAGCAAAGCTGCTGTAGAGCCAGAGAACCAAGTCAGCAGCTGCTGTAGAGCCAGAGAACCAGGTCAGCAGAGCTGCTTTAGAGCCAGAGAACCAGGTCAGCAGAGCTGTTGTAGAGCCAGAGAACCAGGTCAGCAGAGCTGCTGTAGAGCCAGAGTTCCAGGTCAGCAGAGCTGTTGTAGAGCCAGAGAACCAGGTCAGCAGATGCTGTAGAGCCAGAGAACCAGGTCAGCAGAGCTGCTGTAGAGCCAGAGAACCAGGTCAGCAGAGCTGCTGTAGAGCCAGAGAACCAGGTCAGCAGAGCTGCTGTAGAGATAGAGAACCAGGTCAGCAGCTGCTGTAGAGCCAGAGAACCAGGTCAGCAGAGCTACTCTAGAGCCAGAGAACCAGGTCAGCAGAGCTGCTGTAGAGCCATAGAACCAGGTCAGCAGAGCTGCTTTAGAGCCAGTGAACTAGGTCAGCAGAGCTGTTGTAGAGCCAGAGAACCAGGTCCGCAGAGCTGCTGTAGAGCCAGAGAACCAGGTCAGCAGAGCTGCTGTAGAGCCAGAGAACCAGGTCAGCAGCTGCCGTAGAGCCATCGAACCAGGTCAGCAGAGCTGCTGTAGAGCCATCGAACCAGGTCAGCAGAGCTGCTGTAGAGCCAGAGAACCAGGTCAGCAGAGCTGCTTTAGAGCCAGAGAACCAGGTCAGCAGAGCTACTCTAGAGCCAGAGAACCAGGTCAGCAGAGCTGCTTTAGAGCCAGAGAACCAGGTCAGCAGAGCTACTCTAGAGCCAGAGAACCAGGTCAGCAGAGCTGCTGTAGAGCCAGAGAAACAGGTCAGCAGAGCTACTCTAGAGCCAGAGAACCAGGTAAGCAGAGCTGCTGTAGAGCCATAGAACCATGTCAGCAGAGCTGCTTTGGAGCCAGAGAACCAGGTCAGCAGAGCTACTCTAGAGCCAGAGAACCAGGTCAGCAGAGCTGCTCTAGAGGCAGAGAACTAGGTCAGCAGAGCTGCTGTAGAGCCAGAAAACCAGGTCAGCAGAGCTACTCTACAGCCAGAGAACCAGGTCAACAGAGCTGCTGTAGAGCCATAGAACCAGGTCAGCAGAGCTGCTTTAGAGCCAGAGAACCAGGTCAGCAGAGCTGCTGTAGAGCCAGAGAACCAGGTCAGCAGAGCTACTCTAGAGCGAGAGAACCAGGTCAGAAGAGCTGCTTTAGAGCCATAGAACCAGGTCAGCAGAGCTGCTGTAGAGCCAGAGAACCAGGTCAGCAGCTGCTGTAGAGCCAGAGAACCAGGTCAGCAGAGCTGTTGTAGAGCCATAGAACCAGGTCAGCAGAGCTGCTTTAGAGCCAGAGAACCAGGTCAGCAGAGCTGCGCTAGAGGCAGAGAACCAGGTCAGCAGATGTGCTCTAGAGGCAGAGAACCAGGTCAGCAGAGCTGCTCCAGAGGCAGAGAACCAGGTCAGCAGAGCTGCTGTTGAGCCAGAGAACCAGGTCAGCAGAGCTGCTGTAGAGCCAGAGAACCAGGTCATCAGAGCTACACTAGAGCCAGAGAACCAGGTCAGCAGAGCTGCTGTAGAGCCATAGAACCGGGTCACCAGAGCTGCTATAGAGCCAGAGAACCAGGTCAGCAGAGCTGCTCTAGAGCCATAGAACCAGGCCAGCAGAGCTGCTTTAGAGCCAGAGAACCAGGTCAGCAGAGCTGTTGTAGAGGCAGAGATCCAGGTCAGCAGAGCTACTCTAGAGCCATAGAACAGGGTCAGCAGAGCTGCTATAGAGCCAGAGAACCGGGTCAGCAGAGCTGCTCTAGAACCATAGAACCAGGTCAGCAGAGCTGCTTTAGAGCCAGAGAACCAGGTCAGCAGAGCTGTTGTAGAGCCAGAGAACCAGGTCAGCAGAGCTGCTGTAGAGCCAGAGAACCAGGTCAGCAGAGCTGCTGTAGAGCCAGAGAACCAGGTCAGCAGCTGCTGTAGAGCCAGAGAACCAGGTCAACAGAGCTGCTGTAGAGCCAGAGAACCAGGTCAGCAGAGCTGCTGTAGAGCCAGAGAACCAGGTCAGCAGAGCTGCTGTAGAGCCAGAGAACCAGGTCAGCAGCTGCTGTAGAGCCAGAGAACCAGGTCAGCAGAGCTACTCTAGAGCCAGAGAACCAGGTCAGCAGAGCTGCTGTAGAGCCAGAGAACCAGGTCAGCAGCTGCTGTAGAGCCAGAGAACCAGGTCAGCAGAGCTGCTGTAGAGCCAGAGAACCAGGTCAGCAGCTGCTGTAGAGCCATTGAACCAGGTCAGCAGAGCTACTCTAGAGCCAGAGAACCAGGTCAGCAGAGCTGCTGTAGAGCCATAGAACCAGGTCAGCAGAGCTGCTTTAGAGCCAGAGAACCAGGTCAGCAGAGCTGTTGTAGAGCCAGAGAACCAGGTCCGCAGAGCTGCTGTAGAGCCAGAGAACCAGGTCAGCAGAGCTGCTGTAGAGCCAGAGAACCAGGTCAGCAGCTGCTGTAGAGCCATCGAACCAGGTCAGCAGAGCTGCTGTAGAGCCACCGAACCAGGTCAGCAGAGCTGCTGTAGAGCCAGAGAACCAGGTCAGCAGAGCTTCTTTAGAGCCAGAGAACCAGGTCAGCAGAGCTACTCTAGAGCCAGAGAACCAGGTCAGCAGAGCTGCTTTAGAACCAGAGAACCAGGTCAGCATAGCTACTCTAGAGCCAGAGAACCAGGTCAGCAGAGCTGCTGTAGAGCCAAAGAACCAGGTCAGCAGAGCTACTCTAGAGCCAGAGAACCAGGTCAGCAGAGCTGCTGTAGAGCCATAGAACCAGGTCAGCAGAGCTGCTTTGGAGCCAGAGAACTAGGTCAGCAGAGCTACTCTAGAGCCAGAGAACCAGGTCAGCAGAGCTATTCTAGAGCAAGAGAACCAGGTCAGCAGAGCTGCTGTAGAGCCATCAAACCAGGTCAGCAGAGCTGCTGTAGAGCCAGAGAACCAGATCAGCAGAGCTACTCTAGAGCCATAGAACCAGGTCAGCAGAGCTGCTTTAGAGCCAGAGAACCAGGTCAGCAGAGCTGCTCTAGAGGCAGAGAACCAGGTCAGCAGATCTGCTCTAGAGGCAGAGAACCAGGTCAGCAGAGCTGCTCTAGAGGCAGAGAACCAGGTCAGCAGAGCTGCTGTTGAGCCAGAGAACCAGGTCATCAGAGCTACTCTAGAGCCAGAGAACCAGGTCAGCAGAGCTGCTGTAGAGCCACAGAACCAGGTCAGCAGATCTACTCTAGAGCCAGATAACCAGGTCAGCAGAGCTGCTGTAGAGCCATAGAACCGGGTTAGCAGAGCTGCTATAGAGCCAGAGAACCAGGTCAGCAGAGCTGCTCTAGAGCCATAGAACCAGGTCAGCAGAGCTGCTTTAGAGCCAGAGAACCAGGTCAGCAGAGGTGTTGTAGAGGCAGAGAACCAGGTCAGCAGAGCTACTCTAGAGCCAGAGAACCAGGTCAGCAGACCTGCTGTAGAGCCATAGAACTGGGTCAGCAGAGCTGCTATAGAGCCAGAGAACCGGGTCAGCAGAGCTGCTCTAGAACCATAGAACCAGGTCAGCAGAGCTGCTTTAGAGCCAGAGAACCAGGTCAGCAGAGCTGCTGTAGAGCCAGAGAACCAGGTCAACAGAGCTGCTGTAGAGCCATAGAACCAGGTCAGCAGAGCTGCTTTAGAGCCAGAGAACCAGGTCAGCAGAGCTGCTGTAGAGCCAGAGAACCAGGTCAGCAGAGCTACTCTAGAGCCAGAGAACCACGTCAGCAGAGCTGCTGTAGAGCCATAGAACCAGGTCAGCAGAGCTGCTTTAGAGCCAGAGAACCAGGTCAGCAGCTGCTGTAGAGCCAGAGAACCAGGTCAGCAGAGCTGCTGTAGAGCCAGAGAACCAGGTCAGCAGAGCTGTTGTAGAGCCAGAGAACCAGGTTAGCAGCTGCTGTAGAGCCATCGAACCAGGTCAGCAGAGCTGCGTTAGAGCCATCGAACCAGGTCAGCAGAGCTACTCTAGAGCCAGAGAACCAGGTCAGCAGAGCTGCTGTAGAGCCAGAGAACCAGGTCAGCAGAGCTGCTTTAGAGCCAGAGAACCAGGTCAGCAGAGCTGTTGTAGAGCCAGAGAACCAGGTCCGCAGAGCTGCTGTAGAGCCAGAGAACCAGGTCAGCATAGCTGCTGTAGAGCCAGAGAACCAGGTCAGCAGCTGCTGTCGAGCCATCGAACCAGGTCAGCAGAGCTGCTGTAGAGCCATCGAACCAGGTCAGCAGAGCTGCTGTAGAGCCAGAGAACCAGGTCAGCAGAGCTGCTTTAGAGCCAGAGAACCAGGTCAGCAGAGCTGCTTTAGTGCCAGAGAACCAGGTCAGCAGAGCTACTCTAGAGCCAGAGAACCAGGTCAGCAGAGCTGCTGTAGAGCCAAAGAACTAGGTCAGCAGAGCTACTCTAGAGCCAGAGAACCAGGTCAGCAGAGCTGCTGTAGAGCCATAGAACCAGGTCAGCAGAGCTGCTTTGGAGCCAGAGAACTAGGTCAGCAGAGCTACTCTAGAGCCAGAGAACCAGGTCAGCAGAGCTGCTCTAGAGCCAGAGAACCACGTCAGCAGAGCTGCTGTAGAGCCAGAAAACCAGGTCAGCAGAGCTACTCTAGAGTCAGAGAACCAGGTCAGCAGAGCTGCTGTAGAGCCATAGAACCAGGTCAGCAGAGCTGCTTTAGAGCCAGAGAACCAGGTCAGCAGAGCTGTTGTAGAGCCATAGAACCAGGTCAGCAGAGCTGCTTTAGAGCCAAAGAACCAGGTCAGCAAAGCTACTCTAGAGCCATAGAACCAGGTCAGCAGAGCTGCTTTAGAGCCAGAGAAACAGGTCAACAGAGCTGCTCTAGAAGCAGAGAACCAGGTCAGCAGAGCTGCTCTAGAGGCAGAGAACCAGGTCACTAGAGCTGCTCTAGAGGCAGAGAACCAGGTCAGCAGAGCTGCTGTAGAGCCAGAGAACCAGGTCAGCAGACCTGCTGTAGAGCCAGAGAACCATTTCAGCAGAGCTGCTGTAGAGCCAGAGAACCAGGTCAGCAGAGCTACTCTAGAGCCAGAGAACCAGGTCAGCAGAGCTGCTGTAGAGCCACAGAACCAGGTCAGCAGAGCTACTCTAGAACCAGAGAACCAGGTCAGCAGAGCTGCTGTAGAGCCATAGAACCGGGTCAGCAGAGCTGCTTTAGAGCCAGAGAACCAGGTCAGCAGAGCTGCTCTAGAGGCAGAGAACCAGGTCAGCAGAGCTGCTTTAGAGCCAGAGAACCAGGTCAGCAGAGCTACTCTAGAGCCAGAGAACCACGTCAGCAGAGCTACTCTAGAGCCAGAGAACCACGTCAGCAGAGCTGCTGTAGAGCCATAGAACCAGGTCAGCAGAGCTGCTTTAGAGCCAGAGAACCAGGTCAGCAGAGCTGTTCTAGAGCCAGAGAACCAGATCAGCAGAACTGCTGTAGAGCCAGAGAACCAGGTCAGCAGAGCTGCTGTAGAGCCAGAGAACCAGGTCAGCAGAGCTGCCGTAGAGCCAGAGAACCAGGTCAGCAGCTGCTGTAGAGCCATCGAACCAGGTCAGCAGAGCTGCTGTAGAGCCATCGAACCAGGTCAGCAGAGCTGCTGTAGAGCCATCACACCAGGTCAGCAGAGCTGCTGTAGAGCCAGAGAACCAGGTCAGCAGAGCTACTCTAGAGCCATAGAACCAGGTCAGCAGAGCTGCTTTAGAGCCAGAGAACCAGGTCAGCAGAGCTGCTCTAGAGGCAGAGAACAAGGTCAGCAGAGCTGCTCTAGAGGCAGAGAACCAGGTCAGCAGAACTGCTGTAGAGCCAGAGAACCAGGTCAGCAGAGCTACTCTAGAGCCAGAGAACCACGTCAGCAGAGCTGCTGTAGAGCCATAGAACCAGGTCAGCAGAGCTGCTTTAGAGCCAGAGAACCAGGTCAGCATAGCTGTTGTAGAGCCATAGAACCAGGTCAGCAGAGCTGCTTTAGAGCCAGAGAACCAGGTCAGCAGAGCTGCTCTAGAGGCAGAGAACCAGGTCAGCAGAGCTGCTCTAGAGGCAGAGAACCAGGTCAGCAGAGCTGCTCTAGAGGCAGAGAACCAGGTCAGCAGAGCTGCTGTTCAGCCAGAGAACCAGGTCAGCAGAGCTGCTGTAGAGCCAGAGAACCAGGTCAGCAGAGCTACTCTAGAGCCAGAGAACCAGGTCAGCAGAGCTGCTGTAGAGCCACAGAACCAGGTCAGCAGAGCTACTCTAGAGCCAGAGAACCAGGTCAGCAGAGCTGCTGTAGATTCATAGAACTGGGTCAGCAGAGCTTCTATAGAGCCAGAGAACCAGGTCAGCAGAGCTTCTCTAGAGCCATAGAACCAGGTCAGCAGAGCTGCTTTAGAGCCAGAGAACCAGGTCAGCAGAGCTGTTGTAGAGCCAGAGAACCAGGTCAGGAGAGCTACTCTAGAGCCAGAGAACCAGGTCAGCATAGCTGCTGTAGAGCCATAGAACCGGGTCAGCAGAGCTGCTATAGAGCCAGAGAACCAGGTCAGCAGAGCTGCTCTAGAGCCATAGAACCAGGTCAGCAGAGCTGCTTTAGATCCAGAGAACCAGGTCAGCAGAGCTGTTGTAGAGCGAGAGAACCAGGTCAGCAGAGCTGCTGTAGAGCCAGAGAACCAGGTCAGCAGAGCTGCTGTAGAGCCAGAGAACCAGGTCAGCAGCTGCTGTAGAGCCAGAGAACCAGGTCAGCAGAGCTGCTGTAGAGCCAGAGAACCAGGTCAGCAGAGCTGCTGTAGAGCCAGAGAACCAGGTCAGCAGAGCTGCTGTAGAGCCAGAGAACCAGGTCAGCAGCTGCTGTAGAGCCAGAGAACCAGGTCAGCAGAGCTACTCTAGAGCCAGAGAACCAGGTCAGCAGAGCTGCTGTAGAGCCATAGAACCAGGTCAGCAGAGCTGCTTTAGAGCCAGAGAACCAGGTCAGCAGAGCTGTTGTAGAGCCAGAGAACCAGGTCCGCAGAGCTGCTGTAGAGCCAGAGAACCAGGTCAGCAGAGCTGCTGTAGAGCCAGAGAACCAGGTCAGCAGAGCTGCTGTAGAGCCATCGAACCAGGTCAGCAGAGCTGCTGTAGAGCCAGAGTACCAGGTCAGCAGAGCTGCTTTAGAGCCAGAGAACCAGGTCAGCAGAGCTACTCTAGAGCCAGAGAACCAGGTCAGCAGAGCTGCTTTAGAGCCAGAGAACCAGGTCAGCAGAGCTACTTTAGAGACATAGAACCAGGTCAGCAGAGCTGCTGTAGAGCCAGAGAACCAGGTCAGCAGAGCTACTCTAGAGCCAGAGAACCAGGTCAGCAGAGCTGCTGTAGAGCCATAGAACCAGGTCAGCAGAGCTGCTTTGGAGCCAGAGAACCAGGTCAGCAGAGCTACTCTAGAGGCATAGAACCAGGTCAGCAGAGCTGCTGTAGAGCCAGAAAATCAGATCAGCAGAGCTACACTAGAGCCAGAGAACCAGGTCAACAGAGCTGCTGTAGAGCCATAGAACCAGGTCAACAGAGCTGCTGTAGAGCCATAGAACCAGGTCAGCAGAGCTGCTTTAGAGCCAGAGAACCAGGTCAGCAGAGCTGCTGTAGAGCCAGAGAACCAGGTCAGCAGAGCTACTCTAGAGCCAGAGAACCACGTCAGCAGAGCTGCTGTAGAGCCATAGAACCAGGTCAGCAGAGCTGCTTTAGAGCCAGAGAACCAGGTCAGCAGCTGCTGTAGAGCCAGAGAACCAGGTCAGCAGAGCTGCTGTAGAGCCAGAGAACCAGGTCAGCAGAGCTGTTGTAGAGCCAGAGAACCAGGTTAGCAGCTGCTGTAGAGCCATCGAACCAGGTCAGCAGAGCTGCGTTAGAGCCATCGAACCAGGTCAGCAGAGCTCCTCTAGAGCCAGAGAACCAGGTCAGCAGAGCTGCTGTAGAGCCAGAGAACCAGGTCAGCAGAGCTGCTTTAGAGCCAGAGAACCAGGTCAGCAGAGCTGTTGTAGAGCCAGAGAACCAGGTCCGCAGAGCTGCTGTAGAGCCAGAGAACCAGGTCAGCATAGCTGCTGTAGAGCCAGAAAACCAGGTCAGCAGCTGCTGTCAAGCCATCGAACCAGGTCAGCAGAGCTGCTGTAGAGCCATCGAACCAGGTCAGCAGAGCTGCTGTAGAGCCAGAGAACCAGGTCAGCAGAGCTGCTTTAGAGCCAGAGAACCAGGTCAGCAGAGCTGCTTTAGTGCCAGAGAACCAGGTCAGCAGAGCTACTCTAGAGCCAGAGAACCAGGTCAGCAGAGCCGCTGTAGAGCCAAAGAACTAGGTCAGCAGAGCTACTCTAGAGCCAGAGAACCAGGTCAGCAGAGCTGCTGTAGAGCTATAGAACCAGGTCAGCAGAGCTGCTTTGGAGCCAGAGAACTAGGTCAGCAGAGCTACTCTAGAGCCAGAGAACCAGGTCAGCAGAGCTGCTCTAGAGCCAGAGAACCACGTCAGCAGAGCTGCTGTAGAGCCAGAAAACCAGGTCAGCAGAGCTACTCTAGAGTCAGAGAACCAGGTCAGCAGAGCTGCTGTAGAGCCATAGAACCAGGTCAGCAGAGCTGCTTTAGAGCCAGAGAACCAGGTCAGCAGAGCTGTTGTAGAGCCATAGAACCAGGTCAGCAGAGCTGCTTTAGAGCCAAAGAACCAGGTCAGCAAAGCTACTCTAGAGCCATAGAACCAGGTCAGCAGAGCTGCTTTAGAGCCAGAGAAACAGGTCAACAGAGCTGCTCTAGAAGCAGAGAACCAGGTCAGCAGAGCTGCTCTAGAGGCAGAGAACCAGGTCACTAGAGCTGCTCTAGAGGCAGAGAACCAGGTCAGCAGAGCTGCTGTAGAGCCAGAGAACCAGGTCAGCAGAGCTGCTGTAGAGCCAGAGAACCATTTCAGCAGAGCTGCTGTAGAGCCAGAGAACCAGGTCAGCAGAGCTACTCTAGAGCCAGAGAACCAGGTCAGCAGAGCTGCTGTAGAGCCACAGAACCAGGTCAGCAGAGCTACTCTAGAACCAGAGAACCAGGTCAGCAGAGCTGCTGTAGAGCCATAGAACCGGGTCAGCAGAGCTGCTTTAGAGCCAGAGAACCAGGTCAGCAGAGCTGCTCTAGAGGCAGAGAACCAGGTCAGCAGAGCTGCTGTAGAGCCAGAGAACCAGGTCAGCAGAGCTACTCCAGAGCCAGAGAACCACGTCAGCAGAGCTGCTGTAGAGCCATAGAACCAGGTCAGCAGAGCTGTTGTAGAGCCAGAGAACCTGATCAGCAGAACTGCTGTAGAGCCAGAGAACCAGGTCAGCAGAGCTGCTGTAGAGCCAGAGAGCCAGGTCAGCAGAGCTGCCGTAGAGCCAGAGAACCAGGTCAGCAGCTGCTGTAGAGCCATCGAACCAGGTCAGCAGAGCTGCTGTAGAGCCATCGAACCAGGTCAGCAGAGCTGCTGTAGAGCCATCAAACCAGGTCAGCAGAGCTGCTGTAGATCCAGAGAACCAGGTCAGCAGAGCTACTCTAGAGCCATAGAACCAGGTCAGCAGAGCTGCTTTAGAGCCAGAGAACCAGGTCAGCAGAGCTGCTCTAGAGGCAGAGAACCAGGTCAGCAGAGCTGCTCTAGAGGCAGAGAACCAGGTCAGCAGAGCTGCTGTAGAGCCAGAGAACCAGGTCAGCAGAGCTACTCTAGAGCCAGAGAACCACATCAGCAGAGCTGCTGTAGAGCCATAGAACCAGGTCAGCAGAGCTGCTTTAGAGCCAGAGAACCAGGTCAGCAGAGCTGTTGTAGAGCCATAGAACCAGGTCAGCAGAGCTGCTTTAGAGCCAGAGAACCAGGTCAGCAGAGCTGCTCTAGAGGCAGAGAACCAGGTCAGCAGAGCTGCTCTAGAGGCAGAGAACCAGGTCAGCAGAGCTGCTCTAGAGGCAGAGAACCAGGTCAGCAGAGCTGCTGTTCAGCCAGAGAACCAGGTCAGCAGAGCTGCTGTAGAGCCAGAGAACCAGGTCAGCAGAGCTACTCTAGAGCCAGAGAACCAGGTCAGCAGAGCTGCTGTAGAGCCACAGAACCAGGTCAGCAGAGCTACTCTAGAGCCAGAGAACCAGGTCAGCAGAGCTGCTGTAGATCCATAGAACCGGGTCAGCAGAGCTGCTATAGAGCCAGAGAACCAGGTCAGCAGAGCTTCTCTAGAGCCATAGAACCAGGTCAGCAGAGCTGCTTTAGAGCCAGAGAACCAGGTCAGCAGAGCTGTTGTAGAGCCAGAGAACCAGGTCAGCAGAGCTACTCTAGAGCCAGAGAACCACGTCAGCAGAGCTGCTGTAGAGCCATAGAACCGGGTCAGCAGAGCTGCTATAGAGCCAGAGAGCCAGGTCAGCAGAGCTGCTCTAGAGCCATAGAACCAGGTCAGCAGAGCTGCTTTAGAGCCAGAGAACCAGGTCAGCAGAGCTGTTGTAGAGCGAGAGAACCAGGTCAGCAGAGCTGCTGTAGAGCCAGAGAACCAGGTCAGCAGAGCTGCTGTAGAGCCAGAGAACCAGGTCAGCAGCTGCTGTAGAGCCAGAGAACCAGGTCAGCAGAGCTGCTGTAGAGCCAGAGAACCAGGTCAGCAGAGCTGCTGTAGAGCCAGAGAACCAGGTCAGCAGAGCTGCTGTAGAGCCAGAGAACCAGGTCAGCAGAGCTGCTGTAGAGCCAGAGAACCAGGTCAGCAGCTGCTGTAGAGCCAGAGAACCAGGTCAGCAGAGCTGCTTTAGAGCCAGAGAACCAGGTCAGCAGAGCTGTTGTAGAGCCAGAGAACCAGGTCTGCAGAGCTGCTGTAGAGCCAGAGAACCAGGTCAGCAGCTGCCGTGAGAGCCATCGAACCAGGTCAGCAGAGCTGCTGTAGAGCCATCGAACCAGGTCAGCAGAGCTGCTGTAGAGCCAGAGTACCAGGTCAGCAGAGCTGCTTTAGAGCCAGAGAACCAGGTCAGCAGAGCTACTCTAGAGCCAGAGAACCAGGTCAGCAGAGCTGCTTTAGAGCCAGAGAACCAGGTCAGCAGAGCTACTCTAGAGACATAGAACCAGGTCAGCAGAGCTGCTGTAGAGCCAGAGAACCAGGTCAGCAGAGCTACTCTAGAGCCAGAGAACCAGGTCAGCAGAGCTGCTGTAGAGCCAAAGAACCAGGTCAGCAGAGCTGCTTTGGAGCCAGAGAACCAGGTCAGCAGAGCTACTTCAGAGCCAGAGAACCAGGTCAGCAGAGCTGCTGTAGAGCCAGAGAACCAGGTCAGCAGAGCTGCTTTGGAGCCAGAGAACCAGGTCAGCAGAGGTACTCTAGAGCCAGAGAACCAGGTCAGCAGAGCTGCTGTAGAGCCAGAGAACCAGGTCAGCAGAGCTGCTGTAGAGCCAGAGATCCAGGTCAGCAGAGCTACTCTAGAGCCAGAGAACCAGGTCAGCAGAGCTGCTGTAGAGCCATAGAACAAGGTCAGCAGAGCTGCTTTAGAGCCAGAGAACCAGGTCAGCAGAGCTGTTGTAGAGCCATAGAACCAGATCAGCAGAGCTGCTTTAGAGCCAGAGAACCAGGTCAGAAGAGCTACTCTAGAGCCATAGAACCAGGTCAGCAGAGCTGCTTTAGAGCCAGAGAACCAGGTCAGCAGAGCTGCTCTAGAGGCAGAGCACCAGGTCAGCAGAGCTGCTCTAGAGGCAGAGAACCAGGTCAGCAGAGCTGCTCTAGAGGCAGAGAACCAGGTCAGCAGAGCTGCTCTAGAGGCAGAGAACCAGGTCAGCAGAGCTGCTGTAGAGCCAGAGAACCAGGTCAGCAGAGCTGCTGTAGAGCCAGAGAACCAGGTCAGCAGAGCTGCTGTAGAGCCAGAGAACCAGTTCAGCAGATCTACTCTAGAGCCAGAGAACCAGGTCAGCAGAACTGCTGTAGAGCCACAGAACCGGGTCAGCAGAGCTACTCTAGAGCCAGAGAACCGGGTCAGCAGAGCTGCTTAAGAGCCATAGAACTGGGTCAGCAGAGCTGCTTTAGAGGCAGAGAACCAGGTCAGCAGAGCTGCTCTAGAGGCAGAGAACCAGGTCAGCAGAGCTGCTGTAGAGCCAGAGAACCAGGTCAGCAGAGCTACTCTAGAGCCAGAGAACCACATCAGCAGAGCTGCTGTAGAGCCATAGAACCAGGTCAGCAGAGCTGCTTTAGAGCCAGAGAACCAGGTCAGCAGAGCTGCTATAGAGCCAGAGAACCAGATCAGCAGAACTGCTGTAGAGCCAGAGAACCAGGTCAGCAGAGCTGCTGTAGAGCCAGAGAACCAGGTCAGCAGAGCTGCTGTAGAGCCAGAGAACCAGGTCAGCAGAGCTGCTGTAGAGCCAGAGAACCAGGTCAGCAGAGCTGCTCTAGAGCCAGAGAACCAGGTCAGCAGAGCTGCTCTAGAGCCAGAGAACCAGGTCAGCAGAGCTACTGTAGAGCCATAGAACCAGGTCAGCAGAGCTGCTGTAGAGCCATAGAACAAGGTCAGCAGAGCTGCTTTAGAGCCATAGATCCAGGTCAGCAGAGCTGCTTTAGAGCCATAGAACCAGGTAAGCAGAGCTGCCCTAGAGCCAGAGAACCAGGTCAGCAGAGCTGCTCTAGAGCCTTAGAACCAGGTCAGCACAGCTGCTTTAGAGCCAGAGAACCAGGTCAGCAGAGCCGCTCTAGAGCCACAGAACCAGGTCAGCAGAGCCGCTTTAGAGCCAGAGAACCAGGTCAACTGAGCCGCTGTAGAGCCAGAGAACCAGGTTAGCAGAGCTGCTCTAGAGCCACAGAACCAGGTCAGCAGAGCCGCTCTAGAGCCACAGAACCAGGTCAGCAGCGCTGCTTTAGAGCCAGAGAACCAGGTTAGCAGCGCTGCTCTAGAGCCACAGAACCAGGTCAACAGAGCCGCTGTAGAGCCAGAGAACCAGGTCAGGCGAGCCGCTGTAGAGCCAGAGAACCAGGTCAGCAGAGCTGCTTTAGAGCCATAGAACCAGGTCAGCAGAGCTGCTTTAAAGCCATAGAACCAGGTCAGCAGAGCTGCTTTAGAGCCATAGAACCAGGTCAGCAGAGCTGCTTTAGAGCCAGAGAACCAGGTCAGCAGAGCCGTTGTAGAGCCAGAGAACCAGGTCAGCAGAGCTGCTGTAGAGCCAGAGAACCAGGTCAGCAGAGCTGCTGTAGAGCCATAGAACCAGGTCAGCAGAGCCGCTCTAGAGCCACAGAACCAGGTCAGCAGAGCTGCTCTAGAGGCAGAGAACCAGGTTAGCAGAGCCGCTCTAGAGCCAGAGAACCAGGTCAGCAGAGCTGCTTGAAGGCCAGAGAACCAGGTCAGCAGAGGTGCTTTAGAGCCAGAGAACCAGGTCAGCAGAGCTACTCTAGAGCCAGAGAACCAGGTCAGCAGAGCTGCTGTAGAGCCATAGAACCAGGTCAGCAGAGCTACTCTAGAGCCAGAGAACCAGGTCAGCAGAGCTGCTGTAGAGCCATAGAACCAGGTCAGCAGAGCTGCTTTAGAGCCACAGAACCAGGTCAGCAGAGCTGCTCTAGAGGCAGAGAACCAGGTCAGCAGAGCTGCTCTAGAGCCAGAGAACCAGGTCAGCAGAGCTACTCTAGAGCCAGAGAACCAGGTCAGCAGAGCTGCTGTAGAGCCATAGAACCAGGTCAGCACAGCTGCTTTAGAGCCAGAGAACCAGGTCAGCAGAGCCGCTCTAGAGCCACAGAACCAGGTCAGCAGAGCTGCTTTAGAGCCAGAGAACCAGGTCAACGGAGCCGCTGTAGAGCCAGAGAACCAGGTTAGCAGAGCCGCTCTAGAGCCACAGAACCAGGTCAGCAGAGCTGCTCTAGAGCCACAGAACCAGTTCAGCAGAGCTGCTTTAGAGCCAGAGAACCAGGTTAGCAGAGCTGCTCTAGAGCCACAGAACCAGGTCAGCGGAGCCGCTTTAGAGCCAGAGAACCAGGTCAACAGAGCCGCTGTAGAGCCAGAGAACCAGGTCAGCAGAGCTGCTTTAGAGCCATAGAACCAGGTCAGCAGAGCTGCTTTAGAGCCAGAGAACCAGGTCAGCAGAGCTGTTGTAGAGCCAGAGAACCAGGTCAGCAGAGCTGCTGTAGAGCCAGAGAACCAGGTCAGCAGAGCTGCTGTAGAGCCATAGAACCAGGTCAGCAGAGCCGCTCTAGAGCCACAGAACCAGGTCAGCAGAGCTGCTCTAGAGGCAGAGAACCAGGTCAGCAGAGCCGCTCTAGAGCCACAGAACCAGGTCAACAGAGCCGCTGTAGAGCCAGAGAACCAGGTCCGCAGAGCTGTTTTAGAGCCAGAGAACCAGGTCAGCAGAGGTGCTTTAGAGGGAGAGAACCAGGTCAGCAGAGCTCATTTAGAGCCATAGAACGAGGTCAGCAGAGCTGCTTTAGAGCCATAGAACCAGGTCAGCAGAGCTGCTTTAGAGCCAGAGAACCAGGTCAGCAGAGCTGCTGTAGAGCCAGGGAACCAGGTCAGCAGAGCCGTAGTAGAGCCAGAGAACCAGGTCAGCAAAGCTGCTTTAGAGCCAGAGAAACAGGACATTGGGGCTTATTTACAAGCCCCTTGCGCCGCCGCTGCGTCACTTTTTCCCACACAAAAGTGAAGCACCGGCAGTGCAAGGGACTTGTAAATAATCCCCATTGTGCCCATTCGAACGCAATAAAACAGTTACGTAACCTTCACACCACGGAAAAGGTGAAATAAAGCACCAGTTTCTAAAGTTATTGCTCTTTCCACAGTTACCTGTAACTCAAGTCTCCTGCCTGAGCTCTACTACATTTATTGTAAGTTAAAACTTCAGGTATCAAAATGCAAAGTTGTGTGAGCTATTAGCCTTACACTGGCTGAACAACTACCTCCTACCATAGGACTGTTACGAGTGTCTACAAATCTAAGATTGTATTTTGGGAAGTAGATGATGCACCTCATGCCTGCAACATAAAACAAGCATTTGCAATTCAATAGGGCTGGCATTACTAAAAGTTTGAGCTATTGGCGTTGCAAATGATAATGTTTGTTAGTTTTTCTATTTGTTTTGTTAAAAAATATTCCAGCAGTAGCATAAGTAATGAAATAAAATCCACGTAGACCACCAGTACCACCACCACTAACACCACCAGTACCACCACCACCAGTACCAATACCACCACCACTACCACCACCGCTACAACCACCACAAGTACCATAACCACCACTACAATTATTACTATTACTACTCTGTGGTGATAGTAATAATAGTGGTAGTTATGGTACTGGTGGAAAATTACTATTATAAATTACAATACCTGTTAATTTTTCAAAAGGCATTGCCATTTACAATACCAATAGCTCTAAAACTTGCAGTTGCGAGACCTATTGCATTGTAAATGCTTGTTTTACATTTCTACTGCTTCCATGTTTACATCTTTTTTATTGGCAGTAACATCAAAGGTACGCCACAATCTCACATGATGTGGACTAAAACTAACCGGTTCACTACAACAAAAGAAAAATATTCCACTACCCCCCCCCCCCCTCCAATAAAAAAAAAATGTTTGGCACTGACTTTAGACTCCCAGAGAAAGAAGGGGCCAGTGCAGGAACAAAATAGAAAAAAGTATTGGCAAACCCAATTGGCTTTGGCAATGTGTTTTACCCATGTTGTACACCAGTGTGGCAGCTGTTCAGCATGGCTTAAAGTTAGTGGTGTGGAGTGGGGTGTGATGGGGTAGATTGGAGTGGAGTAGATTGGCGTAGAATGGAATGATGGAATGGAGTAGACTGGTGTAGGGTAGATTGGTGTGGAGTGGGGAGGAATGGAGTGGGGTGGATTGGGGTAGATTGGAGTGGAGAGGAGTAGATGGGAGTGGAGTGGGGTAGATTAGGGTTGAGTGGGGTAGATTGAAGTGGTGTGGGGTCGATTGGGATGGGGTGTGGTAGATTGGAGTGGGGTAGATTGAGATAGAATGGGGTAAAATATAGTGGATTGAAGCAGATTGAAGTGGAGGAGATGGGGTAGATTGGAGTGGAGGAGTGGGATAAATTGAATTGGGCTGGAGTAGATTGGAGTGGAGTGGGGTAGATTGGAGTAGAGTGGGGTAGATTGGAGTGGGATATATTGGGGTTGATTGGAGTGGAGTGGGGATAGATTAGGGAAGAGTGGAGTGCGGTGGATTGGGTTAGATTGGAGTGGAGAGGAGTAGATTGGAGTGGAGTGAAGTGAAGTAGATTAGGGTTGAGTGGGGTAGATTAGAGTGGAATAGATTGGGTCGACTAGATTTAAGTAGGGTAGACTGGAGTGGGGTACATTGGAGCAAAATAGATAGGAGTGGGGTAGTTTGGAGTGGGGCAGAGTGGAGTAGGTTGGAGTGGAGTTGGATAGAGTGGTGTGGGATAGATTTGAATGGAGTGGGGTAGATTGGGTTAGGGTGGTGTAGATTGGAGTGAGGTAGTAGAATAGGTTGGAGTGGAGTAGATTGGGGTAGATTGAAGTGGGGCGGATGGGATGGGGTAACTTTGAGTATGGATGTTTGGGGTGGAGTAGTGTAGGGTAGATTGGTGTGGGGTGGAATGGGTGAATTTGTGTGGAGTGGTTAGATTGGACTGGAGTTGGGTAGATTTGAGTGACATGTGGTAGTATGGAATGAAGTGGAGTGTGGTAGAGTGGGTAGAGTAGAATGGAGTATGGTAGATTGGAGGGGGGGTAGCTTGGGTAGATTGGAGTGGGGCAGATTGGCGAAGAGTGGAGTGGGATAGATTGGAGCGGAGTGTAGTGGGGTAGATTAGGGTGGATTAGAGTAGGGTAAATTGGAATGGAGTGGGGTAGATTGGAGTGGGATAGATTGAGGAGGGATGATTAAAGTGGGGTAGTTCGGAGTGGTGTAGATTGGAGTGGGGTGGATTGGAGTGGAGTGGGGTGGATTGTAGTGTGGTAGATTGCAGTGGGGTGGGTGGAGTGGGGTAGAGTGGGTTACATTGTAATGGAGTGGCAAGGAGCAGATTGGAGTGAGGTAGATGGGGCAGATTGGAGTAGAGAAGGATTGGGTAGATTGGAGTGGAGTGGATTGGGATATAGTGGGTTAGATTAGAGTGGATTGGGGTAGATTTGAGTGGAGTGTGGTAGATTGGACTGGGGTGGGGTGGAGTGGGGTAGGTTGGTGGATTGGAGTGGGGAAGATTGTGGTGGAGTGGGGTAGATTGGAGTGGAGTAGATTAGGGAGGAGAGGAGTTGGATGAATTGCTGTGGAGTTTGGAGTGGAGTGCGGTACATTGGAAGGAAGTGGGGTAAATTGGGGTAGATTGGAGTGGAGTGGGTTATATTGGTGTGGAGTTGGGCAGATTGGAGTGGGTTGGATTGGGGTATTTTGGAGTGGGGTAGATTGGAGTGGATTTGAGTGGTGTAGGGTAGACTGGGGTAGATTGGAGCAGAGTAGGGGAGATTTAAGTGGAGTGCAGTAGATTAAGGTGGAGTGGTGAGGTTGATTGGATTAGATTGATTGGAGTTGGGTAGATTAGAGTGGAATAGATTGGAGTGGAGTGGGGTAGATTGGAGTGGGGTGCGGTAGTTTGGGGTAGAGTGGAGTGGGGAGATTGGAGTGGGGTGGATTGTAGTGGAGTGGGGTAGATTGGTTAGAGTAGAATGGAGTATGGTAGATTTGAGTGGGGTAGCTTGGGTAGATTGGAGTGGGGCAGATTGGCGAAGAGTGGAGTGGGATAGATTGGAGCGGAGTGTATTGGGATAGATTAGGGTGGATTAGAGTAGGGTAAATTGGAATGGAGCAGAGTAGATTGGAGTGGGATAGATTGAGGAGGGATGATTGGAGTGGGGTAGTTTGGAGTGGTGTAGATTGGAGTGGTGTAGATTGGAGTGGAGTGGAGTGAGGTGGGTTGTAGTGGGGTAGTGTGGGGTGCGGTAGATTGCAGTGGATTGGGTGGAGTGGGGTAGAGTGGGGTACATTGTAGTGTAGTGGCATGGAATAGATTGGAGTGGAGTAGATGGGGCAGATTGGAGTGGGGTACATTGGAGTAGAGAGGTGTCGAGTGGATTGGGATATAGTGGGTTAGATTGGAGTGGAGTGGGGTAGATGTGAGTGGAGTGTGGTAGACTGGACTGGAGTGGGGTAGATTGGTGGAATGGAGTGTGGTAGATTGGAGTGGGGAAGATTGTGGTGGAGTGGGGTAGATTGGAGTGGATTAGATTAGGGTGGAGAGGAGTTGGATAGATTGCAGTGGAGTTTGGAGTGGAGTGCGGTACATTGGAAGGAAGTGGGGTAAATTGACTGGGGTAGATTGGAGTGGGTTATATTGGTGTGGAGTTGGGCAGATTGGAGTGGAGTGGATTGGATTGGCGTACATTGGAGTGGGGTGGTTTGGGGTAGATTGGAGTGAATTTGAGTGGTGTGGGGTAGATTGGAGCAGAGTAGGGTAGATTTAAGTGGAGTGCAGTAGATTAAGGTGGAGTGGGGTGGTGAGGTTGATTGGATTAGATTGATTGGAGTGGGGTAGATTAGAGTGGAATAGATTAGAGTGGAGTGGGATAGATTGGAGAGGAGTGCAGTAGAGTGGAGTGGGGTAGATTGGGGTAGAGTGGAGTGGGGTGGAGTGGGGTAGATTGGAGTGGGGTGGATTGTAGTGGAGTGGGGTAGATTGAATTGTAGTGAAGAAGACTAGGATAGATTGGAACTTAGTAATATTCCTCTAAAATCAGCCGAACTACGAATTACGATTTACTCACCTGTTATCAGGAGAGACCTCAGTGCTGCATCTTTGAGCCCAGTACTGATCCTGAAAAGTAATTTTAACCGTACTTATCAGTAATTTGAATTTCCTTCCATAGGATATCATTGCCTGCTTTTTGCTGAAAAAGTTTCTAAGTATCGATTTTTTAAACTTACAAATATTCCTCTAAAATCAGCAGAACTACGAATTCCGATTTACTCACCTGTTATCAGGAGAGACCTCAGTGCTGCATCTTTGAGCCCAGTACTGATCCTGAAAAGTAATTCTAACAGTACTTACCAGTAACTTGAATTTCCTTCCGTAGGCTAACATTGACTGGTTTCACTTGGAAATTCTTCTAAGTGTGGAGTTTTGGAACTTTATAATATTCCTCTAAAATCAGCTGAACTACGAATTCCAATTTACTCACCTGTTATCAGGAGAGATCTCAGTGCTGCATCTTTGAGCCCAGTACTGATCCTGAAAAGTAATTCTAACCGTACTTACCAGTAACTTGAATTTCCTTCCATAGGCTAACATTGACTGGTTTCACTTGGAAATTCTTGTGTGTGTGGAGTTTTGGAACTTTATAATATTCCTCTAAAATCAGCCGAACTAAGAAATTCCGATTTACTCAACTGTTATCAGGAAAGAACCCAGTGCTGCATCTTTTAGCCCAGCACTGACCCTGAAAAGTAATTCTAACCGTACTTACCAGTAACTTGTATTTCCTTCCATAGGAACCCATTGTCTGGTTTTCAGCAGAAAAGTTTCTAAGTGTCGATTTTCACAAACTACAAATATTCCTTAAAAATCGCCTGTATGACTTAAACGCATTCTTTCAACTGTTTACAGGAGATGCACCAGTGCTGGATCCAGGATCCACCACTGAGTAAGAAAAAGTAACGATAACACTACTTACATTCTAAGTGAATTTCCTCCCATAGGATAACATTGGTGATTCTATGTGAAAAAGTTTCTAAGTGTCAAGTTTTAAAATACAATAATATTCCTTAAAAATCACTACTGTAACCAAAACGCTTTTACTCAACTGTTTACAGGAGATGTCCCAGGACTGAATCTAGGATCCAGTCCTGTGGTTAGAAAAGTAATCCATAAAGTAACTAATTGCATTTAACTAGAAATTCACAATGAGCTCAATGTTGCATTGTGTTTGAAATTGTGTTGCCCATTGCAACAACTGTAACTACTGTACTTAAAAGTCTATTGCCTATTTGCAAAGTATTTAAACTAAAGTAATTCATTCTGAGAAAGTATATTTTGTAATGTAATGTATAATGTACCTATAATGTAATTTAAAAAATAAAATATCTAAAAATAAATAGTTTAAAAAAATGTAGTAAATCAGTATCAAAAAAATAAATATAACAATTAATACATTTAAAAATTGTCATTTATTAAACCTTTGAAATTCACTGAAAAAAACCATAGGTTTCAGACATGTTATAGTTAGGAATTAGCATTTAAAAAACCTTTGAAATTCACTGAAAAAACCATAGGTTTCAGGCACGTTATAGTTAGAAATTAGCATTTAAAAAACCTTTGAAATTCACTGAAAAAACCATAGGTTTCAGGCACGTTATAGTTAGAAATTAGCATTTAAAAAACCTTACAAATTCACTGAAAAAAACCATAGGTTTTAGGGACAGTTATAGTTAGTTGGACATTGCACTCATACAAAACCCGTGAAATTCCCCCGTTATAGTTAGTTCAGCTAACTATAACTCGCGCCCCCGCAATGCACTGCTGATGACGACACATATTACATCACTCATGACATGGTCAGTGACATCACTGATGACATCTCAAATGACATCACTGATGACATCATCCAGTGAATGTGGTTTGGTTCGATATTTAAATAAGTATTATATATATAGCAATCTGCATTGAAGAGTGAGTGGATGTATAAGTGTCTGGATGGAGCATTTAGTAGCACTGTGATTGACTGTCTAAGTGACTAATTTAAAGTGTCTCACTAAATATATGGGATAGTGATTAAACTGTGTGAATATCTGTATCACTCTCTCTTGTGTAAACTACTACATAAGTTGGTTACTAGCTATGTGAAAGTCTATATTAGTTATTAATTAGTTAAGTGAGTATTTGTATGGGATAGTGAATGTGTGTGTGGTTGGGTGGGAGGTGTTTGACTGTCCAAAGTTGTTTAAATAGTTGATTTCGTAGGTATATGAGGTTAAGACTGCACGTGGAAACAGTTGTTTGGGTGAGTGAATCTCTTTATGGGTGTGGTGATGAGTAAATATATTTCTCAATGATACATGTCCAACAAAGTAGAAATATAAAAGGCAGTGTATGTGACAGTTTTTTGTATATAAATAAGTATACATAAAACTCAGTGATTGTTTGAGTGACTGTTTCGAAAACTGTATACTTGTAATAGTGATTTTATAACACACTAAGTATGAGTTACTATCTATATGAATAAATAAAGTTATGTTTGTATAAGTGTGTAGCTTAGTAAATGTAAGTATGATCAATTGTTTGCATAAGTGAGTAGGATGACTGCATAAGTGAATAGGATGTGTGCTGGTGTGTAATGTCGATGTAGGTGTATAAGTATATTTAATAGTGTTCTATTGATCTTTGTTAGTATGTATGAGTGAATCTATAGGTAAGTGTTTAGATGTGTGTGTAGAAGTAGGAATCACTGAGTGGGTTTTTAGAAACTTGTATTGGTGTGTCAATGGTTTCAAATATGGTACTCCATATTTTATAATGAGTGTTGAAAGGTTATACTAGTGTATGATGAGATGTATCAGATTGTCACGTGAATGATGTCATCAGTGGTGTCATCAGTGATGTCATTTGAGATGTCATCAGTGATGTCATCAGTGATGTCACTGACCATGTCATGAGTGATGTAATATGTGACGTCATCAGCAGTGCATTGCGGGGGCGCGAGTTATAGTTAGCTGAACTAACTATAACGGGGGAATTTCACGAGTTTTGTACGAGTGAAATGTCCAACTAACTATAACTGTCCCTAAAACCTTATGGTTTTTTCAGTGAATTTGTAAGGTTTTTTAAATGCTAATTTCTAACTATAACGTGCCTGAAACCTATGATTTTTTTCAGTGAATATATATATATATATAGATATATATATATATATCTATATATATATATATATATATAGCAACAAAGTGAAAGGTGTTAAGAGAAATATCTTCAATAAGACTTTGACGGTGATAAATTTATATATATGATTTTCTAGCAGTTTTCTTCCAATGAGATTATTTTAAAGTGCCAATGTTTTTGACAAAGAACCTAATTGACATACATCTTAGAGAGTAGCATCCCCACAGTTTAATTCAGGCACGGTGGAATTCCATAACTTTTAATAAAGATAAGTTAAGTCATGTGTAACAGTTTTTCTTCATAGAATATTGTCAATAATTATGATGTATTCTAGGTATTACCAGTACACCTCACACTAGATATCAAAGACAAGCATAATACCAGGAGGCGTTGGAGGTGATACCTTGGACTTCTCTGGCAGTCTCTCTCTTATCCACTTCCCCTTTCCCCAATGCTGGCGTGCTGTTGAAAATAGCTTATCAATTTGCCCTGTGCAGTGGTGGAGAGGAATTGGGAGCTTCTTCTGTTGCTGTGGAAATTGCATCTGATATGTGACAGATGGTCTGAATAGCATGGAACACTTTCTGAACAGTAGACCAGCTGGTTTGCTCTCCCACAGTAAAATATTACTAGAAATGGAAAAGATTGTTCTGAACAACAATTTATTTTTCTATGAGAACACTTTGTATACAACGTAACGCATCTCCCTAGATACGTCACGTTGTAAATTGGCCGCATTTTTTACGCCGCTGCTGCGTGACAAAAGTGACACAACGGCAGCGCAAAAGTGTTGCAAGGGGCTTGTAAATCTGCCCCCCTGACTTTTAGGAAGAAGCTACTAATATTCGTCAAAAATTTGCTCAAAGAGGTTACCCTAACCATGTCAAACAAAAAGCTTTTACAACAGCCAATAACATTACAAATAATGAGTTACTGTATCAATATCGAGTTACTTGATACCAACAAATACAAACACATGGGAAAATCTAGCACTAACAACATTAGGATCATCACCAAATATAACCGAGAGAGTACTAATGGTCATAAAATTCTACGTAAACATTGGCACTTGTTACAACTGGTTAATGAACTATGTAAACATCTTAATGATTTCCCAAAATAACCTTCAAACGGGGCAAATCGCTGGAAGATATGTTATGCCCCTGTGACACTATTGGTTATTCGAATAAATTTCAGAAAAAGAGAAACTATTGTGATTTTGCTTGGCATCTTTAAATGTGGCAATTGTAATTGTTGTCAGTTCACTATTGGCAAACAAACACATTTTTATGACCATGAAAAGAAGAGATGCTACCTGATTACTGAATTCTATGTTCCTGTACCGGAGGCTCCAATTATTCTTATCTCTTTCATTTTTTTTTCTCACTCAGCAAACTTTAACAGTAACACTTAAGTTCAAAGACTACATATCCCATAAGTCTTTGCAGTAAACTCAATACAACAACCATAGAGTAAGTACCATATATTCAACATCAAGAAAAAGCACTTCCTCTTTCTTCACTGCTCAGCAGCCAGATAAGTGCTTTTCCTTTTCGTTACTAACTGTGCTCATATGCCTTGTTAAAATACTGTTATTTTGAGTATGTGCTCATATACCTTATTGAAATACTGCTAATTTGAGTGTATATATTGGTTTTAAATTAAGCACTTCCCAATTCTTGTATGCACGTGTTTTTTTATGTCGGGCGTAACAGCGCTTGCGCTGTTGCTTAGCGACCTTTTGTAGGTGGTTTGTGAAGTGAAAATTCCACCCTCTGGTTGCCCTTTCTTTTTATTTGTGTTTGCCACTGTCCTTCGAAAATCCTTGCTTGCTACTGGGCAATTGCTTCTCTTTTCCCTCCTTTCTGTTTCCGCTTTGCAGCTGCGGAGCACCAGCAAATAACTATCTCCCTACACTATCAGTGTTTAAGTATTCTTCTGAGGACTACTTTTTTTTTTGTTCGGTCAAGTTACTATCTAGACAACGTGCACCACGCTTCGTGCTTTCACTTTCAATATAGGGGGGATATGTTATTTTTTTAAGAGCGCTGTGCTTTTCACAAGTGCTACTGTCTACTTGTTATTTTGCGCTGCTCTTTTTAAAACACTAATTCTTGTGCCCGTGCTGCTGATTTTGCTAATCCTCGGATTAGCTGGTCATCTGGCAAATGATCCAGATATCTGAGTGCACATAGAAAAGTATTTACGGCCGGCAAGTAAGTGTTGCAGGAAGCCAGGAACTTCGGAGATGTCAGGCTGCGGGGGACAGGTCCCAGGTAATGCGATGCAGCACAGAGCATCTCCCTTTCAAACATGGCCACAGGGTTATTAATTAACAGCAAGAATGACTCTGCATCACCTGACTATGGGTGAAGTTTGCGTGGTCCGTTTACTATGTTTAGGGCACTGCTTGCAGGACTTGGGTAATTCACTGCTGTGACAGCCCTTGGCTGGACTCCGGAATCCCTGCTCACCGGGCAGCGATCACTGTCCTGCTGGAAGCAGCACATCAGACCTCAGTGTAAAGATCTTTCACAGGTTACTACTGAACTAGTGGAAAAACACACCAAAGAAATTAAATCTAGATCCCCATGGGATCCATGTCCACCAGCATCCTGAAAGATATAGCTAAGGAGGTGAGCCCTTCACTCACAGATATTTTTAATAATATTTTTCACGTCTGGTATCTTTCCGGCTCCATAGAAGGATGCCTCAATTTTGCCACTGTTAAAAAACCCCAACTTGGACGATTCTAACCCCAACAACTATCGCTCGATAGCCAGGCTGCCACTCCCAGCCAAGATAGTGGAGAGAATTATGAACAGTTAGCTCAGTTCATACAAGAAAATGACTTACTTGATCCCTCCCAATTCGGGTTGCGACCTGAACACAGTACAGAAACAGCACTAATCAAGGCCACCGTAGAGATCAGGAGGGTGATGGACAGAGGGGGCGCTGCCGCCCTCATCTTCCTCGATCTGTCAGCGGCTTTTGCAACTGTGGATCATAACCTACTGCAATTGCGTCTGGAAACGTTATGAGTTAAGGGTATGGCACTGGCCTTGCTATCCCCCTTTCTAAAGGATAGAAGACAAACAGTGACACTGGGCCAGTTTAAATCAACACCTTATGTCCTTCCTTGCGGAGTCCCACAGGGCTCGTCACTCAGCCCAGCACTTTTTAACGTATTTGTATCAGAACTCGCCCCTTTGATCCAAGACTTCGGTTTTAGTCTCACGTCATACGCTGATGACACCCAGATTGTGGTCGCAGCGTACAAAGATCAAGCCTCCCCATCCTTGCAGTTTCAAAACTGCATGATGGAAATAAACAGGTGGATGGGGAAGCATTGTCTCAAGCTAAACTCTGAGACAACCAAAGTGGTGATCTTTGGGAATATGCAACCCAGTTGGGATGACCTTTGGTGGCCGGCGGAAATGGGGGAACTGCCAAAACCAGTTCATAAGGTGAAAAATCTGGGGGTGCTGATTGATAATAAACTCACCTTATCTCAGCAGGCCAATGCTATTGTGTCCACCTCCCAATTCCTGATCAAGAAATTGAAGAAGATTCTACCTTATATTCCCGTTGACGCCAAAAGAACGGTAGTGACCGCACTCTTGAAGTCTAAGTTAGATTACTGCAAGGGACTCTACCTGAATATGCAGAAACAATACCTTAAAAAACTTCAGATGATACAGAACGCTGCCGCAAGACTACTACTGAATGTCCCTAAATACGAGTCAGTAGCTAAGGAAATTCGAAGACTCCATTGGCTTCCAGTAGCGCATCGTATTAAGTTCAAGGCGTTATGCTTAGCTTACAAGGCCCTGAACAATACCGGACCAATGTTTCTCAAAAATCTCTTTTCTTGGTACCACCCGGTCAGATAGCTACGCTCTACCTGCGCCAGACTTATGAGGGTTCCAAGGATCCGAACCTCATGCTGGGGAGGCCGAAGCATCTCGTATGGCACAGCAAAACTATGGAATACGCTTCCAATCGATATCAGAAACGCTAGCTCACTGACCTCTTTCAGAAAGGGTCTCAAAACATGGTTATTTCAGAATTAGATCCTTCTCCCCGGGCTTACCTCTGTCCTAGTGCCAAGACACCTCCGGGTATTCGTGCGCTCAATAAATGTTATTAACATAACATAACATAACATGCAGCTGAAGCAGAGGGACCGGGCACAGAAAGCGCAAAATTATGGCATTTTTTAAATGGGGTGTATTGGAGAGACGGGGCATATGTAAGGACAAGCCGACGCCGCAAAGTGAGCCACAGTACTCCTCTTTCCCATAACCATTAGAACCTCTGTGTGGGTCTTTTAGTCACCAACAGACCGTTTTGCAGACGCTCATTAATGCAACTTCCCTCGTCAATCCCGCTTCTTGACGTACTTAATGAAATTAGCACGGCTGCAACTTATGCATACAGCCCTAGATTCTTTTTCGTTCCACACATCTTAAACCACAACCTTTAAAGTAAAAATAAATATTATAAAAAGTGTTACATGAAAACAAATAAAGTAGCTTAGTTGAAGAAATGTCTACAGCCCATGTAATAGCCTAAATTAGCTCAGTGATCTTTAAATTACACTTCAATTTAGTTGACCTCCACCTACGTTCAACGGTTTTGATTCAAATGATCTCGGTACACCCGAGCAGTGCGTTTTAAACCATAAAGTGAGTTGTGAGCAGCAGACTGCTTTTAAGCTAAAACCAAACACTGGTGCCAAGCTTTCAATTTAATTATGCCTGACATTTCTGTATACACAATTTTAGATCATTAGCATGCTCGCAAAAATTGTCTCGGTCGAAATTTGTTTTAAAAAAACTTTAAAAAATTGCATACAGCCAAAAGACAAACGTTACCAAGATGGACTAATAACATGCGACCTGTTTGGCAGACTGCTTGCTAACTATGAATGAATCATTTTATCACAGCCTGCTCTCCCCGTTAGTCACACTCCACCAAAATCTTCCACACATATAGAAAGCAGCATACGCTGCTCAGTGCCCGTAATTCTAACATAACCATATATTGTCAGTGTCCACGGCAATCAAATGCGGATTGAGGCGCACGACTAAAAGAGAGAAGACATTTGTGATTTAGGAATCACTGCCCCAGCGCCTTGAGACCCTCGCGGGTATGTAGTGCGCTTTATAAGTGACATGATTGATTGATTGATTAAAAGAACTTTTAATTCACCCGGGGCAGGTGACCTATTAGAGGTTTGGTGCCTCAATACAGGAATCTATGGGTATTAAAGTATAAGGCCAGTGTTACTTCGGAGAGGTAAAAAGGACAGAGCACAAGATTGATGCAGAAAGCAATTCTGATGAACTCTTTTGACACTGACCTTGTAAGACAGCTGCTGGGATTTCAAACACTGTCACTGTAAGTAATAGACATGAACAAGAGCGTGCTGCAGGGAAGCTGCCATTGCAGTGTGTCCTAAACACGAGGCAAATCCATTAGCAGGGACATCTACAGAAATATGTATTTGCTATGGGTGAAAACATTTATTCCAGTCTGATCAAGAATGTTGCAAGAGATGTTTTGCTTCCAGGTCACAACTAAAGTCAAACAGCAGCAAGGCAGAGACTTACATTAACCTATGACATCCCAGGAGTCACAGGTTGAAGTACTGTGGACATCAGCACAAGAGCTTATCACCCTCAAATGAATGAATGCTGAAGATTTGGAGTTTGGTTATGCTTTTGAAACTGACAGTTTGTTATTTCCTAATCAGCATATGTTTGATTCTATTTTATTTTGCCAACTTTTCAAGGATCTCTATTTGCCACATGCTGGAAACCACCACCCTCCCTCCCTGTTTTCCGGTTCAAAAGGCATTCTTTTAGAAAAGGACTTCTGCATTGCTTTGTATTAACCCCTTAAGCCCCAAGGGGGTAATTCTCCCAAAGCAGATAGAAAGCAGGCTTTATCGCATTTTTAATAAACAGCGCTTCACTCGTTCATTGCTCAATCTATCTCCCATGCATCATGCATTATATGACTCTTGTATAGATCATACTTTGAACTGAAGGTACTGGACAGTGGTATTATATTTAGGGTAATTGGCGCCACTCAGGAGAATAGCACAAGTATTGGTGTGAAGATACCTATTTTTGTCACGGTGCTGTAAGGTGAGGAGAACCACTGATCTCCCCAAAACTAGCGGCCTGAGCCAACTAAACATACAAAAGAAAATCCTCAGCACATGTAAGTAATGTCACAATAATTATAAGAGTGCATAGTGTAAGCACAAATTGAACACAAGTAAGTGAATTATTGTTCTTTTCTTTATTCTCTGGGTCTTCAAACAGCCGACACGTGTTTCGTCGCTTAGAAGGGAAATCGTCCCGCGACTTTATCAAGGCTATGTCCTCTTTATAGCAATCCTTCTTTTGTGGTGATAATTCCAACCCACAAAGGGATTCAGTTTCTCACGACGTCACATACAGCAGTGCATATATCCAAGGGATCCTATTACGTCCCAAAGTCTCAGATTCGTTGTAGGAAGGTGGAATCTGACTATATGGTTGCCCCCACTTTTTTCCTGGTGTTTTGCTGGTTTATGACTTAGTTGGACTGGGATCCTGCTAATCAGGACCCCAGCCTAGCTGCTTCCTCTCTAAAATGGTTTCCATGTGCCTTAGGCACATCTCTGATTGGAATCTGGAGTGCCCTTGTAAGTCCCTAGTATATGGTATACTATGTACCCAGGGCATAGGTACCTCAGAGGCCTACCAGGGGCTGCAGCATGTATTGTGCCACCCCTGGAAGGCCAGCCAAAGGACACCACAGGTCTGCTACTGCAGCCTGGGTAAGGTGGTGCATGCACCCCTTACTGTGATATAGGTTACCTATATCACTACATACATACACACATATAAACCTATAAGTCACTCCTATGGCAGGCCATATCAATCCTGAAGGCAGAGTGCGTGGTTCCTATGTGAGAGGGTGCCCCTGCATGAGCAGGGCCCCTCTGCAGCGTTCAGAGACCCTTCTCTGATGCTGTTTGTAGTGCAGCCTGACCATATACTCTTAAGAGCATTATAACCTCGCGTTAAATGCTAACTTTGGGATGGCTGCACGGAAACATGTCGTGTTTGGTGTCAAACATCTTGGAATACTACCCCCCGCCTGTTCTGGCGGCGGGGGTAGCATTCCACCCTTCTAGAGGGAGAGACATGTACACACCGGCCTGCCCGGTGACTTCTTTCCAAGCCCTGGCATCACAAAATGGATGCCGCTGCCACAGACACGAGTCTGGCCTCCTGCTGCTGACCGAAACTCCGGCAGGGGAGGCCTGGACAACAGGTTTCCTGTCCCAGCCCCAGACAGGATAGTGTGTATTGGGGCTGGGCGGGAGCACTCTCTGGTGCTTTGAAGTCCTGCACTGGGGGCACATTTGGTGTCCCTGTGCATACCCCAGTTCAAACCGGCTCAGGGGCTTCCAGCCCCTGCTCTGGTGCGAAACTGGACAAAGGGAAACTGGTGTAGCCACCCCTCTGCCCTGACCCTCCTATAGGTGGGTTCCCAGAGTATGTCCAACCCCCTATCTTAGTATAAGTATGGGACCCCAGTCCTTAGGACTTTAGATTTACCTGGACGAAACTCTGACACAGAATCCTGGACCTTCGACGCTCTACTTCAAGATTAGAGGACTGAAGAATCTGCCTTGGGGTCAAGGAGTGACTCCCCTGCTTGGCAGGCACCAAAGAAGCAATTGTCCGGTCTGCATCGCTGAAGCTCCTGCCGGACGCCGAAGTCTTTGCATCACCAGACGTGGATTTCCAGACTTCCCCGAGGCTGCCCTGAGTCCCCAGCAAAGCTGAGGCCCGTAGCTGTTGTGGGTAACGTGGAACCGTGACCCCAGGACACCGAGCACATTTGCAAGTGCATCCTCTTCCTGGGCTCCCACGAAGTTGTGCTTTGGGCTCCGAGTAGCCCCCGCCTCCAGCACCGACTGCACTGAAGATCACTGGCCTCCACTCCACGAGTGTCCCGTGAGCCAGCTCCAAGTGCGTCCACTTGAGGCTCCTTCGCGGTTGCTAGTCCATTGGCTAGTAGGCCCTCCCAAAGGCCAATATTATCCTGCTTGGGCTTCCCTGGTTGCTCCAGGCGTACCCTGACTTACCCTTGCTGGGTGAGTCCCTCAGACCTTGCTGGTCTGCACCACCGTCCTTCTTCTATTTCCACGAGACTTGCCGTTGCCAAAGCTTGTTGGGTCCAATCCGGTCGTCGACACATCAGCAATCAACAAACGTCATGGGACAGCTCGAATCCAGCTCCTGGTTGTCGTCGACGCCTCCTGGACCTCGTGGCTGAAGAGTCAAGACGACTGTCAACCTACCTGAAGCACCCGACATCGGTGGGCATCCGCTCATCGCCTTCCTGGTCACTGACTAGTGACCCAGACTCTGTCCCCTCTGCTTTCAGGTTCTTCAGATCTCCGATCCACCTTTGGATCCACCCTAACACTTTCGACTTGGTCGCCAGCAGCACTTTACAGCAGATCGCCATTGAAATCGACGACGAAACCCGACCCCGAAAGACACCTTTGCACCCGGCTTCCCTGGTTGAGGTAACACGAGTACTCCGGTGCTCCCGTGGGTATAGACTCTAGAACAACCCAGTTCTGAAAGGGTTTGCTCCAAGTCCTCCTTTAAGTGTCCCTTTTCTTTAAAATTCCAACCGCGACTTTCCCCATAGAAGTCAACAGCGATTCGTGGCTGTGTTATCACACTGCACGCATCCCCCGTGGGTCCCCTGTGTCACTACCTTGGGTGGTTCCTTGTGGTCCAAGCACTTCTACAGGCTCTAGGCCTTGTGTCTAGCTCAGTCGTGGTTCTTATACCACTTTATTGGTATATGGTTTGGTACGCCCCTAGGGCTCAAACGTGTATTTGTGCTATTACTGTTGATAACTGACTTATAACTTATGTACTTCGAACTCTAGCCTGATAAAGAGACTAGAGGGGTGTGTTTAGCAATAAATACATATATTTTGAATATATACCTGGTGTGGTCCTCTTTCATTTGGTCACTCAAGAGATTATAGACTAGTAAAACAAGGTGCTTTACATTCCTTCAAGACTTAGCCTGAAGGCTGCTCTCCATAGCTACCACTAGGATAGCTTTCAATAAAGGTTGTCTTTAACCTATCTCCAATAAGGGGTTGTTTGGACTGGTGCAAGGTGCCCACTATAATTAGTGGACAGCATATACCAGGCCAACTTCTCACATTGGTGGCAGTGGTGGGATTCCAGCTTGCTATTGTTTTACCAGATAATCTCAATTGAATTGATCAACTGAAAACCACTAAGGGTACCTAAGGTACATATAAATCAAGCTTAGTATACAGTAAGTTCTACTGAACTTAGAGTTGTGTGTTAAGGGATAGCACACCCTTTCTACAACTCAAGAGAGTTTAGTAGGCCACACTAGAGTAGGTAGTGCATACACCACACCTCACTAGTAATGTCTTCAAAGCCAGGACCCAGTGAGTCCTTGCCAGAAGCCAGTGGGCTTCTTCCCTCCAAGTATGATAAACTCCCATTCTTGGAATTGAGAGCATTATGCAATACTAGGAAGTTGAAGGCAGGCAAAAGTGCCAGTACCCAACACCTGAAGGAGGTGTTACTGGCTGATGATCTCAGCAGACCCCTAGGGTCTGAAGGGGTAGGCAGAGAGGTTGGGGCAGAAGATGAGGAAGGGGCCAGGGGTGACATCACCCAGGACCCCCCCTCTGAAACTGGCCAGGAAGGTGAAAATGACCTTGACCTGGAAAACCCAATTCCTCCTGTGGATGAGGAGGAGGATCAGAATGGCCTCCCCTTTGTCCCCCCAGGAAGGATTGTGAGTGTGCCCAGAAGGTCTAGATCTCCTTCTCAGGAGTCTAACCACTCTGACACCTCAATAGGGACCTCTGTCTCTTCTCATAGGAGAGAATCCTCTCATGAGAGGAGAAAGAGACTGATTCAGTATGAGCAAGCCCAGCTTGAACTCAGAAAACAGCAATTGGCTATAGACAGGGAGTCCCTAGATCTCTACAGAGAGAGAAAGAAGTTGGGACTAGAGTCCCATGGTGGCAGCAGTTTTCCCAAAGATAGGGAAAGGTCTTATGACCATAGAAACCTGAGCAAGATTGTCCCTCCCTACCAGAGTGGGGATGACATCCACAAATGGATAACTGCACTGGAGAGGGCCTGTAAAGTACAGAGGGTCCCTCAGGAGCAGTGGGCAGCAATCTTGTGGCTCTCCTTTGCAGACAAAGGTAGAGACAAGCTCCTCACTGTAAGAGAAGAGGATGCTGACAATTGCAAAGTCTTGAAGAGTGCTCTGATTGATGGGTTTGGCAAAACAACTGAACAATACAGGTTAAAGTTCAGAGATACCCAAAAAGCACAGACTCAAGACTGGGTGGACTTTGTTGATTGTTCTGCTAAGGCTCTGGAAGGTTGGATACATGGCAGCAAAGTGCATGACTTTATAGGATTGTACAATTTGATTATGATGGAGCAGATCCTTAATAATTGTCAAAACCAGCTTTTGCACCAGTATCTGGTGGACTCTGATCTGACCTCTCCCCAAGAATTGGGAAAGAAGGCAGACAAATGGGTCAGAACCAGGGTAAGGCCTAAGAACCAGGGTGGTGACCAGAAGAAAGATTCTACCAAGTCCCAAGAGAAAGATGGGGATAAATCTAAAGATAAATCCACTACAGGGCCCCAAAAGTCCACTTCTGGGGGTGGGACCCAAACTCCTTCCTCTCCTGAAAAGAAACCCTATTGCCATGTCTGTAAAAAGCCTGGGCACTGGAAATCTGATCCCAGTTGTCCCAGGATTGGCAATAAAGAAAATGTTCCTCCAACAACTACTACCACCCCTCCTGGTACTACCAGTAGTAATCCTCCAGTTGGGAGTAGTGGCCCCAAAAAGCTAGGTGCTTTTGCAAGAGGAACAGAGGTGGGCCCTAGTTTAGACAGGACCCCCTCAACAGACTCCTCTGACTCTGATGGTGGTATAGGATTTGCCACCTTTACCATGGGTCCCAATGCATTGGGCAGGTACAGACTGGAGCCACTAATTAATGGTCAGAAAGCTGTGGCATTTAGGGACACAGGGGCTAGTGTCACCATGGTGGCAGGGAAACTAGTCCCCCCTCACCAGCTTTTACCTGAGTTTAAATACCAGGTAACCAACATTGATGGTGTCAGAACAGATCACCCCATGGCCATGGTCAATCTCAGCTGGGAAGGGGTCACAGGCCCAAAAAGAGTGGCAGTGTCCCCAACCTTGCCTGTAGATTGCCTGATGGGCAATGATCTGGAAATTTCAGCCTGGGTTGAAGTTGAACACCAAACCCATCTGAGAATGCTGGGCGTCCCTGTAAAGGTTAGTGGGGCTGTGATGGCCACAGCCCCAGCCCAGGGAAATTTTGGAGAGATGGAGCCTGGAAGAATGGCCCACTCTCCCCCAAAAGAGAGCACAAGGGTTGAAGAAAAGTCTTCTTCCCTCCAGACAGTAGGTACGGGTCAGCCTCCTCAGGGAACTGACCCTACCCCTAGTGAAGGAACTGCCCCAGAGGTAGTCAGGCCTGGCCTGGCCACACCCCTGATGGCAGAGGACCCTTCCAAGGTGGTACCCAGTCTGGAGCAGGTAACCTGCCCCTCTCTACCCTGCCTCAGTCAGCCCAGGGCTGCAGAGGTCAGGGAGGTCAGTGGACCCCGCAGGGCCCCCTGTCCAGAGGAACCCCCCCATCAGCAGATTAGGGGCACCCAGTCTAGTAGCCCTAGCCAGGTGAAAATTCCTCCACACACTGAGGGATCCCCCATACCTTTATGTAGGGACCTCCCCCAGAAGGACTCTGTTAGGCAAGGGCAAACCTGGGACCAGAAGGTTCCAAACCTGCCATGTCCCTCCAGTGGTCCATCCAAAGGGACCCAACCCCCAGCTATAGGCAGCCAAAGGTTGACCCTTAGAGCAAAGTGCAACTCAGTCATGGAAAGACAGGCATACATGGTGACCAGTAATCTGAGGAAGCTGAGACCAACCTTCCTAGGGCCTCACTTCCCTACTCAGACACCTCACCAGCCTTGTACTTTACCAAAGCACACCACAGGTAGTAATTCCCCATGGTGGAGACCCTCTCATACCCTTAGGGTGAGGGATTGCTTAGTGGACCATAAGACAGGGGGCAACCATGCTAGTGCAGGTGCTTCCTTATATGGCCACTTAGTCAATAAAGGCTCAACTGGCCAGGTTAGCCTTATCTCCTTTCATTTGGGGGGGTTATGTAGGAAGGTGGAATCTGACTATATGGTTGCCCCCACTTTTTTCCTGGTGTTTTGCTGGTTTATGACTTAGTTGGACTGGGATCCTGCTAATCAGGACCCCAGCCTAGCTGCTTCCTCTCTAAAATGGTTTCCATGTGCCTTAGGCACATCTCTGATTGGAATCTGGAGTGCCCTTGTAAGTCCCTAGTATATGGTATACTATGTACCCAGGGCATAGGTACCTCAGAGGCCTACCAGGGGCTGCAGCATGTATTGTGCCACCCCTGGAAGGCCAGCCAAAGGACACCACAGGTCTGCTACTGCAGCCTGGGTAAGGTGGTGCATGCACCCCTTACTGTGATATAGGTTACCTATATCACTACATACATACACACATATAAACCTATAAGTCACTCCTATGGCAGGCCTTATCAATTCTGAAGGCAGAGTGCGTGGTTCCTATGTGAGAGGGTGCCCCTGCATGAGCAGGGCCCCTCTGCAGCGTTCGGAGACCCTTCTTTGATGCTGTTTGTAGTGCAGCCTGACCATATACTCTTAAGCGCATTATAACCTCGCGTTAAATGCTAACTTTGGGATGGCTGCACGGAAACATGTCGTGTTTGGTGTCAAACATCTTGGAATACTACCCCCCCACCAGTTCTGGCGGCGGGGGTAGCATTCCACCCTTCTAGAGGGAGAGACATGTACACACCGGCCTGCCCGGTGACTTCTTTCCAAGCCCTGGCATCACAAAATGGATGCTGCTGCCACAGACACGAGTCTGGCCTCCTGCTGCTGATTGAAACTTCGGCAGGGGAGGCCTGGACAATAGGTTTCCTGTCCCAGGGAGGTGTAACCACCTCCCCAGACAGGATAGTGTGTATTGGGGCTGGGCGGGAGCACTCTCTGGTGCTTTGAAGTCCTGCACTGGGGGCACATTTGGTGTCCCTATGCATACCCCAGTTCAAACCGGCTCAGGGGCTTCCAGCCCCTGCTCTGGTGCGAAACTGGACAAAGGGAAACTGGTGTAGCCACCCCTCTGCCCTGACCCTCCCATAGGTGGGTTCCCAGAGTATGTCCAACCCCCTATCTTAGTATAAGTATGGGACCCCAGTCCTTAGGACTTTAGATTTACCTGGACGAAACTCTGACACAGAATCCTGGACCTTCGACGCTCTACTTCAAGATTAGAGGACTGAAGAATCTCCCTTGGGGTCAAGGAGTGACTCCCCTGCTTGGCAGGCACCAAAAAAGCAATTGTCTGGTCTGCATCGCTGAAGCTCCTGCCGGACGCCGAAGTCTTTGCATCACCAGAGGTGGATTTCCAGACTTCCCCGAGGCTGCCCTGAGTCCCCAGCAAAGCTGAGGCCCGTAGCTGTCGTGGGTAGCGTGAAACCGTGACCCCTGGACACCGAGCACATTTGCAAGTGCATCCTCTTCCTGGGCTCCCACAAAGTTGTGCTTTGGGCTCCGAGTAGCCCCCGCCTCCAGCACCGACTGCACCGAAGATCACTGGCCTCCACTCCACGAGTGTCCCGTGAGCCAGCTCCAAGTGCGCCCACTCGAGGCTCCTTCGTGGTCGCTAGTCCGTTGGCTAGTAGGCCCTCCCGAAGGTCAATATTATCCTGCTTGGGCTTCCCTGGTTGCTCCAGGCGTGCCCTGACTTACCCTTGCTGGGTGAGTCCCTCAGACCTTGCTGGTCTGCACCACCGTCCTTCTTCTATTTCCACAAGACTTGCCGTTGCCAAGGCTTGTTGGATCCAATCCGGTCGCCGACACCTCAGCAATCGACAGACGTTGTGGGACAGCTCGAATCCAGCTCCTGGTTGTCGTCGACGCCTCCTGGACCTCGTGGCTGAAGAGTCAAGACGACCATCAACCTACCTGAAGCACCCGACATCGGTGGGCATCCGCTCATCGCCTTCCTGGTCACTGACTAGTGACCCAGACTCTGTCCCCTCTGCTTTCAGGTTCTTCAGATCTCCGATCCACCTTTGGATCCACCCGAACACTTTCGACTTGGTCGCCAGCAGCACTTTGCAGCAGATCGCCATTGAAATCGATGACGAAACCCGACCCCGAAAGACACCTATGCACCCGGCTTCCCTGGGTGAGGTAAGACGAGTACTCCGGTGCTCCCGTGGGTATAGACTCTAGAACAACCCAGTTCTGAAAGGATTTGCTCCAAGTCCTCCTTTAAGTGTCCCTTTTCTTTAAAATTCCAACCGCGACTTTCCCCATTGAAGTCAACGGCGATTCGCGGCTGTGTTATCACACTGCACGCGTCCCCTGTGGGTCCCCTGTGTCACTACCTTGGGTGGTTCCTTGTGGTCCAAGCACTTCTACAGGCTCTAGGCCTTGTGTCTTGCTCAGTCGTGGTTCTTATACCACTTTATTGGTATATGGTTTGGTACGCCCCTAGGGCTCAAACGTGTATTTGTGCTATTACTGTTGATAACTGACTTATAACTTATGTACTTCGAACTCTAGCCTCATAAAGAGACTAGAGGGGTGTGTTTAGCAATAAATACATATATTTTGAATATATACCTGGTGTGGTCCTCTTTCATTTGGTCACTCAAGAGATTATAGACTGGTAAAACAAGCTGCTTTACATTCCTTCAAGACTTAGCCTGAAGGCTGCTTCTCCATAGCTACCACTAGGATAGCTTTCAATAAAGGTTGTCTTTAACCTATCTCCAATAAGGGGTTGTTTGGACTGGTGCAAGGTGCCCACTATAATTAGTGGACAGCATATACCAGGCCAACTTCTCACATTCGTGATTAGATGTATCCGGTCTACGGACGTCGCTCCTCGTGTACAGCCGAGTACTTTGAACTGAGTTGCCTCCAGCTGCCTGGGTTCAGGTTGCAGGTGGGGTTTTATGACGGCGCACAGGTAACAGCTATACATTTGGTGCAGAAGGCAGTATGAGTTTCTCACTGTGTCTGTCAGTAGGACATAAAATCTTGCAAACCACTTGCACATCCAGTCCTTGGCTTCTTCACTGAGTTATAATCACATATATGGCATAGGATCCTACCATAACATGGCTCAAAGACATTGCCTTTGACAAAACCAATAGTTCTCGCAGTTGCTGAGATCTATTGGCTATGCCTCCTAACAGACCTGCCCCTTAGGTGCTGCTGCTAATGTGTGGCTTGCCACGGACTTTGTTTATAACCACATAATACCACAAAATTCAACGGCACACCACATAGCTAAACTGCACTACATACCTATCCACAACACAAAATACAATTCCACATATTAACACTCCATCACACACAATCCCACTCCACATAATTCCATTACACTCAATGCCACAAATTTACTATCCACATAATTCCACAGCACACCATGCGACATAATTCCACTACCCAAATCCACACCACACAATTACACAACTAACTAATCATATCCAAGCCACACAATTCCACTACACACCACATACATACACTTCATAAAGCATAGGTAAAAGACATTGTAATGCCAATAGCTCTAACTTAAACAAATGCGAGACCTATTGCATTTTCAATGCTTGTTGTGCCTTGTCCTTGCCTTTCGGCCAAGGTGTGCTAATCCCTTGCGTTGTGCTCTTGTGCCATGGTATGGGCAGCCCACCACTAGGGGGCGATGATGACTGTGAGGCCTTGCTACCACGAATTAAAGGATCGCGGTTCGGCCGGGCCTGCTTGGAGGAGGCACGTCTCCTCATCAGAGGACGCCTTCCTCATCCCTGGCATTGTCGACATAGGTAACGCGCACCTCTCTTACTGTGAGGCACGCGGTGTGGCCGGGCCCGCTCGGGCGTGAAAGGGAGTGTGTCCTTGACAATGAAGAAGACGCAACCCTCCCACATTCCTCACATTCGTGGGTGCCTTCGCGCGACTCGTTGTCTTCTCCTTCCACACATTAGTGGAGGGAAGACACTGCTGACGAGCGCACGAGGCAGTCTGAGAGGATCAGTACCTTCGTTCTAGGCTCCAGATAAGCGGTGTTCCGCTGAACATTTTCCCCGCTGTCCTGGTATAATTAGAGGGACATTCCTTAAATCACCTGTTTGCTCAAACTCTGCTTATTAAAACAAGCATTGGTTTATCCAATTGCTGCCTGAATACAGGCTAGAGTGGTTTCTTCACTATTTCCTCGGTCCCTATATATACATATAAAGTGCCTGAACAGCCAATGCATGTGTGCATGATGAATACTGGGAGGAGGTGGAGGAAGAGCAGACGCTCCTTCACATCCATGAAGAATCAGTGATGCATCCCTGGAAAGTGTGGTTCCTTTGGCCTGACAGGATGGACTTAATTATGGCAGCGGTTTCTTATGGGGTGATGATGGGCCATGTGGTTAGCTTTGGTTCTTTGGATATGATCTGGAGGCGTTTGCGAGGTCTGTAGGGTCCGGGTTGCCAGTTGAAGTTGCTAAAAATGGTGGAGATTTTGTTGCTGAGGCATTGAGAGAGATTTTTGCAGAGGTCCTTTGAGGGGGTGACCGAGTTGGAGGCGGCCGATGTTGAGGTGAAATCTTTCCCATGGCGAAGATTTATTTGCTTCTGTTGGTGATAGCATCGATGCGGTTCACCAGAGAGGTGCATTTGGTGGTATGGATCATTTGGTGGTAGCATCTTAGGGCGGGTTTGAACATGCTCCTGCCTGCATTGTCCTGGCTCATTCTTCATTTGCCGTCCAGTTGTTTGCAGTGGCATTTCACTAGTCTGAGTTCCTCCATGTACCAAATGGCCCCAGGTATGTATCTTGTTCTATTGCTGTGTTTGAGGGGAGCCAGGGAGTTGGCGCAGGAGGTGATCCAGTTGTTGAAATTCTTGATGGCTTTGGAGTGGCTGTTGCTGTTTTCTGGTCAGTGGGTGCTGAGAGCGGTGTTCCAGTTTTTGTCAGTGATGCTGATTCAGTTTCGTGGGCTAGCCTGGCGGCAATGTGTGTGCTGTGTACTGGGACTGCGCGTTCAAACTGTACCAGCCATTAAGTAGGTCCTGGAAGAGGAGATGAGTGATGTAACTTCCTGTGCAGACGGATGATGGGAAATCCAGTGGTCACTTTCTGTGCAGATGGTTGATCTGAAATCCATTGATGTCACTTCCTGTGCAATTGGATGATGGAAATGAGTCCCTTTGCTTGGCTTCTTCTTTTAAAGATAGTTTTGGTGGAAAACCAGTGATGTCACATCCTGTGCAAATGGATAATGGGAAATTCAGTGATGTAATTTCTTGTGTATATGGATGATCGGAAATCCAGCGATGCCACTTCCTGTGCAGATGGATGATGTAAACGAGTCCTCTTGCTTGGCTGCTTCTTTTGAATACAGTGTTCGTGGGAAACCAGTGATGTGACTTCCTGTGCAGCTGGATGATGGGAAATCCAATGATGTCACTTCCTGTGCAGATGGATGATGGAAATCAGTCCTCTTGATTGACTTCTTTTAAAGACAGTTTGTGTTAAAGGCAGCAGGCTTTTAAGGATGAATTGTTACTGTACTGTGCTAAAGACTGTAAAGACTGTAGAACCCCCAGTTTTGGGGCTCTCAGCACTGGCCAGACGTCTTGGGCAACCTCCCTGAACTGTTAGCTAAGGTAAAGAACCTCGGCTTTTGGTCAGATGTGAAGCTTGAGGTAGACAAGGTTGCCTCCACCTATTTTGCAGTTCTGAGGAGGGTCAAAGAGATCACTGGCATTCTAACACTTTCTGCCCAGAAAACAGTGATCCAAGCCTTGATCCTGCCCTGGATTGATTATGGGAACATCTTATACTTGGGGGCCGAAAAGGCCGTCATCCGGCGCTTAAAAATATTGCAAAATGTGGTAGCTAGGTTACGTTTTCACCTTCCAAAGTATGTGTTGGTGTCTCATCTGCTATCTGAACTTTACTGGCCTGCCCATAGACAAGCGCATACAGTTTATAGCCCTGTGCTATATGCACAAGGACAGGTTTGGCACTGCCCCACGATACATTCAGGATCTGGTGGCACCCTATCAGCCTACACGCATGCTTTGATCATCTACTCAGTCCCTGTGCAAAGTGGCAAGAATTCGACGAACACACATGAGGGGTGCTGTTCTTTTTTTTTTATCTTGGCCCGATGCTTTGGAATGATCTTCCAGAGTCTCTGCGAAACTTCTCCTATCTCACAGTATTTCGCAAGGGATTGAAGACCTGTTTGTTTTAGATTAGAGTCTGCACTCACTCTACCTGGGTCTAGTGCCGGAAAACCCCCTGGGGTAGCCACACACTTTATAAGACGCAATGATAAAGCCTGGAAGCAGGTATCTTGTTACATTTAATCTCGAGATTATCTTAACGGACAAGGGTTTTGGTGTTGGTGACCCACCCAAACAAACTATAGGGGATTGACTATTTACACTATGGTAATCCTTTAAAGACACTATTTGTAGGGATTTGATATTGTTTTCACATCTGCATTTTACCCATTTTGTAATTTTATTATGTTATATTTGAAGGTTGCCTTGTGGGAAGGTTATAACCTTCATAGTAGGTCTGAGTTGGCTATGTTGACATACCAATGATACCAGCTACAGGCCTGATTGGATCACTATGAAAAATGATTGCCGATGCTATAGATCTGATCTATTTATTATGAAAAGTTATGATAAACGCAGTAGGCCTGATATATTGATTGTGAAACGTTTATGTTTAATCAATAGATATTTACAGGTGTATTGTTATTTCTCAGTATTAAAACCTACAAATAGGTATTTTGTTAAATGATATGTCACCAATTATCGTTGTAGGGAAGGATTTCAGTGTTGGTTACCGTCATTGACACACCCTATGGGGAGACGATTTGCACTGTACTCAATCTTAGAATCTCTTCTTAGCTGTCTGCCAGGATCTCGTAGCAAAGAAAATCATTAAATAACACATGCATCCATATGTATAAATATTTAATCCTTATAGGTACAAATATGACCTTTGGGTCAGCTTTGTTCTGCCGCGGGTCCGTCTGAGTGTCATTTACACTGTGCCTCCATCGATGTCAGCGATCTGCATGGGGTTAATGGTTCAAACCACCTCAGTCGTTGGCTCTCTTGTCTTGTTCTGATCACATGTGCACATCCACCTGAAAAGGAGGGTTTCTCATTGTGCCTCTGCCTACACCTACCAAAGACCTTCAGGTCGAAGAGCACGCATCTGTAAGTCTTTATCAAAGAGTGAATAAGTGAAAAGGTGACAGTTAAACGATGATAGCCCGCTGCAGGCCTCTGTTCAATTCAGTGAAACCATTGATAATAGCCAGGAGGTAGAGTGCCCATGTGTGGGTGAGTCTCACGATCAGGGAGTGAGACCTGAGCTGTCCGCATTACTTCATTTCAGCATTGACCCCTTCCTCGTAGCTCACTCTGGGCAGTGCTTGTGCACACCACTGCCCTTAAAACCCTGCTGACGTCATCCTGGGAGAGATCGAGTCATCTCCAAAGGTAGCTCGTGAAGTGCTTTGGATGGATCCGTCCCTGCGGACTCTTTCCCTGTTTCCTCTGTTACCCTATCGGGGATTTTGTCCTCACTGTTCTGAGTGGAGGTGGCTCTGTCTTCAAGGTTGGCCCACTGTCCTCAGCTGCTAGGCTCCTCTGATGGTTGTGGCATTGGGCAGTGCTGCTCGGGGTGGCTGCCTTACTCACAAATGCCTGTTCCGTGAAGGTTCGTTAGGAGGGTGTAAAATGGCAAATGCCATTCTAAGTTCTTCTCGTTCGAAGTGTTGTATATAATTCCAAATCTCACCACTAATAGGAGTTTCTATCCAAATCGGATTGCCGAAAACGTAGTGTCTCAACTAAATCACCCGGTGTATCAATATTCTCTTTGTGTTTTCATCCATTCTCCATATGAACTGTAAATAAACCTGGTTCTGGCGTCACACCCACTGGTTGAGCCTTCAAGGGAGGGGCTGTGGCCGTCGCCCCCGCTGACTGTCCTATCTCTCACCCAGCTCTGTCCTCTGCTGGGCATCCTTCCTCCTCCCTTTTAATCCCTCTTTCCTTTCACACACATCTGCATGCTCCGAGAATACATGACTGGTCCTTAGTCCTACCCTGCGCTGCTTCTTCCAGAGCTTTCTTTCTCACCACCAAAATGAAAACTATCTTTCGTTCCTAAGTTCAGTCACATGAAAAACATGTTTCACCTTCCAGAGAAGGGAGATAAGGCGCCTTCAACTCCCACCTGGCCCATGTCCACCCATCACTGCTGAAGACGTCCTTACCCCTGCAAGGCCTCTGTGAAAACAAGTGCGGGTGAAAGGAATGCGCAGATATTAATAGACCTGAGAATGCATAACCTGCCGGGAGGAGCAGATCTGGGGCCCTATTTATAGCAAAGCGGCATGGAAGCTACTCAGCCCGGCCACAGAGAGATACAGTGCACTCTCTCAGCAGTGCCAGCCTCCCACCCAGTGCCACACCCGTGCCCCTGCATGGGTCGGAGAACATTCAGCCCTTCACAAACACAAAAGGGCAGCGAGGATAAACTTGCCAGAAAGGACAGTCATGGGGGAAATCCAGCAATTTGGGAGTAGACACCTCACCCACTTCATAGTGCCATGTTTCGTCATCGGCGCCTATCCACACCCTGGTATGATGGAACAACCAGGACAGACTCAGCCAAAAAAGGGTAGGAGTTCTTATATAAATCGTAGCTGGATATGTGGCAGGGATCTAGAAGGTAAGCGATTAAAATGGTAATGTCTCAGGGTAAACCCAGGAAATTTTCCTTTAAATAAGTAGGTACCTTAGACATAACTAAAATCAGAGTTTGGATCTTAATATTGAGTTCCATGTCTCAAAAAAAAATATTATCTTGAGACATTGGAACTCAAGGTGGGGCTCTGACTTGGAGGGGCACATCATGTGCACCCTTCCTTTTCCTTCAAGTCTCTGTGCTGGGGAGGATTGACAGCGGTGGCTGTGACAGAATATACCTCGGGACAGACCGTTTTTTACCTGTTGCCTGCACAAGGAGAGTTGTCTCCTGGCTTCTCCTGTATAAATTGTTTGTTAGTCCCTACAAAGGCGGACCTTCATTCCAGCCATGGGAGCCATGGATTTTGTATATATTTTCACACTATGAATGTGACGTTTGATCACTATGAATCTGCAGTAGAATGAACATGGGAAGTATGTGCTGTACCTGATTGTGCCAACAGAGAAATCCAAGTTTGATCACCTATGTACGAAGGGTGTATAAGATGATTGTTGGAGGTGGCGTGCCAGAGAGCATTGTGACTCACAGGACTTTTCTAAAGCAGTTTCAAGGTCCTTTGAAATGGGCCAGACTCTAGGGTGTAGAGGCTAGGGGACAGAGAGGACCTTTGAAGCACAGGGTAAGTCTTTGCTAACTTCCTTCTCCATCTTCCGCAGAGGTGTTTCCCCAAGAGGTTGAGTGGTAGCTGTGTGGGGAGGCCTCACCATCTTTTGTACCTTTCTGTTTTTTACATCTCCCTCACAGTGATACTAACCCCACTCATCACTCCTACAGGCATTTGAGAACAAACATTGTGGAATGGCTGGCCTAGGAGAAATACGCACAAATGACTAAAACTAGTCCCAGAGCTGCAACCAGTAACTGTAGGGTAGAAATCCCTAGTCAAAGGGCCTAGACTTTGCACTAATCACTGCGAGGATTCCACATTAGTGGAGGCCAAGAAGGACTTCTAAGTAACAGTGTTGGGTTCACTGACTGCCAACTCTCCGTGGCAGTTTCCTGTTCAGTAACCAGCTAGTTAGAGCTGCCTTGAAACCACCATAAGTGAAGGAGCCCAGTGAGAGCTGAGAAGGGGTGCTGCAGGTAGCCTAGTGTCAGACCCCCTTTCAGAGGACCACAGGACGTGCATGGGCTTCTGGGCCCAACTGTGGGTGTTCAGGGCAGGCCTTATACTCCTGATGTCACAGGGTCCGACCTACTAAGGGCTCTGAGTAACTGGGCTAAGTACTATCCTATCAGCATTTGATTGTCAGTGACAGTGTGGGTCAGGCCGTCCAAGGCTTCTTAGGGGGAGGTAGGTGTGAGGTTTACAGGGCACAAGACTCAAAATACACTCTGCAACCACAGTAAATGAATCTCCAGCCAGGTACTTGCTTTTATGAATGAATGAATATTAGTTTCATAAAGTGCAAACTTTGGCCAAAGGCGTCCAGATGCTGTGGATAGAGCCAGCAGTCGCAGGAAGCACAGAAGGGAACTTAACAATTAAATAGTGAAGAGCCAAATTTTTAGGGCCTTACGGAACAGAGAGTGAGAGTCTTGTCCAGAAATTGATAGCGGAAGAGTATTCCAAAGCTTAGAGGCAGCAACAGAAAAGGCTCTCCCCCCCACCTGGCTCTCCTGAACCTAGAACTACTAGCCAGTTTTTACTGGCAGACCGTAGTTGTTTTGTGGGGACATACCATTGAAAGAGCCTTTTAATGCCTTCGGAGCCTGAGTTATGAAGAGTCTTGTGGACAAGGCAAAGAGCCTTGAACAAAATTCTCTGGCCTAAAGTAAGCCAGTGGAACGTGAGAATAGATGCCGAAGCAAGTCTGGCCTCTGCATTCTGTACCAGCTGCAGTTTGTGAATGGATCCCTTATTGATGTCCAGAAAGAGGGCATTACAATAATCCAATCTGAACAGGACCAGAGCGACAACTGCCTGTTTTCAAGAGGAAAAAGAAAGACATGGAAAGATCTTCCTCAAGATCCTGATGATGCCAAAACAAGTGGAGACCATTCTATTGATCTGGGGGTCAAAAGAAAGAGAGCTGCCAACTACGACACCAAGACTCTTTGCTACTGGAACAGGACTGGGGCATGAACCGAGCATTTCAGGCCACCAAGAATGGGACCATATAGATTGTTGACTACCAAAAGTCAAGACTTCTGTCTTGTCACCATTGAGTCGAAGGTAGTTATCTACCATCCACCTCTATGCTATTGGTGATTGACACAATAATTTGTGTGTCATCTGCATAGGACAGAGCCTCCAGCCCAAAAGATCTAATAACCTTGGCCAAAGGGGCGACATAGATGTTAAACAAGGTTGGGGTCAATGAGGAACCCTGTGGGACTCCGCAGAAAATGTGAGTGGCATCAGAGTAGAATTGATCCAATTTTATTTTTTGTGACCGATGTGTGAGAAAAGAGGACAGAAGCATCAGAGCGGAGCCTGTGACCCCAATTTGTTTGAGAAGGCCAACCAACCTCGTGGGTGAGATGGTATCAAAGGCTGCAGTTAAGTCAAGGAGAATTAGTAGCGAGGTGTACCCAGCATCAACTTGAATGCGGATGTTGTTTATTGCAGAGGTTAAGGCAGTCTCCGGGCTATGGCCACTCCTAAAACCATGCTGGGAGCCATCAAGCAAATGATGTTGGTCCAAGTAGGAGCTGAGATGGAAATTTAGATGCTTCTCCAAGATCTTTGCAGGGACTGGCAACAGAGAGAAAGTTCGATAGTTTTTTAATTCAGAGGGATCTAAAGTAGCCTTTTTTAATAATGGTTTGACCACCATAGTTTTCCAAGTGAGAGGGTACTGTCCCGATGAGATAGCTACATTGAGCATGGAGGTAAGGTGAGGGACAATCATCTCCCTACCAAATTTCATGATCTTCAGGGGGCAAGATTCCAGAGGGGATCTGGAGGTGATTCCCCCTAGAAGGCAATCCGTGTGCTCCTGAGACAAGGAGGGGAAGGCAGGTAAATGAGCTACCCCCTCGTGGACTGTAGGTGAATTAAGGAGAGCAGAGCTAATAGTACTTGCTTTTATGAAAAAAGTAGTATTTATATACGACAATAAAGTGAAATATGGCACACCACAAAGTCATAAGACTTCATAAGACATTCTAGTGTTGTCCAGGAGAGAACCACTTCCATGTCTAAGGACTGTGGGTACTCCCCAACTATGTGAGGCAACATCCAGGCTACACCCTGCTAATCTGTCTGCGTCTTCGAAGCACTGTAGCGCTCCGTAACATGTTCCCTCAGAGACTCTGCTGCTCCGTGATTAGTCTTACCCGCTCTTGCGATGTCTCCTTGCCTACAAATGAGACATGGTTTAGGCAGGACCTATTTGGGGTGAGCATACGTTCCACATATCCCTGGACGGCCCCGTTTTTTTTTTAATGCCCCGGTGTCCCGACGCCTTAATTTTAAATACATGTCCCGGTTTTTGTGACAAAGGCCAAGTCATCCTGGAAAGGAGAATGAAAAGGTATGCTTTCGTTAAATAATATATCTGTTTCAGGCAGCGCAGGCGGACGTCAGCTGCATGCATAAGACAGAGAGGAGGGTAGGGGAACTCAGGGTCGGGGCTAGAAGTCCTGCCATTGCTAATGTTATGTGAATGCACCTTGTAAATGTGTGCATGGGTGTGTGTGTATGAATATGTACATATATCTACTCAAAACAATCGGGACAAGCCAGACAGAGAAGTAAAGTTGAAGGATTTAATCCTACTTTCATGTCTGGCCTGTCTCGGTTTTTGCTTCTTCAAATCTGGTCACCCAAGACCTGTTGGCTTTGCCAACGCTCATTTTTACTGCTCAAAAGCATGGGCTCTCTGAAACCACAGGAAAGGCAGTGCATCTCTTTGAATAGACCTGACCCTCGAGAGACAGATTAGGAGCAGTCTCATTATGACAGGGATGGACAGCTACCTCTTGAGTTCAGAATTTGGGCATATTTATAAGTCACATTCTTTCATTAACAAACTCCATATCACAGAGTGAATTTCACCCACTGCCCCCACGCCCTGATCCTGCCCAAGCCTCGACTTTTCCAGGAGCTGCACTTGGTATTTTAAGTTGGTTCACTGCAGGGCACAAGTCCTACAAAAAGAAGTGGGGGGACTAACCTAGTTAGGCAGTATGCAAGTGACATCACACATGACATCACAGGAATTGACATCATAGAAAGTGGCATCACAAGCCATGACTTTGCAGGAAGTGGCATCACAAGAAGTGACATCAGATCTAAAGCCCTCACATATATGTTTAGCAGGTCTCTCATGTGTACGTTTGAGCGTGAGGATAATAGCACAGTGAGCTATGGAAGATGATATGTGACTTCTACACCTTGCAATCCCCCAGTTTTATGTAACACATCCTGTACATTCATTTAGAAACTTATAAAATTTATTGTACATTTAATATGCACGTGTTGATGTAAAGTGCTCTGACACCCTGCATTGGGATGAGTAGGGCTATACGAGAAAAAATAGTGGTACTTAAATTACTTCAACGCCTCCTCAGGTGTAGTAAGCTCCAGATAAATGCAATTTGCTTTGTGTAAATACTTGGAAAGACCAACACATCTGACATTCTTACAGTGCATGAATATCTCCTATACAGGGACTGAGCAAAGTGAAAAGCTGCCTCTCTTAAGTATGTGTGAAGTGCTAACAAGGTGTGAGCCTTTGTTTCCCCTCTTCTTCATTTTCATCAGGTGTGAGGCTCCTGACTGCTCCCAGCCAAGAGACTCGAACAAAAGGAGGCCTGATGACCCCTCAGATTGGGCCTTTGTTATGGGCCCAGCAGGAGTCTGAAACAAGAAAGCCCCTTCCCCGCCTGCACGTTGTTGCTTGTTGCAGATAGAATGCAGACAACGTGCAGGTGCTGCTGAAAGTGTCCCGGTGTGTGGAAAGTACACCAGGACGAGTTCAGCACAATATTCAGTGGGGCCCAACTTCTTGGCAGGGTGGATGCCGTTCACCCTGTGAAAATAGTGGGTGGACACCGTCCACCAGCGTGTACCCCCGACTCGTGCCCTGGTTCACTGGCTGTCACGTGCAGTTCTTAATTCATCTGCAGCACCCTGCTAATAGGGTGTGTGTTTATTTGTTATGTGCATTGTACATTTGCTCGGGCCTTCTAGTCTAGCCTTGTTAACTATCACCCGTCCATTCTAGAGAACAGCCTTCTCTCTGCCAAGTTGGAAAGAGATACGTAGCTCGTGTGATCATTGTAAGAGCAAAGTTGGGTACTGCATTTTTAATAGTTTGCACTCAATATGCCCAAGCCTGTTTTTTTTCGGGTTTGGGGTGGAGGACTGTTGAACGTATATGCATGTTGTATTTCGGGCTGGAGAGGGGCAATGGTGGGAATGCTGGCTGGTCGTGCTGAGAAGTGCACTTTGATAACAAGCATTGGCAAAGCCAGTAGGTCTCGCTTGTGCTAGATCTATTAGCTTTGTCACTGTTTTTTAACCATGTTGTACAGCAGCTCGGTTTGTGTGCAGCCTGGCTGAAACAAAAAAAAAAAGCGGTATGATGCGATCAACACTAGCTGCGAGATAGCGCTTTTTAAAAAACTTTCAACCATGCAGCACAGGAGTCGCGCTGCTGGACACCATGGCTAAAAAATATTGCCAAAGTCAATAGATCTCACATATACAAGACCGATTGGCTTTGCCAATGCTAGTTTTCATGATTGACCACACCTTCAATTCTCAAGGTTCTCTGTAGCTGTGATACAAACGGTTTCTCTGCACCTCTCCCTAGAACCCATGACCTGCCAGTTGCACTCGTTTTAGAGTTCCCAAGATCCGTCCTTTGCCATCGGAACAGGCCCAGTTCTAGCGGGTGGGCCGGGTGGGCCAGGCCCACCCAAACATGAGCCTGACCCTGGCAGTGACGGCACAATGGGCAGTAGAAAATGGCCCCATTCATTTAAAACATTCTTCTGAAGGTTGTTTTTCTTCCTGGGAGTTGCGTGATTGGGCCTGGGCTCTCTCTCACAGGCACCCCAATCATGCATCGCCTTTTAGGAAGGTGGGCTGTGTCCCCGCCCACTCGTGCAGGTACAATTGGGTCAGGGGACAAATCCTTTCTTTGGCACCGGACAACCTTAACCGTTCTGCTGCCTGGATATTTCCTTTTCTATTCCAGGCTGGAGAAAAAAAGTTTGTTTATCCTGATTCACCTTTCCTGGCCCCGCTGCTGCTTACCAAATTGGCTGTGATGAGGAACCAGCAGGTAAGAGAATGTCTGGCTATTTGTTCTTCTTTTTAAAATCAGGGAAGGCCCAGCAAGACACATACTTCCTGTATGCTTCATTTACAGTAAAAAATGTCCAGATAACTCTGGTGATTAATGATCCTGCTGGAGAGCAATCCTTTGTCTGTTGGTAGTCTTGAAATGCAGATGAACTGTATTTTATGTGAATAGCTCAGTGGGTTACTTCCTTGGTCACAGAGATTCTTGTGTTACTTGCAGTTCAGAAGTTACAATCGTATCATAGGACAGTGACCTATGAACTGTCATCAAAGAGCTGCATGCAAACCTGAATGGTATAGTTAGAACTTAGCTTTTTTTTGTGTTGTGATATAGTTAGAACTTCTCTGGTCTTTCATTATTCTAATGTTGCTAAAAAGGGTTAGTTTGGGCAGATATACATTTTTATTAGTAAAGCCAACCCCCAAGCACTGGAGTACTCTTTAAATTCTGAGTTTGTGTTTCTCCAGACCAAGCCCTCTTAAAATATAATGCCCACCAGTATGGATGACGTGATTCCTACACCTTGTAATCCTCATTGGTTTATGTGACATTCCCTGTAGACTGATTTACGTACTTGTATGATTCATTGTCTCTTTATAATGTGTGCATGATGTAAAGTACTGTGACACCCTACACTACGAGTAGCGCTATACAACAAATTAAATGCATATGAGACAGGGGCTACGGAGAGATGAACGGCACTGTTGGTGGGTGGCAATCAGGGAATCCGAGGAGGAGGTCATGGGAGAGGGGCTGTGCAGAGATGAGGGGCACTGGTGGAGGGTGGCAGTGAGGGAGTCCGAGGAGGAGGTGATGGAGCAGGGAAAACAAAATAAGGTGTACCCCTTGGAAATTAATGACCTCATAATTTAATGGTACTAACCGTTTGAAAATTGCATGAACTAACCAACAAATACACCCTTTGTTAAACATTTACACGCGGGCAAATCTGCTAAATGCATGAAGCTAACTAATTTATTTACAAATGTGAAGCTGACTAACCAATATCGTGACTTAAGTAGTAAATAGTGAAAAATTGCATGATTTGTGTTGCATTATAAGTTGTACCGTGGCAAAGAATGCAGGTGGTAAGTAAAATGGCTTTAAATGTCGCTTTCGCTAGGTAATACCTAACACGGATTTTTAGAATGGTGGGTGGTAAACAGAAAGGCTTATTTTCCATGTTTTAATTACTGTTGTGTTTGTTCTTATATTAGTTCCGTTCGGGCCTGCTAGGCCATGTTTCCAAAATGGCCAACGGAAAAGATGAGATGCGCGCGCCGAACCCAAAGGATCCCTGCGCATGGGCGGTGAAAAATTCTAATCACGTGTATGCGGCCTGTGCCTGGAGTTTGAGATGTCAAGGACAGTTTGACCTGCCATTAAGCGCCTGCCAAGAAGATCAGCATAGAATGCATGGGAATAAATGGATAAGGACAAACGACATGGATGAAGTAATGTGTGGCCATCGGATTTGTTACAAGAAGATAATAACAAATGGAACTACTTTTGGACACAAAACTTATTGTGTGCTTTATTGTCCTAAACCGGATCGAACAAGGAGGGCGATGAGGTGACCATCACCACCCCTCCAAATGTACCAATTAGCGTGAATCTTGCCCCGAAAGATTGCAACTATTGAGTGTAGTGAGCCAGAAAATAGGGTATAAGAGGGTCTGCTCTGACGTTGTTTAAAAACTTGCTTTTTCATTTTTCCGACTTGATGCTGAGAGAGACTCTTGTCATTTTGGACTTTGAATTTTGATCGAGGAGGAACGAGAACGTTGCGGGAAGTCTGCCCCGGGAGGTACGTCCGAGGAGGTTAGCGGGACAGTCAGTCAGTTTGGGAGTCATATCCAGTGATCTGCGGTTCATCTTCTTTGGTGAATTTTTCTTGCCATCACTTCATGGCTGAGGGTAACGCATCATTTTCTTTATTAAAATTTCCTAATTGCTTTTACTGATGATTTCTAAGTGTTTTGTTTAATAAAGAATTTTACTTATTTATGAAAAAGAATTTAGATAAAATCATATTCTAACTTAAATTGAGTCTGTGGTTCTATGAAATAAAATCAATGATTTATTAAATGTTAAAAGTTCTAATTGTGATTGAGCTGGTCTTAATCACTATCAACTGATTCTACTAGTTGGTCCATCGACCAAAATAGCGGAGTACCTTGATGTTTAGAACCGACATGATTTGACGTTAATGTATATAATGTATTAATATAATTCTGTAATTTTATAAGGTATCCCGCTCGTCCAGCAGCTCATTCTCCTTAGCGTTTTAATCCAGAAGATTGAATGAATGTATGTGAGCGGTGTCATGGGCCCCACCGACATAGTTTGTGTGTAGGTGTTTTTCCTGGATTGGTGTCCTAAGGAGAAATTTATATTAGCCGCGCTGGATCAGATTTCTTGGTAGCAGAGATATGGTTTCTATAGATTAGTTTGATGATTATTATTTATTGATTATTGATTTTACATGTCTAACACTCTTATGTGAAGTTTGTATTACGTTATATGTAAGTCTAAAGTTTTGAAGCTTCCGGGAAGTAGGAAGTGGACACGTGTGGCAAGAGAAGTCACACGGAATTGTGCATTGTCTGATTTCAAATTTGGTGATAACACAGGACTGTGTTATGATAGGGAAATTTCATGTATGAATAATGTGTGAATGAAAAAAAGCAACAGGTTTTCTTGTGAAACTTTGGCCTTAATTCTCAGGAGCAGTGTAGTCTCCACATGTGTTTTATCCCCAGAGAAACGGGTTTACCTCTTGCTTGAGAGAAGGGTAAGGTAGAGGGAAGTGCTACACTTATCGAACAAAACAGTATTCTTGTAAGAAAGAATAAACTATCCTTTTTGTTTAGGGAAACAGACATTGGAAATGTGTTTTACGTTGTAACTAATAAATTTAGTCGAAAAGACAAGTTAAGAACAGTACCGATAATTTTTGTAAAGGAGGGGTCAGCAGGAGCAGGAGTAGGGCCGACGTCAACAAGAACCGTGCTGGTATTGGCCAGTGGGGGAAACACGGAGAGTTTCTTGATTGGTGCGTTGATGTGAGACGCGTTGGAATAGGTTAGTGTGAGAGTGACGTAAACACTTCCTGATTGGTGCGTTGGTGTGAGACGCGCTGGGATAGGTTCAAATAACCGAGCAGTAGAAAAGGCAGCTTAGTGAAGGATTGTGTGAGTCACTTTGGCAAAACAAACAGTGAAAATGCCTTATTATAATGAATACGAGAGAGAGAAACCGTCTTGGTTGACAAAAATTAAGAACTTTTTAAAGAAAGATAAGAAGGTTGTGACTAGGGAAGGAGAAGTATTTCCTCCGCTGAAAACGCCAGCATCACATATGATGTTGAAATATGGCTATCATACTTGCATTTGGTTGGAAATGTGGGTGAAATACACTGAAGGCGATGGAGTATTAGCATTTCCAGAAAATGGTTCATTTAGCACAGCAGTACTTCGAAATTTGAGAGAAAAGATTTTGAAACTTGAACCGAGACCTAGACCAACACAGTTTGAAGCTTTAGGTGAATGGGAAGACGAGATGTATGAAAGGGAAAAACACAGAGGTGCAAAGAGTTATAGTTTGGTTCATGGAAGAGTATGGGGAGTGAATCATGAGGACAGGATGAGAAGATGGAGATATGCTAACATGACTGATGGTATGTTTCCTGCCAGAACGGTTGAAGAAATTTCAGGGAAAAAGTGCACGGAGAAAAAGAGGAATGTAGTAAAAGAGAGATGTGGGTATGGAGGTAGCGACACAGAGGATGAGTTGCTGGAGAACATTTTTTAATAAAAGACCCCCTCCATATCAACAGGATTCTGCGGTGGTGACACCAAATGCACCGCCAATGAGAACTGTGATGAGTCAAAGCCCTGAACGATGGACCGAAATAAATAGTCAGATTAATAAGTTAAAAACACCACAGACTGTGAGACATGATAATGGTAATACAGATGAATTAGCCAGAACCACAAAAGAATTGACTGAAAAGATAAGAGAACTAACGAAGAATATGGAAGCTGTGACTGTACCAGTAACTATTGGGCCAGTAATCCCAGTATTTGAAAATCAAAAGATAGATGAACATACCTTAACAATTCCATTGAATTCTAGTATGCAAAGGGTAAGAGAAGAAACAATTCCAGAAAATAGAGAGAAAGAAGATTTTGTCTGTCCCTATAGACTAAGTCCACCCGTAAATTTGACAATTAATAAGAGTCAGATAAATAGGACTCCTAGGTGAGCTGAGTCAGCAACTGAAACCCCAGAGAGAAGTACAAATTGGATGGAATTAAATAGGACCCCTGTGGGTCCGACCACAGAAGAATTAAATGATTGGGTAAGGAGTTTACAGAAAAAGGATGCTGAACCACAACTTTTGGATGTGGTCAGATTAAAAATAGATATGGAAGAATTGATTCTAGGAACTATTGGTTCAGATTGATTGAAGTCCTATCAAGATGAGGAGTTAATGTTCATGTGCAAAAGCATCACTTGGAGAGCTAGGAATTTACATGAAAAACTAGAAGAAACAGCGAATGAATTGGGAGTGGATTTTGGGAAGATTAAAGGATTACAGAAACCATACAGGGTAGATTTCAGCCAGAAAGACATAGAAAATCTGAACACTTCACGACGATTAACCCAGATAAAAGAACTAATTGTCTTACTGAGAAAATGGAGAAATCTAGATAAATGGAGAAGTAAGTGGATAAGAAGGAAAGAGGGAACAACAGATAAAGCATCATTGGCTTTTCCAGTAAAAGAGAAAGAACAAACAGAAATGGAGTGTCCTATGAGAGAAACTCCAGAGGAAGTTATGTACACGTTCCATGGTCCAGACAAGATATATTGTCATTTACGAATGATTTTCCAAGATTGAGAGAAAAACCTGTAGAATGGTATAGGCAGGTAGAGAGGTTTGTAAAGGTTTCAAAAGTATTGTGGGAAGATCTAGATGGACTATTTGAAATAGTTGTCCCTGCAGATTTATGGACAGAGTGTAAAATCACAGTTGATTGGCCAAAAGAAGAATATCCTAGAGATGCAAAAACAGGAGCGCCAGGTCCAGAGGTAATGAGAAAATATGAACAGGCAATCACGTTTCTGAAAAATAAAATTCCACCAAAAGAGACAGATTGGGTAAAGATTGATAGAACAACTCAGGAGAGTAAGGAATCTGTACATGTGTTAGACCTGGCACTGTTGGCGTGGGTCTCCCTTCCATTTTTTGCTGTTGCCTCATGTGTTTTTGCTGGTTATAGATGCTTTGGGCACTGTGCCACTGCTATTCAGTGCCACAGTGCAAGTGCTCCCTATGGTAAATTGATGTATGGATTAGTGATTCCATGATTGGTTAGTTTGGTTTACTTGTCAGACCCTAGTACAGTGCACTGAGTGCGCCCAGGTCTTTTTAAACCCAATGCTGCTGGTGGGCTTGCAGCACTGGTTGTGCCACCCACAGAAGCAGCCTGTAAAAGTGTGTCTCAGGTCTGCCATTGCAGAGCCTGTGTGCAGTCTGGTACTGCCATGTTGACTGGGCAAGTGCACCCACTTGCCAGTCCCTAAACCTTCCCTTTTCTTCATATCAGACACCCCTATGGTAGGACCAAGGGCAGGGTGCATTGTAAGTATAAGGTAGGACATGCCCTGGTGTGTGTGTGGCATGTCCTAATAGTGAATTACAGCCATTTTCGTTTTTCACTATTGCAAGGCTACCTGTTCCCCATAGGCCAGAATGGGCAGTTTGATTATTACATCTTATAATCCTAACTGACCCAGGGAACATGGTAGAAAAACGAATATAGTATGCCTGAACTCAGAATGATAAAATACATCTTTTAGTGAAGTTGGTTTTAACATTCTGTGTTTGAAAATACCACTTTTAGAAAGTAGGTATTTTCTTGCCTAACTATCCAAGCCCGCCTCTGCTAGGTTGTGTATTCCTTGTCTGGTTTGTGAGTGACAGGGGCTGGGGGATTCCAGGAGACAGGGTGAGTCAGCACAGGGCTGAATAGAGAGATCTGCATGGAGATGGGTGGGAGGAGTTGCACCTGGGACCTGAATAGGGCTGTGCCTTCCCTCCACAATGCTGGCTCCACCTCCTGTGGTGTGTCTGATGTCCCTGGCCTACACTGTGAAAGGAAAGAAGGAGTCTTGTCAACAAAGTGCTCCAGGACTGACCAGAACTGGTTTGGACTAGGCAAAGGCCTCTCTGCCTTCAGAGAACAAATGGAAAATGAGTATAAAAGAGGGGACCCAAACCCCAGAACTTTAGATCACTTTGGGAAACAAGAAGAACCTTTGCTGAGGAGAGGAACCAGAGAAACTGAGGAGGAGACTATCCCTATGCTGAGTGCTGTTTGGGGGATTGGCCTGCAGTGGTTGCCTGACTGCCAAAGAAAGGAGAAAGGAACTTTGTGTGTACTTTCATCAACTTATAAAAGATCTCCAAGGGCTTGAGAGAAGAGCTTGCCTCCTGCTGAAGTCTCAGGGACAACAGACTTCACCAACCAGCTCCCCAAGAGTCTTTCTGGAAAGTGCCTGCTGCTGTGCTGGACTTTCTGAGGGACTGTGTGTCGCAAGGAGCTGGAAGCGCAACTCATGAAGGAGAAGCGTCGCCGCCGCAGCCGAAGCGCCTCGCATCGCCGAAGAAAAGGATCGACGTCGTATCAGACGCCGCCACATCAACGGAGAAGAGTGCCGCCGCCGCTACCGCATCGTTGCCGAAGCGCCTCGCATCGCCGGAGAAGAGGACCGACATCGCATCAGACGCCGCCGCATCACCGGGAAGCGTGTCGCAGGGCCTGTCGCGGCTCAGAAGAATCGTTGAGTCGCCGCACGGCCGTCGCATCGTTGACGAAGTGCCTCGCATCGCCGGAGAAGAGGACCGACATCGCATCAGACGCCGCCGCATTACCGGGAAGCGTGTCGCAGGGCCTGTCGCGGCTCAGAAGAATCGTTGAGTCGCCTCACAGCCGTCGGGCGTGCACGCATCGTGTCGCATCAAGAAGAAGATGCCATCTTTGTTCATTGCACCGGATCTTCATCGCATCACGGCGTTGCTGGTCGCATCGCCACGAAAGCGCAGTAAGAAACCGACACATCATCTCCCCTGCAACACTTTCGTTGTATAGCGTTACGCATCCTAAGGTACATTGAACTCAAAGTGTCACATTTACCATCTTAAAGAGAACTGAGCTAATTCTACCATTTTTGAAGTACAGTATTGTGGATTTTTGTCGTTTGTGGTCTTGTGTTAAATCTATATAAAAGATACTTATTTTTAATATACAACTGGTGTGGTGTCCATCTGTAGTGTTGTCACTGGATTACTGTATGTGTTCACAAATGCTTTACACACCGCCTCTGAGATAAGCCTGTCTGCTCGTGCCAAGCTACCAAGGGGGTGAGCAGGGGTTATTTTAGGAGTGTACCCCCTTACCCTGACTAGACGCAAGGGTCCCTATTTGGTCAAAGGTACCTACCTCTGCCAACTAGAGACCCCCAAATCTAACAACATGCATATTATGAGAGACTACTTTTGGTCTTTAAACAGTATAGTGGATACGAGAATTTGAGTGAGAAGGACATGAGTCATTTTGTGTGCAGATTTGTATATGGTTTAAGACCTGAGATAAATGAAATGATTAAACAGCATATGTTGTGTTGGCAGAATAGCACAGTAGATGAGGTATTACGGTATGCAAAATATTGTAGTGATGATATTGAGTGTAGACAGCGTAAACTCAAGGAAAAGGCAATGTGGGCACAAGTAAAAGTTGCAGAAAAACAAGAAGCTCAAATAAATAATCAGTCTAGTGATGCAGGACAGACCAAGTCTAAACCAAATATTGGGAAGGGAAAAGGTCAGATGAGTATAGAAGAAGCTAAAAAGAAATGGCTGTGTCACAATTGCGGAAAATTAGGGCACTGGAGAAACGAGTGTAGATTACCTCCGAAAACTAACACAGAAAATCAATTATTGAACCCACAGGTGCAGAATGAGGTGAGTTACCAACAACCGCAGCAGCCACAGGTAGTTACTCAACAGTGTCAGGTGCCGCAACCACCTCTTTCAAACAGTGAAAATCCTCAGAGATACAGTGCAGAGGCAGGATTCTACGGAGGAGAGCAGGTAACAAAGTTGCTGCGCACAGCTGCAATTTCGCAGTATTGGTTACGACAGGATGGAAATGAATCGGATGAAAGTTTATGACGGTGCCTAGGAGAGGAAGAAGAGTGCGTGCTTGGCGCAACTCTAGAGGTAGATCAGTCAGGTCCATTTGTGGATGGAAAGGTGAATGGTGTAAATGTTACTTTCCTTGTGGACACTGGTGCTACCCATTCTACTGTCAGGTCAGTGGAAATTCCAAACCTTCCTCTCTCAGGAGAATACATCCAAGTTGTAGGTGTTTCAAACAGGCAAATTAAAACCCCTCTTACCAAACCGATAGAGGTGGAAATAGGTCCATTCAAAGACATGCATCGTTTTGTAGTATGTGATTGTAGTCCTGTAAATTTGTTAGGACGCGATATGCTTTGTAAAATGAATTGTACCATCTACTGTTCTCCAGATGGTATTGCTTTTCAAACCCCAGATGAAGATGTTTTGTATAAACTAACAATGACAGAACTATAGCCAGGATTATCTGATACATTTCCTGTGTTTGATGCAGAAAGAATCCATGATGAATTAAAAGAAACTGTCAGATCTGATGTATGGGATTTCACAGGGGAAGATGTTGGACTAATGAGAGGAGTTGATCCTGTAAACATTTCCGTAAAAGAAGGAACAAATTACCCAAACACCCTGCAATATAAATTGACACCAGAAATTATTGAGGGAATAACACCTGTGATTAATAAGATGATTGAACAAGGAATTCTGAAAGAAATAATGAGCAGCTCATATAATTCACCTATAATGGGACTGAAAAAGCCAAATGGAACATTTAGAATAGTTCAAGATTTGAGAAAAATAAACATGATTGTTATTCCTTGTTGCCCAATTGTACCAAACCCTGCTGTAATACTGTATCAAATCCCACATGATGCAGAATGGTACACAGTCATTGATTTGTGCCATGTATTCTTTTCTATTCCATTGCACCCTGACAGCCAGCCATTATTTGCGTTCCGGTTCGGATAGCGTATTTTGGCATGGTGCCGTATTCCTCAGGGGGATAATGAAAGTCCTTCTATATTTAATCAGATTCTGAAGAAATCTCTGGAAGATTTAAAAATGCCTGAAAAATCTGTGATGGTACAATACATCGATGACCTATTAGTGGCATCGAAGACTAGAGAAGCATGTGTTACAGACACCATTGCTTTACTGAATCACTTAGCAGAAGGAGGACACAAAGTGTCCCCATCAAAACTACAATTCTGTCAGCAAGAAGTACAGTACCTAGGTCATAAGATTGAAAAAGGAATGAGAAAAGTGACAACAGAAAGAATAAGGATTATTAAAGGAATGAGAGCACCAATGACACAAAGAGAGGTGAGAATGTTCCTTGGAATGGTTGGTTATTAACGACAGTGGATAAGTGGATTTTCATTGATTGCAACACCTTTACAGCGATTGACAAAGAAAGATGTCAAAGATCCGATTGAATTGAATGATGAAGAAATGAAATCTTTCATGGATTTGAGAACAAGTTTGTGCGAAGCACCAGCATTAGGAATGCCTGATTATGAGAAAGAGTTTGAACTGTATTGCAGTGAGAGAGACGGATGTGCACTTTCACTTCTGGTACAAAGACATGGAAGAATGAAACGACCAATAGCTTACTTTTCAGCTGTTTTGGACCCGGTAGCAAAAGGGTTGCCTGGATGTCTAAAAGCAGTAGCTGCTACTTGTGTGAGTCTGGAACAGAGTGAAGGCATTGTAAGGGGATATCCTTTAAGGGTATATGTTCCTGACTCCGTCGAAATCCTTCTGACCCGAATAAAAACCCAATTCATGACACATAGTCGGCTGACTAGGTATGAAAAGGTGATCTTGGGTGCAGGAAATGTAACCATTGTAAGATGCACAAGTGTGAATCCTTCCACTTCACTGCCAGATGCAATAAATCCAGAAGTCAAAGATGACGTTGATCATAACTGTCTGCACGTGCTTGAATTTTGCACAAAACCCCGCCCTGACATTAGGGATGAACCTCTAAAAGAATCAGATTATGTAATGTTTGTGGATGGGTCGTGTTTGAGAACGAATGAAGGAGTCTTAAGTGCTGCATATGCTGTATGTACAGTGGCAACCATAATGGAAGCATCTTGTTTGAGAGGAATACGTTCAGCCCAGGTTGCTGAGCTGATTGCTCTGATTCGAGCATGCATACTGGGAAGAAATTTCCGAATCACTGTGATCACGGATAGCCAGTATGGCTTTGGAGTGGTCCATGATTTCAGCCAGATCTGGTCCCAGAGGGGATTCCTGACTTCTTCAGGGTCTCCTATTAGAAATGGTGAATTTGTGAACAAGTTGCTTGAGGTGATACAGCTGCCTAAACAGATTGCAGTAGTAAAATGTGCCGCTCACAAAAATGGATCGGATTATATTTCAGTGGCTAATCAGTTTGCCGATGAAATAGCCCAATATTGTGCCAGAAATGAGACCTCATTGAATCGGAGAAGGGAGAAAGAGAATGTTCCATGTCCCTTGCTGTTTACTAACTCAGTTGAAACATGGGAAGAAGTGAGGGATCTGCAAGAAGAGGCAAGTAAAGAGGAAAAAGACATTTGGATAAAAGCAGGTTGCAGGCAGAGAGAAGAAGATGGAGTTTGGGTTTACAGGGATGAAAGACCGGTTATGCCTGATAGCATGATCTCTAACATGGCACGGATGTACCATGGACAGGCACACATAGGTAGGGATGCCATGGTCAGACTTTTCAAACAGACTTGGTACAACCCAAAATTTAGGGCTATAGCTGAAAGTCTTTGCCAAAGATGCCTTATTTGCCAACAGCTAAATCCTGGAAGGAAAACAGTGGTGAGCCTAGGAACAATAGGACGAGAATGAATGCCATTTACCAGAATGCAACTAGATTTTATTGAAATGCCCCCGAGTAACAGATTAAAGTATGTTTTGGTAGTTGTTTGTTTGTTTTCTCATTGGGTGGAAGCCTATCCGACTAGAAGGAATGATGGAGTTACTGTGGCAAAACTCCTGTTGAGAGAATTCATTCCAAGGTATGGTTTTCCAGTAACGATTGAGACAGATAGAGGAACACATTTCCAAAATGAAATTATCCAACTAATATGTGAAGCACTGGATATTCAACAAAAGCTGCATTGTGCCTACAGACCAGAGGCTTCTGAAGTGGTAGAGCAAGTAAATGGCACCATAAAGAATAGACTGGGAAAAATGTGTCAAGCAACAGGACTCAAATGGCCCAATGCCCTGCCATTGGTGCTGATGAGCATAAGAAGTATACCTGACAGAAAGACAGGTTTAAGTCCCCACGAGATAATAATGGGACGAGCAATGAGACAAGCACATGTACCTGTGAACAAATTACTGACTATAACTGATGATCTCGTACTGGACTATTGCAAAGGATTAGCTGATGTGGTACATTCTGTGTTTCATCAGGTTGGACCGGATGCGACCACTCTTGAAAGAAAACCAGCTCATGATCTGAGTACAGGAGATTGGGTCCTCATAAAAGTCCACAGAAGAAGAAATTGCTTGGTTCCGCGTTGGGATAAGCCACATCAAGTGATTCTGGTGACAACAACTGCAGTAAAGTGTGCAGGTGTGAAAAATTGGATACATACCAGCCATACAATCAGAGTTCCAGATCCTGAAGCTCGACCTGTAAGTCGACATCTGGAGATATCAGCCACCAGTTCAGAGTCTGAAGCAGAGACTGAAACAAGAGTTCCAGATCTTGAAGCTCGACCTGCAAGTCGACATCTGGAAGTATCAGGTACCAATTCGATAATTAAAGAAGAAACTGAAACAACTGAAACAAACAGAGTTCCAGATCTTGAAGCTCGACCTGTAAGTCGACATCTGGAAATATCAGATACCAGTTCAGCATCTGAAACAGACCAACCTGAATGCAGGGAAAAGCAAACAGAAGAGAACGAAAACAAAAGAACTGATGTTGAAACAGGAGAAACTGAACAAATAGACAGTGACGGTGAACAGCCAAGTTCAAGTTATGGAAAAATTCCACCAGAAATTGTAGAGGTAACTCAAGAAAGTTCAGGTTCAGATAGGGAGATTGAGGTAAATGCGGAAGAAACACGAGGAGAATTAGACTCAGAAATACAAGAAGAAGAAACACGAGGAGAATTAGAGTCAAATGAAGAAGCTGAGTTAGGAGAATTAAACTCAGAAAAACAAGCGGAAGACCCCCGAGGAGGTTTAGAATCAGATGAAGAAGCTGAAATTATAAAATTTAAGGTTAGAGGAAGTGAAGTGAGATCTGAAACAGAATCTGAAGAAAGTGAAGACGAGAGAAGACAAAGAATAGGTCCAAGAAAGCGGACTTGGAGACTAGAACGAGAAGAAAAAGAAAGTGAACTGAAAACGCCAAGAAAAGGAGACAATTGGCCCAACGAAGTCAAAAAGCTGAGATATAAGATAATAAATTTGAACAAAGACACTGCAGAACAAGTAAACGAAATAACAAGCCAAGAGAGACAAGGAAAGACGAATAAAAGAAAATTACAGAGACCTAAAAGAGTGAAAAGACCTAACTTGAAGTACAAATCACCTGAATGGGTATACATAGCACTGTCCGGCATTAAAGAAGTGGATAGCAGTCACGAAAACCCAGACAAAGACTGTGAACAAGTGGGCGAGAGTGAACTAAATCAATCTTGAAAGACAGAAAAAAAAAAGAAAAACCGGATTTGACACAAAAACTGATTAAGACAAAGAAGGTTTCTGAGAAAACCAAAAGAGTGCAGCAGAAGTAGTTGATGCAAAATCAACACCAAGTCATTTGAGGTGTGGGAACACACTTTTGTACATATAACAAATTAGTATTTCAACATGGTAGACACTGAGAGTAGAAGGTTTAGATGTGGGTTTTTACGAAGATGGTGTAAAATGTGTTTCTGTTGTACAGGTTTTCTGATGTTTGTTTGGTTCATTTTAACGATAGTAATCCCACTAAGACTAGCAGTAGGAAACACATCTGCATTCATAAATGACACGAATAATGACAAGCAAGCTAACATAAAGAACACTGCAACACTGATAGATAGTACTGAATTTCATAAGGATAAGTCAATAACTGATTTCTCCAAGAATGTCTTCACGAAACGTTTATATGAATATGTGGAGACGATGGATGTCCGAGATTGTTATGTATGTATGCAATTACCTGCGTCTGTAACAGGAGTGACATATCATCATCTTCCTTTAACGTATGGAATAACTTGTAGCGTTTTAGCTAGTTTGTTTTACAAAACCGGTAAATTAGAATATTATCATACTGACATAGATGCTATTTTTGCTAAACTTCCCATAGATTCTGAGCAAAATAAGCTGAAATTTGCAAAGACTTTTGGTGAATTTTTTTTAGAAACAAAAGAACTAATATTAGAAAATGCATTTAGACATAACCTTACCTGTATGTTAAGAAAAGAAGAGAAAGTTTTCTTAGACATGGTAGAAGACAGAAGAGTTAAGTTTCAAAGAAAGGTAACTGAAGAAAAGACAAAAACCCCACCTTGGGCGTTTGAGGAAGAAGGTCAAGTGAAACTAATGCTGCAATGGGTTTAGATTGGTCCCAATAGGGAAAATTATGTATTAGTAGAGAGAATACCCGGTATGATAACTATTTTGTGGGTTCTAGTGAGTGCCGAGATACATACAAGATTCTAGGGGGATGGGGATTCAAAGGAGGAAAGGGTCCAGTATTTCCAGGGATCTATTATATTTGTGGAAACCGAGCATACTATAGGTTGCCGGACCATTGGTATGGATCATGCTATCTAGGCCTAGTCTTTCCAAAGATTTTTCACGTGGAAAGGGGAACAAAAGGAATTCACGAAATGGGGACACCATTAAACCGTAGGAGAAGGGAAAGCTTCTCAGAGATAATAGGTGAAATTTTTGGAGCATTGATACCAGCAGTGGGTGTATCTTTGAATGCGTACAAGATTCGGAAATTGTCTACAGTGGTAGATCGTTTATCAACGAATACTGCTGGAGGATTCTTGATGATAAATACTGAAATGATTGCCATGAGAGCTATGGTAATGCAGAATCGACTTTCCCTTGACATTCTTTTGGCAAAAGAGGGTGGAGTCTGTGGAATGCTGAAAGTTCAACATTGTTGCACTTACATTCCAGATAAAAGTCAAAATATACAGAAGTATATAAAGAACATTACAAATTTGCATAAAGAAATTGCCCCACTGGAGGTTGAAGGTGCTTGGGAGAAACTTGATAAAGGTTTTTCCTCAATAAGAAAATGGTGCACTGAGATAGGTAGTTCACTAATTGGAAAAGTACTAATTCCAGTGACTTTAGTAGTAATAATAATACTATTATTGAGATTAGCATATGTGTGTGTTAAGAGAAGAAAAAGACAAAATAGAGTAAAAAGAGAAAATAAGAAAAACAAATAAAGAGAACAAGAAATGGGAGAGATCGAATTAGAGGAGTTCAAGGAAAATATGTACAAAAGGTCTAAGAAACAAGATGAAAAGAACACGATTGTCTAGATTAACAAATGCAAGTGGACAAGAAACATTATCTGATAAAACTTGGTAGAAATAGGTTTTAGTGGTGATGTTAAAAATCACCAAAGGGGGGAATTGATGGAGCGGGGGAAACAAAATAATGTGTACCCCTTGGAAATTAATGACCTCATAATTTAATGGTACTAACCGTCTGAAAATTGCATGAACTAACCAACAAATACACCCTTTGTTAAACATTTACACGCGGGAAAATCTGCTAAATGCATGAAGCTAACTAATTTATTTACAAATGTGAAGCTGACTAACCAATATCGTGACTTAAGTAGTAAATAGTGAAAAATTGCATGATTTGTGTTGCATAATAAGCTGTACCGTGGCAAAGAATGCAGATGGTAAGTAAAATGGCTTTAAATGTCGCTTTTGCTAGGTAATACCTAACACGGGTTTTTAGAATGGTGGGTGGTAAACAGAAAGGCTTATTTTCCATGTTTTAATTACTGTTGTGTTTGTTCTTATATTAGTTCCGTTCGGGCCTGCTAGGCCATGTTTCCAAAATGGCCGACGGAAAAGATGAGATGCGCGCGCCGAACCCAAAGGATCCCTGCGCATGGGCGGTGAAAAATTCTAATCACGTGTATGCGGCCTGTGCCTGGAGTTTGAGATGTCAAGGACAGTTTGACCTGCCATTAAGCGCCTGCCAAGAAGATCAGCATAGAATGCATGGGAATAAATGGATAAGGACAAACGACATGGATGAAGTAATGTGTGGCCATCGGATTTGTTACAAGAAGATAATAACAAATAGAACTACTTTTGGACACAAAACTTATTGTGTGCTTTATTGTCTCAAACCGGATCGAACAAGGAGGGCGATGAGGTGACCATCACCACCCCTCCAAATGGACCAATTAGTGTGATTCTTGCCCCGAAGGATTGCAACTATTGAGTGTAGTGAGCCAGAAAATAGGGTATAAGAGGGTCTGCTCTGATGTTGTTTAAAAACTTGCTTTTTCATTTTTCCGACTTGATGCTGAGAGAGACTCTTGTCATTTTGGACTTTGAATTTTGATCGAGGAGGAACGAGAACGTTGCAGTAAGTCTGCCCCGGGAGGTACGTCCGAGGAGGTTAGCGGGACAGTCAGTCAGTTTGGGAGTCATATCCAGTGATCTGTGGTTCATCTTCTTTGGTGAATATTTCTTGCCATCACTTCATGGCTGAGGGTAACGCATCATTTTCTTTATTAAAATTTCTTAATTGCTTTTACTGATGATTTCTAAGTGTTTTGTTTAATAAAGAATTTTACTTATTTATGAAAAAGAATTTAGATAAAATCATATTCTAACTTAAATTGAGTCTGTGGTTCTATGAAATAAAATCAATGATTTATTAAATGTTAAAAGTTCTAATTGTGATTGAGCTGGTCTTAATCACCATCAACTGATTTTACTAGTTGGTCCATCGACCAAAGTAGTGGAGTACCTTGATGTTTAGAACCGTCAGGATTTGACGTTAATGTATATAATGTATAAATATAATTCTGTAATTTTATAAGGTATCCCGCTCGTCCAGCAGCTCATTCTCCTTAGCGTTTTAATCCAGAAGATTGAATGAATGTTGGGTGCGGTGTCATGGGCCCCACCGACATAGTTTGTGTGTAGGTGTTTTTCCTGGATTGGTGTCCTAAGGAGAAATTTATATTAGCCGTGCTGGATCAGAGGTCATATGGGGGAGCGGCTATGGTGCGATGAGGGGCACTGGTGGAGGGCGGCAATGAGGGAATCCGAGGAGGAGGTCATTGGGGGAGGGGCTACGGAGAGATGAGGGGCACTGGAGGAGGGTGGCAGTGAGGGAATCTGAGGAGGAGGTCATGAGGGGGAGGGGCTAGCAGTGAGGGAATCCGAGGAGGAGGTCATGAGGGGGAGCTGCTATGGAGAGATGAGGGGCACTGGTGGAGGGTGGCAGTGAGGGAATCCGGGGAGGCGGTCATGAGGCCTCGCTAGGAGCTGCACCGACACCCACCGACCACGCACGCAACCTGGGGTTCATCCTGGACGCATCACTGTCAATGACCCAGCAAGTCAACGCTGTATCCTCCTCCTGCTTCAGCACCCTCCGCATGCTTCACAAGATCTACAGATGGATCCCCACGGAAACCAGAAAGACGGTCACTCAGCCCCTCGTCACCAGCAGGCTGGACTACGGCAATGCCCTCTACGCGGGAATCACAGCCAAACTCCAGAAGAGACTTCAACGCATCCAGAACGCCTCCGCATGCCTCGTCCTCGACATCCCCCGCCACAGCCACATCACTGCCCACCTGAGAGACCTGCACTGGCTCCCCGTCAACAAGAGGATCATCTTCAAACTCCTCACCCACGCTCACTAAGCACTCCACGACTCCGGACCAACATACCTCAACAAACGACTCACCTTCTACACTCCCAACCACCAGCTTTGATCCGCTAACTTCTCCATCGCCACCGTTCCACGCATCCACCGAACTACCACCGGCGGCAGATCTTTCTCCCACCTCGCCGCTAAGACATGGAACACCCTCCCCATCCAACTGCGACAGACCCAGGACCTGCTGACCTTCAGGAGACTTCTCAAGACCTGGCTGTTCGAGCAGTAGCAGTTTCTTTTTCTCCCCCCCCTTAGCGCCTTGAGACCCTCGCGGGTGAGTAGTGCGCTCTACAAATGTTTTGACTGATGAGGGGGAGGGGCTGTGGAGAGATGAGGGGCAATGGTGGAGGGTATGTCAACAAAAGGAGGGACGAAAAGGGCTTGATGAAGGTCCAACGTACATGCCCTAAATTAAGCCAAGAGACAGAGAGGTACGGAGTTCCTTTGGTGGGATATTAGCCACCTTGTGTATACTCTAGGTAGTGAGGAGGTGGGGAATACCTCCTGTAGGAACTGGGACCCTCACACACCCAGCAAGCTAGGTGTCATGCTTCATCATATGGGTCTGCTCCTCGTCGGGCCAGCGCTGCAATGCTCGACGGGCACCCATAAAGGGGCTCTTTATCGGAGATCTTTTGTTCCTCGCTGTATAGGTGCCGTGGGTGTGAGGGGCCTAGGTACGTGTAGATGTGGGATGTGAATATAAAACAGGTAAAGGAGGCCTCTATGATGAATTTTATTCTATAAGGGTCCCAACCTGATTAAAAGAAATAGAGGGGGGCGAATGTTTTGTTGTAATGTGACAAAAATTTCGCTCAACCCCTAGATGGTCAACATGTTTCTCGCCTCAATAAGTCACGAAAGTGATCAGCTGGTGATTCTTCAGGACCGAGTGAATAATAAAAAACTATCTACAGTGGGTGGCAAGGTGCAACGCTACCTACCAATTGCTCTACCCGTGGGTCATTACCCCGGAGAAAAGGCAGCCAACCTCTTCCAGGTATCTAATTCTGCCTCATCAGTTAGCAGCGGAGTATGGGGACACTCAATGTAGTGTCTCTGCTCCCGCTCGGAGCCTCGTGGCTGACCTACCCGCTCCGCTGCAACCAGCTCCGATAAAGAGCCCCTTTATGGGTGCCTGTCGACCATTGCAGTGCTGGCCCGACAAGGAGCAGACCCATATGATGAAGCATGACACCTAGCTTGCTGGGTGTGTGAGGGTCCCAGTTCCTACAGGAGGTATTCCCCACCTCCTCACTATCTAGAGTATACACAAGGTGGCTAATATCCCACCTAAGGAACTCCGTCCCTCTCTGTCTCTTCATTGGTGGAGGGTGGCAGTGAGGGAATCCGAGGAGGAGGTCATGAGGGGGAGGGGCTACGGACAGATGAGGGGCACTGGTGGAGGGTGGCAGTGAGGGAATCCGAGGAGGAGGTCATGAGGGGAGGGGCTATGGAGAGATGAGGGGCACTGGTGGAGGGTGGCAGTGAGGGAATCTGAGGAGGAGGTCATGAGGGGGAGGGGCTACGGAGAGATGAGGGGCACTGGAGGAGGATGGCAGTGAGGGAATCCGAGGAGGAAGTTATAAGGGAGAGCCAGAGCAGTGTCACTTGCCTGATACTTCCACCTCAGAAACCTCCTCTTCCCATCAAAGAGACATTACTTGGAAAAAAACACTTTTTGATAACATTTAGAAAGAGATTTGGAAAGAAAAGAATGCGTTTTACTGGCCCTTGTAAAACTTAGCAGAGATAAAGGAGGGCCCTGAAGCAGGCCTGGCTAGACATATAAGTGACAAATCGGGCCCGCAGTGGCCCACCCGAATGCACCCTTGGCCCACCCAAATAAATTTTTTTGGAGCCGGGCCTGCATCGGAATGTCGCTGTTCTCTCACTGCCCTGCCGCACTCTGGTACTCTGCCCCGTAGACAGGTGGATGCACCATTCACCAGCTCACTTTCCTCCTGCTTTTGAAGCCTCGTCTGTTTGCCACTTAACATTTCACCTCAGTACAGTTTGTAGTCTAGCGCCAGGATGTCCTCTGGTAATAAGTTGTGTGCCTAACCAGCCCACAAACCGATCCGTGCTCTTGCCTGACCTCAAAGAGCAGTTCCCGGGTGCAGTTGGTGAAGACTTTAATGCCATTGGATTCCCTTGTTATCTGTAAATCTTGCCACGAGCAGACATTCTCACTGAAGTTTGGCTGGTGCTCTGTGCTCATCCACTTCTGAGAACACTCGAGCCTCTTGTTTCCTTAACTTGTCCCTAGAAATGGTTTGACTGAGTGCTGTCTGGACAACGGCTTCCCTGTAGCTCCCTGAACTGGACACCTTGACCTCGGCATCTTCAGCTCTACATTGGACCTTTACTTTGTGGCCTTGGTGGCAGGTTATAGGTTTCAGGATGTCTGCTACTTTTACACTTGAGAGTCGTCAGGAGGGGCTTCTGCCCTTATCCGGTGTAGAGCACAAGCCAAAGTAAACTGAAAGAGATGCCCAGACACGTATCGTCCTATGGAGGGTACATTCCATCGCCTTTGGCTGCCACCTCTTTCCCATTGTCTGAGACTTTGTTAATAAACGTTGCAGTGAACCTGAAAAGTGCTGCAATCCTCCAGGTTTGACCAGAGCACATGGCTGTAGGCAGGACCACTGGAATTATGCGAATGTGCGGACCCGGCGATTTGTGCATAGTTTGAGATTTGCCACATAATCCATCATCAACCGCATAATCTGCAGATTTTAACACTTTCTAGCTCAAACAGTGCAAAAGTTAGTAAAAAAACAGCAACACGTGTTGCGTCACAGTGGAAGGCCGTTTGCAAAGGTTGACTGGCCACCTTTCTGTTGCTTATTGCGTTATTTGGATGTTAAACTGGTACAACTAATGCTCAGACAGTGTTAACAAGCTTAACAAGTATGAAATAATGAAGTAATACTAACACAAAATGTGCTGCATAATTTGCTTTTTCTTGCCGAATAATTTAGTCAACACTGCCACATAATTTGACCTTCCCGACCTGCATAATTCCAGTGGCCCTGGCAATGGGATAGCACTGCCTGTAAGACTAATGTTATAAAAAAGTTGTGCCTTAGCACTTAACCGCTATAGACGGTTGAGGTCGTAATTTAGCATATAATACTTTTAACTGCTCCTTTCACTCACATTTAAATTAAAGACCTGGTCTTCTTTAATGGAAAAGCACCCACTGGACATTAAAATGAGTTACTATATCAGGTTGTATCTGCATTTCTAACTACTGCCACCTGCATGAGCCTTGACAGCAGTGCTTAATTTGAGCGGGTGGTTTCTGGTGCTCAGCACCGGAACTTAATTGCCAACATTAGCCTTTATCACAGTCTACCACATGGCGGCGCTGTTTGTCTAATTTAGAAATGGGCAAACAGCAGTTATTTATTAACTCAATGTACATTATAAAGGACGGATACCTGCCGCCCAAGCCATTCTTATAGTGGTGGGCGCCTGGAATAATCTACATTGTCACACTTGTAAGAAAGTGATGTTTAGTAGCTGTGTCCGCACTGTCATTGGCAGCGCTGGCAGGGGCAATGGCTGGTGCAGGCTGCAGTGGCCTCATGACGAGGGCCCTGGCACAAATTAAGCACTGCTTGACGGCTCTTCTCGTTAACGATGGAGAGTCAGATGACTGAGGGAGCGACTCTGTAGTCTAGTTCGAGTGCAGCAGTGGCGGTGCGTCCATTGGGGCGCTGGGGCGTTGCCCTACTAATGCTGGCACGGCCCCATTCATCGCTATAATTAATTACATATCATAATTCTTCGTTCTACAGCGTCAGAACTTGTTCTGACGCTAGTTCCAATCAGGACGCTGTCACGCTGAAGGGGGTGGGGCTGCGGCAGCACTGAGGGTTTGACTAGACTGACAGCGGGTGAGCGCACTAGTGCACATGTTCGACCAGCCGGAACATGCGCAGTAGCCTTCCCCTTAGGAGAGCGAGGGTTGCTTGTTGCCGCAGCCCCCGGTCTCCTAATGGGCGGGGAGAATCCCTGCTCAAGCCAATCCTGGCGCTGCTGGAGCAGCGTCAGTGTTGGCTGAGAGGGGTTGTGACGCAGCTGTTCCAGTTCCGAAGTTGAGGCAGAACGCAGAAGGCGCCAAAACGGCACGGACCCGGGTCCGGTAAGTTTTTTATTTTAATTTTAAATCAACTCCTCCGGCCCCCACCCGCGAGTATTGCGAGTCGCCACTGGCTGCTCTTCATTCTCTCCCTTCTTCATGGCCCTCCTTAGAGTTCTCATGCTCCTGTGTTCACTCTCACCTCCACGCACCTCTTTTACTCAACTATTTCTTTCCCTCACCCCCGACAGCCGTGAGCCTGGCAGTTGAGACTTCCATTGCGTTCCCCACTGCTCTGTGGCTCAGAAAATCAAATCGCATTGGCTTGTTAGGAAAGAAGTTTTTCTGATGAATACTTCTACCCGTACGTTCCTCCCCTATAGAACAATCCCAGGCATCAGACTGAATCGGGGAACTTCAAAGCTCTCATGTCGCTGCTTGTGGGGGCACTGGCTCTTTATTTACGCCAGAAGTGGCATCTGGTGAAGTCCTCAAAGACATACAGCGCCCACAACGTCTCCAGTTTGCATTTTTTAGTGCCTTCCACACAGATCTGGAGCTCTTTCTCTGAGATTTTTCCTCTCACAAAAAAATCAAACAGTGCAGTACAATGTGGAACCAGGTGGAAGAGAGACAAGACGAAGAACAGCTTCAGGGGTAAGTCAACCTGTCACTTTTCCACTCTCACAGGACATTCGTCCTCAGAGCCAAAGTTATTGCACCCCCAGACACCCTTCAGTTCACCTCACCTGCTTGCTCTCATTCACCCCTCCCCCACCCCGCTGATTCTCATTCCCTGTCATCGAACTGCTCTATAAACAGTTTTTTGTTTTTTAGCAATATTTTTATCAAGCACTCGGACCTGTTGGCTCACTAGCAATAAAAGCGGGCAGTAAATATGCAAGTGTGGTGGGGCATTGAAAAACCTCTAAAAACCGCGTGCATGCAACTGTGCTGTGCATGATGTCTAGAACCGGCGTTGCTGACTAAACTCATCACCTGACTGCAAAAACTTAAGCGCAGAGTTTAAAAAAATAAATTATATATATATAACAGCAAACAACAGAAAACCGCTCCAAGTTGCATCTGTTTCTTGGTGCCAATTAGTAAGTGACGTAGGTGTGGAAATATGTCCCTCGGAGCTGATTTTGTTGTGTCTCCGGGCACTTTTCGTCAGCCAGCAGGCAATCGTTGTGTTTTACCTTCAGCATTTTTGTGCACTTAGAGGGAGGGTTGTTTTAGGGAAATATTACACGGAGTGATTTTGTGCAAATTCAGTTGCATTGTTGTGTTTTACCTTCAGCATTTTTGTGCACTTAGAGGGAGGGTTGTTTTAGGGAAATATTACACAGAGTGATTTTGTGCAAATTCAGTTGCATTGCAGCAAGGTGAATTTTAAGTGTTTGACAAAATGTTTAAGGATGTGTTACTGTGCAGCGTGGATTGAGCGTTTGTACAGCGTGGACTGTGCGGAAAGGCTGATGTGGAATGGGTACTGGGCGGTGCGGAACATGAACCTGCGCTGTGCAAAAAGTGGCATTCAATAGTGCAGCATGAAGGGATGTGCGGAGCTAAACATGGTATAGTCCAGTCCAGAGGGTTGGACTTAAAAGCACAGACTAGACTGTTGGACAGTGCAGGGCAGAGCATAGGGCTGGTCAGCACACGAGAGAGACCAGACTCCTTTAAAAAAAACTTGATTTTGGGTGATTACACCATGTGCTATGTGCAGATGTGAAGAATGCAGCATGGAATTGAAAATAGCCCTGGGTGGAATGTAGGGTAAGCATGGTTGGAAAATGGGACAGAACAGCGTGAACATGAATGCTCAATGCAGAATACGAGTCTACGCAGGTCAGAGAGAGAGCGGGAGGGAACTGTGCCTTGCAGGGCACGGCACTGCACAAAGAAACAAGTGGGACTTCACTATGCAGCACATTGCATTGCACATTGTAGTACAGAAAGATGGGCTGCACAGAGCATGGGACCGCAGCACAGAATAATGGACTAGGTTGTGTACAAGGTGTGACTGAGTAGTACGACATATGGGTCTGGGAGGGCAAAATGTTACACTTGTGCATAATGTAAATTCTATGCAACCTAGAGTGTGTGTCTGGCTGGTCTATACTCATCTTGTTTTTCACCCACTCCCAACACGTGTCTATTATGGCTTTTTTCCTGCTAAGCTGTTCTGTAACTCTGGGTCCATCTCTGCCTCTTATTTGGATATTTTCTGCAGTCTTCATCTTCGACTTGTGCAGTCCATAACACAGTGCTCTGGGTTTAAGCCTTGTTCAGTGTCAATTGCAGTTTGGAGCAGTTGACAGAACTCCTGCTTGTCTTATCTAAGGAGTTAGCAATCGGCGCATGCCTGCACTCCGTTATACCCTTGTGTTCTTGCAGTACAAGGCTGTTGACCAGTGAGGAAGGGCATTCTGGGAACAGTGAAAAGAGGATGCTGAAGAGGAAAGAGAGGGGTTTGAAGATGTGCAGATGGACAAGATATGCAAAGAAAAAGAGGATACATATCTAACATAAAGCACACATAATTGAAGGCCAAAACTCCTTCCACAGGCCTCAATGCTATTTAATTCACAGACTCACTATTTCAGAATTTAAACATTCAATGTTAATTATTTATAAGAAATCATTTTTGTTACTCATTTATCTTAAACAGCTAACACCCAGTGACAAAGCCAATCATACTGACAGGCTTTAGGCGTATGTCAGTTGCTGTGCCATTTATCTGGATAAAATTACATCTCAGAGAGAAACCAAAATACCGGTCTGATGGCACACTATGGGAATCACAGAAATGTATTTGGCATGTTCCTTTATAGGGAGCACCCACTTTTTTCATCTCACTTAAAGACCTGTCTGCACATATTTCTATATGACTGGTTACAGCCAGCAGCTGTGGGTGCTTCCCGAAGTCTGGTTAGAACATATTTTTCCAAAGTTAATGCTGCATGCAGTGCAAGACACTGGGCAAGCATACATTTTAAAGGGCTAAAGTTGTCATGCAGAACAATTTACATATTACAGTAACTGTTGAACAAATTAATGCAAGAAGATACGGGACAGTTTTTAATGTTTAATATTTCAAGACTATACGTTCCCACTGCTTAATAAGCCTTGCTTTATCGCTGCATTCATTTGCTTTAAAATGCACCATTTGCCAATCTTTTTAATTTCTTTCTCAGGAGAGGGACTCTCCCTAGACTCCAGATTTGTCCATTGAACTTGTTCACATCGCTAACTAGTGTTTTCTATTGGAAAGGGTAGAGCCAAAGCAGTCTTGCTTAGTACCCTAGCCCTCTTCAGAAGTGAGACTTGCTTGGCAACCCAGAAATTCTCTGAAATAAAGTATGACTTTTCTTTTATGAATGCCTAGAAGACCTGAATTTTTAGTCCATTTATCACAGAAATAGTGCTGAAAATCGCACCAAAAAGATGCCAATTTTTAAAAATTTCTTCACGGGGGAGAACCCCCGAACCCCCCTTATTGCCGTCTGGCTCGCTCGCTCGCATACGCTTATTTGTTCTGCATCCGCCCCACCAGTTTCAAATTCCACCAGCCGCCACTGGAGTGCAGTAGTAGTGGTGTCAATGGAACACCAGTGCCTTTAAATGATCCTGTCCAGTGACAACTGGCCGTCCACTGACCGCACACAAGGGCGAGCAGGGAGAAAGGATCGGAGAGGAAAGAGAGAAAGGCAAGAGCGAATACATCAAGAGACAAGAAATGAAGGGAGGAGGAATGAAACTGAAAGGAATGAGAAGAAGGAGTGGGAGAAATGGAAAGTGAAAGAAACAGTAAGAGAAAGAACACAAGGAACAGAAATAAATAAATGGAAAAACGTGAATGAATAAAGGAAGCGAAACAGAAACAAAGAAACAGAGTGAAAGAGAAACGAAGAAGGAGAGAATGAGAAACGAAATAGGAAGAAAAGGAAGGACAGACAAAAGGAAGAAAGAAAGAAGTAAAGGGACAGAGAAGAACTAACATGAAATAACGTGGTAAAATAGAGAAAGTGGGGAAGATATAAAGAGAGAAAGAAATTAAGGAAAATAAAGATTGGAAGGAAGTGAAAGACAAAGAGATGAAGATAATACAAAGAACGTTGGAAAGAATGAAGGAAGGTAAGTAGGTCAAAGGTAGAACTGAAGGAAGAGGCAAGTAGGGGAGCCTTCAAGATAAGGTTTGTGTGAAGGGGAAACATGAAAAGAAAGAACGTCAGGAAGTGAAAAGTTAGATTAAATGGAAGATTATAAAAAGCAGCTCTGCTATTGCATAGGGCATAGTCATTCTTGGCAGCTGCTCTCAGTGCGCCGCCGCCCCTCCTCTCCGTGGCCCCTCCGGCCGTGTTTCTGCTGCTCTCAGTGCGCCGCCGCCCCTCCTCTCCGTGGCCCCTCCGGCCGTGTTTCTGCTGCTCTCAGTGCGCCGCCGCCCCTCCTCTCCGTGGCCCCTCCGGCCGTGTTTCTGCTGCTCTCAGTGCGCCGCCGCCCCTCCTCTCCGTGGCCCCTCCGGCTGTGTTTCTGCTGCTCTCAGTGCGCCGCCGCCCCTCCTCTCCGTGGCCCCTCCGGCTGTGTTTCTGCTGCTCTCAGTGCGCCGCCGCCCCTCCTCTCCGTGGCCCCTCCGGCTGTGTTTCTGCTGCTCTCAGTGCGCCGCCGCCCCTCCTCTCCGTGGCCCCTCCGGCTGTGTTTCTGCTGCTCTCAGTGCGCCGCCGCCCCTCCTCTCCGTGGCCCCTCCGGCCGTGTTTCTGCTGCTCTCAGTGCGCCGCCGCCCCTCCTCTCCGTGGCCTCTCCGGCTGTGTTTCGCTTCTCTCATCCCTCCTATCGCCTGCTCCATCAGGCCGAGGCTTCACCCTTCCGCAGGTGCAACCCAGAGCCTGGGAACCCCGCTCCCCGGAGCAAAACACGCCGGGGAGGATGGGGGAGGTCCCTTGGCACGACCTGAGGAATGTTGTGTCATCCGGCACAGCGCCCACCTCTGATATTCCTAGAAGCCCCCTCGGGCCTGCTTTCTTGATAACACCAACCCACTGCCCTGGAGCCTGGCCGAGGACTACTCGTGAAGCCTGTTCAACTGCGAGCTACGCCGCGGAGCCAACTTCAACAGACTTGTTATTCACTCACTCATTCACTGATTGATGCTACCGCTTTAAAAAACACAAACCAATGCCAGGTGTGTATTACCAGCGTTTGTATAGCGCCTACTGCCCCGAGGAAGCGCTGGCAGACAGGTAGCACGCTGCTCTATGGGGGGCCAGTGATCCTCCGCTTTATAGACTCTTCACAGCTACTTATTTGTGGAGGTTTCGCTTTCCGTTACCATCGGAGCACTGCCATATACTCAGTCCTGAGAAAACTAAAATACACCCCCTACCCCCCCCACACACTTTGATCCACACCTCGAATGCCATTGGGTGAGTGAAGCGAGTAAGCCCTACCCACTCTAGATGAGCTGCCTTTAACGCCTTCCGTTCATCTCTAACCCTTTCATGTACACATCCATCAATCCATCTTTTCATACTTTCATCTATTCTTTCATCATTCCACCCATCCACCCTCTCACACTTCCAAACTCTCATACATCCTTTCACCCACCCATCCACCCTTTCATTATTAGTGTTCCATCCACCTAGCCATCCATCCACCCTCTCACACTTCCAAACTCTCATACATCCTTTCATCATTCCATCCATCCACCCTTTCATTATTAGTGTTCCATCCACCTAGCCATCCATCCACCCTCTCACACTTCCAAACTCTCATACATCCTTTCATCATTCCATCCATCCACCCTTTCATTATTAGTTTTCCATCCACCTAGCCATCCATCCACCCTCTCACACTTCCAAACTCTCATACATCCTTTCACCCACCCATCCACCCTTTCATTATTAGTGTTCCATCCACCTAGCCATCCATCCACCCTCTCACACTTCCAAACTCTCATACATCCTTTCACCCACCCATCCACCCTTTCATTATTAGTGTTCCATCCACCTAGCCATCCATCCACCCTCTCACACTTCCAAACTCTCATACATCCTTTCACCCACCCATCCACCCTTTCATTATTAGTTTTCCATCCACCTAGCCATCCATCCACCCTCTCACACTTCCAAACTCTCATACATCCTTTCACCCACCCATCCACCCTTTCATTATTAGTGTTCCATCCACCTAGCCATCCATCCACCCTCTCACACTTCCAAACTCTCATACATCCTTTTACCCACCCATCCACCCTTTCATTATTAGTTTTCCATCCACCTAGCCATCCATCCACCCTCTCACACTTCCAAACTCTCATACATCCTTTCACCCACCCATCCACCCTTTCATTATTAGTGTTCCATCCACCTAGCCATCCATCCACCCTCTCACACTTCCAAACTCTCATACATCCTTTCACCCACCCATCCACCCTTTCATTATTAGTGTTCCATCCACCTAGCCATCCATCCACCCTCTCACACTTCCAAACTCTCATACATTCTTTCACCCACCCATCCACCCTTTCATTATTAGTGTTCCATCCACCTAGCCATCCATCCACCCTCTCACACTTCCAAACTCTCATACATCCTTTCACCCACCCATCCACCCTTTCATTATTAGTGTTCCATCCACCTAGCCATCCATCCACCCTCTCACACTTCCAAACTCTCATACATCCTTTCACCCACCCATCCACCCTTTCATTATTAGTGTTCCATCCACCTAGCCATCCATCCACCCTCTCACACTTCCAAACTCTCATACATCCTTTCACCCACCCATCCACCCTTTCATTATTAGTGTTCCATCCACCTAGCCATCCATCCACCCTCTCACACTTCCAAACTCTCATACATCCTTTCACCCACCCATCCACCCTTTCATTATTAGTGTTCCATCCACCTAGCCATCCATCCACCCTCTCACACTTCCAAACTCTCATACATCCTTTCACCCACCCATCCACCCTTTCATTATTAGTGTTCCATCCACCTAGCCATCCATCCACCCTCTCACACTTCCAAACTCTCATACATCCTTTCACCCACCCATCCACCCTTTCATTATTAGTGTTCCATCCACCTAGCCATCCATCCACCCTCTCACACTTCCAAACTCTCATACATCCTTTCACCCACCCATCCACCCTTTCATTATTAGTGTTCCATCCACCTAGCCATCCATCCACCCTCTCACACTTCCAAACTCTCATACATCCTTTCACCCACCCATCCACCCTTTCATTATTAGTGTTCCATCCACCTAGCCATCCATCCACCCTCTCACACTTCCAAACTCTCATACATCCTTTCACCCACCCATCCACCCTTTCATTATTAGTGTTCCATCCACCTAGCCATCCATCCACCCTCTCACACTTCCAAACTCTCATACATCCTTTCACCCACCCATCCACCCTTTCATTATTAGTTTTCCATCCACCTAGCCATCCATCCACCCTCTCACACTTCCAAACTCTCATACATCCTTTCACCCACCCATCCACCCTTTCATTATTAGTGTTCCATCCACCTAGCCATCCATCCACCCTCTCACACTTCCAAACTCTCATACATCCTTTCACCCACCCATCCACCCTTTCATTATTAGTTTTCCATCCACCTAGCCATCCATCCACCCTCTCACACTTCCAAACTCTCATACATCCTTTCACCCACCCATCCACCCTTTCATTATTAGTGTTCCATCCACCTAGCCATCCATCCACCCTCTCACACTTCCAAACTCTCATACATCCTTTCACCCACCCATCCACCCTTTCATTATTAGTGTTCCATCCACCTAGCCATCCATCCACCCTCTCACACTTCCAAACTCTCATACATCCTTTCACCCACCCATCCACCCTTTCATTATTAGTGTTCCATCCACCTAGCCATCCATCCACCCTCTCACACTTCCAAACTCTCATACATCCTTTTACCCATCCATCCATTCTTGTTCATCCCTCCACCAATTCCCCCTCTTGTTATCAATCCAGTAATCCATCTTTTCACACCTCCATCCAGGGGCCATCCATCCATCCATCCATTCATCCAGACCTTTATCATTGCAGCCATGTTCTTTCTCTCACTCATGCAAATATTGTTTTATCCTTACATCCTTCAGTCCATTCGCTCTTCCATCCATCCTTTCATCCTTTTTACCCTTCCTTCTCATCACCATTTCTTCCTTATTTTCATATGCCTTTTATGTCATTCTTTCTTCCAGCCCTCCCTCGCCCTCTCACTCCCTTTCTTTCCTTCACTTTCCCTTTCATTTCTTTGTTGTAATTAACTTTCCTTACTTGACCTCTGTTATCTGTGTCCCATATTTTTGTATTTTCAAGGAATTTGGCCTGCAGCTGCAGACAGGAAGGGCTCATAAATAACTGTAAGTGTCATCACCCCCCCATTTAACCTGAAAAAGGGGGGTCACAACCCCACTGCTGGGATGCCTTTAGCTGTCGGAAATGGATCTATTATAATCCAGTGTCTCCAAATTGCATGTAGTCAGTAGACGTGGGAGAGCCCAAGAATTTATGGGAAGAGCCGAGCCAGGGGTCAGGCTTGGCTCTAAGAGCCCAAGAACAAGTCGAGCCCGGAAACAAGAATCTGCATGAACATGGAACTCACAGAAAAGACCTACGTTGTGCTACATAAGAGTAGAAATAAGCCACAACTCCTTACAATGTTGAAAATTAATGTTTATTTAGTGAGCAGGTGTGTTTCAACTTTCTTCAACAATTGCGAGGTTTGCTTCTATCATGGGCAGCAAATCAACCTATGCAGGTCTTAGGATGTCACCTGCTACGAATGATGTCTACTAATGATGTCACCAATCCTGCTAAATAGCTGTTCAGTGGGAACAGAGGTTGGGGTTCAGAGATACTTCAGTGCTTGTCGAGTTGACCCCCACCCTAGAGAGACCTCAGTTGTGTGATTCTCTACCTTCAGCAATGTACTTGTCTACTTCGGTCTAGGCAGACTTTATTTTTTTTTCGGACTCCTCTTATCTTTCTGGAATCTCTTTTCAGAGGAAGATCCTGACTCTTTTTTGGGGTGATGGAGGTCGATGCTCAGAATATTTTGTGCAAGAAATTGTTTTGCCCATTATTTGCTTATTTCTAGTTCCAGTTCCTGAACATGTATGTCGGCTGCATGTTGTACTTTAAAACCCCGTTTTAGATCTAGGATTGTTGGAACCGGCACTTTCTGGTTGGCTGAAGGGATGTCCCAAGCCAGGCGGAACCTACCGCTTCCGTCATGGGCGGGTGATTACACTCGCTCTATAACCTGTGCTCACCCATGGGTAGCTTGGCACTGAGCAGTCAGGCTTAATCCAGAGGCAATGTGTGAAGCAAAGGCACAGCAGTCAGTCGCGATAAATACACTGAGCGTCACAAAAGAGAGTTCACACAGGATGTATGTAAAAATGTTTGTATTCAGCACACATATTCTTTTTTTATTTTTTTATTTTATTTATTGATATTTTGAAAATGCAGAACATACAAGCCAACAAGCCAGCATATTAGCAGTACATGTCTAGGATTGGAATCAGCACAGTTATTACATTAAAAGACATTGTGCAACATGCGTCCCACCTGTCTGTACTCGGAATAAGTATTGCCATTCACAACCACTTTACGATGTCAAGTAGGAATAAACATTTCGTGAAGGTACATTCAGAGTCCGAAACTTCGTTAGATGTGGCAGACCGTCCAGGCCGACCTCCAGTGAATGATAAAAAACATTGCCAGTTCACAACAACCCCACAGCTGAATCTGCACTCGTCTGTGTTCCCCCATCTGTTCCCTGCTTCTCCCGAGCCCAAACAATAAATGGTTCCCAGATATCACGTGGCCTCGAAGTAGGGGGCATAAGTTCCCAGAAAATATTCCGTTGGGTATGGCCGTATGTGACGTCCCTAATCCACTCTTTCACCGAAGGCCCCCTCCTCCGTCCCCAGTGCACTGCAACTTGACGTTTAGCAAATAACAGAAGTGCATGCAGTTTACGCATCTTGACTGGCGTGTCTTTTACGTAGCTCAGTAAGCCCAGCGTGGGGGAAGGGGTCAGAGACATACCAATGATTTGGTTTATTGCTGTGACAATTGTGGACCAGAATGTGGCAATCTTTGGACAGTCCCACGCCATATGTAAAAAGGAGGCAGGAGTGAACCCACAGCGCCAGCAACTCTCATCTTCCCTGAGCCCCATGCGGTGCAGGCTGATAGGCATCCTATAAAACCTGTGGAGGTATTTGAAATGAATCAAACGGAGTCTATAGTTGGGGGACAGCTCGGTAAGCTGACAACAGCAATATTCCCATTGATCCTCAGTTAACGGGACAGGGAGCTCATCATTCCACCACTGGAGTGCTCTAGGTCTCACTATTGGGGCAGTGGTTTGCATGAGCGTGTAAAGACGTGTAATAAGTTTACGGGGCGATGGGGAGCGTAACAGGTTCTCCAAGGCGGGCAGGGGTGGCGGGGCCCCCGGGAAACCATCCCATAAGGCGCGACAGGCAGCGCGCAACTTATGATATAGGAACATTTCGGCCTCTGGCCCTCGGTTGCGACTGGAGGGGATCTGAACGTGTTCTCGGGGTACAGGTCTGCAAACGTGTGAAGGTTCATCTTCTGCGCCACTGCCGTACCAATTCCATCCTGAATGCAAGGCAACATGGGATTGCGTGCCAATGGGATAGTGGGGGCATATAGTAGCGGAGCACCCGCCCTCTTGCCCAGCTCGTCCCATGCCCATCGCAGTGTCTCCGAGGTGTCTATATCGTCACGAGGACGGCGAGATGACTGATATAGTGCCACCCTGAGGGGAACCGGCGCCACCGCGTCAGTTTCCACCGCCACGTGGAAAGGCGTCGGGTGAACCCAGTAGTGCAAGAATTGGGCTTGAGCGCAAAGGGCATATAATTTCATATCTGGAGCCCCTAATCCTCCCTGTTTCAACGGGAGCGTCAGTAAGTCCCATGAGACTCTGGCCTGTCCGCCTGCCCACACCAGGGAAACCAGCAGTGATCTCAAGGAATTAAAAAAATGCTGTGTAAGGGATCGGAATGTTGACAAATAAATACAAAACTTCGGTAAAACGATCATTTTAGCTAGAGCAATTTTCCCTGCCAAGGATAGCGGGAGCTTAGACCATATTTTAACCTTCTCCTCCAACCATGTGACGGCACGGCCATAATTCAAATTCCACACCTCCTGCGTGTTGCGACTCATCCAAACGCCCAAGTATTTGACCGCCTCAGCCTCCCACTTCAAAGGGAACTCAGAGGTCACTTGAAGTGTGTTATCTGTCAAAGGAAATATGACGGACTTAGCCCAGTTTATAGAGACTCCGGCTAACCCCCCGAATCGGATGAATTCCCTTAAAATGGGGTCTAAGTTTGCCACGGGATCGGTGATATATAAAGTGACATCATCCGCATAGAGCAAAATAAGAAGGCTTCTGGAGCTGAATCCTATTCCCCTAGCCGTGTGGTGTTGCCTAATACGTGCTGCCAAGGGCTCCATCGCAATCGCGAAAAGGAGAGGGGAAAGAGGACATCCTTGCCTGGTGCCTCGCGTAATAGGGAAGGGGTCCGATAACAGGCCGTTCACCCTAATCCGAGCAGTGGGCATGGTGCATAGCAACCAGATCAGGTTAATGAAGAGCGGGCTAAACCCCATGCGACCTATTATAGCAAATAAATATGGCCACTGAAGCGTATCGAACGCCTTAGTAGCGTCAAGGAAAACTGCCGCGGCTTGCACATCAGGGTGGAGGTAGTGCAGCACTGAGAAAACAGTCCGCAGATTGTGAGAGGTAGACCGCCCAGGAATAAATCCCGACTGGTCAGGACGTGCGATGAGGGGAAGTAAGGGCTGCAGCCTTTTGGCTATCAGCTTAGCCAGGATTTTAACATCCACATTTATCATTGATAACGGCCGATAGGAATCTAGCTCTGTTTCAGGTTTCCCGGGTTTTAATAGAGTGATGATTATCGCCTCCCGCATGGTTGGAGGCATTATACCAGTAGTTTGAGCCTCTTCATATAGTGCCAGTAGACGAGGCGCCAACTCCTCCACGTACGCTTTGTAGAAGGCGGTGGTCAGGCCGTCAGGCCCAGGGGCCTTATCAAGGGGTAAACTTTTTATGACCTGAGTGATGTCTTACGCAGTGAACGGTAAGTCCATGTAATCTCTATGTTTTTGATGGAACCAGAGGAGTTCCAAGGAATCGAGAAAAGATTGCATTCCCTCTGGGCATGCCTCCTGGGTTGCAGTATAAAGCTGAGAATAGAACGTGTAGAATTCACCTAGAATACCCGTCTGACCCCTAACAACATTCCCTTGCGTGGTAACCAGTTCGGGAAAGTATGCAGTGGAGCGCAGGGGTCGGATCATACCAGCCAACGTGTGTCCCGGCCTGTCGCCCTCACCATACCTCCGCGCCTCCGCATACTTCCCTAGAAACTTAACTTCGCGTTGTACCGAGGTGAGCGTGGCTCTAATTGCTTTCAATACTCCTGCCTGGCGGGCTATGCATTGGCCTCTGATGACCACCTTAAACGCCTCCTAGAGAGAGGCCTCAGTGTCCACCGAACCTGCATTAAGAGTGAAATAGTCGATAATATCTGTTCGGATTTCCTCCTTAAAAGCCTCATCTAACAGGGCGTGTGGTGGGAGTCGCCAGGAGAATGCTCGGGGAAGGAGCTCGGGTAGCATTAATTTCAACAGGCACGGGGCGTGGTCTGATAGGGAACGCGGCAGATGCAACACATCAGTGGTCCAGGTGCCCACGTCACGCGAGACTAACCAAAAGTCCAGGCGGGACCAGGCGCCGTGATGTTCTGAGATACAGGTACCCTCCCTTACCAAGGGGTGCCTCCGACGCCATATATCAACTAGGTCACCATCTGAGATTATAGCATTCAAGGTAGCGCCAGCAGCTGGATGTAGGGACCGGGCCGCCCCTCGCCTGTCCATGTCATCATCTAAAATGGCATTAAAGTCCCCCCCCCAGAGAATGGTACTGCAGCCAGTTGCTCTGACCCTGGTCCAGACGTCCTGGAAAAAACTGGGGGAATCTACGTTGGGGCCGTATATTGCTGCTATGACTAGGGAAACCCCGCCCAGTGTGCCCTATATGAGAATGAACCTACCCTCAGGGTCTCTGTGAATTTTACCTTCTCTCCAGTCCAGGCCTCGCTTAATCAGCACAGCCATTCCACGGGAGTAATTAGAGTATATGGAGGAGTAGGCATGACCCCATCTGTTATGTCTGAGCCTTGGGGATGGCGTAACATTAAGGTGGGTCTCTTGCAATAGACATACGTCTATATTGTATCTAGATAGGTAAGCATGCACAAGTCTAGACTTCCGGCCATCATTCAGTCCTCTAATGTTCCATGTAAGAAAGTTCAGCGTGTTAGCGTGGTGTCATACAATACAAGCTGCAGAGGGGGATGTAAACAAGGGCAGCGCAATGTCTCCCTGCTACAAACTGTGCAACCTGACCAATAAAGTGCAAGTATACTGGCTAAACACAACAAAACAATCCCCACCCTCCACCCACTCCAACCCACCAATCAGGTTGTAGAATACCCTCCCCTAAACAAACAAAAAAACATTGAATACGTGTCTGTGCAGGGAGTTCTCCCATAGGGGCGCAGTAGTACCGGTGAACTACCCTGTTCGTACAGGGTGGCCGAGAGTACTGCGGAGTGTGCTGCATGATAGTTCCAACACAGTAAAGTCCCGAACTCTGTGTAGCCCAATGCCAATAACGGTATAATACTCAAATACACCCGGGCCCGCCCCTAGCGCAACTAAATATACAGGTTATATGACAGTACGATACCCATGTCAGTCATTATCACTGAGGCGGTCGGCGGAAGACATCTCAGATCCTTGAGTCTCTCTATTCCTCTTCCCCCCGACATGCTTGGCAAACTTCAAGGCAGACTTCGCATCCGTGAAGAAGTGGGCTGTGCCGTCATGCGATACCTTAAGCTTGGCAGGGTACAGTAATGAGTAAGGAATCTGTGCTTGAAGCAGGATACATTTTGCAGGCAGGAATTCACGCCGTGCCGCCTGCACAGCCGGAGTGAAATCGGGATAGAACGATAAGGTGTTTCCCTTGTGCGAAATTTTTCCCTTTTCCCTAGCAAGTCGTAGAATAAGGTCCCTGTCTTGGTAGTTCAGGAGTGTCGCCAGAATGGGCCTGGGTGTTGCTCCAACCGGAGGCTTGGGTCCCAGTGACCAATGCGCCCGTTCCACCACGAAGACGGGAGACAAGTGAGGATCAAAGAGGTCATGGAGCAAATCTGTGATAAAAGTCTCCATCTTAGATATAGCGGTCGTTTCCGGAATCCCAGTAATGCGTAGATTATTTCTACGTGACCTCGCCTCCAAATCCTCGTTCTTGGCTCGGATAACTCCCAACAGTTTGTCCATATGTAGTAGCTGTTCCTTTGTTTCCACTTGAAACCCGTGGAAGTCTGTGTTTCGGTTTTCTAGGACGTCAAGGTGGGTCTCGTGCATCGCCACCTGGGTCTTGACCGCGTCCAGTTGTGCGGTGAGTGTGTCCAGTTTGGTATCGATATTACGCAGGCTGGTGCACATCTCTAGCATGAGGGTCTGTAGGTCTTCACCGTGGTCCTCCGCCTGCGTTTCATGCTCACTCTCCGAGTTCGCGTCTGGGTCCAATTCCGTGTGTCTTGTGGTTCTTTTATTTTCAAAAGTAAGTTTCGGCTGCTTGGCATCTTGCTTCCCCATGTTCGCGAATGCAATGTGAATACGTGGAGGACAGGAGTAGCCTGGTAGGACCGGGCCCAGCACACCGTGTTATGTTGCTCAATTTCCAGTGTTTCGTGCGCCTGTGGCTCCCTCCTCAACCACCAGCCCCTCCGGCTACGACTGAATAGGTCACCTCTCTCCACTTAAGGATCCACGCCTCTGTATCAGCTCAATCTGGTAGCGCACACTGGCATCAACCATGCATGCCCCAAACAGCCTCCTGTCTCAGTCTGCGTGGTCTTGGTGTTACCCCTCAGGACACCACCGCCAAAGGCCCTTGCGCAAAATGTCCGCCTCACGGTGATCAGGGCTGTGGAGGCAATGTGGCACACACTGCACTTCAGGGTGTAAAACACAGTACAGGCAGTTTCTTTAGAGGGCCAAAGTTGAGGGGCAGTTTGTCAGCATGGGGAATCCGCCACAAGTCCAGCCTGCACCCCCAAAGGCAGCCGTGCCCAGCCCAGACGCGACGCGGCTGTAAAATGGCATCTGCAACATGCGGAGCACTTCTCTCCTATCTCAACCCCGTGCCTCACCTCAGAGAATATGGCGTGTGTAGCGATGCATGCAGCGGGGCCCCCTAGCCCCTCGGCCGAAATTGGTGCCTCAGTCAGGGGGTCCACCGGAGACAGGGGGTCACCGACGCTGCTCCGAGGCTGAGGCCTGCACCACGCCAGTCGCCGCGGTCTCGATTTGCAAGGGCTGCCCGCCCACGCCGCTTCCGGAGCTGTTCCAGCGGCCGGCCGTTCACAATGAAGCCGCGTATCTCAGCACCAGAGCGGGGTACGCTTACGGGAGTTTCAGCGCTCGAGTCCCCAGGTATTCCGCTGGCATATAGTGATTGTTGGCACAGCAGCAACACTCCGTGTGCGAGGATAACTAAAGGATCGTTCCCTGGACGGCGGAGCGCACTCACAGAGTGGCCATTCCGCTGCGCGGCAGACCACGCCCCCGACAACCGTCCTCAGCACACATATTCAATCATTAAAACATGAACATCAGGTACTTTTGGGCATAAAACACATTTGGAATTAATACAAGCAGTACTAGGCCCACTCGTATTGTTATGATATCAATAGTATGCACATTGGCAACAATTCCTAATCTAACCCCCCGCCACAGAGAGAGCACCCTTATGTGGTGTGACACGCTGTCCACCCCAGGCCCACTCTGGCAATCCTGATAATAACGCCCACACAGTTACAGGACACACCCTGGGTCACAATGATATAAAAAAATATGTACATACACAAAATGAGAACCCTTTTCAGCAGCACTGCAGGCTGGAGTAATGCGGGTAAAACTAATGTCAAATGTATTGTGCTTTTAGTTAGGGGTGGGCGGTAAATTCCGTTCCGCTCACGGAATTTGCGGAATTTTGGTAATTCCGCGTTCCGCGGAGAACGCGGAATTACTGAAAATTCCGCGATCCGCGGCGTAGCAGAATTTTTTCCTTGTTCGCGCTTTAAAAATGTGTGTTTGCGCGCGCGGTAGCGACTTACCGGGATCCCTGCGTTCGCCGATGAGTTTTCCTATCCGTTCGCGTGCGCCGCGAGAGTGTGCAATCGCGAACACGTCATTCGGACGCGCCACTGGACATCCGCGTTTGCGAACAGGAAACACGCATCGCGAGCGGGCGGGACAAGTGAAACAAGATGGGCGCGCCATTTGGCGACCGGATGGGTAAGTTTGCGAGATACTTCCCCCCGAGCACGCAAACAGCGTCACCGAACAAGAAAAACCCATCGCGAACGGGCGGACCAAGCAATTCCGCATGCTCGCTGAACTTTGCGAAGCTCGCGGAGATTTTTTACCGTTTCGCGGAACTTTGCGGAACGCGACTCCGCAAATTCCGCCCACCCCTACTTTTAGCATGAAATCAACATATAAAGTGGCACCGGCGGCCAGTGTCACGAATCTCAGGTGGTTTGCACACTATCACTCCCACCAGGCGCGCAACGCCCGTAGGGCTAAAAGGGCTTCAGCCCCCCCACCCCGTTGAGTCTCTCAGCTCGGGCTGCTGCAGCTTGAGCTGCTGTGGACTCAGCTCGGCAGTGTCTGGAGTCTTATCTACGGCACACCCAAGTTTTTCACAGGTCTTTAAAGACCATTTGCATATTTACATACCTCTGTAAACTGGTTACCTAGGCTTAGTTTTTTTTTCCGATTCCAGTACCCCTTAGGCCCCTACTCTGCCTATTCCTTAAATTTGTATTTTACATTTACTGCTGTAGTGTGAGAATGCATTTCATGAAAAGGAATATAAAGTAGGGTTGCCAAAAGAAAAATGCCAGCAATGTGTTGTTTAAAGAGCCTGCAAAGACCTCCTCTTGACACTAAATAAAGTTATAAATAAAAAAGTATGTATTCATTTGTAATGTGACTTTTCTCTCTTTGTTCCCTTTAATTATCAGTCGTGGATCATCCAGGCAGCCCTAGAACACAATTAAAAGTGTTTTCTATTTATATTTGCTGTTCGAAGTATGCACAGATAAGTGCTGAAAATACGGCTTTAGGTGACTGCTTATTTTTGTACCGTCTGGGACATCAAAATAATGAGCTGGCAACACTAATCATAAGACTGGAAGATTGCTGCAGGATCAGCACATTATTTATTTCCTACATCCTCGATCCCCTATTAATGCCAGAATAGCAATAGTATAACTTATATCTGAAACCCTACGCCGCCGTCGATAACATGCTGAGTTACTTCAAGTGTCTGAGAATGCACCCTGCATTCAGACAACTCACTCTTCATTCTCGCCCTTCACTTTCACGCTCACCCTGCACTCACAGCGATCACAACCATGCACTCACACTGATCACCATACACTCACACCATTCACCCGCTCACGCTGCACTCACAGTGATCACAATGCACTCACACTGACCTTCATAAACTCACACCATTCACCCGCTCACCCTGTACACACAGTGATCACTCTGCACTCAGTTTGAATCTATTTTTATTGGTTTTCTGTATAACAAATAACACAGCAAATATCTGCAATATAGTGCAAATTACAGGTAGGCTGATGCCAATATATTCATGTCCCTTACATATGTAATTATCACAGTATTGATAGAAACGTCATTGCATACCTCAATTTGTCTACTGTCTTGTGGCTCATACAAGTTTCCTGCATGCTAAGAATGAAAGGTAGTGACTTCCAACTGTTCGGTCTGACAAGTAAGTGGCAGTAAGCGCACTATAGTGAGAGCTGCTAACTTGGGAGGCGGGAAATAATATTGGGGACAACTCAAACATAACTAGGTTTGTAGGTCTTCTGAAACTGTAACATAGCACCACCTGTGGGTCCAGCTGACCCTCCCCTCAGCACCCCCCAACAACAGCCAGAGGTGTACCTCCACATCCCAGCGCGTAAGAACTATTAAGTTTGTGTTCAGGGAACTACAATCTGGGGTACCAACTCTGCTTTTGTATTGGCAATGGACCGTGGCGTGGCAGTGCGCTCATAGCTCCTTGTCTGGATGCGTGTGCGGCATGGCCTCGAGCCCCGAATCAGTTGTGACATCTAACTCCTGTAGGCCTTGCATTATCGTGTCCCAGGATGTAGGAATTGGTGTGTTGCGCAACCCAAGTGCATCCTCTCTGCGCAACGCTACACTTTCGGCCTTGGCCCACACCTGAAGGAAGTGCCTCCAAGCGATGACGAGGTCTGAGGACCGCCTCCTTTTTGTAATCAACCGCTTGGCTACTATCAGCCCTAAAGTGATAAAGTGGGAAGTCACCTTTTGGCTCTTGGTTCTACTATAAATGTGCAGAATGCAGGCTTCCCAGCATAGGGGAACAGTGCGATCTGTACAGCGACTTAAGGGAGCAACCACTGATTCCCAATAGCCCCTTAGATTTGGGCAGCTCCAAACCATGTGGAGCAGGTCAGCATCGATTGCATGGCAGCTCGGGCATCCTACATCTGTGCGACTGTAATATTTATTGATTTTCGCTGGAGTGAGATATGCTCTCTGTGAAATAAAGTATTGGATCAGGCGAAAACGCATGTTACGCGGAACACTGTTGGGACCTTCCATCACCTTGTTCCATTTAGAGTCTGAAAAAGGACGCTGAAGGTCTCTCTTCCAAATCATGCATAATGGAAGTAGCGCTATTGCCGTGTGATGCCTAAGGGATGCAGCAAACCACCGAGTGAGGTGATGTCCCTGTCCCATGACATGCAAGTATTGAATAGTTAGATGCGTTGGGGGTTCACTAGACATATCACCCCAATGGTTTTTCAGTGCTGATATTATCGTGTGGTGTATGAGGAACTGTCCTGGCTGGAGTCCATTACTTTCCACTAGGGAGGCAAATAGCATGAGACTGCCTTCATGATATAAATCGCCAATATCAAGAATCCCAGCCTCCTTCAAGTGCCGCAGCTCGTGAGTTGTGATAGCTGGGGGACCTCTGGATATGCCTAACAGTGGTAGTGCAGGGGCGTATGGTTTTGTGTCTCTTTTAATGTACAAGCTTCTGCGATAACATCTATAAGCTATGTTAAGCAGTAACTGAGTTGGGGCCCTCTGCCTGCCACATGGGTAGAATAATGTGAGAAGAGCTTGATGCGATAAGGGGGGTGTGTGTGTTGCCGTGTCTGATAGGTAGCATTTGGCAACCCACCGAGCCACCCATTGTAGCTGTGCCGCAAGTTAGTATTGTTCAATAGGTAGCACTTGGCAAGCCACCGAGCCACCCATTGTAACTGTGCCGCAAGGTAATATTGTTCAAAGTTGGGTAATGCGAGCCCCCCCCAATTTGTCGGCAGGTAGAGTTTACGGAGGGCGACCCTACTGCGAGACGTTCCCCAAATGAATTCCCTTATCAATCTTTCCAGAGATCGGAAAAAAGATGGCGATATGTATAGGGGTAGATTAGTAAAAAAATACAAGAGCCTTGGAAAAACTACCATCTTGACCAAGGTCACTCGGCCCATGACCGTCAAGGGAAGCACGCCCCAAAATGATACTTGGGAGCGAATCGAGGTCACTGCCCTACCCAAAATACCGTCTAGCAAGTCAGTCTGCTGATGATAAACTCGGACCCCCAAATAGTAAAAGGAATCCATCTGCCACTCTATGCCAACACCATTGAGTGTGTATTGTGGTTTGGGGCATGCCCTGTTGAACGGATAAAGGCAGGACTTGGCCACGTTTACTTTTAACTCAGACAGGCCCACAAATTCGCCCAAGATGCGTGCCACATTCTCTGGAATTGAATGTACATCTTTGAGATATATGAGGGGGTCATCAGCATAGAGAGAGATCATATGTACACCATCACCCAACAGAATCCCCCAACCCATCCCCCACCCACGAATGACTGCTGCCAACGGCTCAATGGCCAGTGAGAATAGCAACGGGGATAGTGGACACTCCTGTCTGGTCCCCCGCCTCACTCTGATGGGGGTTGAGATATAAGGACCCGTCTGTACTCTCATTGTTGGCGCCTTATATAGGAGCCGAACCAGACTGAGAAAGGTTTCTCCAATCCCATAGCGTGGAAGCACCGCGAAATCACTCTGCACTCACAAAGCACTTGCGCTGTTCACCCTGTACCTCACCCTGCAGTCACACGAGCACACTACTCACCCTGCACTCATGTGACACTTCACTCACCTGTCCCCCTCACTGCTCAGTCTGCAATCTCACTCAAACAAGCCCATCACTAACCATGCATTCATTCGTCCCACTCTGCACTTACATCCGCACCCAAATTCATGTGGTCAACTCACTCAGCCTGCAGCCACTCCTCTTACCCTACTCTCACACTGTTGCATCACTCACCGTGCACTCACATGGGCACTCTTGTCACCTACACAGTGCAGAGGGTTAATGTGCCTGCTACAAAGAATGTGTACCATGCAAATCACAGAACTGAGTGTGAGGGAAGCAAGACCCCTGACCTCCGGTCTAAGGCCTGCTCTCTCCCCAGCAGCTCCGCGATGCCCTGCCTTGCCGCTGACTCCTGGGACTCCTCCCCTGCCTGGGGTTCGAGACCGCTGCTCCTCTCCTCGCCGCAGTTGCAGGAAATTGGCCACTGCTGTGTGCCACTTATTGTTCTCGCTGCTGTCTCTCTTTTTATTGGATTTCACTGTTTATTACTGTTTGTGTGCCACTTTTGTTCTCGCTGCTGTCTCTCTTTTATTGGATTTCACTGTTTATTACTGTTTGGTTAGTGCCTGGCTCTGTTCTCTGCCTGGCTTTCCTCCCCGCCGCTGCTGCCCCTGCGGCCCCTCCCCACTGCACACGCCCGTTTTCCTGCCTCCCGCCTCCCAGCTGATCGTCCCTCCCCCTCCCCTACTTAATGGCGGCCGCTGCGGGGGAGCGCGAGCAAGACCCCTGACCTCCGGTCTAAGGCCTGCTCTCTCCCCAGCAGCTCCGCGGTGCCCTGCCTCGCCGCTGACTCCTGGGACTCCTCCCCTGCCTGGGGTTCGAGACCGCTGCTCCTCGCCGCAGTTGCAGGTAATTGGCCACTGCTGTGTGCCACTTATTGTTCTCGCTGCTGTCTCTCTTTTTATTGGATTTCACTGTTTATTACTGTTTGTGTGCCACTTTTGTTCTCGCTGCTGTATCTCTTTTATTGGGTTTCACTGTTTATTACTGTTTGGTTAGTGCCTGGCTCTGTTCTCTGCCTGGCTTTCCTCCCCGCCGCTGCTGCCCCTGCGGCCCCTCCCCACTGCACACGCCCGTTTTCCTGCCTCCCGCCTCCCAGCTGATCGTCCCTCCCCCTCCCCTACTTAATGGCGGCCGCTGCGGGGGAGCGCGAGCAAGACCCCTGACCTCCGGTCTAAGGCCTGCTCTCTCCCCAGCAGCTCCGCGGTGCCCTGCCTCGCCGCTGACTCCTGGGACTCCTCCCCTGCCTGGGGTTCGAGACCGCTGCTCCTCTCCTCGCCGCAGTTGCAGGTAATTGGCCACTGCTGTGTGCCACTTATTGTTCTCGCTGCTGTCTCTCTTTTTATTGGATTTCACTGTTTATTACTGTTTGTGTGCCACTTTTGTTCTCGCTGCTGTCTCTCTTTTATTGGATTTCACTGTTTATTACTGTTTGGTTAGTGCCTGGCTCTGTTCTCTGCCTGGCTCTCCTCACCGCCGCTGCTGCCCCTGCGGCCCCTCCCCCCTGCATACACCCGTTTTCCCGCCTCCCAGCTGATCGTTCCTCCCCCCTCCCCTACTTAATGGCGGCCGCTGGTTTATGGCTGGTGCTGGGGAATGCACAGATGTGCCACCCCGACCCCTGGTGTCCACTGGAGCCAGGCACCACGGCACACAAGACTCTGAGACCATAAAAATGGCCATATTCTATAAGTGGCTTTTCTAAGCCTGTTATGCCAGAACCACCTTTACCACTGGAAAGGGTTTGGCGCAGCAAATCCATTGATAGGAAACATCATGAGGCTGCTCCACTGCAATCCACTATTGTAGCCTGAAGTAGTGTCAACTACTTCCCCATGTTGACTTAAGGGAAGAGCAAGCCTCATAGGCAGAGAAAACACACACAGGTATTCCTCACTAGCTGGGTGCACGTTGTAGGAAGGTGGAATCTGACTATATGGTTGCCCCCACTTTTTTTCTGGTGTTTTGCTGGTTTATGACTTAGTTGGACTGGGATCCTGCTATTCAGGGCCCCAGTCTATCTGCTTTCTCTGTAAAAAGGTTTCCATGTGCCTTAGGCACATCTCTGATTGGAATCTGGAGTGCCCTTATAAGTCCCTAGTATATGGTATACTATGTACCCAGGGCATAGGTACCTCAGAGGCCTACCAGGGGCTGCAGCATGTATTGTGCCACCCCTGGAAGGCCATCCAAACTGACACCACAGGTCTGCTACTGCAGCCTGGGTAAGGTGGTGCATGCACCCCTTACTGTGATATAGGTTACCTATATCACTATATACATACACACATATAAACCTATAAGTCACTCCTATGGCAGGCCTTATCAATCCTGAAGGCAGAGTGCGTGGTTCCTATGTGAGAGGGTGCCCCTGCATGAGCAGGGCCCCTCTGCAGCGTTCGGAGACCCGTCTCTGATGCTGTTTGTAGTGCAGCCTGACCATATACTCTTAAGCGCATTATAACCTCGCGTTAAATGCTAACTTTGGAATGGCTGCACCGAAACATGTCGTGTTTGGTGTCAAACATCTTGGAATACTACCCCCCCACCAATTCTGGCGGCGGGGGTAGCATTCCACCCTTCTAGAGGGAGAGACATGTTAACCCTGGCTTGGCCGGTAACTTCTTTCTAGAGCCCTGGCATCACAAAATGGATAAGTCTGACCTCCTGCTGCTGACCGAAACTCCGGCAGGGGAGGCCTGGACAATAGGTTTCCTGTCCCAGGGAGGTGTGACCACCTCCCCAGACAGGATAGTGTGTATTGGGGCTGGGCGGGAGCACTCTCGGGTGCTTTGAAGTCCTGCACTGGGGGCACACTTGGTGTCCCTGTGCATACCCCAGTTCAAACCGGATCAGGGGTTTGCAGCCCCTGCTTTGGTGCGAACTGGACAAAGGGAAAGGGTTAGCCACCCCTCTGCCCTGACCCACCCATAGGTGGGGCCACAGAGTAAGTCCAACCCCTAAACTTAGTATAAGTATAGGAACCCAGTCCTTAGGACTTTAGATTATCCCTGGACGAAACTCTGACACAGAATCCTGGACCTTCGACGCTCTACTACAAGATTAGAGGACAGAAGAATCTCCCTTGGGGTCAAGGAGTGACTCCCCTGCTTGGCAGGCACCAAAGTATGCCCAGACGTGGGTCCCTTGCTCACTTTGCCACTGGATTCAAGCAAGCCTGGCTGATGACGGCTGAAATGCCAGAAACCGGTCCTAGGATGCTTGTTTCCGGTCCAGGGAAGACATGGCTTGGCAGTTCGGGCTGGACTGTTCCCATGAGGCACAGGGTCAAACTGATTTGCATATGGCCATGTCTGAACTGGGGTGGTGGAGTGAGCTAAAGAATGATGATGGATTAAACCCAGATCAGTTGACTGGGGGTGAGTGTTTGATTGGCTCAAACGTTCCGTCCATCATCCCCTTTTGTATCGCTTTGGTCGCCTCTAAGTTGGCGGGGTATGCCCAGACGTGGGTCCCTTGCTCACTTTGCCACTGGATTCAAGCAAGCCTGGCTGATGACGGCTGAAATGCCAGAAACCGGTCCTAGGATGCTTGTTTCCGGTCCAGGGAAGACATGGCTTGGCAGTTCGGGCTGGACTGTTCCCATGAGGCACAGGGTCAAACTGATTTGCATATGGCCATGTCTGAACTGGGGTGGTGGAGTGAGCTAAAGAATGATGATGGATTAAACCCAGATCAGTTGACTGGGGGTGAGTGTTTGATTGGCTCAAACGTTCCGTCCATCATCCCCTTTTGTATTACCTATATCACTATATACATACACACATATAAACCTATAAGTCACTCCTATGGCAGGCCTTATCAATCCTGAAGGCAGAGTGCGTGGTTTCTATGTGAGAGGGTGCCCCTGCATAAGCAGGGCCCCTCTGCAGCGTTCGGAGACCCGTCTCTGATGCTGTTTGTAGTGCAGCCTGACCATATACTCTTAAGCGCATTATAACCTCGCGTTAAATGCTAACTTTGGAATGGCTGCACCGAAACATGTCGTGTTTGGTGTCAAACATCTTGGAATACTACCCCCCGCCAATTCTGGCAGCGGGGGTAGCATTCCAACCTTCTAGAGGGAGAGACATGTTAACCCTGGCTTGGCCGGTAACTTCTTTCTAGAGCCCTGGCATCACAAAATGGATGCTGCTGCCACAGACACAAGTCTGGCCTCCTGCTGCTGACCGAAACTCCGGCAGGGGAGGCCTGGACAATAGGTTTCCTGTCCCAGGGAGTTGTGACCACCTCCCCAGACAGGATAGTGTGTATTGGGGCTGGGCGGGAGCACTCTCGGGTGCTTTGAAGTCCTGCACTGGGGGCACACTTGGTGTCCCTGTGCATACCCCAGTTCAAACCGGATCAGGGGCTTGCAGCCCCTGCTTTGGCGCGAACTGGGCAAAGGGAAAGGGGTGTAGCCACCCCTCTGCCCTGACCCACCCATAGGTGGGGCCACAGAGTAAGTCCAACCCCTAAACTTAGTATAAGTATAGGAACCCAGTCCTTAGGACTTTAGATTATCCCTGGATGAAACTCTGACACAGAATCCTGGACCTTCGATGCTCTACTACAAGATTAGAGGACAGAAGAATCTCCCTTGGGGTCAAGGAGTGACTCCCCTGCTTGGCAGGCACCAAAGAAGCAATTGTCCAGTCTGCATCGCCTAAGCTCCCGTCGGACGCCGAAGTCTTTGCATCACCAGAGGTGGATTTCCAGACTTTCCCGAGGCTGCCCTGAGTCCCCAGCAAAGCTGAGGCCCGTAGCTGTCGTGGGTAACGTGGAACCGTGACCCCTGGACACCGCACGCATTTGTGCATCCTCTTCTGGGTCTCCCACGAAGTCGTGCTTTGGGCTCCGAGTAGCCCTAGCCTCCAGCACCAACTGCACCGAAGATCACTGGCTTCCACTCCACGAGTGTCCTGTGAGCCAGCTCCACGTGCACCGTCTCGAGGCTCCTTCGCGGTCGCTAGCCCGTTGGCTAGTAGCCCTTCACGAAGGCCAATCTTTTTCTACTTGGGCTCCCTGGTTGCTCCAGGCTTGCCCTCACTTACCCTCGCTGGGTGAGTTCCTCAGACCTTGCTGGTCTGCATCATCATCAATCTTCATCTTCATCAAGACTTGCCGTTGCCAAGGCTTGTTGGGTCCAATCCGGTCGCCGACACCTCAGCACTCGACAGACATTGTGTACCAGCCCGAATCCTGCTCCTGGTTGCCGACAACACCTCCTGGACCTTGTGGCTGAAGAGTCAAGACGACCGTCAACCTACCTGAAGCACTCGACATCGGTGGGCATACGCTCATTGCCTTCCTGGTCACTGGCTAGTGACCCAGACTCTGTCCCCTCTGCTTTCAGGTTCTTCAGATCTCCAATCCCACCGCTGCCACCAATGTGAGAAGTTGGCCTGGCATATGCTGTCCACTAATTATAGTGGGCACCTTGCACCAGTCCAAACAACCCCTTATTGGAGATAGGTTAAAGACAACCTTATTGAAAGCTATCCTAGTGGTAGCTATGGAGAGCAGCCTTCAGGCTAAGTCTTGAAGGAATGTAAAGCAGCTTGTTTTACCAGTCTATAATCTCTTGAGTGATCAAATGAAAGAGCACCACACCAGGTATATATTCAAAATATATGTATTTATTACTAAACACACCCCTCCAGTCTCTTTATGAGGCTAGAGTTCGAAGTGTCCCTTTTCTTTAATTTCCAAACCGCGACTTTCTCCATAGAAGTTAACGGCGTTTCGCGGCTGTGTAATTACACTGCACGCGTCCCCGTGGGTCCCCTGTGTCACTACCTTGGGTGGTTCCTTGTGGTCCAAGCACTTCTAGAGGCTCTAGGCCTAGTGTCTAGCTCAGTCGTGGTTCTTATACCACTTTATTGGTATATGGTTTGGTACGCCCCTAGGGCCCAAACGTGTAATTGTGCTATTACTGTGTTTAAATAACTTATAACTTATGTACTTCGAACTCTAGCCTCATAAAGAGACTGGAGGGGTGTGTTTAGTAATAAATACATATATTTTGAATATATACCTGGTGTGGTGCTCTTTCATTTGATCACTCAAGAGATTATAGACTGGTAAAACAAGCTGCTTTACATTCCTTCAAGACTTAGCCTGAAGGCTGCTCTCCATAGCTACCACTAGGATAGCTTTCAATAAGGTTGTCTTTAACCTATCTCCAATAAGGGGTTGTTTGGACTGGTGCAAGGTGCCCACTATAATTAGTGGACAGCATATGCCAGGCCAACTTCTCACATTGGTGTGCAGCGTGTGGGATTCCAGCTTGCTATTGTTTTACCAGATAATCTCAATTGAATTGATCAACTGAAAACCACTAAAGGTACCTAAGGTACATATAAATTAAGCTTAGTATACAGTAAGTTCTACTGAACTTAGAGTTGTGTGTTAAGGGATAGCACACCCTTTCTACAACTCAAGAGAGTTTAGTAGGCCACACTAGAGTAGGTAGTGCATACACCACACCTCACTAGTGATATCTTCAAAGCCAGGACCCAGTGAGTCCTTGCCAGAAGCCCCTGGGCTTCTTCCCTCCAAGTATGATACACTCCCATTCTTGAAATTGAGAGCATTATGCAATTTGAGGAAACTGAAGACAGGCCAAAGCCCCACCACCCAACATCTGAGAGAGATGTTAGAGGCTTATGATCTCAGCAGGCCCTTAGGGACTGAAGGGGTAGGAGCAGAGGGTGGGGCAGAAGATGAGGATGGGGCCAGGGGTAGCAACACCCCCAGCCCCCCTCTGGAACTGACCAGGAGGGTGACAATGACCCTGACCTGGAAAACCCAATTCCTCCTGTGGATGAGGAGGAGGCTCAGGATGACCTCCACTTTGTCCCCCAGGAAGGATTGTGAGTGTGCCCAGAAGGTCTAGATCTCCTTCTCAGGAGTCTAACCACTCTGGCACCTCAATAGGGACCTCTGTCTCCTCTCATAGGAGGAAATCCTCTCATGAGAGGAGAAAGAGGCTGATTCAGTATGAGGAAGCTCAGCTTGAACTCAGAAAACAGCAATTGGCTATAGACAGGGAGTCCCTAGATCTCTACAAAGAGAGAAAAAGTTGGGACTAGAGTCCCATGGTGGCAGCAATATCCCTAAAGATAGGGAAAGGTCTTATGACCATAGAAACCTAAACAAGATTGTCCCTCCCTACCAGAGTGGGGATGACATCCACAAATGGATAACTGCACTGGAGAGGGCCTGTAAAGTTCAGAGGGTCCCCCAGAAGCAGTGGGCAGCAATCTTGTGGCTCTCCTTTGCAGACAAAGGTAGAGACAAGCTCCTCACTGTAAGAGAAGAGGATGCTGACAATTACACAGTCTTGAAGAGTGCTCTGATAGATGGGTTTGGCCTAACCACTGAACAGTATAGGTTGAAGTTCAGAGACACCCAAAAAGCTCAGTCTCAAGACTGGGTAGATTTTGTAGATTGTGCTACTAAGGCTCTGGAAGGTTGGATACATGGCAACAAAGTGCAGGACTTTTTAGGATTGTACAATTTGATTATGAGGGAGCAGATCCTTAATAATTGTCAAAACCAGCTTTTGCACCGGTATCTGGTGGACTCTGATCTGACCTCTCCCCAAGAATTGGGAAAGAAGGCAGACAAATGGGTCAGAACCAGAGTAAAAACTAAAAATCAGGGTGGTGACCAGAAGAAAGATTCTACTAAGTCCCAAGAGAAAGGTGGGGATAAATCTAAGGATAAGTCCCCTACAAGGCCCCAAAATTCCTCTTCTGGGGTGGGTCCCAAACTCCTTCTTCTCCTGAAAAGAAACCATATTGCCATGTCTGTAAAAAGCCTGGGCACTGGAAAACTGATCCCAGTTGCCCCAGGATTGGCAATAAAGAAAATGTTCCTCCCACAACTACTACCACCCCTCCTGGTACTACCAGTAGTAATCCTCCAGTTGGGAGTAGTGCACCCAAAAAGTTAGGTGCTTTTGCAAGAGGAACAGAGGTGGGCCCTAGTTTAGACAGGGACCCCTCAACAGACTCCTCTGACTCTGATGGTGGTATAGGATTTGCCACCTTTACCATGGGTCCCACAGCATTGGGCCGGTACAGATTGGAGCCAATAATTAATGGTCAGAAAGCTGTGGCATTTAGGGACACAGGGGCTAGTGTCACCATGGTGGCAGGGAAACTAGTCCCCCTCACCAGCTTTTACCTGAGTTTAAATACCAGGTGACCAACATTGATGGTGTCAGAACAGATCACCCCATGGCCATAGTCAATCTCAGCTGGGAGGGGGTCACAGGCCCAAAAAGAGTGGCAGTGTCCCCAACCTTACCTGTAGATTGCCTGATGGGCAATGATCTGGAAATTTCAGCCTGGGCTGAAGTTGAACACCAAACCCATCTCAGGATGTTGGGTGTCCCTGTAAGGTTAGTGGGGCTGTGATGGCCACAGCCCCAGCCCAAGAATTTGGAGAGATGGAGCCTGAAAGAATGGCCCCCTCTCCCCCAACAGAGAGCACAAGGGTTGAAGAAAAGTCTTCTTCCCCCAGACAGTAGGTAAGAGTCAGCCTCCTCAGGGAACTGACCCTACCCCTAGTGAAGGAACTGCCACAGAGGTAGTCAGGCCTGGCCTGGCCACCCCCCTGATGGCAGAGGACCCTTCCAAGGTGGTACCCAGTCTGGAGCAGTTAACCTGCCCCTCTCTACCCTGCCTCAGTCAGCCCAGGGCTACAGAGGTCAGGGAGGTCAGTGGACCCCCCAGGGCCCCCTGTCCAGAGGAACCCCCCCATCAGCAGATTAGGGGCACCCAGGCTAGTAGCCCTAGCCAGGTGAAAACTCCTCTACACACTGAGGGATCCCCCATACCTTTATGTAGGGACCTCCCCCAGAAGGACTCTGGTAGGCAAGGGCAAACCTGGGACCAGAAGGTTCCAAACCTGCCATGTCCCTCCAGTGTTCCATCCAAAGGGACCCAACCCCCAGCTGTAGGCAGCCAAAGGTTGACCCTTAGAGCAAAGTGCAACTCAGTCATGGAAAGACAGGCATACATGGTGACCAGTGATCTGAGGAAGCTGAGACCAACATTCCTAGGGCCTCACTTCCCTACTCAGACACCTCACCAGCCTTGTACTTTACCTAAGCACACCACAGGTAGTGATTCCCCATGGTGGAGACCCTCTCATACCCTTAGGGTGAGGGATTGCTTAGTGGACCATAAGACAGGGGGCAACCATGCTAGTGCAGGTGCTTCCTTATATGGCCACTTAGTCAATAAAGGCTCAACTGGCCAAGGTTAGCCTTATCTCCTTTCGTTTGGGGGGGTTATGTAGGAAGGTGGAATCTGACTATATGGTTGCCCCCACTTTTTTTCTGGTGTTTTGCTGGTTTATGACTTAGTTGGACTGGGATCCTGCTATTCAGGGCCCCAGTCTATCTGCTTTCTCTGTAAAAGGTTTCCATGTGCCTTAGGCACATCTCTGATTGGATTCTGGAGTGCCCTTATAAGTCCCTAGTATATGGTATACTATGTACCCAGGGCATAGGTACCTCAGAGGCCTACCAGGGGCTGCAGCATGTATTGTGCCACCCCTGGAAGGCCATCCAAACTGACACCACAGGTCTGCTACTGCAGCCTGGGTAAGGTGGTGCATGCACTCCTTACTGTGATATAGGTTACCTATATCACTATATACATACACACATATAAACCTATAAGTCACTCCTATGGCAGGCCTTATCAATCCTGAAGGCAGAGTGCGTGGTTCCTATGTGAGAGGGTGCCCTGCATGAGCAGGGCCCCTCTGCAGCGTTCGGAGACCCGTCTCTGATGCTGTTTGTAGTGCAGCCTGACCATATACTCTTAAGCGCATTATAACCTCGCGTTAAATGCTAACTTTGGAATGGCTGCACCGAAACATGTCGTGTTTGGTGTCAAACATCTTGGAATACTACCTCCCCGCCAATTCTGGCGGCGGGGGTAGCATTCCACCCTTCTAGAGGGAGAGACATGTTAACCCTGGCTTGGCCGGTAACTTCTTTCTAGAGCCCTGGCATCACAAAATGGATAAGTCTGACCTCCTGCTGCTGACCGAAACTCCGGCAGGGGAGGCCTGGACAATAGGTTTCCTGTCCCAGGGAGGTGTGACCACCTCCCCAGACAGGATAGTGTGTATTGGGGCTGGGCGGGAGCACTCTCGGGTGCTTTGAAGTCCTGCACTGGGGGCACACTTGGTGTCCCTGTGCATACCCCAGTTCAAACCGGATCAGGGGTTTGCAGCCCCTGCTTTGGTGCGAACTGGACAAAGGGAAAGGGTTAGCCACCCCTCTGCCCTGACCCACCCATAGGTGGGGCCACAGAGTAAGTCCAACCCCTAAACTTAGTATAAGTATAGGAACCCAGTCCTTAGGACTTTAGATTATCCCTGGACGAAACTCTGACACAGAATCCTGGACCTTCGACGCTCTACTACAAGATTAGAGGACAGAAGAATCTCCTTGGGGTCAAGGAGTGACTCCCCTGCTTGGCAGGCACCAAAGAAGCAATTGTCCGGTCTGCATCGCCTAAGCTCCCGTCGGAAGCCGAAGTCTTTGCATCACCAGAGGTAGATTTACAGACTTCCCCGAGGCTGCCCTGAGTCCCCAGCAAAGCTGAGGCCCGTAGCTGTCGTGGGTAACGTGGAACCGTGACCCCTGGACACCACACGTATTTGCTAGTGCATCCTCTTCTGGGTCTCCCACGAAGTCGTGCTTTGGGTGCCGAGTAGCCCTAGCCTCCAGCACCAACTGCACCGAAGATCACTGGCCTCCACTCCACGAGTGTCCTGTGAGCCAGCTCCACGTGCACCGTCTCGAGGCTCCTTCGCGGTCGCTAGCCCATTGGCTAGTAGCCCTTCACGAAGGCCAATCTTTTTTTACTTGGGCTCCCTGGTTGCTCCAGGCTTGCCCTCACTTACCCTCGCTGGGTGAGTTCCTCAGACCTTGCTGGTCTGCATCATCGTCAATCTTCATCTTCATCGAGACTTGCCGTTGCCAAGGCTTGTTGGGTCCAATCTGGTCGCCGACACCTCAGCACTCGACAGACATCGTGTACCAGCCCGAATCCTGCTCCTGGTTGCCAACAACACCTCCTGGACCTCGTGGCTGAAGAGTCAAGACGACCGTCAACCTACCTGAAGCACTCAACATCGGTGGGCATCCGCTCATCGCCTTCCTGGTCACTGGCTAGTGACCCAGACTCTGTCCCCTCTGCTTTCAGGTTCTTCAGATCTCCAATCCCACCGCTGCCACCAATGTGAGAAGTTGGCCTGGCATATGCTGTCCACTAATTATAGTGGGCACCTTGCACCAGTCCAAACAACCCCTTATTGGAGATAGGTTAAAGACAACCTTATTGAAAGCTATCCTAGTGGTAGCTATGGAGAGCAGCCTTCAGGCTAAGTCTTGAAGGAATGTAAAGCAGCTTGTTTTACCAGTCTATAATCTCTTGAGTGATCAAATGAAAGAGCACCACACCAGGTATATATTCAAAATATATGTATTTATTACTAAACACACCCCTCCAGTCTCTTTATGAGGCTAGAGTTCGAAGTGTCCCTTTTCTTTAATTTCCAAACCGCGACTTTCTCCATAGAAGTTAACGGCGTTTCGCGGCTGTGTAATTACACTGCACGCGTCCCCCGTGGGTCCCCTGTGTCACTACCTTGGGTGGTTCCTTGTGGTCCAAGCACTTCTAGAGGCTCTAGGCCTAGTGTCTAGCTCAGTCGTGGTTCTTATACCACTTTATTGGTATATGGTTTGGTACGCCCCATGGGCCCAAACGTGTAATTGTGCTATTACTGTGTTTAAATAACTTATAACTTATGTACTTCGAACTCTAGCCTCATAAAGAGACTGGAGGGGTGTGTTTAGTAATAAATACATATATTTTGAATATATACCTGGTGTGGTGCTCTTTCATTTGATCACTCAAGAGATTATAGACTAGTAAAACAAGCTGCTTTACATTCCTTCAAGACTTAGCCTGAAGGCTGCTCTCCATAGCTACCACTAGGATAGCTTTCAATAAGGTTGTCTTTAACCTATCTCCAATAAGGGGTTGTTTGGACTGGTGCAAGGTGCCCACTATAATTAGTGGACAGCATATGCCAGGCCAACTTCTCACACACGTGCGCTAGTGCGCACACTCACCTGCAATGGCAGGTTGGACACATAGTCCCCAGCACCAGGGTGCGAGTACGCCCACACCAGTCTTCAACGGCAGACTGGACACAGGTTTAACTAATACGGGGGTCAGTGCGCACGCACCAGCCTGCGATGGCAGGCAGCACCTGCAATCACAGGAACCATAGTTGTGGGTGCGCACACACAGCGTTCTGCAATGGCAGGCTGCTGACGAGTTTAATCATAATATATGCCAGTGCGCACTCACCGATCCGAGATTGCAGGGTGAACTAGGTTTCTCAGGCCCTAGCACCTTAGGTGCGGGTGCACGCACACACCCCTGCACGGGTCAGCCAGACAAAGGTTGACCCCGTATGGGTGCGATTGCGACAGCGGCATCCTACCAATAGCACCATGGGTGCAAGTGCGCGGACACAGGCCTGCAACAGCAGGCCAACCCGGGTGTTAGAACACCAGTGATGCAGGTATGCACTCACTGGCCCACGATGGCCAGATGGGCACCTATCCAAAATGCCGTAGGTGCCAGGGCACAACCTCAAGCCAGCAACGGCAGGCTAGACATGTATTTGAAACAGTATAAGGGCCGGTGCATACACCCAGGCCTGTAATGGCAGGCTGGGTGCATAGTTAACCTCCCACAGGGGCATGTGCGCACTCCTGGGTCTGCATTGGCAGACTAGTCAATTCTCCAGTAAGGCGTGTCAGCGCCTCTACCTAGCTTGTGTAGGAAGGCGCACACATCCTGCTGGGATGAGCCAAACTCCAAGGCAGGGGAAGCCCCCCATGGGGGTTTCCTCACTACCTGGGCAGGACACATCCATATGTACCCGCCCGGCCTTCCACCTACCACCCCCACCTGTGCCCTGGGGGTGCCCTCATTATAATGGATGACCAACTCAAGGTTGGCTGAGGCATAAGTGATTCAAACCTTGGCAGGGACGCAGTGGCTCCCTACAGGACTGCGATGGCAGGCCCGATACACAGGCTATCCGGTGGGTGTCACCCTAAGTGCGATGTCCCACTACTAGCCAGTGCCGTACCCGCCCTGTGTGTGTGGGGTACCTGTTTACGTGGCTAACGGAGGTACGGCACCAAAACCCATCGCATGCGCACCCCCTGCCTAGTGTGGGTGAGGCGGGCATGCGCACCTTTCCTCTGCAGTACGAGGGGAAGGTGCCCAAATTCCTAAGGTCATGCAGAGAGAGTCAGCAAAGACTAGGACGAAAAAGCAAAACGTTTTGGAGTAATTTCCCCTAAGAAGGCAATGTCCAACAAGGATACAATATGGTTGCCTTACTTAAAATGCCATGCTTTTCAATGTTTTCAAATCAAACATATACAAGATCCTTTGCAGTTCTACATAACAAGCTAATTACATATTTATGGCTGTTGTGGGTACTCTCCTGTGGTGGAACTGCACCATCAACATGGCTTACATTGCCATCATCAATGTCCTGTTCCTCTTCAACTTCTCTGACAGTGCAACATTCAATTATTTCACTCAGAGGTAAGTAGCAATTCATTTAGTATCGGAATCACCAAGGAGCATGTAGCATGTGACTGGCCAGATCATTTTTCTGTGAAAATTAAAAATGGCTCCAAAATCTCTTACACTTCTTTTAAGGTATTTACCTCTTGTCTAGTTATTGCCTGTGGAATAATCTGTGCACAACTTTTGAATGTCCGTGCTGCAGTGGACAATGCAGCATTAATGATAATATCAAGAGCAAATATCCTCTTTCCCGTCTCAGAAAGGCTATTCCACCTAGTAACCACATGCATTTTTAATTTTGCTTCAGGCGGGTTATTTCTGATCTGCACGCCTTTCAATAGATCGCACTCTGTATGCAAGTGCATAAGTGTGAAGATTTGTATTCAGTTCCAAAAGGGAGACACACAATAATGATTTGTTACAAGGACTAGGCCTGCCATGGAAAAACCATGTTCAGAAATGAGGGTAAAAGCTATAAAAAATATTAGATTGTCGAAAATGAACTTTAAAAACATCAAAGGGGAGATACTAACATTCCACCTCACCAGAGAAACAGAATTTTCTTTCCTGTGTCCCATGTGTCTTTTCTCTTTAGTAATCTGTCCTGTTGTTCTCACGTTTCTGTTTGTCTCTCTCCACTTACTCTGCCACTCTTGTCTTCCATGTCTCGCTCCTATTACATCCCTCTCCTCTGGCGCTACTTTCCTCACCCCTCTTTTATGTGATAGAGTCTTCCAGCCACAGATTCCTTTCCCAAGAATATCCCCTAAGAATCAGACTGGGTCTGGAAATGTTTTGAACAATCCCCTTGAGTGCCGGTAGGTGGCATGGGTAGGGTCCACGTGGCATTGTCTGTGCCGGAAGTGATGTGCGCTGTGCCTATATACACGCCACCCCAGCGCACTGACCTCAGTTCCTTCTTTTCTGCTCAGTCAGCACGGATCCAGATGGAGCTCTCCTCAGTCACTTTTTGACAGACTTCTTTTGACACTTTTGTCGAGCACTAGTGTGCCTTTTTTCTATTTTTTTTTAGATGTCCCCAAAGAAACCCACCAGGTTCAAACCTTGCAAAGCCTGTCATTGACAGATATCTTTGACAGACCCTTCTTGATGTGTCTGTGGTGCCTGGAGAGGGACCACAACTCTGTGTCGTGTGCAGATTGCAAGACTATGAACCCCAAGGCCATCCATGAGCAGGCCATGAAGCTAGCGGCTGCTCGCCATGTGACTCCGCGTTGCTGCAAGACTCGTTCGGGTATGAGGTCTCAGGACCAGTCCCGGAGTTGCTTGCTTCGCTCCACATCACACTCTAGGACTTCTTCAGGTCACTCCCATAAGAAGTCCAAGAGGCCAAAGCACTCTTTGCTTCTCTGCATCGCTTCCATTCTTCGGACGATGCAAGAAAAGAGTTCCAGAAATCCGAACCTTTCTCACAGGTGGTTCCTATGTAGCCAGCGTCAAAAACTGGGTCCACTCTGCGCTTTCCTGAATTTTCTGGAGCCGGGGCAACCTCCGTCCTACTCTCAGCATTTTATGAGGACATGAGCCTCATTTTTAGGCAGCTGAACCTCACTGGAGCACCTTCAGGTCCCATGGGTCCGAGAGGGCCTTTGACTCGGGCCCCGCTGGCGGGTCCGCTCTCGGCACCAGTGGACCCCTTAGGATCCGTTAGCGGAACCGGATTGATCCCGGATGCAACTTTGCGACCTCCTCCGGGTACCATTCCAGTGGTGGTGACAAACCCATCGTGATTCTTGACTCCGATACGGATGTCACTTTCGGCGCTGACCAGGCCCACACAGTCGCATTGGAAATGGAGCCCTATTTCACTGAAGGGCTCGCTGATGAACACAAATGGAGGGGATCAGAGAATCTCTATACCTATACTGACCCATTAGCAGAGTGCATAGCCAATGACAATTGGTATGAGAGCTTTGCTGATGCCAGTGGTCTGGATACCTCACCCAATGCTGGCCTCCTCTCTCCTCCCTCAGTGGTTATGGAGGAAGGGGCCTCTTTCGTGATGGTGGTCCGGAGGGCAGCTGAGATCTTAGACCTACATCTCCCACAGTTCAAGTCAAGACCAATGTCTTGACAGAGATGCTTCAACTGAGGGTATCCCCATCAGAATCCTTACTACCTTTCAACTAAGCACTCGCTGATGACCTGCTCAGGTCCTGGGCCAAGCCCAGCACTGAACTCCTGTGCAGAGGACCATTGCTAACCACCATGGCCCCTCTCCCGGGGACCCAGCCTTCTTCTCCCATCACCCATCCACTGAGAGCATGGTGGTCCAGGCTGAAACTTCCCGAATTAATCCTGGCGCTTTCCCTACCACCCCACCAGATAAGGAACCCAAGAAGCTGGATACCCTCAGTAAGAGGATTTTCTTTTCCACCAGCCTGGCATTGCGGTCAGTGAACACTGCATATTTATTAGGCCGTTATTCCCATACTGTGTGCGATATGGTTGCACAAGTGCTGCCCCCGGTCCCGGATGAAGCTCAGGCCATACTCTCCCAAACTATTGCTGATGGGTCAGACGCACCAAATTTCACAATTAGATGTGGGCTGGATACCACCAACTCACTAGGCAGAGCCATTACTTCTTTGGTGGCGCTTCAACATCACGCCTGGTTGAAGAATACTGGCTTTTCGGGGATGTTCAAGCCTCGCTCATGGACATGTCCTTTGATGGAACCCGCCTCTTTGGAGACCAGGCGGATTCAGCATTGGTGAGATTCAAAGACAGTATGGCCACTGTCATGTCTTTGGGGCTGTCAGTGACCCCACAACAGCTGCATTCCACCTTACTTCCCTTCCGTGGCTATGGTAGTGGCTATCAGCCATGTCCATTCCCACCTAGTTACCATGGCCAGCATGTTCAGTCCTTTTGTGGCTGAGGACATGGTTCCCACAAGCCTCGTGGTTCTTAATGCCAGAGGTCCGCCCAGTCCACTCCCCCTCTGGTGGCCACACAGTCAAAGTCTCTTTGGTATGCCTTTAATCCAGCATTGGCACCCTGTTGGCGTAAGAATCTGACACCGTCTGCCCTGATGGCGGGAGATTACGACAGACAAGTGGGTGCTCCAGATTGTGCACCGGGGTTATGCCCTCCCCTTCCAACAAACCACGCTGCCACTTCCTCTGTCCCCAGATCAGCTGACAAATGACCACCTTGCGCTCTTGCTATAGGACATACCGGCTCTTCTGGCCAAAGGCCATCAAGAGGGTGCCAGTGTCAGATATAGGCCGTGGTTGTTATTCCCGCTACTTTCTGGTGCCAAAGAATGATCTAGGCTACCTTCCTATATTGGATCTGCTCCTCCTCAATTACTTCCTGAAAAAGGAAAAAATCAAGATGCTCACCCTGGCTCAGGTCTTATTGGCTCTCGACCCTAGAGCCTGGATGGTAGTGTTAGACTTGCAGGTTGCCTATTTCCACATTCTCATCCTGCCTGCCCACAGACGTTTCTTGCGGTTCATGGTAGGCAAGGAGCATTATCAGTTCACTATGCTCCCCTTTGGCCTTAACAGGGCCTCTTGGGTGTTTACCAAGGTGATGGCGGTGGTTGCAGCACATCTGCGGAGGTCAGGGGTTCCAGAATTCCCCTACCTCGATGATTGGCTGTTGAAGGCAGGTAGTCGTTTCCCACCTCCAGACTTTGTGCTTTTGCTGGGGTTCACTGTCAACATGCCAAAGTCACTCCTGGCAGCCTTTCAGACTCTCCCTTTCATTGGAGCTTTTGTGGATACAGTGCAGTTACGCGCTTATCCTCCAGAACAGCGAGTCCAGGATATTTGGGCTATGATTTTGATGTTTCAGCCTCTATCCTGGATTTTGGTGAGACTGACTCTGAGGCTGCTAGGTCTCATCGCCTTCTTCCTCCTGTTGGTAAAACATGGCATATGCAGGCTCTGCAGTGGGACTTGAAGACTCAGAGGGTACAGCATCAGGGAAATCTCTCCGGCCTGGTCCACATATCGGACGATACTTCAAACGACCTGCAGTGGTGGATCACGTAACCCTGATTGGGTCAACGGCAGTCCCCTCTCTCTTCCCCACCCAGCAAGGTAGTGACAGATGCAGCACTTCTGGGTTGGGGCGGCCACTTGGGAATGTTATATTCCCGGGTGAGGCCCATGTAGCAAAGCAGCTTATTTCTTACATTGTCCTCACGAACAACATTCTCTAAGCTTTGACCTTTTGCATACATTTGCACGCACGACATGTACAAGGTCTCATTCTTTACTGCATACAAATGTCAGCACAATCTTCATCCACGGGGCGACAGGACTATCTATATATCCACAACATCACTAATCTATGCGTGCATCGCAAGGCTGCTTTCTATTATAAAAGATGAGCATCCAGATAGTAGAGGAGGTGCTTCCGCTGACACCGAGGGTCCTTGCATGCTGAGAGATCACCACGCAGCGGCCTTACATGTTTAGAGGGGTGTCCAGTTCGTGACCAAGACGGGGTCCTTCACTCTTTCCCATGAGGTAATGGAGTTGGATTGTCCCTTGGGGGGATTATTGGCTCTACACCTACATACACTTTAGATACACTTAGAGTAGTGTTTGCATCGTAGAAGTACGCCTGATTATCACCTTGTTTTATATGCCTGCATATACACATTCATTTAGCACCATGGTAGAACTCTACTTACAATTTATGCTTTTGGTGCTTGTAATCACGTTCATCTGCTTCTGTCTCCTAATCATTGCAGCACATGTATTTTATGAGTGAATAACGTTGGTTCAATAAATATGATTGAAAACGTCACACTGTGTATTCTCTGTATATTTCTCTGAGAATAAGTAAGCACGAGTGACTTAGCGAAAGGTTCTGTACTGTTTCCACGATTCCTGAGGATTCAGGGTTGTCATGTTCAGTGGTTGCCAGAAACCATTCGCTCCCTGTTAGGTTAGGTGGGCTTACGGTGGAACTGTGAGCCAGCTGGTCTATAGGCCAACATATCCTGAGGGAGTGTCTGGAATCAGTCTCGCTACCAAGCCCTTAGTTTATGTTGTCCGAACAATGCGCAGATCCTACAGATTAGTAGGAACTACACAACAGGGGAGGTGGAAATCAGAGGCCTCTGGTCTCCGGCGGAATCTCAGCTCCACATCAATCCGTTGGTACTGAGAGAGATCCTACTGGCATATAAAGCCTTTCTTCCTTTCATCAAGTGAAGCCTAGTGCAAGGTGTTTACGGACATCACCCCCGCCATGAGGTACTGCAACAAGAGGGATGGAGTAATTTTGTGCACCCTATGTCAAGAGGCTCTGCACATCAGGAGATGACTGGAACGTCATCACATATTTCTGGTGATTCAACATCTAGGTGGCTCTTTGAATGCCACTGAAAACAAATTCAGCCATTGAGGTCTAGCAAGTTACAAATGGCGTATTCCTCTGGAGTTGGTGCAAGGTCTCTTCCTAGATTAAGGAGAGCCTCAGTTGATCTGTGCGCCACCATTGAGAACGCGCAACGTCAGCAGTTCTGCATGCTGGAGTTCCCATGGCAGCTCTCGCTCAGAGACAAATTACATCTTGAGTGGATCTCAAGACTCCTATACACCTTTCTGCCAACACCAATCCTGTCCAGAGTTCTCAAGATGAAGAACGACAGGGCCCAAGTCATGTTAGTGGCTCCGGACTAGGCTCGGCGAGCATGGTATCCCGAAATCCTGAGCTTGAGCATCTGTATTCCAGTCGGGTTGCCCATTTGGGAGGATCTTCTGGCGCAGCAACAGGACAGCTGTCCACTCTCTACCTTCATGCATGGAGATTCAGAGGTAATAGTTGAGGGTGTTTGATCTCCCTCCTGAAGTATGTGATGTCATTCTGGCAGCCAGGCATTTTTCTACCAAAACTATTTACATCTGCCGATGGAACAGGTTTGTGGCTTGGTATGCATCTAAATAAGTTGATCCTTTATTGACATTCTTTTCTGAAGTTCTCCTCTTTGTTTTATCCCTGTCCCGGCAAGGCTTTGCTTTGGGGCAGTTAAAGGATATCCGTCTGCCATTCCCACCTTTCTACAGCTGCTGAATCAACGTTCCCGTTTAAATCACCTGTTGTGACTAGATTCCTTAAAGGTTGTCAGGATATGTTTCCTACCACGCCCTTCACTATGCCCCAAAGGGACTTGAATTTAGTTCTCACCTTCCTCATGTGTTCCCTTTTTAAATCGATGCAGAGCTGCCCTCCACAGCTCAAAACTGTCTTCCTTGTGGTGATAACATCTGCAAGGAGGGTTAGAGAATTGCAGGAACTTTCAGTTAATCCTCGCTACACTTTGTTCTTACCAGAGAAGCTAGTTCTTACAAATTGAGCATCCTTTTTGCCAAAGTTGGTCACACCTTTCCATGTGGGCAAAACATCACCCTGCCTACCCTTTTCCCCCTCCTCATCCTTCCAAAGAAAAGGAGAGACTCCACCGCCTGGACCCAAAAGAGCGTTATCGCTCTATATTAATTGCACCGAGGAATTCCTTTGGGCGATCAACTCTGTTATATTTGCAGTGGAAAAGAAAGGGAATGCACCCTCTGCTTAAGATCTGCTATGCAATGGCCAAGAAACAGCCCCCTGAGGGCTTAAGAGCTCACTCCACCAGTTACAGCTGCAACCACTGTGTTGGCTAGAGGAGTACCAGACTTTGACATCTGTCAGGCAGCTACATGGGCATCACTGCACGTTTGTCCAACAAAACTGCCTCTACAGTCAGGTCTTGTGAGATGGGCATTTGCCCATTCAGTCCTCCTGGACTTCTTAGTTGAAAACAGTCCGCTGACCCACCTCTGGGAAGATATTGCTTTTGCTGTGCTAACTTCCATCTACCCGTAAGACCCCTGCGCTCCTCCTCAGTAGCAGTCGCGCACACCCCGCATCCATCGCAGCCGCAGCTTGGGCCACTCCTACATCGCCGCCAAGAAGTGGAACGACGTGCCCCTCCACCTTCAAATAGCACCCTCCCTGGCGGACTTTAGGAAGAAACTCATGACTTGGCTCTTGACTGAGACCTCGCAACCCCAGCGCCCAGATACCCCTAGGGGTGAAAGTGCTGCGCTCTACAAATGCTGATTGCTTGATTAGTATCTATTCTAAGGGAAGGAATCTGCAGTACAAGTCTCTATCAGATGAACAACTTACCTTTGGTAACGCCTTACCTGGTAGAGACTCATCTAGCTGCAGATTCCTTGCCAACCCTCCGATCCTTCTCGTTCGTCGAACCGTCTTCTCATATTAGAGAGCCTTTAGGACTTCTGTTGCAAAGTCATCCTGTGCCTTGGGCACCCCCCAACTTTTTGCTGAATGGTACTGGTGGTAACTGACTCTGACTGACCCTGGGCTTTGCCTAACCAGGCCCAGGGCCAGTGCTATGCTGAAAACACTTAGGGGTATATTCACAAGAACGTGTGATAACTACCGCAAGAGTAGCGTAACGCAACTTTCAATAACGCAGCCTATCACGGGAACATAACCCCGTGTCAACGTGGAATTCACAACAAGGCGGTACCATGCGATAGTCTGCCGAAACCTCGGACAAAGTCCACGATACAACCACCACGATGGAGATAAAAACACAAACCACAACACCAAAAACCACGCGATGGGCCAAAGCGCGATGAGGAAACCAGCGACAAGCAGCGCCAGTTGTGCAACACACACCTGGCAGGCGTCAAAAACCTCCATAAAAGCAGAATAAAACACCCACACACAAACTGACCAACACACAAGCACCATGGAGGCAGCCAGAGCAGGCGCAGAGGACGAGCGCAACCCCACAAGCACCCCGGACGACCAGCCTGGGACCTCAGGGACAGGGAAGGGCAAGGACAAGAAGACCAGGAAGACCAAGTTCAGTCTGCAGGTGAACAGGATCATAGTCACGGAGGTGATGGAACACCATCAACAACTCTTCGTCACCTCCAACGTGTCATTGGGCACCAAAAATGGAATATGGCGGGACATCGTCGACAAGGTGAATGCCGTCGGAGAGCACAAGCGGACAATGGACGAGGTCAAGAGGCGATGGAATGACATCAAGCGGAAGACCAAGGATAAACTCTCCGCCAACCTGAAGGCAGCAACGCAGACCGGTGGTGGGGGCCCAGCGCCACAGCTGGTGCTGGATGACATGGAGGAGCTGGTGTCGACAGTCATCAGTGTGGAGACTGTGGCCGGAGTCGTGGGACCGGACACTGCTCAACAGGACACAACACAACCACAACAGGGTGAGTGACCACCAGGTACTGGGGGGACAGGGGGAGATGGCCACAATGGCACACATGCACAAGCAAGCAGGGCACAGTGCACACCCACAATCACTCTGGGTCCTCGCCCAGACCCACACACTGTCACAATGTACAATGCCATGCTGTCTGATTGTCAACCTGTACCATGCAGCTACATACATGTGGACACATTGTAATATACCATCTCCAATTCACATCGCAGGGGCATCTTCAACACCTCCTGCAGAGCAGTCACAGCCACTCTTCACTGATGACGAGGAGGAGGACAACACCAGCATCGACATCCAAACCATCCAGGACCTCATTGACCACCTCCGCAACTCACCTCCAGGATCAGGGCAGCCCAGCTACATCCATGAGACCCCACCCACCAGCCAAACCACCCAGCAGGAGGCACCCACAGCCCCGGCACCCTCCCAAGACCCCCAGGAACAACAAATGGCCTTCCAACGCCGTGTGCTGGAGGGCCAGAGGGAGACGGCCGAGCAGGTGCGGTGGGGTTTGACCTCATGGCTAACAAACTGGACGCCATCCTTGGGAGTCTATGTCCACCCCATGGTCTCCAGCGAGCCCTGACTGACATCTCTGGAGTGTTGACGCGGAGGGAAGAATACCTGTCCGCTCACAGTGGCCCAAGCGATGCCAGCCTTGAGCTGGCACACATGCGGAGGCTCATGGGGGACATGGTGCGGATGGAGGGGGAAAGGATGGCAGCCGCCGCTGCACATCAGCGAAATGTAGCTGGGATCTACCGTGCCCTGCATGTCCTCGTCATGGCATTGCTGCCACAAGGCGTGGCGATGATGAATGCTGCTGCCCCCACACCATCCAGATCTCCGCCCCTGGTGTGTCAGTGCCTCACAGTGCGGCAGGCGTATCCACTCCGGCACCTGATGTGTCACTGCCACACAGTGCGGCCGACAATACTCCTCCGGCCCCTGATGAGTCAGTGGCACACAGTGCCGCAGCCGGAACTGCAACACCCACGGGTGGGGCAGGGCACACACCCGGGGACGAGGACGTGGATGGGACTGTGGTCAGGAGGACCAGGCACTAGCATCCATTACCACCTCCTTGCCTGTTTCTGCTTGGTGCCGCACATGGCCTCAAGACCTACCACTGACCCCCGATACACTCCGAGGCACTCACCTGGGACAGCGACATGGACTGCCACATGCCGTTTGACGACCAATGACACGGCGGACAGACTGCGGACTGTACCCTTCCTCTTCCGCAGTACAGGTCATCCCAGGATGGACACTGGCTGGCCCTCGGCCCATATTGTGTGATGTGCTCGGCATTGCCCTGTACCACTCCAGCTGCATGACTGTACTGGATGTGCAAATAAACATCCAGTGACGCACTGCTGTGTAATGTCTTACGTCATTCCTGTGTGGATGAATGTGGGGACAGTGCCTTCCCTTGCGTCAATGATGTTCATCCTGTGGGATACCAGTAAGGGGGTGCGACATTGCATCTTGTGTAGCGGGTTCCGTGAACACTGCAGCAGGGACACACGCATCAGTCACTTCCTTGTCCGGACATGGACTGGACCACGCCCAGAGCCCACGAGTCATTGTTGCAAGCCCTGCGCTGGTCCGGCGTACGGCAGGCCAGTCCACTCCGCTTACGCCCAGAGGGGGGGCCCTCATTGCTACCCGTCGCAGCCGTACTCGCTGGTGGTGTGCAGGTCACTGGTCTAGTCGTCAGCATGTCACAGCCACTTCCTGAGGGCAGGTTTTCACACACACCACACCCATCCAGCACAGGCGTCACAGGCCATGTGACTCCGCCAACATAAGGGTCCGACGACGTCACATTCCCCTCTTCCGGTGGTGACTGGATGACGGACGCCCCACGGTTCGCACTCATATAGGGCCCATGAGTTGCTGCGCACAGGGTTAGTGGCACCAGAGGCCTTGCGGACAGCACAGGCACCCCGCCACAGGACGGTGACTTTGGGTGCACTGAGTCAGTGGCACCTTGAGCTGCTGAGCGGGTGTGCAGCCTGCGATGATGCCCCGTCCCGGTGGTCCGGACAGCTCAGGTTTTGTATGCCCTGCTGGACCGCAGAGTAGGCCAGAGCCAGCGGGCAGCGCGAGCCTACCGCCCCGTGGCGTCGCTTCCGGGATGCCAGAGTTGGTGGCACCCATTGGGCTGAGCGGGTGTGCAGCCTGCAATGGTGCCGGGTGCACTGGTATGTCCTCTGCCTTTGAGTAATCAAGACCCAGCATCAAACGTGAGACCTGGTGGCCTGCGGAGCGGGGCCGCATGATGTGGAGGGTGCCATGTCCGCGGGCCCCGGGCTTGTGGCTTGCAGGGGCACGTGGTGGGACCTCCTGTCTACGCGCCGGTGGCGGAAGGTGAGCATTGAGGCCTGGGTGTGCATGGGCGGGCATGCTCCGATGGGCGGCAGGAGAGGTTGGGGTGCCTCTGCCTGGGTAGGCGATGTTGTCTTGTGCAACATCGCCTGCCCGCAAGTGTGCCTGCAAGTGTGTGTCTCCCTCTCTTCCTCTCTCTCCCTCCCTCTCTTCCTCTCTCTCTCCTCTCTCTCTCTCTCTCTCTCCCTCTCTTCCTCTCTCTCTCCCTCCCTCTCTTCCTCTCTCTCTCTCTCTCTCCCTCTCTTCCTCTCTCCCTCACTCTCTTCCTCTCTCTCTCCTCTCTCTCTCTCTCTCTCTCCCTCTCTTCCTCTCTCTTTCCCTTCCTCTCTTCCTCTCTCTCTCCTTTTCTCTCTCTCTCTCCTTTTCTCTCTCTCTCTCACTCTCCCTCTCTTCCTCTCTCTCTCTCTCTCTCTCCCCCTCTCTTCCTCTCTCTCTCCTTCACTCTCTCTCTGTCCTCTGATGTGCGCAGGACACACCTTCTCATCATGTTTTTTTGTCTTACAGGCTGTGACCTACGTATTGTCCGGAGGGGAGCGGCCATGTGTCTTCATTTCATTTCGTTGTTCATTTTAATAAAGTTTCATTTGTTGCTTCGAAAGTGAATGTGTGCTGGTCATTTCTGTGACGACCCATCCATGTCACCAGTTGTGATTGTGCGGCATCAAGCGGAATATTTTGTACATGTTTAGGTGTGGCTGATGTGGCATGTCTTTGGTCGGGGGGTGCCAGGGAGGGGTGGTCCTGGGGTGGTGGCGGTGGGTGTTGTGGCCCTCTTGGGTGTCCGGGCCGCATGATGGGTGGCTCCATGGCATCTGTTGCTTTTCGGATGTGGCCCTGGGCTGTGCTCCCTTTTGTGGTGCTGGCTGCCGTCCGAGTTTACACCAGGTCAGAGCAGGTGCAGATTTCCTGGGGCTAACGCGCCTTATCGCCTGTTTTGTGTTTTTATCGCGTATGTGGCTGGTCGTTGTGAATGTTGAGGTGTGCTGTTGTCTCGGCTTTAGTCACGGGAACGCCTACTCTGCATCTCATTAGCGATATTTGCGGGGGTCCTCTGTGGCGATGTTTTTTGCGGCTGCTATCGCGGTTAAACTGGTGCTGTGGGCTGTTAACACCGGCTTGTGAATGGGGGGGTACATTTATCACGACTTTGGCTGCGATAAAGTGCCGTTCATTCGACGATAGCTCCTTGTGAATATGCCCCTTAGAATACAGTGAAAACACCTACATACACTAGGGTACACTATGGGTTGGGGTACCCCTGTGATTGGCATGACCTACCCTATAAGCCCCAAGTACATAATAGGGCAGGGGGATTGAAACTACCTATCAGTCCCTAGTATATAGTAGGGCATGGCAGTTTAGAGGCCAGCAGCCTTTTCTGCACTTGCATCTGTGCACTGCTGAAGCCTGAGGTCAGTTTAAAATCAGCCCTGGGTTCCATGACTGCTTTTAAAAAGCAAATTGTGCCCAAACTCGACTTTGGTGTTTGGGGCACTTAAAAATGGATAACCTACAATGTTTTGGCATATTAGGAACCCCCAGGGTCTCCCATAGGTGTCCCAGGGGTGGGGGGGTCAGGTATTTATAAGGTGGACCCTTATAAAATGAGTTTTTTTATGCCCTGGGTTAAGTGAAATTTCACTCCCCACATTGTGATAAAGTGCTGCCCAAATTCGACTTTGATGCTAGGAGCACTGTGGAGGGAGGATCTGCAATATTTCTACAGATTCAGAACCCCTAAAATGTCCCCTAGGTGTTCCATGGGGTGGGGGTCCTGTAGGTATAAGCGAAGTACTTATAAAATATGTTTTTTTAAGGCCTGGTGCTGGAAAAATGGCCCAAGTCATTTTTCCCATTGCAAATCCCATGCCACATAGGTTAACATGGCAAGAGGTTATTAACTAATAACTCCTGATAGGGAAATGATAGAACTTCCATTCAAAGACTTCCCAGAATGGTAGTGATAAATCCAACAATATGATATTGTTGAATTTCTCCTAAAATATACAGACAAGAAGTTATAAGACTTTCTTGTTTCTAGGTCCAGATTCAGCCTTCCAGGGGTCTGTCCTGATTGGTCAGAGTTAAGTGGATTAGCCAGGCTGCTTTGAAGAGGTGATAAAGAGCCCCTGGGGTTAACCAGCTCTTCTGGGAGGGCAGTGTGCTGTTCCACAGGAATGCCAGGGCAGGGGGAGGAGTCGTAAACCATGGTCTTCAAAGAGGAGGGAAGAAACCAGTGTCATTTACAACTCTAAACTTTTCACCTCAGCCAGAGCTAGGCTTATGGAAGGAATGCACAGATGCAAGGGGGAGAGTCTATGGAAAGTAGCCATCCTAGGGTTGTGTTTAGCCAGCTCTTACGTCCCTGCTGGAAAATCAGCCATTATGAATTTGGAGGATTTGGTGCACTCTGGGACAAAATAATGCCACACTCTACAGGATGTGGTCATAACCTTGGGGAGCTGCCCTGCTCCCATTGGTCAGCAGTGACTTCCTGCTTGACCCAGAGAACTTGGAATAAGTATCTGAGAGGGGCAGAGTCTCTCAGATCTGCTGCTTGAAACTTAAGAAAGCAAGACGTTGCCAGGCTGAGAAGTTGGGGTGCAAATTCTAAGGCCTGCCGTCTGAAGACTGCACCAGCTGAAACTACAGCCCTGTGGATTACCTTGCTATAAAAGAACTAAAGAGTGGACTCCCTGCAAGCTACAGGTTAACAGAGCTCACCTGGAACATCACCACCAAGGATCCTCAACCTGGAGAATTACCAGTGGATTTGTAAGGGTTTTGTCCAAGTGGATTGTGGGAACTGAAGTCCTCAACTTTCAAGGACCATCTTGGAGCTTCCCGACACTTGGAGTGAGTTTGAGACACTTTGGGACCCTTTGGGGAACTTCAGGAAGAAGTTCCAGGAGTTTGGAGAACTTTGGAGCAACTTTGGAAAAAAGCTCCATAGGGGGACCGACTCAACTTGGTCAGCCATGCCGCCTGCCTTCAACCGCGAGCCGGCCAAGCCATCCAGGTTCGTCCCGCTAAAAGCTCCGTAGGTTCGACTTCCAGAGTTTGACCGGGAGTAGAAGAAATCCGAGGCCGGCGAACCCTCACCGAATCCGGCCTGGTGAAGAGCATCGAGGGACCCCGTGCGAAAAAGGCTCCAGAAAAGTTTCTAAGTCCGAAGGTAAAAACTGTGACCGGGACCTACCACGAGAGGTAGCCGCTCAGGGCTCCATCGCGGTCGGCCTGAAACTTTGACTTTGAGCCGGTCTATTGCGACCAGATATCCCAACATGGTGCTATATGTTTCTAAGTGCTATAAAGTGATAAATCTTTAAAAATTCATATCTCCGATTCCCTACATTAGATTTTTGTCGTTTTGGTGTCATTTTAAAGATAAAAATATTTCCTATTTTTATAAATTGGTGTTGGATTTTTATTATGTGTTGTGTCTTAATTATTTACTGAATTGGTGTTTTTAAATGCTTTACATACCTGTCTTTGAAGTTAAGCCTGCCTGCTCGCAGCCAAGCTACCAAGGGTTGAGCCTGGGAATAATTTTCTAAGACCTATTCTGAGCCCTATACTGTGTTAGTGGCCTTATTGCCAGTGGCAGACCTACATTTGCCCCTACCAATAATCCACTTTCCAAAACTTTCAGTTTGGCATACACTGCTCCTCAGCTTAGCTCTGTGCTTCTGTAGTAAAGAACTGAGGTCACTGCTCTGGGGCGGCGCCTAAATAGGCACTGCACGCGTTACTTCCAGTGCGTACGATGCCACATGAAGCCGACCGACGACACCATCCTGGGATTGCTCAAAAAATTTCCGGATCTAGCCTGACGCCCAACGACTGTTCTAGGGTAAGGAATCTGTGGCTAGAGTCTCTACCAGATGAGGTGTTACCGAAGGTAAGTGTTCTTCTCTCCTCTGTTGCACCACTCACTCTGCATGCCAAATCCCCTCTTTGTCACTCACATGTCACTCAAAACGTTGCCACCTGTATCCCCCTCCCTGTCCTCTTTAGCTGCTGCCCAACTTACTCTGCCTCTTATCTCAGTCTGTTCCCTGCTATGTCTCTTCTTTGAATGGCTCTCTCTTATCGCTGTCTGACTGAAGAGTGAGTTAGGGGCAGTTGTTCAGAAGGTGTGGGGCTGAAAGCAGTTACAACATCAGTGTTAGTAAGAGCTCTTTATGACTGTAAGCGGTATGGAAAGCGCTATTCAGTTACACATAGCATAACATGTTCAGCAGATTATAAGGCAATAGCAGCTACACAACATAGCAGACAGCAGTGACATATTACAAAGCTACATAATATAAAAACGTGTTGCTTCATACTGCACTAAACAGATTCAACAGCTATAAATGCAAGCATTTGCAATGCAATAGGTCTCGCATTTACGCGAGTTTGAGTTATTGGCATTGTAATGGCAATGCCTTTTATTTATGTTTTGGTTTTTAAAACATAAATAAAAGGCATTGTCATGTACAATGCCAATAGCTTAAACTCTCACAAAGCGAGACCTATTGCATTGCAAATGCTTGTTTTGTCTGGGGCAGACTCATTACAGGTGTTTGTTGTGAAAAAAGGATGACACGGCTGAACAAGAGGGGCGAGAAAGCACAACGTCGCACGCGCTCGGGTTTCACTGGAGATAAGGAGAGTTTAAAATCGCTCGTTCATAGGTGCGACTTCACGGAGCTCAAAACAATGATGAAAATAACAGGTGGGGGGGAGGAAGGAGAAATAGAAGGAAAATAGAGGGGGTAGAGAGAAAACGAGAGGAGGGAAAGAATCAAATGGATAGAGCCAAGGACAGCAAGAGAAGGTAAAGAGAGAGGCCGCGAGAAGGAGACAAGAGAGGGGGGAGAAGTGAATGGTGAGGGAACGAAAGAGCTAGAGAACGAGGAGGAAGAGAGATAAAAAGCGACAGAGAAGATTACAAAGAGCAAAAAAGAGAAAGAAGGGGCGGGATAGTGCGAGAGAGCGGAAGATGTAGAAAGAGGGTGAGAGAACCACATAACGGGAGAGAGAGGCGAGAGAAAGGCAAATCTAGAGATGAAGGAAGAGGGTAAGAGAAACCGAGAGATGGGGAGAGAGAGAAAGAGACAAAAGAAAATAAGATAAAAGGGAGAGTTGTGGAGAAACAGCCTGAGAAAAGGAGAGAGGTAGAGAAAGAGGCAGGAGACGGTCTGCGACAAGGGGACATATAAAAAGACAGGAGGCACCCCAGTAGAACAAGTAGAGTAGTTCAGTGTGGGGTAGAAGAGAGGGAGGGGGGGTTGGGAGGAAGCATGCGAGAAGCCAGGAAGATGTACAAAGGGGCAGTCTCAAAAGAGCAGAGAGGTGAGAGTTACTGGAGGGATGGAGGGGGAAGAGTTCACCCTGGAAAGACTGAGGCACCTCGACGTGTTCCCTATGGACTCACCTCCTCCAGACGCCTTAGCGATGAGAGGAAGAGCGAGAAGGATTAAACACAGTCCCTGGACCTTCATCCTTGCACAGCCGATGGAAGACCGACACCTCCGTCTTCTGTGCACAAGTATCCAACCAGGACGGTGCACCTCCTAGGTTCCCGTGCACTGGTGCTCACCCCAGAGCGGAGCAACCCCCTGGCTCCCGTGCACCAGTGCTCACTCCAGGTTGTACAGGAGGCTGCCTCACTTGCACTAGTGACCATGGCAGTTCGGGCGCGCTCAACCCCGTGCAATAATGCTCACCGAACAGCAGTCAGCACCCTGGTTCCCGTGCACACGTATCCACCCCAGACCAGCCCGGCACCCTGGTCCGGTGCACTAATGTCAGCCACACGGTAATGCTGTATGCGTCGTCCGTGCACTACTTCCTACCACACACAAATCAGTACCCCAGCTCCCGTGTACAAGTATTCACCCCAGAATAGTCCGGCACCCTGTTCTGGTGCACAAATGTCAACTTCAGAGCAGTGCAGCAACCTCCTCCGTGCTCTAGTGTCCACCCCAAAGTAGTGCTGCACGTGGCTTCCGCGCACTAATGCCCACCACGGAGCATTTTAGTACCCTGGCACCGGTGCACTAGTGTCCACTGCAGACCGGTGCACTAGTGTGCACTGCAGATCGGTGCACTAGTGTCCACTGCAGATCGGTGCCCTAGTGTCCACTGCAGATCGGTGCAGCACCCTGACTCTCGTGCACTAGTTTCACCATAAGGACAGTGCACCAACGTGAATCCGTGCACAGGTGCCTACTCCATAGCTGTGCAGCACCGTGGCTCTAGTGCACCAGTGTCCACCTTCGACAGGCACCACTGCCTGGCTCCCTTGTTAAAGCAATCACATCCGAATAATGCAGCACCTTGGTCACTTGTGTAGTAAGAAAATGTGGCACCCCAATAATGATCACAAGCAACTTTCCGAGGAAGTCATACATTTTGAGAGGGGAGAAGTCTGCCTTCACAGAGGTAGAGTATCATTTTAATACAAGAGTCAAGTTCACCTCTGACCAAATTAATTGTGTTCCAGAGAGAGTTGTTAACATCCCTGGCGCTGAACAGAATTCGGAACTCAGAAATGAAACTGTAACCATTTGACATATTTCAGAATTCTAATCAAAGAAATGACTTAAAAATGTCAGCTCGGCAGCACAGCTTCCTCCAACAGAGGGCAGCAAGCAACAACAAGCGAAAGCGCCGCCAGTGTGAAAAATATAGTGCGTCCGTCTCACGCCGCGAGTAAAGCATCCAGTCCCCGCGTGCACATCTTCTGTCCGTCCGCGTGCACATCTGGAATCCGTATTGATTCCAAAAGGCCCTCGCATGGCGAGAGCAGCGCATGTGCACTGCTAACGCCAGGCGAGACCTAAAAAACAGAACATACACAGCATCCTCATAACAGACAACAGCTGCACTTGCACAGGCCTTTGTGTTCACGATGACGGTAACGCCGCGAGTAAAGCATCCAGTCCCCGCGTGCACATCTTCTGTCCGTCCGCGTGCACATCTGGAATCCGTATTGATTCCAAAAGGCCCTCGCATGGCGAGAGCAGCGCATGCGCGCTGCTAACACCAGGCGAGACCTAAAAAACAGAACATACACAGCATCCACATAACAGACAACAGTTGCACTTGCACAGGCCTTTGTGTTCACGATGACGGTAACTTAAGCTTGACTTAAGTTAGTGTGGAATTAAAAAAATAAAAAGGCAACAAAGAGCAATTAAAAAATAGAGCATAACAGACAGAAGCTACATAAACCAGCATACACGTAACATGGACCGTACTTACATCGTACATAAGATAATATAGACAGCAGTTACATATCCTACCATACACTTGACACATACCAGACAACAGCTGGTGGGGAGGGCAGGGCCCCACAACAGCTGGTGGGGAGGGCAGGGCCCCCCTCCTTTGCTGGCGTGTGATGCTGCAGTGCTGGTCTCGCTCTGAATAAGGATGAACGGACAGTTCTGCAGGGTTCAGTGCTTGTCCCCCCACCCCTCCCTCTCCTCCATTCCAATCCAGGTGTGCCATTGGGAGGGTTGTCAAATGCATAATTCTAGCAGCTGAGGATGTGCTGGTGATGATGAAGGGACCATGCTACACCCCCTTGAAGCACTCTGCAGAAGCCAGCCTTTCTTTGGTCTGGGACGTCCTTTCATTGCGCGGTTGAGGCTCATCACGGATAATTTCCACACTATCCAGGCCTGAGAGGGCGGTGCTAGAGGGGGAATTGAACACTCCAAGGTCCTCTGCATTGTCATTGGCTTCCAAGGATTGCCACCTTCCAAAAATAAAAATACTAGCCATTTGTAAGAGCCTGCGAAGGCCCGGGCTTAAAGAGAATAAATACTAAAATCATCTTGGTCAAAAGACGTCAGTATTCAGTTCTGATATGGCCTTTCTGTTTTTGTTTACTTTACTTACCAGTCAGGGATCAATAGGGCAGCTGTGGAGCCGTTTTACAGTGCTTTCAATTTATATTTGTTTCAAATATATGCTAATAAGGGGGGGGAGGGGGAATGCTTTTTTCGGTGATATTACTTTCAGAGAAAAAAAATACGTATTTTTCAGTCATTAAATTGCTGGTAGTAAACTAGCCATATTGCAACCCGACTTCCAGCCCTCTAAAATCCGCCTGCCCAGCTCATTCTCCAGTTTTTAAGTAATGAACACAGCCCTTCCCCTGGGGCTTCAGGCTGAGGGTCTCTGAGTCCAGTAGATAGTTTACGGAAGGCACTACGGTCGTGTTGGTGTTTTTTGAGTTTCAGCATTTTCATGTTTTTAGAGTTTTAGCACAATGGTGCTTCTCACAGTCTGTGTAAACCAACATTCTGTTACAACTTTAAAAAACACCAACACGAACACACTGTCAAGTGGTAAGAGAGCCCAATAGACAATGCGTCTGTATTTGTTTTCCTTGACCCAGGAAGAGGGAGGGTCTGGGCTCAGATCGTGTTGGGCTCGAGGGTCCATGAGGACCCCGAGCTGAGCCAGAGTCGGGCATCTAGCTCGAGCCAGGCTCGAGCTTTCAAGAAAAAGACCTCATGCCTCTAATAGTCAGTGATCATGGTTGTTACAAGCTGCTGTTGCTCCAGAAAGAGTGACAAACACAACACAGGGGCGTATGTAGGAAGTTAGCATCATAGCTTGCAAGTTTTAAATTTGCTTATGTGTGACATTTCCATGTTTTCAGTGTCCACATGTGTGACATTCTAGTCACGTAGCATGGGGGGGAGTCACACAGGGGTGGGGGGGGGTTTGGGGTGCGCAATATAAAAAAATAAATAAACTTACATTGACGCCGGGTCCCACGTCTCTGCTCCTGCTCTCTCTTTGTCTTGGAACAGGAAGCACAGCCAGGCCCCACTGACCAATCACAACGCTGTAATGCAGCGTTGTGATTAGTAAGCACCCAGGATCCCCATACCAATCACAACGCTGCATGCAGGATTGTGATTAGTCTGAGCGCCGTGACACGGCACTGAGCCAGGAGCTGGAGGGGTGGGCATGTTCTCCATGCAGGCGGTAATGCAGCCTGCATGGAGAACAAGGAAAGGGTGCATGACTGGTTTGGGCGGCCCGAGAGGGCCGACCAAACAGTCATTGCGCACTTAGGAGTGGGCAACCACTCCTCCCCGGCCCTTCTCCGAAAGCAGAGCGATACCAAAGGGGATGATGGACGGAGCGTTAGAGCAAATCAAACACTCACCCCCAGTCAACTGATCTGGGTTTAATCCATCATCATTCTTTAGCTCACTCCACCACCCCAGTTCAGACATGGCCATATGCAAATCAGTCTGACCCCGTGCCTCATGGGAACAGTCCAGCCCGAACTGCCAAGCCATGTCTTCCCTGGACCGGAAACAAGCATCCTGGGACTGGTTTCGGGTTCAAAACCCTCATCAGCCAGGCTATCTTGAATCCAGTGGCAAAGTGAGCAAGGGACCCACGTCTGGGCATACCCTGCCAACTTAGGGCGAACAAAGCGATACCAAAGGGGATGATGGACGGAGCGTTAGAGCAAATCAAACACTCACCCCCAGTCAACTGATCTGGGTTTAATCCATCATCATTCTTTAGCTCTCTCCACCACCCAGTTCAGACATGGCCATTTGCAAATCAGTCTGACCCTGTGCCTCATGGGAACAGTCCAGCCCGAACTGCCAAGCCATGTCTTCCCTGGACCGGAAACAAGCATCCTGGGACCGGTTTCGGGTTCAAACCCTCATCAGCCAGGTTATCTTGAATCCAGTGGCAAAGTGAGCAAGGGACCCACGTCTGGGCATACCCTGCCAACTTAGGGCGAACAAAGCGATACCAAAGGGGATGATGGACGGAGCAATAGAGCAAATCAAACACTCACCCCCAGTCAACTGATCTGGGTTTAATCCATCATCATTCTTTAGCTCACTCCACCACCCCAGTTCAGACATAGCCATATGCAAATCAGTCTGACCCTGTGCCTCATGGGAACAGTCCAGCCCGAACTGCCAAGCCATGTCTTCCCTGGACCGGAAACAAGCATCCTGGGACCGGTTTCGGGTTCAAAACCCTCATCAGCCAGGCTATCTTGAATCCAGTGGCAAAGTGAGCAAGGGACCCACGTCTGGGCATACCCTGCCAACTTAGGGCGAACAAAGCGATACCAAAGGGGATGATGGACGGAGCGTTAGAGCAAATCAAACACTCACCCCCAGTCAACTGATCTGGGTTTAATCCATCATCATTCTTTAGCTCACTCCACCACCCCAGTTCAGACATGGCCATATGCAAATCAGTCTGACCCTGTGCCTCATGGGAACAGTCCAGCCCGAACTGCCAAGCCATGTCTTCCCTGGACCGGAAACAAGCATCCTGGGACCGGTTTCGGGTTCAAAACCCTCATCAGCCAGGATATCTTGAATCCAGTGGCAAAGTGAGCAAGGGACCCACGTCTGGGCATACCCTGCCAACTTAGGGCGAACAAAGCGATACTCAAAGGGGATGATGGACGGAGCGTTAGAGCAAATCAAACACTCACCCCCAGTCAACTGATCTGGGTTTAATCCATCATCATTCTTTAGCTCACTCCACCACCCCAGTTCAGACATGGCCATATGCAAATCAGTCTGACCCTGTGCCTCATGGGAACAGTCCAGCCCGAACTGCCAAGCCATGTCTTCCCTGGACCGGAAACAAGCATCCTGGGACCGGTTTCGGGTTCAAAACCCTCATCAGCCAGGCTATCTTGAATCCAGTGGCAAAGTGAGCAAGGGACCCACGTCTGGGCATACCCTGCCAACTTAGGGCGAACAAAGCGATACCAAAGGGGATGATGGACGGAGCATTAGAGCAAATCAAACACTCACCCCCAGTCAACTGATCTGGGTTTAATCCATCATCATTCTTTAGCTCACTCCACCACCCCAGTTCAGACATGGCCATATGCAAATCAGTCTGACCCTGTGCCTCATGGGAACAGTCCAGCCCGAACTGCCAAGCCATGTCTTCCCTGGACCGGAAACAAGCATCCTGGGACCGGTTTCGGGTTCAAAACCCTCATCAGCCAGGCTATCTTGAATCCAGTGGCAAAGTGAGCAAGTGACCCACGTCTGGGCATACCCTGCCAACTTAGGGCGAACAAAGCGATACCAAAGGGGATGATGGACGGAGCGTTAGAGCAAATCAAACACTCACCCCCAGTCAACTGATCTGGGTTTAATCCATCATCATTCTTTAGCTCACTCCACCACCCCAGTTCAGACATGGCCATATGCAAATCAGTCTGACCCTGTGCCTCATGGGAACAGTCCAGCCCGAACTGCCAAGCCATGTCTTCCCTGGACCGGAAACAAGCATCCTGGGACCGGTTTCGGGTTCAAAACCCTCATCAGCCAGGCTATCTTGAATCCAGTGGCAAAGTGAGCAAGGGACCCACGTCTGGGCATACCCTGCCAACTTACGGCGAACAAAGCGATACCAAAGGGAATGATGGACGGAGCGTTAGAGCAAATCAAACACTCATCCCCAGTCAACTGATCTGGGTTTAATCCATCATCATTCTTTAGCTCACTCCACCACCCCAGTTCAGACATGGCCATATGCAAATCAGTCTGACCCTGTGCCTCATGGGAACAGTCCAGCCCGAACTGCCAAGCCATGTCTTCCCTGGACCGGAAACAAGCATCCTGGGACCGGTTTCGGGTTCAAAACCCTCATCAGCCAGGCTATCTTGAATCCAGTGGAAAAGTGAGCAAGGGACCCACGTCTGGGCATACCCTGCCAACTTAGGGCGAACAAAGCGATACCAAAGGGGATGATGGACGGAGCGTTAGAGCAAATCAAACACTCACCCCCAGTCAACTGATCTGGGTTTAATCCATCATCATTCTTTAGCTCACTCCACCACCCCAGTTCAGACATGGCCATATGCAAATCAGTCTGACCCTGTGCCTCATGGGAACAGTCCAGCCCGAACTGCCAAGCCATGTCTTCCCTGGACCGGAAACAAGCATCCTGGGACCGGCTTCGGGTTCAAAACCCTCATCAGCCAGGCTATCTTGAATCCAGTGGCAAAGTGAGCAAGGGACCCACGTCTGGGCATACCCTGCCAACTTAGGGCGAACAAAGCGATACCAAAGGGGATGATGGACGGAGCGTTAGAGCAAATCAAACACTCACCCCCAGTCAACTGATCTGGGTTTAATCCATCATCATTCTTTAGCTCACTCCACCACTCCCGTTCAGACATGGCCATATGCAAATCAGTCTGACCCTGTGCCTCATGGGAACAGACCAGCCCGAACTGCCAAGCCATGTCTTCCCTGGACCGGAAACAAGCATCCTGGGGACCAGTTTCGGGTTCAAAACCCTCATCAGCCAGGCTATCTTGAATCCAGTGGCAAAGTGAGCAAGGGACCCACGTCTGGGCATACCCTGCCAACTTAGGGCGAACAAAGCGATACCAAAGGGAATGATGGACGGAGCGTTAGAGCAAATCAAACACTCACCCCCAGTCAACTGATCTGGGTTTAATCCATCATCATTCTTTAGCTCACTCCACCACCCCAGTTCAGACATGGCCATATGCAAATCAGTCTGACCCTGTGCCTCATGGGAACAGTCCAGTCCGAACTGCCAAGCCATGTCTTCCCTGGATCGGAAACAAGCATCCTGGGACCGGTTTCGGGTTCAAAACCCTCATCAGCCAGGCTAGCTTGAATCCAGTGGCAAAGTGAGCAAGGGACCCACGTCTGGGCATACCCTGCCAACTTAGGGCGAACAAAGCGATACCAAAGGGAATGATGGACGGAGCGTTAGAGCAAATCAAACACTCACCCCCAGTCAACTGATCTGGGTTTAATCCATCATCATTCTTTAGCTCACTCCACCACCCCAGTTCAGACATGGCCATATGCAAATCAGTCTGACCCTGTGCCTCATGGGAACAGTCCAGTCCGAACTGCCAAGCCATGTCTTCCCTGGATCGGAAACAAGCATCCTGGGACCGGTTTCGGGTTCAAAACCTCATCAGCCAGGCTAGCTTGAATCCAGTGGCAAAGTGAGCAAGGGACCCACGTCTGGGCATACCCTGCCAACTTAGGGCGAACAAAGCGATACCAAAGGGGATGATGGACGGAGCGTTAGAGCAAATCAAACACCCCCAGTCAACTGATCTGGGTTTAATCCATCATCATTCTTTAGCTCACTCCACCACCCCAGTTCAGACATGGCCATATGCAAATCAGTCTGACCCTGTGCCTCATGGGAACAGTCCAGCCCGAACTGCCAAGCCATGTCTTCCCTGGACCGGAAACAAGCATCCTGGGACCGGTTTCGGGTTCAAAACCCTCATCAGCCAGGCTATCTTGAATCCAGTGGCAAAGTGAGCAAGGGACCCACGTCTGGGCATACCCTGCCAACTTAGGGCGAACAAAGCGATACCAAAGGGGATGATGGACGGAGCGTTAGAGCAAATCAAACACTCACCCCCAGTCAACTGATCTGGGTTTAATCCATCATCATTCTTTAGCTCACTCCACCACCCCAGTTCAGACATGGCCATATGCAAATCAGTCTGACCCTGTGCCTCATGGGAACAGTCCAGCCCGAACTGCCAAGCCATGTCTTCCCTGGACCGGAAACAAGCATCCTGGGACCGGTTTCGGGTTCAAAACCCTCATCAGCCAGGCTATCTTGAATCCAGTGGCAAAGTGAGCAAGGGACCCACGTCTGGGCATACCCTGCCAACTTAGGGCGAACAAAGCGATACCAAAGGGGATGATGGACGGAGCGTTAAAGCAAATCAAACACTCACCCCCAGTCAACTGATCTGGGTTTAATCCATCATCATTCTTTAGCTCACTCCACCACCCCAGTTCAGACATGGCCATATGCAAATCAGTCTGACCCTGTGCCTCATGGGAACAGTCCAGCCCGAACTGCCAAGCCATGTCTTCCCTGGACCGGAAACAAGCATCCTGGGACCGGTTTCGGGTTCAAAACCCTCATCAGCCAGGCTATCTTGAATCCAGTGGCAAAGTGAGCAAGGGACCCACGTCTGGGCATACCCTGCCAACTTAGGGCGAACAAAGTGATACCAAAGGGGATGATGGACGGAGCGTTAGAGCAAATCAAACACTCACCCCCAGTCAACTGATCTGGGTTTAATCCATCATCATTCTTTAGCTCACTCCACCACCCCAGTTCAGACATGGCCATATGCAAATCAGTCTGACCCTGTGCCTCATGGGAACAGTCCAGCCCGAACTGCCAAGCCATGTCTTCCCTGGACCGGAAACAAGCATCCTGGGACCGGTTTCGGGTTCAAAACCCTCATCAGCCAGGCTATCTTGAATCCAGTGGCAAAGTGAGCAAGGGACCCACGTCTGGGCATACCCTGCCAACTTAGGGCGAACAAAGCGATACCGAGTGGGACGGGTATGCCCAGACGTTGGTCCCGTGCTCTCCATGCCACTGGAATCAAGCTATCCTGGCTGAAGAGGGGTGAAACCCCGAAACCGGTCCTAGGATGCTTGTTTCCAGTCCAGGGAGGACCTGGCTTGGCAGTTCAGGCTGGACTGTTCCCATGAGGCACAGGGTCAAGACTGATTTGCATATGGCTGGGTTCAAACTGGATTGGCATGGTGAGCAAAAAAACGATGGATTTAGGCCCAGATCTCTGTACTGGGGTGAATGTATGACATTGTTCTGCATTCTGTCCATCAATTGTTGTTTTTGCATTTGTCACCCCGAGTGGGACGGGTATGCCCAGACGTGGGTCACGTGCTCTCCATGCCACTGGAATCAAGCTATCCTGGCTGAAGAGGGTGAAACCCCGAAACCGGTCCTAGGATGCTTGTTTCCAGTCCAGGGAGGACCTGGCTTGGCAGTTCGGGCTGGACTGTTCCCATGAGGCACAGGGTCAAGACTGATTTGCATATGGCTGGGTTCAAACTGGAATGGCATGGTGAGCAAAAAACGATGGATTTAGGCCCAGATCTCTGTATTGGGGTGAATGTATGACATTGTTCTGCATTCTGTCCATCAATTGTTGTTTTTGCATTTGTCACCCCGAGTGGGACGGGTATGCCCAGACGTGGGTCCCGTGCTCTCCATGCCACTGGAATCAAGCTATCCTGGCTGAAGAGGGGTGAAACCCCGAAACCGGTCCTAGGATGCTTGTTTCCAGTCCAGGGAGGACCTGGCTTGGCAGTTCGGGCTGGACTGTTCCTATGAGGCACAGGGTCAAGACTGATTTGCATATGGCTGGGTTCAAACTGGAATGGCATGGTGAGCAAAAAACGATGGATTTAGGCCCAGATCTCTGTACTGGGGTGAATGTATGACATTGTTCTGCATTCTGTCCATCAATTGTTGTTTTTGCATTTGTCACCCCGAGTGGGAAGGGTATGCCCAGACGTGGGTCCTGTGCTCTCCATGCCACTGGAATCAAGCTATCCTGGCTGAAGAGGGGTGAAACCCGAAACCGGTCCTAGGATGCTTGTTTCCAGTCCAGGGAGGACCTGGCTTGGCAGTTCGGGCTGGACTGTTCCCATGAGGCACAGGGTCAAGACTGATTTGCATATGGCTGGGTTCAAACTGGAATGGCATGGTGAGCAAAAAAACGATGGATTTAGGCCCAGATCTCTGTACTGGGGTGAATGTATGACATTGTTCTGCATTCTGTCCATCAATTGTTGTTTTTGCACTTCTCCGAAAGCAGAGCAGGCCGCCACCTACCCGCAAAGCAGCACGAAGCATAAAATGATAATAAATCAAAGTTATAATCATTTTATGTTTCGTACTTTGCAATGCTTAAAAGCAGTAGGGCGATGCTCCTCCGCCATTGCGGATGAGCCGCCACTGATTCTAACTCATTATTTGTCACACTTTGAGTGACACTTTATTTCAAGTAACTAGTTACATTTATAAAATTGCTGTTCCTATGCAATGTAATTCAATGGTATGGAACCAGCCTTAGGGCCTGAGTTAGATCTTAGCGGATGGGTTACCCCGTCACAACGGTGATGGATATCCCATCCGCCGAAATATAAATCCTGTTATATCCTATGGGATTTATATTTCAGTGGACGGGACATCCGTCACCATCGTGATGGAGTAACCCGTCTGCCAAGATCTAAATCAGGCCCTTAAAACAGATTCCATGCTATACACCTTTATAAATTTGCCCATTGTAAGGAAATGTCTCTTTTCGTATGGTCACCCCCAAATTTTTGGGCTGATGCTGCTGGTTTTTCAATTTTGAGAGTTCACTGAGGCCTGCTAACCAGACTTCAATGCCATTGCCCTGACGCTAAAACGTGTATGTTGCATTAGCTTATACCAGATTGGCATACGCTAACTTACTTTGCCAATGATACCCAGGCCATATTGTTATATTCCTGAGTTAGGCCCATGTAGCGAAGCAGCTTATTGCTTACATTGTCCTCACAATAACGTTTTCAGCGTTGACCTTTTGCACATATTTGCGTGCACGACAATGTTGGATTAGTTTCCCTGAAACTAAACTTGTTTACACATCTAGCTTCGCACAACGCCTTGGACATCATGAAAAGGTCTCTTTTTGCATACTGTACAAATGTCATCACTATCTTCATCCACGGCTGCAGGGCTATCTAAATATCCATAACATCCCTAATTTATACGCACATCGCAAGGCTGCTTTCTATTATAAAAGATGAGCATCCCGATAGATTAGTAGAGGAGGCACTTCCTCTAACACCGAGAGTCCTTGCATGCTGAGAAATCACCACGCAGCGGTCTGACAACTCATGATGGGTGTCCATTTCGTGACCAAGACAGGGTCCTTCACTCTATCCCATCAGGTAATGGGATTGTATTGTCACTTGGGGGCATTCTTGGCTCTACACCTACACACACTCTAGGTACACTTGGAGTAGGGTCCGCATCGTAGGGGTACGCCCGATTACTGCCTTGTTTTATATGTGTGCTGTTGGACTTGGCCCTTTTTGCAGGGTCATCCCTGAACCTTTTGCCTTCCTCGTGTATTTTCTTTCTGATCTGTTGGTGGTTTTATGACTCTGGGCACTTTATCACTGCTGATCAGTGCTAAAGTGCATGTACTCTCTATGGGAAATTTGGTAAGATTGGTCTACACCTGTTTGGCGTATTTCATTTACCTATCAGTCCCTTGTATAGTGGTATCCCATATACCCAGGGCCAGTAAATTAAATGCTACTGGTGGGCTTGCAGCGCTGCTTGCACCACCCACCAAAGTAGCCTTTCAAACCTGTCTCAGGCCTCTGCCACTGCAGGGTCTGCGCACGCAGTTTACTGCTGCTGTGACGTGGCACATAAAGTGGTTGCCACGTCTGTGACTCCCCTTTACTACATATCAGTCACCCCTAAGGTAGGCCCTAGCTAGCCCTATGGGCAGGGTGCGGTGTAGGTAAAAGGTAGGACATGTGCCTTAACTATATGGCATGTCCTGGTAGTGACAAACAGCCTATTTGATTTCTCACTGCTGTGAGGCTGCCCTCTCATAGGAATGCACTTGGGATTCCCTGATATGTGCTTCAGTGGTAATTCCTGATCTGAGAGGGGTAGCGTGATCAAGTTTGGTATGTTTGGAATAGTAGAGATAAATCCTGCTTATTGGTGAAAGCGGATTTATTATTACTATTTTAGAAATGCCACTTTTAGAAGTGGGCATTTCTGTGTGCTATGTGTCTTTGGTCTTCTGCCAGGTTGTGTACTGACTGTCTGGCTTTGGAGTGACAGAGGCTGGGGAGGTGCAGTGGCTCCAGAGAGTCTGGATGAGCCAGCACTAGGCTGAATAGGCCTGGTCTGCATTTGGAGTGGTGGGAGGAGTAGCACCTGCACCTGAATAGGGCTGTGCTTGCCTTTCACAATGATGCCTCCGCCCCCCTGTGGTGTGTCAGGAGCCAGGACTTACACTTACAATGGGGAGTGTTGTGCATTGTAAGGATACTTTTAAGTGCCCCCAGAACTGGTTTGGACTGGGCTCAGAGCCCTGTGCCAGCAGAGAACAAAGACTTTGAGGACTATAAGAGAAGGGGCTGTGACCCCATGTCTGTTGAGCTTGTTGAACTGTAACTGTAACAGATGCTGCTGGCTACAGACTTCCAGGGGGTACCGCCATGGGACTTGCTGAACCAGAGTGCTGACCTGCTGCCTGCTGGGTAGAAAGAAGGACTGTTACTTAGACCTCTTGTGCTGGCCTGCCTGTGCATTGTTGTTTGTAGCCTCAGTGATCTCCCAGGGCTGAGTGGCTTGTCCTGGGTGATTTGGAGCGGCGTGTGGCAAGCACTGTGCTCTTCGCCCTGTGATTTGGAACAGCGCATGTGGAGCGCTGGTCAGGGCCTGGAAGAGCACTGTGCTCCTTTGGGGCTTCTGGTGAAAGTGTGTGGAGTGCTGCCCGGAAGAAAGGAGACGCCGTAACTGGGAGGGAGGCCTGACTCCAGAAAGAGCCGAGGACCTCAGCTCACGTCCTACAGTGTACAGAGCCTGGTGAAGAAAGTCATGCCCGCCCTCCTCGGCCATTGCACAGCTGCGGCCCGTGCACCGTAGGACTACAGTGAGCTGCCGACACCACAGCACTAGTTGGCCTCCCCTCGAGGCAGTGCGGCGCTCGAGTCCATGACCAGAAGCTGCAGAGGGAGCCGAGAAAGAAGGGCGCTCTGTGCAGCAGTGCAGCCCGGGCTCTGCTACGTGGCCCGAGCTGCCCAATGGTGAGAGAAGGACGAGGACTCCCGGGCCAGGAAGTCCTCTGCATCACCAGGAAAATGCCAACATCATTGGGGGCGGGGCCAGCCGCTGTGAAAGGCCTGACAGAGTAGAGCGAAGCCACCGGAGACTTCGCTCCGGGTCCCGCTCCTGCCTTGCGGGGAGCTGTTGTGGTCGACCCGGGTGGCGCGAGGACCGCACTAGACAGAGGCCAGCTGGGAGCCATTTCCTCCTCCGCATTTGGTTGACAGCTGCACTGCAAGCTCGCAGGCAGCTGCCCTGGGACGATTCCTTTTCTCCAGATTGCGCACTACGGGACGAATCCTCACGGGAGGCCCCGGTGCCGGTAATTACCGTATTTGCCCATATAGGCATGCCTGACATCCAGCAGCCTATGCATTGGGCACAAACACATCACTGGCAACCTGGCCAGCGGACAGACCCTAACTCTGCCATTGGAAGGGCAGGTGCGCGGGGTTCAAGGCCCCTGAGGGGGCGGAGGTGCTTAGAAGAAGTACCGTTTGAGTTAAGCCCCAGGTACTTCTGAGATGAGTACAATCTATGGGTAGTTAGCCCATTGCCCTGCTTGTTGTGCATGTGCCATAATGTGCAGTTTACGCCTAAGGGGGGCATGATGTACTTATGGTATTCCATGATGTGTGCACAGCTGCAAATGTTTACTATGATGCACTGCTGATGATGTTTTATACCTAGTGCTTCACGCTAAGTGCAATCTTACCAGTAGTGTTATATGGCCATTAGGGTCATTATCGACACTGCTAAGTTAGCCTGAGCTCTGCAGCCATGATGCTGCTTTTGCGAACGTTACTACATGAGCTTATTTTGCAAGACTCTGTTTATGCCTTTCACATGAGAACTGTCTGCTTTTCGCGTTCTCTGCTAGTTCCTGGAGTTTAGTCTGAACACGATTAACCCTGGGCGGAGTTCGCGTAGTCGCGCTACACAAAATTCCGCAAAGCCGCAAAAAAACTCTGCGAGCTACGTGAATTTCCGCAAGCGCACGGAGTTGCTTGTTCCGCCCGTTCGCGATGCATTTTTCCTGTTCGGGAACGCGTATTGCGTGTTCGGGGACGCTTTTTGCATGCTCGGGGGGAAATATCACGCAAACTTCACCATGCGGTCGCCAATGGGCTCGGCCATCTTGTTTTTCACTTTTTGCTATGGTTCTGGGCCTGTTTTTCTATCCTCCCTATATCTTTTCAATCCTTTGTTTCTAGAAACTTTTTTTTGATCTTTTTTATTTATTATCTAGTCCTCTCTATTCCTGATTGTATATTTTGCGTTTTTTCCTACTTTTGTGTGTTTTTTACTGCGTTTTCACTTTTTTTCTATTACTTGCTTTTTTCATTTCTTTTACTTACTTTCTTAGTTCCTACCTTTTATTTTCCGCCCCCCGCCTACCCAGAACAATGACAAAGGGCCAGGGGAAGAATAAGAGGAGGGCTCGTAGCGTGAGCCGCGACCGTCTTTCTTGCGGAAGGCGGCGCCCACAAGGGGTGCAGGCACGGGTCTTGTTCAGTGAAGCGGAGGTGGCCGCACTGTTTTTTTTTTATCCAGCACCACCTCCCCTTAACCACGGCAGCAGGCGGCAGGCTTGGGTCCAGGTACGGGCTCCGGGAGCGTCACCGTCGGTGGGCAAGGGTGCGCCGGGCTGTGTTTTGCTGCTCTGGGGTCCGGGGCACCCATAACCAATTGACGCACCAGTGGTCCGATATCCTGGACCGGGAGCATGACCTGCTGGACCTGCTAGGTGTTGAGGTCCCGGGGCTTGGTGAGTAGCTTTTATATTACTATTTTGTGTTCTTCTGTTCTGTGTACTGTTATTGCGTGATTTTTGTTTCTTTTTTTGCAGATTTATACAGGGCAAACTCGACCCGAAGGTATTAGAGCGCTTTACATGAGCACCGGTTACGTTACACAAGGACACATTCATTTTTTGTTTTTTTTGTTTTTTTTGGTAGGCACGGGGAGATTAAGTGATTTGCCCAGAATCACAGGATGTGGACACGACCCCGAGGCTCGAACCTTGGTTTCCAGCACCAAAGTCAGCAGCTCTAGCCGTCAGACCACATCCTCACTTCCAGACAGGTGCTCGGCACTACTAACTAATCGTACTTGTTTGCAACTTTGCGCTCACTTGGCTGGGTAGTTATGTAAGAGAGGTTAGAGAATTTAAGTTAGGTAGGTAATCCACATAGGAAAGACTCCAGTCCTTTCCTTTGTCCTGTCAGGCTGTCCTGTTTCCTGTCACTAAGATAGTGGTAGTAGTTAGTATTATTTAGTAATTTAGCGGCCTGCGTCGTGACTCGTGACTCGTGACGCGTCCTCTCACATGACTTCAGTCTAGAACCTTTTGTAGTTCTTATAATGAGTGGAATAGCAACCAACTAATTTGGTGTAAGCAATATGCATGCGTCCATCTATGCATTAAGAAGATTAAATGCAGACTTAGTATTTGGCCCGTCAAAGGGGGTTGTTGGAGTTGAGACTAAGAGATGATTGGGAATGAGATCTGAACTTAGAAGTAAATATAATTTTTTTGCAATTCATTCCAAAGTCAGGAATAGGCGGGCTAGGTATGTTTAGGATTCAGGAATCGGAATTGAACTGCGGAATAATAATGATCGTATGGTACTCGACTGCGATACATACTAGTCGATCTACTACTAGTCGAATAAGTCGATCTGATTGATTTAGCATAGGTCAATGTTATTGCAATTGCCGTTTCCTGTCTAAAAATATTTTTAGAGAAATTATATTTATATATTTAACACAAATCATTTTTTGTCTCTTTACATGGTCAGCATCCAGGGGCAAGAAGACTGGGGCAGCTGGCAGTGCGGCGGGAGCTGGAGGGGCCTCACAGGAGCAGCAGGAAGCGGCCTCAGGTGCAGATGGCTCTGCTGCTGGTCCCAGTATCCTCCTGGTGTTGTAATATATTAATATTTCCCTAACTTTTATCGCTCTATTATTTCCATTTCGTAATTTAAATTTTTCCAAAATCCTCTTCAATATATCTGTTTCTAAATTCTTGTTTTTGCTCCATTACCTACTACTAAGTACTACTAACATTGTTTCTTCTAGTGTCTGTTTTTATTTTTACATCAAATCAAACTGCATCTGACTAACCTCTGCTCTGACTCTGTATTAGACAGTCTGTCTGTAGCTTGCTTTCTTCTGGGTTTCACTGAGCTTTTTCTCTCCCCTTATGTGGATTGCCTAGTAGTGGTACTGTAAGACTCAGAGAACCCATTGGTCCTAGGCTACTACTAGTACTAGTAAGGACTCCTTACTGCACTAATGCGCTGTGCAGACTGCAGATTGCATGCCCAAGACAAGTAAGGTATATCCGCAGGTTTGTCAATTGTGAGATGATGAGAAGGCTTTAGTTTCTTTTACTGTCTCATCAACATGCTCAATCAGTAATGGTGGTCACTCACGTTGGACAGGACTTTTTCTAATCCAGGCCTAGTACTTTTTTTAGTAGCAGCAATTGATGGTGAACACTGAACAACTGTTACCGTGCACCATGACTGGAAGGAAGTATGAGGAGTAGGAGGACGGCACCGTTATTTTCCAACTAAGAGAGACCTCATGTCCGCCCAGTTGGCCACTCTTTCTTCTTTTCAAAAAATTAGATGCACCATAGCTCTAGTCACCGAGTCCAGTACTATGGGTTGTCCTCTTCTTGAGAGGCTTTTCAAAAATTGCCACCAACAAAATGGCCAACCGGATATTATTTAGTTATTTTTAATAGGACATACTGTCTACTGTACTCTAGTATCCAAATTGTAGATAGTGATGTGTGTGGTGTACATGTATTATTAATTATGTATTTTCAATCTTGCTAATAAAAAAAATAAATAGGGGAGGCGTATATGGCATCTAAAAAAATTGGATTTTTTTTTCCAGGCTACCGGCCACCAGTTCCGGGGCCAGCGGTGAGGACCACCATGCCACTCCGGAGGGAGCGCATGCGGCAGCCACAGGGGGTGAGCCAGCAGCAGTGGCGGGCGGTGGTAAGTCATATTCCTTACTTATTGAGAATGATGAATACACTTGCTGCAAGGGTGTACACTCAGTACTAGTACACTGTACTTCTGCTGAGGCTAAGTTGTTGTGAACACTGAACAGTTGAAGAAGACACCCTGGCCTTTACATAAACATTAGCATTAGCGGCGGGGGTTGAGTAACTAATGGCATATTCTATCTTCAACTCAGCAAAGACAGTTTTATGATGAAGACAAACAGTCAGACGACATGTATGACTGGCAGAGAAGGATACGTGGGTGAAGGAAGGGGCCCCGGGATGCATAGGTGGCGGATGAAGATGATAGGAATTGGATGCATGGGTAGTTGAAGGATGGGTGAAAGGTGAAAGAGAAAGCAGAAAGGATGCCTGTCTGGGTGGGTGAATCTGTATGGGTAAAAGGAATCCTCCGGGGGGGTTTGAGGGGTCAAACTCTAAGGCAAGCAAGGGCGCATGGCATGGGTGGTGGTTGGTTATATCTAAATGTATGTTGTTGTCGGTGAAAGCCGGTTTATGATAGCCATGTTTGGATGGATGGATGCCTGGATGGTATCATATAGTAGGTGAAAACAGAGTCAGACTGGATGAAGAGAATGTAAAAGAAAATTAAACCGTGCCAGAGTACCAAAGCCAAGGGTGAAGAAGATTAAGAATAAAATAATAATAATGCTAGAAGAGCAATGTACCAAATGTAAATGAAAAAAACAAGCCCTGGGAAGAACAAGGACTCTTTTTTTGCAAGGATTTTGATTCAAAGGTTTGAGGTTGTACTTGTGTTTCAGAATGGAATACTCCCTTGACTCGCAGTAGTTTGCAAACACAACATATATATTGTGCATGAATATTATTTACCCTACCCATAATCGCCTCCCTCCGACTCCGAGGCCCACTTCCGCTCCAGTTCCCTCCCTGTGTCAGCCATGGGTGGCCTATCGGCTGCATGGTAACTAGTACTTACAAATCACTCAGTATGTCATCATCATCATCATCACGTGAGTGACATGATGTCATGCTGCCGTTTCTCATCATCCATAAGCATGTGATCATTAACCATCATCATGTGCCTTAGGCCCTTATTGCAGTAGTGTAGTCATGGTGAAAGTGAAATTGTCTGAGCATTTGCCACTGATTTAACAGAGTATGGCCGTAATGGAAATATATAATTGTGTAGTACAGCTGCGCCACATGCAGACAGTAGTAAAGTACATCAGTCTGTGACACAAGTATGTCTGTCTAGGCCAGGGCACAAGCTGACTGAGCTGGCATGCCTACAAGATTAATTGTGCTAAACAAGAGAGAGAAAAAGAATACTTCTACTCTACTCCATACTTAGTGCCTGAAAGTATAATCGTCACTTCCAAATCTTAGGGGCAGAGGTAGGAAAGTGAGGTGGAGAGGAGTATACGACAGCTGCTAGTGCTACTGCTACTACTGTGCCACTATAATTTTTATGTGTGTAATTTAATTTTGTGTTACTGTTTTGCTAAGAGTATTGGTTACAATTCTCTTTTTTTTCCTTTTATGATTTAGCTACTCCATCCCAAACCACTAGGTAGGAGTTGGCGGCCAGGGCCCGGCAAAGGAAGCTGGAGGCCATCTGGGATGAATATCGCCGGCTGGTAGTCCTGGCGTGGGAGGAGGAGGAGGAGGCAGCTGCAGTGCAGCTTCTTCCTCCAATGCACCGGGGCCCAGCCAGACCCCCCGTACCTCCGGTGGTACGGCGCCGTATTCTGGCAGACGCCCGCCGCCCATCACCAACATCTACTGATGCCCACCCCTGTTGTTCCTGCAGGAACTTTCGGTGCCGTGTGCTCCTCAGGGTGGCGTGCCTGGAGGCCAAGCTGATGGAGGTCCTGAGAACTAGCCGGCACCCCGCCGCTAGATGTCATCATCATCACCGACCTCAGTCTTTGACTCTTGCCCCTTTTTTAATCTTTTTTTTGGTGGGTGGGATGTTGGGACTAGTTGGGGAACCTTGGGTTTACTTTTTCTTAACTTGGACATGGACATTTATTTAATTTACTTGACATTGGTTGGGGTTAGGGAGAGGGGTGGGTCAGGTGTTGTGGGTTTTTCTTCTAGTTTATATTTTTTAGGGTAATACATTTATAGTTTTCCAATACATATGATGCAAATCTTTTCTGGGGGTGGGTTACTCTTTTACGTCACCTTATTTTTTTTTTTTCTCCTTTTGCTGCAGGGCCGCATCCAGTTTTTGAAATCTGCCACTAGTGTAACACACCGACAGATAGATGCAGTACCCTCACTTGTCCTACTACTGTCAGTCTCGCCTACTAGTCTATGCATTCTGCAACTAAAATCCCTTTGTAGTATGTACTCGGAAGGATGTGGGTGTGTGAATTAATTAATTTCCATAGTATATACATTATTGACTCCCCCGCACTTCTTCTCTTACCAGTGATTGATGTTTAGGCGAAGCAATGGCTGCATGGTGATGGTTTGGTTTCCTTAGGTGCCATGGTGGGTGGTGGTAGCAGTAGTAGACAGTTGCATTTGCAAAAAAGAAAATGAGACAAGTCAGTCACCTGAGGGAGACTAGGGAACGAGTAGTAGAAGTACAGTAAGTACACAAGAAGAAGACTGCCAAACAAGGAGAAAGTGGTGATGAATGATATTGATATTAAGCAATGCTAAAGTAAAATAAAACATAATGGTGGCAGGGATAGCCTAGTACAAGTTACAACAAACTGAAGTAGTGGAATCGACCTACGAAGTGGACAAGCATAACCTTTAGTGCTGGAAGGATGATCCAGGACGGCAATTAATAATAATGGGTTAATCTAATTATGTTCCTCTGGAAAAAAAAGAGAATAGCGAATACTACTGAGCATGGGTGGGCAACTGGGCGCTGGGCAATCTAATCTGTTGCCAGTGTGGCCAACGAGATATATATATATATATATATATATATATATATATATATATATATATATATATATATGTATATATTACCTACTGGCGGTCCCCAGTAGGTAGTTATAGTTACAACCTAGTTTCCATAGGCAAAGCGTTTTTTGATTTGCTAATAACTTTGGCATCGTTTGACGAATCTTTATGACATTTTTCCAAAAAGTTGCACTTTGTAGGTCAGCTCCTATCTTGAAAGTATGGGGGTGATTTGTCAAGCGGGGGCTGAGAAAAAAGGGGGGTCCCAAAACTCGTTTTCTCCATGTTAATTTCCATAGGAAATTTTGCAACGCGCTACAGCCCGAACTGCTGAACGGAATTACCTCAAATTTGGCAGAAAGGTAGAGCTTGGTTCAGAAAGCGACCTTTTTTTAAATGGTGTAAATCCGTTCAGTAGTTTTTGAGAAATTCAAAGAATAAGAGTCAAAAAATCAATTTTCCATAGGAAACTTTGTGCAAGGCTAGAGCCGAAACTACTGAACGGAATTACCCCAAATTTGGCAAAAAGGCAGTGCTTGGATCAGAAAGCGACCTTTTTTTAAAATTGTGTAAATCCGTTTAGTAGTTGCTGAGAAATTAGAAAAATAAAAGTTTCATATCTGGGCGGAGCCTAAGTCCCGTGCACGAGCTTCACTGTGATTGGCTGAGAACACTCCAAACCAGGAAGTGTTGGCAGCCATCTTGTAGCTCGGTAGAAGCGAGTCACTAGAAAACAGAGAAACAAAGGTATAAAACAAGAGAAGGGGGCAGGGTAAAAACACTGTGACCCCCTAGGCCTGCTCAGGGGGTCCCAGAAAGACCCCAGGGCCAAAAAAAGCATTTTTTTAAAAAATATATATATCGCCGTAATTCGCGCTGGGGTCGCGGGGTCCCACGTTTTATTTTAATGAGACGCCGGGGTGGGCTAGGTCCCGGGGGCATTTCTTAAAAAAAAAATAGCGGGGGCTCGGTGGGGCTGCGGGGGCCCGCTGGGGTCCCCGCAGACCCGAGGCTTCACTCATGTTGGGAGGGGGGTTGCGCGGCGCCCTCCTGGAGACCTCCATGTGCTTATAACTTTGGCGTCGTTTGACGAATCTTTACTAAATATTTCAGAAAGTTTCTCTTTTTTGATCAGCTCGTATCTTGAAAGTTTAGGGGTGTATTGAGCTGCGAAGACATATTACAGGGTGATTGGTGAAGGGGGCTGAGAAAAAGGGGGTCCGAAAAAGTGTTTTCGCAATGCATTTTCCATAGGAAACTTTAGACAAGGCTGCAGGTCAAACTGCTGAACGGAATTACGCCAAATTTGGCAGGGAGAAAGGTCTTGGTGCAGAAAGCGCGGTTTTGTGGAAATGGTGTAAATCCGTTCAGTAGTTTTTGAGATATTAAAGGAAAAAAAGATATATATATCTGGACTGTGCCTAACTCCCGAGCACGAGCTTGCCTCTGATTGGCTGCTAACAATTCAAACCAGGAAGTGTTAGCAGCCATCTTGTGCCTCGCATCGTGTGAAAATATAAAAGAAAGGTCCCGGGGGCAATTTAATATACCGGAGCTCTGTCTGTGCGAGATACCGCTTTCACGCTGCGTCTCCCTACATCAGCAGGTAACGCACCCTTTTCCACCATCAACAGCATACCTCCAACAACATACTTGGGCCCGCAAGTCTGCCTCTGGGAACCACTTGTCGGCTCACAGCTCTTCGGGTACTAGTTCTCGGGCCCGCAGTTGTATCTGTGAAGCCAATACTGGAAATATACCGGAGGTGTCTCTCTGCGAGATACGCTCTTCACGCTCCCTCTCCCCACATCAGTGTTCCGCAGCTATCCCTTTGGAAGCCGATGGCCCGCACCTTTCCCTATACTAGTCGGCCCGCAGGTGTTCCTCTGTGAGCTGGCCCGCAGCTCTTCCTCTGCAAACTGACGGGCCACGGTTCTCCCGCTATGAGCCTGCTAGTCGGCTCGCAGTTCTTCATCTACGAGCCAGACCGCCGGCTCTTAAGTCTCTGAGAACAGATGTAATGGAGGCAACGATCATGCAGGTCGGACACCCAACACTGCTCCGACATCCCCCAGTAGGAGCTCCTTGTCCACTATCTCCCCTCACCCCCACCCCCACAAACAAATGTGACAGTCACGTTAGGTTGGACAAATAAGAATCTTAGTCATGTATGGATTTACATATAAAACATTTTATTAAAACAAAACAACAACAAATAAAACTATGTACAGCCATGTCGTGTCATCGCTGGACCATTTGTGAATCACAGCCTGTAAGACAAAAAGAAAGATAAGATGGTGCGTCATGCGTCCAGCAAAGGAGAAAGAGAAAGAGAGAAAGAGTGAGGGAGAAAGAGAGAAACAAAGAAAGAGTGAGAGAGAGAGGAAGACAAAGAAATAGAGAAAGAGTAAGAGAGAGAAAGAGAGAAATAGTGTGAGAGAGGAAGAGAGAGAGAGAAAGAGTGAGAGAGAGGAAGAGAGAGAGGAAGAGTGAGAGAGAGGAGAGAAAGAGTGAGAGAGAGGAAGACAGACAAAGACAGAGAAAGAGAAAGAGTGAGAGAGAGAAAGAGTAAGATACAAGGAAAAGAGAGAGAGAAACAGTGTGAGAGAGAGGTAGAGAGAAAGAGAGAAAGAGTGAGAGAGAGGAAGAGAGAGAAAGAAAAAATGAGAGAGAGGAACAGACAGAGAAAGAGAGAAAGTGTGAGAGAGAGAAAGAAAGAGATGGAGAGGGAGTGTTGATACTGGAGAAAATCTTCGCAGCTTACCTTTGTGCCTCCGGTGTGTCTCCAACCACGTGCCGGGACATAGTGCACCCTTAAGTTTAGTGATCTGAAAGATAGTATATAATTAGTAATTGCAGAGTACATACAACTGCACGCGCCTAATTATCTGTTTCCGGCAATGCGCACTCAGGCTGCTGCAGCCCATCCACTCCCACTGCTCGGAGGTGTCTGTGCGCTCTTGTGCGCCCAGGCTGCTGCACACTATCCACTCCCACCGCCCAGAGGTGACTGCCCGCTGCTGCGGAAAGAAGTATCTCTGCTCACCTTCTGCCACCGGCGTGTCGGTAAGAGGGTGCACCACGTGCTGAAGCAACTTTGTCAGGCGTTGTCAGGATGGCCACGCATCATCGCAGTTTGTACACGCGTTCAGCTGTGGTGGTGTGGGGGGGGGGACGTCGATTCGTGAATCACAGCCTGTTAGATAAAAAGCAAGATAGGATTGTGCGTCATTCGTCCATCAAAGGAGAGAGAAAGAGAGAGAGAGAGAAAGAAAGAGTGAGAGGAAGACAGAGAGAAAAAGAAAGGAGTGAGAGGAAGACAGAGAGAAAGAGAGAAACAGTGGGAGTGACAGGAAGAGAGAGAGAAAAAGAAAGAAAGAGTGAGAGGAAGACAGAGAGAAAGAGTGGAGAGACGAAGAGAGAGAGAAACAGTGAGAGAGAGAAAGAGAGAGAAAGAGTGAGAGAGAGGAGAGAGAGAAAGAGTGAGAGAGAGGAAGAGAGAGAGAGAAAGAGTGAGAGAAAGGAAGAGAGAGAGAGAAAGAGTGAGAGTGAGGAAGAGAGAAAGTATGAGAGAGAGGAAGACAGAGAAAGAGAGAAAGAGTGAGATACAAGGAAGAGAGAAAGAGAGAAACAGTGTGAGAGAGAGGAAGAGAGAGAGAAACAGTGTGAGAGAGAGAGAGAGAGAGAGAGAGAGAAGAGAGAGAGAGGAAGAGAGAGAGAAAGAGAAGAGATGAGAGAGAGAGAGAGAGAGTGAGAGAGAGAGAAAGAGTGTGAGTGACAGAAAGGAAGAGATGGAGAGGGAGAGTGAGTGTTGACACTGTGGAGAAAATCCTCACAGCTCACCTTTGTGCCACCGGTGTGTCTCCAACCACGTGCCGGGATATAGGGCAGCCCTCAAGCTTAGTCATCTGAAACATAGTATGGAATCAGTAATGGATGAGTACATACAACTGCACAATTTGTGAATCACAGCCTGCAAGACAAAAAGAAAGATAAGATGGTGCGTCATGCGTCCAGCAAAGGAGAGAGAGAGAGAAAGAGTGAGAGAGAGGAAGCGAGAGAGAAAGAAAGAAAGAGTGAGAGAGAGAGGAAGACAGAGCAAGAGAGAAAGAGTGAGAGAAAGAGAGAAAGAGTGAGATACAAGGAAGAGAGAAAGAGAGAAATAGTGTGAGAGAGAGGAAGAGAGAGAGAGAAAGAGTGAGAGAGAGGAAGAGAGAGAAAGAAAGAATGAGAGAGAGGAAGAGACTGAGAAAGAGAAAAAGAGTGTGAGAGAGAGAAAGGAAGAGATAGAGAGTGAGAGAGAGAGAGAAAGAGTGTGAGTGACAGAAAGGAAGAGATGGAGAGGGAGAGTGTTGACACTGTGGAGAAAATCCTTTCTGTCACCGGTGTGTCTCCAACCACGTGCCGGGATATAGGGCAGCCCTCAAGCTTAGTCATCTGAAACATAAAAATGGAATCAGTAATGGATGAGTACACACAACTGCGTATGCCTAAATCGCTGTCCTGCCTTTGTGTATCCAGGCTAGTGTACCCCATCCACTTCCACTGCCCAGAGGTGTCTACCCGCTGCTGTACACCCAGGCTGCTGCACTCCATCCACTCCCACTGCCCAAAGCTGTATGACAGCCGCTGCGCACCCAGGCTGCTGCACCCCATGCACTCCCACTGCCCGGAGGTGACTGCGTGCCGCTGCGCACCCAGGCTGCTGCACCCCATCCACTCCCACTGCCCGGAGGTGACTGCCCGCCGCTGCGCAAACAAGCCTTTCTGCTCACCTTACACCACCGGCGTGTGTCGAAGAGGGTCCACCACGTGCCGAAGAAACCTCCTCACCCATTGTGTACACGGGGAGAGCAGAGCTCACAATTCAGGTTGAGTGTTGATTGCAGTATGGCCACGCTTCATCGCAGGCCTGCAAGACAAAAAGCAAAATAAGATTGTGCGTCATGCATCCATCAAAAGAGAGAGAAAGAGAGATAGAGAGAGAAAGAAAGAGTGAGAGGAAGACTGAGAGAAAAAGAAAGAAAGAGTCAGAGGAATACAGAGAGAAAGAGAGAAACAGTGAGAATGAGAGGAAAAGAGAGAGAAAAAGAAAGAAAGAGTGAGAGGAAGACAAAGAGAAAGAGAGAAAGAGTGAGAGAGACGAAGAGAGAGAGAAACAGAGAGAGAGAGGAAGAGAGAGAGAGAGAAAGAGTGTGAGTAAGAGGAAGAGAGAGAGAGAAAGAGAGAAACAGTGTGAGAAGAAGAGAGAGAGAAAGAGTGTGAAGGAGAGAAAGGAAGAGATGAAGAGGGACAGTGTGTGCTGTGTCTCCAACCACGTGCCGGGACCTAGTGGAGCCCTCAAGCTCCCACATCTAAACATAGTACAGAATTAGTAATGGGAGAGTATATACGACTGCGTACGCCTAAATCGCTGTGCCGCCTTTGTGTATCCACTCCCGCCGCCCAGACGTATTTGCCCACCGCTGCGCACCCAGGCCTCACTGCTCACCTTTTCGCGGACAGGGCACCCTCCGCATCATGCAGTCCTGCTCCACAGGCCAACAGGTCTCACATTTGGTGCTGCGTCTTGATTTTGCCATGGCAGAGGACATACTAGTGCACCTATCATCATCGCAGGTTGCACACCCGCTCAGTCCTTGCGGTGCCACTAACTCAGTGAACAGTGAGGCCACGCACGTGGTGGTAGGCCTCCCTGTTCGGTGGCTCAGGCCTACATGAGGTGTCCGAACCACCGAGACGGGCCATCACAGTGCATGCGGTGGGAGCAACTCTAAAATGGTTTAGAGCACGTGTGCCCGGTCTTTTTATTGGTAGGGTCACGTGTCCTGTGACGCCTGTGCTGGATGGGTGTGGTGTGGGTGTATACCAGCCGTGAGGGAGTGGCTGTGGCATACTGACAACTAGACTTGTGACCAGCAGATCACTACAATGAAAATCTGGGCCATGTAGCGTTGTTGTCTTTCTCTGTAAGCGTAAGCGGAGTGGGTTGGCCTGGCGTATGCCAGTTCTGCGTGAGGCTGTGAAGAATGACTCCGGAGCTATGGGCGTGGCTCCATCGTGAGCTGTATGAGGAATCAACTGATGCGGCACTGTTGCCAGATTGGGCTAGATCACGCACAATTGGGCTATATTTTTCCGGTTGTGCGGTAAAATTTTGGTTTGTGCTAGTTGCCAGATTATAAATATATATACAGCGCTCCAGCAAACTAGTATGTTAAAGCGCTTTATTAGACAAATATTTACTTGGCAGCCTGCTGCAACATCAATTCCAATCCATTCACCGCCTGCTTGACGATGTCCCTGCCCCTCCTTCCTTAAAGTAGCAATATTGGGCTAGTTTGGGCTACTTTTTGGTTGTCTTTGGGCTAGAGAATGCTTAAAAATCTTGCAACACTGGCATGCGGGTGTTCTTGTTGTAGTGCTGCCGTCACCCGGGTCGCAAGCGTCAATGTGTCACTCTGTGAGCCAAGTTCCTGAACATGGCCAACATGGAAGGTACTGGGAATCACTGACCCTACATTCATCCATAGTTCCACACAAGAAAGATGGTGAACATGACACATCTGTGTGGGTGTGAATGTTTATTGCACATTCAGTTGAGTATTGCAGCTGTAGCAATACTGGGCCATGCAAAATCCAAATTTCAGTTTTTGGGACATGGAGGGCAGCCAATTAGAGACAAGCTCGTTGTCGGAGTTAGGGTGCGCCAACATATGTACTTATACAATCACTCCGCCAATCCCCACGCACTTATAAATTCACTATACACTCTCCTTGCAGTACTCTAATCATCCAGTCGCTACGTACGTACTTGTACAATGACCGAGACAAAGTTACATAACCAAAGTTTTCTCCCACTGTCAAAGGTAAGTTGGTTGCATACGCTGTCCAGAGCACAATGTAATGTGGTAGGGCCCAGGGGCAGCATGTTGCATATATAATGAACACGCGGACACAGATAGATAGTGGAACTGGGTACGAGCACGTGCACTCGACTCCTTTTTATTACCAGGGTCACATGTCCAGTGACGTCTGTGCTGGATGCGTGTGGGGTGAGTGTAAGCCAGCCCTCCGGGAATGGTTGGTGCTGGTAACAAGTACAACAGTAATCATCAGATCACACACAGAGATTCAAACATAAAGGGTCCATGACTTGTGCTACACTAAGTTAGGGGCACCAGATCTGAAATCATACACAAAAGATTCTGTCATAAAGGGTCCATCAGTTGTGGTGGACTGAGGTAGGAGCATCAGAAGCATTCCGCGTGTGCACAGCTAGCGATGATGCGTGGTCCGGGAGGGCCGCACTGGTAGCAATGTCTGTTGCCTACTGGACTGCGTCATCTGCAATCGCAACTCCATCTGAATTGTGAGCCCTGCTGTCCGCAGTGTAGGTCGAAGGCAGTAGTCAGCACAGACATCGAGGAAAGCTTTTTGTCACTTCCTCTTGAGAATATCCAACGACATAGAGTACAATTCTCTGTCCAATTAATAAATCAAGGCTGAATTTGAATGGTGAGCTCTGCTGACCGCAGTGTAGATCGAAGGCAGTAGTCAGCACAGACATCGAGGAAAGCTTTTTGTGACTTCCTCTTGAGAAAATCCAACGACATAGAGTACAGTTCACTCTGCAATAAATAAATCAAAACTGAATTCGAATTGTGGGCTCTGCTATCCCCAGTGTAGACTGCCATTCAGTGTTCCTTTGGACTTGCAAGATGAATTTGGTCATTGTACTAAAGCTATAATTGATATCAAAAAAGTTCTTGAAGCAAGGATACTAAAAGGATATTATGTAGGTTTAAGGGTACGTGGCGATGACTTATGGTGCAGTGAGCTAATGGCACCTGAAGCACTCAGCGTGTGCGCATCCTGCGATGATGCGTGGTCCGCACTGGTAGCAATGTGTTTTGTTTAATGAATTCTGCCTTAATAAGGCCACGTGGCGTTTACTTGTGGTGCACTGAGTTAGTGGTACCTCTGGCGCAGCTTGCGATGATGCGTGGTCCGGGCGGGCCGCACTGGGAGCAATGTGTCTTGCCTACTGGACTGTGTCATCTGCAATCGCGATTCAATCTGAATTGTGAGCCCTGCTGTCCGCAGTGTAGATCGAAGGCAGTAGTCTGTACAGACATAAATCTGCAGTTCTGTGCCGCTGTGTTCGCAGGGGGCTTGTGTCGAGGAGGCCCGCGGTCATGGCGGCAGCCACGTGGCAGGGTGAGGGTCGCCGCTCTGGCAGACGCGTTGGCTTTCACACAAGTGAACCACGCCCAGAACCCCGGCCTATTTATTCACACTTCTACGCTGGAGTGGCGTACGTTGGACCAGCCCACTGCGCTTCCGCTTACTGGGGGCGACGACACAGGTTCATGACCGAGATCTTCCCCACTGCCTGAGGTAACATGGTTGCGTCCACTGTCCACAACACTACAAGCACCAGCTTGTTTTTGATCGCACAGCAGATAGGTTTAATGAACATTATAATTAGAAATTAGCATTTAAAAACCTTTGAAATTCACTGAAAAAACCATAGGTTTCAGGGACGTTATAGTTACAAATTATCATGTTAAAAACCTTTGAAATTCACTGAAAAAACCATAGGTTTCAGGGACGTTATAGTTACTTGCACATTTCACTCGTACAAAACCATAGAAATTCGGTCCGTTATAGTTAGTTGAGCTAACTATAACTCACGCCCCACAATGCACTGCTGATGACGTCACATATTACATCATTCATGACAGGGAAGAGGGTAAGGGTTTGATGAATGGTTGGGAAGGGGTATTTGAGGGAAAGGTTTGACAAAGACAAACACTACACATGGACAACACACAATCTTGGCATACGACCATCATATTCATAAATCTGTTAAGGGAGAAAAAGGAAATGCATGCATGATGTGGTTAATGATAAGTAGTACTAAGTAGACTAGTAGACAGTACAGGGCAGCAGTATATTATTAATTATTATTATTATGCAATTGCCTTGCCTGTCTGCCCTCAGAGAGACCCAAATTACATACATTTTTATTTATGTTATGTTGTACCGGTCTTCCTTTTAAAGCTAGCAAAGAAAATTAAAAATAGCTGTTGGGATATAAGCAAAGACTAAGAGCAAACATAATAAAGAACAACACACAGTCGTAATGATTGAAGAGAAAAACTGAATCAAATTAATTAAAAGATGATGAATGATACTAAGTTACTGTATGTTATTATTATCCTGGTCAAATTGGGAAGTTGCATCTCGGTATTTCTCTTGGTCCTCTCTTCCATGGATGCTCCGTCCGTCAGTCTTGGGTGCCGGCCTGGCAGATGCGGATTGGTAAGGTAAGTGTGAGTTGTTTTTCCCAGTATAGCACAGGGTAAAGGCCGGCCTGTAAGTGTAGATGGAAAAACAAAAGGGAGAAAAAAAATGCCTAAATTATGGATGAGTGCAATAAGAACACTTTCAGAGGCGGCATGGCTAAATCATGCCTACTCTGTTTCCAGCATTAACCAGGCTACAACAACAACAGGACAGAGCAGGCCCACGGCACCCACCCAACCTCCACTTAGCTTAGATTTTGACTGAGCCAGACAGAGCACACATATACAGCAACATAGCATTTTCCAAATTAAGTAACTAAATCAATGCACCTCAGTCAGTAATACCACTACACTGGACTCCACCACTACACAGACATGTAGGTCTGCTGTGGTTGTTGTTGACTTGTTTACCTTTCATGCCACTTCATGAAACGCCCCGAGTTATTCCATCAATCATCTCCGATCCTACTGACTGACTGCGAAGAGTATAGTATGTGGTCATCATCATGGTATCCAACTCAGTCTGTAGTGTACCGAGTGAGTCCAGATTCCATATTCAAAAATGCAATGGATCGGCCTGCAGTAGAAGTACAATTTTATTATTAAACAACAAGAAGGGAAACATTGACTTGAGTCACTTTTAGTGTGTAGATTAAATACTAGTACACTTCATGTACAACAACAACAACAACACAAACACCAATCACTCAGAGTAAGCATCCAATGCATGCCATCATTACCTGTTCTCATCTTAAGGGGCAGTCCCTCTCGGCTCGGAAAGGAGGAAGATAGCTATAGTCATGTTCTTTTGGAGGGACTCGACGAGGTAGGCACACATTTCTTGTACTATTCTCTCCATCCAATGTCTGGCTTGAGGGAAATGGATTTAGAGCGAGTCAGGATGGATGGAGCAGGACTCGGAGGAGTGGACTTCTTTAATAATAAATGCACAGAGTTGCAACTCCAATACGCCAATAAAAAGACAAGACAGTGGTGATGGATTTGTTGTGATTCAAACCAGAAAGACAGAGACACATACAAATAATAAAAGTAAATAAGGAAGAAATAAAGTAACAAGTTGAAAGCCTAGTTGTCAGGGAAGTAGAGCTCGTCCTCTAACTCTGGTGCTTCACCCAGAAGTAGGTCATCTAACACACTACTTCCGTCACCTAAGTCACTGTCCTCCTCTTCCTGCTGTGATTCAGGTATGGTGTAATCCGGTGGTATAAAGTGCTGATTCATTTTGATCATGGTTAACCTCTCCACGTTTTGGGGCGAGAGACTGGTCCTTTTCACTGTTACAATGGCACCAGCAGCACTGAAAACACGCTCAGAAGAGACACTTGTGACAGGTCAAGCCAGATAGTTTATTGCCAGCCTGCTGAGCACTGGCCAATGGTGACTTTTCCCATACCAATACAGCAATGGGTTTTGATCAATGTAGACCTCTGTTAGGTCATCCAGATAGGCTTGGACCATCTGCTCAATGGTCAGGGGTGCTCCGCTTTGCCCGGCCTCTTTTGCCTTTGCATTAGCATCAGCACTGGACCTAACAAGCCCTTGCTGTTGAAACCATTCCTGTGCCGATTTTACTGGGGCTGATGATCCTGTTCTTGCTGTTGTTGATAAGGTGGTTTTGACTGCGGTGAGCCAACCGCACTTCCCTCAGGCTCTGGAGTTGAACTTGACGCCGGCGGCCCTGCAGTACTTGTTGTGGGCTGGAGTAGTGTGCCTCTAATTTCCAGCCGGTCTTTTTCAAAGCGACTGGCTACCGCAGCTCTCCAAGTTTTGTACTTGGCAACATCCACTTGTGAAAAAGGAATTAATGTGTTAGTGTTCACTACTGCTTTGTACCGTGGATCCAGAATTGTGGCAGAAATGTAATGGTTGGATGACACAATCTCAGTTTGCACCCTTGTATTTTCAGCTAAGCGAAGGGATAAGCTCTCCACCAACTCATATGCTTCTTTTTTTTCCTCCACACCTGAGTACATTGCAGACACCCCCTTCAGCTGTTCCTGTAGCATGTGCAACAATGGGATAGCTTGGCCCATAGTACAGTCCTCATTGCTGACTTCACGTGTGAAGAGCTTGAAAGGAAGTAGCATCTCTGTCAGGCATTTAACTAGGCCCCATTGGTCCATCTCAATGGTCATGCCTTTCACAGTAGCATCCCTAGTCTTCGCATGACATATTCATTGATTGGTCTGTACTGCTCAAACAGACGGTCAAGCATGTAATAAGTTGAGTTCCAACGTGTTGGCACCTAGTGGATGAGTGCTTTAACTGGCACTCTATCCTCACGTTGAATGATCCTCAGCTGCTTCCGGGCTATAAAAGAATGGCTGAAATGTGTGCATATTCTTCTGCAGGTGGTCAGTAAGTTGCTGACTCAGTATTCTTTTTTCAGAAATTCTTGAACAATGATGTTAGGGCAGTGCGCCAAACACAGGACCCTCCATCGTCCATGGCCTTAACTATATTACTGCCATTGTCCGTGGCAACAAAACCAATGTTAAGCCCTCTTGGGTGCAGCCATTCAAAGACCTTGCCGTTAAACTCTTCCAAAATGTTTGCAGCAGTATGAGATTTCTCCATGGCGAACATGGCTACAGTTGCATGTTTCCGAGTGGCATTCAAAATCTCAGCAGTGGCAACACCTGCAGATATCTTTTCTCTAACCCCCACAAAAGAGATCCAGTGTGCAGTGATGCACATGTAATCAGTGGCTTGGCAACTGGTCCACATGTCTGTTGTCATGTGGATACTGTGAACAGCACTGTGCCGCAAAGCTTGTCCAAGCAATTTCCAGCACGTCGTGATGTAGTGCTGGAACAGCAACTCTGGCAAAATAGGACTGGCTGGGAACCTTCCATTTTGGGCAGATGGCTGTCATGAATTCAAGAAAACCCACCCCTTCCACAAAAGAAAAAGGGAGAAGGTCCAGCGCTAACATTTTAGCCAGCTTCGCATTGTACAAACGTGCCGTTGGGTGGTTGCGTTCATACTGCCCCTCCGACCTAAACATGCTGAGAATGGTAGGCTGGATTTTTTTCCTTTCTGGTGCCACTGATGCAGGTGACTTTTTGACGCCAGATGTTGTTAGGCTCAACGCCGCACTTTTTTTCATTGCGGTACTCTGTTGCATTGGTGTCTCACTCTCAGCCTGACTCTTACTCTTGTGCCACTGAGATGTTGCTGAGGCTGATGAGGATGTGGGCGGTACCACTGCACTGCTAGGGACAGGGCTACTTTGTGTTGCAGAGAAAATGTCTCCCTCTTGTTCACCTTCCACTGCGATCGTATCTTCTACTTCTTCATCCCTACCAACAGCAATGGGTGCAGTTTTACTTTTTTGGCCTTTAAGGTGTTCCTCCCACTGGATCAAGTGGTGTGTTTTCAGACGGGTTGTTTGGCCTCCGGTACCATAGTTTGTACCAAGCTGCTGCTGGAGGTGCCACTTGCAATGCCGGATGAACTGGAGGGTGGGCGTGGAATTTGACTCTGTACACTACCACTATCTACTTCTACTGCGGTGGTTGTGCTGGATGTAGATCGCTGCCTGGCCTTTGCAAATGCAAATATGGAAGCTGGAGGTGGTGTTGGTGTTACCTGTGTTGGTGGTATCCGTGCCACATCCCTCACAGCAATTTGGGATGGGGTAATGTCAGTCTCCACTGGGGCAGGACTGATGTCCATGATGACTCGCTCGTCATCATCCTCCTCTTCTACATCCACCTCCATAACTCTAAGGCTTTCTGGAACCTTCCTTTTCCCTAGCCTTGTCTCGTGGCGTCTCTCACTCTCAGACTGAGGTGGTGGCTTCCAAGTGGCATCTAGATCATCATAAGGGGGCTTGCAGAAGAACTGGATGGACTAACCCTCCTTTTCCTTGCTGGGGATCTGCAAGACAATGGATCTTCTGAAAGAGTGGCTTGCTCTTCCTCCTCTGCAGGAAGCTCGATTTCCTGAACTGCCCCTACTTCGGGTTGAACAACTACTATTGTGGGCGGTGGTTGCGGCTGTTGTTGTCCACTTATCTGAGTTTCCAGCGTTGATTGGGTACTACTTCGCGATAACGATAAGTCAATTTCAACATCGCTGCTCGTTGGCATTGTCGTGATGAGACTGGCTGCCTCTGCGACAGACATGGGCTTGGGCTTAGGTTGGTTGGGGTGGGTCCACTCATGCGGGGGTGCTGCTCCCAGCTTGATCCCCAGACACCGCTGCTGCAGGCGCAATTTTTGGTTTCCCAAAAAAGATCTTGATCGGCACACCAGAAGTGGTAAGTGGCACTTCCTTCTTCTTCTCACTGGCAACTTTCTTGGTACTGGAGGACCTGGTACCTTTCTTTGGGGCCATCTTCTTCAGATGTCAGCAGCACGCAGTAGCAAAGTTGAAGAGATGTCTGTGTTCACATGTCACGTGACGCCGTGCGCAGCAGGACGTCTGTCTGGCAGTACAATGGGTGATGACGCCTCCTCCTCTTTTGTGCACCTAAATGCAAAGAAGCAAGAAGAACATCAGTGAAACGTGGCATTTATTGTTGTGGTTCAATTTACTACTGTACAAACAAACAAATATAATATATAACTTAGTGTGTGGTATTATTAATAATATTAAATTGTATTAACTCAGTTATTAAAAATACATTACAACAGTGTAGCCATTTGTGAGACTTTGACAACAAGGGCTTGCATGGTGTACTATCAGGAAGGATAGGAAAGAAGAAGAACAAAAACAAAAATACAAATGTAATGGAACCTGTTTGGCATTGTGAATGTGATTGTGCATCACGTAGGATGCAGCATCATTCAGGAAGCTGCAGCTGGCAATGGGGATGGAAGCAGTAAGCCAAGAGGAACAAAGGAAAGACATGCAGGCCTATGGCCAAAGCAGCACACTAATTACCACCACCAAATGGCCACCAGCAACATGGTTGGTCACTCACACAACAACAAGCAGGAGGCCTGTAAAACAATGAACTCAAGCAAGCCTATATGGCCAGACAAAGGAGGCATGATAAACAACACAGCTTTATTGCAACAATGCAAAAACGAAAATCCACAGGGCTAAAAAGGTTTGCAAGTTACACAACAACCACACCACACACACCCAACAAAGGCATTTATTTAAAACACACGAAAAAAGTGAAATACCCCCAAAAAAAACACATTTTGCAATTCAATCCAATGCCATCCATGCCCTAAATGATGTTTAAATTCAACAGACACCACAGAAACAGTTGTTTCATGCACCCATGCGTAGCTCTGGGCCTACTGGCTGAAAAAGGCCTATTGGCAGACTAGGCCATATAGTGAAGTGAATCAATTCAAATCAATAATATTGCAAATGTATTAGAAAATGTAGTGAACTGTCCTGCATTTTTTTGCTGGGTAAAAAGAAAAAAAATGCATGCAAAACAACAACAAGGGCAAGGCATAGCCACCACAAAGAAATCTTGCAGGCCTATGGCAAAAGCACACTAGCTGGCTTCACAAAATGGCCGCCAGCCACATGGCCAGGCCACCACAACAACAAGAAATGGAAGACAGACAATGCAGGCCTATGGCAAAAGCACACTGGCTGGCTTCACAAAATGGCCGCCAGCCGCATGGCCAGGCCACAACATCAAGTAGCAGTAAGCCAAGAGGAACAAAGGAAAGACATGCAGGCCTATGGCAAAAGCAGCACACTAACTACCACCACAAAATGGCCACCAGCCACATGGTTGGTCACTCACACAACAACAAGCAGGAGGCCTGTAAAACAATGAACTCAAGCAGGCCTATATGGCCAGACAAAGGAGGCATGATAAACAACACAGCTTTAATGCCACAGGGCTAAAAAAGGTTTGCAAGTTACACAACAACCACACCACACACATCCAACAAAGGCATTTATTTAACACACACGAAAAAAGTGAAATACCCCAAAAAAACACATTTTGCAATTCAATCCAATGCCATCCATGCCCTAAATTATGTTAAATTCAACAGATACCAGGCGTGGCTACGAGCGTCAAGATGGCGGTCGCACCTTAGGTGTGCTCCGGACCCCTCCATCATCCGCTCTGCCATCCACTGCCATCGGGATCGCCTGACACCTGGCGCCACGTACCTGGCTGCCTGGGGACCTCCGGAGCTCTGTTTGGGGCACTGGGCGCTGACTTGGGACCGTGTGGGCTGCCCTGGTCTCCTGGACCCGCCGCGCGGCACCCCTGAAAATGGCGTCCGCTGTCGCAGTGATCCCGGGCCCGTCATCGGCCCGCTGCCCATCGTCGGCATCACTTGACTGAGCGAGGGGGCTCCTGTTGTGGCTGGCGCCCCCCGTATCGCTAGACTTGGCCGATCTCCCCTCCTGAAGGACCTTGCCGCCCTGAGAGACGGCAGCGACGTCGGCCGCAGATTGAGTGGTGGAGGATTGGTGGTGCTCGACGGCCCGCGGCGCCTTTGTCCTGGGCTTGCCTGCCCTTCCGAGGCCCTTCCAAGGCGGGCCCTGTTCTGCAACGCGGCTCCGCGGGGTGCCCCTGTGCCCGCCGGCCGCTTGCAGTGATCCTGTCGGACCTGTGGGGGGGCCCCAAGGACGACGGAGCCTTCTCTGCTGCCCCCGAGGCCTGGCCTGACTTCGCCGGCGCAGTGGTCCTGTGTTCCTGGTGCAGCCCACTGGGGGCGAAGATCCATAGTTGCTCCCTGAGGCCCGGGTCGGTGTGGCCGGCGCCGCGGGCCCCCATTGGTGGTGTGTGCGACTGAAGGCGAGGCCCCCCCTGCTGCCCCCCGAGGCCCGGACTGACGGCATTGGCGCCGCGGGCCCCATCACTGGCGCGGCCTGCTGCTGCGGGGGTCCCTGGTCGGCCCGGGGCTTGGTTTGGCGGTGCCGGTGCTGTGGGCTTCCGCCTGCTGTACTGTTGGGAGCGGCATCTCATCGTTGCCCCCTGAGGGCCTGGACGGACACCATCGGCGCCGTGGGCCTCCGCCTGCTGCGCGAGTTGCTGGAGCTGTGGTCTTGTGTCACCCCTGAGGCCTGGGCGGACATCGCCAGTGTCGTGGGCTGCCACTGCATTCACGGGCCTTCATCAGCATTGAGGCCCACTGGGAGTGGAGAACCTGTGGAATCTGCGTGGGAGAGGCCTGCACACGACCTGACCACTCCTGCTGAGCCCGAGGCCTGAGCCGCTGCTGCGGTGGGTGGTCTGCGGCAGACGGAGTGCTGCGGCGAACTGACCTGGAGGTAAGGAGTGGGGGTGCTGTGGCATCTGGGTTGGGGTGAGGATTAGGCTGTCGATCAGGCAGCAGGCAGGGTGCAGGGGGGCCCCTGGTCAGCACGGCTCCTCCTCCCCCTCCCCCCCACTCCTGATGTGCCCCCCTGTGACTTGCGGCGGAGGTGAACCCATCCCGTGAGGTGGTTTCGGCGGCGCGGCCTGCTGGGCCTCCCCTCTCTGGGCCTGGGGTGTGGACGGAATTGCTCGGCCGCCACTTTGGGCGGCGGTGAACCCCTATAGGGCGTCCCTGAACTGGGCATGGTGGTCTGATGGCTCCCTGGGGGCCCCGGCCATAGCTTCGTGTAGTGGCGCTTATGTGGCCTCCTAATCCTCTCCCTGGGCTTGTCCTGGGTCATTGGTCACTATTGCATTCCTGGGATCACCTGCCCGCACCGGCCCTTCAGCCCTGGACCCGCAGTGCCCCGGACCTCTATAGATACTCTGTGTTGCCGCCCCGGCGGGGTGCCTGGTGGCCCTGGGGTGGGGGGACCTGTACGTGGCCCTGGATCGCGGCCCTGCTCCTTCTCCCTCTACTGCGGCCGCACATTTCGGGCGGCGGCAGTTTGATCCGCGCCGAGTCTTAACGTCTGCTGCTTGCCCCCGCTGACCCCCGGCCGCCTGTGTTAGCCTGTCAACTTTCCACTGTGGGGTCTATTTATGGGGACTTTGAGCCCGTGATTTCCTCGGGTCACCATGGGCAGAACGGAACGGTCGGCGAAGACCCCTGCCACCCAGACGAAAATGGACCGCTTCACCACCTTGGAGGCGGGGGCAACCGGGGGTGTGACTGAACAGGAGGCTCCTCCGGCTGCGGATTTGACCACCATCCTCCAGGCTATTCATGCCTCACAGACCTCGGTGGAGGGCAAGATTGCAGAAGTGCGAGTAGACATGACTCTCATTCGACAGGACCTCCGAAACGCCACTGCTCGGATTACAGAGACTGAGACCCTTATCTCCACTGTGGAGGATGACGTCCAGCAACTTAAGGGGCAGGTGGCCCGTCTCCAGTCGCACACTCAGGAGTTGCACCGTCGGGCGGAGGATGCCGAAAACAGATCCCAACGCAATAACCTCCGCCTGGTGGGCTTTCTGGAGGGAGCGGAGCAAGGCCGCGCGGTGGACTTCCTGGAGAGGTGGCTTCGGTCGTGGATCCCGGAGGGCTCTCTCTCTCCCTGGTTCGCGATTGAGCGGGCCCACCGGTCTTTGGCCCCCAGGCCGGCACCGGGTGCGCCTCCTCGACCATTCATAATGCGGGTCCTCAACTTCAAAGACCGCGATGTCATCCTGTCTGAAGCTCGCAAACAACAGCGGCTACGCTACGAAAACGGTGCAATCATGATCTTCACAGATTACACCCGCGAGGTCCAGGGCCAGCGCTGCTCCTTTGGGGAGGTCAAGCAAAAGCTGAGGGCACTTAACATTCAGTATCGGCTCCTCTTCCCGGCTCGCCTGCGAGTGGTGTTCGCAAACAAGACGCTGTTCTTCGACAACCCGACGGAGGCCTGGGCCTGGGCAACAGAGGAGCGCCCTCTGCGGGCCGACGACCGGGCCCTGGGCTTGGAGGGAGCGGAGAGCAGACCTGGCCGCCTCGCTCCCTTCGCTCCTCAACCTCAGCGTAACCGCTCCCGCAGGCGCTGTGGGCAGAGGAGGGCCCGCACGGATTCCCCACCGGGCCACTCACGACAACCAATGTCGCTCTCCGAGGGACCCTTGACCGGGAGGCGCTCTGGCTCCTCCGGCCGTCTGGATGGCGGTGGTGCTTCGCCCGGGCCCGCGGCGATTGACCTCCCAGAATCGGACCTCTCCCGTAGCCCAATGCTTCTGAAAGACCCTGCTTGAACTGGTCTCTGCCCGCCGGGCCTGGCTCCGCGGCCGGAGACGGTGCTTTAGCTCTGAACATTTCTTTCTTTCCCGATGGACTCGTAAACACACATCCGGACATGAGGAGGGGTCCTCCACGCTTCCCCATTCCCAAGCGTTTTAGTTTGGTTGTTTACTCATTGGTTTATTGTTAGGGCGACAGATGCTTCCGTTCTCGAAGTGTAGGGGTGGGGGGTGGGAGAGGGGTTGGGGGGTGGGACCGTTGTCCCATGTTTCGATTTTACTTTTGGTTGTTTTATTTTTTAGTTTCGCTGCACCAGTTTTCACACGACACCCTAATTTGCATCTCGAGAGACACGCAGACCTCCTTTCAGACACCTTAATAGACCTGCTGATATCCAGCTGGGAAGCCTTATCCCCCGCGGAACCCACAATCACACTGTTATATACACCACTACGCCTGACACACCCCTGCGGGGTACTTCTCTGCATTTCACCAATACTCATATCGTGCCCGGACTTGCATCCGGTGGCGTACATAGACTTCCCTTTGGACACTACACTACACCCTCACGTGCTCCTTTTTGATGTGGGCCCCCCTTCTGGGACCCAATTGCCATGCCATCCCACCATGCCAGATATACCTCTATTGAGCACTTCTCTAAGCATCTTGTCTTGGAACGTTAATGGCCTCCTGGACCGTTTCAAGCGGATGGCTGCCCTGCGCTAAGCGCACCGCCTAGGGGTGGACATATTACTATTGCAAGAGACGCATTTGCTGGGTAACCATTGCCCCTTCCTAGCGCGCTATGGATATGATAGGGCGTGGCACTCGGGGTTCACTCGGGATCCCGAGGGTGGCGATCCTGGTGAAGCGCTCTCTTCCCTTGTCATTGTGCAGACAACCCTCGATGCCCAGGGTACATTTGTGGCCATCAGCGGTAAGTTACATGGGAGCCCCATCAACCTTGTATCACTCTATTCTCCTCCTTCAATGCTGGCGGCGACATTAGCTAAATCTACAGATCTCCTGGCGTCCTTACCATTGGGCCCCACGTATCTCGGGGGGGATTTCAACGCGGTCTCCTCACCTGACCTTGATACGTCTGGTCCCCCTTCCTCCAGTAGAATTGCTCAGGCAAAGCAATTGAGGACCTGGTCCCGAGTCCCTGGGCTTGTGTGATGCCTGGCGTACATGGCACCCGCATGCTAAGCAGTTCACACACACTTCGGCAGCGCACCATACGCAAGCACGTATTGACGCCATTTTCGTTCCTGCAACAGATTGCCTCACGGTCCAGGACGTCACCATCCTCCCACGTGGTATCTCGGACCACTCCCCGGTGGTGATTCGCACGGGCCCTCCTCCCGCCTTCATGCGGCAGACATGGAGATTTAATGCCTGGTTTCTCCAAGACAGGGAGTTCCGGAAGGCGGTGGGTCAGGAACTTAAGCAATATTTCCTCTCCAACGACGGATCCGTCTCCTCCCCGGGTGTTCTGTGGGAGGCGGGCAAGTCCACGATTAGGGGGTTCGCTAAGGGCCAGCTCAAGCGTCAGCGACAGGCCCAGGCAGAACAAATTACCAGTCGTGAGGCGCAAGCCTTACGCCTCGAGCAGGCCTCTGCTCAGTCTCCAGACACCCCTGAAGCCAGACTCCTTACCCGGCTCCGGTCAGAAATCAAGCAGTTGTCGCTGGAGGTGGCCAAACTCCTTTGGCGTTCATCCGTGGCCAGGGTGTATGGCTGGGGCGACAAGAACGGTTCGCTCCTCCATCGCCTTGCCACATACCCTACGGCAAATCGCATAATTCCAGAGGTCATAGCGCAGGATGGCTCGTTGTGTCGGTCCCCAGACGGGATGGCCCGTGCCTTTGCTTCCTACTATCAGCAATTATACATGGCCAGATCCCCATCCCTTTCACTCGCTGGTATGTTGGAAGTCGAGGGTGGCCCCCTCCCGGCCTCGATCCCATTAGCCAGAAAGACCTTGAGCGCCCCATCACACGTGAGGAGATAGAGGGAGCGATTGCCCTTGTTTCCTCCGGTAAGACGCCGGGCCCAGACGGCTTCCCTCAAGAGTACTACATGCATTATCGGGACAGTCTCACTCCGCATTTGGCGGGGCTGTTTTGGGAGGCTGTTGAAAAGGGCTCCTTTCCGCAGGAGGTGGATCTGGCCATTATCGTGGTTCTTCCCCAGTCCCAACCACCCTCACCACGGTGTGCGGACTACCGTCCCATCTCCCTCATCAACACTGAGATTAAACTGTTCGCCACGATCCTTGCCCAACGACTCAAACCCCACTTGTCCACGCTGGTCCACCCTGACCAATGCGGATTTATGCCCTCACGTGGCACTAGGCATTGTCTTCGTAGACTGCAAGTCGCCCTGGCACACCGTCATCTTCTTACTCCCTATCTCGCGATTCTTCTGGTGGACTTTGAAAAGGCCTTCGATTCGGTGGACTGGGGGTTCTTAGCGGACGTCCTTGCTATGATGGGACTCTGTCCCCGTTTTTGTGCCATGGTTAAAGTTCTTTATGCCTCCCCCCGCGCCCGTGTCTTGGTGAACGGGGTCCTGTCGGAGCCCTTCCCGGTTCGTAGAGGAACAAGACAGGGTTGTCCCCTATCCCCACTGCTGTTCGCCTTGGTGATGGAGCCCCTGCCGTCCATGATGCGGTCGTGCGAGAGTAAGCGGGGATGGGAGTGGCCCAACACCGAACCAGACAAAATTGCACTCTATGCAGATGACGTCCTCATCTATTTGGCAGATCCCGCCAGGTCAGGCCCCCATTGCCTCCGCATCCTACACCTCTTCGAATGGGCTTCGGGCCTCAGGCTTAACCCGGATAAGTCGGCCTTGGTTCCCCTACACCTGTCCCGCGAATGTTTCGACTGGCAATCCAACATTCCTCTTCGCCGTCAATCCTTCAAATATTTGGGGATATGGATGACCTTGCTCCCTGAGCTCAGCTGGGCCCTCAACGTGGCCCCACTGGTGAAGCGGGTTAAGGCAGACCTCCAGAAGTGGCAGTCATTGCCCCTGAATCCCATGGGGAGGGTCGCCCTATTTAAAATGATGGTGCTGCCCCGTTTCCTCTATGTACTGTAAAATACCCCCATCGGCTTTCCCAGAGCCTGGTTCCGTGAACTTGATAGCATAGCCAGCAAGTTTTTATGGGGAAAAGGTAGGGTCCGGTTGGCACTCGCAGTGTGTAGGATCCCCTCATTCGACGGGGGATTGGGGATGACCCACCTCTATTTATATTATTTGGCCGCGCGGCTCCTCTCCATACATGATTGGTTCAATGGGGGTTGGTCGGACCCGGCGTACAGGCTCGAGGTCGGAGAGTTGGGTTTCGCCAAGATCCACCTATATGGGGCCCCTATTCCCTCCCGCTTGCCAGAGGTGACACGCTCTGTGCTGCTGGCCTGGCGAGCTGCACTGCGACATACCAAATGGACACGTACGTTAACCCAATGCACACCCTTGTGGCAAGGGACCTGGCTCAAAGAAGTCAACGCACTACAGGGGTTTAGAGCCTGGGATTTGATAGGCATTTCGCAGCTAGGCGATGTGTGGGTGGGGGATCACATGCGGTCCTTCGATGACCTTCAAAGCAGGTATTCCTTACACCAGTCACAATTCTATAGGTATTTGCAGTTACGCCACGCCCTTCACACCCACCTTACGACTGGCACGCGCCTTCAAGACCACAGTCCGCCTGAGGCCCAGATAATGTTTGGTGACCTGGGGAGAGGCGGCATCTCCCGCATCTACCGTACACTGATCAACAATGCCCCCACTTCCTTGGACCGACATCGGGCTCAATGGGAGGGTTGGGTAGGCACCTTAGACGAGGAGGACTGGCGCGACGCCCTTATGGCTTCTAGGACGGTCACGGCCTCAGCTAGATTGCGCTTAGTGCAATTATACTATTTACATGCTGCATATCTCACCCCAATGCGCCTTCACCGGGCCGGACTTAGCCCAACCTCTGCTTGTGCCAGGTGCGGTCACGACCCCGCAGATTTTTTCCATATGGTATGAGTATGACCCCGCTTGGAGCGGTTCTGGGAGGAGATTGAGGAGGAACTCACTGAGGTTTTGGGATGGGAGGTCCCCCATGACCCAAGGCTCACGCTCCTGGGTATCACTGATGGGCTGGATGGGTCACGGAACGAAAAACTGTTTTACACTACGGCAATGGTGGTTGCAAAGAGAGACATTGCGGCCTCCTGGAAGCTCTCCGAACCTCCGTGCGTTGGACGCTGGAGGACTGGGGTGGATTGGTGTGCCACGCAGGAGAAAGTTATGTACGAGGCTCGTGGGTGCCCTAGGAAGTACCGTAGGGTTTGGGGGAAATGGTTGGGGGAGGTGGAGTAGTCATAGAGGAACGTCCAATTTTATACTCCTATGTTTTTGTTTTTACTATTGTCTGTAAACCTTGTGGTGCTGCTTTCTTTTCTAAGTCCTGGAATTTTATGGTGTTGGACTGTAAGGCTGGTGTTTTTTGTTGCTGTTTTTTTTTTTTCTCTCCATTTTATTAATCAATAAACACAAAAATTTGTTTATCAAAAAAAAATTCAACAGATACCACAGAAACAGTTGTTTCATGCACACATTAGTAGCTCTGGGCCTACTGGCTGAAAGGCCTATTGGCAGACTACTGGGCTAGTGAATTAAATAAATGTTGCAAATTGATTGCAAAAGTTGGAGAAAATGTAGTGAACTTTGCAACATGTTTCCTTTATAAAATAAAACTAGACGAAAAATTACATACAAAGAAACAACTAGCCCCCTACTGGAACAACAGGCCACCCACCACAATACATTAAAAAACCCCAATGAAAAGTACAAAAAATGTAGGTGCAATGACCCAATCAAACAAACAACACCAATTTTCCAACTTACTTGTGAAATCTCAAATCCAAAAGTCCTCAAATCCAATGATATATGATGCAGCAGACAAAAAAAGGGATCCTTCCAGCTCCAAATCCAAATGAAAAGTGAACAGGAGATGGACAAAGCACTGGGAGGAGTCTGCTGGACAGGAACAGGAAGTTGGAGACACTGGGGCACTTCCTTCCTCTTCAAAAAATAAGTAAAACAAGAAAAAGGACTCCTTGCACAAAAAAGTACAGCCAACTGTCAATCTGAGGAGTTTTTTTCATCCAAATCATCATTTCGAGAAGGTTTTATGCTGCTCGAGAGATATTCTTCTCCAGCTTGCAAATTCTGCGTGTTCGGCATTGCGATCTTCACAAAACTTCCGCCGGAAGTCCGATGGCGCGTCCGAATGACGTGTTGGCGATCGCACACTCTCGCGGGACCGTGCGGCCGGCTACCAAATCTCGTGGTGTACGCAAACGGATAGAAAATCTCATCGGCAAACGCAGGCATCCTGGTAAGTCACTCCCGCGCGCGTGAAAACGCATTTTGAACACGCGAACAAAAAAACCTCCGCTCCGTTGCGGAGCGCGGAGTTTTTGGTAACTCCACATTCTACGCAGAATGCGGAGGTGCCAAAAATCCACAAACTCCGCTAGCGGAGCGGATTTTTCCGCCCAGGGTTAAACACGATGTGCAAGGTCGATAAACAATGCACCTTGTTATTCTGTTGTGGTGAGTCCCTAGCACCTAGACAAACCATGCTAACACAGCTGCACTGCTGGAAACTCGTGCTTTAATATTACGGGGATGCATGTTGTTCAAACACACACTTGGAGAGGGACCTTTCCAGGGTGAAGAGCTATGCTGTTCCTATGATGTAAAACTTCCATCTGGCACTAAAGTATGGGGTCTGCTGACAAAGCCCAGAGATCTTCCTTTATATAATAAACTTCACCTTACCAAGGGGAGGGTGGTTAGGCCTTATAGTCCCTTTTCCACTGTCTGTATATGATGACATCCCCCTTTATATTCTATGGAATTGTAACAATGCTTACTGTATTAAGTTTATGCATTTCGCTGCTGGTAGTGGCTCGTATACTGCATTATAGAGCACGATAGTTAAAATAAACATTTTGAACTATAACCGTGACTCTGACAATTCGAGTACGAGTAAGTGAGCGAAAGGGTTTGACTTGCTACCGCGATTCCTGAGAGAGTCGGGAGTGTTGTGTTCTGGGTTGTCTAATCATTTGTAGGTTCGTGATTATGTAGGAGAACGAATGAGACACTATAGCTAGTCGGTTTTGGGATTTTGGGTACTAAGGTGGTAGGAAGGTACAACCCCTATATACCGAGGTCCTGTTTTCCTGCACATAGTTCTGTGTATGTGCAGAATCCCCACAACATGGTACCCAACGTGGGGCCCCTAATGCTGGTGTTGCGCTCACTTTTTGTTGTAGAAGCGGATGCAGCTTACCGCTTCGAGGTGTTTTATTCTTGGGTCACCTTTCCGGCAGTCGATGAAACAGATAATGTATTTCACAAGTATACTGCCACCGCGGTACCGCGGGATTATCGACTTTATAGATCTCTTGAAGTTCCGTTAACGGCTTGGAAACACACTGTATGGTTTCATGGCGCCCTTCCTCACCTTATTACACCGGTCAGTTTAGGCCCCTTATCGACAGATGGGGCCACGTGGCCTGTTTTGGCTGGGTATACTCCGCACCCAAATTATCTCAATGCTACAGTCGCAGAGCTCCGCGTATTGAATACTTTGTTGATACGTGTACATAGAGCTGTTATACAGTTCATGTCGTGCAACTTCCAGGTGGGACCACCTGGCATTGCTGCACAACCACCTGCACCTGGTGGTGTGATCATCAGTCCCTTAATGATTAATTCTGTGACGGGCAAGCGTCTGCAAAATCAGGATGAACTTCCTTATTGGCTTGCTGAGAAGTTTGGACAACCCAAAGCTATTTTTCCAAATACCACGCCTGTGGAGAAACATAGGATATTAACCATGAGTCTGCCTAAGGGCCTGGTTCCCGAATTGGCTGATTGTAACACTTGGGGTAGATTGTTTGCAGCAGTGTATTCGATGTGTTTCGGCACCCCCATATTGACATTTCTCCCTTCCGTGATTAAACCTGTTCAGGATGAACATGGGGCCGAGGCGGCCCTGGAGTTCGGAATGAGACTGGTGGGAGTGTTCGATACTGTTTGCGATATGGTCCTTGCTAATGTTAAGGGTGATGCTGTAAGCTTACAAGTGGCACAACGCGTGGAGGCTGTTGCTGACGCAGACAAACAACACAAATTGCCAAAGATTATTGCTAAAGCTTATAAAACCAAAGGGCACAATAGTCTGGGAATTAAGCCTTTTACTCAAACGCAAGCTCAAGCTCAAACTCAACAAAAAGCCCAGACTGATGAAGATGGGCGCCTGTTCTTTCCTAAAAAGAACTGGAGAAATAAAAAACAGGGGCAGCAACAACAGAAGCAGGGTTCGCGTGCTGGTTCACCGACACCCGAGTCTTCTGAGCATACTTATGCCTTTTGCGACCACGCGAAAATTAAGACTCCTGATAGATTTCAGGTCCCTGATCAGCGCTCTCCTCGTTCTTTACAGGACACATCGGACTATCAAGTCGGTGGTGGGGCACTCCAGGATCGAGGCAAAGGTCCGACCACACAACAGGGACGGGATCAACCTCGACAGTTTGACGTTAAAGCCAAATAAGAGGATCTGCCTCGTTTTAGACCCCCGTATCAGAAGAAAAAAGTTGCCGCTTTAACAGCAAAGTATGCCTCAGAGGGTGAGAACAAGGCTTCTAGATTGAACATGGGCAGTGACTCTGCTCGACAGCGCAGCGGAGGTTACCATAGTGCGGGAGGCACTGCGTCCCTGTCTGGAGGCGAGAGCAACTGATACATTTATTACAGTAGAAACAGCAGATACACGAGTTGCCCCCCGGATAGACTCTATGAAATTGTCTTCCAGATTGAAGGTGATATACAGAGTACAATCACAGCGTTTTTTTGGGAAAATCTCACCTTTTCATACAACATTTTGTTGGTAGTGGCAGATTGGCCTCCACCATTTGTGCTAGCCGCTCCTAGAGGGGAGGACGTGATACTTCTGAGTTTTTCACGTTACGTCCCTGAGGAACATGCAAAGGCTTACGAGTCTGAGTGGGCTTTGGCCCTCGCCCCGGTGGTGTACCGTAATCAGGTGGGCTGGGATAGAGATTCATCGGCACATGAGATACCATTACGGTCTATGCCACAGCCAAACCGCAATATCTAATCAGACGAGAGGCTAAAGCTCCCGTTTGTGACATTATAACTCAGTTGGAGTATCAAGGAGTGATTGAATCCTGCGTATCACTGATGAATAATCCTCTTTTTCCAGTATCAAAACCTGACGGTTCATATCGCATTGTATAAGATTATCAAAATTTGAATAGTCATTGTCGTACATTTGCGGTACAGAACACACATAGCTCTGCGCTAGTGAACAGCCTTATTCGTAAGAAATACAAAACTACACTGGATATTTCCAATGGTTTCTATAGTCACAGCTTGGCTCCTGAGAGCCGTGACTTGACAGCATTTACCGCCTTTGGAAATCAGAAAAAATGTACGCGTTTTCCTATGGGGTATAAGAATAGCCCTGGGGCTTTCGGTGCACGTGTTGTGTCTTTGTTAGACGGCAAAGACCTTGATGCGTTCTCGTACGTTGATGATATTTATCTGACGGACGATGAACTGATGCCGGATCTTGTCCGAGTCGACCGAATTATTCTGTTGTTTGCCGACTATGGATACAAATTCAATTTTGCAAAATCACACATCGCTGGTTTTGCGGTGCTCTTTTTGGGCTACGAGCTCAATAATGAAGGTAGGGGCTTGGTCCCCCACTTTCTGGAGAAGTGTGCACAATTGCAACCTCTATCTACACTGAAGAAACTTCAGTCTTTGCTGGGATTTTTGAATTTCAGGAGGACTTACATCCCCGATTATGCCCAGCGTATCAAACTGCTCTATGTGTTGATACAACCGATGTATTCTTCTGCCAGCTGGCTTCCGGAACATACCTCTATTCTGCAATCTTTGCAGTCAGATCTGCTTGCGACTAACTTCTTGTTGACGCGTGATAATACCACAAACCTGGTGATATGTGTACTACATTGGACGGTGGGTTTCACTTACTTGACGTTCAATAAGGGAGACACAGTACCTTGCATACAATTCACATTTGTACACTGCGGCTGAAATGCGATTTTCGAATGTCGAGAAAGTTTTGACGGTGGTCCAAATGGCAATTCTGAAAGAACGCTCGCTGGCGCAGGGAAAACGCATTCTTATGGTCATGCCTCTCCCTGCTTTAGAAGCAGTGACTAAGGCAAGTGTACCCAACTCTAAGGCACTACATCCCCATTGGATACCATGGGCTACTTCTTTGACATCGGCTAATGTGACGTTTATCTTTGATCCTGCTCTTCAGACACAGGAGCTTTTAAAGTATGAACATGTTCATCCTCCTCCGCTGTTTTTGCTTCCTTTGGATGAGTACAAATGTATCATTTATACCAATGGCTCGGCTCAACCGGCCATCGGTTTCAAACACGCTTATTCAGCGGCTTGTGCTATTGTGGCTGGTACAATTGTAAGTGGAGAATTTAAGTCTTCCATAGTGCATATGCAGGCACTTGGGGACTGTACAGCGCAATTGGCGGAGCTGCGTGCTCTTGTTCTACCTCTCAAGTTTGCTGATCCTATTGTGAATACTCTTATTGTATGCGATTCTTACTACTGTGTTCAGTCTTTTAATGACAACTTATTCTTTTGGTCTCAGAATGACTATCGAGACTCTAAAGGCAGTGCAATAAAGCATAAAATGCTTTGGGTTCAAGTGGCGGAACTTAAACAACGTCTGCCACTCACACAGGTTATACATACTCCTGGCCATCAGCGTGTGGGAGCACATGCTGTTGGTAATTCCTTGGCTGACGAGGCAGCCAAATCTGCAGTAGCCACGTGTTCCGTTGCAGCAGTTACAAGGTCCATGACTAAGGTAGATAATGACATTTTGGCAGCTATAGCTGCTACGAAGGATGGAACTGCTTATCCGCAGGGCTTCCCTTCAAAGTATTCTTATCATTTATCTCCCGAACAAGTTCCTTATGCTAAGATACCTTCTGTTGGGGATTGGCTGATTCCTAACATGGACCGCAGGCTTGCTTTGATCATAGCCGCACACGAAGGCATGGCTTCTGCACATGCCGGGGTGTCTGCGACACTCTATTTTACAGCAACGTTACTGGTGGCATGGTTTCTATAAACAGACCCATAATTATGTACTTTCGTGTGATATTTGCCAGCAGATCAAACCATCTACGGTCTCACGCCCACCACAAACACAACTATGTATTTCCAATCAGCCGTTTGGCTGTGTATATCTTGATCACTGTGGTCCATTCTCTTCTGATGCTGCATATAAATACATTTTTGTTGCAGTTGATTCGTGCACTAGATTCCTTTGGGTTTGGCCACAATGCAGTGCTGACGATCGAAATGTCATTAGAGATTTGCGTGTCTTTGTCGGGATATTTGCCTGTGGAACCTCCCATTCAGACCAAGGTCCAGCGTTCACCTCTAATGCGTACAAGGACGCGATGAAGTCAATGCGATGGGGGTGCTGGTGCAGTTTTCGTCTCCATACAGACCTGAGGGCAATTCTATAGTGGAGCGAATGAACCGTGACTTAAAGCAATCTTTGACAGTTAGAGTCTTAGGTACTAGCAGGAACTGGCTGGCCCATTGGTATGGAGTTCAACGTGCACTAAATAATCTCCCTAGAAGATCTCTGGGTGGGCGGACCCCATACGAAATGCTCTTTGGCATTAAAATATTTGTGCCAGACCTTGATGGTCTAGACGTTGTGGCTGCTGCCGCAACCTTTGACGTAGATAATCATTCTACTATGTTACAGGATCTACAAAAGACCTGTGACAGCTGTGCAACTGAACATTTACCCTCTTCCAATGATGCAGCACTGCTGATTCCGGTTACCGGCTGGCTTCCTAAGATTGGAGATCTGGTACGAGAAAAACTGGAGAACAAAAAAGAATTTGGTCCCTCTTATCGTACACCGGTTCCAGTACTTGGATTGAAGGGTACTCGTACAGTCATTTTACCACCTTTACCTGGTTGCAAAGACAACAGATACATCTCAGTGGACAATGTCAAGCTACACCGTCTGGCTGATTCTGAATAGTGTAACACCTGAAGTTTCGTGCAACGCTATCTCTTTGAATCCGGTGATTTCATCCTCTTCGACTAATCCCCGTATCGCTGAGGGTGAGATGGAAGCTACTGTTGACCTTTTGCCTGTTCTGCCTCCATCCTCTTCCAACGCAGAAGTCGAATATACATACCCTGTGGATGAGTCCCACAGTGAAGTGCCGAACAGTCCTCAACAACATCAAGCTGCTGCTGCCCTACCACCTTTAATGAATATGGGTGCAAGTGGTTATTTTGGGGACTGTGCGAGCTTCTCTTATGACTCATCCTCCTCGTCTACCACTTTGGCACTTCCACCGACAAAATTAAGTATTTTCATCTCTTGGTTCAAAAAGACTTACCTGGTCCCCCCATGAACCTACATCTGGTTGGTACTTACCCTGATTTTCCTCTTCATGTCGATTGGATTTGTGACAATATTTTTCTTACTCATTAATGGTCATTATTTGCCAGAACGCTCTGCTGTGAACTTGGTCAATGGAATTCTGCCCCCCTCATACATCGTCCCATATCATAAAACGCGATCAAACTCTTGTGAACAATTCAGCTTTCCTGGTTGCAGATGCATCGTTTGGGATAAAGTAGCTTTCGAAATTCACGGCCCGACGGAAGTCCTCAAGATACCATACGTGTTTCGCTTCTCATTAGGAGATGTGGTAACACAGGACATACATTCCGATGATTGGGATGTACAGGCAGTTCATTCATTGTTTTCTGATTTAAAGTATTATGCTGCTTTTGATGCTGAAGATTTATATTTAAATTCTGCCAATTGTGCTGATTTATTCTGTTATCAACACTATGGGCATCATTTCTTACACAAAACAAACATGTTAAGACCAGTTTTTAATTACACTCAATGGGAACATTGTCCGATTAAAGCAAAACCAAAGGGGATGATGGACGGAGTGTTGAACATTGCAAGCACTCACCCCCAGTCAACTGATCTGGGTTTAATCCATCATCATTCTTTAGCTCACTCCACCACCCCAGTTCAGACATGGCCATATGCAAATCAGTCTGACCCTGTGCCTCATGGGAACAGTCCAGCACGAACTGCCAAGCCATGTCTTCCCTGGACCGGAAACAAGCATCCTGGGACCGGTTTCTGGCTAATCAGCCGTCATCAGCCAGGCTAGCTTGAATCCAGTGGCAAAGTGAGCAAGGGACCCACGTCTGGGCATACCCTGCCAACTTAGGGCGAACAAAGCAAAACCAAAGGGGATGATGGACGGAGTGTTGAACATTGCAAGCACTCACCCCCAGTCAACTGATCTGGGTTTAATCCATCATCATTCTTTAGCTCACTCCACCACCCCAGTTCAGACATGGCCATATGCAAATCAGTCTGACCCTGTGCCTCATGGGAACAGTCCAGCACGAACTGCCAAGCCATGTCTTCCCTGGACCGGAAACAAGCATCCTGGGACCGGTTTCTGGCTAATCAGCCGTCATCAGCCAGGCTAGCTTGAATCCAGTGGCAAAGTGAGCAAGGGACCCACGTCTGGGCATACCCTGCCAACTTAGGGCGAACAAAGCAAAACCAAAGGGGATGATGGACGGAGGGTTGAACATTGTCCGATTCCCATACAGGGGAGTTCTAAAACCCTTAGGGATAAGTTCACCTATTTCACAGATTATAACACGTCCAGTCCGGAATCCTATTTCTTTAAATTGCAGTTGTCATCTCAGCCCAAATTTATTCTAACCCACACTAAATTAATCTATTCCAATTCCTTTAGAACTGAATTGGCCAAACAGGGTTATGATCACTGGAGAGATACCATTGATTTGAAATCAGTTTGGGGCACTAAGGCTTGGCAGGTTCAGGGAACTGAAGCTTTGCATCGTGCCTGCCTAATCCCGACTCAAATATTATTTTTAAATTATACAGTGCACCAAACTACTTGCTTTGGCAACTGCCAAAAATGTTAATATCCCATCCATTTAGTCTTTAGCAGAATATGACAATTGCCGTGCACAAACTAATTATACTATCGATGTAGTACAAGCCCGGTTCCGAAATGCCAATTTCAATGTCTCTGATGTTGACCCATCCGGATGGTTGGTGTGGCAAACAGATTCAAATGCATGCCAACTGCGTTTTTATAATGTAACGCCTGGTTTCACACAGACTAGACCGGATCCTCGTTTTCCACAATCACATTCGGTCACCACATACTTGGTGGGTAAATTGTGCCAACAATGGTTTGAACACTCCACTTTGTCGTCAGTGAAACAACACCTGTCACTCTTGTCGAGCGACTTCAATTTGGATAATTTTATCCAAGGTCCTAGGATTCCTAGATCTAAGAGGTTTATCTAAGCAGCTTACAATGAAGTATGGAAACTTTCGCAGGTTGAGGCAGCGCTTCGTCTGCACCAAATTGACAAAGCAATTTTCGAAAAAGTCCTTGCAGTGGTCGATAATAGTATCAATACACTGTCTTCACGCATATATACCTTGGATAATATTGTTTTCTCTGTTATTGATGTTGTTCCGAATGATGTATCTGTGTTATATCATGGTCAATATCAATTACGATCAGTGATGCAGTTTGCATGGACGTTACAGACTCTCAAAATGGGAAAAGTCCCTTGGGATTATTTGAATGTTTCTGCTTTGTTTTTACCATTTAATCTAACTGATAAACAGAGATTTATGTCCATGAAAGATGCTACATACATGCTATTACACATTGAACAATGAGAACACTTGCCATTTTCTGTGGCAGAGTTAGATTCAGCTGCATGGTTAATTCATGGGGTTATCTCTCTCCCATTTTCGCTGTTTCAATTTAAATCATGTATGAAACATTTCCCAATAGGCCGCTTTGAACCCCTGAGTAGTGCATTTCTCCATGAATTATGGTCCCTACCTTTCACTTACAGATGTCAACGGGAGGATAAGGAAGTTTTCCTAACAGGGGAGGACTGCGATTCCACAGTAGGACATTCCCTAGTTTGACAACATGTAAAATTGCTCGGCGCTTGTAATGTATCAGCGCCTAATCTAGCTTTGTTTTTTGAAAGGAACTCCCGTCCCAGCAATAATTCCCGCTTTAACCTTTCTTACTAACGGCAGTTTTCTTATTTTGAACAACCACGACTGCTGTGGTTTACGGGCAAGAACCCCGTATATAGTAACAGTTTCACAACGGGTTACTTGTTGTAGCAATGTGCTATTTCCGCCCCCGCATGGGAATGTAGATAGTTCCCTTTGGCCTTCCATTCCGACTTTGAAAACAGATTTCAACAAATTAAGCAGACTTAAAGTGCTAATGTTTCAACAAGAAGTAGCTCTCACTTCGGCCCGAGAGACCTTCGAATTGCAGGTGGCTAGAACATCTAGCGAGATTCAGTCACTTCTGAACATGAACCTACATCAAATGTTTAATGCGTCTGACAGCTAATTTTTTTTAACTTGTGGGATCCGGCCTTGTGACTTCTTTTCAGACGATATTTGGAGTAATACCGGCTTTTATTCATTCTATTTTTTATAGCGTCTTCGGAGGGTTCCCTTTGTTACTGGCGCTAGCTGGTGGAATCCTGGTTCTTCTGCTCCTGCTACGCAATGGCTGCTCATCTTGTGGTAATGCACAGACCAGTCCAATTGCAACTGTACCGTGACCGAATGCAACAACTTTTTGGATGCTTGCCATTAGCAACGCTTAGCGTGAGTTATGGACTAACTTTTCGCTTTGCCTACTTCACTTGTGTGCAACCTGTGTTCTACTGTCAGCGGTGCCCCTTCTATTGGGCTTTGGAATTATGCCTCTCCAATACGTCATGTTCAGACCCGGATTATGACCAGTTAATGGGTCCCTTAGTGGCCCATGAGCAGGCCTGTTCTGGGAATGGTCGTATGGCGCGTGCCGCTGCACTTGGAGTCTTGGCTGAGTGGGATATCTGTGAGACTGCGCAGAACCTCTTGCGACGGAGTATCATGGAATATCACGCAAGTTGCCCGGAAATGCTCTTGGAAGCATCGGATTACGAGGAACACATTTGTTCATTCGGCCTACTTGATTGGATGGCATCCCTTTTTTCTGCTAACGATATGGATGACCTTTTGGAACGAATTGCATTCTTAGGGTCATGTACTTTGATAGATTTGCCACCTCCTTCTTAATCCCGTTTGTCATGAAACGACAACATTTTAAACAAACATACAATTTTATTTTATTTTTTTTAATTTTTCCAATTTGGTTTTTGCAAGCGCTTCTGAACTCTGCTTAACTTTGAACTCTGTTTTGGTCTTTTGTCTATGTACTACGACCTTACCAAGGGTAGGGGGTTATATGGCCATTAGGGTCATTGTCCACATTGCTAAGTTAGCCTGAGCTCTGCAGCCATGATGCTGCTTTTGCGCACGTTACTACATGACTTTATTTTGTAAGACTCTGTTTATGCCTTTCACATGAGAACTGTCTGCTTTTCACTTTCTCTGCTAGTTCCTGGAGTTTAGTTTGAACACGATGTGCAAGGTCGATAAAAAATGCCCCTTGTTATTCTGTTCTGGTCAGTTCCTAGCACCTAGACAAAACATGCTAGCTAACACAGCTGCACTGCTGGAAACCGTACTTTAATATTATGGGGATGCATGTTGTTCAAACACACACTTGGAGAGGGACCTTTCCAGGGAGAAGAGCTATGCTGTTCCTATGATGTAAAACTTCCATCTAGGCACTAAGGTATGGGGTCTGCTGACAAAGCCCAGAGATCTTCCTTTATTAATAAACTTCACCTTGCCAAGGGAAGGGTGGTTAGGCCTTATCGTCCCTTTTCCACTGTCTATATATGATGACATCCCCCTTCGTACTCTATGGAATTGTAACAATGCTAACTGCATTAGGTGTATGCATTTCGCTGCTGGTAGTGGCTCGTATACTGCATTATAGAGCACAATAGTTAAAATAAACATTTTGAACTATAACAGTGACTCTGACAATTCTTATTGTGGACAAGTAGAGTGAGTGAGCGAAAGGGTATGTCTTGCCACCGCGATTCCTGGGAGAGTCCGGAGAGTTGCGTTCTGGGTTGTCTAATCATTTGTAGCTTTGTGATTATGTAGGAGAACGAATGAGACACTATAGCTAGTCGGTTTTTGGATTTTGGGTACTACGGTGGTAGGAAGGTACAACCCCTTTGCATAAAGGTCCTGTTTTCCTGCGCATAGTTCTGTGTATGTGCAGAATCCCCGCAACAGTAGATACTGGTCAGCCTAACTGTAAGGATTATGATAGTGGCCCGATTGGCCTAGTGATTTATGTAATCCCTGTGAAGTCATGACAAGTGCCTAGTGGCACAGTGATATATGTGATTCTGTTCTAATGTGTTTTTATGGATAATACGAAGGCCATTTTTATATAACCTTGTGTGAAGTTTCTTTTGTGGTGTGCCTAGTGTGTCGCTGCTGTGTGAGTGTGTTGCGCAAACGCTTTACACATTGCCTCTGCGATAAGCCTGACTTCTCTGCCAAGCTACCAAGGGGGTGAGCAGGGGTTATCTTCAGCGTGTAACTCCCTTGCCGTGACTAGAGTGGTGGGTTCTGCCTGGCTTAGGTGTATACCCTAGCCAGGTAGAACCCACCAGAAACCCCATTTCTAATGTGTGCATATATACATTGTTTTCAGCACCATGGTAGAACTCTACCTACTATTTACGCTTTTGGTGCTTGTAATCACGTTTATCTGCTTCTGTCTCCTAATCATTATTGAAAACATTGCACTGTGTATTTTCTGTATATTCCTCTCAAAATAAGTGAGCACGAGTGACTGAGCGAAAGGTTCTGTACTGTTTCAACGATCCCTGAGGGGACAGGGTTGTCATGTTCAGTGGTTACCAGAAACTATTTGCTCCATGATAGGTTAGGGGGACTTAAGGTGGCACAGTGAGCTAGCTGGTCTATAGGCCAACATATCTTGCGGGGGTGTCCAGAATCAGTCTAGACACCAAGACCTTAGTTTACGTTGTCCAACAATGCGCAGGTCCTACAGATTGGTAGGACCTACACAACAATATATGTTAGAGGGCCACTCCCAGAAATTGCAGCTCTGGTTGTGCCACTCTGGGATTTGGCAGAGCAGTTTTTAAACTGTCAGCCTGACTTTATCATATAAAGCAATGGCAAAGTCAAATTCTCCCTTTGTAATATGTGTAAATCCCCCCTGAGGCAGGCCTGCAAAGCCCAAGGCAGGGTTTAGCATATTTCTAGGCTTTCCTGTTTTCAGTTTCTATTTTTGGTAAATTCTGGTGGGGGTTTTTTCAGTGTTTTCAAGTGATTTCCATACCTTAAAAAACAGTGGTTATCAGTGGTTACACATTTTCGCGCCATTAGAAACAACAGAAACAGTGTTTTTCCGGTGTTTATGGAACGTTTTGCTTTTATTATTGCTTGCTTTCTGCACTGATAGTCAATGGTATATAGACAGTGTATGTACAGTGTATATGAGATCCAAATACATTTTTGCAAATCAAACTTATTGTAGTACACCATACAATACTTCTTCAGTGAGTCTTTGGTCAAGTGCGCTCACTTTTTCCTTCCCATGTAAACTTTTTTTCTGTGAAAAGGCCCTCTTAACATTGGCACTTGAGATGAGCAACGCTAAAACAGCCAGTACATAATTTGCTAACTCTGGCCACTGACATAGCTTTCGATGCCAATAGTAGTGCACTTAAAGATTGCGATTCTCTTGGCAGGTTCAGGAACTTTTGTGTTGAACTGGGCGCTTATGCCCACAGAGTTATTGAAGCGGTCAAAAATGAAGCAACACTTTTGAAACTACGGAGAAAATTCCCCTTTACAGAAGGGATCTAGAACTTGTGCAGAGTACCACAGTGAGGTTTCATTGACTTCAAATGCCATGGTTGGTGAAGGGACACTTCTATGCATCATTGCAAGCCATTTCTCATACATTGTAAAATGAAAGTTCCTGAATTGCTTGTCAACATTGCTTTGCTTACCAAGTGGCAAGCCCTCTAACATGGAACATGTTGCAGTGCCAAAGTCACTAATGGTGTCGCCCAGCCTACTCTCAAGGAGATGTTTCACATCTACACCAATTATGCTGAACACTTGGCAGACAAGGGTGTTTTCAGACTCCAGTTGTTTTATTATGTCCACTACAGCAGTTATGTTTTCCTGCAAAAATCTATCAATATGCGACCATAGATCCTCACATTTCTTGCCTTTGGCATCATCAATTCTGTAAACGGTTGCCACATGGATAATATAGCATTCACAGCCTCTTGGACTGAGAACCATAAGCTAAGTGACACAGTTGGGATGACTCTTTCTTTGATGCCACACAAAGCACAAAATGAGAAATATTTGCATTTTAGTTCCCGCGCATAACAAAACAGTGCACCAGAATGGACTAAAAAGTCAATAGCATTCTTCATTAACTCTGAAGATTGTAAAGATGCTTTCAGCATATCATCTAACAAGTGGCAAGGATCTCTTATAGGGAAGCAGTTCAGCTCAGGTATCGATTTTGACAGGTCATAACACAACTTTTTCATATACGTAGTTGAATCACTGCAATACAAACAATATCACTCCAATATTTGTTGAACTTGGAAATAACCTTTTTGCAGCAGCATTCCAAGTGACATTGCGTTCCATATTTTCCAAACGTCTGGTGTCATGTTTTTATCACTATCCCAGATGCTTGGTGATATCACTCTTTTCACATATACTTGTCACTATACCTTGCATTGAATGTTTAAAGCCTGAGGTGTTGGCAATTCACCTACTATTAATACTGACTCACAAGAAACTGAGGGCTGATGTATAAAGGGTTTTTACCCATTCTCTGTAGGTAAATGTGATGGCACATATTGGGAAAGATTCTCATGAAACCAGTCATTTTACCTATCAGTGAAAGAATCAAAGACAGCCAAAATGTCAAATATGATTTTGATATTTCCTGATTTTCTACAGTTTATAAAATCATTAAATGAGACCTAAAACATGCTTCTAAACCCTGCATCTTTGGACCAAAGACCACAAAACTGAAAAAAGCAAAATCAAGAAGAAATAATATTTTAGTGACATCCCTAAACAAACCTCAAGCAGTATAATGTTAGCCCAGTCTTTATTGCTGCTAGCTTGTATTAAAAAGTTACATTGTATTGGCCCCTTCAGGAAGAAAAAAAATTACTCTTTCACTCTCCTTTTCCTTTCTTTGAATGGTATTTAGTTTGTGGTTCAGCAGGTGTTTTTTCAGTGTTTATATGTTTACACTGGTGAGGGCTATTTCCCTTTCGGTGGGGTTTTATCAGTTATTATAGGTTTAAACCTAAAACCGGACAGCCTACATATTTCATAGGCAGAGCATTTACATGTTCAGGCAGTTGAAACGCAAAACTGTGGAAAGAATTGGTCACAGCATTGGTGAGTACAGAGTACACAGTTGCACACTGATGTCTCAGCTGTGCTAACTCTGGAATGGTGAGGCCGAAGTTGATACTCCAAGGTATCAAACAACATGTTATATTAAGCTCAACTTGATTATCGAGTCGAAATTAATATAACATGCGCCATATGTAATTTTTAGAAACTTACCACTTTGTTGCCATTAACTCTCCTGTGCTCCTGTTCCAGGTTTGTTCCTGAGACAGTCTTCTGCCCTACTGGGGAGACTTGCCAATAACTCAACAGGAAACAATAGAAGCCTGCACAGGAGAGAGTTGTTACCTGTTTCTGGCAGGAAGCCACACGGGTGTTGGCCGAAAAGATGAGGTCTAAAGGTGAAGCTGCCTTCGAAGAGCAAATAGGGAACACTTGCAAGAGGGACTGGCTTATTTTTTAATTATAATGATATTTATTAAGCACGCAAATGCCGGAGGGAGTCGGTGCTAGCATATGCAAGAGTCACAGCAGAGTGAGACTAATAAGGGAGAGTGAAAAACCAAGATTTATGTTGTTTCCTGAAGGAGGACAGATTGGACAGATATTTTAGATGCAAAGGGAATTTGTTCCAGAGCTTGCACGTAGACGAAAAGAAGCTTCTGCCCCCCCCCTTGAGACTTTATTACATTTAGGGAGTATCACTGATTTAGATGTGGCAGATAGAAGAGGGGTGTACAATTGGAATTTCTTCCTTAGGTACTCTGGACAGGTACTGTGCAAGGATCTACGATCTATACAGAGTGCCTTAAAGGCTACTCGCTTCTTAACTGGAAGCTAGTGGAGCTCCCTCAGTGTGTGAGATACAGATTTAAATTTGGGTCTACTCTTAAGCAGACGGGCAGCTGCATTCTGTATTATTTGATGTTTGTTAATGGAATGTTGATGAATGCCCAGATAAAGGGCATTACAGTAATTTAACCTGGAAAGAACCAGCGCAGTAATTACTGTTTTCTGAAGGCCAAAGGAGATACAAGGGAGGATTTTTATCAGGGATCTTAAAAGGAGGAAATAAGAAGATGAGAGCGTATTAATCTGATCTGCAAAAGTAAACTTTGCGTCGAAGTTCACTCCCAAATGGGAGACGTCCATTACAACGCAGGCATTACATTGTAATGCCTTTACAACGCATCCATTACAACTCAGACACTATTACATCGCATGCCATTACAACGCACATACCATTACAACGCATGACATTACAACACATGCTATTACAATGCATGCCATCACAACGCATTGGTAAGTATAGTATGGTATTTGTTAGGTTGTGGTAGTTTATTTTAATACTCAGGTAAAAGGGAGATTTTTTATTTTATATAAATATAAAATTCTATAAAAAGTGGATGAATTATTTTATTTTAATACTCAGGTATTACATTTATTACTAGTGTATATATTTATAAAAAATATGAAATTATTTATTTTGTAAAATTAATATTAAAAGGGAGATTTATATTAAGCCTGGGCGGTAAAATACGCTCCGCTCGCGGAGTTTGCGGATTTTTGGCAACTCTGCGTTCCGCGTAGAACGCAGAGTTACCGAAAACTCCGCGATCCACAGCGGAGCGGAGTTTTTCCCTTGCGCCACGAGATTTTGGTAGCCGGCCGCGCAATCCCGCGATAGTGTGCGATCGCGAACATGTCATTCGGACGCGCCATCGGACAACCGGCGGACGTTCGGTGAAGCTCACGATGCCCAACACGCAAAATTTGCAATCTGGAGAAGAATATCTCTCGAGCAGCATAAAACCTTCTCGAAAATGATGATTTGGATGAAAAAAACTCCTCAGATTGACATTTGGCTGTACTTTTTTGTGCAAGGAGTCCTTTTTCTTTTTTTACTTTTTTTTTGGAGAGGAAGGAAGTGCCCCAGAGTCTCCAACTTCCTGTTCCTGTCCAGCAGGCTCCTCCCAGTGCTTTGTCCATGTCCTGTTCATTTTCATTTGGATTTGGAGCTGGAAGGATCACCCTTTGTGTCTGCTGCATCATATATCATTGGATTTGAGGACTTTTGGATTTGAGGACTTTTGGATTTGAGATTTTACAAGTAAGTTGGTGTTGTTTGTTTGATTGGGGCATTGCAGTTGTTGCAACTACAATTTTTGTACTTTTCATCATTTAAAAAAAAAAAAATATTGTGGGTAGCCAGTAGGCCCAGAGCTAGTCATGGGTGCATGAAACACCTGTTTCTGTGGTGTCTGTTGAATTTAAACATCATTTAGGGCATGGATGGCATTGGATTGAATTGCAAAATGTGTATTTTTTGGGGTATTTCACTTTTTGGTGTGTGTTAAATAAATGCCTTTGTTGTGTGTGTGTGTGTGTGTGTGTGTGGTGTGGTTGTTGTGTAACTTGCACACCTTGTTTAGCCCTGTGGATTTTCGTTTTTGCATTTTATTGCATTAAAGCTGTGTTGTTTAGCATGCCTCCTTTGCCTGGCCATTATAGGCCTGTTTCAGTTCATTGTTTTCCAGGCCTCCTGCTTGTTGTGACTGTGAGTGACCATGTGCCTGGTGGCCATTTTGTGGTGGTAGTGTAGAAGTGTTCTGCTTTTGCCATATAGGCCTGCATGTGTTTCCTTTGTTCCTTTTGGCCTAGGCTTCTTGTTGTTGTGGGCCTGGCCATGTGGCTGGCGGCCATTTTGAAGCCAGGCAGTGTGCTTTGCCATAGGCCTGCATTGTCTGTCTTCCCTTTCTTGTTGTTGTGGGCCTGGCCATGTGGCTGGTGGCCATTTTAAAGCCAGGCAGTGTGCTTTTGCCATAGGCCTGCAAGCTTGTGGCCTAGTCTGCAAATAGGCCTTTCATCCAGTAGGCCCAGAGCTAGTCATGGGTGGATGAAATTAAACAACTGTTTCTGTGGTGTCTGTTGAATTTAAACATCATTTAGGGCATGGATGGCATTGGATTGAATTGCAAAATGTGTATTTTTTGGGGTATTTCACTTTTTTGGTGTGTGTTAAATAAATGCCTTTGTTGGATGTGTGTGTGTGGTGTGGTTGTTGTGTAACTTGCACACCTTGTTTAGCCCTGTGAATTTTCGTTTTTGCATTAAAGCTGTGTTGTTTAGCATGCCTCCTTTGTCTGGCCATATAGGCCTGCTTGAGTTCATTGTTTTCCAGGCCTCCTGCTTGTTGTGACTGTGAGTGACCATGTGTCTGGTGGCCATTTTGTGGTGGTAGTGTAGTAGTGTGCTGCTTTTGCCATATAGGCCTGCATGTCTTTCCTTTGTTCCTTTTGGCCTAGGCTTCTTGTTGTTGTGGGCCTGGCCATGTGGCTGGTGGCCATTTTGAAGCCAGGCAGTGTGCTTTTGCCATAGGCCTGCATTGTCTGTCTTCCCTTTCTTGTTGTTGTGGGCCTGGCCATGTGGCTGGTGGCCATTTTGAAGCCAGGCAGTGTGCTTTTGCCATAGGCCTGCAAGCTTGTGGCCTAGTCTGCCAATAGGCCTTTCATCCAGTAGGCCCAGAGCTAGTCATGGGTGCATGAACTGAAACAACTGTTTCTGTGGTGTCTGTTGAATTTAAACATCATTTAGGGCATGGATGGCATTGGATTGAATTGCAAAATGTGTATTTTTTGGAGTATTTCACTTTTTTGGTGTGTGTTAAATAAATGCCTTTGTTGGATGTGTGTGTGTGGTGTGGTTGTTGTGCAACTTGCACACCTTGTTTTGCCCTGTGGATTTTCGTTTTTCCATTAAAGCTGTGTTGTTTAGCATGCCTCCTTTGTCTGGCCATATAGGCCTGCTTGAGTTCATTGTTTTCCAGGCCTCCTGCTTGTTGTGACTGTGAGTGACCATGTGGCTGGTGGCCATTTTGTGGTGGTAGTGTAATAGTGTGCTGCTTTTGCCATATAGGCCTGCATGTCTTTCCTTTGTTCCTTTTGGCCTAGGCTTCTTGCTGTTGTGGGCCTGGCCATGTGGCTGGCGGCCATTTTGAAGCCAGGCAGTGTGCTTTTGCCATAGGCCTGCATTGTCTGTCTTCCCTTTCTTGTTGTTGTGGGCCTGGCCATGTGGCTGGTGGCCATTTTGAAGCCAGGCAGTGTGCTTTTGCCGTAGGCCTGCATTGTCTGTCTTCCCTTTCTTGTTGTTGTGGGCCTGGCCATGTGGCTGGTGGCCATTTTGAAGCCAGGCAGTGTGCTTTTGCCATAGGCCTGCAAGCTTGTGGCCTAGTCTGCCAATAGGCCTTTCATCCAGTAGGCCCAGAGCTAGTCATGGGTGCATGAAATGAAACAACTGTTTCTGTGGTGTCTGTTGACTTTAAACATCATTTAGGGCATGGATGGCATTGGATTGAATTGCAAAATGTGTATTTTTTGGGGTATTTCACTTTTTTGGTGTGTGTTAAATAAATGCCTTTGTTGGATGTGTGTGTGTGGTGTGGTTGTTGTGTAACTTGCACACATTGTTTAGCCCTGTGGATTTTCGTTTTTGCATTAAAGCTGTGTTGTTTAGCATGCCTCCTTTGTCTGGCCATATAGCCCTGCTTGAGTTCATTGTTTTCCAGGCCTCCTGCTTGTTGTGACTGTGAGTGACCATGTGGCTGGTGGCCATTTTGTGGTGGTAGTTTAGTAGTGTGCTGCTTTTGCCATATAGGCCTGCATGTCTTTCCTTTGTTCCTCTAGGCTTACTACTTCCATCCCCTTTGCCAGCTGCAGCTCCCTGAATGACGCGATGAGCAAATTAATGCCAAACAGGTTCCACTTCCATTACATTTGTATTTTTGTTTTTGTTCTTCTTCTTTCCTATCCTTCCTGAGTGTACATAGTATACCATGAAAGCCCTTGTTGTCAAAGTCTCACAAATGGCTACACTGTTATGTTTTTTTTTATAACTTAAACTGAGTTAATAAAATGTGATAATATAACACTAACAAGTGTGACCACCACACACTAAGTTATATATTATATTTGTTTGTTTGTACTAGTAGTAATTGAACCACAACAACAAATGCAACATTTCACTGATGTTCTTCTCCTGGCTTCTTTGCTTTTAGGTGCACAAAAGACAGAGGAAGAGGTGTCATCATCACCCGTTGTACTGCCAGACAGAAGTCCTGCTGCGCACCATGTCACGTGTGACCACAGACATCTCTGCAACTTGTGCACATGCGTCCTGCTGACATCGGAAGGAAGAAGATGGCCCCAAAGAAAGGTACCAGGTCCTCCAGTACCAAAAAAGTTGTCAGTGAGAAGAAGGAACAGAAGAAGGAAGTGGCACTGCCACTTACCAAGACTGGTGTGCCGGCCAATATGTTTTTTAGGAAACCAAAAATTACGCCTGCATCAGCGGTGTCCAGGGACCAAGCTGGGAGCAGCACCTCCGCATCAGCGGGCCCACCCCACCAACCTAGGCCCAAGCCCATGAGTGTCGCAGAGGTAGCCAGTCTGCTTGCGCAAACGCCAACAAGCAGCGATGTTCAAATGTCATTATTGCAAAGTAGTACCCAATCAACGCAGGCGGAAACTCAGGAGATAAGTGGGCAACAACAGCCGGAACAACAGCCGCAACAACAGCCGCAACAACAGCTGCAACAACAGCCCACAATAGTAGTTGTTCCTCCCGAAGTAGGGGCAGTTCAGGAAATCAAGCTTCCTGCAGACGAAGAAGAGCAAGCCACTCTTTCAGAAGATCCATTGTCTTCCAGATCCCCAGCAAGGAAAAGGAGGGTTAGTTCATCAACTTCTTCTTCAAGCCCCCCTTCTGCTGATCTAGATACCACTTGGAAGCCACCAGCTCAGTCTGAGAGTGAGGCATGCCACAAGACAAGGCTAGGGAAAAGGAAGGTTCCAGAAAGCCTTAGAGTTATGGAGGTAGATGTAGAAGAGGGGGATGATGATGACGAGCCAGTCATCATGAACATCACTCCTGGCCCAGTGGAGATGGAGACCGACATTATTACCCTATCCCAAATTGCTGTGAGGGATGTGGCACGGATACCACCAAGACAGGTAACACCAACACCACCTCCAGCTTCCATATTTGCATTTGCAAAGGCCCGGCAGGGACCTACATCCAGCACAACCACCACCTCAGTAGGTAGTAGTGGTACTGCACAGAGTCAAATTCCAGGCACACCCTCCAGTTCATCCGGCATTGCAAGTGGCACCTCCAGCAGCGCAAGAAAGTACACCTCCCCAGTTTGGAACTTCTTTTCGGTTAGCAGTAAGGAGGAGAACGTTGCTATATGCTCAATTTGCGACATAGTGTTAGTCGGGGTAAGCTTGGTACAAACTATGGTACCGGAGGCCAAACAACCCATCTGAAAAAACACCACTTGATCCAGTGGGAGGAACACCTTAAAGGCCTAAGTAAAACTGCACCCATTGCTGTTGGTGTCGATGAAGAAGATATAATCGCGGTGGAAGGTGAACAAGAGGGAGACATTTTCTCTGGTACACAAAGTAGCCCTGTCCCCAGCAGTGTAGTGGTACCACCCACATCCTCAGCAACATCTCAGTGGCACCGTAGTAAGAGTCAGGCTGAGAGTGAGCCACCAAGCCAACAGAGTACTGCAATGAAAAAAAGTGCGTCGCTGAGCCTAACTGGATTCAAGAAGTCACCTGCATCAGCTGCACCACAAAAGAAAATAATCCAGCCTACCATTGTCAGCATGCTTAGGTCGGAGGGGCAGTACGAACGCAACCACCCAACGGCACGTTTGTACAATGCGAAGCTGGCTATAATGTTAGCGCTGGACCTTCTCCCTTTTTCCTTTGTGGAGGGGTGGGTTTCCTTGTATTTGTGACAGCCATCTGCCCAAAATGGAAGGTTCCCAGCCGGTCCTATTTCGCCAGAGTTGCTGTTCCATCACTACATCATTATGTGCTGGAATTGCTTGGACAAGCTTTGCAGCAGAGTGCTGTTCACAATATCCACCTGACAACAAACATGTGGACCAGTTGCCAAGCCACTGATTACATGTGCATCACTGCACACTGGATCTCTTTTGTGGGGGTTAGAGAAAAGATATCTGAAGCAGGTGCTGTTGACACTGCTGAGATTTTTAATGCTACTCGGAAACATGCAACTGTAGCCATGTTTGCCATGGAGAAATCTCATACTGCTGCAAACATTTTGGAAGAGTTTAACAGCAAGGTCTTTGAATGGCTGCGCCCAAGAGGGCTTAACATTGGTTTTGTTGCCACGGATAATGGCAGTAATATAGTTAAGGCCATGGAGGATGGTGCCTATTTCAGGGTCCTGTGTTTGGCGCACTGCATTAACATCATTGTTCAAGACTTTCTGAAAAAAGAAGCCCGAGTCAGCAACTTACTGACCACCTGCAGAAGAATATGCACACATTTCAGCCATTCTTTTAAAGCCCGGAAGCAGCTGAGGATCATTCAACGTAAGCATAGAATGCCAGTCAAAGCACTCATCCAGGAGGTGCCAACACGTTGGAACTCAACTTATTACATGCTTGATCGTCTGTTTGATCAGTACAGACCAACCAATGAGTATGTCATGCAAAGAATAAGGGATGCGACTGTGAAAGGTATGACCCTACAGATGGACCAATGGCGCCTAGTTAAATGCCTGACAGAGATGCTTCTTCCTTTCGAGCTCTTCACACGTGAAGTCAGCAAGGAGGTCTGTACTATGGGCCAAGCTATCCCATTGTTGCACATGCTAGAGCAACAGCTGAAGGAGGTGTACACAGGTGTGGAGGAAAAAAATGAAGCATATGAGTTGGTGGAGAGCTTATCCCGTCCCTTAGCTGAAAATACAAGGGTACAATCTCGCATTGTTTCAGAAAAACATTACATTTGTGCCACAATTCTGGATCCACCGTACAAATCGGCACTGAACAGTAAGACATTAATTCCTTTTTCAGAAGTGCATGTTGCCCAGTACAAAACTTGGATAGCTGAGGCAGCCAGTGACTTGGAAAATGAACGGCTATTAATTAAAGGCCCGCTACTCAAACCCACAACAAGTACTGCAACAGGGCATCCGGCGTCAAGTTCAACTTCAGAGCCTGAGGGCAGTGCGTTTGGCTCAGAGCGGTCACCAACACTATCGACAACAGCAAGAACCGGATCATCAGCCCCAGTAAAATCGGCACAGGATTGGTATTTACAGCAAGGGCTTGCTAGGTCCAGTGCTGATGCAAAGACAAAAGAGGCCAAGCAAAGTGGAGCACCCCTGAACATTGAGCGGTTGGTCCAGGCCTATCTGGATGACCCAACAGAGGTCTACATTGATCAAAACCTATTGCAGTATTGGTATGGGAAAAGGGGCCAATGGCCAGTGCTCAGCAGGCTGGCGATAAACTATCTGGCTTGCCCTGTCGCAAGTGTCTCTTCTGAACGTGTTTTCAGTGCTGCTGGTGCCATTGTAACAGTGAAAAGGACCAGTCTCTCGCCCAAAAACGTGGAGAGGTTAACCATGATCAAAATGAATCAGCACTTTATACCACCGAATTACACAATACATGAATCAACGCAGGAAGATGAGGATAGCGACTTAGGTGACGGAAGTAGTGTGTTAGATGATTACCTACTTCTGGTTGAACCCCCAGAGTTTGAGGACGAGCTATACTTCCCTGACAACTAGGCTTGAACTTCTTACTTTCTTCCTTCCTTATTTACTTTTATTTGTGTGTGTCTGTCTTTCTGGTTCGAAACTTCGAATCACAACAAATCCATCACCACCGTCTTCTAGTCTTTTTATTGCCATATTGAAGTTGCAGCTGTCTGCATTTAACTGAAGTCCACTCCTCCGAGTCCTGCTCCTCCATCCTCCTGACTCGCCCTAAATCTATTTCCCTCAAGCCAGATGATGATTGGATGTAGAATAATAGTACAAGAAAATGTTGCCTCGTTGAGTCCCTCCAAAAGAAGTGGAACATGATGACTACTATAGCTATCCTCCTTTCCGAGCCGAGAGAGACTGCCCCTTAACTTAAGATGAGAAGGAACAGGTAATGAATGATGGCATGCATTGGACGCTGACTGAGTGATTGGTGTTTGTGTTGTTTGTTGTGCATGAAGTGAATTCATTGTGTACTATTATTTAATCTACACATTAAAAGTAACTCAAGTCAATGTTTCCCTTCTTGTTGTTTAATAACAAAATTGTACTTCTACTGCAGGCCGATCCATTGCATTTCGAATATGGAATGTGGACTCACTCTGTACACTGAACACTGAGTTGGACAACACCATGATGATGACCACAGTGACATAATATCTTCGCAGTCACTCAGTAGGATCGGAGATGATTGATGGAATAACTCAGGGCGTTTCATGAGTGGCATAAAAGGTAAACAAGTCAACAACAACCACAGCAGACCTACATGTCTGTGTAGTGGTGGAGTCGAGTCATGAGTGTAGTAGTGGTGGTATGACTGACAGCTGTGCATGCCATTGATTTAGTTACCTACTTTGGAAAATGCTATGTTGCTGTATATATGTGACATGTGTGCTCTGTCTGGCTCAGTCAAAATCTAAGCTAAGTGGAGGTTGGGTGGGCGCTGTGGGCCTGTTCTGTCCTGTTGCTGTTGTAGGTTAATGCTGGAAACAAACAACAGAGTAGACATGATTTAGCCATGCCACTCTGAAAGTGTTTGCACTCCTCCGTAATTTATGTTTTTTTTTTCTACTTGATTTTTAAATATCCCTTTTGTTTTTCCATCTACACTTACAGGCCGGCCTTCACCCTGTGCTATACTGGGAAAAACAACTCACACTCACCTACGAATCCACATCTGCCAGGCAGGCAGTGGCACCCAAGATTGACGGACGCAGCGTGGACAGGAGGACCAAGAGGAATGCCGAGATGCAATTTGACCAGGATAACATACAGTAAAACTTTAGTATCAACATTCATCATCTTTTAAATAATGTGATTCATTTTTTCCCTTCAATCATTAATACTGTGTGTTGTTGTGGTTTGCTCTCTGCTTATAATTGATCCCTACAGCTATTTTTTTATTTTCTTTGCTAGCTTTAAAAAGTAACCCCGGTGCAAGAAGTAAAAATGTATATAATTTGGGTCTCTCTGAGGGCAGACAGGCAAGGCAAATTGCATAATAATTAATAATATACTCCTGCCCTGTACTGTCTACTAGTCTAGTTAGTAAGTACTGCTTATCATTAACCATCAAGTCATCACTCATCATCATCATGCATGCATTTCCTTTTTCTCCCTTAACAGATTTATGGATATGATGGTCGTCTGCCAAGATTGTGTTTTGTTGTTTGTCCAAGCGTAGTGTTTTTCTTTGTCAAACCTTTCCCAAACCCCCCTTCCCGACCATTCATCAAACCCTAACCCTCTTCCCCCAGGCTGTGTGATTTATATTGAGGTATGACTAAATTAAATGTACACCAATAATTGATCACACGCTTGCTGGGGCGGATGTGGTGAAAGCAACACTAATTAAATTTCAAGGCAGGGCGAGGATCTTCTTCTGCTTGCCCACCCATGCTCAGTATATTTGTAAGTCAGCTGCAGCTGCTGCCGCCTCCTCCTCCTCCGCCAGAACCACCAGCCGCCGATACTCTTTTTGAATGGCCTCAAGCTTCCGGCGCCGGGCCATGGCTGCCAACTCCTTCCTGTCCGGTTTGGATGTGGGTTGGGAAGGAGTAGCTATATCAAGGAAAAAAAAGTGTATTGTAACAAACTAACAATATACTCTTAGCAAAACAGTAAGACAAATTAATTCGACACAGAGTGGCACAGCAGCACTAGCAAGCACAGTACATAACATTTGTGGTATGTATTTATCCTCCCACTTCCTTGGCCTCTAACATTTGTGGGAGTTTCAGGCATTATACTAGGACTATGGACTCGAGTACACAGTACACCAGTCTTCTTCTTCTCTCTTGTTTAGCGAAATTACGTAACCTTGTTGTAGCCGGCCTGCCAGCTCGGTCAGCTTGTGCCCAAGACAAACATACTCGTGACGCAGACTCACGTTAGTTTTATTTACTACTGTCTGCAGGTGGGGAAGCTGACTACACAATCATCGTATTTTTCTATTACGGGTGGCACTGGCCATACTCTGTTACATGATCATCAAGGGCAACTGCTCAATTTCACTTTCACCCTGCCCTGACTACTACAAAAAGGCAGATGATATCTGATCCAAATGATCATTGCTTATATATGGGACGACATGAGGTACTTTGTTTTGATTGATTGTGTAACCATGCAGCCGATAGCTAGGCCACCCATGGCAGGCTGACACAGTCGAAAATAAATTAACATAGGTAGGGAGTGGGCCTCGGAGTCGGAGGGAGGCACTTGATAACAACATACATACACAATATATATGCTGTGCTTGCAAACTACTGTGAGTCAAGGGTGTATTCTGAAAATACAACTTCTATTCTCCTTGGCTTTTCTACTCTGGCGCGGTTTCTTTTACATTCTCTTCAAAGTAAGACTCTGCATCCAGTCACAGTCTCCACCTATGCTATCTTTGATGAGTACCATCCAGGCATCCATCCATTCAAAGTAAACATGTCTATCATTCTTCTTGATCTGTCAACAAACCTTAGTTTGTTTCACCAACAACAAACATTTATTCTTTTTTTTTAAACCACCACCCATGCATCCTTCCTTCCATGCTTGCCTTGGCTTTGAGTTTGACCCATGAAACACCCCGGAGGATTCTTGCTATCCACCCATACAGTTTCACCCACCCACCCAGGCAAGCATCTTTTCTTTCACCTTCCACCCATCCTTCAACCACCCATGCATCTGATTCCTATCAGCCACCTATGCATGCATCCCACGTATCCTTCTCTGCCAGTCATAATCATAAATATGACATCTCGCCCGTCCTTCCTCCTTCCACCCTTCTTTCTCTTTTCGTTCAACCCCTCCATCAATGTCATCTGATCTGACTCTTAGTCTTCTCCATAAAACTTTCACAGCTGAGTTGAAGTCAGATAGAAGAGGCCATTAGTTACTCAACTCCCGCCGCTAATGCTATTGCTAATGCTAAGTAAATGGTGTCTTCTTCAACCGTTGTTCACAACAACTTAGTCTCTCTCAACAGTACAGTGTCTTGCAGCGAGTGTAATGTCAATAAGTAAGGAATATAACTTACCACCGCCCGCCACTGCTGCTGGCTCACCCCCTGCAGCTGCCGCATCTCCTGCTCCCTCCATACTGGCTGCGCCTGCGTCGCCGGCCCCGGCACTGGTGGTCGGTACGCCTAGAAAAAACATTACACATTTTTTAGTTGCCATATACACCTCCCCCTATTTTATTCTTTTTCACTAGCAAGATTGAAAAAAAAGTTAATACATACATATACAACATACATCACTAGTACAAATCAGGTACTAGAATAGAGTAGACTAGTAGTAGTATGTCCTATCCTATCAAAAATAGTAAAATATCTGGTTGGGCATTTTGTTGGTGGGAATTGTCGAAAAGCCTCTCTAGATTAAGAAGACTAGAAGAGGCCAACCCAAAGGACTGGACTCAGTGGCTAGGGCTATTGGTGAATCTGAGTTTTAATAAAACCTTTTAAATAAAGAGTGGCCAACTGGGAAGCGTAGCTACAGACAGACAAATAGTAGTAGTACAGAGAGTCATAGCAAAGGCAGTTAGAGGCAGGGATAACAAGAATTTAGAAACAGATAGTCTAGATCGAAGAAGAATTGGTAAAAAATAGCATTAGGAAACGGAAACAATAGTTCGGAAAAAATAAGGTGCAGTAAAAGTTAGGGAAATATAATTATTAATATTAACAACAGGAAGACTTACTGGGGCCAGCAGCAGAGCCCTCGGTAGAGGAGCGGTCCTGGTCCTGTCCCTGGTGTTCTCCTTCTGCTCCCGCCGACTCTGACCCCGTCTTCTTTTTGCCCCTGGATGCTGATCATGAAAGATATAAGAAAGAAAGAGACAAACATTGATGATTGGTGTGAAACAAATAAAATATTTTTAAAAGCGGTCGAAAAAACATTTATGGAAACAACAATTGCAATAAAATTGACCTATCTAATCTGGTCGACTAGTAGTATCGGTGGATTCGTGGACCGTCTAGTTATTATTTATCAACACTAATCCAGTGTTCCATTCTGATTCCAGAATACTAACTAAGCCTAAGTACCACCTGACCTAGCCCACCTATTCCAGACGGGCCAATTGTTCACTAAGTCTGCATTTCCATTTATTTTAGTCCTCAAAAATGCATAGATGGAGGACACATGCATACATTTTTGCATACACCAAATTGTTGGTTGGTTGCTGCTGATGTTCTGCTAGTGCTAAGCCTATTACCACTCACTAAACAAACTACAAAAGGTTCTACTAAGGACTGGGGTAAGCAGCACTCAGCAGCACGTGACGTAACAGAGGATGCGTCACGCAGACCACTAAAAAATTACCAACTCATACTGATGCCTATCACTACTAAACCTATCAATCCACCACTATCTCTTAGTGACAGGAGGACAAAGGAAGGACTAGAGTCTCTCTAGCATTACCTAACTTAAGTTCTCTAAAAGAAACTCTTACATAATCACGCTAAGCGAGCGCAAAGTTGCAAACAATTAAGATTAGTAGCGCTGAGCACCTGTGGCACAACAATCACAGAAGATTTTTAAACGTAATTTACCTGCAATGTAAACAGCAGCATTCTTGCTATTCAGAAAAAATTTATATTCGCAATATATAACACAGAGCAGAAGAACACAAAGGGGTCGATTCCGATGTCGGCCGGAAGCACACCTAACAGTATTCGTCCGGAAAAAATACCAGCCGAACGCGTGTTTTCCGACCGACTCGAACACACTACCGAACGAACAAGTACGATGCGCATAACAGCCCAGATTCCGAGCGAGCCGTACTTACCCAATCCAGCTCCTTTTCTCCGCCCGAGCCGGATCCGTAAACGCCGAATCGAGTCGCACGGAACCAAATACACTGCACCTTCTGGCCGGACTAGTACGATGCGTCTTCCGTACGCGCCGAACCCGTCGCTACGTCCGGCACGTTTCAGCATCCGGGAGAGCCGCACATAAGCTCAGTTTCGCGTCACAAAACGATCCACGGCTACGAGACGAACAAGCCAGCGACGAGTACGAGTCGAAGACACGAGAAACCCGAACGAGACGACCCAACCATGAATCCCATCGCGCAGGTCCTACCAATACTCTACATCTATTACCGGGACCGGTTCGGACGCGTACGGCGCAGACGGTAAGTCAAACACCAACAATACAAACTAACTACACGTACCTAAAATATGTCACACACACATAGGGATGCACAAATGACGTACACTTGCAACTGCACAATCATAGGGGTGGGATGGGCATCACCAATGCCATACACACCCATAGGTGCCTGGATGCCTGCCACCACCACCACCCCTACTCAGGGGGGCCTGGATGCCTATCACTACCACCACCCCTACTCCGGGGGGGCTGGATGCCTATCACTACCACCACCCCTACTCAGGGGGGCCTGGATGCCTATCACTACTACCATCCCCACTCATGGGGGGATGGATGCCTATCACTACTACCATCCCCACTCATGGGGGGCTGGATGCCTGCCACTACCACCACCCCTACTCAGGGGGGCCTGGATGCCTATCACTACCACCACCCCTACTCAGGGGGGCTGGATGCCTATCACTACCACCACCCCTACTCAGGGGGCCTGGATGCCTATCACTACTACCATCCCCACTCATGGGGGGCTGGATGCCTGCCACTACCACCACCCCTACTCCGGGGGGCTGGATGCCTATCACTACCACCACCCCTACTCAGGGGGCCTGGATGCCTATCACTACTACCATCCCCACTCATGGGGGGCTGGATGCCTGCCACTACCACCACCCCTACTCAGGGGGGCCTGGATGCCTATCACTACTACCATCCCCACTCATGGGGGGATGGATGCCTGCCACTACCACCACCCCTACTCAGGGGGGCCTGGATGCCTATCACTACTACCATCCCCACTCATGGGGGCCTGGATGCCTATCACTACTACCATCCCCACTCATGGGGGGCTGGATGCCTGGCACTACCACCACCCCTACTCAGGGGGGCCTGGATGCCTATCACTACTACCATCCCCACTCATGGGGGGCTGGATGCCTGCCACTACCACCACCCCTACTCAGGGGGGCCTGGATGCCTATCACTACTACCATCCCCACTCATGGGGGGCTGGATGCCTGCCACTACCACCACCCCTACTCAGGGGGGCCTGGATGCCTATCACTACCACCACCCCTACTCCGGGGGGGCTGGATGCCTATCACTACTACCATCCCCACTCATGGGGGGCTGGATGCCTGCCACTACCACCACCCCTACTCAGGGGGGCCTGGATGCCTATCACTACTACCATCCCCACTCATGGGGGGCTGGATGCCTGCCACTACCACCACCCCTACTCAGGGGGGCCTGGATGCCTATCACTACTACCATCCCCACTCATGGGGGGCTGGATGCCTGCCACTACCACCACCCCTACTCAGGGGGGCCTGGATGCCTATCACTACTACCATCCCCACTCATGGGGGGCTGGATGCCTGCCACTACCACCACCCCTACTCAGGGGGGCCTGGATGCCTATCACTACCACCACCCCTACTCAGGGGGGGCTGGATGCCTATCACTACTACCATCCCCACTCATGGGGGGCTGGATGCCTGCCACTACCACCACCCCTACTCAGGGGGAGCTGGATGCCTATCACTACTACCATCCCCACTCATGGGGGGCTGGATGCCTGCCACTACCACCACCCCTACTCCGGGGGGGCTGGATGCCTATCACTACTACCATCCCCACTCATGGGGGGCTGGATGCCTGCCACTACCACCACCCCTACTCAGGGGGGGCTGGATGCCTATCACTACCACCACCCCTACTCATAGGACGGGTAATGCATGACACAACCAGCATACACCCACATAAGGAATAACAGAAAATTACATCCACCCAAACACCATGACAAGCGTGTGTAGTCTATGTCAAATGCCTACAACACTGAACATGACAATGAACATACAATGTGACCCACTATCACATGTGTCACACATAAATGTGTGTGGCCTCCACAATACAAGCAGACCATGGCCACTGTGGCAATGGGGCCTAAAGGCCCATCACCACAGTCACCAAAAGGTAAGTGTGGGCTCCATGGCTGATGTACCTTTTGATCAGTGTGGCAATGGGGCCTAAAGGCCCATCACCACAGTCACCAAAAGGTAAGTGTGGGCTCCATGGCTGATGTACCTTTTGATCAGTGTGGCAATGGGGCCTAAAGCCCCATCACCACGGTGATCATAAGGTAAGTGTGGGCTTGGTAAAAGCTGCCAAAGACAAACTGTATGGATGAATCCTGGTCACACAACAACTAAAACATCTGTGGCATAGTAGTGCTTGTGTCCCATTGCAACATAGATTGGGCGAGGCTAACAGTGCAGTGTCACAGAAACATCGTTTGGGCCATGTGCATACAAACATCACACATGGGGGACCACATTGTCAACATTCAGCCAATAACACAATGACAGAAGTGACCATCATGATGCTGACCCACATATCTGCACCAATGGACACACAAATGTTGATATCCTGTGGAGACTGTCGATGTCAGGTGAACAAATACCATACCATGGCAGCAATGGGAGATACAAACCATGGTCGTTGTGCTGACTGATGACCTAGGAGTCCCAGGGAGAGCAGGGGAAAACAAGCAAACTACATACAGCCAATGGCACACTACAGAAATGCCAATGCAGCGATGCAAATGCACTAACACAAACAGGCAGACTCACACTGCATATCAAAATCAACAGGTGATGGGGGTGTGTGCCAGTGTCCCCAGGCAACCACACAACACATGAGGAGGCCTGAATCACAATTACACAGATGTGTATACAGTGCCACACACAAGTAACTCATGGATTGGATTCCCCTATGTGGGCAATCTGGCATCGTTAGATGAGAGGGAGCCCAAATTACACATGTCACACAAGCTTGTAGGAACAGCAACTAACACAGCAAGAGACAGACCTACCACAGCACTACCCCCAGGGACCCCACATTGTGCTGACACTAGCCTGCATGACAATCCCACTGTGATGACAAAGCTAGATGTCGTTCACACTATGAACCACAGCCATGTGTCCTGAGCTACAAACTATCATCACACCTACACAAGCTCCAATCAATCAGCACGTCCTGCCAGCCAAGGACAATATGGAGGTAGGGGTCTAGCCGTGCAACAACTCACATTTGCACACTCAACACCACACACCCTGATCTCCACCAATGTGCAGCAGTGAAGCTCACATGGACTGGTGACATTGCACATGCACCCATGAAAATCCCAGGGGTGGTGGGGGGAACTAAGGTGCTGAAACCCATCACACATGCCCACTCAACATGACTCGTCTATGTCTGACACACAGCACAGTACGCCGTACATGCGCATGACGTGAAATCCACAACAAACAATGGGATCCTGGCCATAGTCACACACCAACGAAGAAGCCAAGGTGACACACAAAGAACACACATACACAACTTCCAACATTGCAGCTCTGACCCTGAGGAGTGGCAGCAGTCACACACACAACGTGTCACAATCACTGAAAGCTACCACAAACTCTAAATCACATTACTTGTGTAAACAACAAGTGCCAAGGGGAATGCTGAATGTGTCCCATCAGCGTTTGCCCACATCCCCAGCCCTGACAACAAAGACAATCTGGGATGAGAACCTCATGAACATAAGTTTGCCATGCACCCACATCACGGAGAAACCAGGTCCAAGATGCTGGATGAACACATACCAACTCTGCAAGCATCACAAACAGGAACATCCCTAGGGACACTGCCTGTGTATGAAAAGGGAAGGGAACATGCACAGACATGCTCACACAACACACAACACGGGCACACGCAATGTCACCAGAATACACACTGCCATGAGGGCACTACACTCCTGCGGTAGGTCCGCTGTGCCAAACCTTGCCTGTGCACGACTCAAACATGTCAGCAGGACACTCCGTCAGTGAGTCAACAACTACAACACACAGAAGCCTCTGCTCACATCAGCCTGGGTACGGGAGTGTCACGTCAGTCATCTGCATACACCCAAAACACCTGGCAAACATGTTGTACTGTACACACAGATGAGTCCTTCAACATTGATGTGCAAAACTGCATGTCCAGTGGAGATGGGCACACAGTCACGGAAATTGGAACATTGAACAGTGCTAAGCCCACCAGATGTGCATCAGTGTAAGACAAATATGTTCATTTACGAATGCAAAACGTACATCCCTGTGTCAAATGATGAACATCACACCCTCAGACTGCAGCAAAGGATGCCATAGATCCACACAACAACAGGACACATATCCCATGGACGACATGGAGTCCATCACAGCAACACTTCATTTTCCTGATGTGATCACTATAACTACTGCAAATGCAGGATGCTACTCATGTACATCATGTACATCAAAAGAAAAACCAAAATTAAACAAAAGGAGGCTTTATTCAGCAAATGTTAGAGAAAAGTCCGAAGTCCAAAAGAAACTAAGGCCAATGGCCAGTCCAAAAACACAGTCCCAACAGGGTGATAAGTCTGAAATGCTCATCCATTGCTTGCCTGCACTGGTAGGGACAGGGGACATCCCCCTTGGAGGGGCATACAAGGGGCAGGCCAGGCACCGCAGGGACAGGATCAGGGGATGGCAGAGTGAGGCAGTGAAGGGGTGGTGGGTGCAGGAGTGTCACCGGCAACTGCAGTGGAGGTGTCTGACTCAGCGGGGGCCAGCACCACCGTGCTACACAAGTCAGTTGCTGTGGGTGGTGCAACCACTGCAGTGGGCTGGTCTGATGAAGTGGACTGGGTCCCCACTGCAGTGCCTGAGTCAGACGGGGTGGTTGTGGACTCCACTGCAGTGCATAACTCCAAGGGAGTGGAAGGGAGGGCAGATGAGGTGGGCAGGACAGAGGGGGGACCCGGTCCCCACACCAGTGCCACTAACAGGCAGAGCGTCTGGGTTGGGGGTGGAAGAGCAAGTGGCAGGGGGAGGGCCTAAGCAGTCTGGGGATGCGGTATCGGTGTGTGGGGGAACCTGGGGCAGGGTGTGGCGGTGGAACCTGTGGAGTGGTGGCCTGGGGGATGGAGGTGAGAGACTGGGTGGTTGACTTGCAGGGCGGTGGCGGGGTCTTGCTCTTCCGGGACCGGGGGGACTTGCGGGTGGGGGCCTCACTCTGCCTGCGCCTGGGGGAGGGTGTCCTGGGGCGAGGGGCACTCCCCTCTGTGTGGGTGGACTTCCTCTTCCCCCGGTATGCTGGATCAGCAGGATTGGAGGGGACGAGGCCGAGGTCACACAGGAAGATCTTCTGTGTCGTTGGGGTAGCAGGCGAGGCAAGGGAAGGGGTCTTGGAGGGAGAGGATGTGGAGGACTGCGGAGTGAATGTGGATGCGTGTGTGTGTGTCTTCCCCATCCCCTGTGTCTGTGGTATCAGTCCCCTGAGGATGCTTGTGTGCACGTCTTGCCTTTCTCTTGGGTGTGTCTGTGCTGCTCGTGTCGGTGTGCTTGGGTGAATGTGCAGGTGTGCATGTGCTTTGGACAGGTAGGGTGGTAGGAAGTGTGGATGGGGCAGAGGTGGGAGGGGTGAGGGACTGTTGGAGGAGGGACACTGCTGCCGTCAGGGAGGAGTCCATGGACCTATTGCTCCTCTGTAGGGCAGACATACCCGTTGAGATGCCCTCCATGAACGACACCAGCTGTGTCAACAGAGTGGTGTGTGCATGGAGGACAGTCAGCAATGCTGTCTGCCCTACATGGAGCTGCCGAAGGAGGTACACAGACTCCTCACTCAGGGCAGCAGGGGACACAGGGGCAGGGGGTGCGGTGCCTGGCACAAAGGAGACACGCTCCCGAGCACGGGAGCCTCCACGGACCTCAGGAATGGGAGCCAATGGGAGGGCGGTGGTGGTGGTGGTGGTGGCGGGGCCAGACAGACTAGCTGGGGTGTGGTGGCTGCTGACACCCGCCTCCACAAGGGAGTCATCCTCCGAGCTGCTGTGGTCCTCAGCTGAGGTGGATGGTGCTGAGGACTCCTCGGCTTGGCTCCCCTCGCCCTCCATGCCACTGGGTCCCTCTGACCACTCGTCGGACGCTGACCCAGTCTGGCTCCTCTGCTCCTCCTGGTCCGTGGAGCTGTCCCCTCCTGTGGCCATGGATGTATCTGCAAACAATAAGGGAAACAGACAAACATCAGTCACCTGCACTGACCGCACACACCACAGTAAGTACAGCACATCACAGAGCAAGCCCTGGCATCTTTAGTTGAACATTGCCAAAAGTTATCACACAGATTAGGAGAAGCCAATTGTCAGTCTGATGGTCAACCATGGAACAGACACCCCCCTGCCCTTGCACCCATCTGTCTGGTGCCTGTCTGATGGTAATACCCCAGGGTGGACACACGCACCACCTACACAGTGGTTGGACATTGCTGAGAACACGGTGAAGTATGTGAACATGCCCAACTCACATCTCTTGCCACTGAGTCAGTGCAGGTGTCTGGATAAATGGACGGCCTGAGTCTAAAAAGAAATGCATTGGATGCATACCAGCACCAGACCCCATGAAGCACCCATGTCCGGATAGTCAATGCCACAATGGGGTGCCTGTTGCACATGTCACCCCCTGCAGGATCACCCTTAGGAAGTTTAATGCCATGACACAGGCATGCCTGCAAAGTCATACATCACTGTCTCCAGTCACATGGCCATGTTAGCCAGCAAACAACAGTCTGCACTGTGTCACTATCCTAGGACATGGGGAAGGCAAGTAATGTAACTGACAAGTGCACATGTCCATCCCCCACTAACCACATCATCTGAACCCGTATTTGTACACTGCACACCATTTGGACAAATGGGAGACATGAAACACTACTCCCTGAACCAGAGCACCTCACAGTGTGCTGTGAATGATGAACAGCTGCCTGAAAGTCACAGTCGCATACACCTGTCTGCACAGTCAAGTGATCAAACACCTATGAGTCACAGAAGTCTTGTCTCACATGGTCCAATAGCAGATGGCATGCTGACCCCTAACCGAAAGACATCACAGGAGTCACGACAACGTAGTCACAGCACAACGACACAGAGGCAGACACCTGAGGCAACATTTCACTGAGCACAGCATGTCAGCTGATACACGGGAGTGGGAGTACAGAGTGTATTGTATGCCCTGTAGTAGGCATGACTGTCCGGCTCCACCTGCAAGAGGGATGAGCCCTGGTCAGTAGGCAGGTGGCTAAGCATGTGTGACACACTTGACATACATACTCCTGAGGCCCAAACAATGTACCCACCCGCAGAATGGGGGTGTGGCAAATACCCCAGGGACATGTGGTGAATTAGATGTGCAAGTGGATCACATATCAAAGTTACACCCAGACTACATTGCACGACTCAGGCATTGTGTGAGCAACTGACCCACCCATGAAGGCAAACACAATATCACGGGAACAAAAGCTGTCACCACCTTGAGCAAAGCTAAATGCTAGGACCCTGTACCCGAGTGACACAATTATCCTGAGCGTAAGGAGCACACCGGCGCATCAGATGGGTAGTGGCCATGTCACAATAGAGGGACATGGGTACTGGACAACAAGACTGATGTACTGGGGAAGTTTAACCAGGCCAGAGGAGGGCACATAGCATGTTAGACAGAGTTCACAGTGCAGTCTTTGACTCACCCCTCCTTGCTGCTGTCTGGCCTTCAGCTGCCCATCCAGCTCCGGGAACACCACCGGCAGGATCTGGAGCATGTGGGGGGTCAGGGTCCGGTGTCCGCCCCTCCTGCGAGGAGGCGACAGCTTCAGCTGGACCCTTGCGATCCTCCGGGTCCAGCCACGAAGGTCCTGCCACCTCTTCTGGCAGTTGCGGATCCGGCGCTTGTAGACCCCCACGGATCGGACTGCCCGGACGATGTCCAGCCAGATGTCCTGCTTCCGATGGGCATCAACCTGTGAGGATGACAAAGTGAAAAGGCCATTACTACACATGCAACATATCCGTGCATCACACAGTTGGAAAGACATGTCTCAATCACAGGGGCATATGATGTACACAGGCAGTGCAACGAGGGCTATGGACAGTTTGCCAGCAGTTACTACATGGTATCATTGCATGGGAAGTGAACCTTGTTTGAATGCACTGTTACTCCACTGTACCTGTTCAGTGCAAGTGACTACACACTTTGGGGGTGCGAACTACTCAGTGAGCATGCTAGCCAGTGGTGTGCACACTGTAAATCCTGCTAGTCAGACAACATGCACAATTAGTAAGGCAGTGGACATCACACTCACCTGCTCCCCTGGTGTCCCATACAGCTTGCTGTACTGTGGAAGGAGGTTGTCCAGCAGGGCCTGGTTCTCCTCATGGGTGAAGGCTGGGGCTCTCTCCACAGTACGTGCCATTGCAGTAGCCAGAGGATGCAGAGACAGCAGCAGTGTAGTGGCAGATGTTGTCCTGGAGCATGTAGTGCAGGCAAGTGAGCTCTCAGGGGAACAGCCAGCATTGTATGTGTGCTGCAGAGGCAGATACTGTGCCATGTGTCCAAAGTGATAGGTCCAAGTCGTTAGCATCTTCTGAATCTGACCAATCCATGGAATAGCAGCTCCAATACACGCCCACAGCATCCTTCAAAAATTCAACTTCATGACACCCATGAATTTGCAACATTGTTGTGGCTGGCCAACTGAATTCAGTGCATCAGACTCGTTGAAAATTCAAAAACGCATCCGTTGCCATGCCAGGCCCCAGCCAATGCGTGCGCACCGATCGGACCATTGCTGTACAACGCGTACCCGCGATACAACGCGTACCCACCCACATGCAATGCAATGGTCCGAGCGGCCACACCGATCGGACCATTGCTGTACAATGCGTACCCGCCCACATGCAATGCAATGGTCCGAGCGGCCACACCGATCGGACCATTGCTGTACAACGCGTACCCGCGATACAACGCGTACCCGCCCACATGCAATGCAATGGTCCGAGCGGCCACACCGATCGGACCATTGCTGTACAACGCGTACCCGCCCACATGCAATGCAATGGTCCGAGCGGCCACACCGATCGGACCATTGCTGTACAACGCGTACCCGCGATACAACGCGTACCCGCCCACATGCAATGCAATGGTCCGAGCGGCCACACCGATCGGACCATTGCTGTACAACGCGTCCCTGTACAGGTCACACGCATATGTCACCATGCTGGTCACTGGTGAACCTATGCCAGCCACATATACTTTCCAGGGACTCTGGGGCACACCTACTACACCACACCCAGTCCACACTGTATCTAAGGCATGTGTGGCAGCATGACCTTATCTGTGTATGGGGGTGTACATGTTGTTTTTGGGGTGGCACTTGGGGGCAGACACACCCAGGCTGTGCACATGTTCATGGGGACAGGGTCCTTTGTGTGTTGTGCACATGACCACTGGGATGTGCAACTGTTCTTTTTGGAGCATGTTGCATGGTCACATTTCCAGGTTGTGTATGTGTATGACATGTCACATACCCCAAGGCTCATGTGGGAAAGCATGTACGTCACAGGGTGGCCCATTGCCACAATAGTCATGTCCCTCCGCAGTCTGTGTGCATGTTGTGTTTCACATGTCTGACTCCATGTGCACAATGGGAGACAGTATCCACATCCACGTTGTTTGTGCATGGACTTAGATGTTGTGTGTGTGTGTCACAGACGTCCATGTCTGTCCTGCAGAGGCTACAGGGGGCACTACCTGTGGGAGTCATGTTTGTTTTTCTGACGTGTACATGATACGCCATGTCATGCCAGTGTCCATGTGGCAAGACAGTGTCACTGGGAATCTACCTGTCAATGAGTTGTGATGCCTGTGGCGCATCTGTCCACACGTCACTGTGGTATGTGTGTGGAATGTGAGAGCAGTAAATGGGTACTGTGACACAGCCAAATGGTTTCACATAGCACACCCTGGGACCTGTTGTCCACACATGTTGAACAGAGATGTTACATGATGTCCATGTAGGTGCCATATATGTCCAAACAGAACGAGACTCACATCAAGTACTAGTGTTTGCTAATGATGTATCATGTGAACTACAGTATGGTGAATGGCACATATGTGGGGTGACTGACAATCTTGCTTTCTTCACCTCTGCATTGCAGGGCTCCTGCTGTCCATAGACCATTCCCAGACCTGGCAACGATGGTGGAACGTGACAGCATCCGACGGTACCGCTTCACCAGGCAGCTGATTGAGGATTTGGCAGTGCGGTTGGCCCCACATTTGCAGCCTGGCCGGCCGTATCCTACAGCGCTGACCCCCAAGGTGAAGGTGATGGCAGCCCTACACTTCTTTGCCACCGGTACCTTTCAACACACTGTGGCATCTACTGGTGGTATGTCACAGACTATGTTCAGCCGTGTGCTACGCGATGTTTTGGTGGCAATGTTGAGATGCCTTAACCAGTACATCTATTTCCCACCACGTCACCGACTCACTGACGTCAAGAGTGACTTCTATGCCCTGGGGAGGATGCCACATGTCATTGGCTCCATTGATGGGACACATGTGGCTTTGGTACCACCACAGGCACATGAGCAGGCATACAGGAACAGGAAACATTACCATTCTGTCAATGCTCTGGTGGTATGTCTTGCAAACATGATCATCACACGTGTGTGCCCGTTTCCCCGGTTCGGCACACAATGCCTACGTGATGAGGAGTAGTCGCATCCCGAGGATGATGTCACAGATGCTGAACCAGCGTGCCTGGCTTGTCTGTGTGTACTGACTTTGTACCATTGTGTGTGTTCTGCTATGTTGCTTTCCGCACACTTTTCAATATTGGCTAATGTGCAATTCTCTGTCTGTAGGTGACTCGGGATACCCCAACATGCCGTGGTTGCTGACACCCCTCAGGAACCCTGTGACACCAGCCCAGATGCGCTACAATGAGGCACATGGTCGGACGAGGAGGGTGATTGAGCGGACCTTTGGTCTCCTGAAGAGCCGCTTCCGCTGCCTGGACAAGACAGGAGGCGCCCTCCCATATGCCCCAGCAAAGGTGTGCAAGATTGTCATCGTCTGCTGCATGCTCCACAACCTGGCAGTGCGGAAGGAGTTGCCTCTCATCCTGGATGACGATGATCAACATCCGCCACGTGTGGAGGATCCAGGCCTGGGCCACGATGCCAGTGATGATGATGATGATGATGGTGATGTCCGCACACAGCTCATCACCAACTTCTTCAGCTGAATGTGAGTATCCAGAGTGTTGTAGTATCAATGAATTTGATTTGCATGATATGTGTGTGTGGTGCTCTGGTGCTGTTTGAGTGTGGCCATGTGCAACTTGACTGGATGCATGCAGAGATGTGTCCTTGCAGGTGGTCTGTACTTGCCAACAGTGTAGACATGCTAACTTGCTTTTGTGTATTTAACTTGTGACAGGTATTAGACATGAGTATTGCCGTTCTGTGCTGTTCTTCAGTGCTTTTGACTGTGTGTCATGTCTGTCCTTCACAGGGTGCTGCCGGAGTTGTTAGAACAACTTGGATCCCCCGAATCCATGATTCAACTTCCAAGGTGGCAGCAGTTGTTTCCCTACAGGTGATGTGCCACACACCCCTGGACTTTCTATCTTCTGCATTGTTTGACTTTGTGGCCACAGCCAGGTGGGATTAGCTTGCATTTGTAGTGGAAACAACATGTAGCAAATGTGTAATAAACCTGTTCTTCAGTTTGGGGTGTGCGTTGTCTGTAGTCACACATCTGAGTGACATTTGCTTACTGCACCTGTAGTGTAGTTGACACAGACTGTGAGTATGTGTGGTGTCTGTGCATTGCACTGTATTTCCAGGCAACATCAGTGTAGGGGATGAGTCATATGGCCCTGGTGTGTATGTGTTGTGTGGCCCTAGTGGTGTGTCTCCCTCATATGCGTCACGTCGCCATGACTGCCATGACGGTGTTGGACTTGCTGTGGCAGTCAGCATGCACAGTGTCATTTTTCTGATCACCATCTCAATGACAGAGACCACGTGGGGAATCACAACAGAGGCAGATATGGTGTTTCGGTGAGTTTATTTACAAAAGGTGTGGGGATGGTGCACAGGATGGTGGGTGCTGTACATAGAATTAGGAATCCAAAGTTCCCATGTGAATCGGAAGTCCTGGTAGATGAAATGTCCAGGGTATAGTCCACAGTCATCTGATGAATTTGTACAACTAGAGCTCCCCATGTCATGTGGGCGAGTTGGGTTGCCATCGACAGGGCGTGCAGTTTGCACACAGAGGAAAAGTTCCAGAACAGGTGTTGGCTTCCTGGGGGATGTAGCTGGCCATCGGCCTCTCAGTTTGGCCTCCTCGGACGGCCCCTCTTCTTGGGGGGGGGGACCCTCAGGTGCAGGCTGCCGTGGTGCAGGGTACTCTCCGCCAGAGTCCTCCTCCCTCCCTGTGGCAGTTGCGGATGTTGTGGCAACAGATGTTGTGGGCGCACAGGGAGGTGAGGCCATGTTGGTGCTGATCTGGCGGAGGCATGTCAGTATGTCCCTATGCACCGCTGTGAGTTCTTGCAATGTGTCCCACTTGGACTCCATGCGAGACATGTGTGTCTCGACACGGGACATGTGGGAGTCCAAGCGGGCATGATGGGCAGCCTGCTGCTGTTGTATGTCCTTGAGGATCCCCACTACCTGGGTGATCTCTCCGGTGCTGGTCTGGTACGCATCTGCAATGCGTGCCAGTTGTGGGTCATCACCCAGTCCAGACCCCTCTGCAAATAGCGACCTGTGTCTACCACCCCTCCCACCACCCCTGGCAACACGTGCAGGGCCTGCGGTGCCACGCACAGGTGACCGTGTGCCCACTTGGGTGTTGTTAGTGGGCTCGTTGGCAGCAGCTCCAGTTTGGTCCTGGGTCCCTGCGCTGTTCTCACCTGTGGTCCTTGGTGTGTCCGTGTTGGCAGGGGTGGCCTGTGTGTTGGCAGTTGTTGGAGGGGTGGGTGCAGGGGGTGCAGATGTTGGTCCTGCTGGTGCTGCATGATGACTGACACCGGAGGGTCCAGCTTGTTGTTCGCCATCTGAGGAGTGCAGAGGCTGATCCACACCAGTGAGCTCTGTGTCCCCCGGAGCCTGGGACAGGGACTCCTCCTCATCTGCTGCTGAGTCCCCATCATCACCTGTTTTGGGGAGAGACACAGATTGTATGGTATGTTTCTACAGGCATCAGTTGTTCAAACACCTGACAGTTGTGACTGTACCTCTGGATGCAGGCCTGGACATTGTATTCTTCTCAATTGTGACAGTCAGGGAGTGATATTGGTGTAGCACATTGTCCTGCCAACCTGTGGCATGTCAATGTGAATGTTGAGGTGTGTGCCTGACCAGCATTGGTGGTATTTGGTTGCCATCTGTGCCTCCTTCTCCCCCCAGCCCAGATATCCCACCATGGAACATGCTTCCATTGCAGGGAGTGCAAGTTGTCTTTCAGGATGTCAGTCAGTGGTGTCCTGCTGTTGGTTGTTGCACAGTTGCCTGCAGGGCCTTGTGCTCCCCACAGCAGTACCCAGTGTCAGCCATCTTGTGAGTCCTTTTCCACTCCCTGTGATGTGAGCATGTTTCAGGCTGGTGTTGATGGGCCAATTGTGAGGCTGAGCAATATCTGTGACTACCACTCCCATCATGCTATTGCCTCCACCCCCTTCCCAGCATGCCCATCCTTCCTTCCTTTTGACTCTGCTTCCCTGTGGGGTGGGGTGCCTGTGCTGACAGGTTGGCTGAGAGTGTTCTCCTTGCGGTTGTTTGGCTACGAGTCCCAAGAGTGTCCCTGTGCTTCACACAGTATGAGCCCGGCTGGTTGGTCTTTGTGGGATCTTGAGTTAGAATGTGAGGCATTGCATTCTCCCAGGTGGGTTCTGTGGAGTTAGTGTTGAGGGTGTGTGTGAGGGGAGGTGCTTGTAACTATGGTCAGTGCTGTGAGTCCTCCTTCCCACCCAGCCAGATATCCCACCATGGAACATGCTTCCATTGCAGGGAGTGCAAGTTGTCTTTCAGGATGTCAGTCAGTGGTGTCCTGCTGTTGGTTGTTGCACAGTTGCCTGCAGGGCCTTGTGCTCCCCCAGCAGTACCCAGTGTCAGCCATCTTGTGAGTCCTTTTCCACTCCCTGTGATGTGAGCATGGTTCAGGGTGGTGTTGATGGGCCAATTGTGAGGCTGAGCAATATCTGTGACTACCACTCCCATCATGCTATTGCCTCCACCCCCTTCCCAGCATGCCCATCCTTCCTTCCTTTTGAGTGGACTTCAGTGTGTGTGAGTGTGACAGCAATGGCAAGGTGGCTGACAATGTGGTCCTGTTGTTTGTTGGTGCCCAGTTCCCAGCAGGGCCTTGTGCTCCTCACAGCTGAGGCCAGTGTCAGACATCTTTGAAGTGGCTATTGACTCCCTGTGAGTTGTGCATGCTTCAGTGGTAGCTTGCTGGGCCATGTGGGTGGGGGATGTTGAGCTGTGACTACCACTCCCATCATGCTAGGGCCCAAAACATTTTGTGATAGGCAATTTTGATGTTGCCTCAATACGTTTTGGGCCCTAGCCTGTCGCAGGTACTTGGGCCTCCCACACGAGTGAGGTACCATTTTTATCGGGAGACCTTGGGGAACGCTGGGTGGTAGGAAATGCGTGTCTGCCCGGCGATGCCACAACTTTACCACACAAAAATGTGTGGAAAAAGTGATTTTTTCAGCTAAATTTGAGGTTTGCAGGGGATTCTGGGTAAGAAAACGTTGGGGGATCCACGCAAGCCATACCTCCCTGAAACCCCCCGGGTGTCTAGTTTTCAGAAATGTGTGGGTTTTATAGGTTTCCCTAGCTGGCCGCCGAGCACGGGTCCAAAAACCGAGGTGACCCCCCTTGCAAAACCAGGTTGTTTTGTGATAGGCAATTTTAATGTCACCTCAATATGTTTTGGGCCCTAGCCTGTCGCGGGTACTTGGGCCTCTCACAGAAGTGAGGTACTAGTTTCCCTAGGTGCTGGTAGAGCTAGGGTTCAAAAACTACAGCTAGGCACTTTGCCAAATAAGGGTCATTTTTCACAGTGAAATTGAGGTGTGTCCACGTTGCGTTTTGCGCCGTTTCCTGACGCGGACACTAGGCCTACCCACACAAGTGAGATACCATTTTTCTCGGAAGACTTTGGGGAACGCGGGGTGGGTAGAAATTTGTGGATCCACGCAGATTTCAGGACTTTCCACCACAGAAATGTAAGGAAAATGTGTTTTTTTTGACAATTGTTTAGGTTTGCAAGGGATTCTGGGTAATAGAACATGGTGAGAGGCAGTAAAGTCACCCCATCCTGGATTCCCCTGGGTGTCTAGTTTTCAAAAATATATAGGTTTGCTAGGTTTCCCTAGATGCAGGCAGAGCTAGGATTCAAAAACTACAGCTAGGCACTTTGCCAAAAAAGGGTCATTTTTCACTGTGAAATTGGGGTGTGTCCACGTTGCGTTTTGCGCCATTTCCTGTCGCAGGCTCTAGGCCTACCCACACAAGTGAGGTACCATTTTTCTCGGAAGACTTTGGGGAACGCAGGGTGGGTTGAAATTTGTGTATCCACGCAGATTCCAGAACTTTCCACCACAGAAATGTAGGGAAAATGTGTTTTTTTTAACCATTTTTTAGGTTTGCAAGGGATTCTGGGTAACAGAACCTGATGAGAAACAGTCAAGTCACCCCATCCTGGATTCCCCTGGGTGTCTAGTTTTCAAAAATGTATAGGTTTGCTAGGTTTCCCTATGTGCCGGCAGAGCTAGGGTTCAAAAACTACAGCTAGGCACTTTGCCAAAAAAGGGTCGTTTTTCACTGTGAAATTGTGGTGTGTCCACGTTGCGTTTTGCACCGTTTCCTGTCGCGGGCACTAGGCCTACCCACACAAGTGAGGTACCATTTTTCTCGGAAGACTTTGGGGAACGTGGGGTGGGTAGAAATTTGTGGATCCGCGCAGATTACAGACCTTTCCACAACAGAAATGTGAGGAAAATGTGTTTTTTTGATAATGTTTTAGGTTTGCAAGGGATTCTGGGTAGCAGAGCTTGGTGAGAGCCAGTCAAGTCACCCCATCCTGGGTTCCCCTGGGTGTCTAGTTTTCAAAAATGTATAGGTTTGCTAGGTTTCCCTAGATGCAGGCAGAGCTAGGATTCATAAACTACAGCTAGGCACTTTGCCAAAAAAGGGTCATTTTTCACTGTGAAATTGGGGTGTGTCCACGTTGCGTTTTGCGCCATTTCCTGTCGCAGGCTCTAGGCCTACCCACACAAGTGAGGTACCATTTTTCTCGGAAGACTTTGGGGAACGCAGGGTGGGTTCAAATTAGTGTTTCCACGCAGATTCCAGAACTTTCCACCACAGAAATGTAGGGAAAATGTGGTTTTTTTTACAATTTTTTAGGTTTGCAAGGGATTCTGGGTAACAGAACCTGGTGAGAAGCAGTCAAGTCACCCCATCCTGGATTCCCCTGGGTGTCTAGTTTTCAAAAATGTATAGGTTTGCTAGGTTTCCCTAGGTGCCGGCAGAGCTAGGGTTCAAAAACTACAGCTAGGCACTTTGCCAAAAAACGGTCGTTTTTCACTGTGAAATTGTGGTGTGTCCACGTTGCGTTTTGTACCGTTTCCTGTCGCGGGCACTAGGCCTACCCACACAAGTGAGGTACCATTTTCTCGGAAGACTTTGGGGAACGTGGGGTGGGTAGAAATTTGTGGATCCGCGCAGATTACAGACCTTTCCACCACAGAAATGTGAGGAAAATGTGTTTTTTGGACAATTTTTTAGGTTTGCAAGGGATTCTGGGTAACAGAACCTGGTGAGAGGCAGTAAAGTCACCCCATCCTGGATTCCCCTGGGTGTCTAGTTTTCAAAAATGTATAGGTTTGCTAGGTTTCCCTAGATGCAGGCAGAGCTAGGATTCAAAAACTACAGCTAGGCACTTTGCCAAAAAAGGGTCATTTTTCACTGTGAAATTGGGGTGTGTCCACGTTGCGTTTTGCGCCATTTCTTGTCGCAGGCTCTAGGCCTACCCACACAAGTGAGGTACCATTTTTCTCGGAAGACTTTGGGGAACGCAGGGTGGGTTGAAATTTGTGTATCCACGCAGATTCCAGAACTTTCCACCACAGAAATGTAGGGAAAATGTGTTTTTTTTAACCATTTTTTAGGTTTGCAAGGGATTCTGGGTAACAGAACCTGATGAGAAGCAGTCAAGTCACCCCATCCTGGATTCCCCTGGGTGTCTAGTTTTCAAAAATGTATAGGTTTGCTAGGTTTCCCTAGGTGCCGGCAGAGCTAGGGTTCAAAAACTACAGCTAGGCACTTTGCCAAAAAAGGGTCGTTTTTCACTGTGAAATTGTGGTGTGTCCACGTTGCGTTTTGCACCGTTTCCTGTCGCGGGCACTAGGCCTACCCACACAAGTGAGGTACCATTTTTCTCGGAAGATTTTGGGGAACGTGCGGTGGGTAGAAATTTGTGGATCCGCGCAGATTACAGACCTTTCCACCACAGAAATGTGAGGAAAATGTGTTTTTTTGATAATTTTTTAGGTTTGCAAGGGATTCTGGGTAACAGAACCTGGTGAGAGGCAGTAAAGTCACCCCATCCTGGATTCCCCTGGGTGTCTAGTTTTCAAAAATGTATAGGTTTGCTAGGTTTCCCTAGATGCAGGCAGAGCTAGGATTCATAAACTACAGCTAGGCACTTTGCCAAAAAAGGGTCATTTTTCACTGTGAAATTGGGGTGTGTCCACGTTGCGTTTTGCGCCATTTCCTGTCGCAGGCTCTAGGCCTACCCACACAAGTGAGGTACCATTTTTCTCGGAAGACTTTGGGGAACGCAGGGTGGGTTGAAATTTGTGTTTCCACGCAGATTCCAGAACTTTCCACCACAGAAATGTAGGGAAAATGTGGTTTTTTTTACAATTTTTAGGTTTGCAAGGGATTCTGGGTAACAGAACCTGGTGAGAAGCAGTCAAGTCACCCCATCCTGGATTCCCCTGGGTGTCTAGTTTTCAAAAATGTATAGGTTTGCTAGGTTTCCCTAGGTGCCGGCAGAGCTAGGGTTCAAAAACTACAGCTAGGCACTTTGCCAAAAAACGGTCGTTTTTCACTGTGAAATTGTGGTGTGTCCACGTTGCGTTTTGTACCGTTTCCTGTCGCGGGCACTAGGCCTACCCACACAAGTGAGGTACCATTTTTCTCGGAAGACTTTGGGGAACGTGGGGTGGGTAGAAAGTTGTGGATCCGCGCAGATTACAGACATTTCCACCACAGAAATGTGAGGAAAATGTGTTTTTTGGACAATTTTTTAGGTTTGCAAGGGATTCTGGGTAACAGAACCTGGTGAGAGGCAGTAAAGTCACCCCATCCTGGATTCCCCTGGGTGTCTAGTTTTCAAAAATGTATAGGTTTGCTAGGTTTCCCTAGATGCAGGCAGAGCTAGGATTCATAAACTACAGCTAGGCACTTTGCCAAAAAAGGGTCATTTTTCACTGTGAAATTGGGGTGTGTCCACGTTGCGTTTTGCGCCATTTCCTGTCGCAGGCTCTAGGCCTACCCACACAAGTGAGGTACCATTTTTCTCGGAAGACTTTGGGGAACGCAGGGTGGGTTGAAATTTGTGTTTCCACGCAGATTCCAGAACTTTCCACCACAGAAATGTAGGGAAAATGTGTTTTTTTAAACAATTTTTTAGGTTTGCAAGGGATTCTGGGTAACAGAACCTGGTGAGAAGCAGTCAAGTCACCCCATCCTGGATTCCCCTGGGTGTCTAGTTTTCAAAAATGTATAGGTTTGCTAGGTTTCCCTAGGTGCCGGCAGAGCTAGGGTTCAAAAACTACAGCTAGGCACTTTGCCAAAAAACGGTCGTTTTCACTGTGAAATTGTGGTGTGTCCACGTTGCGTTTTGTACCGTTTCCTGTTGCGGGCACTAGGCCTACCCACACAAGTGAGGTACCATTTTTCTCGGAAGACTTTGGGGAACGTGGGGTGGGTAGAAAGTTGTGGATCCGCGCAGATTACAGACCTTTCCACCACAGAAATGTGAGGAAAATGTGTTTTTTTGGACAATTTTTTAGGTTTGCAAGGGATTCTGGGTAACAGAACCTGGTGAGAGGCAGTAAAGTCACCCCATCCTGGATTCCCTGGGTGTATAGTTTTCAAAAATGTATAGGTTTGCTAGGTTTCCCTAGATGCAGGCAGAGCTAGGATTCAAAAACTACAGCTAGGCACTTTGCCAAAAAAGGGTCATTTTTCACTGTGAAATTGGGGTGTGTCCACGTTGCGTTTTGCGCCATTTCCTGTCGCAGGCTCTAGGCCTACCCACACAAGTGAGGTACCATTTTTCTCGGAAGACTTTGGGGAACGCAGGGTGGGTTGAAATTTGTGTTTCCACGCAGATTCCAGAACTTTCCACCACAGAAATGTAGGGAAAATGTGTTTTTTTAAACAATTTTTTAGGTTTGCAAGGGATTCTGGGTAACAGAACCTGGTGAGAAGCAGTCAAGTCACCCCATCCTGGATTCCCCTGGGTGTCTAGTTTTCAAAAATGTATAGGTTTGCTAGGTTTCCCTAGGTGCCGGCAGAGCTAGGGTTCAAAAACTACAGCTAGGCACTTTGCCAAAAAACGGTCGTTTTTCACTGTGAAATTGTGGTGTGTCCACGTTGCGTTTTGTACCGTTTCCTGTTGCGGGCACTAGGCCTACCCACACAAGTGAGGTACCATTTTTCTCGGAAGACTTTGGGGAACGTGGGGTGGGTAGAAAGTTGTGGATCCGCGCAGATTACAGACCTTTCCACCACAGAAATGTGAGGAAAATGTGTTTTTTTGGACAATTTTTTAGGTTTGCAAGGGATTCTGGGTAACAGAACCTGGTGAGAGGCAGTAAAGTCACCCCATCCTGGATTCCCCTGGGTGTATAGTTTTCAAAAATGTATAGGTTTGCTAGGTTTCCCTAGATGCAGGCAGAGCTAGGATTCAAAAACTACAGCTAGGCACTTTGCCAAAAAAGGGTCATTTTTCACTGTGAAATTGGGGTGTGTCCACGTTGCGTTTTGCGCCATTTCCTGTCGCAGGCTCTAGGCCTACCCACACAAGTGAGGTACCATTTTTCTCGCAAGACTTTGGGGAACGCAGGGTGGGTTGAAATTTGTGTATCCACGCAGATTCCAGAACTTTCCACCACAGAAATGTAGGGAAAATGTGTTTTTTTAATCATTTTTTAGGTTTGCAAGGGATTCTGGGTAACAGAACCTGATGAGAAGCAGTCAAGTCACCCCATCCTGGATTCCCCTGCGTGTCTAGTTTTCAAAAATGTATAGGTTTGCTAGGTTTCCCTAGGTGCCGGCAGAGCTAGGGTTCAAAAACTACAGCTAGGCACTTTGCCAAAAAAGGGTCGTTTTTCACTGTGAAATTGTGGTGTGTCCACGTTGCGTTTTGCACCGTTTCCTGTCGCGGGCACTAGGCCTACCCACACAAGTGAGGTACCATTTTTCTCGGAAGATTTTGGGGAACGTGCTGTGGGTAGAAATTTGTGGATCCGCGCAGATTACAGACCTTTCCACCACAGAAATGTGAGGAAAATGTGTTTTTTTTGATAATTTTTTAGGTTTGCAAGGGATTCTGGGTAACAGAACCTGGTGAGAGGCAGTAAAGTCACCCCATCCTGGATTCCCCTGGGTGTCTAGTTTTCAAAAATGTATAGGTTTGCTAGGTTTCCCTAGGTGCCGGCAGAGCTAGGGTTCAAAAACTACAGCTAGGCACTTTGCCAAAAAAGTGTCGTTTTTCACTGTGAAATTGTGGTGTGTCCACGTTGCGTTTTGCACCGTTTCCTGTCGCGGGCACTAGGCCTACCCACACAAGTGAGGTACCATTTTTCTCGGAAGATTTTGGGGAACGTGCGGTGGGTAGAAATTTGTGGATCCGCGCAGATTACAGACCTTTCCACCACAGAAATGTGAGGAAAATGTGCTTTTTTGGATAATTTTTTAGGTTTGCAAGGGATTCTGGGTAACAGAACCTGGTGAGAGGCAGTAAAGTCACCCCATCCTGGATTCCCCTGGGTGTCTAGTTTTCAAAAATGTATAGGTTTGCTAGGTTTCCCTAGATGCAGGCAGAGCTAGGATTCATAAACTACAGCTAGGCACTTTGCCAAAAAGGGTCATTTTTCACTGTGAAATTGGGGTGTGTCCACGTTGCGTTTTGCGCCATTTCCTGTCGCAGGCTCTAGGCCTACCCACACAAGTGAGGTACCATTTTTCTCGGAAGACTTTGGGGAACGCAGGGTGGGTTGAAATTTGTGTTTCCACGCAGATTCCAGAACTTTCCACCACAGAAATGTAGGGAAAATGTGTTTTTTTAAACAATTTTTAGGTTTGCAAGGGATTCTGGGTAACAGAACCTGGTGAGAAGCAGTCAAGTCACCCCATCCTGGATTCCCCTGGGTGTCTAGTTTTCAAAAATGTATAGGTTTGCTAGGTTTCCCTAGGTGCCGGCAGAGCTAGGGTTCAAAAACTACAGCTAGGCACTTTGCCAAAAAACGGTCGTTTTTCACTGTGAAATTGTGGTGTGTCCACGTTGCGTTTTGTACCGTTTCCTGTTGCGGGCACTAGGCCTACCCACACAAGTGAGGTACCATTTTTCTCGGAAGACTTTGGGGAACGTGGGGTGGGTAGAAAGTTGTGGATCCGCGCAGATTACAGACCTTTCCACCACAGAAATGTGAGGAAAATGTGTTTTTTTGGACAATTTTTTAGGTTTGCAAGGGATTCTGGGTAACAGAACCTGGTGAGAGGCAGTAAAGTCACCCCATCCTGGATTCCCCTGGGTGTATAGTTTTCAAAAATGTATAGGTTTGCTAGGTTTCCCTAGATGCAGGCAGAGCTAGGATTCAAAAACTACAGCTAGGCACTTTGCCAAAAAGGGTCATTTTTCACTGTGAAATTGGGGTGTGTCCACGTTGCGTTTTGCGCCATTTCCTGTCGCAGGCTCTAGGCCTACCCACACAAGTGAGGTACCATTTTTCTCGGAAGACTTTGGGGAACGCAGGGTGGGTTGAAATTTGTGTTTCCACGCAGATTCCAGAACTTTCCACCACAGAAATGTAGGGAAAAGTTTTTTTTTTAAACAATTTTTTAGGTTTGCAAGGGATTCTGGGTAACAGAACCTGGTGAGAAGCAGTCAAGTCACCCCATCCTGGATTCCCTGGGTGTCTAGTTTTCAAAAATGTATAGGTTTGCTAGGTTTCCCTAGGTGCCGGCAGAGCTAGGGTTCAAAAACTACAGCTAGGCACTTTGCCAAAAAACGGTCGTTTTTCACTGTGAAATTGTGGTGTGTCCACGTTGCGTTTTGTACCGTTTCCTGTTGCGGGCACTAGGCCTACCCACACAAGTGAGGTACCATTTTTCTCGGAAGACTTTGGGGAACGTGGGGTGGGTAGAAAGTTGTGGATCCGCGCAGATTACAGACCTTTCCACCACAGAAATGTGAGGAAAATGTGTTTTTTTGGACAATTTTTTAGGTTTGCAAGGGATTCTGGGTAACAGAACCTGGTGAGAGGCAGTAAAGTCACCCCATCCTGGATTCCCCTGGGTGTATAGTTTTCAAAAATGTATAGGTTTGCTAGGTTTCCCTAGATGCAGGCAGAGCTAGGATTCAAAAACTACAGCTAGGCACTTTGCCAAAAAAGGGTCATTTTTCACTGTGAAATTGGGGTGTGTCCACGTTGCGTTTTGCGCCATTTCCTGTCGCAGGCTCTAGGCCTACCCACACAAGTGAGGTACCATTTTTCTCGCAAGACTTTGGGGAACGCAGGGTGGGTTGAAATTTGTGTATCCACGCAGATTCCAGAACTTTCCACCACAGAAATGTAGGGAAAATGTGTTTTTTTTAATCATTTTTAGGTTTGCAAGGGATTCTGGGTAACAGAACCTGATGAGAAGCAGTCAAGTCACCCCATCCTGGATTCCCCTGCGTGTCTAGTTTTCAAAAATGTATAGGTTTGCTAGGTTTCCCTAGGTGCCGGCAGAGCTAGGGTTCAAAAACTACAGCTAGGCACTTTGCCAAAAAAGGGTCGTTTTTCACTGTGAAATTGTGGTGTGTCCACGTTGCGTTTTGCACCGTTTCCTGTCGCGGGCACTAGGCCTACCCACACAAGTGAGGTACCATTTTTCTCGGAAGATTTTGGGGAACGTGCGGTGGGTAGAAATTTGTGGATCCGCGCAGATTACAGACCTTTCCACCACAGAAATGTGAGGAAAATGTGTTTTTTTTGATAATTTTTTAGGTTTGCAAGGGATTCTGGGTAACAGAACCTGGTGAGAGGCAGTAAAGTCACCCCATCCTGGATTCCCCTGGGTGTCTAGTTTTCAAAAATGTATAGGTTTGCTAGGTTTCCCTAGGTGCCGGCAGAGCTAGGGTTCAAAAACTACAGCTAGGCACTTTGCCAAAAAAGTGTCGTTTTTCACTGTGAAATTGTGGTGTGTCCACGTTGCGTTTTGCACCGTTTCCTGTCGCGGGCACTAGGCCTACCCACACAAGTGAGGTACCATTTTTCTCGGAAGATTTTGGGGAACGTGCGGTGGGTAGAAATTTGTGGATCCGCGCAGATTACAGACCTTTCCACCACAGAAATGTGAGGAAAATGTGCTTTTTTGGATAATTTTTAGGTTTGCAAGGGATTCTGGGTAACAGAACCTGGTGAGAGGCAGTAAAGTCACCCCATCCTGGATTCCCCTGGGTGTCTAGTTTTCAAAAATGTATAGGTTTGCTAGGTTTCCCTAGATGCAGGCAGAGCTAGGATTCATAAACTACAGCTAGGCACTTTGCCAAAAAAGGGTCATTTTTCACTGTGAAATTGGGGTGTGTCCACGTTGCGTTTTGCGCCATTTCCTGTCGCAGGCTCTAGGCCTACCCTCACAAGTGAGGTACCATTTTTCTCGGAAGACTTTGGGGAACGCAGGGTGGGTTGAAATTTGTGTTTCCACGCAGATTCCAGAACTTTCCACCACAGAAATGTAGGGAAAATGTGTTTTTTTTTACAATTTTGTAGGTTTGCAAGGGATTCTGGGTAACAGAACCTGGTGAGAAGCATTCAAGTCACCCCATCCTGGATTCCCCTGGGTGTCTAGTTTTCAAACATGTATAGGTTTGCTAGGTTTCCCTAGGTGCCGGCAGAGCTAGGGTTCAAAAACTACAGCTAGGCACTTTGCCAAAAAAGGGTCGTTTTTCACTGTGAAATTGTGGTGTGTCCACGTTGCGTTTTGCACCGTTTCCTGTCGCGGGCACTAGGCCTACCCACACAAGTGAGGTACCATTTTTCTCGGAAGACTTTGGGGAACGTGGGGTGGGTAGAAATTTGTGGATCCGCGCAGATTACAGACCTTTCCACCACAGAAATGTGAGGAAAATGTGTTTGTTTGGACAATTTTTAGGTTTGCAAGGGATTCTGGGTAACAGAACCTGGTGAGAGGCAGTAAAGTCACCCCATCCTGGATTCCCCTGGGTGTCTAGTTTTCAAAAATGTATAGGTTTGCCCTAGATGCAGGCAGAGCTAGGATTCAAAAACTACAGCTAGGCACTTTGCCAAAAAAGGGTCATTTTTCACTGTGAAATTGGGGTGTGTCCACGTTGCGTTTTGCGCCATTTCCTGTCGCAGGCTCTAGGCCTACCCACACAAGTGAGGTACCATTTTTCTCGGAAGACTTTGGGGAACGCAGGGTGGGTTGAAATTTGTGTATCCACGCAGATTCCAGAACTTTCCACCACAGAAATGTAGGGAAAATGTGTTTTTTTTAACCATTTTTTAGGTTTGCAAGGGATTCTGGGTAACAGAACCTGGTGAGAAGCAGTCAAGTCACCCCATCCTGGATTTCCCTGGGTGTCTAGTTTAAAAAAATGTATTGGTTTGCTAGGTTTCCCTAGGTGCCGGCAGAGCTAGGGTTAAAAAACTACAGCTAGGCACTTTGCCAAAAAAGGGTCGTTTTTCACTGTGAAATTGTGGTGTGTCCACGTTGCGTTTTGCATTGTTTCCTGTCGCGGGCACTAGGCCTACCCACACAAGTGAGGTACCATTTTTCTCGGAAGACTTTGGGGAACGTGGGGTGGATAGAAATTTGTGGATCCGCGCAGATTACAGACCTTTCCACCACAGAAATGTGAGGAAAATGTGTTTTTTGGACAATTGTTTAGGTTTGCAAGGGATTCTGGGTAACAGAACCTGGTGAGAGGCAGTAAAGTCACCCCATCCTGGATTTCCCTGGGTGTCTAGTTTTCAAAAATGTATAGGTTTGCTAGGTTTCCCTAGATGCAGGCAGAGCTAGGATTCAAAAACTACAGCTAGGCACTTTGCCAAAAAAGGGTCATTTTTCACTGTGAAATTGGGGTGTGTCCACGTTGCGTTTTGCGCCATTTCCTGTCGCAGGCTCTAGGCCTACCCACACAAGTGAGGTACCATTTTTCTCGGAAGACTTTGGGGAACGCAGGGTGGGTTGAAATTTGTGTATCCACGCAGATTCCAGAACTTTCCACCACAGAAATGTAGGGAAAATGTGTTTTTTTTAACCATTTTTTAGGTTTGCAAGGGATTCTGGGTAACAGAACCTGGTGAGAAGCAGTCAAGTCACCCCATCCTGGATTTCCCTGGGTGTCTAGTTTTCAAAAATGTATAGGTTTGCTAGGTTTCCCTAGGTGCCGGCAGAGCTAGGGTTCAAAAACTACAGCTAGGCACTTTGCCAAAAAAGGGTCGTTTTTCACTGTGAAATTGTGGTGTGTCCACGTTGCGTTTTGCACCGTTTCCTGTCGCGGGCACTAGGCCTACCCACACAAGTGAGGTACCATTTTTCTCGGAAGACTTTGGGGAACGTGGGGTGGGTAGAAATTTGTGGATCCGCGCAGATTACAGACCTTTCCACCACAGAAATGTGAGGAAAATGTGTTTGTTTGGCAATTGTTTAGGTTTGCAAGGGATTCTGGGTAACAGAACCTGGTGAGAGGCAGTAAAGTCACCCCATCCTGGATTCCCCTGGGTGTCTAGTTTTCAAAAATGTATAGGTTTGCTAGGTTTCCCTAGATGCAGGCAGAGCTAGGATTCAAAAACTACAGCTAGGCACTTTGCCAAAAAAGGGTCATTTTTCACTGTGAAATTGGGGTGTGTCCACGTTGCGTTTTGCGCCATTTCCTGTCGCAGGCTCTAGGCCTACCCACACAAGTGAGGTACCATTTTTCTCAGAAGACTTTGGGGAACGCAGGGTGGGTTGAAATTTGTGTATCCATGCAGATTCCAGAACTTTCCACCACAGAAATGTAGGGAAAATGTGTTTTTTTTAACCATTTTTTAGGTTTGCAAGGGATTTTGGGTAACAGAACCTGGTGAGAAGCAGTCAAGTCACCCCATCCTGGATTTCCCTGGGTGTCTAGTTTTAAAAAATGTATTGGTTTGCTAGGTTTCCCTAGGTGCCGGCAGAGCTAGGGTTCAAAAACTACAGCTAGGCACTTTGCCAAAAAAGGGTCGTTTTTCACTGTGAAATTGTGGTGTGTCCACGTTGCGTTTTGCACCGTTTCCTGTCGCGGGCACTAGGCCTACCCACACAAGTGAGGTACCATTTTTCTCGGAAGACTTTGGGGAACGTGGGGTGGATAGAAATTTGTGGATCCGCGCAGATTACAAACCTTTCCACCACAGAAATGTGAGGAAAATGTGTTTTTTTGGACAATTGTTTAGGTTTGCAAGGGATTCTGGGTAACAGAACCTGGTGAGAGGCAGTAAAGTCACCCCATCCTGGATTTCCCTGGGTGTCTAGTTTTCAAAAATGTATAGGTTTGCTAGGTTTCCCTAGATGCAGGCAGAGCTAGGATTCAAAAACTACAGCTAGGCACTTTGCCAAAAAAGGGTCATTTTTCACTGTGAAATTGGGGTGTGTCCACGTTGCGTTTTGCGCCATTTCCTGTCGCAGGCTCTAGGCCTACCCACACAAGTGAGGTACCATTTTTCTCGGAAGACTTTGGGGAACGCAGGGTGGGTTGAAATTTGTGTATCCACGCAGATTCCAGAACTTTCCACCACAGAAATGTAGGGAAAATGTGTTTTTTTTAACCATTTTTTAGGTTTGCAAGGGATTCTGGGTAACAGAACCTGGTGAGAAGCAGTCAAGTCACCCCATCCTGGATTTCCCTGGGTGTCTAGTTTTAAAAAATGTATAGGTTTGCTAGGTTTCCCTAGGTGCCGGCAGAGCTAGGGTTCAAAAACTACAGCTAGGCACTTTGCCAAAAAAGGGTCGTTTTTCACTGTGAAATTGTGGTGTGTCCACGTTGCGTTTTGCACCATTTCCTGTCGCGGGCACTAGGCCTACCCACACAAGTGAGGTACCATTTTTCTCGGAAGACTTTGGGGAACGTGGGGTGGGTAGAAATTTGTGGATCCGCGCAGATTACAGACCTTTCCACCATAGAAATGTGAGGAAAATGTGTTTGTTTGGACAATTGTTTAGGTTTGCAAGGGATTCTGGGTAACAGAACCTGGTGAGAGGCAGTAAAGTCACCCCATCCTGGATTCCCCTGGGTGTCTAGTTTTCAAAAATGTATAGGTTTGCTAGGTTTCCCTAGATGCAGGCAGAGCTAGGATTCAAAAACTACAGCTAGGCACTTTGCCAAAAAAGGGTCATTTTTCACTGTGAAATTGGGGTGTGTCCACGTTGCGTTTTGCGCCATTTCCTGTCGCAGGCTCTAGGCCTACCCACACAAGTGAGGTACCATTTTTCTCAGAAGACTTTGGGGAACGCAGGGTGGGTTGAAATTTGTGTATCCATGCAGATTCCAGAACTTTCCACCACAGAAATGTAGGGAAAATGTGTTTTTTTAACCATTTTTAGGTTTGCAAGGGATTTTGGGTAACAGAACCTGGTGAGAAGCAGTCAAGTCACCCCATCCTGGATTTCCCTGGGTGTCTAGTTTTAAAAAATGTATAGGTTTGCTAGGTTTCCCTGGGTGCTGGCAGAGCTAGGGTTCAAAAACTACAGCTAGGCACTTTGCCAAAAAAGGGTCGTTTTTCACTGTGAAATTGTGGTGTGTCCACGTTGCGTTTTGCACCGTTTCCTGTCGCGGGCACTAGGCCTACCCACACAAGTGAGGTACCATTTTTCTCGGAAGACTTTGGGGAACATGGGGTGGGTAGAAATTTGTGGATCCGCGCAGATTACAGACCTTTCCACCACAGAAATGTGAGGAAAATGTGTTTTTTTGGACAATTGTTTAGGTTTGCAAGGGATTCTGGGTAACAGAACCTGGTGAGAGGCAGTAAAGTCACCCCATCCTGGTTTCCCCTGGGTGTCTAGTTTTCAAAAATGTATAGGTTTGCTAGGTTTCCCTAGATGCAGGCAGAGCTAGGATTCAAAAACTACAGCTAGGCACTTTGCCAAAAAAGGGTCATTTTTCACTGTGAAATTGGGGTGTGTCCACGTTGCGTTTTGCGCCATTTCCTGTCGCAGGCTCTAGGCCTACCCACACAAGTGAGGTACCATTTTTCTCGGAAGACTTTGGGGAACGCAGGGTGGGTTGAAATGTGTGTATCCACGCAGATTCCAGAACTTTCCACCACAGAAATGTAGGGAAAATGTGTTTTTTTTAACCATTTTTTAGGTTTGCAAGGGATTATGGGTAACAGAACCTGATGAGAAGCAGTCAAGTCACCCCATCCTGGATTCCCCTGGGTGTCTAGTTTTCAAAAATGTATAGGTTTGCTAGGTTTCCCTATGTGCCGGCAGAGCTAGGGTTCAAAAACTACAGCTAGGCACTTTGCCAAAAAAGGGTCGTTTTTCACTGTGAAATTGTGGTGTGTCCACGTTGCGTTTTGCACCGTTTCCTGTTGCGGGAACTAGGCCTACCCACACAAGTGAGGTACCATTTTTCTCGGAAGACTTTGGGGAACGTGGGGTGGGTAGAAATTTGTGGATCCGCGCAGATTACAGACCTTTCCACCACAGAAATGTGAGGAAAATGTGTTTATTTTGATAATTTTTTAGGTTTGCAAGGGATTCTGGGTAACAGAACCTGGTGAGAAGCAGTCAAGTCACCCCATCCTGGATTTCCCTGAGTGTCTAGTTTTAAAAAATGTATAGGTTTGCTAGGTTTCCCTAGGTGCCGGCAGAGCTAGGGTTCAAAAACTACAGCTAGGCACTTTGCCAAAAAAGGGTCGTTTTTCACTGTGAAATTGTGGTGTGTCCACGTTGCGTTTTGCACCGTTTCCTGTCGCGGGCACTAGGCCTACCCACACAAGTGAGGTACCATTTTACTCGGAAGACTTTGGGGAACGCAGGGTGGGTTGAAATTTGTGTATCCACGCAGATTCCAGAACTTTCCACCACAGAAATGTAGGGAAAATGTGTTTTTTTTAACCATTTTTTAGGTTTGCAAGGGATTCTGGGTGACAGAACCTGGTGAGAAGCAGTCAAGTCACCCCATCCTGGATTTCCCTGGGTGTCTAGTTTTCAAAAATGTATAGGTTTGCTAGGTTTCCCTAGGTGCCGGCAGAGCTAGGGTTCAAAAACTACAGCTAGGCACTTTGCCAAAAAAGGGTCGTTTTTCACTGTGAAATTGTGGTGTGTCCACGTTGCGTTTTGCACCGTTTCCTGTCGCGGGCACTAGGCCTACCCACACAAGTGAGGTACCATTTTTCTCGGAAGACTTTGGGGAACGTGGGGTGGGTAGAAATTTGTGGATCCGCGCAGATTACAGACCTTTCCACCACAGAAATGTGAGGAAAATGTGTTTGTTTGGACAATTGTTTAGGTTTGCAAGGGATTCTGGGTAACAGAACCTGGTGAGAGGCAGTAAAGTCACCCCATCCTGGATTCCCCTGGGTGTCTAGTTTTCAAAAATGTATAGGTTTGCTAGGTTTCCCTAGATGCAGGCAGAGCTAGGATTCAAAAACTACAGCTAGGCACTTTGCCAAAAAGGGTCATTTTTCACTGTGAAATTGGGGTGTGTCCACGTTGCGTTTTGCGCCATTTCCTGTCGCAGGCTCTAGGCCTACCCACACAAGTGAGGTACCATTTTTCTCAGAAGACTTTGGGGAACGCAGGGTGGGTTGAAATTTGTGTATCCATGCAGATTCCAGAACTTTCCACCACAGAAATGTAGGGAAAATGTGTTTTTTTTAACCATTTTTAGGTTTGCAAGGGATTCTGGGTAACAGAACCTGGTGAGAAGCAGTCAAGTCACCCCATCCTGGATTTCCCTGGGTGTCTAGTTTTCAAAAATGTATAGGTTTGCTAGGTTTCCCTAGGTGCCGGCAGAGCTAGGGTTCAAAAACTACAGCTAGGCACTTTGCCAAAAAAGGGTCGTTTTTCACTGTGAAATTGTGGTGTGTCCACGTTGCGTTTTGCACCGTTTCCTGTCGCGGGCACTAGGCCTACCCACACAAGTGAGGTACCATTTTTCTCAGAAGACTTTGGGGAACGTGGGGTGGGTAGAAATTTGTGGATCCGCGCAGATTACAGACCTTTCCACCACAGAAATGTGAGGAAAATGTGTTTGTTTGGACAATTGTTTAGGTTTGCAAGGGATTCTGGGTAACAGAACCTGGTGAGAGGCAGTAAAGTCACCCCATCCTGGATTCCCCTGGGTGTCTAGTTTTCAAAAATGTATAGGTTTGCTAGGTTTCCCTAGATGCAGGCAGAGCTAGGATTCAAAAACTACAGCTAGGCACTTTGCCAAAAAAGGGTCATTTTTCACTGTGAAATTGGGGTGTGTCCACGTTGCGTTTTGCGCCATTTCCTGTCGCAGGCTCTAGGCCTACCCACACAAGTGAGGTACCATTTTTCTCGGAAGACTTTGGGGAACGCAGGGTGGGTTGAAATTTGTGTATCCATGCAGATTCCAGAACTTTCCACCACAGAAATGTAGGGAAAATGTGTTTTTTTAACCATTTTTTAGGTTTGCAAGGGATTCTGGGTAACAGAACCTGGTGAGAAGCAGTCAAGTCACCCCATCCTGGATTTCCCTGGGTGTCTAGTTTTCAAAAATGTATTGGTTTGCTAGGTTTCCCTAGGTGCCGGCAGAGCTAGGGTTCAAAAACTACAGCTAGGCACTTTGCCAAAAAAGGGTCGTTTTTCACTGTGAAATTGTGGTGTGTCCACGTTGCGTTTTGCACCGTTTCCTGTCGCGGGCACTAGGCCTACCCACACAAGTGAGGTACCATTTTTCTCGGAAGACTTTGGGGAACGTGGGGTGGGTAGAAATTTGTGGATCCGCGCAGATTACAGACCTTTCCACCACAGAAATGTGAGGAAAATGTGTTTTTTTGGACAATTGTTTAGGTTTGCAAGGGATTCTGGGTAACAGAACCTGGTGAGAGGCAGTAAAGTCACCCCATCCTGGATTTCCCTGGGTGTCTAGTTTTCAAAAATGTATAGGTTTGCTAGGTTTCCCTAGATGCAGGCAGAGCTAGGATTCAAAAACTACAGCTAGGCACTTTGCCAAAAAAGGGTCATTTTTCACTGTGAAATTGGGGTGTGTCCACGTTGCGTTTTGCGCCATTTCCTGTCGCAGGTCTCTAGGCCTACCCACACAAGTGAGGTACCATTTTTCTCGGAAGACTTTGGGGAACGCAGGGTGGGTTGAAATTTGTGTATCCACGCAGATTCCAGAACTTTCCACCACAGAAATGTAGGGAAAATGTGTTTTTTTAACCATTTTTTAGGTTTGCAAGGGATTCTGGGTAACAGAACCTGGTGAGAAGCAGTCAAGTCACCCCATCCTGGATTTCCCTGGGTGTCTAGTTTTCAAAAATGTATAGGTTTGCTAGGTTTCCCTAGGTGCCGGCAGAGCTAGGGTTCAATAACTACAGCTAGGCACTTTGCCAAAAAAGGGTCGTTTTTCACTGTGAAATTGTGGTGTGTCCACGTTGCGTTTTGCACCGTTTCCTGTCGCGGGCACTAGGCCTACCCACACAAGTGAGGTACCATTTTTCTCGGAAGACTTTGGGGAACGTGGGGTGGGTAGAAATTTGTGGATCCGCGCAGATTACAGACCTTTCCACCACAGAAATGTGAGGAAAATGTGTTTGTTTGGACAATTGTTTAGGTTTGCAAGGGATTCTGGGTAACAGAACCTGGTGAGAGGCAGTAAAGTCACCCCATCCTGGATTCCCCTGGGTGTCTAGTTTTCAAAAATGTATAGGTTTGCTAGGTTTCCCTAGATGCAGGCAGAGCTAGGATTCAAAAACTACAGCTAGGCACTTTGCCAAAAAAGGGTCATTTTTCACTGTGAAATTGGGGTGTGTCCACGTTGCGTTTTGCGCCATTTCCTGTCGCAGGCTCTAGGCCTACCCACACAAGTGAGGTACCATTTTTCTCAGAAGACTTTGGGGAACGCAGGGTGGGTTGAAATTTGTGTATCCACGCAGATTCCAGAACTTTCCACCACAGAAATGTAGGGAAAATGTGTTTTTTTTAACCATTTTTTAGGTTTGCAAGGGATTCTGGGTAACAGAACCTGGTGAGAAGCAGTCAAGTCACCCCATCCTGGATTTCCCTGGGTGTCTAGTTTTAAAAAATGTATAGGTTTGCTAGGTTTCCCTAGGTGCTGGCAGAGCTAGGGTTCAAAAACTACAGCTAGGCACTTTGCCAAAAAAGGGTCGTTTTTCACTGTGAAATTGTGGTGTGTCCACGTTGCGTTTTGCACCGTTTCCTGTCGCGGGCACTAGGCCTACCCACACAAGTGAGGTACCATTTTTCTCGGAAGACTTTGGGGAACGTGGGGTGGGTAGAAATTTGTGGATCCGCGCAGATTACAGACCTTTCCACCACAGAAATGTGAGGAAAATGTGTTTTTTTTGACAATTGTTTAGGTTTGCAAGGGATTCTGGGTAACAGAACCTGGTGAGAGGCAGTAAAGTCACCCCATCCTGGATTCCCCTGGGTGTCTAGTTTTCAAAAATGTATAGGTTTGCTAGGTTTCCCTAGATGCAGGCAGAGCTAGGATTCAAAAACTACAGCTAGGCACTTTGCCAAAAAAGGGTCATTTTTCACTGTGAAATTGGGGTGTGTCCACGTTGCGTTTTGCGCCATTTCCTGTCGCAGGCTCTAGGCCTACCCACACAAGTGAGGTACCATTTTTCTCAGAAGACTTTGGGGAACGCAGGGTGGGTTGAAATTTGTGTATCCACGCAGATTCCAGAACTTTCCACCACAGAAATGTAGGGAAAATGTGTTTTTTTTAACCATTTTTTAGGTTTGCAAGGGATTCTGGGTAACAGAACCTGGTGAGAAGCAGTCAAGTCACCCCATCCTGGATTTCCCTGGGTGTCTAGTTTTCAAAAATGTATAGGTTTGCTAGGTTTCCCTAGGTGCCGGCAGAGCTAGGGTTCAAAAACTACAGCTAGGCACTTTGCCAAAAAGGGTCGTTTTTCACTGTGAAATTGTGGTGTGTCCACGTTGCGTTTTGCACCGTTTCCTGTCGCGGGCACTAGGCCTACCCACACAAGTGAGGTACCATTTTTCTCGGAAGACTTTGGGGAACATGGGGTGGGTAGAAATTTGTGGATCCGCGCAGATTACAGACCTTTCCACCACAGAAATGTGAGGAAAATGTGTTTTTTTGGACAATTGTTTAGGTTTGCAAGGGATTCTGGGTAACAGAACCTGGTGAGAGGCAGTAAAGTCACCCCATCCTGGTTTCCCCTGGGTGTCTAGTTTTCAAAAATGTATAGGTTTGCTAGGTTTCCCTAGATGCAGGCAGAGCTAGGATTCAAAAACTACAGCTAGGCACTTTGCCAAAAAAGGGTCATTTTTCACTGTGAAATTGGGGTGTGTCCACGTTGCGTTTTGCGCCATTTCCTGTCGCAGGCTCTAGGCCTACCCACACAAGTGAGGTACCATTTTTCTCGGAAGACTTTGGGGAACGCAGGGTGGGTTGAAATTTGTGTATCCACGCAGATTCCAGAACTTTCCACCACAGAAATGTAGGGAAAATGTGGTTTTTTTAACCATTTTTTAGGTTTGCAAGGGATTCTGGGTAACAGAACCTGGTGAGAAGCAGTCAAGTCACCCCATCCTGGATTCCCCTGGGTGTCTAGTTTTCAAAAATGTATAGGTTTGCTAGGTTTCCCTAGGTGCCGGCAGAGCTAGGGTTCAAAAACTACAGCTAGGCACTTTGCCAAAAAAGGGTCGTTTTTCACTGTGAAATTGTGGTGTGTCCACGTTGCGTTTTGCACCGTTTCCTGTCGCGGGCACTAGGCCTACCCACACAAGTGAGGTACCATTTTTCTCGGAAGACTTTGGGGAACGTGGGGTGGGTTGAAATTTGTGGATCCGCGCAGATTACAGACCTTTCCACCACAGAAATGTGAGGAAAATGTGTTTTTTTTGACAATTTTTTAGGTTTGCAAGGGATTCTGGGTAACAGAACCTGGTGAGAAGCAGTCAAGTCACCCCATCCTGGATTTCCCTGGGTGTCTAGTTTTCAAAAATGTATAGGTTTGCTAGGTTTCCCTAGGTGCCGGCAGAGCTAGGGTTCAAAAACTACAGCTAGGCACTTTGCCAAAAAAGGGTCGTTTTTCACTGTGAAATTGTGGTGTGTCCACGTTGCGTTTTGCACCGTTTCCTGTCGCGGGCACTAGGCCTACCCACACAAGTGAGGTACCATTTTTCTCGGAAGACTTTGGGGAACGTGGGGTGGGTAGAAATTTGTGGATCCGCGCAGATTACAGACCTTTCCACCACAGAAATGTGAGGAAAATGTGTTTGTTTGGACAATTGTTTAGGTTTGCAAGGGATTCTGGGTAACAGAACCTGGTGAGAGGCAGTAAAGTCACCCCATCCTGGATTTCCCTGGGTGTCTAGTTTTCAAAAATGTATAGGTTTGCTAGGTTTCCCTAGATGCAGGCAGAGCTAGGATTCAAAAACTACAGCTAGGCACTTTGCCAAAAAAGGGTCATTTTTCACTGTGAAATTGGGGTGTGTCCACGTTGCGTTTTGCGCCATTTCCTGTCGCAGGCTCTAGGCCTACCCACACAAGTGAGGTACCATTTTTCTCGGAAGACTTTGGGGAACGCAGGGTGGGTTGAAATTTGTGTATCCACGCAGATTCCAGAACTTTCCACCACAGAAATGTAGGGAAAATGTGTTTTTTTAACCATTTTTTAGGTTTGCAAGGGATTCTGGGTAACAGAACCTGGTGAGAAGCAGTCAAGTCACCCCATCCTGGATTTCCCTGGGTGTCTAGTTTTCAAAAATGTATAGGTTTGCTAGGTTTCCCTAGGTGCCGGCAGAGCTAGGGTTCAAAAACTACAGCTAGGCACTTTGCCAAAAAAGGGTCGTTTTTCACTGTGAAATTGTGGTGTGTCCACGTTGCGTTTTGCACCGTTTCCTGTCGCGGGCACTAGGCCTACCCACACAAGTGAGGTACCATTTTTCTCGGAAGACTTTGGGGAACGTGGGGTGGGTAGAAATTTGTGGATCCGCGCAGATTACAGACCTTTCCACCACAGAAATGTGAGGAAAATGTGTTTTTTTGGACAATTGTTTAGGTTTGCAAGGGATTCTGGGTAACAGAACCTGGTGAGAGGCAGTAAAGTCACCCCATCCTGGATTTCCCTGGGTGTCTAGTTTTCAAAAATGTATAGGTTTGCTAGGTTTCCCTAGATGCAGGCAGAGCTAGGATTCAAAAACTACAGCTAGGCACTTTGCCAAAAAAGGGTCATTTTTCACTGTGAAATTGGGGTGTGTCCACGTTGCGTTTTGCGCCATTTCCTGTCGCAGGCTCTAGGCCTACCCACACAAGTGAGGTACCATTTTTCTCGGAAGACTTTGGGGAACGCAGGGTGGGTTGAAATTTGTGTATCCATGCAGATTCCAGAACTTTCCACCACAGAAATGTAGGGAAAATGTGTTTTTTTAACCATTTTTAGGTTTGCAAGGGATTCTGGGTAACAGAACCTGGTGAGAAGCAGTCAAGTCACCCCATCCTGGATTTCCCTGGGTGTCTAGTTTTCAAAAATGTATAGGTTTGCTAGGTTTCCCTAGGTGCCGGCAGAGCTAGGGTTCAAAAACTACAGCTAGGCACTTTGCCAAAAAAGGGTCGTTTTTCACTGTGAAATTGTGGTGTGTCCACGTTGCGTTTTGCACCGTTTCCTGTCGCGGGCACTAGGCCTACCCACACAAGTGAGGTACCATTTTTCTCGGAAGACTTTGGGGAACGTGGGGTGGGTAGAAATTTGTGGATCCGCGCAGATTACAGACCTTTCCACCACAGAAATGTGAGGAAAATGTGTTTTTTTGGACAATTGTTTAGGTTTGCAAGGGATTCTGGGTAACAGAACCTGGTGAGAGGCAGTAAAGTCACCCCATCCTGGATTCCCCTGGGTGTCTAGTTTTCAAAAATGTATAGGTTTGCTAGGTTTCCCTAGATGCAGGCAGAGCTAGGATTCAAAAACTACAGCTAGGCACTTTGCCAAAAAAGGGTCATTTTTCACTGTGAAATTGGGGTGTGTCCACGTTGCGTTTTGCGCCATTTCCTGTCGCAGGCTCTAGGCCTACCCACACAAGTGAGGTACCATTTTTCTCGGAAGACTTTGGGGAACGCAGGGTGGGTTGAAATTTGTGTATCCACGCAGATTCCAGAACTTTCCACCACAGAAATGTAGGGAAAATGTGTTTTTTTTAACCATTTTTTAGGTTTGCAAGGGATTCTGGGTAACAGAACCTGGTGAGAAGCAGTCAAGTCACCCCATCCTGGATTTCCCTGGGTGTCTAGTTTTCAAAAATGTATAGGTTTGCTAGGTTTCCCTAGGTGCCGGCAGAGCTAGGGTTCAATAACTACAGCTAGGCACTTTGCCAAAAAAGGGTCGTTTTTCACTGTGAAATTGTGGTGTGTCCACGTTGCGTTTTGCACCGTTTCCTGTCGCGGGCACTAGGCCTACCCACACAAGTGAGGTACCATTTTTCTCGGAAGACTTTGGGGAACGTGGGGTGGGTAGAAATTTGTGGATCCGCGCAGATTACAGACCTTTCCACCACAGAAATGTGAGGAAAATGTGTTTGTTTTGACAATTGTTTAGGTTTGCAAGGGATTCTGGGTAACAGAACCTGGTGAGAGGCAGTAAAGTCACCCCATCCTGGATTCCCCTGGGTGTCTAGTTTTCAAAAATGTATAGGTTTGCTAGGTTTCCCTAGATGCAGGCAGAGCTAGGATTCAAAAACTACAGCTAGGCACTTTGCCAAAAAAGGGTAATTTTTCACTGTGAAATTGGGGTGTGTCCACGTTGCGTTTTGCGCCATTTCCTGTCGCGGGCACTAGGCCTACCCACACAAGTGAGGTACCATTTTTCTCAGAAGACTTTGGGGAATGTGGGGTGGGTAGAAATTTGTGTATCCACGCAGATTCCAGAACTTTCCACCACAGAAATGTAGGGAAAATGTGTTTTTTTTAACCATTTTTTAGGTTTGCAAGGGATTCTGGGTAACAGAACCTGGTGAGAAGCAGTCAAGTCACCCCATCCTGGATTCCCCTGGGTGTCTAGTTTTCAAAAATGTATAGGTTTGCTAGGTTTCCCTAGGTGCCGGCAGAGCTAGGGTTCAAAAACTACAGCTAGGCACTTTGCCAAAAAAGGGTCGTTTTTCACTGTGAAATTGTGGTGTGTCCACGTTGCGTTTTGCACCGTTTCCTGTCGCGGGCACTAGGCCTACCCACACAAGTGAGGTACCATTTTTCTCGGAAGACTTTGGGGAACGTGGGGTGGGTAGAAATTTGTGGATCCGCGCAGATTACAGACCTTTCCACCACAGAAATGTGAGGAAAATGTGTTTTTTTGGACAATTGTTTAGGTTTGCAAGGGATTCTGGGTAACAGAACCTGGTGAGAGGCAGTAAAGTCACCCCATCCTGGATTCCCCTGGGTGTCTAGTTTTCAAAAATGTATAGGTTTGCTAGGTTTCCCTAGATGCAGGCAGAGCTAGGATTCAAAAACTACAGCTAGGCACTTTGCCAAAAAAGGGTCATTTTTCACTGTGAAATTGGGGTGTGTCCACGTTGCGTTTTGCGCCATTTCCTGTCGCAGGCTCTAGGCCTACCCACACAAGTGAGGTACCATTTTTCTCGGAAGACTTTGGGGAACGCAGGGTGGGTTGAAATTTGTGTATCCACGCAGATTCCAGAACTTTCCACCACAGAAATGTAGGGAAAATGTGTTTTTTTAACCATTTTTTAGGTTTGCAAGGGATTCTGGGTAACAGAACCTGGTGAGAAGCAGTCAAGTCACCCCATCCTGGATTCCCTGGGTGTCTAGTTTTCAAAAATGTATAGGTTTGCTAGGTTTCCCTAGGTGCCGGCAGAGCTAGGGTTCAAAAACTACAGCTAGGCACTTTGCCAAAAAAGGGTCGTTTTTCACTGTGAAATTGTGGTGTGTCCACGTTGCGTTTTGCACCGTTTCCTGTCGCGGGCACTAGGCCTACCCACACAAGTGAGGTACCATTTTTCTCGGAAGACTTTGGGGAACGTGGGGTGGGTAGAAATTTGTGGATCCGCGCAGATTACAGACCTTTCCACCACAGAAATGTGAGGAAAATGTGTTTGTTTGGACAATTGTTTAGGTTTGCAAGGGATTCTGGGTAACAGAACCTGGTGAGAGGCAGTAAAGTCACCCCATCCTGGATTCCCCTGGGTGTCTAGTTTTCAAAAATGTATAGGTTTGCTAGGTTTCCCTAGATGCAGGCAGAGCTAGGATTCAAAAACTACAGCTAGGCACTTTGCCAAAAAAGGGTCATTTTTCACTGTGAAATTGGGGTGTGTCCACGTTGCGTTTTGCGCCATTTCCTGTCGCAGGCTCTAGGCCTACCCACACAAGTGAGGTACCATTTTTCTCGGAAGACTTTGGGGAACGCAGGGTGGGTTGAAATTTGTGTATCCATGCAGATTCCAGAACTTTCCACCACAGAAATGTAGGGAAAATGTGTTTTTTTAACCATTTTTTAGGTTTGCAAGGGATTCTGGGTAACAGAACCTGGTGAGAAGCAGTCAAGTCACCCCATCCTGGATTTCCCTGGGTGTCTAGTTTTCAAAAATGTATAGGTTTGCTAGGTTTCCCTAGGTGCCGGCAGAGCTAGGGTTCAAAAACTACAGCTAGGCACTTTGCCAAAAAAGGGTCGTTTTTCACTGTGAAATTGTGGTGTGTCCACGTTGCGTTTTGCACCGTTTCCTGTCGCGGGCACTAGGCCTACCCACACAAGTGAGGTACCATTTTTCTCGGAAGACTTTGGGGAACGTGGGGTGGGTAGAAATTTGTGGATCTGCGCAGATTACAGACCTTTCCACCACAGAAATGTGAGGAAAATGTGTTTTTTTGGACAATTGTTTAGGTTTGTAGGGGATTCTGGGTAACAGAACCTGGTGGGAGCCAGTCAAGTCACCCCATCCTGGATTCCCCTGGGTGTCTAGTTTTCAAAAATGTATAGGTTTGCTAGGTTTCCCTAGATGCAGGCAGAGCTAGGATTCAAAAACTACAGCTAGGCACTTTGCCAAAAAAGGGTCATTTTTCACTGTGAAATTGGGGTGTGTCCACGTTGCGTTTTGCGCCATTTCCTGTCGCGGGCTCTAGGCCTACCCACACAAGTGAGGTACCATTTTTCTCGGAAGACTTTGGGGAACGCAGGGTGGGTTGAAATTTGTGTATCCACGCAGATTCCAGAACTTTCCACCACAGAAATGTAGGGAAAATGTGTTTTTTTAACCATTTTTTAGGTTTGCAAGGGATTCTGGGTAACAGAACCTGGTGAGAAGCAGTCAAGTCACCCCATCCTGGATTCCCCTGGGTGTCTAGTTTTCAAAAATGTATAGGTTTGCTAGGTTTCCCTAGGTGCCGGCAGAGCTAGGGTTCAAAAACTACAGCTAGGCACTTTGCCAAAAAAGGGTCGTTTTTCACTGTGAAATTGTGGTGTGTCCACGTTGCGTTTTGCACCGTTTCCTGTCGCGGGCACTAGGCCTACCCACACAAGTGAGGTACCATTTTTCTCGGAAGACTTTGGGGAACGTGGGGTGGGTAGAAATTTGTGGATCCGCGCAGATTACAGACCTTTCCACCACAGAAATGTGAGGAAAATGTGTTTGTTTGGACAATTGTTTAGGTTTGCAAGGGATTCTGGGTAACAGAACCTGGTGAGAGGCAGTAAAGTCACCCCATCCTGGATTCCCCTGGGTGTCTAGTTTTCAAAAATGTATAGGTTTGCTAGGTTTCCCTAGATGCAGGCAGAGCTAGGATTCAAAAACTACAGCTAGGCACTTTGCCAAAAAAGGGTCATTTTTCACTGTGAATTTGGGGTGTGTCCACGTTGCGTTTTGCGCCATTTCCTGTCGCAGGCTCTAGGCCTACCCACACAAGTGAGGTACCATTTTTCTCGGAAGACTTTGGGGAACGCAGGGTGGGTTCAAATTTGTGTATCCACGCAGATTCCAGAACTTTCCACCACAGAAATGTAGGGAAAATGTGTTTTTTTAACCATTTTTAGGTTTGCAAGGGATTCTGGGTAACAGAACCTGGTGAGAAGCAGTCAAGTCACCCCATCCTGGATTTCCCTGGGTGTCTAGTTTTAAAAAATGTATAGGTTTGCTAGGTTTCCCTAGGTGCTGGCAGAGCTAGGGTTCAAAAACTACAGCTAGGCACTTTGCCAAAAAAGGGTCGTTTTTCACTGTGAAATTGTGGTGTGTCCACGTTGCGTTTTGCACCGTTTCCTGTCGCGGGCACTAGGCCTACCCACACAAGTGAGGTACCATTTTCTCGGAAGACTTTGGGGAACGTGGGGTGAGTAGAAATTTGTGGATCCGCGTAGATTACAGACCTTTCCACCACAGAAATGTGAGGAAAATGTGTTTTTTTGACAATTTTTAGGTTTGCAAGGGATTCTGGGTAACAGAACCTGGTGGGAGCCAGTCAAGTCACCCCATCCTGGATTCCCCTGGGTGTCTAGTTTTCAAAAACGTATAGGTTTGCTAGGTTTCCCTATGTGCTGGCAGAGCTAGGGTTAAAAAACTACAGCTAGGCACTTTGCAAAAAAAGGGTAATTTGTCATTGTGAAAATGTGGTGTGTTCACGTTGCGTTTTGAGCCGTTTCCTGTCGTGGGCACTATGCCTACCCACACAAGTGAGGTACCATTTTTATCGGGACACTTACGGTAATTCAGATTTGTAAAGCAACTGTTATTACCTATTGACTTTCGATGCATTTCTGCCTTCCAAATGAAAGACAATGTGTAAAAAGAAGTTATTTTTGAAAAATGACCTATAATTCTCATGCTAGTATGAGTATTACCAATTTCAGAAATGTGCAAATATCTACTGTTTCTAAACTCTATATTGTGTTCCCATTTGAGAAATACATAGGAGTCTTTCATACCGAATATTCCATGTATACATTTTCCCAGAATAATTGCTATATACCCGGTACATAATAAAAAACCATTGCAAGACGCTGCTCAGTTTTTGGCTCTGGGTTCGTCGGGTTCTTGGTGAACCTACAAGTCCTATATATCCCCACAACCAGTAAGGTCCAGTGCATGTAACGGTATATTGTTTTCAAAGAGCAGTCATAATTAGAAGAAGTTACAGGTGAAAACGTTGACACAAAAGGCTGTTTTTTTCAACTAATTTTCAATTTTTCCTATATTTAACTGTTAGTTTCTATAAAGAAACCTTGATGGATTTACACAAATGACCCCTTGCTGAATTCAGCATTTTGTCTACTTTTCTAAAATGTATAGATTTCCAGGATCCATTATTGCTTTCATACCCATTTCTACCATTGGCTATGTCCCAGAAAAATGCCAAAACTGTGTAAATTTTTTGGGTTTTCTGACAAAAGTCTGTCATTCCCTAAAAGCAGGGAAAATGGAGATTTCAGCCCCACAAACACTTTTTTGATACCATTTGCAGGGAAAAACCCAGACGCTTTCATATGCGGGACTTTTTTCCCATTTTTCCCCAAAAAACCAAAATGTAGCTGTATTTTGGCTAAAATCTGGGACCCCTCCAGGGGAATCCACAAACCCTGGGTACCTTTAGAATCCCCATGATGTTGGAAGAAAAGGACGCAAATTTGGCGTGGATACCTTATGTGCTCAAAAAGTTACAGAGGCCTAATCGCGAACTACTAGAAATAGCCAAAAAAGGGCTCAGCACTGGGGGGGAAAAGGCCCAGCAGTTAAGGGGTTATTTTTAATTTGGGCTCCCGGTTTTATGGTATTTATTTTTTTAACATTTCCGTCTGTATTTTCCATATTTATTTTTTGGTCATTTTACCTGTATTTATCCACATTTCTTTTTGTTGCAATCAAAAAAAGGCGCTGCAGCTAGTATTTTTCCACATTTATTTAAATTGACATGCATACTTTGTCGGCTGAATCCATAGTGGGAAAGAATAAGCAGCCTAGCAATCTGTCAGTTTTGTGAAGGATATGTTCGACCCCTGAAATATAATTGCCAACACCAGGTGTTTTCCCTTCCCAAGCAAGACACTTAGGGCCCGATTCCGATATCGCTCGGAAAGCGGACTCTGTCCCGTAGAGCTTTCCGACCGACTCGTGCTCCGGGGCTCCGAGCGACAGAGTACGATGCGCTTCAGCGCTGATGGACTCGGGTCGCTCGGAGCCCCATTGAAGTCAATGGGAGCCTGTTGTACGTCGCGTACATAGGCTTCCATCGTGAAAAATGTACGTCTTGGAAAAGGGCGCCCCCTGTCGCGTGTTCGCATCGGTGCCCCCCGCAACGTACATGCATGGGTGAGGGGGACCCCTGGGTCCTCCCGCTGTCCGAGTCGTAGGGCCCCGGGTGAAGGGGGGTCCGGCGCGGACCCCCGAAGTACGCTTCCCGGAGCTTTTTTGAGCCGGAGGCTCCAACTCGCACTGGCTGCTCGCAACGCGCATTGTACTTGGCCGGCCGGAAACCGTACTCATTGCACTGTACGCGTCGGACAGATTTGAGTTGCTCAGGAGGCATCGCTGATAGGTACAAGTCGGTCCTAGCGCGAGGCTTGAAGCGCATCGTACTTGCTCGCTCGTACAGCTGTACGAGTCACACGGAAATCACCCGTACGACTCGGGCTCGCTACTGACGGATGCCACAAGGAGCCCTTCCGAGCGAGATCGGAATCGTGCACTTAGGGCCCGATTCCGATCTCGCTTGTAAAGCCGTCCGTACGACTCGGATCCGTAGGGCTTTACGAGCGAACCGTGCACCTGGAGTCCGAGCGAGCGAGTACGATGCATTCACATGCTTACAGACTTGGTTTGCTCAGACTCCCATTGAACTCTATGGGAGCCTGTATACTGGACGCATAGACAGGCTCCCATAGCAAAAAGGGGTGGGTGGGGAAAAGTGTACACCCTGTGGCGGGCATCCCATGGTGCCCGCAACACTGTACATGCATGAGAAGGGGAGACCCATGGGTTCTATCCGGACATACCGAATCGTGAAGGCTGTCCGATTCGTACATCATACTTGCTCGCTTGGAGACAGACTCCATAGAACTGTACGAAGCGTCTGCGTCCGAGTCGTACGGACAGGATCGGGTTGGGAAATGATTCGGGCGGCGCGTACGCGATCTTTGCATCGTACTTGGTTGTTTGGACCTGTGTACGGTTCGGACGGGAAAAAGGGCTACGAATCGGATCCGTAAAAGCCAAATCCGATTCGTAGGCCTTCCGAGCGAGATCGGAATCGGGCCCTTAATAGTAATATCTCTGTCAAAAACCAGGGTAAAGGATAAGATACAGGAGACACTGGCTTGGAATGGCAAATACAACAGCTTCGGACCTTCACAGAACTACTTCTTACTAATATTGACAAATCAAGAATAATGTGCATTGTCTTTAGGAAAAGTTTCTTCAATAACAAATATAAAGCATTTAAGACACATGGTCGCACCAGGCTTTTTTGTGGGTACAGAGATCATAATTTGTTTACTTTTATGTGTGGAATATTATTCTTTTTCTACAACGGGGTAACTAGCACTGTATGAAGGCTTAATTTGTCTATAAGGGCAACAGAACTGCTCATGGCATTATGCACATTTTTCGACAAAAATACAACACTGGGGGTAGGGATGCACACCTATTTTCTTTATTCTTCCAAACTTTTCCAATAATGTTCATTGAACGCGTGCAACTCGGTGAGGTGCCATGCCCAAAAGGCACCTAGTAAGAATCAATTTATAATTTGGGGCGTTTTGCGCCCAACCAAATGCACTGCTGAATATAGCCAACTAGTGGTCACGCAATTTCACCCAATTAATACATATATTTCATCAAATCCTTAATGTAACGACGCTTGTTATTCAACTTGATTTAAACAATTTTTGCATCCACACGCGGAATGGTATGCCAATTTTCTCGTTGTTCTGATGTTAGAGCTGGGCCATCCGAACCTCTTGCAATAACATGAAAGACGCAAATTCGTCCAAGGCAGTGTTATTTTATTTCAAAACCCAATGCATTTCGGACCACTTGTGCCCTTCGTCAGGGGTCACTAGAATGACAAATAAAACGAACACGTTTTAAAAAAACAGTTCTATCTCTAGCATCAGTAATATTTATACATTAATTTGCAATTTATCTGGGTCCACCATTCAAATTTCACTGAAGTTCAACACAGTGCCTGCCACGCAGTGCAGGGAAATGCAGGACATGCTCCTTTCGGCATCGCGGCGGTGCTGCGGGCAGCAGCAACCGCCGCAATGTTAAGACCCGCAATCAGACCGCCGCGGTCGGATTTCGACCGCGGGTCATCGTAACTCGACCGGCGGTGATGTCGCGGTCCATGCGGGCGGTCTTTTCCCGCTACAATGGCGGTCGGGGAGGTTTTCCGACCGCTATCGTAATGACCCCCTAAATGTTTTCCGTCTGTATTTATATGTAAAAATCAGTTAAAACGGAAAACCGGAAGCCTTAATTTTAATACAGTGGTATTAATATTTAATACATGTGTATTAATACACTTACACACCCAAAACCCATATTTTCCCTGCATCCCATCCCAGAGGTTAGTAAAACTTTTATTCTAAAACAAAAAACTTAGAGTAGTAGTTATTTTACTGCGCAAGTATTAATTTTAATACTCGGGTATTAATTTCCAAAACTCGTGTATTGATACACTTTCCCACCCCAACCCCCTATTTTCCCTGCATCTCGTCACAGAGGTTAGTACATCATTCGCGAAAGGGAAAAAGCACACGGGTATTAATTTTATTACTCGAGTATTCATTTTAATACTTGGGTATTAATTTTAAATACCCGTGTGTTAATACACTACCCCACCCAAAACCTCTTTTTTCCCTGCATCCCATCCCAGGGGTAAATTTTTTTTTTTTTTTAAAACATGCGTTGTAATTGTATGCGTTGTACAAGTATGCATTGTAAATGTTTGCGTTGTAATGGATCTTTAAGTGCATTAAGATTATTTTGCATTGTAATGGTATGTGTTGTAAAAACATGCGAAGTAATGGTAGCTGTGTTGTAAAATCTGCGTTGTAAAAGCATGCGTTGTAATGGCTTGCGTAGTAACATCATATATTCCTCCCAGATACCTAACCTTTGGGACGGGGGAGGAAAGGTGGCCCAGATGTTGTGGCTATCAAGAAGGGTTCCAAAAGGAAGTATCTTTCCCAATAAGGAGAACCTCGGTTTTCTCCGAATTCAGTTTAAGACAATTGAGTCTCATCCAACAAACTACTTCGCTCATGCAGTTGTAAAGTGTTGGTAAACTTCCTCAGCGTCACTGGAGATCGACACCACAATTTGGGTGTCGTCAGCATAGGAAATTGTCGAAAAGGCAGAGGAACGGATCAGCCTGGCTACAGGAGCTACATACACATTTAAGAGCGCGGGGCTCAATGATGACCCTTGAGGGACACCGCAGAGTAAATAAAATAGTTTGGACGTGAATTCTCCCAGAGAGACAGATTTCTCTCTATTAGCGTATTGATCAGAACACGGGTCAAATTAAGGACACAATCTGTTTTAAGAGTAGGGACTGGAGACTTTTGTCTGCAGATGCGTGCTACTGGTGGAGATCCCATATGACAAAAGAAGTGACAGGGACACACTGGAAACTGTCTGGTCCCTTGTTTAGATCTATTTTATTGCAAGAAATGTGCCTACCTGGAGTGTTAAGCCGAAGTAACTGTTCTCTAGAGTACATTTGGGTGGGAAAATGGGCAGGAGTTCTGGTGCAAGGCGCAGTCCGAGTGCGGACGAGCGCAGAGAGGCCTGCATTTAATGCATTTAACAAGCTCTAACAAGTTCAGCTCCCTGCTTTCCTGATTGGTTCCCCCATTGTTCAATCAGAAGCGTTTGTAGCGCGGGAGTCACAAGTCAGTTTCCCAGTCAAAGGTAACGGCGATATGGTGATGTGGTGCTCGATGTTTTAAAAAATGTGCTCAAGTTAAAAGGCAGTGCTAAATGGCAATGATAATGTCAGGCCAGCGCCGCTTCTCTTACAAAGCGTGTCCGTGCTGCCACCCGCATTAAATGGGCTATGAGCTCTAACAGGCTCCGCTCCCTACTTTCCTGATTGGTTCCCCCATGTCCAATCCGAAGTGTTTGAGCACAAGAGTCACAAATCAGTTTCCAATCAAAGGTAATGGCTGTTTGGCAATGTGGTGCTGAATGTTTTTTAGGTCGAGCCTAGCGGCAGTGCGCATGTACTGCTCGCTCTGCGAGACTGCTGTAGTAGAGTATGGGAGAGAAGCCGCGCCCACTCTCCTCCCATATTTTTCATTGGCTTGTGTCATTGTCTTTCGTAAATGCTGCCTTCCGATTCGTTAATATGTTTGTTAGTCCCTCCTTAGTACGGCCTTGTCTTCATTTGTACCCTCCCAAGGCGACTTGCCTCTTTACTTCAGTTGTTTCACGGGACCTATTAATTAGTCTGTAAGCACTATTTACTATTTTGAGTTTCTCTTACTGCAGGCCGGGCATGCGCTGCTTCAGCTGAAACCGCTTGTGTTTTTTTAAGCAGCACGGCCACCCCCATAACCCGGGCGCCCGCATTCAATCACTTTAACCCAGCATTATCTCGTGTCTGTTTCAACCCCCAAGTAAAATGGATTTAGCAATGATTAGCGAATTAAGTCATGTGCATTCCAAGTACCACATAATCGTGTGCTAATGGGCTGAAGCTGACAACAGCACATGTACCAAAGCCACCTGACGGGGTGTTTTCAAAAGCCTGTTTTATTAACAATACCACCAATACCACCACCACCAACAATACCACTACCTCCATCAATACCACCACCACCAATACCACCACCACCAATACCACCGCCAACACCACCACATCACCACCACCAATACCATCAACACCACAACCAATATCACCACCAATACCACCACCACCAATACCAATACCACCACCACCAATAGCACCACCACCAATCCAATACCACAACCAACAATACCACCACCAATAGCACCACCACCACTAATATCACCACCACCAATACCACCAATACCACCACCAATACCACCACCACCACCAATACCACCACCACCAATACCACCACCAATGCCACCATCACCACACATACCACCGCTACCACCAATATCACCACCACCAACACCAATACCACCACCAATACCACCACCACCACCAGTACCACCACCACCACCAATAATACCACCAATACCACCACCACCAATACCACCACCAATGCCACCATCACCACACATACCACCGCTACCACCAATATCACCACCACCAACACCAATACCACCACCAATACCACCACCACCACCAGTACCACCACCACCACCAATAATACCACCAATACCACCACCACCAATACCACCAATACCAGTAAATCCACCACCAATACCACACCACCAATACCACCACCAATACCAATACCACCAGTACCAATACCACCACCAATACCACCACCACCACCAATACCACCACCACCAATACCCCACCACCATACCACCACCACCTCCAATACCACCACCAATACCACCACCACCATCAATACCACCAACACCACCACCACCACCAACACCAACACCACCAGTACCACCACTAATACCACCACCACCAATACCACCACCACCACTAATACCACTAATACCACCACCACCTTCACCAATACCACCAATAATACCACCAATACCACTAACATTGCCCCACCACCACCACCATTACCACCACTAATACCAGCACCACCACCAGTATCACCACTAATACCACCACCACCAATACCACCAGCACCAATACCACCACCACCAAAAATACCACCACCACCAATAGCACCACCACCAATACCACTAACTCCACCAATACCACCACCACCTATACCACCACCACCAATACCACCACCAATACCACCATCACCAATACCACTACCACCAATACCACTACCACCACCACCAATACCAGCACCACCAATACCACCACCACCAATACCAATACCACCGCTGATACCAAAACTACCACCAATACTGCCAATACCACCACCACCAATACCACCAATACCACCACCACCACTATTACCACCACCAATACCACCACCACTAATACCAATAATGCCACCACCACCACCAATAACACCACCAATACCACCAATAATACCACCACCATTACCACCACCACCACCACCAATACCACCACTAATACCACCACCTCCACCAATACCACCACTAATACCACCACCACCAATACCACCACCACCAATACCACCACCACCAATACCACCACCACCACAATATCACCACCACCAATACCACCACCTCCACCAATACCAATACCACCAACAATACCACCACAAATACCACCAATAATACCACCAATACTTTAAGTTAAGTTCGAAGGGTTTTTAGTAACTCAGGAAAAAGGCGCCCAGCTCGATAAACGGCAAAGTGAAAATTGAATCTAAAGTGTACGGTGCTACCAGGTAAGGGGATAATTCCCTAAAACCCCTCAATGTGTGTAGGGTCAAGCCCTACACAATGTCAATACAATAAAAGTCCCGGGCACACATGAACCAGGTGTTGAACCACTGATGGTTTCAAGGTTAAACAAAAGTCTCAATGCTCAATCTCCAGTGTAATCATCCTTGTTTTAATATTCAATGGAACACACGAAAACCAGCCAACACGTGTTTCGTCGCCATGGGAACTATCCCGCGACTTCCTCAGGGCTGGGAAAGATACAAATAATAATATCAATGTATGTACTTGTATACTCATATTTTAAGTGTCTAGAACAGTGACTTACACCTTAACGTGGAAACCCTAAAATAATGACAAACAAAAAGCGACCACAAAACGTCAATGGTGAATAGTGTTAAAGAAGGGAAAAATATTAAGGAAAACAACACAAATTGAAATGTAACAAAACGTGAAAAAATGTGACCATGTAAACTATGACTGAAAAGACAATCCATGATTGTCACGACAGAAAACATACCCACAGAGTAGGTACGCGTAGCATTATTAAAGGATAAATCGAAAAGAAAATCTTAATCTACCAAGTGGGTAAGATGGAGGAACAATAAAAGTAAAAGAAGAAAAGAAACTGACCAATTCTATTGAAGTGCAAAATACCTTAAAAAACAGGTGGTGACACTCTGGTACGAACTGCTGGGGTATAAATGGAATATAAGTAAGTGACTAATACACTAGGACACAGAGATAAAGGATTTAAAAGAAATAAAAGAGTGCTTACTGCTCTGCCGGTGATAATTCCAACCCGGCTGGTAACAATTTATCAGATATAAGAAAAAAAAAATGTCTGAACTGGACGAATATCCTGCAAGGAGTAATGCAATTATCATATTAGCTAAGAAGTCGAAGAAAACCAACTCAAAAACATTTTTTACTATTGACAAAAAAGAAAGGGGTAGACATGTAAGGACAACAATAATGAGAAAGGGTATAATTAAAGTACTGGCACGCTCACCCTGTTGTCGGTGATATTCGTCCAGTTCAGACATTTTTTTCTTATATCTGATAAATTGTTACCAGCCGGGTTGGAATTATCACCGGCAGAGCAGTAAGCACTCTTTTATTTCTTTTAAATCCTTTATCTCTGTACCACCACCAATACCACCACCACCATCAATACCACCAACACCACCACCACCACCAACACCAACACCACCAGTACCACCACTAATACCACCACCACCAATACCACCACCACCACTAATACCACTAATACCACCACCACCTTCACCAATACCACCAATAATACCACCAATACCACTAACATTGCCCCACCACCACCACCATTACCACCACTAATACCAGCACCACCACCAGTATCACCACTAATACCACCACCACCAATACCACCAGCACCAATACCACCACCACCAAAAATACCACCACCACCAATAGCACCACCACCAATACCACTAACTCCACCAATACCACCACCACCAATACCACCACCAATACCACCACCAATACCAATACCACCACCAATACCTCCACCACCACCACCAATACCACCACTAATACCACCACCAATACCACCACTAATACCACCACAACCAATACCACCACCACCACCAATATCACCACCACCACCAATACCACCACCACCACCACCAATACCACCACCAATACCACCACCAATACCAATACCACCACCAATACCACCCATACCACCACCACCAATACCACCACCACCTCTAATACCACCAATACCACCACCATTACCACTAATAATACCACCAATACCACCACCATTACCAGCACCACTAATACCACCACCACCACCAATAGCACCACCAATACCACCACCTCCACCAATACCACCACCACCAATACCACCACCACCACCAATACCACCACCACCAATACCACCAATACCACCACCACCACCAATACCTCCACCACCAATACCACCACCACCAACACCACCACATTAACACCACCAATACCACCACCAATACCACTACCACCACCACCAATACCACCACCACCAGTACCACTACCACCACTAATACCACCATCAACACCACCAATACCACCACCACCAATACCACTACCACCACCAATGCCACACGACCACTAATAACACCACCACCAATACCACCACCACCATTACCCCACCACCAATACCACCACCACCTCCAATACCACCACCAATACCACCACCACCATCAATACCACCAACACCACCACCAACACCACCAGTACCACCACTAATACCACCACCACCACCAATACCACTACCAATATCACCACCACCAATACCACCTCCACCAATACCAATACCACCACCACCACTAATACCACTACCACCATCACCAATACCACCAATAATACCACCAATACCACTAACATTGCCCCCACCACCACCAATACCACCATTAAATACCAGCACCACCACCAGTATCACCACTAAAACCACCACCACCAATACCACCAATACCACCAATACCACCAAAAATACCACCACCACCAATAGCACCACCACCAATATCACTAACTCCACCAATACCACCACCACCAATACCACCACCAATACCACCACCAATACCAATACCACCACCAATACCTCCACCACCAATACCACCACCACCAATACCACCATCAACACCACCACATCAACACCACCAGTCCCACCACCAATACCACTACCACCACCAATACCACTACTACCACCAATACCACCACCACCAATACCACTACCACCAATGCCACCACCACCAATACCACTACCACCACCACCAATACCAGCACCACCAATACCACCACCACCAATACCAATACCACCGCTAATACCAAAACCACCACCAATACTGCCAATACCACCACCACCAATACCAATACCACCAATACCATCACCACCACTAATACCAATAATGCCACCACCACCACCAATAACACCACCAATACCACCAATAATACCACCACCATTACCACCACCACCACCACCAATACCACCACTAATACCACCACCACCACCAATACCACCACTAATACCACCACCATCAATACCACCACCACCAATACCACCACCAATACCACCACCACCATCACCAATACCACCAATAATACCACCAATACCACTACCATTACCCCCTCCACCACCACTAATACCAGCACTACCAATACCACCACCACCAATACCAACACCACCAACAATACCACCAACACCACCACCACCACCAACACCAACACCACCAGCACCACCACTAATATCACCAGCACCAATACCACCACCACCAATACTACCACCACTAATATCGCCAGCACCAATACCACCACCACCACCACTAATACCACCACCACCAATACTACCACCACAGATACCACCACCACCAATACCACCACCTCCACCAATACCAATACCACCAACAATACCACCAGAAATACCACCAGAAATACCACCAATAATACCACCAATACCACCACCATTACCATCTCCACCACCAATACCACCACTAATACCACCACCAATACCAACACTATTACCACCACAACCAATACCACCACCACCACCAATATCACCACCACCACCAATACCACCACCAATACCACCACCAATACCACCGCCAATACGAATACCATCACCAATACCACCCATACCACCACCACCAATACCACCACCACTAATACCACCACCAATACCACGAATAATACCACCAATACCACCACCATTACCAGCACCACTAATACCAGCACCACCACCAATACCACCACTAATACCAACACCACCAATACCACCACCACCACCAATACCACCACCTCCACCAATACCACCACCACCAATACCACCAATACCACCACCACCAATACCTCCACCACCAATACCACCACCACCAACACCACCACATCAACACCACCAATACCACCACCAATACCACTACCACCACCACCAATACCACCACCACCAGTACCACTATCACCACCAATACCACCATCAACACCATCAATACCACCACCACCAATACCATTACCACCACCAATACCACCACGACCACTAATAACACCACCACCAATTCCACCACCAATACCACCATCAACAATACCACCAACACTACCACCACCAATACCAGCACCACCAATACCACCACCACGACCAATCCAGTACCATCACCACCAATACCACTACCAATAAAACCAAAACCACCACAACCAATACCACCACCACCACTAATACCAATACCACCAATACCACCCCCGCCACTAATACCACCAGTACTACCACCACCAACTACCAATACCACCACCACCAACACCACCACCACCCCAAAACCACCACCATCAATACCACCACCACCACCAGTACCACTGCCAATACCAATACCACAACCAATAATGCCAATAACAACACAACCAAAACCACCAATACCACCACCACCACTAATACCACCAACACCACCACCACCAATACCACCAATGCCACCACCACCACCACCAATACCACCACCAATGCCACCAATAATACCACCACCATCACTAATACCACTACCACCAATACCACCACCAATACCACCACCACCAATACTACCACTACACCAATACCACCACCACCAATACTACCACCACCACCAATACCACCACTGATACAACCAATACCACCGCCAGTACCAACACCACCACCAATACCACCACCACCAATACCACCACCACCAATACCAATACCACCACCACCACCACTAATACCACCAATACCACCACCAATACCACCACCACCATTACCAATACCACCAATAATACCACCACCATTACCCCCACCACCACCACCAATATCACCACCACCAATACCACCACCACCACCAATACCACCACATCCGCCAATTCCACCACCACCAATACCACCAGCAATAACACCACCACCACCAATACCACCACCAATACCTCCACCAGCAATACCACCACCACCAATACCACCACCAACACCACCACATCAGCATCACCACTACCACCAGCAATACCACTACCACCGCCACCAATACCACCACCACTACTAATACCACCACCACCACCACCAATGCCACCACCACCAATACCACTACCACCACCAATACCACCACCAATAACACCACTACCAATAACACCATTACCTATATCCCCACCAATACCACCACCAACATCAATACCACCACCACAACCAATACCACCACCACCAATACCACCACCAATACCACCACCACCAGTACCACCACCAATACCACCATCACCACCAATACCATCACCACCACCAATCGAATACCAACATCACAAATACCACCACCAATACCACCACCACCACTAATACCACCACCACCAATAGCACCACCACATATACCACCACCTATACCACCATCACCACCAATACCATCACCACCACCAATACCACCACCACCAATACCACCACCAATACTACCACCACCAATACCACCACCACCACCAATACCAGTAAATCCACCACCAATACCACACCACCAATACCACCACCAATACCACCACCAGTACCACCACCACCACTAATACTACCACCAATACCACCACCACCACCAATACCACCACCACCACCAATACCAGTAAATCCACCACCAATACCACACCACCAATTCCACCACCAATACCACCACCACCAGTACTAATACCAACACCAATACCACCACCAATACCACCAATACCACCACCAATACCACCACCACCAATACCCCACCACTAATACCACCACCACCGCCAATACCAACCACCAATACCAACACCGCCATCACCACCACCACCATTACCACCAATACCACCACCAATACCACAACCCCTACTAATACCACCAATACCACCACCACCATTACCACCACCAATACCACCCCTAATACCACCACCAATACTACCACCACCAATACCACCACTAATACCACCACCAATACCACCACTAATACCACCACCACCAATACCACCACCACCACCAATATCACCACCACCACCTCCAATACCACCACCACCAATACCACCACCACCACCAATACCACCACCACCAATACCACCACCAATACCACTGCCAATACCAATACCACCACCATTACCACCACCACTAATACCAGCACCACCACCAATACCACCACTAATACCACCACCAATACCACCACCACCAATACCACCACCAATACTACAACCTCCACCAATACCACCACCACCAATACCACCACCAATACCACCACCAATACCTCCACCACCTATACCTCCACCACCAATACAACCACCATAACCACCACCACCACCACATCAACACCACCAATATCACCACCAATACCACTACCACCACCAATACCACCACCACCAATACCACTACTGTTGGAAAACGAGGCAGTATCTGGGAGGCATGCACAAATAACATGACTACATTTGTCCTTCACTGGGAACCAAACACCCCATTGTAGCGCTTGACACTCAGAGGGTAGTGTTGCAGAACAGCCTAAGGCTTACTCAAGGGAGGTGGTGTGGGCTAGTAATCGCCATTTACCAGTACGCAGAAATAACACTCAATAATTGATTGTCCAGTCTGTACTTTGCTTTATAAAAGGAAGAGTCCATTTATTAAACACACACACTACTCAATACTATGTACCAATTTACAAATATACATAAGCTGTTGGAATTTCTTTGTGACATTGCATAACATTCCCACCCCTCCCGCAGGGGGGGGTGGGGTCTAGTACCACCACTCCCATGTATGCACATCATCTTGCCCCCTAATGCAGTGGGTTGAACATAACCTGGAGTGAGGGCCTTGCCCACTGGCACCATCCCAGTGGCTATCCACCCCATTATCTCAACAAGCATTTAAAATGAGCACACCTGCCCTGGTGACACATAACCCTGACTGAGCATCTCATACTGACCCTACAGTATACACCTCTACATCTTAGGGGCTAACAGTCTGGGTTGTTCTTCACCTAACGCAGCAGCAAGAATACATGTTTAAGCATCACTTAAAATGACAGTACTTATCATCGCTGATAACCATTATAATGCATTGCAACAAAAGCCCCTAAAAGGCATCACAGTTATAATCACAGGGTTAAGCATATACAGCCAGACCCCCTAGCAGGAATGACCTGCAACTTAACCCCACTTTGCTTATGACTTCATATTACTCATGTGACTTTCAGTCCCAACAAGAAACAATATCACGTAGATGCACCATTGTGCAAGTTCACCTTTCCACCTCTCGGGGGAGTCACCTCAATGACCATCCAGGTTTAACCTTTCACTCTGTAGTGAAGTCTCAAGCGTCAACTTTCAGCTGCTGAACAAAAGTTCCAGCGCTGATGCAGCTTTAAAACCATGGCTAACCCTTCAGGGGTTCTTTCTTGTAAGTCCCCCAGAAACTGAGGGTGGGACTTTTCATCTTCCTGCTGGGGGAGTCTGCGCTGCTCCCAATACCAATACAGAGACTCCCGCTGGTCCGGCTGGACCTCGGGGGAGTGCAGCGGCACTCACCAGTCCTCCTCCTTCACTTCGGGGCCCGAAGATGGGGTCCCGGGCCCCTGGGCAATCTTCACGGGGAGCGCGACGGCGCTCCCCGACTTATGCCTTTGCATCGGGCCCCGGAGTTGGGGTCCCGGGCCCCTGGAGAACCTTCACGGGGAGCGCGACGGTGCTCCCCGGCTTATCTTCAGCCACGAGGGGGGATGTGCGACGGCACGCCCCCCTCCTCTTCACCACCATCACCGGGGCCCGGAGTTGGGGATCCCGGGCCCCAGAGCTCTCTTCGAGGGGGGCGCGATGGCGCTCCCCTCCCACGATGTGTTCGGGGGCCAGGGTGGGCTCCTGGCACCCCTCATGGGTGATTTCTTGGGGAGCGCCCCCGGGACCTGACCCAGCCCGGGGGCATATTTGAGACCGGCGGCGGAGCCCCACGTGCTTGGTCGTCGGTCCAATTAGAGGTCAATGCCCCCAGGCGGCCGATTTTCACCATCTTGGCCTCTTCTTGCTCCTGGTGGCGCGCCCCAGCCACTGGGAGCACTTTCTTTCGCCCTCCTGGTCTCAAGGAGGGTGAACTCAGCAGGGAGCAGTCTTCACTGGCTCCCTGCGCCAGCCTTTCGCCTGGCTCTCCTCCTAGGCCTCTCTTCTCCTTGCGCAGAGGCCCAGGCTTCGGCTCCCTGGTCCTGGACTCCCCTCCTGGCGCAATTCAGGGACCTGGGACAGTCAGGGGGTTCTTCCTTCCAACAGCCCATGGCACCAGGCTCCAGCACCAGTCCTCAGCAGACCACAGCCCAGAGAGAGAGCTCCTCTTCCTGTGCAGGACCTTTTAAAAGAATTTGAAGGGGGCTGGCAGGGGGATCCACTTGCCCTATCAGGCAGCGACACATCACCTCTCTGCCCCTGCTCCCTCCTTCCTGCCCAGGCCTCTGGGATAGTTCAAAATGGCGTTGTCCGGGGGTCTCATGCCACATGGTCTCTGAAAAAGCCCCTTCCCCCTTGCTGTCTTCTCTCTAGAGCAGCTTGGTGCCTGGCACCAGGTGACAGCTGCTGATGGATAACCTGTAGCTTCACCCACCTTCTCTCCCTTTTGGAGAGGAGACCTTCGCCCTTGGAATGCTTGCCGTGGAGGGCTAGGCCTCTGATGCTTCAGTTTGGGGAGGAAGGTCATTAATCCAGCCTGGCAGGGTCACACCCAGCCAGGCTCTGGTGATGAGCTGACTCAGAGGAATATGACATTTCTGGATGACCCAAAAGCAGTACAGATATGACTTTGGACTCAGCAGAATACTTCTGCTCACCTAAGTTACAGTGGACTTTAGTGCGTGTCTGGAATTTGTAGGCCCTAGGGAAGTGAAACTATCCCATATGATCCCTACCCTCATAAGAGAATAATGGAGTGGTCCTTCAGTGAAAACAGTAAAGCACACTGACTTTCCCTTACATGTTTCCTCCCATTATATAAAGCCTATTCCATGTCACCACCCAGCTCTGCATAATTCCTGCCACACCATTCAATCTGTAGCTGCTCCTGGGCTGCGCACGCCAGGAATCTCCCCTGCGCAGCCCCTACATGTGTGCACACACATGTAAACACGTGTCTGCATGTAACCAGCCCAGTGCCCCTTACTCCGACTGTAGCGCAGCGGCTTGCTCTCACCAGGGGGACACCCGTAAAATCCACATGCAGTCTCTTTCATCATGAGTTCACTGTGGGTGAATCCCAACTTATGAGGCTCTCCAACAGAAAAAGCTCAATAATTAGGTGTTCAAAAAGCGAAAAATCCAGGCAGCTCAAATGGTCAGAACCATTGTCTAACAACTACCACCAACAATACCACTACCAACACCACCAATACCACCACCACCACTACCACAACCACCACCAATACCACCACTAATAACACCACCACCAATTCCAATACCACCACCAGTACCACCACTAACATCAAAACCACCACCTCCACCACCACCAATACCACCACCACCAATACCACCACCAATACCAACACCACCAATACCACCACCAATACCACCACCACCAATAATACCACCACCACTAATACCACCACCACCAATACCACCACCACCACCAATACCACCAACAATGCCACCATCACCACCAATACCACTGCCACCATCAATATCACCACCACCAATACCACCACCACCAATACCACCGTCACCACCAATACCGCCACCAGTACCACTACCACCAATACCAGTAAATCCACCACCAATGCCACACCAGCAATACCACCACCAATACCAATACCACCAGTACCAATACCACCACCACCACCAATGCCGCCACCACCACCAATACCCCACCACCAATCCCACCACCACCTCCAATACCACCACCAATACCAATACCAAACACCACTAACACCACCACTAACACCACCAGTACCACCAGTAATACCACCACCACCACCAATACCAATACCACCACCAATACCAACCACCAATACCATCACCGCCAATACCACCACCACCAATACCACCAACACTACCACCAATACCACCACAACCACTAATACCACCAACACCAGTACCATCTTCAGCCACGAGGGGGGATGTGCAATACCACCAATAATACCACTAATACCACCACCAGTACCACCACTACCAATACCACCACCACCACCACCAATACGACCACTAATACCACCACCACCACCACCAATACCACCACCAATACCACCACCAATACCACCACCACCACTAATATCACCACCACCAATACCACCACCATCACCAATACCACCACCACCACCAATACCACCACCACTAATACCACCACCAATACCACCACCACCACTAACATCACCACCACTAATACCACCACCGCCAATACCACCACCACCACCAATACCACCACCACCAATACCACCACCAATACCACCACCACCACTAATACCACCAGCACCAATACCATCACCACCACCAATACCACCACCACCACCACCAATACCACCACCAATACCACCAATAATACCACTAATACTACCACCAGTACCACCGCCACCAATACCACCACCACCAATACCACCACTAATACCACCACCACCACCAATACCACCAACACCACCAACAATACCACTACCACAACTAATATCACCAGCACCAATATCACCACCACCACCAATACCACCATCACCAATACCACCACCACCAATACTACCACCACCAATACTACCACCACAAATACCACCACCACCAATACCACCACCACCAATACCACCCCCACCCTCACCAACACCACCAATACCACCAATACCACCACAATACAACCACCACCAATACCACCACCTCCACCTATTCAAATACCACTGCCAATACCACTGCCAATACCACCACCAATACCACCACCACCAATACCACTAATACCACCATCACCAATACCACCATCACCAATACCACCAATGCCACCACCACCACAAATACCACCAGTAATACCACCAATACCACCACCATTACCACCACCACCAATACCACCACTAATACCACCACCAATACCACCACCACCACCAATACTACCACCAATACCACCCCCACTAATGCCACCAACACCAATACCATCACCACCACCAATACCACCACCAATACCACCACCAATACCACCAATAATACCACTAATACCACCACCAGTACCACCACCGCCAATACCACCACCACCACCAATACCACCACTAATAACACCACCACCACCAATACCACCACCACCAATACCACCACCAATACCACCACCACTACAAAGATCACCACCACCAATACCACTACCACCACCAATACCACTACCACCACCAATACCACCACCACCACTAATATCACCACCGCTAATACCACCAACCACCAATACCACAGCCGCCAATACCACCACCACCAATACCACCACCACCAATACCACCACCACCAATACCACCACCAATACCACCAATACCACTGATAGCACCAGTACCAATACCATCACCACCACCAATACCACCACCAATACCACCACCAATACCACGAATAATACCACTAATACTACCACCAGTACCACCACCACCAATACCACCACCACCACCAATACCACCACCACCACCACCACCAACACCAACACCACCAACAATACTACCACCACCACTAATATCACCAGCACCAATACCACCACCACCACCAATACCATCACCACCAATACCACCACCAACAATACAACCACCACCAATACTACCACCACAAATACTACCACCACCACCAATACCACCACCACCAACACCACCAATACCACCACCACCACCACAATATCACCACCACCAATACCACCAATACCAATACCACCGCCAATACCACCACCAATACCACCACCAGGACCTCAGGGAAAAGATACCTCACAACGCCAATGACAAACTTCAGGCTCCAGCTATTTTTGTTCCCACCTTTCCACAGATTCCCCTAGGGGGCAAATTTCTTTTCACCTTCACCAGTGGCAATAAATAACTAAGGACCGATGGGTCCTTAATTTGATACAATTCGGCCATACTTTGGAGTTTCTTCACATCCCACCTTGAACTCCTCCAGGACGGCAAGAGGTAAAACACCTACATCTCCTGCACTTGGAAATTCTTGCAATGCTCCGAAAACGAGCAATAGAACTGGTGCCAAATTACCAGAGAGGTAAGGGATTCTATTCCCGTTTCTTTCTGGTACGGAAAACTTAAGACAATGGCATCTGATCCTGGATTTAAGGACTCTCAACACCAATCCCAAAAAACTGTCTTTTCGCATGGTCGCTCTTCAGGACATTTTATTACTTCTAAACCCAGGGGATCATATGACCACCTTAGACTTACAAGATGCATATTTTCTAGTCCCCATCCAGCCCTCTCACAGGCAGTACCTTCAATTTGATATAATCGGAAGCCATTACCAATTCAAGGCACTGCCGTTTGGCCTCAAATCGGCGCTGAGAATATTCACCAAATGTCTGGCTCCAGTAACAGCCTTTCTGAGGAAGCAAAGGCATCAGGTGTTTCCTTATCTGAACGACTGGCTGATCAAGGCTCCTTCACACGCAGCAGTCCAGTCGTCCACAGAGGCATTTACAAGACTGTTCGCCCAGCTGGGCCTGACCCTGAACGAAGAAAAGTCATCTCTGCACCGTTCCACAAGCATCACCTTCTTAGGAGCAATATTGGACACCACAATAAACAAAGCGTTTCCCTCTCTTGAGAGACAAGTGAAACTGATATCACTGGCCCGATCATTCGCAAAACGAAAGTCACTTTCAGTTTGCCGTAACAAGTCGCTTCTGGGAACAATATCATCTTGCATCCCTCTTAATCCCTTCTCCTGATTAAGAATGTGTCCATTACAGGTAGAGCTGGATTGGCAGTGGCGTCAAGCAGTAGGTTCCTTTGAGGATGTCATTACAGTCACGCCAGGTACGATCAAAGCCGTGTCTTGGTGGACCCAATGTCAAAATATTTCCGTCAGTCTTTCTTCTCTCACCACACTGGCTCTGCACGTGATCACCACCGATGCCTCCCTGGAAGGACGGGGAGCCTTCCTGCAAGACCTCCAGGTCAGTGGGCATTGGCAGTGTCAAAACCAGCATCTTCACATCAATCTGCTAGAGCTCAGGGCAGTGAGATTAGCATTGCAGGCATTCCTGCAGAAGATAAGGAACACTACTGTGTTGGTCAGAACGGCCAACACAACGGCAATGCAATATCTCAACAAGCAAGGCAGCACAAGGTCCTTTCCCCTCTCTTAGGAGGCTCAGTGCATCTGGAAATGGGCGTTGCAGAACGGAATCTCTCTGAAGGTGAAACACCTTCTGGGGGGGTCAGAATACAACGGCAGACATATTAATCAGGCTCAAATCGACCTGCCACTAGTGGGAGATCTATCAACAAACTCTAGACAGCATTTTTCTCAAACGGGGCACGCCAACAGTGGACCTCTTTGCGACAGCAGAGAACAAGAAATGCCGGTACTTTGCAAGTTGGCATCACCAACCGGGATCCTGGGGGTATGCATTTTTGATGGCATGGTCAGGCATCTTTGCCTACGCTTTTCCTCTGATTCCCCTCCTGCCACGGTTGCTCATGAAGATCAAAACAGAGCCCTGCAGGATGATCCTAATAGCCCCATCGTGGCCTCATCAACATTGGTTCACAGAACTGCTCCTTCTTTCAGAGACACAAACTATTCTCCTGCATCCCATTCCATCTCTTCCGACGATGTCCCAGGGACAAGTGCTACATCCAGATCCCAAATCACTTTGATTAGCGGCATGGCTCCTGAACACTGTGAATTTCAGCATCTAGAAATCCCTTCTGAGTGTGGAGATGTTCTTTCAAATGCTCGGGCACAGAGCACTAATAAGAAGTACAGGATGAAATGGAAAAGATTCTGTATATGGTGTCAGGATTCAAATGTTCATCCTTTACGGTCCTCACCTCATGAGATCCTTCCTTACATTCTGCTATTAGCAAAGTCTGGATTAGCACATGCCTCGATTAAAGTCCATCTAGCTGCTATATCCCGCTTTAGAAGGACATCCTCAGGACCATGGTTATGGTCTGAAAGGATCATCAAACAGTTCATGAGAGGCCTATTCCGTACCTTTCTACCGGTTAAGCCTCCACCACCTCTCTGGCATCTTAATATAGTATTGTCTCAACTCATGAAACATCCTTTTGAACCCATTCATTGGGTGGACCTTAAGTTCCTATCATGGAAGGCTGCCCTTCTTCTGGCGCTGACATCTGCCAGGAGAGTTGGAGAAATTCAGGCCTGACCATACAGGAACAGTTTCGGGATGATCGAGTAGTCCTTCGTACTAATCCCAAGTTTATCCCCAAAGTTCCATCGGACTTTCATTTAAACAAGCCTCTTATTCTTAAAACCTTCTTTCCACTACCAACAACTGCGGCGGAAAGAGCTCTTCATTCGCTGGATATTCAGTACTGTCTGAAATTTTATCTACAAAGAACAAAGACATTTCGCAAATCGACCCAGCTTTTTGTATCCTTCAGTGCACCCAGGAAGGGCTATCCTCTGTCCAAAAAGGGGATTGCTCATTAGATCTCGAGTGCAATACAGTATTGTCATCAAGCGACAGGAAAGCCTCTGCGGGCACGGGTGCGTGCTCACTCTAAAAGAGCAATCTCTACATCTCCTGCTCTTTTTGCTGGAGTACCTATCCAGGATATCTGCAGGGCTGGAACCTGGAAGAGTACCCACACCTTTACCAGTCATTACTGCTTAGATGCAGCCGCTCACAATGATGTAGCAGTAGGACAGGCTGTGCTGAGGAAACTTTTTCAGTGACGGTGAGCTCTCTCCTTCACCCCTCCTTCCTTTCCGCTGTAAGACTGCGCACATTTTGTTCTGTATGTATTTTATATATGTTCATAATATGATATTTTACCCTTATAAGTTCTTATTATGGTGCGTTTCTATTATGCAATTGTTTATGTATGCAATATTTATCAGTTTGGGGACTGATGGTTTCAGTTAGATCTGCTTCTCTACAGAGTGACAATTTGGAGCACGCTCTTAGAATTATTACTATTATTTTTTTTATAAATCTTTTTATTCAACCAGCTCAAAGGACAGTACATTGTAGCACGTATTTGCATGCGGACAGTGCAATTTGTGAACATTACAGGTGGAACCTAGATGGGGAGGTAAGACAGGTTTAATCATCTCAGGAATAAGCATAGCGTTAAGTTAACAGCACTGTCAGAGGCCTGGGGCCAGTTCATGCCGGGTATGTTGCTTTATTCCACGGGGAAGATGGACCCATATCACGAGGCCCATGGCTCTTTATGCGGTTCTGTATCTAATCCATGGAGACCACATTTTTTTCCCATTTTTTCACACTTCCCCTACTTTTGTACACCACTTCCTCCGCTCTCTGGCACCAATCTAAGTCCTTTTCCCAGTCTGCTGCTGACTGGGGAAGGGGTGCTCCCCAGCACCTGGCAATATTTCGACCCCCGCCGCCAGCGTCAACCAAATTTTAGTATGTCGCGGCCAGTCTCCCTCACCCTGGATAATCAGAAGGAGCCATTTGGCGTCCTTCGTAACCTCCGGTCCCACCATCCCTGACATTACAGTTGTGACTTTTTGCCAGAATGGACTAATCTTGGGGCATTCCCATAGAATATGAAGAAAGGAACCCTCCTGCTGGCATCCCCTGGCGCAGCATTTGTGGAGGAGCGTCCGTGAATAGTATGAGCGGTGGAGTATCTTGAGCTGTATCAATCTGAATCATGTGCGGATTCCAATTTCTCTGGGACCCTTGAGGGCCTTTGCCCAGTCCTTGTCCTCTATGTTGCCCAGGTCGTCCACCCAGGTGTTGCGGAGGGAAACCAAGGGATCCGGAGTATTGTTAATGAGTTTCCGATATACTGTTGATGTTCCTTTGTCTGGGATGGGGTCAATTAGGAGCCTGTCTTCTAATGGGGAGTGGTCAGGGATGGCCGTATCTCATTGTACATATCGCTGCAAGGCATGTACGAGTCTCAAGTAGGGGAATCTCTGGGTCGGCGCAAGGCTATACACCTGTTGCAGGGCCTCAAAGGGGAGGGGCGCGCCGTCCCTCCACACATCTCCGAGGTGCTCAATTCCCACTGAGCGCCGGTCCCAAAAATGCTCCAATGTGACCACATCTCGTAGCCGGTCTCCCAGCCACAAGGGCGTCATGCCTGTCAGTCACCCTGCCACCCCAGAAACTTATTTGCCTCGAACCAACATGACACTACGGCTGTCGTATGTGCTGGCCACTCCGGGCACTGCCTGCGGGCATAAAGGAGTGGTTCATAGTTTCCAATCGGCATGGCTTCACGGTCTACTCTCTCTTAGAATTATTTAAGGAAAAATGTGCTACTTACTGCTAGCTACTCTGATTCAAGCATGTAAATCTATGAAAGTTCCAATACTGGAGTAAGAAAATAAGTTACTTACCTGTAACTGTAGTTCTCCAGTATTGGAAGTTTTTATAGATTCACATGTGACCCACCCTCCTCCCCTGAGAAGCTCACCTTTGGATTTTTCCAGGTGCATTTTTACACATGTTCTGTGAAAATCTGAGGGTCTAAGGTTCTCTCAGGAGTGTTCTAGAGGGTGAGAGGTCCTGATTGGTTCAGGAATTACTTTTGGTCTCTTTTACAAAATGATAGAGATATGTTGCAAAACTGAAATGGGCCTAGGCCTGGTTTCTGCTTTGTATTTGTTTAGCTTTGCTATTTTGATGTACTAGGGACTCCCACCTCAACGATGGGGAATGATTCAAGCATGATGTGAATCTATGAAAGTTTCCAATACTGGAGAACTACAGTTACAGGTAAGTAACTTATTTTCTTGAAGTGACTACAACTACCATGAGGCCCTGTCAATCCAACTCTGACCAAGATGCTAGACTCCTTTAGCCCCTTCTCACTTGTCTGCCATGTTTCAACTGATCTTCACTAGCTATGCAGGTTACCATTTCTCAAGTATTGGTAAAGTGAGATAGAAATGACTACAACTACTACCATGAAGCCCTGTCACTGCAACTCTGATCAAGATGCTAGACTCCTTCAGTGCCTTCTCACTTGTCTGGCATGTTTCAATTGATCTTCACTCATCATGTACTGTGCAATAGACAGACAATGCTCCATTCAGTTATACATCTGAATACTTTGCTTGATGGTGGCCTGATCTCATCAACTGAAACTATTGATGGCATGAGTGACACCATAATAACAGTGTGCCCCTAATATATTTTGGAGCCTTGAAGGAAACTAAGCTGATTAGCAGTGGCAGGTGACCACTTGACTCTGCACTTCTCAAATGATGAAAAATACTAAATATACAACCAAGTTGGGTGTTTGCCTGTATTAAACACAAATAGGCCTTGAGATGGACAAATACACATGCTATGACTACACTGTGTTTGTAGCACAGTTTTGGAGATATGTCTGTCTCTAAAACCAATATGCAACATATTTCCACGCAAATAGATGACAATACTAATCTTTATTTATTTTGGTCCATTCTAGGTCACTATTTACTTTGACACAAACGACGTGGATGTACATACCTCACTTCCACCATTAACACTATTCTTTATTTCTCAACAAGTCTATCCACCTCTGCTTCGAGGTTGAAAACCAAACAGAGCTCCTATCCACCCCAGGGCAAAGCCCTCAGTGATTCCAAGGCTCCAGAAGAGGTAGACATCAATGACGGTCAATGTCCATCTTGTCAGCCTGGGCAGACGCCAACATTGGGTCTCACTGTGCCCACAACAACCCCTCCCACCACAGCTGCAACAACAGAGCAAATCACTGGCCCCACAACCTGTACACCTTGCACAGTCACCAACATCCTGTGCCCCCCAGACCTGGTTTCTAAGCCAGATGTTACCATCACAGTCACGGAGGAACCAGGGCCCAGTGGGAGGATGCAGTCTGTGCCAAAGGCACAGGGCAGTGGGGGTAGGCATAGTGGGAGGGTAAGTGTGGGCACGCAGAGTGAGCCCACTGGGGATACCAACACCCAGGCTGCCATCACCCGAGTCCTGGGAGTCTACCAGGACTCCCAAAGTGTTGTGGGCCAGGTATTGACCTAAATCCGGGAAATTAAGCAGCTGCAGAGAGACACATACTGCAAGGTTTCCGGCATCTGCACCGAGGAGGCCAGCATCCGCACTGAGGTGGCCGGCATGAACAGGAACCTGGCCTCCATGGTTTACGTGTTGCAGGACATTAACACCGCCCTCTGCAGGGCTTTTCTACCTGCATCTACCCCTTCCTGTGGTCAAAGTCCATCCAAGCCATCCACATCTGCTGCAGTCACAGGAAGGGAGGCCCTGCCAGCATGCGCCTCTGTCTCAGCAGTTGCGGATCCCCCCTCTGGCAAAAAGACGGGAGCCCAAGTAAAAATCTAGGAGCTCAGGACGGCAAGACAGCCCCCACCGCCAGTAAGAAACCTTGCTCCTAATGGCCTCCTGTGTTGGCTATTGCACCCCACTTTTCCATATCTGATTGGAGGAGTGTGTTGGACTTTGTACTCCATAAAATTTGGACTATACAACAATGGTTTCATCCCCCATGACTGACAACTTCACTGTTGGTTTTGTCTGTAAAATTGTTTTACCACTTTTTGATATCATCCTTGTCCACTTCAATAAATACACAATTCACCAATTTATTGTCTCCTGTTGTAACTCTCACATATGACAATGTGAATGAATTACCAAGCGATCTTTGCAATGTCCAAACTAGGGATTTCTGGAAGCATGGGTATATTGTATGTAAGCAATATCCAACTCCGGATCACTACCATGTCACAACAACATATACATACAAGTGTCTGGGCTGAGAACACCTTTATTACATTGTTCAAATCATAGGCTGACATGATGTCAGAAACAGCAAATAAGACGCAACTTAATTCCACTGTGTGAGTGATCACATAATCAGTTGCAGACTTTCACAACATGGAAGGAGGGGATACATCTGACAATATCCAACACAATTGGCAACAATAACTTATATCTATGTCTTCAGCTGGAGTGATATTGCCTACCTCACAAACAGAATCCTACATCAATTGAACAAATGAACAGACACATGTTGGTACAACATTTCTTGACCACAGGGCCATTACGATCCAGTGTTGCTTGCATCTGGTGGAATGTTGCAAACAAATGTCAGTGATGTGCCACAAGCACTTTGGCCTACAATGAGGAGACACATCAACAGCTACATACAGTTCATACACAAAGAAGATTTAACCAATGTGAAGGGAGACTACCATGAACTGGGCCCAACACACCATTGTGTTGGATTATATGATGGCACACATATTGCATTAGGACCAAGATACCACAAGGAACAAGTCAAATGGAAGCTAGGTAACTTCCATCCTATCGCTGTGCAGGATGTCTTGGTACTGGCTTTGTACACCCAAACTCTGTGACAGACATTCCCAGGAACAATCCATGGCCCATTTGTACGTCTGAACAGCATCATATACCTGCTGATATTACAACTCCGAAATGTCCAATTGAAGACGTCTTGGTGAAGCTACCTGAAACAGGACAACAGAGAGATTGGCTAAGAAACTTTACATATGGCACACATCACATTGTCAACTCCTAGACAACATTTACAGCTGAACAAAGCTACACTTAGAATACAAACAGCTTTCTCCAGATTTTTGTAGACCCATATATTCCTAGTAATTAGCAGTGACATACTCCACACAACATCACTAAAGGAGTTGCAATATTAGTCCAAGTCATCACATCTCACACCATACTTACACTCAGGAGAAGTAGTCAGCTCCTTCCGCTTCATCACTATCATCATCATCATCATTTTACATTTCAGGTCCCTCACCCGGTGGCTCTTAATTGCCTGCATCGTCTGCGATGTGAGGGATGTTCCATCGCAGGGCAATGTTGTGGAGTATGCAGCAGGCCACTGTGATCTTACACACCTTCCCTGGTGAGTAGAGGAAGGCTCCCCCAGTCTTGATCAGACATCTGAAATTGGCTTTCAGGAGCCCAAAAGCTTGCTCCACTGGCCGCTGTGTTCTTCCATGGGCCTCATTGAAGAGGACTTCCCCTGGCGTTGTAGGATTCCTCAGCAGTGCCAACAACCATGGTCGGTTGGGATACGCTGAGTCTCCTAAATGGAAGATAGACAGAGGTTTAACAGTGAGTTACACACTTTCAGATCATGTTACCCGACATCATCCATACAAAATTAAGACAGATCACACTTACCTACAAGCCAGGCCCTCTCCGGTAGTAGTTGTGATATCAGCTGAAGTATGGTGCTGTTCCGCAGCATGAAGGCATTATGGGCAGATCCTGGGAACTGGGCACAGATATTTGTGATGTACAAATCCGCCAAGCAGGCAACTTGATAGAATGATAGTGCTTCCTGTTGCGGTGCACTTGTTCCCTGGTATGCGGAGGTACTAAGACATTGTGTGTGCCATCAATGGATCCAATCACATGTGGGATGTGAGCGAAAGTATAGAAATCCGCCTTCACAGTGGCTAAATCCTGACGTCTGGAGAACTGGATGTAGCTGTCCATGTGTCTTGAAAGTGCTGCTAGCACCTCTTGGAGTACCTGACTGACCATAGGTTGTGACATTCCACCTGTAATACCCACAGTGAATTGAAAAGGGCCTGTGGCCAAAAAATGCAAAACAGTCATGAGTTAAACAAGTGGTGGGATTGATGTAGGATTATTGATGTGAGGTAGGAGGTTAGGCTCCAACTGATGACATAAGTCCAGCATTGTTTGACGATTTAAATAGGATTTCGAGATGACATGTCGCTCTTCTATGGTATGTAGGTCTGGAAATGGGCGTTACACTGGAGCATGGCGTCTTCTCCCTCTCCCAGGGTACCTATGTGAAGAGTAACACAAAAATGTATATTTTTCATAGTATGCATAGTAACAAATGTGAAGAGTAAGGCAAAAGTCATGTGTCTGATCAATAAAGCTTCATGAAGCATTACACATTTTACATCATCATTATCATATCTTAAACATCCACCAGTCATCCCCAAGGTGGCCTTCACAGGTCTGTAATAGAACTGTGCACATCATCAATTCAGAAAAGTTAAATTGTCACTATAGTGAGGGTAGAATAACTTTCCATGTGAAATACCGCCAACCGCAGTGTACAGTGCGCTGCAGTCATTTTACCTATGTGCACAGTAGTGCACTACATAGACGTAGTTTTGTACTGGACATGACATGGGAATGGAGCATTTCAAATATAAACATGTTTCCCCTCATTTGTAATGGTGGTGACGCACTTAACTATCACCAATACAGTTTTCCCATCCGCTAACATGGTGGATGCCTTACCTCACTAATAGGACATGTCGAACGTATGCCACGAGCAGTAGTTGACCGTGAGGTGGGCGGTCGCATGCACGGCAATCACAGCCAGAGGCTGACGCTGGAGATAGAGACGGTTGTGGCCAATGGGTGTCTGTGCCGACGCTGATGACCATGTACAGGGCGTACATTTACGCATCAGTTGGAAAAAATCTCATTTGCCTCCTGACACTGCTGCTATCAACACCTTCTCTATTTTAGCTGCTGTTTGCCATCTCTGAGAGCAATCATGGCACGCAGTACAGGGCCCTTCCCTTCACTCCAGAGGAGCTGGATGCCATGGTGGGTGAGATCCTTCCCCTTTTTGCCAAGCCCTATGGCTCACCAGAGGAACAGGTAAGTTTCTCAAATACATATTGAATTCCATTTCACTGCTTCCTTTCTATTCCCATAGGCTACAATGTGCCTCTGAGTGTCAGAGTGTAAGCATTATGTTGATTGCAGAGATTGTGTGGCCTCTTTATAGGGCACACGTGATGGATTATGGAGCCCTGTGGAGAGAAGGCCACAATTACAATGTTTGATGAGGGTGATTTCTACTTGTGTTACATGCATATCTCTATGCAAGGCTCAACTTCACAGTAGTTACCATTAGTTCTCAAATCACATCATCGTATACGTGCATTGTTATGTATAATATAAACACAACAATGGTACCGATTTACAGGAAAAATAACAATTACAACTTTGGCTAGTCCATTCAAGGAAACACACGGATGAATAATAAAATACCATCAGACATATATCAAAATAATTATTTGTTAATGAACAACTATAAAAGATTCAAATATACAGCAATATAGTGGTGCTCACAAGGTTACACAAACATATATAACTAACAAGAAACAAACATAAGTGTAAACGAAAACAATGGCAAAGGAAAAATATGAAAACAAGTTTGTCAAAAGACAAAAACAAAATACACTGAATGATTCCTCTTGATTTTTTGCCAAGGAAGGCATTGACGGCGTTTCGACCTTGCTAATTTGTCAGGTCATCATCAGGACATAATATATAGAGAGCAACCATCAAATATTCAAGCAATGCTAATCCAGTCTCAAGAATAAAATCAATGAGAGTCCTGCACTACAATCAATCCAAAGTGTAATTTCCGCAAGACAATAGAGGTCTAATGTGTCATAAAGATTTCCAAAGGGATTATTTCTGCGATACCTCCTGATTCCGTTTCGCGTATCTATTTAAAAAAAAAAATCTTTTTATTGAACAATACAACAGTTCCAGGTAGATACATAGTACAGTACAATTCATCATGCAGTCTACAAACGTCAGCATAACAGGAGTGTAGGCAGTCCCAGACAGTGGGGGGCAAGAATTTCACAAAGTCCCACCTAGCGAATGAGTTTCCCTGTATATATCCGGATTCACACCTTCCTGGCCACTGCTCAATCTAGGATCTGTACTTCTCCCAGGGGCCCCAAATCTTTTCCCACTTCTTGGGGCATCCCCTGCTCTCGTATACCACCCACTCTGCCAAGCGACACCAATCCAAGTCCGTTTTCCAGTCAGTTACCTTGGGAGGTATCCGTGCACCCCACAGACGTGCTATGTTGCGTTTAGCAATCCCGGCGGCCAGCAATAACCACGTGTTAGTGTGTGAAGGCCATCTTTCCGCCTAGCAAAAACAAGAGTGCCTCCGCTTGGATGTAAGTTCCCACCACTCCCAACATTACCCTGGCTACTTTTCCCCAGTACTGTTGTATTACTGGGCACGCCCACAGAATATGAAAAAAAGTATCAGGCAATCCACAGCCCCTAAGGCAGGTATCCGAGTCCGCCCGCCCGATCCTGTGTTTTAGTGTGCGTGAATAGTATACCCTATGAAGGATGCGTAACTGTATTCGTCTAAATCTGGCCCATATAGCGATCTCGCTGGGGCTCTGAATCGCCTCCTGCCAGTCATCGTCCTCCAATAGGCCGACGTCCGTTTCCCAAGTCGCCCGTAGCGGGCCGAGGGGGTCAGGTAGGTTATTCATTAACTTTTTATATGTCAATCAATCACAGAATTTGAAGAGCGCACTACTTACCCGCGAGGGTCTCAAGGCGCTGGGGAAACAAAGGGGGGGGGGGTGTAAGGGAGATTGCTTTATCGGGAATGGGATCCAACAGCAATCATCCTTCTAAGGGGGCGTACTCGGGTATACTTTCATCGTCTTTAATGTGGCATCATAGTGCGTGTTTCAATTGAATGTACCTGTACTGCTCCGTATCAGCCAGTTGGTACTCTCCTTGGAGGTCGCCAAAGGAACTCATTCGATCCCGTTTCCATCGCGTATCTATTTTAATTACTTAAGTCACAACCCGCTCCTCTCGTCACTGCATCCCAAGTCGAGTTATATATAGGCTTCATTCCATGAGCCATTTCTGTATACTGTTATTAGAATTTGAGGGTCATGTTAGCCAAGTGTACCATCCCACAGATCACTCAGGCCACGTCACACTTTGTAAAACAGTTGTCTGTGAGGTAGCTATGCCTCACAGATCCCTTCAGAGTGCCACACAACCATATGTTCACATATGAAATGGGCATAAGATTCACTTTTCTGTACTGAATTGTTGGAAATGTGAGGTTCACATGGGATAAGTAGCCTCAGCCTGCAAAGAGCAAGGCCTGACTGTAGCAGGAGAACTGTTGCACAGAATAATGTCCCTGTAGACCTGCTGATCGTGGATGTTCCCAGAAAGAGTTAGCAGTAGCACTAGTAGCCTGATAGCTGCTACATGGATAAAATGAGGCATGGAAACTGAGGAGATCCCCTTACCCGATACATCTTTCCATTGACCCACCGTGTCAATGTGTGTTTGTCACTAATTACTGTCATATTACTCACACAGGTCTGTTGACACCTTTCTAATAGTGTTGCTTACACTGTACCGGCCTATTGCACATCTGAGACATGAACAGCGTAGATAGTGAGGACTTTAAAATTTATGTAGAACTGTGATTCATCTGCTTGGCTACAGTTTTTCCTATCACACTACACATACAATGGTATGTAAAGTGTCATCCCTGTTACAGTGCCACATATGGCAAAGGGGTGTCCTGTGATGGCAGGACAAACAACACAAACTCTTAGTGACTTATTTGGATTCATATGAGTAGTCCACATGCCCACACAGCCCCCAGAGAGGTAGCTCTGAATGTCACACATACCAGCCCTTACCCTGTGAGCTTAGTCTTAGGATTTTGTGTATACTATGGAACTTGCCTGTTTGGACCATATGCAACATTGCAATGGGCCTGGAAGTAAAGGTATCTGGACAGTCATGCTCAGGTAGTTTACCCTTCAGACGGTCCGAATGGTGTGCTATGTGTCATAGTACCTCACATCACCTTCCATGTAGGATGGCCCTGCCCTACCTGATGTTATGGGCTGGCTCAGTCAGTGTAGGTCATGAACAGGGCTGAGGTTAGCCATCACATGAACACAGACGTGTGTATCCATGCTTTATTTGTACTTAGCATGTGACATGGACACATGTATTGTGTTGACTCTTAATGAATGTTTGTGCTAGGTGTTAAAATAATGTATATGAACCATACAGATATCCTTACACTTCCAGTTCCAATCTGTTTCTACATCTATTCATACACGTCAACGCCCATCAGAAGAAGGCCATTTGGAGAGCCATTGCTCGGAAGGTGCGGATCCTGGGGGTCTGCAACTGACATAGGGCCAGATGCATCAAAGGGTTTTGCCCATTTTGTGTCTATGGGAAAATGTGTTCATGCATATGGCCCATAGTGCTCAGTGCCGAAAGAGGTGGGGGGACCTGTGACGCTGGATCTGGAAGATCACAGAGGTCCAACTGGGGAAGTCCTCCCAATGTGGAAGGGGCACGCACCAGATCCTGACCCCCGATGGCCAGCATACTGGCGGAGGCCTACCCGGATCTTGATGGGCAGTTGAGAGCCCAACAGCAGCAACAAGGGGGTGAGTCCTGGCCAGAGTCAGCCCCTGCCTCTGTTAGCCCCATTGCCCTGAGTGAGGAGGCTATTGACGTACTGAGGGGCATCTCTGTGGGTCAGACTGCAGTGCTAAATGCCATCCAAGAGCAAGGCAACAAGCTGATCGAGGTGGCTGCCTACCTGGAAGGCATTCAAACTGCCATGTATTCCCTACAGAAGTATATTCAGTCTCAGGCCTCCTCCCTCATGCCATCCCTCCACCCATCCCAACCTTCCAGCCCCTCTCCGGCCCCTTCTCCATGCTCTATTTTCATTCCTCTCCCAAGCACATGCACACCTAAGCACGCACACACTTCATGAGACACACGCACCGCACACAAAAAAGACATCTGAAACACTCAAACATGCATGTACACAGCAGACACTCGCCCCAGCCTACTCCCAAGCACCATAGCAACACATACAGACCCCTCCACAGACACACTCATATACACAGACACAACACCAACACTGACTGACCCCTCCACAGACACACCCATAACCGCACACACCACAGCAACACACACTGACCCTTCCACAGACACACCCATACCCTCAGACACCGCACCCGCACCCACAGAGCCCTCCACAACACCCAGCATACACGCAGACCCACCGCAACACCTACAGACCCCTCCACAGCACCCAGCACATCCACAACACTCTCACCCAAAAAACGCAGACACTCACAGTCACCCACACAACAGACACCCAACATACAGTGCGGACAGCAGACAGCAGACCCGCCTCACACTTCCACTCCCTCTTCCTCCCAACCCGACCACCTTCCCGAACACCCTGCCCGTTGTTCCCATTAAGATCTGTTGTTTACCCTTGCCCTTAACCCTGTGACACCTGACCCCTTTCCCAAAGTCCCAAAAAAGTCTTCCAGACCCAAACCCATCCCTTCCACTTCCCACACCTGAAAAACAGCCTCCCCACCCCCTAACCGCAGCCCAAAAAAGAAAAAAAACACAAAAAACCTCTTAAACCTACACCCAGCCCCAAACCCAAGAAGCCGCCTCCCAAGGACAAATCCACCCCCTAAACCTCTGCCCCCCCTTCCCAAGCACCATCTTTGAGGTGCCTGCTATGCCCAGTGGATGCCCCTTTGTGAGGAGGTTCCCTGTCAGTGTCAATAAGGGCACGTTTGGTGGCACAGCCTTGTGCTGTGCCATAGAGTACTACCAAGGACTGGCCATTGGCCTTTGTTTACTGTGACATACTGTCATTAAAATCTTTACCTACTTTTGAAGACATTGGTCCTGCCTTTACTTTTCTGGCTATTTGATGTTCTTGTATAGTTAGTGATATGTGAGTACAGTTGTTTTTGTTTCATCCCTGATTGCTGATCCAGTTGAAGTGGTTAGTATGATATGACCTTGGAGCCAGTGCTGGAGTTACACAGGACAAGGTGTCATTTTGGATGGATGTCTATGTGGGATGAAATCCAAATGGGTCCGACATTGCATTGGGTGACATGTTATACGGTAAGTATTTCAGGTTGTCCTGCCCACTGTCAACGTCATTTAGCTTGCCCTTCTCCCTATGATGTAGGTTGGGTATGTGTTAAGTTTGTTGAAGTTAGATATTTGTGTATCCACACATGGAGGGTGTCAACTTGTCATACCTTTGTGTAGTTCTGCATGGACATGCGTCCATTTTACAGTGTGTACCTTACAGCTACTTCATCTAGATGTGTGCCATATGCTGTAGGTGGTGTGTTTGCTTTCAAAGGTTGCACTTACCCATTGCCTACGCACGCCTGGCACTTGGTTATGGTATTGGTTGTCCCTGATATACTTCAGTTCTCAGGTCCAGTGCATATGGAGTTTGTCATTCATGTGCAAAATGTTCTGTGCCCCAGGGCCCCTGCCTTTCAGGGTTCCACCTGATAGAGGCATAGCTATCCTGCAGAGAGTGATTCCATTGTTCTCTTAGGATGGGTCTTATACTGAAATTTTGTAATCCCCTTGACTGACATTGCCTTTTCATGTGGGTGGTGTGTGAGAGTCCAATATAAAGTTGTAGCAGAGAAGGTGTGTTTCAGTTTAATGGCACATCCATACCGATGTTTCTTTGACATCAAAACTGGTCCTGGGATGTGTGCAATGTGAGTGTGTCACATTCACTATAGCATTTTGGTTGAATTTGCAGTGAGAGGGTCTCCTGGTAGTTGTAGTCACTTCAATCTCACTTTACCAACACTTGAAAAATGGTAACCTGCATGACTAGTGTAGATCAGTAGTAACATGGCAGACAAGTGAGAACGGGCAAAAGAAGAGTGTCACAGACATTAATAGGTGTGATATAGATGAGGAGGTGCTGTTGTGGTACACAATTTCATGCACACATCACTATCACTGACTATAAGTTGCAAACACTTGGCCATTTGTGTACAGTGTGCCTGTGCAGTACCATTTTTTTGGCCTAGTAGGGCATCCTACAGATGTATTTTTGATTATTGTTATGATATAATCCCAGACAGGGTCCCTGTATATGTGTAAATCACTTAGGGACCCCAACTCCCTTGTCTGGTCCATGGCAGGGCAGCGTTTTGCAGAGGAGCCTATGGAAACTGGTAGCTGTATGACTTACTGCCGATTTCATCCGTGATGGAGTGGGTTATGAACGTGGTCGAACAGGTACAGCAGCGGCAGAATGTGTCCGATGGGCTCCATGAAGTTAAAGACGAGTAAAGGTGAGTTTCGGCCTTGTATCCCTCCCTTTCCGCTGTCTCAGATGTGGTGGTTGGACTGCCAGGGTCACGGCAGCTGTAAAGCAACTCTTAATTGTGCCGGCGGTGTCTTTGGCGGTCCAAGCCTCTCACAGCCTCATAGGCCCTTTCCGCGGCTGCCACGGTGTGCTTACAGTTTCAGCAGTTCATCCATGATCTTTGCATAGGCAACAAGACCAACTCATAATGCGGCGGTTGGATCACCGAGCTCACGGCGGTTTGACGGTGGGTACGGCAGTCCATGGACCGCTAAACTCGTAATTAGGCACTCTGTATTTGGATTTTGAGGAGATAAGTGAACAGACTATGACCTGGCTTCATGACTCCAAGATTGACGAGCATCCTGGAATTGCTAAAACTTTGGCCTTAGTTAAAAAAGTATTTTTGGAGGCCAACTATGTTATATAATATGTATAATATGTATAATGTAATATAATATGTATAATGAAATGTGGAGTGTATATATGTGTGTGTGTGTATATATGTATGTATATATATATATATATATATATATATATATATATATATATAAAGGGATTTCCGTGTTTGGTTTGATTAGTCCAAAATAACGAGATGCGGCACACCAGAAGAAGCACAAATTTTATTGTGCACAAACCAAAGGGTGACGCGTTTCGGCGTTAAGCCTTTGTCAAGACTTGACTAATCAAACCAAACACGGAAATCCCTTTATGTTAAACGGCTGCTGCCGCCGCTTGCAGGCACCGACGCCGGAGGCTGTGAACCACGAAGTGCAGCGTCTGTGACTTTTATATATATATATATATATATATATATATATATATATATATATATATATATATATATATATATATATATATATATATATAAATATATATATATATAATCGCCTGTTGTTCATAGTGAGGTTGGAGGAACATATTGAGATACATATAGTACATATGTATATATATATATATATATACATACACAGATGGATATATATATATATATATATATATACACAGATAGATAGATAGATAGATAGATAGATAGATAGATAGATAGATAGATAGATAGATAGATAGATATCAGGCTTCGAAAAATCTACTCACCCACTCCCTATGCCAAGTCAGATTTTATCAGGTCGAGCTGTTTTTAGGACATACCATTCGGTTAAGTGAACTTGAGCTGGAAAGGAACAAGTGCTCTGTTAATACAGAAAGTGAATGAGCAATTAAGATGCCTTTAAATCTTGTTTTTATCTTGACAAATTTGCTCTCTGTTCAAGGACAGAGGTCAAATGCCAGTTTTACTATTTTACTAATTGCTGCTCATCTTATCCTGGAAAATGGTGTTTCCTTTTTTATCTCTTACTACAGTTAGAGGATTTTGTAAATTGACCTGTCTGAGAATAATTATGAAACAAAAGGCTGTAGGAAGTCAGTTTTTTTTCTAACACTGTAAGAAAGTGGCTCTGTATATACTGAACCAAAGTAAGGTTCAGGGTGCACAGGGTCCACAGTCCCCAGAGGTTTGGCAGAGGCTAAAGTTAGATATAACCTTACTCTCTAAAGTGGTAGCTTGGTCGAGCAGTAAGGCAGTATCAGAGGACAGTGTAAAGCATTTGTTGTACACACTCAGTCAGCAAATGAAGCCACACACTCAAGAACTGAACTCTAGGCCAATGGTTTGTATATAAAAATATGGGGCATATTAGCAAGACTGGCGATAAAATTATCGCCGCTTTAGCGGCAGGAAACTGCCGCTAAAACGGCGATAATGGGCTTGCTAATATGCGTATGGAATTCAATAGAAGCCCAGGTTAGATGTGCAGGACATCTAACCTGGGCTTCTATTGAATTCTATAACGCATATTAGCAAGCCAATTATCGCCGCTTTAGCGGCAGTTTCCTGCCGCTAAAACGGCGATAATTTTATCGCCAGTCTTGCTAATATGCCCCTATATGCTTGTTTTATTTTAGAACCAACAATAGGTATCAAAATATACTTTCTCAGAATGAGATGCTTTAGGTAAATACTTTCAATAGGCAATAGACTTTTGAATGCAATAGTTACAGTTGTTGCAATAGGCAACACAATTTTAAACACAATTATACATTGAGTTAATGGGAATTTCTAGTAAAATGCAATAGATTACTTTTTGGATTACTTTTCTAACCACAGGACTGGATCCTAGATTCAGTCCTGGGACATCTCCTGTAAACAGTTGAGTAAAAACGTTTTGGTTACAGTTGTGATTTTTAAGGAATATTATTGTATTTTAAAAGTTGGCACTTAGAAACTTTGGGAGGAAATTCACTTAGCAGGTAAGTAGTGTTATCGTTACTTTTTCTTACTCAGTGTTGGATCCTGGATCCAGCACTGGTGCATCTCCTGTAAACAGTTGAAAGAATGTGTTTTTGTTATACAGGCGATTTTTAACGAATATTTGTAAGTTTGCAAAATCGACACAAACTTTTTCAGCAAAAACCAGGCAATGTTATCCTATGGAAGGAAATTCAAGTTACCGGTAAGTACAGTTGTGATTACTTTTTAGGGTCAGTGCTGGGCACCAAGATCCAGCACTGGGACATTTACTTAAAACAGGTAAGTAATTACGTTTTTGTAGTTTGTACGATTTTTAAAGAATATTCTTGTATTTCAAAAGTTGACACTTAGAAACTTTTTCACAAAGAACCACCAATGTTATCCTATGGAAGGAAATTCAATTCACAGGTAAGTTACTTTTTAATTACTTTTGTTACTCAGTGCTAGACACCTATGTTCAGCACTGGGACCTTTCCTGCAAACAGTTGAGAAAATTCGGTTAGGTTATTTGTGCGATTCTTAAGGAATATTCTTAGTTTTCAAAAGTCGACACTTAGAAACTTTTTGGAAGAAAAAGTGTCCATGTTATCCTATGAGGAAAAATGAGTTATCGGTTTCGAGGTAAGTAGTCGGTCTTTTGAGTTAGGGTTCTGGGGTTAGACTCAGGGGTCTCCCAGGGTCAGTGATGCACTGTTGTTGCACCCTCAGCGGCACTAGGGCGGCCGGATGCAGAGTGTTGAGGCCCAATGTTATCCTATGGAGGATAGGGGACTCCGGTTGGTGGCGGCTGGCAAGCAGGCCACGGGGTTGTGGGAGCAAAGCTCCTAGGGTTAAGCTCAGGGCACGTTGGGGACCAAGTTAGCACAGAAGGGGCACCCTCAGCGGCACTAGGGCGGCCGGGTGCAGGGTGCTGTTTTGAGGTCTGGTGCCCTGTTGATTTCAATGGAGATTTTCGGTTTTGGTTTTCAGCTGCAGGCTCGGTCCAGGAAGACTTCCAGGAGGAACCAACAGCTGGGCAGGTAAGTTGGAGGGCTCGGGGACGTAGGTGCACCTCGGGTTCCTTTCTCCAGGGCGCAGGGCGGCTGGATGCAGGGGTGTCTTTTGAGGTCGGATTTCACCTTACCGGGCCACTCGCGGTTGGGGGGGTCTCCGTGCAGAGGCTGCAGGCGACGTTGGGGAGTCCTGGAGGGGTCAACCCACGGTGGACTCGGACTCTGGAGCGCTGGGGGACCTCGCTGAGACCAGTGGGCCACTTGAACCCGGGCTTTAGGCGACGGGTGCAGTGGTGGTTCCCGGCGTCGGGTTTCTTTTTCCTCAGCAGGCTCGGAGTCTTTGTTTGGTGTTTCTTTTGAACAGAGCTGCTGTTCACAGGAGATCCGGTCTTTGTTGAAGGCAGTCAGTCCTCCCCGGGGTTCTGGAGGTCGCTGGCTGCAGGACAAGACGATTTTTGGCGCAGGATCTCTGGAAACTACAGACGGGCCGGTAGGGCTGGGGCCAAGTCAGTTGTTCTCTGCAGTCTCCTCTGCTGGGCGTCTTCTTTTGTCCTTTTTCTTCTTAGGTTGCGGGAATCTGAGGAAGGAAGGTTCAGGGTGCCCCTAAATACTAGATTTAGGGGCGTTACAGGTAGGTAAAGGGCAGGGACCAATGGGTCCTTGCCCTGGGGTGGGTACACCCCCTATCCTGCCACTCTCCTGTGGGAGGGGGGCAGGAGCCTAGTCCTGATTGGGCCGGGCTCCCCATCTTCAAGATGGCGGGAGCCCGGAGATGTGCTTCACCTCGCCTCCCCCACCTGAGGGGTGGGGTTGGCAGAGGCTGGCACACCCCCTTTCCTCCCTTGGTGTTTCCCGCCAGTCTTCCCGCCAGGATGGGGGGAAGAACCGGTGGGGACCAGTTGCTGAGTACAGCAAGTGGTCTGGGGAAGCTCACAAAGGCGGAATGCCTTTGAAGCTTCCCCCTGCCCATCCTGGGGGAGGAGGCCTAGCACCTCGCCCAGGACGTGCATTGTTGCAGGCCGGGAGAGAGGATGGCTCTCTACCCAGGGGTCCAGCAACATGTCTGCTGTGTGGCAGCCTAGGCAGCCCCTCAGACAAGACGTGGATTGTAGGTTAGGTTCAGGGGGCAACTCTAAGTTGCCCTCTGTCGTGCATTTTACAGTAAATCCCACATTGGCATCAGTGTGGGTTTACTGTGCTGAGGAGTTTGATACCAAACTTCTCAGTCTTCAGTGCAGCCATCATGGTGCTGTGGAGTTCGTGCTGACGACCTCCCAGCACCATATACTCGGAATGGCAGCACTGCACTTACAGTGCCCAGGAATGGACCTGGGTACTGTAGGGGCACAGGGCTCAGGCGTCCTGGCATAGAGCACCCAGCTAGAGGGGTGACTGAGGTATGCCAGGGCAGTGTGTTTGTGGGCATGGCACACAGGGATGTGTGCCATGTCGACTCTCTGTTTTGTTCTGCACCAAGACACTCAGCCTGCAAGGGCAGTGTGTGTGTGTCAGGGTACAGGGCCTCTAAGGGTGGCACAATAAGTGCTGCAGCCCTTAGGGGTCTTCTCAGGTCACAGTGCCCTGGGTACCTTGGGTACCATTTACCAGGGGCTTACCTGTGGCCAGAGATGCCAATTGGGTTTAGGCTTTAGTACAGTTTTTAGGGAAGGAACACAGGCCCTGGGTACCTGATTGGCAGGGACCCAGGGCACACCAAGGAAAAGTGCATCAGTTATCAGGCAAAAAGTGGGGGGGTTACTGCAACAGAAACCCACTTTCCTACAAACACACAACATTTAAATAGGTTGTAAATAAATAGTACAAATATTTCAAAATATATCAGAAATTACGAACGCACATTTGTTTTGTAATTCAGAAGTGTGATGCAAAGATTTAAATAAGGGCAAAACAAATCAGTACAGTATACTTTATAAGGTGATGTGCAAATGACAAATAATTGCAGAAACTAAGGGGCATATTTACGGGGCCCCTGCGGCACCGGAGCATCACTTTTCTTGACGCTCCTGTGGCGCACAATGGCGATCCATATTTACAAGGCCGTTCAAAGCTACCCTGCGTGACTTGTCATGGCCTTGTAAATAAGGCCCCCTTTCACCCATTACTCTGCATGAAAGGGGGCTCCATGGGTGGTGTTGTGGGTATTCCACGCAACACCCATGGATTCTTATGCATTCCCAGATTTACAAGGTCTTGAAAACATGGAAATGTCTCATATTCTAACGCCTCGTTTAAGTGGCGCATCGAGGAGAAATACCTTTATTTCTCCTCGTTTTTGGCTCTTTCTTTGTGTGGTCCATTCCGCAGCACACATAGAAGGAGAAAAACGCCATCAATGATTGTTTTTGTGCAGGAAGGTTTCCCTTCCTGCACAAAAACACACAGGCATCCTTGCACCATGGTGCAATAGTGCCTGTGTTGGTGCTAGGCAGCCAATTATGCACCAGCGCAGAGGAAGGCACTGGGGTGCGTCATTGCTATAAACATGACGCTCAATTTTCAAACATTATTATTTGTACACTGTGTAGTTTTATCAGTAAAACTGCATGCCACTTGGAATTTTTTTTACTATTTCAATAGAAAATGTGCTGATTGCAAATGACAGTAATCACACTATAACAACAGTGTGCTACCACTTCATGCTTTAGGTACATATTTATTAAAAGTGATCATTTTTTAAACATGATTTGAGAAACATTCCTGCCCCCGCCCTGATGGCAATGCTGCTAATAAACTAAGAGGCAAGTCAGGGGTCATGTGTATCCTACATGCGGCTAGCTTTGTATTATATATGGAGGGTAAGTTTAGTCTATTAAACAAAAGAGTTTATTGTACAGCAGACATGCTGAACTAACATATTTGATGGCAGTGGCGGCCGCCACATACAAAAAGTAGTGAGGCAGGAGGAGTGGGTGTGGGGGAGGAGGGAGAGCATGGGGGGGTAATAATAATTAAAAAAAAAAAGAAAGAAACTTACCTGAAGCTGCTGGTAGCCACCCACGTCACGCTTCGGTGGTCTTCTTCCTTCTTCTTTGTCCCAGCAGGCACTGGGGTGGCATCAGACTCCCTGTGCAATCCCCACGCTGCTCTCATGTAATGAGAACAGCACAGGCTGCTTTGATGCTCCGCTCAGGACAGGTGCTGTTTCTCCAACCCAGCTGTTCAATACACCCGGGTTGGAGAAACCTAAGTGCGCATGTATGTTTAGCTGGCCTGAGACGGCGGACCAAACACACATGCGCACTTAGAAGTGCATATAGCACTCCTCCTCCCCCCTCTCATGCCCCGGCCTGCCCCTCCTACACACGCTGGCTCAGCCAGCAGGTGAAAAATAAAACGATGATAGAGCATTGTTTTATTTTGTACCTGCTGGGTCTGACGCAGTTGGTCGACGCTCCTCCGCCATTACAGAGGAGCCGCCCCTGTTTGATGGTGCTATCATATGTGATAATGAAGAAAACGGCGGCTCAGTGATTTAAAATATTTCCCTAAGATTACATCACTTGAAATCAATTTATGGGTACAGTTAGGTCAAGTAGATTATTTAAGTCACTAGACCTGCATGTCTGGTAATATTTTTATGATCTTTCGACATACATACATCGTACATACATACATACACATATATATGTATTTTCCTTCAGTAAAAAAAGATACTATACAATGAATTATATAGTGCAGACAGCGCAGTGCTCAAACGTGTAATAATATATACATAGACATATAAAAGCAGTAGTGTGACCCAAGGTTGATGTTAGCTTTCAAGACATTTGAGAATCTATCACAAAAGTGTCCAGAGTATTATTAAGAATCAATACAGACTCAACCAAGGGTGTGGTGTTGACGTTTCAGCCTGCAGTGACTTTGCACGTGTCATCAGAACAATGACCATTTGCCTATCACCTAGGAAAAGAAGGAAGGCGCTTAATGCTATATAACCATGAAACTACAGTAAATGAGTGTGGTATTAGGTTATGTGGCATTCCTGAGTTAGTCATCCATGAGGAAGTACGCCTGGTTAAGGCTACAATCTGGTATTAACTTTGTGTTGAGAACGGATGAGTTTGATTACAAATTCTATCGCACTTTATATTCACAAGGAGTCATCCGTTAGGGTTACGAGCTCCTCTGCACTTGTTTATTTTCCATATTCAAAAGGATTTATGCGAGTGGCTTAAGAACTGATCAGTGGGATTAGGTTGGCACAGAATTACTGTAAAATAGTTTGCAGATATCTGCAATTAATTACAAATATACGATTACTGGGGGTTTAATTGAAATATACAATATTAATTAGTGTTTTTTTGTTACAGTTCAACTTGTTACATTGAATGGAAACAGAACCATGAAAAGTAATTTCATTCACCCTCTTTAACAAACAACCTATGACCCCAAGTGTGATTCACAGTCTCTATATCAACTTTGTGCTCAAGCGTATTAATGACATTGTTTTCATGTTGACTTTCCTAATGCTGTTGGTTCTGACGCCAGTGGAATGTGCTGTGACAGAGCATTACTGGCATGTTCCTCATGTTATCTTCATTGGTGTGGTTGTTCTTGTGATGATTATGTAAAGCGCTCTAATGCGACGTGGGGTCACAGCTGCCTCCAGAGCAGATATCAGTTCAGTGCCTTTCAGGATGTGGTTGTAAGTATTGGAGGTAAGTATTTGGTCTGGCTAATCCAATACACAGGAGAAAACGCCGTGACCTTTCAATAGGCACAAAAGAGGCAAACTGTAGTCAGCAGCAGCAGCAGCAGCAGCTGTGAGGGCGTCCACCCAGAACAATCATGGTGTTGAAGCAAATGGAGCAGCATAGATAGTCTATGCATGTGCATCTACACTCTTCCCTTGATGCACAGAAGGAGTCTGCTGAATGCAGGACAAGTAACGAAATGAAGAATCTAAGAAAATGTACACAATATGGCTGTGCTCACAGTGCTGGCAGAGCAGTCTAGCTCAGGAAGCTTTTGTGATGTGAAAAACTGAAACAAAGGCCTTTGTGCAACAGAAACCTGTCCAACGGCAGTTGAGTGAGATGGAGTGTGGGAACCTGTACTTACTCCCAAGGAAGCTCCAGGGTTCTCAAAACAAATGCTTAAGCACCTATATTGGCAGCACGTTGATCATTTAACACTGGGCACTGCTAGAATGGGTCCCCTCACTACTGCCTTCTAGAACATAAAGATAGCTGCACTGCAGAGGCATATATTCATGAGCACTTTACATGAAATTTCGGTTTGGGACCCTGGCTCTACAGTCAGTCACAGCCCACAGATGAACGCGTCCAATATAACAGACGGGAACTGCCCCTTTTGTCCCGAGGTATCCCAAACCATTGTCATGTTCTATTCTTTTGCCCGTCTTATGTCGGGTTTAGAAGGAAATGTCCCAGTTTGGGGTTCAGGAGCTGTGGCACAGCAATCTGTGATGTAAGACAATCTATTGTTTTTGCTGTATCTCGATTGTTACTGAATATATAGGGAGGCTCAGGAACAAAAGGCTTGCCTCCCGATAGCTATATCACTGGCCTTAAACTTACTTTTGGCCTCATAACTGCGGGATTACCTTTACAGGGTGCAGAATTCTTCGGAAACGGCCTTCGCTTTTATGCGTTTTATATGGTACATGGGTGAATTGTGTTTTAATCATTATTTATCATGTTATTTTATTTGTGGCTTTTATTGTTTAATGATGTTTTATGATCTGGCTTTGTATGGCCATGACTTGATAATCTCAGGTTGATGGATCATGCATCCTAATTATTATGCGATTTTTGGACACATCTCGAGCTGTACAGACCACTATGTATCCTCAGACTGATAATTGAATGGTTCTTATTAGGTATGTTCTAATTTTCTATTTAATAGTACTGTATTTGTATGTATTTTGCTCTTTTATGGATTTTTATTCTGAATAAAGATTTTTGATGATATTTGATGGCGATAGAAACCCGACATTACACATTAACATGCGTCTCACACTAGTTTGTGCTCTCTGTGTTGAGATGGCAATTATTCGTATGCAGCTCCAGGTGTTAGACAGAAGTTTGGAAACGCAATGCATTTTGCTAAATGTGCACATTACTGCACATTTAGTACTATTCTGCTCTTGTATGCCGTTTATATAGCGCAAAATCGACCCAAAGTTATCAGAGCACTTTACATGAGCACCAGTTGCATTAGAGCCCGACACATTATTTATATTTTTTAGGCACCGAGAGATTAAGTGATTTCCCCAGAATCACAGGATGTTTGAGCCTCCTGCCAGACTCGAACCTGGGGGCATATTAGCAACGTGATTATCGCCGCTTTAGCGGGACTTTTTCCTGATAAAGCGGCGATAATTCAATAGCCCTATTAGCAAGCTGTCGCTAACTGCTGTTAGCGACAGCTTTTAGGCGATAGCGACCGGGTTGGGTGCCGCTTTGCATGCCAGCGATATTTATCGCTAATGGCATGCAAAGTAGGCGTTCCCAACCTAAAAGCAACTGGGAACAGTCGCTAAGGTCGCTATCGCCTATTAGCGAGGCAGGGGAGGTGATTAACGAACCAGCGCTAAACACGTTTAGCGCTTGTTTGTTAACGCCTGGTCCAAACCTGACTTAGCCATGTAATCCAATGGGAGGTGGATTATGTAAATGTAGTGGTACTTGTATAGCGCACGAATCACCCCATAAGGGTCTCTCGGCGCTTGTACACATACCGCTGTGGAACCCTTCCTGGCTTTCCCTGTGAGGTGTCCACTCCTGGGCACCCCCAGGGTGAAGCCAGGCATCCTAGCGTTGTTGGGGCCGTTGTGGAGATTAAGCAAGCTATTGCCCAGAGTTGCAGAGTGGGACCCATGGTTAGAGTAGGCACCGAGGCGAGAATTATCGGGTCCGAGGAAATTGAGCCCAAGAACCGCCAAGGCGGGAATTGAACCCTGGTCCCGGGCTAGACCTCTGCATCAGGGTCTGCCGCTCTAACCATTGAGCCACACTTCTCCACATGGCTAAATCCCCCTCGCCCTATTACCAAGCTAACACTGGTCACAGTGCGAATATCGCTTGTTTTCAAGCGATATTCACACTGTTCTCCAGGGTTTCTATCGCTTTGGAGATAAGCGTTGCTGATAGCACGCTATCTCCGTGATAGAAACCTGCGATAGCCGGCGATAATTATCCTAGCGCTAACTGCGCTTAGCGATAATTATCGCCGGTTATTGCTAATAGGCCCCATGGTTCCTCAGCTTCAAGTCGGCCGCCCTAGCCATTAAGCCACACCTTCTCTTTACAGTAATGTGGGTTAATCACATTACACCTACCGCTTACTAGCATAGGACGCCTTGCCCATTTGGCCACTGTTACCTATAAAGAGCTGGTTCTAGGTTTGAAGCTATCTTTCAATGTGTAAAAACAGAGGGAATCACTGTTTCTACTTGTTATTCCATATTTAATGCTATGCATGTGGTCATATCATGATCACCAGTTGTGGTAACATAACAACAGATTCGTGATGTTACCACACATTTTCTAGCCTTCTGTACACGATGCCCAGCATGGCGAGTACTCATCAAAAGGTATGCTCCCTCCACTTACCATTCACATTCCCGATATTTCTCCCAAATTGCTTGAATCATCCCTGTCATGGTGATGGGAGTCCCACAGTAATCTTTAAATAGCACATTAATGCAGTGCTATGGCTATAACAAAGACTGTTTAGTAGTTTAGTCACATAATTTGAAAATAACTAAATTTCAACCGATCAGAGACAATCAGCTCGACCACACCCTGAGAGGCCACATACTTCCAATTTCTACCGCACATCGTGTGTGACGGGAGTTCTCTGAGCTCTGCTCATTTCTTCAGTCAGGTAAGTGTCTTGATTTCAACCCAGCTATTATTATTCAGTAAAGACTTCTTTATTTTCTTCATATATGGCCATCTTACCACAGATAATGTCTGCTACTTTCAAAAAGATCTCTTCAGACCTTGTGGGACATGTGGCAAGAATAGATTGCATTGTGAGGATCCTCATAAGAATATATTTACTGCCTCTATCTGAATCATAAGGCTTAAGAATGTAAGATATGCCACACCTTCTCTGCTAAATCCCTAAAGAATAGGAAGACTTTTAATTTGGCTTCAAAAGGTCAGATCTAAAGAAGCATCATCTTCTGAGGAAGATTGTGGTAGCACTTCAAAAAAGCCTAAAAAACACCACAAGCGTGTTCACTCCGAAGAGGGCAAAAAGATACATCAGGGGCATAACCATGTACCTCAAAAGAACCTCCTAAAAGGTTCAGTGGAGGTTTTGAGACCAAATTCCTTTCTTTGAGGAAACTATCTTCATTGGCAAGACAAGACCAAAGCAGCACCTGAGCCACCAATGCCGAAGCAGAAGTCTCATTCCATCAGTAAACATTCGACGAAACCTTCATCGTCAGAATGATGATGGCGACACTGTTGATGACGTCATTGTCGAATGCATCTTTATCATCTCCAAGAAATAAAAAAACAATGGCAGCAGTGTTAACTGCCACCAATGTACCGACCGCATCTTTGTTGATGATTGCTTCTTCTTCTCCACTGTGTCTACGATGACCACATTACTGTTAGCCATTCTGTTCACTTTTCTATCAATGACACACTTGGCAACGTCAACACCATCAAAACCTACTGCTTTGCCATCAACTTCCCCATCGTCGACAGTACCTCAATTGTCGTCGGCACAACTGACGACACCATTGGCGACGACATAGTTGACTATGCCTCCATTGGCAAAACTGTTGTTGATAATGAAAAAAACTGGAATCCCCTAAAAAACAAAAGAAACCGACAATTTAGCTTATTTCCGAAAAAGGCACCACATCTACTTTACTTCCAGTGCATGCCTCTGATATAATTCCAAAACAAACATTTCCCAGTAAAGGAACTTCAAATCCTCGACAGCATCTTTTCCGATCAGAAGAATTTGATGAGGAGGGTATATCTGAGTCCGCCTACAGCCCTACCCAACCTAATGTAAAATACCACGATCTGGATGATGATAGCTACGATGAAAGTCATATTTAATTTCTTTATGATAGAGAAACTTCTGCACCCAGGGTTCCTTATCAAACTTACAAGAAACACGAGGACCAAGGTTAGCTCTACACAGAGCCTTATGACAGCAGGATACAGGCCTCAGATCAAACCATGATGCAGATTTCATTGAATCTTATGTTTAAGGATGGCTGATTACTATTCTAAGTTCTCTGACCCACCATCACTGCCTCAAGGAAAACAGGTGTTTACACCATCTTTGTTCCACCAGCATTACCTCAGACTCATCCCACTACTCACAGAACACTTTGGGAGTATCATTCAGGTGATACACGCCGGCCTATGGGGGGTCGTGGCCAAGCCGTCGACCAAGATGGCCGCACGGCATTGAAGCTCCGGCGCCCGATGCCCTAATTACAGTAGAAATGGTATGATCCGATAACATGCATCGTTGAAGCTGCCGCGGAACCCCTCAGCAATCCCCCGATGACGGCTCCAGGACCAAAAAGATACAGCGTGGGCGCCTTCCCGGCCCCATAATCAGCGAGGCGGCCTGACCTGCCTCGGAGGCCCTGTGGTGACAGGGTCCACGGGCGAGCCTGACACCAGAGCGGCGGAGCGGCGGAGCTCCGTCGGGCCCCCCACCTGCCCGCACTGTCCTGCTTGGGAGCGGAGGAGAGGCACGGTTCAGCTGTAAGCGTCGACTGGCCGGGGATGAGGTGATCGTCGCTGGAGGTTGGGTGAGTGTGGGGGTTCAGGTCGCGGCGAGCGGGGCCTACGAGCGTAATTGCCGCCTGGGACTGCATTTGTTCTTTGCTGGGGGCCGCTGCCGATTTCCTCCCCCCAACCCCTGCCTGTGCTAAAACTTGACGGTGCTTCTGCGGGCCCCCGAGCAGCTTTGAAGATGGGAGCACGGGCCGAGTCAACGCAGTTTGAAAGGCCCGACAGGCGGGCCCTCAGGGCCTTGCACCGCAATCACAACTCGGCGCCTGGGAGGACGTGGGCTCCGCAATACTGGGCCTGTGGGGTGCAATCCCCCACGCATATTGACGAGACCAGACCCAGCGCGGGCAGGACCCGGTCAGCTAAGCCAACAATGTCGTCCATGCCGCACCAGGAGGAGGCCCTGCACTGGGATATGCCACCGGGTTGCGCCGCGGCCGAGTCTCCCACCCCCTCCGTTATGCCTTACCTGAGGGACGCGCTCCACTGCATGTGCCTCGGAGAGCCGGACCAGCTACTTGCAGAACTGAATTGGTGAAGCCGCCATCACGACCCTCTTCACTCCATCATTCCGGGAGGCGGCCCTGAACGGAGGCGCTTCTCTGTGGGGCGCCGTGGCTGGGCCTGAGACGTAGTCTGGAGAGCCTGGATGGGGGCTGGGTCAACTGAACCCTAGGGGGCAACCGTTACCACCACAACGTACTTGCCTGGAACCCGGGGCAGCGGTTGGTGGGGTCCTGTGGGATATAGTGCTCCTGCGCTCACCAAGAACACATTGGCGTGATGCCCGGACCGGGCCCCGGGGTCCATGTGGGCTCCCCTGAGAACCACACCTCTGGGCCTCTGCTGGGGTCGCTGTTGCGTCACGCCCGGGCGCCTTCAATGTATCAGGGCACCAGCGTCGGTCTACCTGTGGGCACACAAGGGCAGACATTGGTGACGAAGGCCCCAGTGGGTGGCGACCACCGGTGCAGGGTGCGTGAGGATCGTCGGTGCCTCCGTCTCTTCTACGTATCGCGGGGAGTATAATCCACACTCCATATAAGGCCCAACACAGCCCACCCCCACACAGCGTGAAACAATGGGTCGTGGGGACCCTAAACAACGTAAACTGATCTTCGACAAGCCAGGCCCAAGTGATCGACCCAACCACAGCCTGGATGGGGGAGATGGGCCGGAGCGCGACGAGCAGCCACAGTCCATGGACGGTGCCGCGGCCATAATGGCGGAACTCCGGGCAGGTTTCCGCGCAATAGACTCTAGGTTCGACTCCCTAACTACCAGACTGGACAGGATGGGGGAACGTCTAGAGGGACACAGCGCCATGCTTGATGAAGCAGAAAAACGCATCTCCACCCAGGAAGACCAAATCAAAGATACAGCACGAATGCTAGAGCGCGTGGAGCGGCTTCTCAAGACAGTAGCAGGTAAAAATTAAGACCTGGAGGCTAGATCGCGGAGAAATAATATTTGCATAATGGGCCTGGCAGAATTCACGAACATCGGACGGCCGGAAACATTTGTGGAATCCATGTTGACAGAACTGTATGCGTTGAAAATCTTTCCAAGAACTTTGTAGTGGAGAGGGCGCATCGCTCTCTCGGCCCTCGACCCCCCCGGCCTATCACACCCCACCTGCTCAATTATAGAGATCATGACACAGTTCTTCGCCTGGCCCCAGACAATGCACCAGTCCAATACCAGGGTGCCGTGCTCTCCCTTATATCACACAATTGTAGTTCAGGAGGCCCGCCGTAAATTCTTAGAAGCAAAACGTCAGCTTCGTACAATGGGCCTGAAATACGCCATGCTCTATCCAGCCAGACTGCGGGTAATGGTGGGTGATAAAACCCGCTTCTTCGAGAATGCTGCGGACACACTGGCCTTCTGCAAGCAACACCAAAGTGCATGCCTAAGAAGTCCGACCAGATCCTCCGGACACACCTCCCCTGACAGACCGTTGACCGCCAGCGCCGAGCTCTTCACCGCGGAGCGAGGGCCCCGGATTCCGGAATCTCTCACTGATCCTGTTGTTCAAATGTGATGCTGAAACCAAGAGGGGAAATGTGAAAGTTTCTTATGTTATGCATGTTTCTAGATCTCAAATTTGCAGATTATGTAGTGTAATTTCTGGGCATCGGACGTCTGAGGCATCGCCCGCCTCCTAGGGATGAATCCGATTAGTTTTCCTCCGGGGTTTTCTTTTTTCTTTCTTTCTAGGGTTCATCGGGGAGGGAGGATGTTCGCAGGACCTTTGAGTCCACGTGTGGGTGAAGGGTGGGTTTTGTTGGTTCTAATCAGGGTATCACCCTAGGTGTGTGTCCCTCTGAAGATCCCCCCGCCTCCACAACTCGAACCGAGACCAAAACGTACTGGTGTCGCACATACATACCCCCTTCTTTGCGGTCATGATCTCGAACCCCACTGTTGAAGTAAAATTTCTCACCTGGAATGTAGGAGGGCTGAACAATCCTGGAAAATGTAAATTGGTGCTAGCATATCTCTGGAGGCACAATGTTAAAAAAGGATTTCTACAGGAAACCACCTCCCATTGCAAAAGGCCCCCCCATTCGCATCTTCCTGGGGACCCCATAGATTCTTTGCAAGTTACAGTACCTATTCTCGAGGGGTATGCCTCCTTATCCATCATACTCTCCCGTTCACGCACAAGGACACTGTAGCCGACACACAGGGGAGGTACTTGCTGGTGGTGGGGACATTGCTGGGCAGGACGGTTGTTTTCCTCAATATTTATGCACACAACACAGACGATCCTATTTTTTTCAGGGACCTTCACACTATGCTCAATCGGTGTGACTACGATGCAATCTTCTTTGGGGGGGACCTGAACCTATGGCTGGACCCCAGACGTGACTCCTCAAATCCAATCTCCATCGCCAAGCCCCATGCCCATCGAGCAATGCAGGATGTGATACACTCCTTGGATCTGCGTGATCTCTGGCGCACGCACCACCCGAATGTCCCGGGGTACACCTTCCACTCGGCACCACATTTCACTCAAAAGAGCATAGACTACTGGCTCACGGACGCGCCGGGCTGCCAGTGGACTAAGGGCATCAAGACGTTGCCACGCACGCTATCGGACCACACGCCTGTACTCTTACATATAACAATTCCTCACCCTGTTGGATGGGAGCGCAGATGGTCCTTCCTGGCCACGGCCCTGCTGGATGCAGTGTTCCGGTCTGAACTGCAAGAGGAAGTTACTGAGTATTTCACTTTGAACACCGGCTCGGGGACCAAATACGCGACATTGTGGGACGCCTTCAAGGCGTATATCCGCGGTATCTGTATATCCAAACAAGCGGGAGTCTTACGCTCGATACGTGGAAGTCTTGCCCGGGTCGAGACTGAGCTGTCATTATTAGACACGCACTCATCACAAGCAGACTGGACTATGGAAACGCACTCTACGCCGGCATAAACAAGTCCCTACTCCGCAAACTCCAGACGATACAGAACACTGCCGCCAGATTCGTCCTCGACATCCCCCGGCATGAACACATCAGCCAACACCTGCGAAGCCTCCACTGGCTCCCCGTGGAGAAAAGAGTCACCTTCAAAATCCTCACCCACGCCTACAAATGCCTACACAACACCGGACCCAAATACCTCAATGGCAGAGTCAACTTCCACGTACCCAAGTGAAACCTCCGATCCTCCAACCTTGCACTAGCCAAAACCCCGCACATCCACAGAGCCAGAACAGGCAGAAGATCCTTCTCTCACATCGCGGCCAGAACCTGGAACGAGCTCCCAGCAAACATCAGAAGCACCCCCTCCCTGAACACCTTCAGGAAGACACTCAAGACCTGGCTGTTCGGCTAACAGTACTGCGGACACCCCCCCTCAGCGCCTTGAGACCCTCACGGGTGAGTAGCGCGCTTACAATTCACTGATTAATTGATTGATTGAGACACAATACCACCCACACCTCACACCCTGAACAAACTTAGCATCCTCATAATGGAATTTAATGAACATGCGGATAGGGAGGCAGACCTACTGGGCAAGCACCATATGGCGCACCGCTACGGGGAGGGGGAGCGTCCTGGTAGGACTCTGGCAAGCCGGGTGCGGCCCCCCCAGGGGAGCTGGGCATATAGCAATGATAATATGTTCAGACAACTCCGTGGCCACTGAAGATGCAGAAATAATCGCAGAACTGGTTGAGTATTATCGATCCCTATACGCAACCAAACTTCCCAGGGATTTTACATAGTACTTAGCATATCTGGAGGAGGTTGCCATGGTGTGGCTTACCACTGGACAGGCTGAGTTTCTGGGGGCACCCTTCAATGCAGAAGAGGTCACGCTCGCAATAGATGTCCTGACTGGCACAAAGGTGCCGGAGCTCGACTGACTATCAGGGGTATTCTACAAGACTTTCAAAGATATTCTGGCACCGCAGCGGATTGAGGTGTATGCAGAGGCCCTCGAGGATGGCATACTCCCCCCCTCCATGAGGGAGGCGGCTATATCTCTTTTGTTAAAACCAGGTAAGGAGCCCACTAATTGCGCCTCGTATCGCCCCATCGCTAAGAAATTTCGACAGCAAAATCCTGGCTAAAATGCTATCCTCCAGGTTGTCATTGCTCCTGGACCAAATTCTCTCACCAGTGCAATCTGGCTTTATTCCACACAGGTCCACTGCCCTAAACCTCTGAACAGTTTTCTCAGTCATCAATAGGAAAGAGCTGAGCGTTCATGCAGCAATAGCCCTTCTCGATGCGGAAAAGGCTTTCGATTTTCTGGAGTGTCCATTCTTCACTGCCACGCCCCGCAAGCTGGGTTTCCAGCCAACTTTATTGCCTTGACTGCGCTGCTCTATTCCTCCCCCACTGCCTGGCTCGGGGTGAATGGCGCGCTATCTCCTTTGACTCCGATCTCACGCGGCACTCGTCAGGCCTGTCCTCTGTCCCTCCTACTTTTCATAGTGGCCATGGATCCCCTGGTTCGACACTTGCAAGAGAAACACCTGTTCCGTGGCCTGCAGTTCCAATCGGGGCCCCTGCTGATGTCCATGTATGCGGACAACATCTTACTCTTTATTAGACATCCCAACACTAATTTACAGCCACTAATTGATGAAGTGAGCCGCTTCGATGACATGTCCGGGTTACGGATTAACTGGGGCAAATCTGAGATGTTCCCGATCATGGATGCTGCAACTGCGGGAGAAGCAGACCTACCCCTTCACTGGGCAGGAGATACCACCAAGTACCATGGCATACATTTGTATAGGAGTAAGGAACAGGTTATATGTCTCAACTACGGGCCAGCGATCGAACAACTTACCTCACAAGTCGAAAGATGGATCCAATTACCCATCTCCATGGCTGGGCGCATTGCCCTCATTAAAATGAATGTACTACCCCGGTTTTTGTATCTATTTGTTAGAATACCTATCCCACTCACAAACGCCTTTTTTTCACAACTATGGCGCCTGCTTATCCGGCTGGTATGGGCTGGGCGTAGGCCACGTGTTGCGTGGGACACTTTAACACTTCCGTACGACCGAGGAGGGTTTGCAGTCCCAGATCTTCATCTCTACTATCTGGTCACACAGGCCCAATATGCTTATCACTGGTTTCACCCAGATGACCGCATACCATATACTAAACCTGAGGGAGACTTGGCTGCTCCCATGCCCTTGGGGGCTCTGTTCCCACTAGGTATACCACTCGACCCCCATGATATACAACCCTTATCTACTACATGCTGGGCCTGGCGCAAGTTCTGCCGAACGCTGGGCACCAGCCTCCTGTACACCCATGCTATCCCACTGCACAAAAACCCGTTTCTGCCGCTAACCTCCGAGACGGTGGTGCACTGCACTTTGACTAAATTGAAGTTAAGCACCCTTGGGTCCCTATTTCCAGATGACAAGGCGCTCACCTTGACGGATATCTCTACGCATCCGGAACTGACATACATGGACAAATTTATAGCTACCAGATTACTTGGGGCACTCCGGTCGTCCGTTTCTTCCTTCCCATCCTCCCCCCGGAATTTGCACCACTTACTCTGCTCATTACTGACAAAGCAGGAGCTCCTTTGGTTACCAAACTATACCGGGCATGTATGGCACTCAAGCAGGTCCGGGACAGGGGAGTGCGGCGGCGATGGGAGGAGGATCTGGGTCTCCCACTGACTGACAAAGAATGGGCTCACTGCCATGAACAAATAAGGAGAGTATCCTCAACCATAGGCACAAACTCCTTCATTTTAAATTTGTGCATAGGGTGTACATGACTCCACGACAGCTGACCAAATTTGATCCCACTAAATCGCCCAACTGCCCCAAATGTCAAACCCTGGATGCTGACTTCGCTCACATGACCTGGACATGCCCCCAGATAGCCGCATACTGGATAGAGGTCTTCCCAACTCTCTCTGATGTCATTGGCATGCCGCTTCTCCCCTCTCCGAAATTGGCCTTGCTGGGGATGGTTAACAGTGTAAAACTATGCCACCGTAGGTTTGTCACCATAGCGCTGCTACTGGCGAAGAGGGAAATTGCGATTCAATGGGAAACCAAATACAACCCCACGAAAGCAGCATGGGAACGTAGCATGTCGTATTGCGATATGCAAACTGAAATATATGCAACACTCCAGCCCCCGTCCTCACGACCTAAGGACATATGGCACGTGTATCCCTGTTACCTGCATCAGGCACAATACTCCTCCCCAGCTCACTCTCCCGAGCACCAGCTGATCCCAGAGGACTCCGCACCTAATACCCCTACAGGGTCAACTGTTTTGTCGACACCATAGCGCAACACACACCCCTGCCTAAAACAACTGGGCTATGCCCCACTTATACACCCCTTTCAGATTATCACGGACTAACCCAATGGGAACATATTACGTTCCCCCAGTGCAGCAGATATAATACTACACATTTACGCCCCCATGGAGGGCTCCCATACCACCCCTCCTAACACCCCCCCCTTCTAGTGAGTATGCACTTGTCGAACTTTTTGTTTTTCTATTAGACATTGCCACCTGAACAGTGTTAATCTCTGTACGGACATACTGCTGACAAGGATGATTTTACTGTATGTGTTTTTATGTTCTCTTTTCTGAAAAACGTAATAAAAAAAAATAAAAAAATACATGCCGGCCTATTCACCAACACTTTCCCCAGTACTCCATCCAAGTCTACCACAGCATGATGCTTAATGCACAGATGATGCACGAAAGGAAGGGGAGCTTCCAAGCTGTTCCCTGCAAGTACAGGTCCAAAATGGGATGATGATATCCCCCTGGTCGAAGGGGATGATGATATCCCTCTGGTCGAAGGGGGTGATGATATCCCTCTGGTCGAAGGGGGTGATGCTATCCCTCTGGTCGAAGGGGGTGATGATATCCCTCTGGTCGAAGGGGATGATGATATCCCCCTGGTCGAAGGGGATGATGATATCCCTCTGGTCGAAGGGGGTGATGATATCCCTCTGGTCGAAGGGGGTGATGATATCCCTCTGGTGGAAGGGGATGATGATATCCCCCTGGTCGAAGGGGATGATGATATCCCCCTGGTCGAAGGGGGTGATGATATCCCCCTGGTCGAAGGGGGTGATGATATCCCTCTGGTCGAAGGGGATGATGATATCCCCCTGGTCGAAGGGGATGATGATATCCCCCTGGTCGAAGGGGGTGATGATATCCCTCTGGTCGAAGGGGATGATGTTATCCCCCTGGTCGAAGGGGGTGCAGCACCAGCTCAACTTGAATTGCCCAATAGACGACAAAGCAGGTTTTCACAGCCTCATTGAGAGAGCCTATAAAATGTTTGACCTCCCCACCCCAACCAAAGAAATTGATTGTTTTCCTTGCAACTTTATAGAACCATCGTGAAAATCTGTGAGACAAATATCCGTAATAGACCACACCTGTTCAGGAGGCTTAAAAAACTGTGGAAAATCCAGCTACAGTTGCAGCAGTCCTGCCAAGGTTGGATAAGAAATACAAATCTCCTGACAACACCCCCGTCTGCCATATTGGACTGCCACGGGCAGACTCTGTAATGATGCAAGCAGCGCAGAGAGGAACTCGCACACCGATGATCCCTTGTTCAGCTCCTCCTGACAGAGGAGGGAGAAGATTAGACAGTATTGGGTAAAGGTTCTCTGCAGTAACAGCCACAAGGATAAGAGCTTCCAATGCCTTAGCAATCTTAGCTGCCATGACAGGCAGATGTTGTCTGATTTCGCGCCATATTTAACAGGATGCCTGAAGGCAAAAGATCCAAGGCAAAGGCCATCAAACATTAAGGGTAAAGATCTTCATCAGGGATTATTGATTCCTCGATGGATATTGCCACAACCGGTCGGAGAATTCACTGATCGAGCGCGATGGTGGGTCGCGCTCTTGGGCCTTTATACGTGCATTTGACCTCCTGGATACTGGTGCCTGATTGTGGTGCTGGCAGGAGGTGGGCACGGCCCAAGCAGTGCCCCCAGGAAGTGTCGCTGGGGGCCTGGGAGGGGTGAGGCCCCAGCCCTGCGGCCCTGCTGCGCCTGTGCCGCCCTCCACTTCTGATCCCTCGCTCGGCCTGCTGCCCTATCTGGTGGCCTGGACATCGATGTGGGCCGCTCCAGGTAGCCTTAGGACATAGCCGCCGACACCCTCCCCCACAGCTGTTGCCTGGAGAAACGCAACCGTCCGCAGGAGCAGAGGTAAGGGGTGATCGGCTGCGAGGCCGTGTAGCTGGCTCCCCCTATCCACCCCCCTCTGCCTCTGCTGCTTAAATCTTCCTTGTGGGGGCTGGGCCCTGGCTTGCTCAGCCTTCCTGGGGTGCTCTCACTGCCGCTGCATCCGGGCAGGGGACCCCTTCTTTTTTCCATTGGCAACCCCTGAACTGAAGGTCCCTGGGGATTGCTACAACTGGCCTAGGGGACCTGTTGGAGGACACTGGGGCTCTGATCTGAATGGGTGGGGCCTGCCCTCGTTCGCAGTCGGCGGGTCCATTGGGTTGGAGAGGGGACACATCGCCTTTAATTAGCACGATCGCCTGGACACCGGAGATCTCCTCTGGCCCTTCCCTACCCCTGGGCCCCCCTCATGCAGAAAGGCTCACCCCACGGAGAACACTGAGAACTCCGGGGTCCCCTGTGGCCCCCTCACAGCCTGAGGAGACAGCCCTCTGGACTAGCAGCGCTGGGTGGGGACACCGCTGGCTCTCCCCTGGACCCCTCCCTGGCTTCTGCCGGCGACCCTCGAGAATCCTTATTGACTTGACGCTGCTTTCTGCCCGGACCCGACTGGCTTGACTGGCACTGAGGCACTGCTCCACTCACCCTGCCTGCCAGTTCCACGCTGTCCTGCATAAGTGGAGGCCAACCTCTGGGCTACGCAGTTGGGGATGCCACTCTGGCCATGGCACGCACCAAGGGTGGCAGAAACACCTTGCCCACCCCAGCCAAAGACAACCTGGTGGCATCTCTGTGGCTTAAATCTAACCCTCCCCCGTCAACCACCTCAAAACCCTCAGGGGCAATGACCGCTGGCGATTCTGTGTCAGCCCCCCTTACGCAGGCCTTCATGAATGCCTTCTTGCAAGAAATCAAAACGGAAATTGGGTCCCTCAAAATGGAGTTTAAAGCCTGCCTCCACGAACTTCGACGGGATGTTATAGAAATTGGGAGTCGAGTCGATGACCTTGAACGCTCGGCAGACACACGATCAGAAGACTACGAGAACCTCTCGCGCAGAATGGCGGCACTGGAAGATCAACTCATTGACCTTCAACTGAAACAGGAGGATGTAGAAAATAGGAGCAGAGGTAACAACATCCGTATCCGAGGGGTCCCCCACGGAGCAGAGGGACTGGACATTATGACCTTCACTGCGAACCTCCTCCAGTCAATTAAGGGTGATGATGATGCCTCCCCTCCGGCATTTGACAAGGCCCATCGAGTTGCTTCGACGCAGGGCCGCCCAGATTTCGCCCCTGACATTCTGAATCGAGTCCACGTCTTCACTGAAAAGGAAGCCATTCTGCAGAAGGTGCGAGACGCAAAGGACCTGGTCTACAACAGCTACCCTGTTCACACATTGCCCCGGTAACGCTCCGCAGGCGCACAGACTTTAAGCTGATCACTGATAAACTCCGTGACCTCAACATCAAGTATGAATGGGGTCATCCCTTTGCACTGATCTTCAAATGGGAGGGGAAACGCCGGAACCTTTGCTCCTTGCGAGACGCGAAGCAACTGTTACAACTCCCGATGTCACTTAGAAACACCAGTCCCTCCCCTCCCAGGCCTCCCTCAGAGAATCTGTGCAGCCTTAATGGTCTACGGTCTCCGCCCAGGTACAGAGCTCGCACCAAAGAGCAAGCGTCTTCTCAAACTAAACAGGACTTTATCAAACACCTCTGTACCATGAACGGGTCTCAATCACCGGCTCAATCCCCCAAGGCCTCTGAGTAGCGAACACTGCACACCAAACTGGAATCGACCAGGTACTGCCTCGTACCCTCACCTAGATCCAGGGTCACCCTGGCCTTGACACATGGTGCATACCGCATGGCCGTCGCACACCTCCGAAGCCCACCAACTTCAACTCAGACTCTCTATGCAAGGGTCCTTCTAGCACCGGACTTCTCCTCCGCAAATAAAGACTTGCCGCACCTGTCTGAGTGGGCCTGAGGCTGGTGCTCCTTGCTTGCCTGTTTGAGCCCTGCTGCAGGGTGCGGGGGCCGGCCCAATGATGCCTCCTCGCTCCACGCCCCCTAATATTCATTTTGCCTCTATGAAGAGTGACTTCTTCAGAATGGCCCTTGTCTCGACTTCTGGGCTATTCCAGGATGATCCTAGAACTTACAGGCCCTGTTGGCCACCTTGTGTTAATGTTACCATACCCCAGACTTCCCACCTCCGTCCCCTCACCCGGGGAAGGTCTCACCCGACACTGGGGGTTCTCCGAGTACTCTCTTTTACCTACTTTGCAGTCAGGAAACTCCCTGCTCGCTGGGACATAGGCTGCGTCCCCGTCATGTTGCTGCCCACATCCCTCCTCCCGCTCACCCTTGCAACTGGGTGAATCCCCCCTGATCTCGACCCTGACATTGCATTTGACCCCATTACCCACCACCATGGCTGATGCCCCTTTCATTAAATTCCTCTCCCTCAAGGTTAAAGGGCTTAATTCCCCTAACAAACGAACGGTGCCAATTGTGGTGGTACCTGCTTATACAGGAACCCGATATAATCTTGTTACAAGAAACCCACCTGCTATCTTCTGACACACCCCACATGGCCCACCCGAAATACCCATGCCAATTCTGGGCATCCTCTCCATCCAAAACTGCTGGGGTCGCAATTTTATGTAAATCCTGGTTCAAGTCCGTAAGTCCACGGGTGGTACAGGATGGCGAGGACCGCTACTTAAAGGGCCAGATACAACTAGATGCGCAGTCCTTAACTCTACCCAACATCTATGCACCTAATCAAACACAAAAAGTCTTCTTGAGATATCTACTGAAAGAGCAGCTGACATGAACTGAGGGGCATATGTACCTTGGGGGAGATTTTCACCTGGTCTGGGACCGCGAAATGGACCGTAGCGCTACTTCCTATGAGGGCATGGGGGCAATGTCTGCCGCCCTTAAGAGAGACCTTACATACTTGGGGCTTGTAGATGCTTGGCGCTACAAATCCCCGGACTCCGGCGATTATTCCTTCTTTTCCCATGTCCATCGCTCATACTCGGGTATCGATAACTTCTTTCCCTCCATTTCCCTGGCGCGGTCCCTGGAATCAGCTCATATCTCGGATATCTCCCTCTCAGACCATGCTCATCTTGCGGTGGTCCTGCAGTGCCAAGGTGGGAGCAACAGCTCCTCCCCTTGCTGGAGGCTAACACCCCACATATTGCGTGACCCTGTTGATCTTTCCGAGATACGACGGGCGATTACAGCATTTTTTTAAACAAAGGCTCTTCCCGAGACCCCCGACAACACACTCTGGGATGCCTTCAAGGCGACCATTCAGGGGGTCATCACCTCCATTGCCATTGCCTGATCACAGGAAGCCTGCCTGGTTGAAACAGGCCTGGTGGAAGACATTAAGACATTAGCGCGGTTGGACCATATGGCGCCCTTCGGACGGCATAAGAGATGCCTAGCCTTACTGTGGGGGCAGCTCAGGGTCCACCGAACAAATAAAACTGAAAGGTAAGTAAGTAAGTCCGTTTTTATATAGCGCAGCTACTCACCCTTACGGGTCTCAAGGCGCTGGGGGCCGGAGTGGAAATTAAGTGAGCTATTGCCCAGAGTCACATGGTGCTGAGCTGAGCTGCCGCCGGAGCCGGGGATCGAACCGTGAACCCTGTGCTCCGAAGTCAGCTGCCCTGGCCGCTGCACCACACCTCTCCACGTCTCCAGGTCACTCATAACATTAAAACAACAATTCTGCGACGAGGGAAGCAACGTGTGATCATGTTTGGCCCGCTGTCTCCGTAGCCAGTCAGCTAACGCCCACATCTCGAAGGTCAAACAAGCAGTTGGAACTTGGGCCACATCCGAGCACGATAAAGAGCAAGTATTCGGCACCTTCTACGTGGATCTCTACGCTGAGGACCCCCACTCTCTACAGGATGTTTCCTTCTTCTTCGCCGCATGCCCCTGGGAACCCCTTGACCATCGACACACCCACCTGCTCGATGACCCAATCAGGCTGGACGAACTACGCAGGGCGCGAAAACACCTCCCTACCGGGAAAACCCCTAGTCCTGACGGCCTCCTCATCTCATTCTATCGCATTTTTCTTCCCCAGCATCAGGACCACCTCCTACGCCTCTCCAACGCATTCTCTAAAATCTCTGGCCTTACCCCCAAAGGAGCCTTGTCTATACGCATCATTCCATCCTATCGCCCTGCTCAATACGGACGCCAAGATATACACCAAGATACTGGCGAACCGTCTTGAAGCTTATCTTCCTGGACTGATAGACCCTGATCAGGTCGGATTCATACACCACCGCAAGGGGGCAGATAACATCTGCTGAATGGCTCACCTAGTCAAGAAGGTCCATTACCAGGATATCCCAGCTTGCCTGGTATTCCTGGATGTGGAGAAAGTCTTTAACCAGGTGGATTGGCGCTTCCTGCGTGCAGTTCTGCAAAAAATAGGCTTAGGCCCGGATATGATATGTAGGCTCATGGCATCCTATGTCTCCCCCACAGTGCAAATTTGTATTAACGGTCATCTCTTTCCGTCTATTCCTATACGAAGAGGCACTAGGCAAGGCTGTCTGCTCTCTCCCTTGCTCATCGCCCTAGCAGTAGAACCCCTTGTCGTGCTATACGCCAGTCAGAAGCTATCACCAGCATTCCCTTCGGAGGCCATGAACATAAAGTAGCCTTATTCACAGATGATCTCTTACTTTCATTAACCGCCCCTAGAAACCTCCTTACCGACACTAGCCTCTCTCCTTTGCCCCTTTGAAAAAGCCTCGGGCTTTAAAATCAACATGGCCCACTCCCAGGCCCTAAATCTAACCCTCCGTGCCCTGGAGGTACTTAATTTTCAAACCTTCGTCCCACTACACTGGGCCACCCACTTGATCCGGTATGTGGGACTAAATTTGACCCCCTCTCTGTCCTCCTGGTCCCAGGCTAACTGGCCGTCCTGCAGGTGGGGCGTCTTGGAAGACCTACGTCGTTGGAAAAAGCTCCTGATATCCTGGCTTGGTCACCTCAATGCGATCAAAATGTCCATCCTACCAAAAGTGCTGTACCTATTCCAAACCTTTTCCGCGCCCAATCCCCAAGTAGATATCCAATTACTCCAACGCAATCTAAACTCCTTCATCTGGTGAAAGGGGCGACTGAGATTTTCCAATAAATTACTCATGCTGCCCCGGGACCGCAGGGCTTAGCCTACCTCAACCTCTTGGAGTACTACTGGGTGTCTCACCTCCGCTATATATCGGAATGCGTTGTCCACGAAAGCGTAAAACACTGGTTTCATATGGACCACGCTGTTGCCAGTAGACCTCTTTGGGACCTGGCTTCGCTCCCCAGAACAGCCCGGCCCCAAAGTGCATACAAAACCACCCCCACGAAAAAAGTCCTCGACATCTGGGACAAAATAGCAATCTCTAGGGGCCTTACGTCCTTTCCCTCCCCTAATACCCCAGTGGCTCGTAATCCTACCTTCTCTCCAGCCCTGCAACCACACTAATTTTCAACATGGGGGAGGGTGAATGTCGCATGATTCAGGATCTATTCGAGGGAGACACTTTTAAAAACTTTGAGCAATGTAAGAAGGCCTTTCACCTTATGGACTCATCCTGGCTACAATATTACCAACTCCCACACTGGTTGCTCGCGCCTACTTATACACAGGGGGCAACTAGACCACTTACCCCCTTCGAGGACCTAGTACGCAAATTCGATGCGACCCGGTGCCTTATTTCCCACACAGACCAGGTACTACAGCACTCTCCTCCAAATCACTCCCACAGATACCAGAGACAGTGGTTTGTATGCTTGGGGGAGGACATACCACCGGAAAGCTGGTTACAACTCTGGCGTTACATCCCTAAAATTTACTGGAGCATTCCCCAGAGCGAATCTGCCTACAAGATATGATCCATTGGAACTACACACCAGCGCATCTACAGAAAATGCTCCCGGCCGTTTCACTCCTCTGCTGACGTTGACAGTCAGCAGTGGGGGACTTCATTCACACCTGGTGGTCCTGCACAAGGCTGACTGTGTTTTGGAAGGAAGTCCTGAGCCTTATTAAAGACACTCTGGGATTTCCAATACTAAGCTCCCCCACTCCGAATGGCGCCTCATCGCAAACATGCTAGGGGCAGCTAAACAGACCATTGCCTTCCACTGGAAGAAGCCCTCCGCCTCCCCTCTCTCTGCATGGTTCTTGCATCTCTGGCACATCACGGCGATGGAGCTTTTGACGTCCCGGATCACATATAGCGAAACCAAATTCACACACACCTTGCAGCCACTAATTGATCACTTTTCCAAACTAGAACACTCCTGCTATACCCCGCCCCAACTTTGGGCTCTCCAACTCTTCGAAAATGCAATCTTGCCATTTAAGAAGGGGACCCCACAGTCTGGGTCTCCACTTCATAGACCCAATGAGGAACCTCTACCTCCCTATTCCTCACGCAAACTTGTCTGACTCTCCCCAGGGTACCCTTTATCCCCCCTCTCTTCCCTCTCACCCAACATTCTCTCCCGTCTCCCCATTTCTCCTCCCCAGTTGTGTTATTTGATCACCATCGAGGTTTATCCTCACTTATCGCTGATGACAAGCTCATGTAATTCTCTATGTGTTGAGTCTCACATTTACCTATGCCTTGAGCTACGTTGCCTTTGCCAAATGTTCACGCCATTTCTAATGCATGAGGCCTCGCAGCTTTCCAGTATTACTCAACTGTCTTATGCTTTGTATGGTGACGATTGTTTCTCTCTTTAATGTTCAATAAACAGATTTGACAGAAAAAACAGTTCAGCGTACGCTGTAGGAAGCCTCTCCTCCACTCTCTGTGCTTTCTAAAAATGTCTTACACTTCAGTGTTTGTCTTTGCGCTCTGATAGTGACAGGAACACAGTGAGGGCAGTTCTGTGCTATAACCACATCCTTGAGATAGCTTTCTTACCATCTATAAAATGTTTATTGTTTAAATACACTTATTAGGACTGCTCTTCCAATAGCCTCTTTTTTAACCCTACAGGACACTGCCCACAATTACAAACGGTGGAGCACTTACTCCGCACTTAGGGGCTTATTCATGAGAGCGCTGCGTCACATTTGCAGCACGTACAGTGGCACATGATGCGTGACGCAGAGCTCTCATAAAGATTAATGAGGCCATGCAAAGCCACCCTTCGTGGCTTTGAGTGGCCTCATAAATCATGAGTAAGGCAACGCAGCGCAAATCATTGTGTTGCCTTACTCTGTGCCCAGGAGTTGTTCCATGGGCGTTGCGGTGGGATTTCCCAAGCAACACCCATGGAATTTGACACTGCCCTGGATTTACAAATTGATGTAAACCTGGTGAAGTTTCAAATCTGTACGTGTCACATGCAGAAATATGTTCATTTCTCCTTGTTTTTCCTCTTTCCATTCTGCAGCACACATAGAAAGAAGAAAATGCCTCCCTGGATTGTTTTCCTGCAGGAAGGTGCTCTTCCTGCACAAAAACAATCCTGCCTGCAATGGAGGCACATGGTGCAAGGGTGCCTGCGTTGGCGTTAGGCTGCCGAAACGGCACCAGAGCAGGCAAAAAGGATAGGAATGCACCATATTGCTTAAATACAGTGCATTCCAGCCCTTTCACTTTGGTGTAGGGCAGCGCAGCAAGGTTGCTGCGCTGTCCTACGCCAAAATGCCATAAATGAGGCCCCTAGTTGGCTTTACCAGACAGTGTAGCGGCAGCTGCACCTCTCTCCTCTCAGCCGAGCTCAGAGCTCCAAGCACATCTCTCTGTGTAACTCTGGAAAGAGCTGTCTGCCTGACACTGTGCAGGCCCAGCTCAGGGCTAGCTTGATGCTCAGCAGAGCCCTGGATGTGTGTTTACCTCCGGGGCGAATACACCTGCCAGGAGCAAAGCGTAAATCTCCAAGCTCTCTCATCGACCCGCCCTCTATTCCCAAGACGTTCTCCTAAGGAACCAAAACAGACCGCCTCAACAACCTGCCTTAAACAGCCTTGCAGCCATCAATCATTCCATTGCAGTGGGTTGTGAATCCGTCACCCCCGCCTTCCGCATGAGTCACTGCCTGCAGGACGCGCTTAAAATTCTTCACACGTTTACTCCCCCAGCTGAATCCAGTTCTCGTTTCTCCAAAAGTACTTTCACAAGTTTGACTTTTGTATTCGTTTGCTCGAGCATGCGGCGTGCACTGCAGTGTGTAACTCTTCCTCAAGGCACTAGTGTCTCAGGGGGTTTGTGCTTTTGAATCCGTGTGTGGGATGAGATATGCTAACGGCACAATCAATATTAGCCTGAATTTCTCGAGCCCCGTCTGGTTGGCCCACCTGCCTGCACAGGAGCCGGCTCACTCACTCCCTGGTCTCTGTGGAACAAGTATTAGGAGGACACTTCACTCATTCTGTTCCTCAGGAAGATTTACTTGCATTTTCGCATCTGGTCATTCCGATCCGAACTTTGCTTCAAAAGGTTAAAAATCTTCAATATTGATTGTAGCTGAAGAGGCAAATGAGCAGTGAGGGGCGGGTATCGAATGCCTGGGGGCCCTGAGGGTCAAGGGAGATGTGTGGGCTATCAGACGGGCTTGTGATGGGTGTCAAACCCAGGCCGGAGCCTTGAGACCCTCGCGGGTATGTAGTGCGCTTTATAAGTGACATGATTGCTTGATTGATTGCAGCCATTAATATTATATCCCTGAAGTCATAAGGATTGTGAAAGATTTAAGCGTCATGCAAAAAAAGCATAAGTGTAGCAAATGTGCCATGCCCATTCTGCAGGAGAGTGGTAAGGGTGTGGTATGGAGCCACGCCCATCCAGCAGGAGAGTGGTACGGGTGTGGTATGGAGCCCCGCCCATCCAGCAGGAGAGTGGTACGGGTGTGGTATGGAGCCACGCCCATCCAGCAGGAGAGTGGTACGGGTGTGGTATGGAGCCACGCCCATCCAGCAGGAGAGTGGTACGGGTGTGGTATGGAGCCACGCCCATCCAGCAGGAGAGTGGTACGGGTGTGGTATGGAGCCACGCCCATCCAGCAGGAGAGTGGTACGGGTGTGGTATGGAGCCACGCCCATTCAGCTGGAGAGTGGCACGGGTGTGGTATGGAGCCACGCCCATTCTGCAGGAGAGTGGTACGGGTGTGGTATGGAGCCACGCCCATTCTGCAGGAGAGTGGTACGGGTGTGGTATGGAGCCACGCCCATCCAGCAGGAGAGTGGTACGGGTGTGGTATGGAGCCACGCCCATCCAGCAGGAGAGAGGTAAGGGTGTGGTATGGAGCCACGCCCATCCAGCAGGAGAGAGGTAAGGGTGTGGTATGGAGCCAGGCCCATCCAGCAGGAGAGTGGTAAGGGTGTGGTATATAGCCACGCCCATCCAGCAGGAGAGTGGTAAGGGTGTGGTATGGAGCCACGCCCATCCAGCAGGAGAGTGGTAAGGGTGTGGTATGGAGCCAGGCCCATCCAGCAGGAGAGTGGTAAGGGTGTGGTATATAGCCACGCCCATCCAGCAGGAGAGTGGTAAGGGTGTGGTATGGAGCCATGCCCATTCTGCAGGAGAGTGGTACGGGTGTGGTATATAGCCACACCCATCCAGCAGGAGAGTGGTACGGGTGTGGTATATAGCCACGCCCATCCAGCAGGAGAGTGGGACGGGTGTGGTATGGAGCCACGCCCATCCAGCAGGCGAGTGGTAAGGGTGTGGTATGGAGCCACGCCCATCCAGCAGGAGAGTGGGACGGGTGTGGTATGGAGCCAGGCCCATCCAGCAGGAGAGTGGTAAGGGTGTGGTATATAGCCACGCCCATCCAGCAGGAGAGTGGGACGGGTGTGGTATGGAGCCACGCCCATTCAGCTGGAGAGTGGTACGGGTGTGATATGTGGCTGCTGGTGCATTTTGGAGCCCTGGTGAGGTAGCTTATTGTCATGTACAGGCAGCACATTTTCCGTTGAAATTGCCACTAAATTTGCATAAACATGCAGTATACTGGTAAAAATATATAGCACAAAAATGAAAATGTGTGGAAATCGGTTTCAGTGAATATTTAACATTTGCGCATGACTAAGTAAAGTGTTTTGATTTGTTTTTGATCGTATTAAAACCATTGTTTACATCACACTTCAGCATTACAAAAAAGTGCTTCATTTGTGCTTTCCATAATTGCTTATGTAATCTGAAATATGGGCATAGTTTATTTCCCAATATTTAAAAGTTGTGAGTTGGAAAAAAGCTGATGTGCTACGGCTACAGCCTTTCCATTTCCTTCCTGTACCCCAGCAGGGTTGTCACTCAGGTCACTTTTAGAAAATCCTCTCACCTTACAGTCAGTGAAATGAAAGGACACTCCAGCTTCCAAATGAGCAGCAGTTTGTCAGCAGATGTAGCCAGATATTTAACTGGCGACATTTGTCATGCAGTTGTGGAAGTTGGTCTTGGTGTTGTCCTCGGAGAGGGAGAGGATGAGTAGTGTGTCGCCGGTGTAGGATATGATGTTGAGTCCGTGGGTTTTGTCTTTGAATGCACAGGAAATATGACAAAATTCACACAAACTTTAAAGGCATCTTTATTGCTCCTTCACCTACTGAATTCCAGCACGATTTCTGGGGGTACTGCAGCACCCCGACAACCCTACTTCCAGTGCCACAGTAGTAAATATAGATGGAGTTCTTGTAGCCGCAGCAGTTTCCGGTTGGTGTTTTCATCAGGTATGGTCCAAAGGACCAGAGTGCAGACTGTAGTCACGTGTTGTTGTGTGGGTATGTGACTGTAGAGATAGAGGGCCCCATGCAGTGAACACTATAATTCATGATTGTCAGTGTTAGAAATGGGGATCTCTAGTTGGCAGCGGCTGGCGCCGAAGTCCAAATAGGGATCCTTCTTACTAAGTCAGAGTAAGGGGGCTACACCCTTTGATAACCCCTGCTCAACCCTGTGGTAACGTAGCACGAGCAGACAGGCCTATCTCAGAGGCAGTGTGTGAAGCATTTATGACCATACACAATAACACAGGAGAGACACTACAAACGGACACCACAAGTAGTTATAGAAAAATAGTTATCTTTATATAGACTGAACACGAGGCTAAAAGCCCTCAAGGAGCCACAATGCACATAATTACAGATTCACTTCAGAAGCAATAAAGGCACTCGAAACGGGGGTGGAACGGACTTAGTTTGGGGCCGGGATCCACGCGACCCGGTGATGCACAATGTACCTGAGATGTAAAGGGGCACGGCACGCAGCCTCACAAGGAAGCCGCGGTGATGACAGGCGGACTCGCAGCGGCCACAGCTCCCGGCTGTAGCGGTCCGCGGCGTGCACTCACGATAATCCTGGGACGGGGCTTAAAGGCGGGCACCCAGCGGTACACGCAGGTGGTAACAAGATCCTGGAAGTGGTGACTAGTGCGGCCACTCAGCGGCACAGCTCCCCAGCTGCAGCGGCCCACAATAGCGATAGCAATGATTTTCGCAGGATGGCAAATGCGGGCACTCAGCGGCACAGCTCCTCAGCTGCAGCGGCCCACAATAGCGATAGCGATGATTTCCGTAGGATGGCAAATGCGGGCACTCAGCGGCACAGCTCCTCAGCTGCAGCGGCCCACAATAACGATAGCGATGATTTTCGTAGGATGGCAAATGCGGGCACTCAGCGGCACAGCTCCTCAGCTGCAGCGGCCCACAATAGCGATAGCGATGATTTTCGTAGGTTGGCAAATGTGGGCACTCAGCGGCACAGCTCCTCAGCTGCAGCGGCCCACAATAGCGATAGCGACTTTCAGCCCGCGTTCCCCGCAGTAGAACCAGAGGCTCTGGAATTCTCAACAGAGGCCTCACCTGCGAGTAGAATCCCCCTCAAATAGGAATCCAGGCGGCTGATGGGTGAAGTCTAATGTCCCTGAGACTTCAGCAGGAGGCGAGCTTAAATCAGGCCCTTGGGTAGTTGCTTCAGCCCTGTCCCTCCAAGACCAGACAGCCAATACACATAACAGCAGAGCACACTGGAAGACTTAGGCAAGAAAATACCCACTTTCTAAAAGTGGTATTTTCAGACACAGAATATAGAAATAACTTTCACTAAAAGATGTACTTTAATATTCTGAGCTCAGGCATACTAAATTCGACTTTCCACTTTACAAGCTGCTTCTGTGGGTGGCGCAATAAGCGCTGCAGGCCCACCAGCAGCATTCGGTCTACCAGCCCTGGGCACGCACAGTGCAGTATACTAGAAACTAACAGGTAAACCAAATGAGCCAATTATGGGAACATCAATTCATACAGTCAATTTACAATAGGGAGCATTCGCGCTGTGGCATGGAATGGCCATGGCACAGCGCCCAGAGCATCTAACACCAGCAAACACAGAGGAGACAAAAAGCGAAAAATGGAGGGGAGACCCACGCCAATGGTGCCAGGTCTAACACGTGTCCCCTCCAGCTGAAATGTGGGGAGAACTACCCACCCACTTGGGAGTTCTCATTACTAAGTCGGAAAAATCTGGACAGACCATCAGCATTGGCGTGCTCTGTACCAGGGCGGTGTTCCACCGTAAAGTCCATACCCTGTAGGGAAATGGACCACCTCAACAACTTTGGATTCTCTCCCCTCATCTGCATCAACCATCTGAGGGGCCTGTGGTCTGCCTGAACCCGGAAGTGAGTCCCAAACAGGTATGGTCTCAGCTTCTTCAGTGCCCAGACCACACCAAATGCCTCACGCTCAATTGCACTCCACCTCTGTTCCTGTGGAAGTAACCTCCTACTAATGAAGGCTACAGGTTGGTCTAGGCCCTCCTCATTGGTCTGTGACAGAATGGCCCCCATACCATGCTCGGAAGCGTCTGTCTGGACAACAAATTCTTTTGAAAAGTTGGGCGCCTGAAGTACAGGTGCTGTGCACATGGCAGTCTTCAGGGCGTCAAAAGCGTTCTGACAGGTGTCAGTCCAGTTCACCATCTTGGGCTGCTTCTTAGAAGTCAGCTCAGTCAAGGGTGCAACAATGTTGCCATACCCCTTGATAAACCTCCTGTCCCAAGTACACCACAGAACCCTGCCCAATCTGGCACTTACTTGCCTTGATTGTGAGGCCTGCCCTTCGCAGTGCCATCAACACTTCCCAGAGGTGGCACAGGTGGTCCTCCCATGAGGAACTAAGCAGAGCAATGTCATCCAGGTAGGCAGCACTGAAATCTTCCAGCCCATCCAACACCCTGTTGACCAACCTCTGAAAGGTGGCAGTGGCATTCTTCATCCTAAAGCGCATCACCCGGAACTGGTAGTGCCCATCTGGTGTGGAGAATGCTGACCTCTCCTTTGCCCCATAAGTCAAGGCCATCTGCCAATACCCAGACGTCAAATCAAACGTGCTGAGGTACCGTGCAGCCCCTAGCCGATCTATGAGCTCATCAGCTCTGGGGATGGGGTGCGCGTCAGTCTTTGTGACTGAATTGAGACCTCGGTAGTCCACGCAGAACCGAAGTTCTAGGGTGGCACCAGGCGCTGCAGCTTTTGGTAACAAGACCACTGGGTTGGACCAAGGGCTGCTAGAGGACTCAATCACCCTAAAGCAAACATTTTGGAAACCTCTTCCTTAATGGATGCCCTAACCCGGTCAGTCACTCGGTAAGCCTTGTGCTTAACAGGAGGACTGTCCCCAGTGTCCACTTCATGGACACACCAATCAGTGACACTAGGCACCAGGGAGAACAGATCACTGAATTGTCCCAACAGTTGGCGACAATCACTCTGTTGCTCAGGGGTCAGTGTGGCGGAGAGGACCACACCCTCCACTGACCCGTCTTACTCCTTTGCACACAGGAGGTCAGGAAGAGGCTCACTCTCCTCCTCCATCCCAGCATATGTGGCCAGGAGCATGCCCACTTCGGACCTCTCAAAGTGGGGCTTCAGGCGGTTGACATGCAGGACCCGCAAGGGGTTCCGGGGAGACCGCAAGTCCACCAAGTAGGTAACAGGACTCTTGCGCTCCACCACCTCAAATGGTCCGGTCCACTTATCTTAGAGCGTACAAGGCTCCACTGGGGCCATGACCCAAACCTTTTGACCAGGCTTAAACTCAATCAGAGTGGCATTCTGATCGTGCCACTGTTTCATCTCTTCCTGGCTGGCTTCCAGATTTGCCTCAGCAAGCTTTCTGAAACGCCGAGTCTGGTTCCTGAAGGCCAGCATGTAACTAAACACATCCTGGGGAGGTTTCCTGGGAGATTGCTCCCAGCCTTCCTTGACCAGACTCAGAGACCCTCTTACCGGGTGACCATAGAGTAGTTCAGAGGGGCTGAACCCTAGGGACTTTTGTGGCACCTCACGGTAAGCAAACAACAGGCATGGCAAGAGGACGTCCCACTTACGCCTCATGGTCTCTTCTAGGCCCATAATCATGCCTTTGAGGGTCCGGTTGAGTCTCTCAACCAGCCCATTCCCTTGGGGGTGGTAAGGGGTGGTAAACTTATAAGTTACCCCACACTCCTCCCACAGAGACTTCATATATTTGGAAATGAAGTTAGTACCCCTATCAGACACCACCTCTCTGGGGAACCCCACACGGGAGATAATCCCCATCAGTGCACGTCCCACCACGGGGGCCGTCACTGTCCGGAGTGGGATGGCTTCAGGGTACCGGGTGGCATGGTCCACCAAGACCAGGATGAACCTGTTGCCCATGGCTGTCTTGGGGTCCAGAGGCCCCACAATGTCAGTGCCCACTCGCTCGAACGGGGTACTGACAACTGGAAAGGGCTGGAGTGGGGCTTTGATCTTCCCCCCACTCTTCCCACTTGCCTGGCAAGTCTCACATGTCCTGCAGTGAGCATCTGAGCTCCTGCGCATCTGGGGCCAAAAAAAGTGGGTGACCAGCCTCTCGAAGGTCTTGGTCTGCCCCAGATATCCTGCCAATGGCACATCATGAGCCAACCCCAGTAGGAAGGCTCTGAAGCACTGGGGTACCACCAGCACACGGGCTGACCCAGGCTCAGCAACCTTAGGCTCGCTGTAAAGGAGGTCATTCTCCCAATAGATCAGATGTGACCCTGACTGATCACCTGCTGCCTGGGCTGCAGCCTGTTGCCGCAGCCCCTCGAGAGAAGGGCACGTTTTCTGCTGTTCACAAAATTCCTCCCTGTTGGGCCCTCCTTCCTGCTGCCAATGGGTCAGCTCAGGCAGGTCCCCCAGTTTGGCTACCTGTTCCCCTGTAGGCTCCAGGGCATCCCCCTCAAGGTCTGCTCCTTCCTGGACCGTGGGAACTATGGGGGCCGGTTTCCCGCACCCCCTACCCCTTCTCTGTAAGGCAGGGGCCTGGGCCATACTTTCAGGCTCCAGGTCCTTCTGAACGTCCTTTCTGGCTGCCATGGACCGAGTGGTCGCACAAGCCCACTCAGGCAGACCCAACATTTCCAAGTGAGATTTCCTCTCCACCATAGCCCACGGGGAGTTTTCGAAATCGTTGCCCAACAGACAGTCTACCGGCATAGCTGGCCTCACAGCTACTTGAAGAGTTCCTGAGACCTGGGAACCTGAGCCACCTCACACTGGCTCTCAGAGTTGTCTGCTGACACTACTGGGCAGAATGCATGGGGGACAACCTGCTCTTTGGACACCAACCGGGAGCTGACAACAGTCACACTAGCTCCGGTGTCCCTCAGAGCCTCCACCCTATGGCCATTGATGGTCACCCACTGCCTGTACTTCTTAGTGTTATCAGGCAGCGTGGGGTTAGGGACCTTCTCAAAGTCTCCTAGCGAGACAAGGGTTAATTCCACGGGATCCCACCCACCTTGGGCACCCATCTCCTCCCCTCCCAAGGCTACACTAGCAAGCTGGCGGGGTGGTGCGTGGGGTGGGGCATTGAGGTCCCTCTGGGGACACTGGGGATCATAATACCGGTGGCCCACTTGACCACATTTAAAACAAGTAAGGGGCCCCCTATGAACAGGCCTACCTGTCTGGGGCACTGGCTTCTTCTCAGGGGGAGACTGGGACACCACTCCTTGGTTCCCTTGGGAATTACTTTAGGGCCCTCTCTGGAACTCCCTCGGTTTACCCCTGTCCCCCCCACTTCTCTGCTGGGGACCCTGCCCACCTTTGGCGAAGTCTCCCACAGGACCCTTGCGAACCCGGGTGCTCACCCAGCGGTCCGCCTCCTCAGCAAGCTTCCTAGGGTTAGTTAGCTTGCTATCAACAAGGTGCTGGCGTACCCCTGGAAAACAGTTACTAGATAAATGCTCCCATGCAAACAAATCATACAGTTGCTCAAAAGTTTCCACTTTGCTACCCTTTACCCAGCGATCCATTGCTCTGCAAAAAAAAGACACATATTCGACCCAAGTGGTACCCTCTAACTTCTTACAGGTTCTAAATCTCTGCCTGTACATTTCTGGGGTCAAACCATATAGCGTCATCAAGGCCTCTTTCATATGGGCATACACCATCCTGCTCTCTTCAGGCAGATCCAACAGGGTATCCCTCCCATCACTCACAAAGCGTCCCCACAACCCCGCTCCCCAATCCTTTTCAGGGACCCGGTGGGACACCATGGCTATCTCATATGCGGCAAACCATTTCCCAATATCCTCACTCTTATGGAAATCCTTGATGACATCCTTGGGTATATACACTCTACTCTCGGTACGTACTAACGGTATGCTGCCACCAGAGGGGGAGATCTCTAAGCTCTTAGCCTTGATCTCCAGCTCCCTCAATACTCTCTCATGCTCCAGTTTCATTTTCTCAAGTTCAAATGCCAACCTGTTATTCTCAATATCCAATTTTTTACTCTCTCATCATGGGATGGGGGCCCCCTACCTCAGGAAGAGATTTTAATTATTTTCCCCGCGTCGTGCTTTGAGGTCGGCTGCACTTCAGTTAGCTCGCATCCCTAAATCTTCCCATGCTCGAATTGGGGGCCGCTCTTTCCAGGTGCAAGCAGCACAACTCTGGAATAGTCTCCCCCTGGCACTCAGGCAGATGCAGGATCTTCTCCCTTTTAGAAAGTCATTGAAGTCCTGGCTTTTTCAGCAATAGTGTAACTTATGCAAGATAGTGCTCACGGTTAGCCCCACCCAGAATTTGTAGCGCCGGGACACTCTATTGAGTGCGCTTTATAAGTCCCTAATAACATAACATAACATAACATCTCCAAACTATGCCTCCTATCTCTCTCCCTGTCCTCCATCTCTTCTGGAGACAGACCCTTTGAGGACACACTAGTACCTGGATTGGAAAGTGCTTTACCACCCACTAAATCCACTTCGTCATCCTGCTGCCCTCCAGCATTCTCTCCCTCATTCCTAGCGGACTCTCTCGCTTCTAACCAGGCCATAATGGCCTTCTGATACTCCTCCTTTCCTAGAGAGACCCGCAACAGGGACTGTGAATCGCTTGCAAAAAGACTTTAGCTGTTAGGCAGTGTAGGTTTGTAACCTCTCTTCCTCAAAGATGAGATCCTCCAAAGCATTGGATGTTGGCCTACCCATTGTAGACATAACTGGCAATTACAATCGACAATAGAACAAAATCAAACCGTACGTGGTTGCGCCTAGGCCTACACTCACTAGTAGGGTACACTGGTTATTGTATGTGGATCACAAATGCAAGTCCTGATCCTCACCGCTGACCACCAATGTTAGAAATGGGGATCTCTAGTTGGCAGCGGCTGGCGCCGAGGTCCAAATAGGGATCCTTCTTTCTAAGTCAGAGTAAGGGGGCTACACCCTTTGATAACCCCTGCTCAACCCTGTGGTAACGTAGCACGAGCAGACAGGCCTATCTCAGAGGCAGTGTGTGAAGCATTTATGACCATACACAATAACACAGGAGAGACGCTACAAACGGACACCACAAGAAGTTATAGAAAAATAGTTATCTTTATATAGACTGAACACGAGGCTAAAAGTTCTCAAGGAGCCACAATGCACATAATTACAGATTCACTTCAGAAGCAATAAAGGCACTCGAAACGGGAGTGGAACGGACTTAGTTCGGGGCCGGGGTCCACGCGACCCGGTGATGCACAATGTACCTGAGATGTAAAGGGGCACGGCATGCAGCCTCACAAGGAAGCCGCGGTGATGACAGGCGGACTTGCAGCGGCCACAGCTCCCGGCTGTAGCGGTCCGCGGCGTGCACTCACGATAATCCTGGGACGGGGCTTAAAGGCGGGCACCCAGCGGTACACGCAGGTGGTAACAAGATCCTGGAAGTGGTGACTAGTGCGGCAACTCAGCGGCACAGCTCCCCAGCTGCAGCGGCCCACAATAGCGATAGCGATGATTCTCGTAGGGCGGCAAATGCGGGCACTCAGCGGCACAGCTCCTCAGCTGCAGCGGCCCACAATAGCGATAGCGATGACTTCCGTAGGATGGCAAATGCGGGCACTCAGCGGCACAGCTCCTCAGCTGCAGCGGCCCAGAATAGCGACAGCGATGATTTTTGCAGGATGGCAAATGCGGGCACACAGCGGCACAGCTCCTCAGCTGCAGCGGCCCACAACAGCGATAGCGATGATTTTCATAGGATGGCAAATGCGGGCACTCAGCGGCACAGCTCCTCAGCTGCAGCGGCCCACAATAGCGATAGCGATGATTTCCGTAGGATGGCAAATGCGGGCACTCAGCGGCACAGCTCCTCAGCTGCAGCGGCCCACAATAGCGATGATTTTCGTAGGATGGCAAATGTGGGCACTCATCGGCACAGCTCCTCAGCTGCAGCGGCCCACCATAGCGATAGCGATGATTTTCGTAGGATGACAAATGCGGGCACTCAGCTGCAGCGGCCCACAATAGCGATAGCGATGATTTTCGTAGGATGGCAAATGCGGGCACTCAGCGGCACAGCTCCTCAGCTGCAACGGCCCACAATAGCGATAGCGACTTTCAGCCCGCGTTCCCCGCAGTAGAACCAGAGGCTCTGGAATTCTCAACAGAGGCCTCACCTGCGAGTAGAATCCCCCTCAAATAGGAATCCAGACGGCTGATGGGTGAAGTCTAATGTCCCTGAGACTTCAGCAGGAGGCGAGCTCAAATCAGGCCCTTGGGTAGTTGCTTCAGCAAGATGGATGAAAGTTTCAAAAGTCCTTTCCCTCTAGTTACACGGACAGAGGTTCATCTTGGCATCCAGAAGTAACACACTCGTGGGGGTTTTCGCGCACATCTTTATACCCCCCTCACCTTTGTTCTCTCAAAAGTCAAAAGTCACTGAACCCAGTCAGAACCAGTTTGGTGAGGTCCTGGGGGCACGTTGTTTACGAGGTGGCATCCTGCCCTTTAGGAGAGGGGGTCTGCCATCAGACGCACCGTGGGAGGGGGAGCCATCATTCACCTGCTCAGATCAAAGGGTCACCCCTCCCCATACTCCAGCTGCAGATCTCTCTACTCGACCCAGGTCAGGTTCAGCCTACCCTGTCTCTCCAAGACCAGACAGCCAATACACATAACAGCAGAGCACACTGGAAGACTTAGGCAAGAAAATACCCACTTTCTAAAAGTGGTATTTTCAGACACAGAATATAGAAATAACTTTCACTAAAAGATGTACTTTAATATTCTGAGCTCAGGCATACTAAATTCGACTTTCCACTTTACAAGCTGCTTCTGTGGGTGGCGCAATCAGCGCTGCAGGCCCACCAGCAGCATTCGGTCTACCAGCCCTGGGCACGCACGGTGCACTATACTAGAGACTAACAGGTGAACCAAATGAGCCAATTATGGGAACATCAATTCATACAGTCAATTTACAATAGGGAGCATTCGCGCTGTGGCACGGAATGGCCGTGGCACAGCGCCCAGAGCATCTAACACCAGCAAACACAGAGGAGACAAAAAGCGAAAAATGGAGGGGAGACCCACGCCAATGGTGCCAGGTCTAACAGTCAGCTTTTATCCTTTCGCCTATGCCGGCTTCCATTGCCTGTTGGTTAATGATAGGAGATGGAAAGATGGTGATGGGAGTTCCCATTTGGATGTTGTTGGGGTGAGGTTATTATCATGGTCCTGATTTCTTGTCTCAGAATTCTTGTCAATCAATAAATCAATAAATCAATAAATCAATCAATCAGTCAGTCGATTTGAGGAGCTCGGCTTGTCACCCATGAGTGTATCCAGGCGCAGGCAGGGTTTAGGTGATCAGCCAAAGAGCCAGGTCTTCAGTGCCTTACAGAACTCTGTAAGGGATGGGGAGGTCCGGAGATGTAGCGGTAGTTTGTTCCATGTCTTTGTTGCCAGGTAGGAGAAGGAGCGACCTTCACTCCTGCTTTGTAGGATGCAGCGGTTGGCTTAGCGAGAGGGAAGCAGAGCGGAGGTGTCTGGTGCGCTGGTGAAAGTTCAGGCGGTGGTTCATGTAGGCAGGTTGTGAAGGGCCTTGAAATTGTGGGTCTGGATTTTGAAATGGCATCTCTTCTGTACAGGGAGCCAGTAGAGTTTCTTGAGGTAGGAGGTGATAATGGGTTCATCCAGGAAGGGGGTAAGGGGGGTCAGGGATGAGTCTGGCTGCAGCGTTCTGTATGGTGTGTAGTCTTCGGAGGAGGTGGTCTGTGATCTCTGCGTAGAGAGCATTGCTGATGCCAATTGTGTGGAGATGAGGGCCTGGGTGATGGTGCATCTTGACCTCTGGGGTAACCATTTGAAGTTCTTACAAAGCATGTGAAGGATGAAGAAGCAGGAGGAGGAGAGAGAGTTAATCTGGACTGTCATGGTTAACTTGTCCAGGATGATGCCTAGGTTTCTAGCGTGGTCAGTCAGGGTTGGAGTGGTCCGAGTTCCGTGGGGCACCAGAAAGCATCCCATGGGCACTTTTTGGTCCCTGAAGAAAAGTACCTCTGTCTTGTCCATGTTGAGCTTCAGTATCAGACTACAGGAGGTAGCCCATAAACCACAGGGAGACTGGGGCAGTAGTTAGTAACAAACAACAGTGTCTCAAACAAGGGTATTATTTAACGTACAGGTACACGTGGCACGCACACAAGGCCCTCCACGACCTGGGCCCAAAGTACCTCAACGACCGCATGACCTTCTACACGCCCACCCGCCAGCTACGATCAACCAGCCACGCCCTCGCCACCGTACCACGCATCCGCAGAACCACCGCCGGAGGAAGATCCTTCTCCTACCTGGCAGCCAAGACCTGGAACTCCCTCCCCACTCACCTTCGGCGAACCCAGGACCATCTCTCCTTCAGGAAGCAGCTCAAGACCTGGCTGTTCGAGCAGTAACTTACCCCCTCCCCCAGCGCCTTGAGACCCTCCCGGGTGAGTAGCGCGCTCTATAAATGCCGTGATTGATTGATTGATTGAATTGATTGCAATGGATTAAATCCAAAGGAGGAGAAAGCCAGGGAGACATTTTCTTATGAAGGTAAATTGTATTTCAATCAAAGAACATGTTGGACATATTAAACTTCATATGTACAAACACATGAGGCGGTAGCACTTCGTTACATTAAATGACATGTAACCATAGAGATACTGTGCACAAGTGCTCGTGAAGTTTTTGTGACGGCGCAAGTGACACGTGATGTGGTATATGCAGCGATTGTGGTGGGCGCCACAGGGCAGCTGAAGTAGAAACAGTTTCTTTACATTTGAAGTACCCAAACAGTTATTGTTACAAAGTTATACTGATTAGATAGGGTATTCGTTTGATGGAGGCGCCAAGAGTTCCGCTGTGGAAGTTGATGGCGTTTCGGCCTGTAGATGTATTAGGCCATCATCAGCACCAGGTTACGTAATATTTGATATGCAGTGCTGGGGATAGAAGGATACATGTATTCCTTTATATACGTAGAGGTTGGTGGACCAAGACGGACAGGTAAAGTAGGAAAGGGAAAAGGCTTTAAAATCCGAGCCCACAATGACGGGGAGAAGACAATTGAGGAGCGCTAAAAACAATTACCGCGTGCCTAGGCTCTTTGAAAAGAAAGCAAAGGTGAGCTAGAGGCGCCTGTATATAAGCAGTAGTAGACTTACTAAGGAGTCGAGGTCGGGCTCAGATCGGCGGGGCACTGGATGTCCCAAGGAAACAGCTGAACGAGCAGGGTGAGCAGCGACGGGTCAATCAGTCGCAAGGGAGCTCCGGAGTGCTGCCTATATAGGAATTGGAGATGATCAATGGGGTGTACAGGGCGTATCTAAGTATAGGGGCATGGCAAGTGGGGTGTGGGGGTCAATCCCCATGTCTGGCAGATGGCCATGGGCGGAATGGCGAGGGGTGGGAGTGGGGATAGCATGACTCAGGTGGGGGTCTGTGGAGTCGTAGCAAGTGGTGCAGCAACGCGGGAGGTCAGGTGGAGCTCTGGATCGGTGTGTGCCGGGCCACGGCAGGGTGTGTAGCTGTTGCACACCATGGTAAGGTAACGATCATGCAGGGCAGCCGGCTAGAGCTGGGGAGCTAGGTTATAGGGTCAGAGGCACGGCCGATATCCTCCGGAGACGAGGACATCAGCTGGACGAGGCAGCGTGTATGGGAGACGCGCTTCACGCCGGGATTCAAGGGGGCGGGAAAGAGGTGACAAGGCAGGAATGACTTGTGGCGGAGATCAATCACGGGACGCGCCGGATCAGCAATGCCTCGAGGGCAGATCCACAGGAAGACGGGGGAAAAAATTAATTAATTAATTAAGGGGGCACTTACTACGAAAATTCGGCAGTCATGGATCAGAGCGCTGTAGCCGGCATCAGTCAGGCTATGTGAAAGGTGCTCGGGGCGGAAGTGGATAAAGCTGTGCAGCCGGTCACGTGGGTGCTGGAAAACCAGCAGCTAGAGCGCGCTGGGAGCGCGAGTGTGCAATAGAAGGGAAAATAGGAGGAAGGACTAGTAAGGGAAGAGTACACAGGGATAACATGGAGGAAGAATATTAAACCCGAGGAAAAACAGATTTAACACATTCTACAGGTAATGGCTCATATATATATATATATATATATATATATATATATATGGGAGAATACATATATATATAAAATGGAGTTTACATAGGGGGCATGATAAGCCAATGGTCGATCCATGATGTATAAACAATGAAAGAAAATAAGTGCTATGAACATTGAAATTACATATAATAGGAGTGGAACTCATTTATCTGAGCTGATTAAAGTCAGGAATTAATGCATTAATAGGTAAGAGTAGAAAAGTAGTTACAGTGGAATAAAAAGGAGGAAGGTCAGATCACAAAATGGGGGTACATTATGTAAGTGTGGTATTCCATTCATCCAGAGTGTTCAATCCTTGTTCGATCGTGTTGCAACGAGCAATCCAGCGACATTCGCACCTACTAAGGAGTCTCTGGATATCACCACCCCTAATTGGGATAGATGGTTGATCAATCACCATCCAAACGAAGTCTGTTTCAGAGTGATTGTGTTCCTTAAAGTGTGCTACCAGGGGTGCTGTGAGCACGTCGCACCTAATCCGGCTGCGATGTTGTAGAATGCGATCTTTTACCATCTGGGTGGTCTGGACGATATACAGAAGGTTGCATGGGCAGCGTATACAATAGATGACGTTCTTGGACCTGCAATTGGTGAAGGATTTTAAGTCATATTTCTGTCCGTTATGTTCGAAGCATTTAATGTTCAGTGTGGTAGCACATGCAGAACATCTTTGGCATTTGTAATGTCCAAGAAGTGATGGGAGGTCCCATAGTCCTCTCACAGTTTCAGGCCTGTTGTTGGTTTGTGGCCATATAATGGCATGCACCAGGTGGTCGGATAGGTTTTTTCCCCTTCAGTATGAGAACAGAGGTGGTTCGTTGAATATGTTTAGAGGCGCCAGTGTATTCCAGTTGGATTTAATGATTTTGGAAAGTTTGTTACTGGCAGGGGAAAATGTCGAAACAAAGGGGATGCGAGAGTTGGTCCTCTTCTCCCTGGGTGTGAGTAGGGTCTTGCGGTGGTTGTACCATGCACGTTTTCTCGCTGAACTTCAGGCACTTGTCCTTCATCCAGTTGGTGACATTTGTCATGCTGTTGTGAAGGTTGGTCTTGGTGTTAGTGGTGTCTTTAGAAAGGGAGAGAATGAGTTGTGTGTTGTCGGCGTAGGGTATGATGTTGAGTCCGTGGTTTTTGATGATGCCGGCCAGTAGTTGTGAGAAGTTGGCCTGGTATATGCTGTCCACTAATTAAAGTGGGCACCTTGCACCAGTCCAAACGACACTTATTGATGATTAGGTTAAAGACAACCTTTATAGAAAGCTATCCTAGTGGTAGCTGTGGAGAGCAGCCTTCAGGCTAAGTCTTGAAGGAATGTAAAGCAGCTTGTTTTACCAGTATATAACCTCTTGAATGACCAAATGAAAGGAGAACCACACAAGGTATATATAAAATATATGTATTTATTACTAAACACTCTCTACTAACCTCTTTATGAGATTAGAGAACAAGGCACACAATATTACAGTACTAGAACGACAGTAAATAGCACAATACACAGTGGGCTCCAGGGGGAGACCGAACCATATATTAAGAAAGTGGTATAACCACCACGACTTGAGTAGATACAGTGCCTAGAGCACGTAGAATTGCTGGGACCCCAAGGAACCACCCAAGGTAGTGACACAGGGGACCCACGGAGGACGGGTGCAGTGTGGGCACACAGACGCGAGCATCGTACAACTCTATGGGGAAGTCGCGGTTGGAAATTTAGAGTTTAAGGACACTTCGGAGAGGACTTCAAGCAAACCCAGTTAAACTTAGAAGGTTCTAAGGCCAGCACCCTTGAGAGTACCGAGGTACCCGTGTTACCTATCCCAGAGGAGCCGGGTGCATAGGGGCAAGTGGTGTCGGAAACCCTCGTCGTTTTCAATGGCGTGATGCGAAGAAGTGCTGCTGCCGTGGAGAAGAAAAGTGTCCGGTGTGACCCAAGCCTGGATCAGAGATGAGAAGGACCTGAAAGCAGAGGGGACAAAGTCTGGGTCACTTCACGTAACCAGGAGCGGAGCAATCGAATGCCCACCGATGTCGGGTGCCTCAGGTGCGAAGAGGTGAAGCTTGACTCTGCAGCCACGGGGACCAGGAGACGTTGACGACAACCAGGATCCGCAGGCGAGCTGTCCCACGAAGGATGTCGAGAGCTGAGGGGTCAGTTTCCGGATTGGAGACCAACAAGCCTTGGCAAATGCAACCCACGCGGTCAGAGTAATAATGCTTCTGTGAGGACCAGCAAGGTCCTGGGGACTCCCCAAGCAATGGAGAGTCAGGGCACATCTGGAGAAACCAGGGAAGCCCGCTGAAAGTTAAAGTTGCCTTCTTAGGGACCCACAGGTCAACGGACCAGGGATCGCGAAGGGACCTCGAGAGGAATCACACAATACCAGCCCACGGAACACTCGTGGAGTGTAGGCCAGTAATCTTCAGTGGAAACACTGCTTGGGGCTTGGACTACAAGAAGCCCAAAGCACAGCCTCAGGGATTGCCTAAAAGCATATGCTGCTGCAAATGTGCACGGTGTCCAGGGGATCGGGTTGCACTGTCTCCACGAGGGCTGCGGGTCTCAGGTTTGCTGAGAGCACTAGCGACCTCGGGGAAGCTTGGGCACCCACCTCCTATGTTGCAAAATCTTCGGAGTCCGTCGGGAGCTGCGTAGATGCAAACCGGTCAGATGCATTGAGGTGCCTGCCTTGCAGGGGAGTAACTCCATTACTCCAAGGGAGATTCTTCAGTCATCCAGCAAAGCGTAGATCGTCGAAGGTTACTTGGTTTCTGTAGCAGAGTTTAGTCCAGGTAATATCTAAAGTCCTGTAGTCAGGGTTCCTACTTTATACCCAATGAAGGGGTGGGACAAACTCTGGGGACCCACCTATGGGAGGGTCAGGACAGAGGGGTGGCTACACCCATGTCCTTTGTCCAGTTTCGCGCCAAAGCAGGGGCTGGTAGCCCCTGCAACCGGTTTGAGCTGGACTATGCACAGGAACACCAAATGTGCCCCCAGTGCAGACATCAAAGCACTCTGAGAGTGCACCCACCCAGCCCCAATACACTAAAGCCTGTCTGGGAGGTGGTCACACCTCCCTGTGACAGGAAACCTATTGTCCAGCCTCCCCTGCCGGAGTTTCGTCCAGCAGCAGGAGGACAGACTCGTGTCTGTGGCTGGCAGCATCCATTTTGTGATGCCAGGGCTCTGTGAAGCAGGTACCGGGTGTACCGGTGCTGTCATATTTCTCCCTCTAGGAGGGAGGAATCATACCTCCCACACCAGTTACTGGTGTGGAGGTATGATTCCAAGGTGTTTGACACCAAACACGACATAATTCCTTGCAGCCGTTTTAAAGTTAGCATTTACCGCGAGGTTATAATGCACTTAAGAGTATATGGTTGACTGCATCACAGACAACCCCGGAATAGTGGTTCCGAAGGCTGCAGAGGGGCTCTGCTCATGCATGGGCACCCTCTCACATAAAATCCAGCACCCTGCCTTCAGGATTGATAAGGCCTGCCATAGGGGTGACTGATAGGCTTATATGTGCAGTGATTTAGGATAGATATAGTGAACCTATATCTAAGGAAGGGGTGCGTGCACCACCTTACACAGGCTGCAATAGCAGACCTGTTGTGTCATTTTGAATGGCCTCTCAGGGGTGGCATAAGACATGCTGCAGCCCCTGGGAGGCCTCTGGGGTACCTATGCCATGGGTACATAGTATACCATATACTAGGGACTTATAAGGGTACCCCAGAATCCAATCTGGAGTGTACCTAAAGTACATGCAATCAATTTAGAGGAGAAAGCAGATAGACTGGGGTCCTGAATAGCAGGATCCCAGTCAGACTAAGTCGAAAACAGTGAAACATCAGCAAAAAGTGGGGGTAACTATAAGAAGCAGATCCTACTCTCCTACAGTAGTGTCACGTACGTGTTGAAGAGGGTGGGGCTGGACAAAGATCCTTGCGGTACTCCACAGAGGATTTCTTTGGGTTCGTAGGTGAATGGTGGAAGGCGGACTATGTGAGTTTCTCTGGTGAGGAAGGAGGCAATCCATCTGAGAGCAATTCCTTGGATGCTGATGTTGTGCAGCCTAGTGATGAGCGTTTGGTCGGAGACCATGTCGAAAGCTGCAGAGAGGTCTAGGAGGATCAATGCTGCTGTCTCTCCTTGTTTGAGTAGGGCTTGGCTGTTGTTGGTGGCCGTGATGAGGGCCATCTCAGTACTGTGGTTATCATAGAATACAAATTGGGAGGTGTTGAGTATATGGTTTCATTCTAGATGTGAGGAGAGTTGTTGGTTCAGTTAATCAATCATGTAGTATTTGTATAGCGTGGCTATTCACCCCGGAGGTATCCAGGCGCTGTGCTGCAGGTGTCAGTTGAATAGCCAGGTCTTGAGTCCTTTCCTGAAGTGATTCAGAGAGGGTGAGGTGCGAAGGTGGAGGGTGTTCCAGGCTTTGGGGGCGAGGTGGGAGAAGGAGTGTCCTCTGGAGCGGCTGCGCCGGATACGTGATGTCTAGGCAAGGGCGAAGTGTGCGGAGCAGAGGTTGTTGGTTAGCTGGTGGAAGATCAGGCGGTGGCTCAAGTAGTCAGGTCCTTGGTTGTGGAGGGCTTTGTAGGTGTGTGTGAGGAGCTTGAACTGGCACCTCTTCTGTACTGGGAGCCAGTAGAGGTCTTTCAAGTGCTGGGTGATGTGTGTCCTCTAGGGGAGGTTGAGGATCAGCCTGGCTGCTGCATTTTGGATGGTCTGGAGTATTTGCGTGAGTTCGGTGGTGGTGCAAACATAGAGTGCTTTGCCATAGTTGAGCCAACTGGTGATGAGGGCCGGCGTCACAGTTTTCCTTATGCTGATGGGGAGCCATCTGAAGATCTTGCGGAGCATGCAGATTGTGTGGAAGCAGGCTGAGGCGACAGCATTGACTTGGCGTTTAATGGAGAGTTTGCTGTCCATTATGATACCAAGGTTACGGGCATGGTCTTTCGGAGTGGGGGTAGGTCCGAACTCCACTGGCCACCAGGAGTCGTTCCACAGGGCGGTGTGTCTGCCGAAGATTAAAATGTCCGTTTTGTCCATAGTTAGTCTTCGTCAAGGTGAGGTTCGCTGAGAGTGAGAGGGTGAGCTGAGTGTCGTCTGCGTAGGAAATTATTTTGATGTCGTGGGATCTGACAATGTCTGCAAGGGGTGTCATGAAGAGGGTAGGGCTGAGGGACGAGCCTAGGGGTACTCCGCTGATGATATGCTTGGATTGCGAGGTGAAGGGAGGGATGCTGCCTCTCTGGGTGCGTCCCATGAGAAAAGATGCCATCCATCTTAGCATATTGTCAGTAATTACAATCTAGCGTAGTCGGTCAATCAGTGTGTGGTGGGAGACGGTGTTGAATGCTGAGGAGAGATCAAGGAGGATGAGGGTTGCTGATTCTTCTTAGTCAGGTAGGGCTTGGATGTCGTCTGTTGCTGCGAACAGTGCTGCCTCGGTGCTGTGGTTGGTTCTGAAACCCGATTGGGAAGGGTCCAGCAGTTTGTTTCTTTCCAGGTGTTTTGTGAGTTGGAGGTTGATGGCCTTCTCCAGGATTTTGGCGGGGTACAGTAAGAGGGAGATGGGGTGGTAGTTCTGGAGCTCTTTGGCATCTGCTGAAGTTTTCTTGAGGAGGGGTGTGACCTCTACGTGTTTCCATGCATCGGTAAAGGTGGCTGCTGATAAAGAGGCATTGAGGATGGTGGTGAGCTGGGGGCTGATCTTGTTGTTTCCGAGGTTGAAGAGTCATGGTGGCACGGGTCCGTGGGTGCTCCTGAAGTTGATGACGTTTTCTAATGCTTTGTCCTGGAACCTGAGCAGGGAGATTGGCCAGTAGTTCTTGAGTTTGCTGGGGTTGGCTGATGGTTTCTTTACTAAGGTGTTGACCTTGTCAAGTTTCCATTCCTCTGGGAAGGTGGCTGTGGCTATTGAGATGTTGAACAGGGTGGTGAGTTTATGGCTGATGGTGGCTCCACCTAGGTTGAAGATGTGGTGTGGACATGGGTCGGTGAGGGCCCCTGAGTGGACCAAGTTCTTGATGGAGATGGTGTCCTGGGGGGCGAGGTGATCCCATTCTGTCAGACGGTTGTCTGCAGTCGTAGCAGTGCAGTTGTGTTGGTTGAGGAAGTCGGTGGCCTTGGGCTGGGGTTTGAAGTTCCTGTAGATTTTGGCTATCTTGTTGCTGAAGAAGTTGGCGAGGTTGTCGCAGAGTTCCTGTGAATGGGTGATGTTATTTGTTGCAGCTGAGGGGTTGGAGAATTCCTTCACGATGTTGAAGAGTTCTTTGCTGTTGGACCTAGATTCGATGAGTGAGGCTACGACTTTTTTCTTCAGTTCTCTCGGTTGTCGGTGGTAAAGGTTGATGGCTGTCTTGAAGGAGGTCTTTTCAACGGTGTCCTTGCTCGTGCACCATCTCTTTTCCAGTTGTTTACAGTGGCGTTTAGCGGTTCAGAGATCTTTGGTGTACCAGATTGCCTGCCAGGTGGACCTTCTTTGTGTGTTGTTGTTGCTGATGGGAACGACGTTGTTGGCACAGTTAGTGATCCATGTGTTGAAGTTTCTGACATTCTGTTCTAGGCTGTTGGAGGAGATGGGGTGGGCAGTGTAAGTGCGTTGATCCATATGTCCTCTGGGATATTTTTTCAGTTCCAGTGAGGGGTACTGGGCAGATTGGGGAAGGAGGTCTGTGAGCTGGTGACGTTGAAGTGAACAATGGAGTGGTCAGTCCAGGTGAGTTCTGTGGTGTGGCTTTACTTGATGCGGTTGCTGGAGGTGAAGATGGGGTCTAGCATGTGGCCTGCAGTGTGCGCTGAGTCATAGACGAGTTTGGTGAGGCCATGTTGCTCATGCTGTTGAGGAGGTTGGTGGTGTTGTCATTGTTGTGGTCTTTGAGATGGTCTTGCAGCTTTGATCTTATTTTGGACCTTCGTTTAAAGATTTTGCCCTCCTGGATTCTTCACCACGTGTGGCTAGGAGAGATATTTTTGAATTTACAATTTTACAACCACAATCCCTTGCAGAGTAAACCACAAAAAGTCATTAAATTACCCTGTGGGTAACCCTGGGTAGCATGGCACAAAAGCATTCAGGCTTAACTTAGAGGCAAAGTGTAAAGTGTTTGTGTAGCACACAAACAGTACTAAAGTGAAAACACAACACCAAATCCCAAACCAATTTAGAAAAATTTAGTAAATGTTAATAAATTATTTGACACTAAAACAACAAAAATCCAATCAGTACAACCTGAGTTATGAATTTTAAAGTTCTTGGTGAAAACTTGTGCCTAAAAGATCAAAGCTCCAACCGTGGACATCTAGTTGCGTGAGTCCGAGCCAAAGTCGAAAGATATGGCTAACTGCGATGGAGCACAGTTTGGATACACAAAGTGGATTGGGTCTGGTCAGGGCTTATCTTTGCACTCAGAAGAAATTCTGAGACAAAGTGTCTGAGAAGGTAAAGTTCAGCGGGCAAGGCTACAGGAAGTGTCCGAGGAGAGAGCGTCGTCTTCAGATAGCCGTGGGTCGAAGCCATGGTGATGATTTCTACGTTTGGACTTAGTCTCTGAAATGGAAATTGAAAATTTCCAGACGGACGAGGCAAAGGTCTGCAGCCGAAGACAGTTCCACAAGGCTGGATACCCCTTTGGCGTAAGACTCCTGAAAAGGATTTGCTGCTACGGAGAAGAATATAGTGGGAGAAGCTGTGAAGTCAATCCGACTGGTGATGCACCTCAGGCAGATAGACGAGCAGGTTGTTCCAGGTCTCCTCCTGGTTCTTAGACTAATTTTGGGCCAAAATGTAAGTCCTCACTTTTGATTATGGCAGTCTGGGCACCTTTAGCACCACTTACAAGGGTCCAGGACTGGAAGGGCACCACTTGGAGGGTCAGGAGTCACTCAGGGTGGGTCCAGGTGTGGGTTCAAGATGAAGGAAGCCTTTTGTGTTCCTGTGGCTCTGAACAGTAGGCCAGCAAACCAGCCCTTTTGAGTCACTGTGGAGGTCCTGGGACAGATGAAGATCCAGTCATTGTACCCAGGCAAAAGGCTGCAGGGCAGCAGGGCAACACGGCAGCAACCCAGCCGGGCAGTAGTCTTTCAGAGCAGCAGTCCAGCAGAGTGATCGTCCTTCCAGCAGCAGAGCAGTCCTTGTTCCTGGCAGAGTATCCAGAGGTCCAGAAGTATACTGAAGAGTTGGTGTCCGAGGCCCGACTTTTATACCCTGATGCCCTTCTTCTGGATGGTGGGAGTAGCTTCTGGAAACATTCTTTGAATTGCATTGAATTTCTTGACTCCAAACTGGCTGCAGTGACAATGTGGGTTTGTTTGGCCCTTAGTGTGAAGGCAGAGCACAGGCTATTCAGTTGCAAGTGGGGCTGTGCTCAGCTCCACCCCCACCCTACCAGCAGATGACCCATTCAGGCACACCTACTCCCTCTATTGTATGACTGTCTGACAGGAATTCAACAAATCTAACTGTCAGCAGCACCCAGTCATATGACCCAAGACAGGCTACAGGCACAAAAGAGCTAAAGGCAGAAAAATGGCAACTTTGTAAAGTTTCTCCAAATAAGGGATTTTTTTCTGAAGAAGGGGGGAAGGCCAGGGAAAATGGTTAAAAATGAACTTATAGAGAAATTAACAAAGGCAATCCCCCGCCCGCATAGGTATTATATACCACTCTCTGGATTACTTTATGAAGGATGATATGGAGAAATATTCTGAAAAGTGGCAATCTAAGCTGGATATTCCCGATAGGGTGTTTCAGCAAGCCTTTTTTGTAGAGCAGGATGCTCTAATGTCAGCCAAATTGCTGGTTCAGGTCGATAAAACTTGTTTCTTTTTATATTATACACCATATCGAATTGCGAAGTGGGGTGAAGGGAAGGGGAAGCGATGCCCATGTTGTGCCCTTCACAGGGCAGATATAGTACATATGTTTGCAACCTGCAATTCTCTTTCTTCGGTAATAGACCAAATTGGTGAGTTTTTAAGAAACAAACTGCTTTTGAAAAAAGGTATGACCCCTGCCTTAATCTTATTGGGAATACAAGAGAATGGTAGTACCAAGGAGGGAAGGGGTTTGTTAAGTGTTGCAATGGCTATATTCAGATTCTGCATTGCCTCGGTTTGGCTAGATCCAGGCCCCACCTCTTTTCAGCAATGGCTGGCCCGGCTGTTACCAGTATATAATTTGGAAAAATCCATATGTGCTCAGAAAGGCCTTAGGGCATGGAAAAAAGGCTTAAAAATATGGAAGCACCTTTCTATTTGGGTACAGCAAAAGAATGGATAAATTGCACATGCACTTTATAGTTATGGTTGAGCTGAATAATTTATTATCTACCGAATTATAATTTATTGAAAAGTGTATGTATTTATTCCTCTTTTTAGACCTGGTTTCAAATGTATCACCGAAATGACTGCCAATGGATCCCTGTTCTTTTTTGTTTGTAATATCACAGTGTGGGGTAGGGAGGGGGTGGGCTAAGGTCTGGGAAGGAAATTGGAAATAAAAAACCTTAATAAAGATATTTAAAAAAAGAAAAGATATAGAGAAAGTTATGATTGCTTGAACTGTTTAAAGAAACCTTCATTTGCTTTGGGGGATTGGGTGAAAGTGAGGTTGCCCTGTACTCACAAAAACTATGGTAGCAATTTTTCTCGTTCCTAAAGAATTATTCATTTAGGCCAAAATGTTGTAAAACTAGGAGTTGGTCAAACCTGGAGTGTTGATAAAATATCCAAACACAATCTTGTATCTCAAGTACCTCAATAGGCAACTATAGGAAGAGGTCTCTGAGCATGGATGTCATTAAGGGGTTGCCAGGGGTCGCAGCTGTGCTTCTTAAGGTGACCGGGATAGCCTGCGAATTAATGCGCGTTATGGTGGGGCCCGGTAAGGGGAAAAAACAAACTTAGTTTGCTGGAAGCAAATGCTTAAAATCCTTCGCCGTTAAATGGCAATGTGCTGTGCCGGGGAATTAATTAAATTGGCCGGTCACAGTTCAGTAAATGGAGGCCTGGGAGATGAAAGGAGCGTGTCCTGCTCAAAGGAAAATCCGCGCTGAGTGCTCAGCGCGGATTTTCCTTTGAGCAGGACACGCTCTTCATCTCCCAGGCCTCCATTTACTGAACTGTGACCGGCCAATTTAATTAAACCTTAAGAAGCACAGCGCTACGCAGACGCCTTTACCAAGGATATTATCTCCTTCTTCAGCTCAATTCAAGTTGCTCACATTTTTTGTCCTGAAGATGAACTCGAATAATTGAGTTCGAAACGTCGTCGACCCCCTACAACATGAACTCCTTATACTCTGTAAAAATCTTTAAAGGAGCTTCTATTTCTGTTGTCAATGCGATGTCATTATTTTAAGTTCACCCTCACTTCTCACGTCACGCTTATTGTCACTTACTGTGTGAGCACCTGAATACCTTCATTGTGTAATAAATATTTGTCATACATTGACCTATATGTCCCTCGTTATATTTCCTACTGCTCTCTTTTATGAATTAAGTTTCTATTCCTTTACTTATCTCAGTGCCCTTTACAGGGTTACTTCCCCTTGGACCTTTTAGGCCACTCTAGAACCATTGTTCCTTTAAACTACATATTACCCCAGGTTCATATATTGGGGCACCCTTGTCTTCCTTAGTACTCTCTTTGAAGCTATTTATTTCACTTATGCACCTGTTCCGCTGGGAGACACCTAAAGCCCTTAGTTTGAGCCTGACTTTGTGCATGACTTGTTACACCAGAACGACGTAGTAGATGGCGATGCCATATGTGTTCCTACGCCGGTGGTACTGTTACATTTGCTTTTACGTAGGCCCCAATCCTGCATGATTATTGCCTTCCTTAACCAGCTTTGTGTGAGCCCTTTGAGCCTGACTGGATGACTTGTTAGATTTTTTGAGCCTACGCAAATAAAATATGCTTTTTTCATTTGTGCAATGGCGCCGAGTTCATGGTCAAGGAATAGCATGGACTGGTGCCAGGTGTTACCAAATTGTGGCAGTAGACTGATCCAACCTATTTATGCAACATTATTAAAATTAATTGTGGTTTATTGCAATTTAGAATAGTTTATTCATGAGGCCTTGGAACTGATGATAGTTTGTGGGGAGGCAGTAGCCTGTTTCTGTTTAGCACAGTGGCTTCCGAAAGTCTTAAAAATGCACCATTTCCCCACTCATTTTTCAAAATTTTCTCGGGGGGAGAACCCCCCCGGACCCTCCTTAGGTCATTCGGGCTCGCTTGCTCGCTGCGGTGTACTCCACCACTAATTTTACACCCCACCACTTTCAAATGTCACCAGCCACCACTGGCAGGCAGTGGTCCACCGGACTACTGCCTGGTCTTAAAAATGAAAAGAAAAATTTTCATTTTACCTTTTGTGAAGCATCTTGTTTTCCTTTAAGGAAACCGGGCTCCTTTACAAAAAAAAAATTGCTTTATTTAAAAGCAATCACAGACATGGTGGTCGTCTGACCTCAGCAGGCCACCATCCCCGTGATTTTGCGATTCCTAGGGGGTCGCACATTTTTTAATTTTTTTTTTTTTTTACGGAGTTTTATATAGCGCGAACTTGACCCGAATCGGGTATCAGAGCGCTTTACATAGCACCAGTTGCGTTACAGGAGGACACATTCATTTTTGTTAGGCACGATTGCAATCTACCTCTTTAATATTAATGAGGTAGAGCGATTTGCGACCCCCCAGGAATCGCTTTATGAAACTCTTTGAGTTTCATGCATTGTAAATTGTGATTACCTAATTGCAATTCTCAGGAATTCGCAATTAGGTATTCGCAATTTACAATTTTGATGCATGTTGCCCCAAACTTCTTGTCAATCAACTGTTTAAATCTTTCCCAGACTGATGGGCACAATTCTTACAGACACTAGTATACCGCTGTAACGAAGCCTGTTCCTTCCTAGACTCGTGGCTTAGCAGTATCAGCGTCCCAATCTACAACAAGCATTGGCAAAGCCAATAGGTCTCGCCTATGCCTTCAGCATGGCTAAAAGTTAGTGCCGTAGAGGAGAATGGCGTGGAGTAAAGTGTCATAGAGTGGAGTGGCAAAGAGTGGAGTAGGGGCGAAGAGTGAAGCAGAGTGTTGTAGTGTGGAATTGAGTGGACTGGAGCGCCATGGAGTGGAGTAGAGTGGAGGGGCGTAGAGTAGAATAAAGTGTTGTAGAGTGGAGTGGAATAGAGTGGCGTAGAGTGTTGTGGAGTGGCGTCATGTGGAATGGAGTAGAGTGAAGTGGTGCAGAGTGGAGTGGTGTATAATGGCATAGAGTGGAATAGAGTGTTTGTTGCAAAGTCATCCTTTGCCCTGGGCTCCCCATTGTTTATTTGCTGACTGGTACTAGTGGTAACTGACCCTGACTATCCCTGGGCTCTGCCTAACCAGGTCCAGGGCCAGTGATATGCTAGACATGCACTTAGAAGACAGTGGAAACACCTACATACACTTGTGTACAATATGGGTTAGGGTACCCCTATGATTGGCATGACCTCCCCTATAAGGCCATAGTACATAATAAGGCAGGAGGATCAATACTACCTTTAAGTCTCTAGTATATAATAGGGCATGGCAGTTTAGAGGCCAGTAGCCCTTTCTGCACTTGCATGTGTGCACTGCTGCGGCCTGAGGCCAGTTTAAAAGCAGCCCTGTGTTGCAGGACTGCTTTTAACATGTAAATTGGGCCTAGACTTGACTTTGGTGTTTGGGACACTTAAAAATTAAAAAACTACAGTATTTTGGCATATTAGGTACCCACAGGGTCTCCCCTATGTGTCCCAGTAGTGGGGTGTCAGGTACTTATAAGAAGTACCCTTATAAAATAGGTTTTATATGCCTTGGGTTTTGTGAAATTGCACATTTCAGCCCCACATTGTAGTAAAGTGCTTCCCAAAATCGACTTTTGTGCTAGGAGCACTGTGGAGTGAGGATCTGCAATTTGTTTACATATTCAGAACACTTAAAGTTTCCCAAGGTGTTCCAGGAGTGGAGGGTCCTATAGATATAGGCAGGGTCCTTACAAATGTGTTTTATAAGCCCTGGTGTTGGAGAAATTGCCCAGTTAATTTTCCCCATTGCAGATCCCCAGCCACATTGTTGAACATGGCAAGAAGTTATTAATTAATAATTCCCGCCTGGAAAACCCCAAAAATATAATTCAAGGACTTACTAGAATGGTATTGATAAATCCAACAATATACTATTGTTGAATATATCCTAAAATCTACAGACAAGAAGTTATAAGACTTTCTTGTTTGTAAGCCAAAATTCAGCCCTCCAGTGATCTGTCCTGATTGGTCAGAGTTAAGAGGATTAGCCAGGCTGCTTTTATAAGTAGCTCCTGGGTTTATAGAGCCATTCTGGGAGGAGAGGGTTCTGCTACATAGGAATGCCAGAGCAGGGGGAGGGTCATAAAAAATGATCTTCAGTAGAAGGAGGAGTTGGGCAGAAGAAGCCAGTTTCATTTACACCCCCTACTCTTTGAACCCAGCCAGATGGCAGGCTTAAGGAAGGAATGTGCAGATGCCAAGGGGAGGGAGAATATGGAGATGAGCCATCCTGGAGTTTGGTTTAGCCAGCTCTTGTCTCTCTACTGAAACTTCAACCATATTCAATTTTGGAGAAATAGTGCTTTCTGGGAACCATTGTGCCACACTTTGGAGGAAATGGTAATGCTCTGGAATGTTGTCCTGCACCTCATTGGACAGGACTGCCCTCCTGTGTGACCCCAGAGAACACTAAATATGTACCTGAGATGGGCAGTGCCTCTCAGGTCTGCTGCTTGAAACTGTGACTAAGAAGAATTGCCAAGCTGGAAACTTGATTTTCACCATCAGGCCCTGCATTCTGACTGACTGCGCCTGCTGCATTATCTGGAACTACATCTCTTTGGATGTACCTTGCTTCAAGAGGAATAAAGAAGAGTGGACGCCAAGCTGGAAATTTGATTTGCACCCTCAGGCTCTGCATTCTGACAGCGTGCATCTGCTGTATTATCTGGAACTACAGCCCTTTGGATGTACCTTGAAACAAGAAGAATAAAAAGTGGGCTCCGTGCAAGCTGCAGGTTAACAGAGCTCACTTGCATCACCTGCACAAAGAGTCCCCTGTCTGGAGTGTATCCAGTGGACTTTTAAGGGTGTTGTCCAGGTGCTTTGTAGGACTTTTGGTCCCAAACTTTCAAGGATCATCTCAGAGATTCCAGACCCTTGGATAGTGATTTGGACACTTTGGACCCTTAAGAGGAACTTCAAGAAGAAGTTCCAGAAGTTTGGTGAACTTTTGTGAAAAAGCTCCAGAGGATGTCTGGACTCTCACAGAAAGGCAATCCGGCGAACCCTCACCGAATCTGGCCTGCTGGAGGAGGTTGCACGCCGTCTGGTGAAACATCCTCCAGAAAAGTTTCTAAGTATGAAGGTAAAATCTTGACTGGGGCCTCCGGCTTACCGTATACGACCAGGGCTCCATCATGGTCAGCCTCAATTTTCGACTTTGTCCCGGTCAAAGGCGAACAAATGACCAGAAGTGGCACTATTGGTTTCTAAGCACTAGAAACTGTTTAATTTAAAAAAAATCATATCTCTGGGTCCCTACATTGGATTATGTTCATTTTGATGTCATTTGAAAGATAAAAATATTTCCTAGTTTTATAAATTGGTGTTGGATTTTTATTGTGTGTTGTGTCTTAATTATTCACTGAATTGGTTCTTCTAAATGCTTTATATACCTGTCTCTGAAGTTAAGCCTGCCTGCTCGCAGCCACGCTACCAAGGGTTGAGCACGGGAATAATGTTCTGAGACCTATTCTGAGCCCTAGACTGTGTTAGTGGCCGTATTGCCAGTGGCAGATGCATATTTGCCACTACTAATAACCCACTTTCCAACATTTGGTGGTCAGCGGTGTGGATGAGGACTTGTGTTTAAAAGTACACCTTTCAGTGAAGTGAATTAAGATTGTAAAAATCCTCTAAATTGTCTTAGAACAAAACTTTCGAGTTTTGCATTTTTTGAATTTTGACTAAACTGATTCTTAATCCATTGTTTTTATTTTTCCAAAATTGTTCTAAGTCTGATTGCTAATTGTTGTGACCCAAAACTAGGGATACCATGGAGCTGGAGCTGGCTATACTGGCTAAACTCAGAGTGGCTGAGTTTAGGGATTTGTGTAAGGCTAGGGGGCTTCCCGCTGCTCACAAGATTAACAAGGCAGAGTTGGTTAGGTCCCTTAAGGCCTGGGCCAGCCCCAGAGACTGAAGTGCGGGGGGAAGCTGCCCCTCCCCATGTCACCCAGGAGGAGAGTGAGGATGATGCCTGTGAGAAGTTGGCCTGGTATATGCTGTCCACTAATTATAGTGGGCACCTTGCACCAGTCCAAACAACCCCTTATTGGAGATAGGTTAAAGACAACCTTTATTGAAAGCTATCCTAGTGGTAGCTATGGAGAGCAGCCTTCAGGCTAAGTCTTGAAGGAATGTAAAGCAGCTTGTTTTACCAGTCTATAATCTCTTGAGTGACCAAATGAAAGAGGACCACACCAGGTATATATTCAAAATATATGTATTTATTGCTAAACACACCCCTCTAGTCTCTTTATGAGGCTAGAGTTCGAAGTACATAAGTTATAAGTTAGTTATCAACAGTAATAGCACAAATACACGTTTGAGCCCTAGGGGCGTACCAAACCATATACCAATAAAGTGGTATAAGAACCACGACTGAGCTAGACACAAGGCCTAGAGCCTGTAGAAGTGCTTGGACCACAAGGAACCACCCAAGGTAGTGACACAGGGGACCCACGGGGGACGCGTGCAGTGTGAGAACACAGCCGCGAATCGCCGTTGACTTCTATGGGGAAAGTCGCGGTTGGAATTTTAAAGAAAAGGGACACTTAGAGGAGGACTTGGAGCAAACCCCTTTAGAACTGGGTTGTTCCAGAGTCTATACCCACGGGAGCACCGGAGTACTCGAGTTACCTCACCCAGGAAGCCGGGTGCATAGGTGTCTTTCGGGGTCGGGTTTCGTCGTCGTTTTCAATGGCGATCTGCTGCAAAGTGCTGCTGGCGGCCAAGTCGAAAGTGTTCGGGTGGATCCAAAGGTGGATCGAAGATCTGAAGAACCTGAAAGCAGAGGGGACAGAGTCTGGGTCACTAGCCAGTGACCAGGAAGGCGATGAGCGGATGCCCACCGATGTCGGGTGCTTCAGGTAGGTTGATGGTTGTCTTGACTCTTCAGCCACGAGGTCCAGGAGGCTTCGACGATGACCAGGAGCTGGATTCGAGCTGTCCCACGACGTCTGTCGATTGCAGGGGTATCGGCGACCAGATTGGACCCAACAAGCCTTTGCAACGGCAAGTCTCGTGGAAATAGAAGAAGGACGGTGGTGCAGACCAGCCAGGTTTGAGGGACTCACCCAGCAAGGGTAAGTCAGGGCACGCCTGGAGCAACCAAGGAAGCCCAAGCAGAAGAAGATTGACCTTCGGCAGGGCCCACTAGCCAACAGACTAGCGACCGCGAAGGAGCCTCAAGTGGACGCACTTAGAGCTGGCTTACGGGACACTCGTGGAGTGGAGGCCAGTGATCTTTGGTGCAGTTGGTGCTGGAGGCGGAGGCTACGCGGAACCCAAAGCACAACTTCGTGGGAGACCAGGAAGAGGATGCACTTGCAAATGCGCTCGGTGTCCAGGGGTCACGGTTCCACGTTACCCACGACAGCTACGGGCCTCAGCTTTGCTCGGGATTCAGGGCAGCCTCGGGGAAGTCTGAAAATCCACCTCTGGTGATGCAAAGACTTCGGCGTCCAGCGGAAGCTTCAGCGATGCAGACCGGACAATTGCTTCGTTGGTGCCTGCCAAGCAGGGGAGTCACTCCTTGACCCCAAGGGAGATTCTTCAGTCCTCTAATCTTAAAGTAGAGCGTCGAAGGTCCAGGATTCTGTGTCAGAGTTTCGTCCAGGTAAATCTAAAGTCCTAAGGACTGGGGTCCCATACTTATACTAAGTTAGGGGGTTGGACATACTCTGGGGACCCACCTATGGGAGGGTCAGGGAAGAGGGGTGGTTACACCCATTCCCTTTGTCCAGTTTCACGCCAGACCAGTTTGAACTGGGGTATGCACAGGGACACCAAATGTGCCCCCAGTGCAGGACTTCAAAGCACCAGAGAGTGCTCCCGCCCAGCCCCAATACACATTATCCTGTCTGGGGAGGTGGTTACACCTCCCTGGGACAGGAAACCTATTGTCCAGGCCTCCCCTGCCGGAGTTTCAGTCAGCAGCAGGAGGCCAGACCCGTGTCTGTGGCAGCGGCATCCATTTTGTGATGCCAGGGCTTGGAAAGAAGTTACCGGTTAGGCCGGTGTGTACATGTCTCTCCCTCTAGAAGGGTGGAATGCTACCCCCGCCGCCAGAACTGGCGGGGGGGTAGTATTCCAAGATGTTTGACACCAAACACGACATATTTCCGTACAGCCATCCCAAAGTTAGCATTTAACGCGAGGTTATAATGCGCTTAAGAGTATATGGTCAGGCTGCACTACAAACAGCATCAGAGAAGGGTCTCCAAACGCTGCAGAGGGGCTCTGCTCATGCAGGGGCACCCTCTCACATAGGAACCAAGCACTCTGCCTTCAGGATTGACAAGGCCTGCCATAGGAGTGACTTATAGGTTTAATGTATGTAGTGATATAGGTAACCTATATCACAGTAAGGGGTGCATGCACCACCTTACCCAGGCTGCAGTAGCAGACCTGTGGTGTCATCTTGGATGGCCTTCCAGGGGTGGCACAATACATGCTGCAGCCCCTGGTAGGCCTCTGAGGTACCTATGCCCTGGGTACATAGTATACCATATACTAGGGACTTATAAGGGCACTTCAGATTCCAATCAGAGATGTGCTTAAGGCACATGGAAACCATTTGAGAGAGGAAGCAGCTAGGCTGGGGTTCTGATTAGCAGGGCCCCAGCCAGACTAAAGTCGAAAAACAGTGAAGCATCAGCAAAAAGTGGGGGTACCCATGTGAAGCAGATCCTACTCTCCTACACAACCCCCAAACGTAGGGACATTAAACTAACCTTGTCCAGTTAAGTCTTCATGTTCTAAGTGGAAGTACCTAGAGAGTCCATCTGCATTGGCATGGTTACTCCCAGGTCTATGTTCCACTGTGAAGTCCATCCCCTGTAGGGAAATGGACCACCTAAGCAGTTTGGGGTTTTCACCCTTCATTTGTTTTAGCCATAAGAGGGGCTTATGGTCTGTTTGAACAAGGAAGTGAGTACCAAACAAGTATGGCCTCAACTTCTTCAGAGCCCAGACCACAGCAAAGGCCTCCCTCTCAATGGCTGACCAACGTTTCTCTCTAGGGGTCAGCCTTCTGCTAATAAAAGCTACTGGCTGATCCTGACCTTCATCATTCAATTGTGACAGTACAGCCCCTACCCCCAATTCAGATGCATCTGTTTGGACAATGAACTTCTTGGAGTAATCAGGACTCTGTAGAATGGGAGCTATGTGCACATGGCCTGCTTTAGGTCATCAAATGCCTTTTGACAGCTAACTGTCCACTGAACCTTTTTGGGCATTTTCTTGGAAGTTAAGTCATTCAGGGTGTCACTATTGATCCATACCCCATGACAAATCTCGTATAGTACCCAGTCAGGCCTAAAAAGGCTCTCACCTGAGTCTGGGTAGTGGGAGCAGTCCAGTCCATGATGGTCTGGGTCTTGCTCTGCAAGGGTTGAACCTGGCCTCCACCCACAAGGTGGCCCAGGTACACAACCTGACTCTGCCCTATCTGGCACTTTGTGGCCTTGATAGTCAGGCCTGCTTTCTGCAGGGCCTGCAAAACATTTCTGAGGTGGACCAGGTGATCCTCCCAGGTGGAGCTAAAGACAGCAATATCATCTAGAAATGCTGCACTATAGGCTTCCAGACCTGCAAGGACTGTATTCACCAACCTCTGAAAAGTGGCAGGTGCATTCTTCAGACCAAAGGGCATTACCACAAATTGATAATGCCCACTAGGGGTTGAGAATGCTGTCTTTGGCTTTGCATCATCAGCTAGTCTGATCTGCCAGTAGCCAGCTGTCAGGTCAAATGTGCTTAGATACTTGGCTGAGGCCAAAGTGTCTATTAGCTCATCTGCCCTAGGTATTGGATGGGCATCAGTCCTAGTGACTGCATTGAGACCCCTGTAGTCCACACAAAACCTCATCTCTCTTTTCCCACCACTGGTGTGAGGTTTTGGCACAAGGACCACTGGACTAGCCCAAGGGCTATCTGAGGGTTCAATAACTCCCAAATCCAACATTTTCTGGACTTCTGTCCTGATACAGTCCCTGCCATGGTCAGGTTGCCTAGAAATCTTATTTTTAATAGGCAGACTGTCCCCAGTGTCCACTTCATGAGTGCACCAGGTGGTCTGACTTGGAGTCAGAGAGAAGATATGTCTGTACTGATTGAGCACTTGTCTACAATCAGTTTGCTGCTGAGCAGTGAGGCTGCCTGCCAAGGCTACACCATCCACTGACCCATCATCAGGGTTCTGTGAGAGCAGGTTAGGGAGTGGGTCGCTCTCTTCCTCCTGTCCCTCATCAGTAGCCATGAGCAAGCCCATGTCTGCCCTGTCCACATATGGTTTCAATCTGTTGACATGGAGAACCCTGTGGGGACTCCTGGGTGTTCCTAGGTCTACTAAGTAGGTAACCTCACCCTTCTGTTCAACAATGGTATGGGGTCCACTCCATTTGTCTTGGAGAGCTGCTGGGGCCACTGGCTCCAACACCCACACCTTCTGTCCTGGCTGGTAAACAGTCAGTACAGCCTTTTGGTCATGCCAGGCTTTTTGAAGTTCCTGGCTAGCCTCAAGGTTTTTAGTTGCCTTTTTCATGTACTCAGCCATCCTGGAGCGGAGACCAAGTACATAGTCCACTATGTCTTGCTTTGAGGGCTTGAGAGGTAACTCCCATCCTTCCTTCACCAAGCACAATGGACCCCTGACAGGGTGACCAAACAAAAGTTCAAAAGGGCTGTACCCAACCCCTTTTGAGGCACCTCCCTGTATGCAAATAAAAGGCAGGGCAAGAGTATGTCCCATCTTCGCCTAAGCTTCTCTGGGAGCCCTTTAATCATGCCCTTCAAGGTTTTGTTGAATCTCTCAACTAAACCATTGCATTAGTGGGTGATAGGGTGTGGTGAACTTGTAAGTCACTCCACACTCCTTCCACATTGCTTTCAAGTATCCAGACATAAAGTTAGCACCCCTATCTGATACAACCTCCTTAGGGAAGCCCACTCTTGAGAAAATTCCCAGGAGGGCTCTTGCCACCACAGGTGCTGTAGTGGTCCTAAGGGGAATAGCCTCCGGTTACCTGGTGGCATGATCCACTACCACCAGGATAAACCTGTGCCCAGATGCTGTTTGGGGATCCATGGGACCAACAATGTCAATCCCCACCCTTTCAAAGGGAACCCCCACCACCGGTAGTGGTATCAGGGGGCCTTTGTAGTGCCACCTGCCTTGCCACTGGCCTGGCAGGTTACACAGGAAGCGACAAAACTCCTTGGTGTCTTCAGACATGTGGGGCCAGTGAAAGTGAGGGACAATTCTGTCCCAAGTCATGTTCTGGCCCAGGTGACCTGCTAAGGGAATGTCATGGGCTAGGGTCAATAGGAAGCCCCTGAACTTCAGAGGTATAACCAACCTCCTGGTGGCACCAGGCTTGGGGTCTCTACACTCTGAGTACAAGAGTCCATCATCCCAATACACTGTATGGGGACCACTAGCTTTCCCAGCAGCCTCAGCAGCAGCTTGCTGTCTGAGGGGTTCAAGAGAGGGGCAGCTCTGCTGCTCCTGGCTCAGATCTGCCCTGGAAGGGCCCCTGTCCCTAAGAACTCAACCTGATCAGGCTCAAGCTCCTCTGGGACAGTTCCTTCCTCAGGACTGAGATCATCTCCCTGAAGAGACTGATCTTCCTTCTGAGCCAAGGGGAAGGCACTGCCTTTACCCTACTACTCCTCTTCTTGGAGGGCACTTGGTCCATTATTCCAGAATCCAAGGCCTGTTCAGTGTTAGACATTTTGGCCTGTGACCTGGTCACAGCAAACACATCTGCAGGGATGCCCAGCATTTCTGCATGGGTCCTGAGCTCCACTTCTGCCCAAGCTGAAGTTTCTAGATCATTGCCAAGCAAGCATTCAACTGGTAGGTCTGCACTTACCACAACCTTCTTAAGGCCAGTTACCCCTCCCCAGGAGAAGTTAACAACTGCCAGAGTATGGTCTGTTCTGACATTGCTAGCATTGGTCACTTGGTACATTTCACCAAGTATAATCTGCCCAGGATCCACAAGATCTTGTGTCACCATGGTGACACTTGCTCCTGTGTCCCTAAATGCCAAAGCCTCTTTTCCATTGATTAAGGGCTGTTGTCTGTACTTGCCCAGATTACTGGGACTCACAGAGGAGGTCACATCCATGCCTCCATCACAGACTAGGACAGCCTGAGTGAGTTCTCTGACTAGGTCAGAGCTCATCTACTTACCCAGGGTCAACCCTACTAAACCCTTGGCTTGTGTAGTCCCACCACCAACTGTAACTGCACTAGGGGGAGCAGGTGCCTTAGGGGCATTGGTGGGGGCTGGAGTAGAGTCTTTGGACTTGGTGCAATCACTGGTCCAGTGGGTCTTTTGCTTACAGACCTTGCACCATGGTTTCTTTTGGCCTTTCCCTTTGTTAGACTGTGAATCCCCACCTGAAGAAGATTTTTGGGGGCCTTGTGAAGACTTCTGGTCTTTACCCTTCTCCCCACCCTTATCAGAGTTCTTAGAATCTTGCTTCTTTGGGTCGCCAGCTTGGTTCTGTACCTTCTGCCTCACCCTGGTTCTGACCCATTTGTCTGCCTTCTTTCCCAATTCTTGGGGAGAGGTCAGATCAGAGTCCGCCAGGTACTGATGCAACAGCTGATTTTGACAGTTATTAAGAATCTGCTCCCTCTTGATTAGATTGTACAATCCTGTGAAGTCACATACCTTACTGCCCATCAACCAACCTTCCAGAGCCTTAGCAGAACAATCCACATAGTCTACCCAGTCTTGAGTGTGTGCTTTTTGGGTATCTCTGAACTTTAACCTGTATTGTTCAGTTGTTAGGCCAAAACCATCAATCAGAGCACTCTTCAAGACTTTGTAATTGTCAGCATCCTCTTCTCTTACAGTGAGGAGCTTGTCTCTACCTTTGTCTGCAAAGGAGAGCCACAAGATTGCTGCCCACTGCTCCTGGGGGACCCTCTGTACTTTACAGGCCCTCTCCAGTGCAGTTATCCATTTGTGGATGTCATCCCCACTCTGGTAGGGAGGGACAATCTTGCTCAGGTTTCTATGGTCATAAGAACTTTCCCTATCTCTGGGGAAATTGCTGCCACCATGGGACTCTAGTCCCATCTTTTTTTTTTGCTTTTCAAGCTCTAGGGACTCCCTGTCTATAGCCAACTGCTCTCTTCTGAGCTTCAACTGAGCTTCTCCATATCTGAGCAGTCTCTCTTTCCTTTCATGAGAGGATTCCCTCCTATGAGAGGAAACAGAGGTCCCTATTGAGGTGTCAGAGTGGTTAGACTCCTGAGAAGGAGATCTAGGCCTTCTGGGCACACTCACAATTCTTCCTAGGGGGACAAAGGGGAGGTCATTCTGATCCTCCTCCTCCTCCACAGGAGGAATTGGGTTTTCCAGGTCAAGGTCATTTTCACCTTCCTGGCCAGTTTCAGAGGGGGGGCCCTGGGTTTCTTCACCCCTGACCCCTTCCTCATCTTCTGCCCCACCCTGTCTGCCTACCCCTTCAGACCCTAGGGGTCTGCTGAGATCATCTGACAGTAGCACCTCCCTGAGGTGTTGGGTGCTGGCACTTTTGCCTGTCTTCAGCTTCCTAGTATTGCACAATGCTCTCAATTCCAAGAATGGGAGTTTATCATACTTGGAGGGAAGAAGCCCAATGGCTTCTGGCAAGGACTCACTGGGTCCTGGCTTTGAAGACATTACTAGTGAGGTGTGGTGTATGCACTACCTACTCTAGTGTGGCCTACTAAACTCTCTTGAGTTGTAGAAAGGGTGTGCTATCCCTTAACACACAACTCTAAGTTCAGTAGAACTTATTGTATCCTAAGCTTGATTTATATGTACCTAAGGTACCCTTAGTGGTTTTCAGTTGATCAATTCAATTGAGATTATCTGGTAAAACAATAGCAAGCTGGAATCCCACACGCTGCACACCAATGTGAGAAGTTGGCCTGGTATATGCTGTCCACTAATTATAGTGGGCACCTTGCACCAGTCCAAACAACCCCTTATTGGAGATAGGTTAAAGACAACCTTTATTGAAAGCTATCCTAGTGGTAGCTATGGAGAGCAGCCTTCAGGCTAAGTCTTGAAGGAATGTAAAGCAGCTTGTTTTACCAGTCTATAATCTCTTGAGTGACCAAATGAAAGAGGACCACACCAGGTATATATTCAAAATATATGTATTTATTGCTAAACACACCCCTCTAGTCTCTTTATGAGGCTAGAGTTCGAAGTACATAAGTTATAAGTTAGTTATCAACAGTAATAGCACAAATACACGTTTGAGCCCTAGGGGCGTACCAAACCATATACCAATAAAGTGGTATAAGAACCACGACTGAGCTAGACACAAGGCCTAGAGCCTGTAGAAGTGCTTGGACCACAAGGAACCACCCAAGGTAGTGACACAGGGGACCCACGGGGGACGCGTGCAGTGTGAGAACACAGCCGCGAATCGCCGTTGACTTCTATGGGGAAAGTCGCGGTTGGAATTTTAAAGAAAAGGGACACTTAGAGGAGGACTTGGAGCAAACCCCTTTAGAACTGGGTTGTTCTAGAGTCTATAACCATGGGAGCACCGGAGTACTCGAGTTACCTCACCCAGGGAAGCCGGGTGCATAGGTGTCTTTCGGGGTCGGGTTTCGTCGTCGTTTTCAATGGCGATCTGCTGCAAAGTGCTGCTGGCGGCCAAGTCGAAAGTGTTCGGGTGGATCCAAAGGTGGATTGAAGATCTGAAGAACCTGAAAGCAGAGGGGACAGAGTCTGGGTCACTAGCCAGTGACCAGGAAAGCGATGAGCGGATGCCCACCGATGTCGGGTGCTTCAGGTAGGTTGACGGTCATCTTGACTCTTCAGCCACGAGGTCCAGGAGGCGTCGACAATGACCAGGAGGTGGATTTGAGCTGTCCCATGTCGTCTGTCGATTGCAGGGGTGTCGGCGACCGAATTGGACCCAACAAGCCTTGGCAACGGCAAGTCTCGTGGAAATAGAAGAAGGACGGTGGTGCAGACCAGCAAGGTCTGAGGGACTCACCCAGCAAAGGTAAGTCAGGGCACGCCTGGAGCAACCAGGGAAGCCCAAGCAGAAGAAGATTGACTTTCGGGAGGGCCCACTAGCCAACGGACTAGCGACCGCAAAGGAGCCTCGAGTGGACGCACTTAGAGCTGGCTCACGGGACACTCGTGGAGTGGAGGCCAGTGATCTTCGGTGCAGTAGGTGCTGGAGGCAGGGGCTACTCGGAGCCAAAAGCACAACTTCGTGGGAGACCAGGAAGAGGATGCACTTGCAAATGCGCTCGGTGTCCAGGGGTCACGGTTCCTCGTTACCCACGACAGCTACGGGCCTCAGCTTTGCTGGGACTCAGGGCAGCCTCAGGGAAGTCTGGAAATCCACCTCTGGTGATGCAAAGACTTCGGTGTCCGGCGGGAGCTTCAGCGATGCAGACCAGACATTTGCTTTGTTGGTGCCTGCCAAGCAGGGGAGTCACTCCTTGACCCCAAGGGAGATTCTTCAGTCCTCTAATCTTAAAGTAGAGCATCGAAGGTCCAGGATTCTGTGTCAGAGTTTCGTCCAGGTAAATCTAAAGTCCTAAGGACTGGGGTCCCATACTTATACTAAGTTAGGGGGTTGGACATACTCTGGGGACCCACCTATGGGAGGGTCAGGGAAGAGGGGTGGTTACACCCATTCCCTTTGTCCAGTTTCGCGCCAGAGCAGGGGCTGGAAGCCCCTGAACCAGTTTGAACTGGGGTATGCACAGGGACACCAAATGTGCCCCCAGTGCAGGACTTCAAAGCACCAGAGAGTGCTCCCGCCCAGCCCCAATACACATTATCCTGTCTGGGGAGGTGGTTACACCTCCCTGGGACAGGAAACCTATTGTCCAGGCCTCCCCTGCCGGAGTTTCAGTCAGCAGCAGGAGGCCAGACCCGTGTCTGTGGCAGCGGCATCCATTTTGTGATGCCAGGGCTTGGAAAGAAGTTACTGGGCATGCCGGTGTGTACATGTCTCTCCCTCTAGAAGGGTGGAATGCTACTCCCGCCGCCAGAACTGGCGGGGGGGTAGTATTCCAAGATGTTTGACACCAAACACGACATGTTTCCGTGCAGCCATCCCAAAGTTAGCATTTAACGCGAGGTTATAATGCGCTTAAGAGTATATGGTCAGGCTGCACTACAAACAGCATCAGAGAAGGGTCTCCGAACGCTGCAGAGGGGCTCTGCTCATGCAGGGGCACCCTATCACATAGGAACCAAGCACTCTGCCTTCAGGATTGACAAGGCCTGCCATAGGAGTGACTTATAGGTTTATATGTGTGTATGTATGTAGTGATATAGGTAACCTATATCACAGTAAGGGGTGCATGCACCACCTTACCCAGGCTGCAGTAGCAGACCTGTGGTGTCATCTTGGATGGCCTTCCAGGGGTGGCACAATACATGCTGCAGCCCCTGGTAGGCCTCTGAGGTACCTATGCCCAGGGTACATAGTATACCATATACTAGGGACTTATAAGGGCACTTCAGATTCCAATCAGAGATGTGCTTAAGGCACATGGAAACCATTTTAGAGAGGAAGCAGCTAGGCTGGGGTTCTGATTAGCAGGGCCCCAGCCAGACTAAAGTCGAAAAACAGTGAAGCATCAGCAAAAAGTGGGGGTACCCATGTGAAGCAGATCCTACTCTCCTACAATGCCTCCGCCATTGTTTCCAGTGTTAGCTATGTAATTCCAGATGGTGGGAAGAGGGCAGTATTTCCTACTCAGGAACCACTGCTGTCCATGCAGAGAGGCAGAATGAGGCCCAATTAGCTTCAATAGTTTTGGAGCAGAGGAAACTGGAACTAGCTAAGGAACAGTGGGAGGAGAAAAAGGGAAAAAGAATGGTGGCAGCGACAATGAAGAAGAGATTGAGATGTCCAGGGGCGGTGGGTTTTACCACAAGCTTCCCAAGGGTATAGTACCCAGGTACACAGAGGAAGATAACATTGACAAATGGTTGACTACATTTGAGAGGGCCCTTGAGATGTGGGGGGTCCACCTCAAGCATTGGGGTTCACTTTTGTGGGAACTGATTCCATTAGCTGGAAGGGATAGGCTCCTGATCGTGGGGGAAAAGGCAAAATCCTATTCTCACATGAGGCAATGCTTACTCAGGAAGTTTGTTCTGACTCCAGAGCAATACAGGGTGAAGTTCAGAGACACCCAGAAAGTGAGCACTTGGTCCTGGGTGGACTTTATGGACATTTCAGTGAAGGCACTAGAAGGCTAGATTGTTGGTAACCATGTGAACACATGAGGAATTGTATAATTTGTTTTTGAAAGAACACATTTTGACACATTGTGCTGAAGAGACATTACGCCAGTACCTAGTGGACTCTAAGCTGGCAGACCCCAGAGAGTCGGAGGAAGCAGGTGATGAGTGGGTGAGAACCCGCGTTTCTGGTCAGCACCAGGGGGGTGACCAGAAGAAAGGAGGACAGGTCCTGTCGTGTAGTTCCTATAGTACCCCTGCAGGACCTGCGCGTTTGGATAACATAAACTGTGGGCTTGGTGACCGACTGGCTCTGTGCACCCCCACCGCGTAGGTTAGCCTGATTTGCATTAGCTAGCTCACAGTGCCACTAGAATCTCCTCTTATCGGGGAGAGATTAGTTCCTGGCAACCTTAGATCATGACAACCCTGATCCCTCAGAATCGTGGAAACAATGTACTACTTTTCGCTCAGTCATTCGTGCTTACTTGTTCGGTTTGTCTCAGAGAGTTACACAGAATAAACAGTCTGGGCGTTTCAATAAGTATTTATTGAACAGTTGTTGTTCTAGTGTAGAATATATGTGCTGCAACAACCAGCAGACAATAGCAGAGATATATTATCAGCAGTAAGATCAAAGTGAAAGGATAGTACAGTTCTACCATATTGCAATAATGATGGTTACATACATGAATATATAAAATGCATTGTAAAAGTGCGCGTACTCCTACGATGCCTAACTAGATGTACCTAGCATGTGTGTAGGTCTAAAAGCCTAAGAGCCAAGAATCCTTCTAGGATTTAGTCGAACCCCATTACCTGAATAGAGAGAGTGTGGGACCCCGTCCTGGTCTTGAGTTGGACACCCCGCAAGGGCTGTGTTAGATCGCTGTCAGCTGGAGCGACTGCATGCAGGAGCCTCAGCGTCTCTGGTCAGTGTGTCGGCATGGAAGTCTCGGTTCCCTCTACCTTACCGTGGCAAGATGTGGTGTATTTATATCCTAAAGTGTCTCGTCCCTTAGTATGGTTTGTATTGGTCTTTGTTGGACATGAGGAAGACGTCAGGGGTGAACTTGGTACATACATATTATGCAGGAGATGTAGCTGGTGAATGCTCATGCATAATTTATGAGTACATTGTAGGCCTGTGTTCGGGAAAAACCCTTCAGTGTTCAAACCACAGACTAGATAACATTCAACTCTCAGAGCTCGTTGTGTACTGTAGGGAACTAATGTAGGTGAAAGATCATGCCTATATTAGGGCATAGGAGATCATGACTATACTAGGGCATAGGCGATTATGACCATAATAGGGCATATACGATTATGACCATAATAGGGCATATACGATTATGACCATATACGGTATATATGAACGTGTCTATATTAGGGCCTCTATACGAAACATAACACCCACTCCACTTTCGAATTGGATGACAATGACCATACTTAAAATGTGGACAACTTAAAAATATACTTAAAACCAGCTAAAAACATGACTTTAAAAAGACGTTAAAAAATGTTTAAAATGTTAAAATTAGCTATGTTTTCTTGCCACTTGAAAAAGTCATTTCTGTCCCACTTATAAAAGTTGCATTACTACAAGCAGAATAAGGCCATGCCTTTTCAAGCGAAAGTGTCAATTTAGGAAATGTTCCAAATTTTGTTCGTTTATTTATGAAACGAAGTGGAGAAGCCGAATTCTTTCCCAGGACGCGATGAGCCAATTCATGATTAAGGGGCCGATTCCGATCTGGGCCGGAAAACTCTCCGACCGAGCCGGATCCGGTGAGTTTTCCGACCGAGCCGGACTCCAGCAGTCCGACCGAGCGAGTACGATGCGGCCGCATGCTGCCGGACTCGACTCGGTCGGGCTCCCATTGAAGTCAATGGGAGCCGGTCGTACAACGCGTACACGGGCTCCCATTGACTGAATGGGCACGTCGCGAACAGGGGGGCCCCCTACAGTGGGTACGCGTTGGTGCGACTCGCACCGCACATGCATGTGTAGGGGGACCGTTGGGTCCCCCCTGTGTGTGACTCGCGCGGCTACGCGTGCAGGGGGGTCCGACACGGACCCCCCAAGTCCGGCTCCGACAGCTCTTCTGAGCCGGACGCTACGAGTCGGTCGCGCTGTTCGAGGCGCGCATCGTACTGGCTCGGTCGGGTAACGTCTCCATTGCGTAGTGCGAGCCGTGTCCGTACGAGTCGGTCAGAGCGGTTCGGACCCGGGAACGAGTCAGTCGGCGATTTCGCGTGCGCTCGCATCGTACTTGCTCGCGCGGACGCCCGTACGAATCGGTCGGGAACTAGGCCTCCGAATCGGATCCGGTAAAGCCAAATCCGATTCGGTGCCCTACCGGCCGAGATCGGAATCGGCCCCTAAGTGTCCTGGCTGGGAGATACAGCATCATCGGTGTTAGCTACTGCAGACGACAAATCCAACGCCTCACAGAGAACGTCAATCACACATAGATGGAATGTAGCACTGCCGACAGTCGGTGCTGCGGCAGCTTGTGCGGCAGTTGTTACCTGGGTGCCTGTGGAGGAGCCACCTAACCCAGCACGAGCAAACGGCACCTGTGGATTTTCAAGGAATGCATTCATCAGAATTGGAAGACGCTGGGGACAATGCAGAGCATGGGCCTTTAGGGGGTCCAGCATAGCATCCATGTCCGGAGGCGTATCTGATGGAAACGTTAGACAGAGATCCAACGCGCATTCTTCTCCGCAAAACAGGCATCGAAGAACAGGTAAGATTCAGTCCACCCAGACTGGTCTAAACGATAGGAACCAAGAGGCGTTCAGTTCTCTTAGGCAAGGTATACCCAGAAGCTGCACCATGCGTTCACAGTATTTCCGCTCCATGAGTCTGTTCGCCATTTCCTCGGAAATTGGGCCGTCCATTGCGTAGCAGTAAGATTACAATCAGGACTCCTGCAATCAGGAACAGGATAAGCGGGAGACCTCCAAAGATGCTTCCCAATACGGAGTGTATAGAATTTGGGATTACTCCGAGGACTGTCTGAAAGGTGCTTAATAGTCCTGACCCTATGGTCTTAAATAGGTGTACGATACCGCTCGTATCAGACATATTAAAGATACGACCCACCATTTCTGCAAAATGAAAGGGGCAGTTCGTACGTATAAGCGCTTGTATCTCAGTCGAGGTCCTTGCAACTTGAAGTTCAAAGGTTTCTCGAGCGGAGGTTAAGGGTTCGGGTTGCTGTAAAAGCATGGCTTTCAGTCTGCTCAAAGTATCAAATTGTATAAAGGAAACATTCAACAAAGGCCATAACGGCGCCTCCCTGACTGTGTTCAGTGGCGGAAACAATACTTGCTTACAGCAAGTAACCCTGGAGTTAACAGTGACCAGATAGGCAACGCCAGGAAGCATCCCACAGCAACCTTGATCGTTTAGCATCAAGTAACTCCCATTCGAGAGCAGCTGGAAAACCGGCGTGATCATGGCCGCTGGGGTCCCTGACATGTGACAAGATAGATTCGCTACCGAACCACTACATGCTCCGTGCAGAGAAATATCCTGACACATGAGAGAACCGCTTAAAGCGTTCTTGCAGTTTGTACCACTCAGAAACACTTCTCGATTCCCACTCCGGCATCGATATCTATATGGTAACTCCCAAGATTCCTTAATGTAACCCTTACCCGTTTTTTCATATTTGCCTGCCTGCCTTTGCTCAAGGCAACATTGAAACTGAAACGTAGTGACCGGCAGAGTGATTTGGCCATGAATTAGCCATTCAGTTGATGGTGATTCGGCTACAGTGAATGTTAACCTTTCCAGTTTCTCAATACGCAGCATTGTATATTTGGCTCCTCTTTGTGCCATTTCTGTCTGTTTATCGGTTAGATTGTATCCCGAAAACAGAGACGTGGTGTTTATGAAACGCAAGGGCACGTAGCCTGCTCGCAAAGATTGCAGCGTCCAGCTTAACATTATAATAGAACGTAACTGAGATTGCCCGTGTTGTAACAAGGCCAAGTCTTGTTCTAATACGTCAATTGCCGAAGATACAATGTTGCCTAAGGAGTAAATCCTGGAGGTCAAAGTTGTTAACTCATAATCCACTACAGCTAATGCCTTCTCTAAGTTAATACGGTCTATTTCCTTATTCTTTCTGCGGCCTCCTGTTGGGATATTTTCCAGTTTTCATTATAATAGGCATAAATGCCAGCATATATGAAACGTTTCTGACGTGTTTTCCTTGGGCCTAGCAAGAAATCCCTATGGTCTACATCAGGTGTGAGTAGGGTCAAGTGATGTTTCACTTCTGTGAGTGTTGAGGTTTCTAGCCAATCAAGGCACAACTTCCCAACACTATACGATATCACTACCCCTGGGTGTTGTCTCTGTACATAGCGTGTATCTGGCCTACTGATACTAAACCCCTCGGTTATACCTAGGAATCTCTGTTGACATGTGTTTGTGTCAATGGGCCAAATCAGCCATTCTGTCCAAGTGGGATCTGACCTGTTGTACTGGAGAATGTCATCTAATCCTACCCCATGTGTAGTTGAATTCCGCCCCACACCCATCTGTGATGGTGCTGGAAACCCAGGTGTGTTCATTTCCTTGTTCTTGGCTAGTCCAAGACAGGATGTCTGTTGCACAATTTCATTTAGAAATATCATCTGCTGTGGAATGAGGCATGCTCTAAAAAGCGCTTCTGTTCCCTGGACCTGCCAGTCCCTAGAGCCCCAGATCGATTTTAAATCTATAGTGTCCTTCCATAGGTCGAAACCCTGTGTAGACAACTGGGCCATAAAGGAAGCAGAGTAAATCTGTTTGGTGTTAGTCAACATAATTTTCTGTGCTGATGTTGTTGCCACTTTGTAATAAAATGACTTCGGGTCAGATGTATTAAACCCTGAAAAGTATGCGAATTTCTGTGCAAAAGTTTGCGAACTACCTTTTGGAGGTGTTGGGCAGTGTTCCCACTGGTGGTATTCAAATACATTTCTGGGTGTTATAGATTTGTGCAAGAAATGATGACCATAATGTTGGTAACAGTACAATGTATCATAGTCTGAAGTACCTTCTAACATTTCATTGTTCGGAAATGCTGCAGTTTTTTCCAAATCAGACATCATATTATATACAGTTTCAGTGTCCCAATCATCAGACAATGTACTGGAGGTAATGATATCACTTAAAGAAATTTTAAATAGATGTTTAAGCTTTAAAAGTTCAGTCGGACCAAATATATCGAAATCAATCTTGTCCCATACTATACCGTCCGGTATAGGAACTGCTGTGATGTTCACTGAAGACAAGTCTCTTGGTTCACGATGTGAAGACTGGTGTGGTTTTAAAATCAAATTGACTTTTTGGGCTGTAGAGCTCTGCTGGAGATATCGTCCATTAATAAGCATACTAAAAGTTATAGTTAAACCTAGCCAAAAAAGAAGAAATAGAATCCCAGTGATATACCATAGTTCTATCCAAGGTGACACCAGGTAAGTCTTCCTAAAAAAGCGCAAAAAGTCAATGAGTTTCTGTTTGTGTGATTTTTGGGCTGGCGTCGTTTCCGGCTCACTTGGATCCAGTGAAAACATATGAAAGTTCATGAAGTAGCCAGAAGCAGTTCGATCAATTGTTGGAATTGCATCGGGATTTGTTGAAATTGGATTTCGCTCTTGACAAGGAATGTTGACGTAGACGTCTGTAGTCGGTCTTATTGCAACTTGGTTGTTAAGTTGATTTTCTTCTTGAAGTTGAACTTCTTGTTGAAGTGGGACGAGTTCCATAGCATTGTTGCTTAGTCCTTCATTCCGTACAGGTGACTCTTCAAACGTGATGAGTCTTTCTGTTTAAACTTCTTGGATTGTAGCTAGAGGAGGGCGTCTGCTACTGTGGAGTCCAGGAGGCCTACTGTTTAGTATCGGCCACATAGTGTGGTTTGATTAAGTCGATTGAGACAAATCTTTTCTCCTTTTTCCCGGCAAGAGGCGGCAGAAGTACAGTTCTTGTGCCTTGGATTGCTAGGACCGGTACAGCTGTTCTGTATGATGGTCCGAATTCTTTCTTGTCTGCAATCTTTTCTCTGACCAGATCCCCGACTTTTGGGATCCAGACAGGTCTTGCCGTTACTGCCTTGACTTCCTCAGTGGTGGTCTGTTTTAAGTGGACGTTACTTTGTTGTGTCCTGGATTCATTTAGATCCTGTACAACAGCCAAACGATCATGGATATCAAAATGTTTTTCATCCGCCACTGTGCCTCCACAATCAAGATCAGGTACCCACATTCTCGTCCCAAATAGGACCTCGTAAGGAGTGACACCCCCTAGAGAGCTTCTTGGCTGGTTGTTAATTGCTCTTTGGACCCCATAAAGGTGACTGACCCAACTACCGCCCTTGCCTAATACCCTAGCTGTTAAAGATTGCTTTAAGTCACGGTTTTTCCTCTCCACAACCGAATTTCCCTCAGGATGGTACGGAGAGGAGTACCGCAATGCTACGCCCATTCCTTCCATGGCCTCTTTGTAAGCCCGAGAGCTAAACGCCGGGCCACGGTCAGAATGTAACGTGCCAACTGCGTATGTGCCGATAAAGACTTGCAAATCTTTTATAACAGTTTGAGCGTCAGCCGAGCGCTGAGGCCAGACCCATAGGAATCTAGAGCAGGAATCCACTGCAACCATGATATATTTCTTGGCCCCATCAGATTGTAGGGGTCCGCAGTGGTCCAAATACACACATGCAAGAGGTTTGTCTGATTTTAGTAATGGTGTCTGCGCTGGGCGTGCTACGGTGGAGCCTTTCATCTGCTGGCAGATGTCACACTTTAAGACATAGTCTTTGGTCTGCTTTGTTAACCGTAGCCACCAGTAGCGCTGTTTCAGTAAAGAAATAGTCTCTGTAACGCCGGTATGCGCAGAACCCAAACCCTCGTGTGCTGCTAGAATTAAGTCTTGCTTACGATCCATATTTGGTATTACTCTATCCCCCACTCCAGGAATCTGAGCATATGGAATGTTGTTTGCATCTAACTTGTAGGAGTATTTGAGTGGAAATATTTTAGGTACTGCTGTGCAGCCTTTGCGTGAAGCAATGACGGCTACCAAAATCTCGCCGTCTATTCTCGTTTTAGAACAAGTGATTGCAGCTACGGAAGCCGTGCGTACAGCCCCCTTTGCGGCTTCATCAGCCAATGAATTCCCTTCAACGTGAACGCCATCACGCTGATGACTCAGTGTATGTATCACGTGAGCCCTTGGTAGTTCGTTTCTCAACTCCACTACCTGTTCACATAGCATTTTATGCTTAATTGTGCCACCTTTTGCGTCTTTAAACCCGTTTTGTTCCCAATAATGTAAATATTCATTGTATGATTGTACACAGTAAAAGGAATCACACACTATCAGTGTGGGGAATTCGTGTTCCGTATTTACGAGTGCCAGTATCAGTGCTTTTAATTCTGCTAACTGAGCCGTGCAGTCTCCTAGAGATTGCGTTTTAGTGCAACTTGGATGGAACTTTCCATCGCGCAAGCGACCTTTAACGATTGCACATGCTGCGCTGTAAGCTTGCTTACTCCCTATGGCCGGTTGAGCAGATCCGTCAGTGTAAATAATATATTCATACAGATCTAGAGGCAAAATCTCATTTGGTAGAGGATATTCTTGTTCATATTGCAGAAATGCTTGTGTTTTTAAACTTGGATCAAATCTGTATTCAACATCCGTTGCATTAAGAGAATTAGCCCATTGTATCCATCTGGGATGGAAGGCTTTCGCATTTGGAATGCTAGCCTTTGTAACAGCCTCTAAGGCTGGTACTGGGGTCACGACTATTATGCTCTTTCCCTGAGCCAGAGCTCTTTCTCTTGCTACAGTGGTCTGCACTGCTGTCAGGATTTTTTCTGTTGAAGTGAAACGCATCTCTGCGTTTGTGTACAGGTGTGATTTGTATGCGATTGGTACCGTTTCACCTTCATTGAAGGTTAAGTAAGTGTACCCGCATTGACCCGCTATTACTCGGATCACTAAGTTGCGTACGTTTACGCGTGTCTGTAAGTGTTTTGATGCTATCATGTCTTCTTGTAGTGAACGTAGGATGTTTGTATGTTCCTGTGTCCATTGTCTGACTGAAAAATCAGGTTTTATTAATTCGTAGGAAGGTTTTACTCTTTCTGCGTAATCCAAAATGTAAGTTCGACCAAAATTTAGGAATCCCAGAATTGATTGTAAATTCTTTAACGATTTTGGAGGTTGGAGCAGCGCACACTTTTCTAAAAAGTTGTCTGCTAGGCTTTTTCCTTCACTTGACAGCTCATACCCTAAGAACAGGACATTGAGATGGGCAATTTTTGATTTCTTGAAATTAAACTTATAGCCCTCAGAGGCGAATCCCATAATAATGGTGCTTACCCTGGTCAAGTGCCTCGGTAAGTCATCGTCCGTCAGATAAATATCATCCACATAGGACAATGCTTCTTCATCCAAATTTTGGAGTAACTCTGTTACCCTTGCTGAAAACAACCCCTGGCTATTCTTATACCCTTGGGGCAGACGACAAAATTGCAGTTGGGACCCTAGCACTGAGAATGAAGTCAAATACCTGCTTTCAGGTGCTATATTTTGCCAGAAAAATCCATTTGAGATATCAAGTGTAGTTTTGTATTTTTTCCGCACAATGTTATTCATTAATGCGGCATTGTGTGCATTTTGAACTGCAAATGTCTTTGTGCAAGTGTTTAAATGTCTGTAATCTAAAACTAAACGATATGTGTTGTCAGATTTCATTACGGGAAACAAAGGATTGTTCATAGGTGAAGTGCAATTTTCAATCACCCCCTGGTATTCTAGTTGATCTAGGATCTCCCTGACTTGTTTTTTAGCTTCCTGCTTTATAGGGTACTGCCTTTGAGCATTTGGGGAAACTTTTAATGGGATCACGTGGTGAGTTGAATCCTCATCCCAACCAGCATGATTTTTGGACAATGCTGGAGCTAGGGCAACCGCCCACTCCTGCGCATATGCATGTTTTAAATGTATGGGAACGAGGTCGGAAAATGCTGGAAAAATTACCGTTTCTCCCTTAGGGCACTCCATGACGAATGCTGGCGGCCAGTCTTGCTCTGCTAATAGGATGTCATATCCAGATGATAGATTTTTCCAAAATAGACCTTTAACTTTCCTGGGCTTGTCCCCCTCCATCCGCAGTGTTATCTAATGTAACTTATGTGGGACACTTACCCGAGTATCAGGTGTTTCCACCGTGATATTCTCACTCAACTCCGCTGTCATCAGAAATTCCTTCAGGTTCTGGCGAGCTATTGTTACTTCTGCCGCGCTGTCTAGCATCGTCAGAGCCCATTCCCCGTTCAGAAGCTGTGTCCTCAGAATTCTGGGCATGTCTTATCTTGAGACCTGCTACCTTCTTTTTGAACGGAGGTTTTGATTTTTGTTTGTCTTCTTTTTTAGATGCGTAGTCCGCAGCGCGTTGCGTGTCTCTGGACTTTGTACGCTCCTCTTGTCTTTGTTCTGACCGTCCTTCCCTCTCGGAGTTTTTTGATGAACCCTGAAAGGAACGAGAGGAACGTGTATCAGTATCCTGAAACCTGTCAAGTTTCCTAATATTATCCCTATTCCGGAGGTTATACCTCCTTTCAGAGGGCTCCTGTTGAGGAGACCTGCCTCGGGATTGAGATCTGCTGTCTTTAGACTTTTGTTGCTTTTTATTCTCCCACTTCTTTTTAGAAGAAGTAGGTGTCTGCTTTGTAGTGTCCTTTCAGAACTGCCCACCAGTTGTGGTTTTAATGCTTTCCCACCTAAGCTGTCCCTGCCTAATTCTGCATATGCAGTTTCAAGTAGTTTGTGTTGTTGATCTACTGGACTGAACTCCCTTAGGCGTTGGTGGATCCCCCTTAATGTTAGCTAGTATTATGGCTGATACCTGTTCGTAGTTACCTAGTAACTTCATCCCTAAGTTAAGGGCAGGCTCTGCTCCGTACTCATTTTGTATCTGTCTCAATACGTCAGGTACTACTGCTAATGACGGGATACCATGCGTTCTGGTATATATGGCAGCAAAGACTGTACCCCAAGAGGTGCAGTCCTCTATTTGTGCTGTGATCCCCATGGGCAAGCAGATTGTTAGTATTCTGTGTTTATCATAGGTGGTAGTATTCGGGAATACTGCCTCAAGCTGAGTTATTTTCTGAGCTATCCAGAATGGTATTTGTTCGCGTTTTGCAGGCATTTTGCCCATTACCGTGTGTAATGTTTGAGGAGTAATTTTATTTCCTGTCCCCTGAGCTGGAGTACTATGTGCTGCACCTGGTGCAGGTTGGATTGTTAAAGTCCTCATGACAAATTGTGTCAGGTTTCTGTAGATTTTAATTAAATCTGTGTGTTATACGAGTAAGTCTCCTGGTGGCATTGTGGTAATGTCAGGATGTGGTGTGTAGGCCGCTAATATTGGCCATGTGGCTCCTTCTCCTCCGAGTGGCCCTAACCTTACTTGTTCTTGTACGTGGGCTAGGGCGCCATTAAACCAGTAATAATGTTCCTGGTAAGTGAGTGGAATCTCTATGTCCTCAAACGGACAATATTCCCGTGGTGCATCTCCTTCTATATAGTAGTGAAATGTATTTGTTACTGCATTTGCTGCTGGGAGTGTAACCCATGAATAGAACACCTCGGTTTTGTTTGATTCGTGTGCCTCAATCACGAAAACTACCATGCCACCCCTAGCTTGTAAACCATTTTCTAATAGTCTTAGGGTGACTGTCCTTCTGAATTTTGGTGCAATCTGTATTGCATCCGCAGGATCTTCTCCTTCATCTGAAAAATTCAGTTCAACTCTCTCTGCCCTTACCTCGGTATCAGGCATGTTTAGAGGAAGAAGTGTTCCAAGGGAACTAAGATAAGGTGTTATACACAATTTTTAGGAACCCTATGTCCTTTCAAGCTTGAATAACCAACAGGCAATAAATAGTATTTTCGTACTACTCAGCTGAGGCGGATTTTGTGCCCACCCACTCCAGACGTCTCTGGTGTTTTGTGAGTAGGTTCTCTGAGAATAGCACGACTGAACTACTCAGATTCTACTGTTAAATAAGTACCCTACCAACGTTGGTGGCGCCATGTCGTGTAGTTCCTATAGTACCCCTGCAGGACCTGCGCGTTTGGATAACATAAACTGTGGGCTTGGTGACCGACTGGCTCTGTGCACCCCCACCGCGTAGGTTAGCCTGATTTGCATTAGCTAGCTCACAGTGCCACTAGAATCTCCTCTTATCGGGGAGAGATTAGTTCCTGGCAACCTTAGATCATGACAACCCTGATCCCTCAGAATCGTGGAAACAATGTACTACTTTTCGCTCAGTCATTCGTGCTTACTTGTTCGGTTTGTCTCAGAGAGTTACCCAGAATAAACAGTCTGGGCGTTTCAATAAGTATTTATTGAACAGTTGTTATTCTAGTGTAGACTATATGTGCTGCAACAACCAGCAGACAATAGCAGAGATATATTATCAGCAGTACGATCAAAGTGAAAGGATAGTACAGTTCTACCATATTGTAATAATGATGGTTTTATACATGAATATATAAAATGCATTATAAAAGTGCGCGTACTCCTACGATGCCTAACTAGATGTACCTAAGTGTACCTAGCATGTGTGTAGGTCTAAAAGCCTAAGAGCCAAGAATCCTTCTAGGATTTAGTCGAACCCCATTACCTGAATAGAGAGAGTGTGGGACCCCGTCCTGGTCTCGAGTTGGACACCCCGCAAGGGCTGTGTTAGACCGCTGTCAGCTGGAGCGACTGCATGCAGGAGCCTCAGCGTCTCTGGTCAGTGTGTCGGCATGGAAGTCTCGGTTCCCTCTACCTTACCGTGGCAAGATGTGGTGTATTTATACCCTAAAGTGTCTTGTCCCTTAGTATGGTTTGTATTGGTCTTTGTTGGACATGAGGAAGACGTCAGGGGTGAACTTTGTACATACATATTATGCAGGAGATGTAGCTGGTGAATGCTCATGCATAATTTATGAGTACATTGTAGGCCTGTGTTCGGGAAAAACCCTTCAGTGTTCAAACCACAGACTAGATAACATTCAACCCTCAGAGCTCGTTGTGTACTGTAGGGAACTAATGTAGGTGAAAGATCATGACTATATTAGGGCATGGGAGATCATGTCTATACTAGGGCATAGACGATTATGACCATAATAGGGCATATACGATTATGACCATAATAGGGCATATACGATTATGACCATATACGGTATATATGAACGTGTCTATATTAGGGCCTCTATACGAAACATAACAGTCCATCTCCAGGGGAAAGCCCAGGGAAAAGGTCAAAAACAGAAGGAAGCCTCCAAAGACCCACAAAAACCTGAACAAGGAGGGGGGCCCCTGAGCTAAACCAAATTCAAAGGGAGGGGGTATCAGGGGAAGAATGGTAGCTTCTTTGATCCCTCAAAGGTGGGTAAGTGCTTTGACTGTAACCAGCCAGGACACAAAAAGGGAGATGTTGTCTGCACCAAGAAGCCCCCCACTAAGGGGCCATCCCCAGGTATTGCTTGTGTAAGTGTGGGGGTGGAGAGTGCCCCAGAGAGGTGTAGTGTTATGTGGAGGCTACATTGAACTTTGTCAGGATTGAGCCTGACTCAGCCCGCTTTACTGTACTACAATTCCCATCAGGCTGTGCACCGCGCCGGAATACGTGATGACGTGTTTCTGGCGGCGGGGCGAGAATTTAGGGAAGCCCGGGCTAAGAACCTGAGCCGGTTATTCTTCTTGCATCCTGAGAGAAGACGGACGCTTCTCTAAATTCCCGGTCCTTGGCGGTGTGGCAATGGTGCTTCGGCACCAATGTTTAGTTGCCTTCTTTGAAGTCTTGTGTTCTTGGGGTATACCTTACCGCCGAAGTCCATTAACTATTTCTTGGCACTTGGTTACTGGTGCAGCTCGCGCGGTCGTGATAGTAACGGCTCAAGCACCTGCACTTGATATCTCGTATATTTACAAGCTGTGATACAAAAGGCATCCTGTAACGTGTGCGCTGGTGTGTGTGTTTCAGTCAGCCGTGACGGAAACGGCGTATTGCTGTGCAACGTGATTGATCTCTCTCTCTCTCTGCCGGGAAGGAAACGGTGTGAGAGGAATTTGTTTTGGGGCAATTATAAACACAACCAAAAAACCGGGGGAAGTAGAGGTTAAGGCTAGGTTTATCCTCCTTACTGTATATAGTTACACAAAATTCGAGTATATCGAAAAAAAACCTAACCTATGAGGGAACTAGGATTCAACGAAAGTTCGTTGTAATCACCTTACTAGAAAAAAGACTCTTTTTCTAGAGACCCCTCACCCACGAGGGTTTCCCCTAGGTGGCATGCTTCATCATTGGGGTTCCTCTCAATCCTCTACGGATTGAGGCGTGCTGCAATTTGCGAACTATGTAGGAGCACTTAGTTATGGACTATTTGAGGTGCAGTGATGTGGGGTGGAAGGAAAATAAATCTTAAAAATACCTAACTAGTGAGCTACTATTTTATTCCCGCCCCTAGCTGGTATGGTTAAAATCAGGGGTTAATACTGGGAGAAACCTGACCTTAATGAGTTTGGTTCCCCTAGTATTGCGTCTGTGTCAACATGTTTCGAGCTGTCCCCTACAAGCTCTTCATCAGGACTACTCGAGGTCCAGCCCTGTGTGTACCACTCCTAATAAATCTTATAATGAGGATACAGTGAAGTGCACACCTAATGCGTATACACAAAATACATACGGTTACTTAATGATACTCCGTATCTGTAAAAGAAGAAGTAAAGAGATAAATTAAAAACAACTGCTGCCCACCGGACAAGCCTGCAGGCCATATAGGCTTGTAAATACATGCAGCTCCTTACCTAGATCAATGCACCCGTATATAGTGGGTGCCCTTAGTGTCTATGTTATGTGCTCATCTAGTGTGAAGTGAATGTGTCACACTCGATGCCTGTGAAAACACTCTTAATGAAAACTAGTGAGAAGAGACACCACATGACAAACAACACAAAAAATACATGTGGCATACGATGACACGTACTTCTAGTTAGGCAATACTATTGCCTTATGGTCAACAACAGGGGTAGAGGGGCTTGTAGTCACACCCTAGAAATGGAGATAAGACACTTAGCCGTTTTGTTCTAAAGATAAAAACCGGAGCATGGCAATTCCTCACCGGAGTACAGCAAGGTCCCCTTCTCTTTGTACTTACTTCATCAAAGCACGCCTCTTGGTGCATTACCTACTTCTGTCCCTAGAGACCTCATATTAATGCGTGTGTCTCCCGGGTTGCTATTTGAAGCAGTCGGCGTGGAAGTGTCTTGTCATCCTGCTGAACTACTAGACCGTGTACTACCAAACAAAATGGTCGACCCCATTGGGACAATGGCGGGGCCATCTTAGTAGTATACTGATCCTTTACATTTCATTTAAAACTGATTCTAGGCACACCCGTGGTGAGACAACGGGGGGAGGGGGTTCTTTGTTAGTTTGTAAGTGGCCCCTGTAAGTATTAATTCGTAAATAGTAGGCCTGAACCCGGGAGTGTCTTTTTTGTGCATTACTCATGAGGATTTCTAATGTTCCATGCACCAGCCGGGTTGCGGACTCCGCTTATGATGTCCAGGGCATTTCTATGACGCCTCTGGTGCACTGTGTAGCCTCTGGTAACCAGAGTCAGAGATGTAACACTTGTCCCTAGGCGGAGAATATAACCTATCAGGCCGGATCATCAGGTGCTCAAGAATAAGAATTATGCAGGTTATACCACTACAGCGATGGTATTTAGGTGTGTGGTATATCTTCACAGAAAATGTTTTTGAGGCTTGGTGTGATCCAGACAGGTTACTCCTCATGGATTAGCCAACAAAGAGCCCCCAAGGGATATTGTCATTTAATCCCTCTGTGTCTGTGTGGAGTTTATACACCCATCGCTGCTCCTTTTCCAATAGTCTTTGTTCCAAATTATCAATGTGACTAAGGTGTTCTAAAACCACCCATTTCAGATCGTTAGGTGTATGCTTCTGATCCATGAAATGTGAGGACATTTTTGTGGTAATTCGGTGACACCTGTATTACACCGCAGTAATATCAGCTCCAACCTTAGTCCAACTCTCACAGGCCGACAGATCGCATCTCATCGGTTTCTTTAAAGACTTTCTGGCTACCCAGCTAATGACTCTTTCAGAAAATTTGTGCTCTTCGGTCAATACAATACTTTCCCCTTTGCTTTTACGCTTAGATACTATTGAGTCAAATTTGGCCATGCTGGGCATCAATCTCTTAGACTCAGCCAAAGGAACATCAATTAGTACTTCCACCAAGCTCTGTACCTTGAATAGGACGCCCGGTGGCCACTCTGAAAAGGGTTTACCAGCAACTGAGGCTTTGCCTCCCGCTAGCAATTTGCCAGCTCAAGCTGTCCACCCTCACAACAAAAAATCCGCCGCTGGTCAGATTGCAGCCCAAGTACCTCCTTTCCCTTCTCGTTCCATCAACAACAGAAAGGACCTAGAGGGCAGAGTGGCACCAGCACATTCCCAGATGCAGTCACATCTCCCAGTCATCAATCTCCTCCCTGCTGCATGTCCGTATGTGGTCGTCCTGAGAGGGGTTCCCTCATTGTGTCCGGATCAAAGTGAATTTACGAGCAACTTTTCGACACAACTCTAGACTGGTTGGCTAGATACAAAGGCCTGCAGTATTGGCATGCTAAGGACATCATACATGTAAGGAGATGCGCATGGATTGGGCCATACCGGCCGGACTCACATGGGGACTGTATCATGATTAATCTCAGATTCCCAGACCTGGCATATCATGTGTTATTTAACGCAAGACCTGGAAATTGGGCTTCTACTTCTATTTCTTTGGTTCCGTTAGGCTTTTTTTACAGACCCCCTTTGATTCTAGGCAGTGCCCACCCAATCCAGTTCTTATCCGTAGGGCCCATGTTATACCACCGCCTAACTATCTCAGGGACGTTAACATACTTCGAGATAATTTAGTCCCGACACCCACTGTTTGTCAACCACTTCTTCATATCATGCCGTCATCTCAGGCCCCACAGAGTGCCCCCATTGTCTCATGCCCTATACCCACATCTAATAGATTTGAGGCACTTTCCGACCTGGACTGACTCTCAGGCCCAAAGGTAGTTTTAACATCTGCTCCCTTTGGCAATATACCACTGGTTGACCATCCCGTAGAGACAATCACTGTTTCCCCGCTGTCAGAGTCAATGGTAGTCGCAACCAACACTCATAATACGTACCCACGCTACAGCTCTCTCTCTGTCCTCAGTTGGAACGTGGTGGGTCTCAGAGGGAAGATCAATTATGAAGATTGGAGGGCATTTGTTTCCAAGTTTGATATAATCCTCCTGCAGTAGACCTGGATGACTGCTCCACCGCATTTTAAGAACTATGCATGTTACTCAAGTCAAGTCCTGCCATTCCCTCCACACACAGCCGTGCGGCCGGTGGATTAGCTACTTGGGTTAGCCTAAGCCTTTAGGTAGAGGTATAACAGAATAAATCTAGTTCCTTTGCCTTTTTAGCATTAATAGTAAGAGTACCAAAGACAAATATGGCTTTTTATTTGATAAACTTTTATAACAATAATTTTATTAACGCTAGCTGCTCACACTATAACAGCCTATTTAACTATATATCCCTACTACAATCCAAGGTTGATAATAGTGCCTCACAAGTTCACTTTTTTCTTTGCGGCGACTTTAACGCTAAGATTAATGGGGGTCTTAGGTCACAAGATGCTGACCCCAATAGGCACTGTTCTTTGCAAGATGCTAGGGGCACTGAGCTTTCCAGATATCTAACTGCCCGTGGCCTGGTCGACTTACTTGATACCATTTGGGGAGCATGCAACACGCTCACGTCATGTAGAGGGGGGCGGAGAGCTTCCCTCATAGATTATATGTTTGTCAGCCCTGACTTTTTCTCTTGGTTCTCCAAAAGTGAGATCCTGCCCACAGACTGGGGCGATCGCAATGCCTTAAACGCTACCATGTTTTTCCCGCTCAAGTGCATTGCACGCAACAGGAATTTAGCTTCTATTACGCATCATTCTGCAGATGGCCGACAACTAGTTTGGCATATGAAAAAACCTAAAGAGTCACTCGCAGCCTTACTTAAGTTACATTTGAATAAATTCCTCTGCTGCTGGATTCTATGGCTCATCACTATAAAAGACTAATCCACGCAATCAGGGACTCCATGCTTAAGCCTACCCGTACCCCTAATATGAACCCAAGATGGTTCGATGGGGCTTGTTCACTGGCTAACAGGAGGTGGAGGTAAGCCCTAAGCTCATGCCCCAGGAATAAGACCGAGATCACCCTGGCACGCACCGAGTACAAAACCGCCCTAGTAATTAGGAAGAGGGAAGTATATAACCAAGACTGGGAACTTTTGGAACACACGTCCCGGGGAAAGGATAGTAAATCCTTCTGGGACGTAGTAAAATTAATACGGTCCAGGAATTTTCCCATTAATCCCCCTCTCCAAAATAACATCTCTGGCGCGGACTTGGTTACTCACTTTGCCTCTATCTATCACAATGAGGATGTGCCAACTTAGGGGCCGATTCCGATCTCGGCCGGTAGGGCTCCGAATCGGATTCGGCTTTACCGGATCCGATTCAGAGGCCTTTTTCCCGACTGATTCATACAGTCGTCCCAGCGAGCAAGTACGATGCGAGCGCAAGTGAAATCGCCGACCGACTCGTTCCCGGGTCCGAACCGCTCCGACCGACTCGTACAGACACGGCTCGCACCACGCAATGGAGACGTTTCCCGACCGAGCAAGTACGATGCGCGCTTCGAACAGCCCGACCGACTCGTAGCATCCAGCTCCAAAGAGCTGTCAGAGCCGGACTTCGGGGGTCCATGTCGGACCCCCCTGCACGCGTAGCCGCACGAGTCGCACACAGGGGGACCCAAGGGTCCCCCTAAACATGCATGTACGGTGCGAGTCGCACCGACGCATACCCACTGTAGGGGGCCCCCTGTTCGCGACGTACCCATTCAGTCAATGGGAGCCCGTGTACGCGTTGTACGACCGGCTCCCATTGACTTCAATGGGAGTCCGACCGAATCGAGTCGGGCAGCATACGGCCGCATTGTACTCGCTCGGTCGGACTGCGGGAGTCCGGCTCGGTCGGAAATCTCTCCGGATCCGGCTCGGTCAGAGAGATTTCCGGCCCGAATCGGAATTGGCCCCTATGTCTGCTATTCTTCATAATAAGCTACAGAATTCTCCCCCACTCTTTTTAACTTTGGAGGAAGTTGAGTCGGCCATTCAGCATAGTAAGGGCGGGAAAGCTCCAGGCCCAGAAGGGGTACCGATGGATTTGTTGACATCTATGCCCGAAATATGGGGCCCTCTTATTACGAATACTTGTAACACTTCCCTATCATCTTCTATTCCGCCCTCATGGTCTACTGCAAAAGTAGTACCCATATTCAAAAAGGGTGATCGTATGTCGGCCAAGTGCTATCGACCTATTTCGGTCATCGACAGCATGATCAAAATCATTGGCAGAGTCATTTAAGATCACCTGATCGAATGGGCAGCTTATAAGGACATACTTTCCCCTTTTCAATTTGGATTCCAGCCTAAACTAGGTACCAACGAACAATGTCTGAATCTGGCATTGACCATCTCTAAATATACCTAAGGCCAAGCGCTCCCCCATATATTTAGCTTTCATGGATCTATCCACTGACTTTGATTCAGTGAACAGAACCAAACTTTGGTTAATGTTACTGGATCAAGGCGTGGACCCCCCTCTGGTGAATTTTCTACACTGTCTGCACTCAGATCTTTCAGCCAGGATCTGCTTAAATTCGCTTGGGGAGCTCTCTTCTGAACTTTCTTTGAAGAGTGGGGTGAGGCAGGGCTGCATATTGGCACCTTTATTATTTATTTTATACATTAACGGTTTAACAGCTCACCTAGCTTCTTCCCACACAGACATACCCAGAATCGCAGGCTCCCCAATTCCCGCCTCACTATATGCGGACGACGCGGTATTGTTAGCCCTCACCCCAAAAGTCCTGAGACATCAGGTGGATTGTTTTGCTTCCTTTATGCATAAATTGAACTTTAATACTAAGTATTCCAAGTCGCATATCATGTCCTGCGGCCCGGGTAAACTAGGGCTAAACAAAATCAATATCAATGGGCATGTTTTGACGACTGTCGAGAATATTTGTTACTTAGGATTACATTTTAGTTCTACAGGGTCATGGAATCCCCATTGTGCTCAGGTCTGTGCCAAATAAAGCAAAACTGCGGGCACAGTCTGTAACCTTATTAGACCGCAAATCAGGGGGACTGTGTCTCCACCTCTGAAAGTTTATAACGCCTAATGTATCAGTGCGGCTACGGAGCAGAAGTTTGGGGCTTCTGTAAATGCGGTTCTATCCAGGCAGAGGAAAAACGTTTTTTGCGAAGGATATTAAGTACGCCGCCTTCCACCCCCACCCTCATTACCCATCTATAGCTATACCAGGGTTTCATCGAGGATACGATCCAGCTGGTGCAGCTCTCACTATAGGTTAGTATCTGGTCGAACCCAGCTGCTAAACTTTGTAGTGACATTATATCTGACTGCCTGACGTTGGACAAAGCTAGTTCCATACCCTGGCTGAGTTATATACGAGATACTCCTGGTTCCCTTGGCATACCCTGGTGGTTTACCGAACCTAGTCGCATCCCCAAAAACGCCAAGACAGAGGTGAAAACATTATTCAGGGCCCACCGAGCAAATAGCAGGCTGAATTCTGAGTTATTCAAACCATCGGTGTCGCAGTATTATAGTTTTCTATATACTGATGATTCCCCTTTGTTCTTGTCGCTGGATCTGTCAAGATGGGAGCTGTCCCTACTTTTCCACTTCAGAGCTGGGACAATTTACTGGTCCCTCTTTTTAAAAAAATGTTTAGACTCAGAGGGGAACACAGTCTCCTGCTGCCCCTGTGATAATCATTCTGCCCAATCTCTATTGCACTTTATGTTCTTTTGCAAATTGCACAGCTTAGCACGAAAGCACTTTCTGAGACCCCTTTTAAGGAGGCTAGGCCTTCATCGCTGCAGACCTGCGCTTCTCCACTTACAATCTTTGTGTTCCCCAGAAATAGTTTTTACTGTCTGCGCCTTCCTGAAAGCAGCACTTAGGTCTAGACATACCATATTGGGTTAGTCTGTCACTACTCCATGCGCAGAATGGCTGATGACACAGAACATGGCAGGCGTGTTGGGTTAACTAACGGGGGATAGTAGGAGTGCCTGTCGGACCCTACATGAGGTTTTTGTTCTCTCTCTATCTCCCCTTCATGCCCTTTTAGTTGCAGCTTCTTCTCTTAACTCTGTATTGGCGCACTGAAATCTGACCTCATTCTGTTTTTTGCTCAACTAAGCATGGATATCTGATGCATTAACTGACGTGCTTTTCCTGAACCCCAAAAGTCCATTGTGCACTTTTTAAACTGTTTTTAACTTAAGATCATTTTTAAACTCTTATGTGTGATTACAGCTATGTGTAATGTTTCTATGTACTTTTATGGCCTATTGTTTTTAGACCGAATAAAGTTTCTGAATTGAATTGAATTGAATATATCTTGGGTTTAGTGAAATTGCACATTTCACTTCCCACATTGTAGTAAAGTGCTTCCCAAAATCAACTTTTATGCTAGGAGCACTGTGGAGTGAGGATCTGCAATACATTCACATATTCAGAACCCCTAAAGTCTCCCCTAGGTGTTCGAGGGGAGGGGGGTCCTGTAGAGATAGGCAGGGTCCTTATAAAAGATGTTTTATAAGCCCTGTTGTTGGAGACATTGCCCAGTTCATTTTCCCCATTGCAGATCCATGGCAAGAAGTTATTAATTAATAATTCCGCCAGGGAAACCCGAAAAATATAATTCAATGACTTACTAGAATGGTATTGATAAATCCAACAATATACTATTGTTGAATGTATCCTAAAATGTACAGACAAGAAGTTATAAAACTTTCTTGTCTGTAAGTCAAAATTCAGCCTTCCAGTGATCTCTCTGATTGGTCAGAGTTAAGTGGATTAGCCAGGCTGCTTTGATGAGAGGATAAGTAGCCCCTGGGTGAAAGAGCCATTCTAGGAGGAGAGGGTTCTGCTACAGGAATGCCAGAGCAGGGGGAGGGGTCGTAAAAAATGATCTTCAGTAGGAGGAGACAGGCAGTGGAAGCCAGTTTCAATTAACACCCTATTTTGTGAACCCAGTCAGATGGCAGGCTTAAGGAAGGAATGTGCAGATGCCAGGGAGTGGTAGAATATGGAGATGAGCCATCCTGGAGGTTGGTTTAGCCAGCGCTTGCAGCTCTGCTGGAACTTCAGCCATATTACATTTTGGAGAAATAGTGCTTTCTAGGAGACCATTGTGCCACACTTTGGAGGAAATGGTCATGCTCTGGGGTGTTGTCCTGCACAGTGGCGGCTGGTGGAATTTGAAACTGGTGAGGCGTATGCAGAACAAATCAACGTATGCGAGCGAGCCCGACGGCAATAAGGAGGTTTCGGGGGGGGTTTTCCCCCTGTGAAGAATTTTTTAAAAAATTGGCATCTTTTTGGTGCGATTTTCAGCACTATTTCTGTGAAAAATGGACTAAAAATTCAGTTCTTCTAGGCATTCATAAAAGAAACTCATACAATATTTCAGAGTTGCCAAGCAAGTCTGACTTCTGAAGAGGGCTAGGGTACTAAGCAACACTGCTTTGGCTCTACCCTTTCCAATAGAAAACACTAGTTAGCGATGTGAACAAGTTCAATGGACAAACCTGGGGTCTAGGGAGAGTCCCTCTCCTGAGAAAGAAATTTAAAAAAGATTGGCAAATGGTGCATTTTAAAGCAAATGAATGCAGCGATAAAGCAAGGCTTATTAAGCAGTGGGAACGTATAGTCTTGAAATATCAAACACATTAAAAACTGCCCTGTATCTTCTTGCATTAATTTGTTCAACAGTTACTGTAATATGTAAATTGTTCTGCATGACAACTTTAGCCCTTTAAAATGTATGCTTGCCCAGTGACTTGCACTGCATGCAGCATTAACTTGGGAAAAATATGCTCTAACCAGACTTTGGGAAGCACCCACAGCTGCTGGCTGTAACCAGTCATATAGAAATATGTGCAGACAGGTCTTTAAGTGAGATGAAAAAAGTGGGTGCTCCTATAAAGGAACATGCCAAATACATTTCTGTGATTCCCATAGTGTGCCATCAGAACGGTATTTTGGTTTCTCTCTGAGATGTAATTTTATCCAGATAAATGGCACAACAACTGACATACGCCTAAAGCCTGTCAGTATGATAGGCTTTGTCACTGGGTGTTAGCTGTTTAAGATAAATGAGTAACAACAATGATTTCTTATAAATAATTAACATTGAAAATGTTTAAATTCTGAACTTCTGAAATAGTGAGTCTGTGAATTAAATAGCATTGAGACCTGTGGAAGGAGTTTTGGCCTTCAGTTATGTGTGCTTTATGTTAGATATGTATCTTCTTTTTCTCTGCATATCTTGTCCATCTGCACATCTTCAACCCCCTCTCTTTCCTCTTCAGCATCCTCTTTTCACTCTTCCCCGAATGCCCTTCCTCACATCTCTGTCACTTCACCGCCCCCAACATGCACTGCACTCCCTCAAATATAAGCACTTTAATTTCTCTTACTTTTGCCTTAAATATTTTGACATCAGTGTACCCCCTTCACACACATTTCCACAGAATTTCAGTTGCAAATGGAATACACAAACATTGTTCTGTGTGCTCTGCAGAGAGGCCAACCCACTGACAGGCACTTGGTTTGGCTTTAGCCTTAGCGCCTGCATGCTCAATCAAAGCCCCTCATAAACACCTGGCATGGCTCAAGCCTCAAAGTATGCACAGAAAAAAATACAGATAAACAACGACATTATAAAATAGCTAACTCGTGGGGAATGCAAGATTAAGTAAACATGTAAAATAAGAGAGGAACTAAATCGCTAAAATGCATTCCCTCGACGTTTTTAACATTCATTGTTTGCAAGTCAATCCATGTTTTTGGCATCAGTGTTAACTTAGGGGCATGTACACAGGGCCAGTTTTAATGCCATACATCAGAGGACTGGCCACAGTAAGCACATGTTACACAGTAAGCCATATCTCTCGCTTTGGGCCTGACTCGGATATTTGGATCCATTTCACAAGGGAGCAAATGCCGCAGCTCCACTTCTAAAGGAGCGAGCAATGTGCAGCAAAGACCTGGGGTGTCAGTGAGGGAGGTAAGCATGATGAGGAGTCTCGGCACAATATACAGAACACAGCAGTAGCTTGCAAACACAGTAGCACGCTACTCCGGACCGGAACCCATGTGTTAGTCGCCAAATGTGCACAGACAAACTGCTGGAATGGATGTTTGCATGGCGTGAACCGGCTGTACCCTTCATTGCTCACAGTCTCAAAAACAGCGACGGAGGCCTGCATTGGACACCATGCCTCTGCCGCGATGGGCCAGTGATGCATTAAAATGAACAAAGCTCGCAGTGACACACATAGTGGCGGGTCTGCACCACAACGCAGCCCAGTTGTAGATCACGTGCCCGCTGCGGTAGTAATGGCTCCTGGCCCTGGCTTTGTTCTGACAATGCAGACCAGTGAACACGGGAGTGCACCGCTGACAGCCATGGAGGTGTCACCGGGGTCAGCAGACTTCTAACATGGAATGGCTTTTACTTGGCATGTTGCATCGCACAGTCTGTTGTTATTGCTCATACAGCAGCGCAGCCAACCACAATAACTCAAGGAATGCTACCACACCAGTGATTCATGGCCCACAATGTATGATAGGACAGTGAATTGCCGATCACAAACCAGGATCAACATAGGAATGTCGCTCGCTAGCGTCATTTTCTCCTCATCAAATGCTTTGCCGCATGAGTGACTGTTCTCACATGGTAGTTCAGAAAAGACTTAACTAGCTGCTGCCAATAGATGCCCCCGTTCAATGGTCAAAATACACCAGCAGCCGTAACCAATCACCTTTGTGCAAATAATATCCTACCCATGTAAAGTGAACACATAGCAGGAGTTCTGTTCAATCAGAAACACTTCCTAGATAAAATGTAGGCAGCAGCTTTGATGAACCCACTGGCTGCACCACCCGCTTCTGAAACAGCAAGATCACACGGATGGCATCTTCACACATATAGAACACTAGTTTAAATCAACTGGAAAATCAGAATTGTTTGATATTCCTATTGAAATAGCGCACGGGCATCTTCTGTATAAGGCTCCAATGATGACATCATAGTTTTCTGGTTGCACTTCGCCTCGCTCTTCTTTATAATGCATCAGATCCCCTCTGTGGAACTCAAGCGTCACAACACACCTGCTAACTAGTGTCGGATGCATCTTACTTTGTTGCTACAAATAGAGAATATTTGCAAGCACATGTCTCGCTTCACCAGACTCGGGCCCCCCTCATTTTACCACAGTCAGGGCTCTCTAGTCTTCCTTTCATTACCGCAAGCCTGGCTCACTTTACCACACACGCAGGGCTCTTTACCATGAGAAGGGATCGGTACCTCACTTTACCACATTCCATCCTCTGTGTATCCCGCAACACCGCAGACAGGACCCGTTTAGCTCAGTTCTGTTTTACCACAACCACGTCCTTACCGCCCCAGTGCTCTCTTTGCACAAACATGACACCCCCCACCTTCACTACTTGCAGGGCTCTCTTTGGTACTCGTTACCGTATTCGTGATATTACCACAGACAGGATTATTTTACCGGCGCGCCCACATCACGCATGGGTAACGATACTGCTTACTCCCTCTCACGAGCTCTTTAACACACTTAGGTTTACAGTCTCCTCCCACACTTAAGACTTTCTTCAGTACTCTTCGTCACACTGTCACTGAAGGCTCTTTATAACTCTGCACCACACTCGGTGTGCTCTTCAGTACTCTCTGACAGACGCAGTGCTCTCTTACACACCGTGCACCCCTTGGGAGTATTTCTTTAGTGTTCGTTGCCACACGCACCGCACTTTACGTCTCCTTAATACATTCACTACTCTTTTTCAGACGCAGACCTCTCTTACACACTTTGCACCAGACGCAATAATTTATTTAGTACTATTCGCCACATGCCCAACTTTTTACGTCTCCTTATCTCACTCAACCCCTCTTTCCTACTTTTTATCACACACAGGACTCTGGCACCACAAGCAAGGCTTTCTATAGCACTCCTAGGCATACGCACAGCCTTTTACATCTCTTTAATACACTCTTCACTATTGATTTTCACACGCAGGACTCTATTACACACTCCACACTACATAAAGGTTTTTGTTTTATTTGCGACTCTTACCACACCGAGGGCCAAATCTTACCATATGGGGGTTCACTATACTATACCAAACACTCTCAACCCCTAACCCACACGGCTTCCTCGACTGTATTTGCATTTATACCGCGCTTCGTCGCTTACTATCCTGCCGAGGCGTCAAAGCACTGTCAGCTTTGAAAGACATGCGTTCCCTGCCTGTAAATTGCGACACAAACTGCTGCTGGGGACCGCCCGTGAGAGATGCCTGCTCGGTTCTGCAGCAAGGGGACAGGCTTCACTCGCAGCACTGTTTGGAGGTTTTCTTATTTATTGTAAGCAGTCGCGGGGGGGTCGCGCGGGGGTGGGGGCTGGCCGGGGGAGTTTAAAAAGAAAACTTACCTGACCGACCGGGTCCGCGCTGCCTCTGCTCCTGGGCTGGGGTCGCGCGTTCAACTTCAGGAACAGCCGCGTCACTGGCAGCAACCCCTCTCAGCCAATACTGACGCTGCTCCAGCAGTGCTAGGATTGGCTTAGCAGGGTTACTGGCTGCCCTGCCGCCCATTAGGAGACCGGGGGTTGCAGCGTTGAGCAACCCTCGCTCTCCTAATGCGCAGCCACCAGCAGTACTCAACACTAGTGCGCATGACTGGGCTGGTCGGAAAAATTCTCTGACCTAAACCCAGCATGCGCACTTGTGCTGTTGCCTGCTGTGCCACCCCCTGCCTGGTCTGACAATGCATGTCACTCAGCATGACGGTGGACCGCCCACCCCCTTCAGACTGAAGGGGGTGGGCGGTCTGGCATCATGCTGCGGGCGCGGCTTGTGGGTCAACGCCCCAGCGCCCTAATGGACGCACCGCCGCTGGTCCTGCACCTCATTGGACAGGAGTGCCCTCCTGTGTGACCCCAGAGAACACTGAATAAGTATCTGAGAGGGGCAGTGCCTCTCAGCTCTGCTGCTTGAAACTTTGAGAAGAAGGATTGCCAAGCTGTAAACTTGATTTGCACCATCAGGCCCTGCATTCCAACTGACTGTGCCTGCTGCATTATCTGGAACTACAGCCCTTTAGATGTACCTTGCTTCAAGAGAAACAAGCATTTGCAATGCAATAGGTCTCGCATTTTTGTTAGTTAGAGCCATTGGCGTTGTAAATGACAATGTCTTTTACCTATGTGTTTTAGTTTGGAGTGTAGTGGATGTATGAAGAGAGATGCAGCTGCAGCACTATCCAGAGGATTAAGAATGGAGGAGTTACCAACTGGACCAGAGAAGCAGCAGCAGCACTGTCTAGAGGACTAAGAATGAGGAATTACCACCAGGAACAGATGCAGCTGCAGCACTACCTAGAGGACTAAGGATGAGGAATTACCACTGGGAAGAGAGAGACCGCTGCAGCACTGCCTAGAGGACTTTGAATGTTGGAATTACCGACGGGACCAGAGAAGCAGCGGCAGCACTGCCTAGAGGACTTAGAATGAGGAATTACCACTGGGACCAGAGAAGCAGCTAGCAGCACTGTCTAGAGGACTTAGAATGAGGAATTACTGACGGTACCAAAGTAGCAGCTAGCAGCACTGTCTGGAATACTTAGAATGAGGAAGTGTCAATGGGTGGGAGGGGGAGCAACATTGAAAAAGTAAGAGGGGAGGGTTGGAGTCTGGAAGCAGCCCGAGGGAGGGAGTATGACAACAAATGCCCTCCTATCGAGAGCAGCAAGAAAAGTGAAAAAAAAGTAGTTCCCTTTATGAGAGCACTGGAAGGATACAAGTCATCCAATCCGAAGTCCAAAGGATGTTAAAAAATATATGACCCAGGTGTGAGACAAAAACAAGAAGGGGAAGAAAAGCCATAAACTAAGCAAGCAAATGAGAGTAACAAAAAGCCAACCAATAGAAAGCAATGGCCTGGCCCAAATCCCATTTTGTATTGCCATTTATCCACAAACGGTAATCGACAACTGACCGCTAAAAGTCTGCAGGAGACACCTAAAACTGTGATGGTGAAGCTTGTAATATCAGAAAGCTTGATAATTTTTTTATAAAAGACTAACAGATCAAAACTCCAACCTGGACATATTCAGGTTTTGTCACACAACTGTACTTCAACGTTATAGATAATATCTTTTAATATTTTGGAAAACGGGGAATGTTGTGTATCTTATAATAGTTACAAACAGAAACCACAAATAAAGTGCATCACTATAAAAACCCCTATCACGTATCCCTAAAAGACCATCTCTTTGGGGGCATGTCAACAATTCCACAGAAGCAAGAATGCACAAGGATAAACCAATACAGGCTGTGCCTGTGAAAAAAGGGGCACACACGTTGAGTGAGAGTGAGCCAGGTGAAATATTTCTTGGGAAAATATTTATTGCAGTCAGAGCCGCTAAAATCTGCAATTCCTAGCTTTACTCGCAATAACAGGCAGCTTGACTAAACTTGTGCTATAAAATACACAAGGACACTGGCTCTGGAAAAGCAAGGCAACATCTGGTTTGTACATTTCACTGCATTTTATGTGCCCACAAAAACAAACCTCTTCCACGGCTCTAAAAATAGTCTGCGAAATGTAAATTCCTTTTTAAGCTGGAAAGATACACTCGTAGTATACACAAGCGTTGCAGGATAAAGCGCACAAGCTCAAATGCAATAAAGCCCAAAATCGTCTATGCAAGTGACAAGTCCTGTGGCTTCACTTCAGAAGCGGGTACAGGGCAAAGACACTCAAAGAAGATATCATTGGATAGAAAGATGAAAAAGAAAAGTCCAGCCCAAAATTTATCTGTCACGTTCCTGTGCTGCAGTTGTGCAGATGTTCAGGAGTCAGTTTCCCCCACAAAAGGTGACCAAGGAATTTCCGTTGGTTCTAAAGTATTCAATGAATGCAGTTATCTAAATTTACACCGCTAAACCATCCCAGGAAAAACATACTCAGTTTCCCAGTCAGTCCTGGATCTCACTCGAACTCGACGCTCTATGGCCTGCAGAGATGCCAACATGTTTGCTACATTAAAACAGATCATATCCTCTGGTAATGGACCTACAGAACCAGTCAGCAGCGACACCATTTCATCTATGATTTTTACACACATTGTACCATATCTAATCCCAGCTTTAATATTAAAACGAATGGCAGCATCGTTCACTTAGTGAGCATCACAGGTTTATTTGTAAGACACGATGAACTACTATTAAGAAAAATTACACCTTACCGCTGAATAATCTTTTTAAAAAATGCAGATTTCCTCACAGGCTGAAACAGACCCGCGGACAGGGAAAGCAGCAATTATATTTGCATATATTATGCTGACATGAAATTTCATGCTTTGCGGTTACCTTTAAGAATTTTGCAGAGGGTGACATAACCGCTTCTGATCAGCCGTGCCCCATCTTGAAGGCGAGGACATCGCGGGTGAAGCTACAACTACAAGCACGCCCGGGAGGCAGCGTCAGCACAAGTGAAGCGCTGGACAGCAGAGACGTCGGCAGCGTCAGAGAGGAGCGGGGGCGAGCGAGCGTGGCAGCCTGCTGAGCTGACCACACGCTCGTGCACAATGGCCATGTGTTTTCAATTATCGCGCCCTCGTCTGGGCACGATAATTGCAAACAGATGGCGGCCGTGCGGGTAACCGCACAGAAAAGGCCATTGTGCACGAGCGTGTGGTCAGCTTTTTGAAGCCCCTTACATAAAGTCGTGCAGAGCAGCGCTTGCGCGCTACTCTAAGCTCGACCTAAAACAGGAGTGGATGCCAAGCTGGAAAGTTGATCTGCACCCTCAGGCCCTGCATTCTGACTGACTTCTTCTGCTGCATTCTCTGGAACTACAGCCCTTTGGATGTACCTTGTTTCAAGGGAATAAACTGTAGGCGCCCTGCAAGCTGCAAGTTAAAAGAGCTCGCCTGCATCCACTCAACCTAGCGTCCGCTGCCTGGAGTGTATTCAGTGGACTTTTAAGGGTGTTTTCCAGGTGCATTGTGGGAATTGTGGTCCCAATATTTCAAGGATGATCTTGGAGATTCCAGACCCTTGGATTGTGATTTGCACTCTTTGGACCCTCAAAAGGAACTTCAGAAAGAAGTTCCAGAAGTTCGGGAAAGTTTGGTGAACTTTTGTGAAAAAGCTCTAGAGGGTGACCGGACTCTCACAGAAAGGCAATCCGGCGAACCCTCACCGAATCCGGCCTGCTGGAGGATGCTGCGCCATGTTTGGTAAGAAATGCTCCGGAAAAGTTTCTAAGTGTGAATGCAAAATCTTGACCGGGACCTCCCTCTAAGTCTATCCGACCAGGGCTCCATCACGGTCGGCCTCAAACTTTGACTTTGTTCCGGTCAGAGGCAACCATATGTCCAGAAATGGCACTATTGGTTTCTAGGCACTCTAAAGTGTTTAATCTTTAAAATTCATATCTCTAGGTCCCTAGATTGGATTAAGTTCGTTTTAGTGTCATTTGAAAGATACAAATACTTCCTATTTTTATAAATTGGTGATAGATTTTTATTGTGTCTTGTGTCTTAATTATTTACTGAATTGCTGTTTTTAAATGCTTTACATACCTGTCTCTGAAGTTAAGCCTGCCTGCTTGCAGCCAAGCTACCAAGTGTTGAGCATGGAAATAATTTTCTTAGACATATTCTGAGCCCTAGACTGTGTTAGTGGCCTTATTGCCAGATGCATATTTGCCACTATAATAACCCACTTTCCAACAGCGTTGTACAGTGGAGTTTAGTAGAGTGTAGAAGAGGGGAGTAGAGTGAAGTGTTGTAGAGTGGAGTAAAGAAGAGTGTCAGAGTGGAGGGGCATAGAGTGGAGGGGCGTAGAGTGGAGTAAAGTGATGTGGAGTGGTGTAGAGTGGAGTACAAGTGGAGTAAAGTGTCATAGAATGGAGTGGCATAGCGTGGAGTGGCGTAGAGTGGCATAGAGTCATGGAGTGTCATAGAGTGGAATGTTATAGAGTGGAGTAGAGTGGCCTAGAATGAAGTGGGATATACTGGCGTGGAGTGTGGTGGAGTGGAGTGTTGTGGCATAGAGTGGAGTGTCGTAGAGTATTGTAGAGTGGAGTGTCGTAAAGTGGAGTGGTTTAGACTAGAGTGGCTTAGAGTGGAGCATGCAGGGTGTGTTAGCACACTACCATTACAGACAACACATTCTTATTTGAAATGACCATTACATTTGAACATGCAGTTTTACTGATAAAACTATACAGCACACAAGCGATAATGTGTGGAAATGGCTTTGCCTAGTTTGCTGATTCGTTTTGATCATATTAAAATATTCATTTCCACCACACTTCCAAATTATAAAAAAGATTGCGCTTCATTTGTGCTTTCCTAATTCTGATATATTCTGAAATATTTGCACAATTAATTTACAGACATATAGATTTTGTTGTGTGCTAGAAAACAACCTCTTCTTTCCCAGTACCCGGAAAAAGATTTCACATAAATCCTCTCACTTTAAAGTCAGAGAAAAAAAAGTAAACACCAAGTTCCCTCAGAAGACAGAGTCTGACATTGTCTTTGAACACATGCAGCAAATGTGGCAAGATAAAAGCAAAATTTAAAGGCCAGTTTACAGAAAACGAGGAATCGTGGAAGAATAGAAGCAACGCTGGTGAGCAAGCTCTGCTCAACTGGAGGAATGAAGACATGCTGGAGAGCCTAAAACAAATAAAGCCAGCAAATAGAAAGACAGAAAATGTGAGCTACCGACCACACAGCAGATGGTGTGCAATGGGTGGAATGCATTTCCAGGAAAGCTCTCTGAGCCAGCGAACCAGGCCCCTGTTCTCTCCCTGTACCTACCCTCTTTTTGCCTACAATTTTAGGGTAGAGTCCAAACTTTGCTGCACTACTGCTACCCTCTATCACTACAAAAATTGTGCTTGGTTTACAAGAGTACAATTTATGAACATATCCATTCTGCACGGCTAAAAACAGATATAAATATAAGTACCAGGGGATTGTTTGGTCTCTGCTGCAGCATAATAGTTTACTCAAAATAGACCCATTATGTTGTTTGGTGCAAATATGTTGGGTCGTTTTCTAGATATTTGTTCCACAAAAAGTTACTCTCGGACTTGTATATTGGGACCGACAGGTCACTAATTACCAACAAATTGGGATCTGATAGTGAAAATGTCCCCAAAAGATTCTTCGATGATTGAAGATGCGAACATTTTATTGCTCTTTGGTATTTGTACCGATACCGAGTGTTCCACGGGTCCGATCAAGCTAACAGAATAAAGGAAGCTTATCTTTCGAGGACTTTTTTGTGGCTATTTAGTCCTGTGGTTCGCCGTTTTGTCGTGGGGGGGGGCGGGAGGGGGTTTGGCGGGGGTGTCACCCAGAGCCAGGTTTAGCTCTTTAAGAAGGGAAGGCTAGTTTCTCATTGTCAGGGCCACTGCAATTATGCGGCATGGGGCAAATTATGCAGAAGGGTTGAGTAAAATATGCGGCAAAGAAAAGGGAAATTATGCGGCATAATGCAGCACATTTTGTGATAGTATTACTTCTTTATTTTGTCATTAGTACACTTGTTAACACTGTCTGGGCATTGGTTGCACCTAATTTCATACCCAAAAAACCAATAAGCAATAGAAAGATGTACAGTTAACCTTTCAAAAGGGTCTTCCACTGCATGGTAACACGTAGCTGCGCTTTTAGTAACTTTTGAACCGTTTGAGCTGGAAGCAACATTTTTTTGGGTAAACTTTGCAGATTATGCGGCAGATGATGGATTATGTGGCACATGTGACAAATCTATGATTATGCAAAAAACTATGCAGCCGCACAATTGCATATTTCCAGTGACCCTGCTCATTGTGAACGGGTATTAGTAGCATTCGTAGGCAGGTGCTCTGCAAGAGAGAGGAGGATAAAATGTTCATTAATCATCGGTTTAGGTATCTGCAAGGCGCCTGTCTCAAAGGGTGGGTCACTTGCATGACATGAGAACTTGGTTAAGGAAGGGAGGAATGACTGTTACTGTTTTTTTTTTTTGTCCTCATTCGTCATCAATGTCACTTCAAATCACACCCTAGGTGTCTGTACTCACTCTCAAGAAACTGAGGAATATAGGCTGTTGGAAGTGACGCCCCGCCTACTAGTACCAGAAACACCTTGGGGATCAATGAAGAAACCACTGAGATACCTCTTCTGCCAAGCTCTGAGAGCTAGATGACTTTCGCCGATAGACCGCCATGATACCTGGCAATACACGACTTAGCCCGAAGAGTATTAATGGCATAATCATGGGACTCAGGGGGGGGGGGAATTTAAATTTTCCACGATTTTACTTCGTCATCTCTGGACCCCATCTAAGTTGCAAAGGATTCCAAAATGCCTTCTTCTTGCTATTTCCCTGTCTGGCCAGGTCCAATTTAGAAACTGCCAAGACTGAAGACGGCCAATCCAAAAAGGTAGGAGGACTTGATTCCGTCCATTTTATACAGATTTGCCTCCTGGCTAGTAGGATAGAATAGAAAAGCAGCACTCCAGCGAGGCCAGTAACTTTTTCTGCAAGGCCAAATAATATTAGGGGTAGATCTATGTTGATAGTGCAGCCCAAAACACTTGTCAAGAAATCACCGACCTCCCCCCAAAAAATAGCAAGAGAAGGACATTCCATAAACATGTGTATATCTGAGGCAGAAACCTGGCCGCATTTTTTACAACTGACCGGTGGCCCATCGGAAATTTTTGTCAATTTATAAGGAGTGAAGTAGGCCGTATGGATGGTAAACAGGTGGTTCCTTTTTAACCAAGCTGGTTTCACAACTTCATGTAGAGTCTTACATGATTTCTGCCATAGTTTAGCACAGTCTTGTGTGGGTAAAGGGGCCCCCCACAGTTCTTCGGTCAGCTTGAATTCGCCATCTACTTCTTCCAACAGAGTTTGGTACCAAAAGGAAACTTCTTTCCTCCCTGGGGGTTTGGTCACAAGCTGGTGTTCTAAAACGCTACCACAACCCACAGCATTTTTTCGTGGATGAGATTTGTAGGAAGGTGGAATCTGACTATATGGTTGCCCCCACTTTTTTTTATGGTGTTTTGCTGGTTTATGACTTAGTTGGACTGGGATCCTGCTATTCAGGGCCCCAGTCTATCTGCTTTCTCTGTAAAATGGTTTCCATGTGCCTTAGGCACATCTCTGATTGGAATCTGGAGTGCCCTTATAAGTCCCTAGTATATGGTATACTATGTACCAAGGGCATAGGTACCTCAGAGGCCTACCAGGGGCTGCAGCACGTATTGTGCCACCCCTGGAAGGCCATCCAAACTGACACCACAGGTCTGCTACTGCAGCCTGGGTAAGGTGGTGCATGCACCCCTTACTGTGATATAGGTTACCTATATCACTAAATACATACACACATATAAACCTATAAGTCACTCCTAAGGCAGGCCTTATCAATCCTAAAGGCAGAGTGCATGGTTCCTATGTGAGAGGGTGCCCCTGCATGAGCAGGGCCCCTCTGCAGCGTTCGGAGACCATCTCTGATGCTGTTTGTAGTGCAGCCTGACCATATACTCTTAAGCGCATTATATCCTCGCGGTAAAATGCTAACTTTGGAATGGCTGCACCTAAACATGTCGTGTTTGGTGTCAAACATCTTGGAATACTACCCCCCGCCAATCCTGGCGGCGGGGGTAGCATTCCACCCTTCTAGAGGGAAAGACATGTTAACTCTGACTAACCCGGTAACTTCCTTCTGAAGCCCTGGCATCACAAAATGGATGCTGCTGCCACAGACACAAGTCTGGCCTCCTGCTGCTGGACGAAACTCCGGCAGGGGAGGCCTGGACAATAGGTTTCCTGTTGCAGGGAGGTGTGACCACCTCCCCAGACAGGATAATGTGTATTGGGGCTGGGTGGGTGCACTCTTAGAGTGCTTTGAAGTCCTGCACTGGGGGAGCAAAAGGCTCCTCTGTGCATATGCCAGTTCAAACCAGCTCAGGGGCTACCTGCCCCTGCTCTGGCGCGAAACTGGACAAAGGGAAGTGGGTGTAGCCACCCCTCCCTTGACCCTCCCATAGGTGGGGTCATAGAGTTAGTCCCTCCCTGTTTTACTAGTTAAAATGGGGAACCCTTGCCACAGCAAGATTAGATATCCCTGGACTAAACTTTGAAACTGAATCCTGGACCTTCGACGCTCTACATCACGATTAGAGGACTGAAGAATCTCCCTTGGGGTCAAGGAGTGACTCCCCTGCTTGGCAGGCACCAAAAACGATAACGACGGTCGCAAACTACGCCGCTCCCGCCGGAGTCCGAAGTCCCTGCAGCCCAAGAAGTAGATTTCCTGACTTCTCCAAGGCCATCGTGAGTCCCCAGCGAAGCTGAGGCAAGTGGACCCCACGAGTGACGAGGAACCGCGACCCCTGGGTACCGTGCACTATTGTCGAGTGCAACCCCTTCACAACGTTCTACGAACCTGTGCTTTGGACCACGTGTGGTCCCAACCTCCAGCAGGAATCCCTCCGAAGATCAGAGGCCTACACTGTCCCGAGTGACCGTGGGCCCCTGTTGAGTGATTCCGCCCGAGGTGTCTTTGCGATCCCTTGCCAGCCGGCTCGTGGGTCCCCAGAAGACTTTCTAAAGAAACCAAAGGGCTCCCCTGGTTGCTCCAGGCCTGCCCTGACTTACCCTCGCTGGGTGAGTTCCCCAGACCTTGCTGGTCTGCACCATCGACGATCTTCAGCTACATTGAGACTTGCCGTTGCCAAGGCTTGTTGGGTCCAATCCGGTCGCCGACACCGCAGCACTCGACAGACATCGTGTACCAGCCCGAATCCTGCTCCTGGTCGCCGACAACGCCTCCTGGACCTCGTGGCTGCAGAAACGAGACGACCGTCAACGCACCTGAAGCACTCGACATCGGTGGGCATCTGTCCATCGCCTTCCTGGTCACTGGCTAGTGACCCAGACTCTGTCCCCTCTGCTTTCAGGTTCACCAGAACTCCGATCCACTCTTGGATCCACCCGGACACTTTTCTCTTGGCCGCCAGCAGCACTTTGCAGCAGATCGCCATTCGAAACGACGACGAAACCCGACCCCGAAAGGCACCTATGCACCCGGCTTCCCTGGGTGAGGTAACACGAGTACTCCGGTGCTCCCGTGGGTAGAGACTCTTCAAAGTCCTAGATCTCAAAGGGTTTTGTCCTAGTCCTCTTTAAAGTGTCCCTTTCCTCTATTTTCCCGATCCCGACTTTCTCCATAGAAGTTAACGGCGTATCGCGGTTGTGTATTTACACTGCACGCGTCTCCCGTGGGTCCCCTGTGTCACTACCTTGGGTGGTTCCTTGTGGTCCAAGCACTTCTAGAGGCTCTAGGCCTAGTGTCTAGTTCAGTCGTGGTTCGCATACCACTTTATTGGTATATGGTTTGGTACGCCCCTAGGGCCCAAACGTGTATTTGTGCTATTACTGTGATTTAAGATCTTATAACCTATGTACTTCGAACTCTAGCCTCATAAAGAGACTAGAGGGGTGTGTTTAGTAATAAATACATATATTTTGAATATATACCTGGTGTGGTGCTCTTTCATTTGGTCACTCAAGAGATTATAGACTGGTAAAACAAGCTGCTTTACATTCCTTCAAGACTTAGCCTGAAGGCTGCTCTCCACAGCTACCACTAGGATAGCTTTCAATAAGGTTGTCTTTAACCTACCTACCATAAGAGTCGATTTGGACTGGTGCAAGGTGCCCACTATAATTAGTGGACAGCATATGCCAGGCCAACTTCTCACATTGGTGTGCAGCGTGTGGGATTCCAGCTTGCTATTGTTTTACCAGATAATCTCAATTGAATTGATCAACTGAAAACCACTAAAGGTACCTAAGGTACATATAATTTAAGCTTAGAATATCAGTAAGTTCTACTGAACTTAGAGTTGTGTGTTAAGGGATAGCACAACCCTTTCTACAACTCAAGAGAGTTTAGTAGGCCACACTAGAGTAGGTAGTGCATACACCACACCACACTAGTAATGTCTTTAAAAGCAGGATCCAGAGATGCCCTGCAGGAAGCCATTGAGCTTCCCCCTCCAAGTATGACACACTCCCATTCTTGGAACTGAGAGCTTTGTGTAACGTGAGGAAATTAAGGACAGGCCAAAGTCCCACCACCCAACACCTCCAGGAGTTGTTGGTGGCTTATGATCTTAGTAAGTCTTCAGAGACTGAAGGGGTAGGAGCAGAGGGTGGGCCAGCAGATGAGGAAGGGACCAGGGGTACCACTACCCCCAGCCCCCTCTGAAACTGACCAGGAGGGTGACAATGACCCTGACCTGGAAAACCCAATCCCTTCTGGGGAAGATGAAGATGAGGATCTAGAGAACCACACCTTTGTCCCCCAGGAAGGATTATGAGTGTGCTCAGAAAGTCTAGGTCTCCTTCTCAGGAGTCTAACCACTCTGGCACCTCAATAGGGAGCTCTGTTTCTTCTCACAGGAGGGAATCCTCTCATGAGAGAAGAAAGAGACTGGTCCAGTATGAGGAAACTCAACTGGAGATCAGGAAGAAGCAATTGGCTTTAGATAGAGAATCCCTAGATCTCCTTAGAGAGAGAAGAAAGTTGGGACTAGAGTCCCATGGTGGCAGCCATGTCCCTAGAGATAGGGAAAGGTCCTATGACCATAGAAACCTAAACAAGATTGTCCCTCCCTACCAGAGTGGGGATGACATCCACAAATGGATAACTGCTTTAGAGAGGGCCTGTAAAGTACAGAAGGTCCCTCAAGAGCAGTGGGCAGCAATCTTGTGGCTCTCCTTTGCAGACAAAGGTAGAGACAAGCTCCTCACTGTAAGAGAAGAGGATGCTGACAATTACACAGGTCTTGAAGAGTGCTCTGATAGATGGGTTTGGCCTAACCACTGAACAGTATAGGTTGAAGTTCAGAGACACCCAAAAAGCACAGACTCAAGACTGGGTTGATTTTGTAGATTGTGCTACAAAGGCTCTGGAAGGTTGGATACATGGCAACAAAGTGCATGACTTTTTAGGATTGTACAATTTGATTATGAGGGAGCAGATCCTTAATAATTGTCAAAACCAGCTTTTGCACCAGTATCTGGTGGACTCTGATCTGACCTCTCCCCAAGAATTGGGAAAGAAGGCAGACAAATGGGTCAGAACCAGAGTAAAAACTAGAAATCAGGGTGGTGACCAGAAGAAAGATTCTACTAAGTCCCAAGAGAAAGGTGGGGATAAATCTAAGGATAAGTCCCCTACAGGGCCCCAAAATTCCTCTTCTGGGGGTGGGTCCCAAACTCCTTCCTCTCCTGAAAAGAAACCATATTGCCATGTCTGTAAAAAGCCTGGGCACTGGAAAACTGATCCCAGTTGCCCCAGGATTGGCAATAAAGAAAATGTTCCTCCCACAACTACTACCACCCCTCCTGGTACTACCAGTAGTAATCCTCCAGTTGGGAGTAGTGCACCCAAAAAGTTGGGTGCTTTTGCAAGAGGAACAGAGGTGGGCCCTAGTTTAGACAGGGACCCCTCAACAGACTCCTCTGACTCTGATGGTGGTATAGGATTTGCCACCTTTACCATGGGTCCCATAGCATTGGGCAGGTACAGATTGGAGCCAATAATTAATGGTCAGAAAGCTGTGGCATTTAGGGACACAGGGGCTAGTGTCACCATGGTGGCAGGGAAACTAGTCCCCCCTCACCAGCTTTTACCTGAGTTTAAATACCAGGTGACCAACATTGATGGTGTCAGAACAGATCACCCCATGGCCATAGTCAATCTCAGCTGGGAGGGGGTCACAGGCCCAAAGAGAGTGGCAGTGTCCCCCACCTTACCTGTAGATTGCCTGATGGGCAATGATTTGGAAATTTCAGCCTGGGCTGAAGTTGAACACCAAACCCATCTTAGGATGTTGGGCGTCCCTGTAAAGGTTAGTGGGGCTGTGATGGCCACAGCCCCAGCCCAAGAATTTGGAGAGATGGAGCCTGAAAGAATGGCCCACTCTCCCCCAAAAGAGAGCACAAGGGTTGAAGAAAAGTCTTCTTCCCTCCAGACAGTAGGTAAGGGTCAGCCTCCTCAGGGAACTGACCCTACCCCTAGTGAAGGAACTGCCCCAGAGGTAGTCAGGCCTGGCCTGGCCACACCCCTGATGGCAGAGGACCCTTCCAAGGCGGTACCCAGTCTGGAGCAGGTAACCTGCCCCTCTCTACCCTGCCTCAGCCAGCCCAGGGCGGCAGAGGTCAGGGAGGTCAGTGGACCCCCCAGGGCCCCCTGTCCAGAGGAACCCCCCATCAGCAGATTAGGGGCACCCAGTCTAGTAGCCCTAGCCAGGTGAAAATTCCTCTACACACTGAGGGATCCCCCATACCTTTATGTAGGGACCTCCCCCAGAAGGACTCTGGTAGGCAAGGGCAAACCTGGGACCAGAAGGTTCCAAACCTGCCATGTCCCTCCAGTGTTCCATCCAAAGGGACCCAACCCCCAGCTGTAGGCAGCCAAAGGTTGACCCTTAGAGCAAAGTGCAACTCAGTCATGGAAAGACAGGCATACATGGTGACCAGTGATCTGAGGAAGCTGAGGCCAACATTCCTAGGGCCTCACTTCCCTACTCAGACACCTCACCAGCCTTGTACTTTACCTAAGCACACCAGAGGTAGTGATTCCCCATGGTGGAGACCCTCTCATACCCTTAGGGTGAGGGATTGCTTAGTGGACCATAACATAGGGGGCAACCATGCTAGTGCAGGTGCTTCCTTATATGGCCACTTAGTCAATATAGGCTCAACTGGCCAAGGTTAGCCTTATCTCCTTTCGTTTGGGGGGGTTATGTAGGAAGGTGGAATCTGACTATATGGTTGCCCCCACTTTTTTTTATGGTGTTTTGCTGGTTTATGACTTAGTTGGACTGGGATCCTGCTATTCAGGGCCCCAGTCTATCTGCTTTCTCTGTAAAATGGTTTCCATGTGCCTTAGGCACATCTCTGATTGGAATCTGGAGTGCCCTTATAAGTCCCTAGTATATGGTATACTATGTACCAAGGGCATAGGTACCTCAGAGGCCTACCAGGGGCTGCAGCACGTATTGTGCCACCCCTGGAAGGCCATCCAAACTGACACCACAGGTCTGCTACTGCAGCCTGGGTAAGGTGGTGCATGCACCCCTTACTGTGATATAGGTTACCTATATCACTAAATACATACACACATATAAACCTATAAGTCACTCCTAAGGCAGGCCTTATCAATCCTAAAGGCAGAGTGCATGGTTCCTATGTGAGAGGGTGCCCCTGCATGAGCAGGGCCCCTCTGCAGCGTTCGGAGACCATCTCTGATGCTGTTTGTAGTGCAGCCTGACCATATACTCTTAAGCGCATTATATCCTCGCGGTAAAATGCTAACTTTGGAATGGCTGCACCTAAACATGTCGTGTTTGGTGTCAAACATCTTGGAATACTACCCCCCGCCAATCCTGGCGGCGGGGGTAGCATTCCACCCTTCTAGAGGGAAAGACATGTTAACTCTGACTAACCCGGTAACTTCCTTCTGAAGCCCTGGCATCACAAAATGGATGCTGCTGCCACAGACACAAGTCTGGCCTCCTGCTGCTGGACGAAACTCCGGCAGGGGAGGCCTGGACAATAGGTTTCCTGTTGCAGGGAGGTGTGACCACCTCCCCAGACAGGATAATGTGTATTGGGGCTGGGTGGGTGCACTCTTAGAGTGCTTTGAAGTCCTGCACTGGGGGAGCAAAAGGCTCCTCTGTGCATATGCCAGTTCAAACCAGCTCAGGGGCTACCTGCCCCTGCTCTGGCGCGAAACTGGACAAAGGGAAGTGGGTGTAGCCACCCCCTCCCTTGACCCTCCCATAGGTGGGGTCATAGAGTTAGTCCCTCCCTGTTTTACTAGTTAAAATGGGGAACCCTTGCCACAGCAAGATTAGATATCCCTGGACTAAACTTTGAAACTGAATCCTGGACCTTCGACGCTCTACATCACGATTAGAGGACTGAAGAATCTCCCTTGGGGTCAAGGAGTGACTCCCCTGCTTGGCAGGCACCAAAAACGATAACGACGGTCGCAAACTACGCCGCTCCCGCCGGAGTCCGAAGTCCCTGCAGCCCAAGAAGTGGATTTCCTGACTTCTCCAAGGCCATCGTGAGTCCCCAGCGAAGCTGAGGCAAGTGGACCCCACGAGTGACGAGGAACCGCGACCCCTGGGTACCGTGCACTATTGTCGAGTGCAACCCCTTCACAACGTTCTACGAACCTGTGCTTTGGACCACGTGTGGTCCCAACCTCCAGCAGGAATCCCTCCGAAGATCAGAGGCCTACACCGTCCCGAGTGACCGTGGGCCCCTGTTGAGTGATTCCGCCCGAGGTGTCTTTGCGATCCCTTGCCAGCCGGCTCGTGGGTCCCCAGAAGACTTTCTAAAGAAACCAAAGGGCTCCCCTGGTTGCTCCAGGCCTGCCCTGACTTACCCTCGCTGGGTGAGTTCCCCAGACCTTGCTGGTCTGCACCATCGACGATCTTCAGCTACATCGAGACTTGCCGTTGCCAAGGCTTGTTGGGTCCAATCCGGTCGCCGACACCGCAGCACTCGACAGACATCGTGTACCAGCCCGAATCCTGCTCCTGGTCGCCGACAACGCCTCCTGGACCTCGTGGCTGCAGAAACGAGACGACCGTCAACGCACCTGAAGCACTCGACATCGGTGGGCATCTGTCCATCGCCTTCCTGGTCACTGGCTAGTGACCCAGACTCTGTCCCCTCTGCTTTCAGGTTCACCAGAACTCCGATCCACTCTTGGATCCACCCGGACACTTTTCTCTTGGCCGCCAGCAGCACTTTGCAGCAGATCGCCATTCGAAACGACGACGAAACCCGACCCCGAAAGGCACCTATGCACCCGGCTTCCCTGGGTGAGGTAACACGAGTACTCCGGTGCTCCCGTGGGTAGAGACTCTTCAAAGTCCTAGATCTCAAAGGGTTTTGTCCTAGTCCTCTTTAAAGTGTCCCTTTCCTCTATTTTCCCGATCCCGACTTTCTCCATAGAAGTTAACGGCGTATCGCGGTTGTGTATTTACACTGCACGCGTCTCCCGTGGGTCCCCTGTGTCACTACCTTGGGTGGTTCCTTGTGGTCCAAGCACTTCTAGAGGCTCTAGGCCTAGTGTCTAGTTCAGTCGTGGTTCGCATACCACTTTATTGGTATATGGTTTGGTACGCCCCTAGGGCCCAAACGTGTATTTGTGCTATTACTGTGATTTAAGATCTTATAACCTATGTACTTCGAACTCTAGCCTCATAAAGAGACTAGAGGGGTGTGTTTAGTAATAAATACATATATTTTGAATATATACCTGGTGTGGTGCTCTTTCATTTGGTCACTCAAGAGATTATAGACTGGTAAAACAAGCTGCTTTACATTCCTTCAAGACTTAGCCTGAAGGCTGCTCTCCACAGCTACCACTAGGATAGCTTTCAATAAGGTTGTCTTTAACCTACCTACCATAAGAGTCGATTTGGACTGGTGCAAGGTGCCCACTATAATTAGTGGACAGCATATGCCAGGCCAACTTCTCACATTAACTGACCGGTGGCCCATCGGAAATTTTTGTCAATTTATAAGGAGTGAAGTAGGCCGTATGGATGGTAAACAGGTGGTTCCTTTTTAACCAAGCTGGTTTCACAACTTCATGTAGAGTCTTACATGAGTTCTGCCATAGTTTAGCACAGTCTTGTGTGGGTAAAGGGGCCCCCCACAGTTCTTCGGTCAGCTTGAATTCGCCATCTACTTCTTCCAACAGAGTTTGGTACCAAAAGGAAACTTCTTTCCTCCCTGGGGGTTTGGTCACAAGCTGGTGTTCTAAAACGCTACCACAACCCACAGCATTTTTTCGTGGATGAGATTGAACCCAGCTTGCCAGCTGATAATGTTTGAACCGGGAGAGTCCTCCCCCAACCCTATCCTGGAGATGTTCCCAGGGAATAAGAGTGCCTCCAAGGAGGAGGTCTCCCCAAACCAACAACCCCGCGTCACTCAAAGGTTTTGCCAGTCTGTCCTTTAGGCACTCTGGAGTTCCGGGGGAATCCCAAAGGGAGCCAAGCTGGAAAAATAATCGAGCCCCACTGCCCCTCTCACTTTGGCCCAAGTTTTGGCTACCCCTGGAGAACCTTCAGCTTGACTTTTTTTAAAAACTTTGGATCCCCGAATTTAAACAAAAAGCCTTCCTCTCACAGTTTGGCACCCCTAAGCATAGCTAAGAACATCCCTCCAGCACCAGTATTCACGGGCATTCTCAGTAGCATACGTGAGTGTGAGAGTTGGAAAGCCCAGGCATACAACTGGAAGTCTGGTAAAGCCAGGCCACCCTTTTCTCTTCTCCGCCTCAGCTTTTTCCATGCTTGGTGATTTGGATGCCCAGACGAATGAGTTAATTTCACTCTGAAGCTTAACAATCGTGGATTTTTCAAAATAAAGGGGGATACAATTAAAAAGAAATGTGATCTTTGGGAGTATCGTCATCTTGATCAGATTAATTCTTCCCAAGATTGACAACGGAAGTAGGGCCCAAGATTTCATTAGCCTTTTACATTCCTATACCACTATATCTAGGTTGATCTCAGCAATCTTTGTGATATCCTGAACCACCTGGACTCCCAAATATCTCATTTTGGAGCTAGGCTGGTGACACTGCTGTGTCTCTGCCAGATTCCAGGTCATAATTTCCGTTTTTGCGGCATTAATCTCATATCCAGAGACAGAACCAAACTCCCGGGCTAAACTGATGACTGCTGGAAAGGCTGACTGTAAATCAGCGGAAAAGACCAAGATATCAATGGCATACAGGGCTACCTTCCTCTCCCACTCCCCATACTTAAATGGCTGGGTATTAGAATCAGCCCTAAGCCGTTGAGCAAATGGCTCGATGTAAAGATCAAATAGAAGCGGGGAGAGTGGGCAGCCCCGTCTAGTCCCTCTAGTAATTCTGAAGGAATCCATAATATTCCCATTAACCAATAGCCTAGCCGTGGGGTTCTGATAGATCAACTGGACCATGTGACAAAATCTTTCCCCCAAATTGAACTTCCTCAAAGCCTCCGACAGGTAGATCCAATTCACTCTGTCGAAGGCCTTGGTAGCGTCCAATGTCATGGCTGCTAATGGGAGGGAATATGTAGAGGCGAGATCAATGGCGCCAATGAGATCATACGTGAGGTCTGAAAGCTGCCGGTTCCTAACAAAGCCCTTCTGATCTAAATGGAGGACATCCCCCACCATAAGACCCAATCTCGCTGCCAAAATGGAGGTGAAAATGTTATAGTCTACATTTAAAAGCGAGATGGGTCTATATGACCCACAGCTTGATGGAGGTTTCCCGGGTTTCAATATCAGGATTATTAAAGCGTCGTTCCATGAAGCTGGGAGCCCTAGACCTGCCTCCAGCACATAATTAAACAACTGCGTTAGGACGGGGATGATCTTATCTTCCAACATCTTATAGATCTCCGCTGGGAGTCCATCAGGGCCCGCCGCTTTCCCGGTCTTACAGCGTTGAATGGCTTCTCTGACCTCAGTTTGGGTAAAAGCTTGGTCCAAGTATTGCTGTTGGTCAGGCCCTAAGGAGGGAAGGGGGACATCCCCCAGCCAATTCTGAACACTATCGACATCTAGCCTTTTGTCCTCGCAATAAATCTCCTGAAAGTAGGACTGAAAGGCCTGACTAATTTCCCCATCTGAGCAGAAGGTTTCATTTCCGCTGATGATCTCATTAATATGATTTCTTGCCCGATCAGATTTTGCTTTCCAGGCGAGAAGTTTGCCTGCGCCCTCTCCATATTCAAAATGGGCGATTTTACTAGCCTCCCATCTACGGATAAGCCTAGAGTGGAGGATGTTCTCTAACTGCCCTTTTAAACTATCCCATTTGGCTTTCCGTTCTTGCTGGATTTCCGGAGAGGCTTGAAGGGATAATTCAGCCTCTACATCTTTCAGCTTTCCTTCAATAGAATATACCTCCTCCTTATATCTTTTATTTCTAAAGCTTGCCCTGCTGGTAATTTGGCCACGCAGGAAAGCTTTAAAAGAGTCCCACACATTATGAATTGCTGACCCGCGGTTAAAAGCAATGTGGATCTCTTTAAATAATATTTTGAATGACACTGTTGGGATACCAACAGATATTATCTGTTATCCACGGTACTATGTTATATCTTCTGGCCAACTGTACTGTAGTTCAAGGAGGTGGGCCTCTATACTGTGCTTGCACTGATTTTTTACAACATATGGTCTTTTTGACCATAACTCACTGCAGAAAAAACTAAGGGGCTGATTACGATGGTGGGCGGACTTGGTCCGCCCGCCATCGTAGCGGTGTTTTGGACCATCCGCCATGCATGCGGCGGTCCCGCATACCCAATTAGGATGGGACCGCCACCGCTGCAGTCAGATTCTGCACCATTAACATTGCAGCGGTGTCTGCTGGCAGCAGCACCGCCGCAATGTCGAAAAGAGCATGTTGTGCATTTCACTGCACTATGTGGCAGGCACTACACTGTGCCTGCCACATGGTGCAGTGAAATGCAGGGGGGTACCATGGGTCCCCCTCAGTGCACCCACACCTCCCCCCAACACAAGGGGGGCCCGCAACTGGCCCCCAAAAACATTCCCCGCCAGCCTTTCAATGGCAGTTCAACCGCTACAGAAAGGCTGGCTTCCGCCAGCATCATAATACTGCGGACGGAGCCTGCTAGGCTCCGCCACCATTTTAGGCATGCTGACCGCTCCGCCAGGCAATCGTAACGATTGCCTGTGGCGGTTCCGTGGCGGACAGGCTTTGCCTCCGCCGCGGTCGCGGTCTCAATCCCACTGGCATCGTAATATGGCGGTCGGAGAATCGCGGTCTGCAGGGCCGGCGGACCTCACCGCTGGCCCGGCGGTGGCGATCGTTCCGCCCTCGTAATCAGCCCCTAAGTGCTGTACTCACAAAGGTAAATTTACTTGTATAGATTTACCCACATATAAATTTATTTTTACACATAGGAGTAGCTTTACTACTTTTTGCTATTCACCAATTCAGAGTGTAAAGTTACTCCCAGGTGTAGTAGTACATGTCTCTACTCCCCCAGTTTAGGGGGTGGAGTCTGCACGACGGTAAAGTTAATACTTGTACATTTACAATTGCATTTTACATTCTGCAACCGTGCAGAGATGTCGTAACCAGGCCAGAGGTCTACGTATGAGGGAGGGTGACCTTCACATGGAAGGGAATGGGAGAATTACATACTCCTGAACCAAGTCACACACACCTAATACACATTCCCTTCCAACATATATATTGTCCATACTGTAGATCTCCTTTCTTCCTGTTTATCACTCAGCTCCTGCAGCCATCACATTTTTCATTAATAACGCAGACAACTATTTTGAAGATAAAAAGAAAATTTAGTGGGAAAGAGACAACTCTTGTAGTTAAATTGTGATAAAGCAGAAACAACAACTGCATGGGCTGCCTCTATTCATCCTATGTGTAAAAACCAGTGGGGCTGCCACCTACGGAGAGTGGCAGGGCGGGTAAATGGGTGGGTGCATGCATGCACTATTACGTTAACTAAATTGACTTCAAGCATTACATTATCATTTTAAAGTTAAAATGTTTAAACAGTACTGTAATGCATGTCGGCGATTTAGTGCACATTAGCATAGTTGTTGAACACATGACAAAAAGTAAATGAAATAGTCACTTACCTTGCTGCACTTCCTCGCTCGGGTCCCAGTGTTCTTCTCTCCTTATTTGTTGTACTTTTGTTAACCAGGTATAACACTAGCTAGAGGCTATATATATAGGGGAGAGTAGATAGGACACAGTATTGGTGGTGCTACTAGGAAAGGAAGGGTCAGTTACCAATATAACCCCAAAATAACCCCTCAAAGAAGGGAACATAAACCATATCACATTATTTCCAATCAAAAGCACATTAAAAGTCCAAAGTTAAATGATGTCCATAAACACGTGTTCTCGTTGTCCACTTTAATCCAAAGTATTCAGTCTGGGTCAATCACTAAACTGAAGAAATATTTGCCGATTACATGAAATGGATCAATGTTGAACTGTTGTAAGGAATCTGCATTTGTTGTAAGGAATCTGCATTTGTTGTAAAGGAATTGAATACTGATTGACCCGGACTGAATACTTTGGATCAAAGAGTACAACGAGAACACTTGTGTTTATGGACATCATTTATCTTTGGACTTTTTTATGTGCTCGGATTGGAAATTTGATATTCTTCTCTCCATAGCACAGGCCCCAGCCAACTCCCCTAACCAATCCTGGCACTGCTGTTAACCAGGATGAGCGAAGTGCCAGGATTGGATGGAGCTGGCTCACTCATAGCTCTCAAGGGCCCTGGAGGCCTGTGCTTGCTCTCAACCCAGCTATGTAAGACAGCTGGGTGGGAGAGGTTTAAAGTGGAAATGTCTGGCTAGTTGTCGCCAGACAGCCGGCCAAAGTGATATGCACATTTTAAACTTAAGTGCCCAGCCCACCACTCCTCCCTGCTGCTGCCACTCAGCAGCAATGGCCCCACCCCGGCCTGACACTCTGCTCAGGATGCGGGTTAGTGAAAAATAAAATGGTAATAAATTAACTTTATTACCATTTTATTTTTCATCTCTGTGAAATTTTCTGGGGCATTTTAATAGTGGGGCGATGCTCCTCCACCCTAATGAAGGAGCCGCTCCTTAGGAATATAGAAGGTAGCTTATTGCAGATGGTGACAGACTCTGTCAATGCATTGGGGGAGGAGGCATGCACAGTGGCGAATACTAAAAAGAAGTGGCACGATGAGAGGAAGCAGGTGAAGGAGATGTTCCCCGAGATTCACCTGGCGTAAGTTTTTCCTGGACAGGCACCTGGATCCAATCTCTGTCACTGTGATTTTTTTTTACAAATATGATTGGGAAAAAATATACATTTTCTTGGGAATGGGCAAAACTAAATAATTCAGTCTCATTTGAGAGGAAAATGCAAACTAGGAGGGGGGTGGGGCAATAATATAAACAAGGCAGAAAATGTCAAGGGAACAAGTCTATTTTCAAAGAGGATGAATTAAAAAATGTTCATAAAGAGTCCAAAAAAATGTGTCCACAAAAATAGTTATACATTTGTGTAAAAAAAGTCAAAGCTCATAAATTAAGTCCACTGCATAAAACAGCAATAAAGTTGTACTCACAAGCCAGAGGAGGTGTTAGACTCAAGTTCCTGAGTTGGGGGCAAAACTTCCTGGACATGCTCTGTTTCATTCTAAAATCTCTTGTGACGTGAACCTCAAATGGCTGGTCGTGACAGGACCAGACACCCCATGAAAAAAAAACACAGGGGTAGCAAGGAAAACAGGTACAACAGACAAAGTGGTAGATGGCACACATGCCTGGATACCACTCTCAAAACTAATGTGCTCTTAAGTTAACTTTAAGTTTAAGTAAAGCTATTAAGCTGTTATACAAATGATACACTCACCGCCTGTCTGCTCTTCAACCTGTTCTAGTCGAGTGTGGAGGGTTGGCAGGCTGCTCACAGGATCTGCCTGTGCATTGTTGTCATACAGGGTGGTTCTCTGACACAATATGGAAACCAAAAATATCATGATACAGAAATATTGTGTCAAAAATATCAATCACAAAAATATAATTTTTCTATTCATATGATGACAAGTACAAAACTATTAAAAAAATATTGTTTTACACTAATGTAAAAAAATATACACAAATATCAAATATATATATATATATATATATATATAGTTAAAAACAGCAAATATTAAGCATTTTAACATATAAATGTAATATAATGTGCATTAAATATATTTAAGCCATATTTAAAGTTATATATAAATACATACTTATTTAAACAAACACACACATATAAATCTATATACAGATATATAATATAAAACAGTTTTTAAAAAGATTAAAAATAATGTATATTTTAATTTTCTATTTTTTTTAAATATACCAATATAATAACTTTATATATATATTTACATACACATAAAAATAGGTAATCAATATAACAAATAAACTTCAAAAATATTTAAAATATTTCCAATATAATTATACATAAAAAGTAGACAATAGATAGAAATACATTTTACAAAAATAATGTTAAAAATTACATAAATGTATATATATATATATATAAATATAAAATTAAATACAAAAACACATTACAAAAATAAATATGTAAACAATACTAAAAACTATTAAACTCTAAGAATAATAAATATACTATTCCCACTCAAGTGTTTGCAACAGTAGGGAAAGCGTTGGACACCGAAGGGGCAACATTTACTATTCCCACTCCAGTGTGTGTAACAGTAGGGAAAGCATTGCACTCAGGAGGGGTAAAATGTACCATTCCCACTCCAGTGTGTGCAACAGTAGGGAAAGTGTTGGACTCAGGAGGGGTAAAATTTACTATTCTCGCTCCAGTCTGTGTAACAGTAGGGAAAGCGTTGGACTTAGGAGGGGTTAAATTTAATATTCCCACTCCAGTTGGTGCAACAGTAGGGAAAGCGTAGGACTTAGGAGGGATTACATTTACTATTCCCACTCCAGTGTGTGCAACAGTAGGAAAAGCGTTGGACTTAGGAGCGGGTGGGATGGTGTTAGGACAGGTAGTTTTTCTTTTTTTATGGCCTTGTGGGTTAGGTAGGGCTTTTGCAGGGGGGTGGGCTGCTTTTTTTGGGTGGGCTTGGAAGGGTTGGGTGGGGTGGGAAAGTAGTCCTTTTGGGTTTGGGAGGGGGTGGGCCTGGTTGCTTAAAAAAGAGGTCAAGGGCAACCATGCAAAGTTTTTTGGTAGACTGGGGAGGAGGTGAGACAAGGGGTGGGGTTTTGGAGGTAGAGGGATGTGATGTCTGATGTGTCTGTGGCTGCTGGTGTGGTCTGTGAGTGTGGTGTCTTTAGTGGCTATATCTGCTTGTGTGGTCTCTGCCTGTACATCTATAGTGGATGTATGTGGTGCTGTGGGTTGCTGTCTGCCTGTAATTCTGTAGTGGAGGTATGTGGTGCAGTGGATGTGGTGTCTGCCTGTATGTCAATGGATGTGGTAATGAAGGTCTCGAGTGCCTGGGGAGTGGGTGTGGGCCTGTCTTTTGTCTTATGTTTTTGTGTTTGTGTGCTGCATGTGGATGTTGAGGTGGATGCATGCTGATGTTTGCGTCTGCTTTGGGTAGGCACGGGAATAGGGATTGTGGATAGGGAAGAGGCAGGAGGGGGTGGAAGGCTGGGATTGGTTGAAGGCTGCCGTGAGTGTGGAAGCTAGAGCCTGAAACGATCTCTGTAGGGAAGACATGTCGGAGTGAATGCCCTCCAGGTACAACACCATCTGCGCCAACTGGGGGCTTTGCACCTGGATGGCATTCAGCACTGCTGTCTGACCCAGAAAGATCTGCCTCAGGAGGTCAATGGCCACACTCAGGGCAGCAGGGGAGACAGAAGCAAGGGGTGAGGTGCCTGACGCAAAGGAGACTCCTCCACTCTTTGGGGAGCAGGCCCAGACAGGTGACTAGGGAGCAGCAGGCAGGGTGGAGATGGAACAGAGGGTGGCGGACTTGGATTTTGCAGACGCAGGTCCAGGGGACTCATCGGGACTCCACCACCACTTGGGAGTGTTCACTGGAGCTCAACTCATATGAAGCTGACAATCCAGTAGTGTCGGCTTGCTCCTCTGTGTCACTCTCCTGACTCACTGGGCCACTAGGTCCCTCTGTGTCACTGGCGGAATGGGACCAATGTGGCCAGCTGCTTCCCTTACGGCCTTGGCCTTGGCTCCTTCGCTGCCCTGGGTTGATTCTGAAAAACATAGCACAAATAGGTTACTTGCTATTGCATTAACATACTGGCCAAACAGATCATAACATAACACATTACACATTTGCATAGATCACAGCATGTGCTAAGATGACTAAATTGGTTCTAACATTGGCATGAACACATGCGTGAAAGCTACATGAACTGTGTCATAACCACAGTCTGCTACAACTGCATGTGTGTCCTTGTTCAAAATCTAGCCTTGTGTGTGTAGCAGGAGATATCATCACCCTGGCCACCTAGGCCCTTGTAGCATGCCATAATTATAATGATAATCACATGATCAATGTCCCTGTACAACTGTAGCATCACTCATATGACAGTAAAGCTGCAAACATGTGGGAGTAAGGGGCCTGTCCTTAGTCAATGACACAAAGTGACAAAATGGGTCCATGGACAGGACTCTTGGGTCTGTGGCTCACATCATGTAACATACCAAATGTTGCAACACTAGGAGCATTCAGGCCAAATCATAGTCCTGTTAAATTTAACAAGGCCACATCTGAGGATCAGCAGTTCTACAGGGGGAGTACTCTGTGCCTCTGTACCATTGCCAAAATAGCTCCTCTACAGTCTGGGTCATGGACCATACAGGGCACAAGTCATTGTTAGTGTTTGCTCTCTGAATGCTAGGCCTAGTCTTTAGACATGACCATCATATGGTCACATTTCCCATACCTACCTATACATCCGGTGACCATCCTATATCTGACATGGCCATTGTTGGTCACTGTGAAGGGGTCTGTGAGGTGTTGGTATATCCCTGACGTCAGGTTAGTGAGGCCTCATGTGTGTTAAGTGATTGGTGGGACTGTACACATATCAGACATAATCCTCACATGCTACTCACAGGACACGTACACAATTTAGGGTTAAAGACCTAAACATCTTGCAGAACATTTTACATCAAGATATTTGCACATTCATCATTGGCAACAATAGCTTTATACCTGCATAGAAATGTGCATACAACCTGTGTAGGGTTTTGGAATGTATACACATCACCAGTATGATGTGAAGTCCAAAAAGTACATTGTCAAATAAACCAAAATATATGTGTCTGCTTTTGCGGCCACACTATATGACATACATAACTCTAATGTCTGTCTGGATCTCAGAACCACATTCTGGCCCATGGGTAGGGATAGATCATATGTTGCAGGGTACCTACTATAAAACTAGTGCTCACCTGCTCCTCTAGTGAGCCATAGAACTGGTAATACAGGGGAAGGACCCCGTCAACCAGGGTCTCAAGCTTCTCAGAAGTGAAGGCAGGGGACCTGCTCCCTGTACAGCGTGACATGGCAGTTCCCAGAGGTCGTAAACAGCAGCTGATGGATAAGGAGGTGTACTAAGAAGCAGTTTCTGGAGGCAAGTGACTTGATTTCCAAATCGCAACGTAAAAGTAGGCCACAAATGCAGTCTTCTGTGTAGACGGCCATAGATATTGGTCCACGGCGCTCACATTTTCCAACTTTAGCTTTAGCTAATGACAGTGACTGCCGGGTTAGAATCTGCCCACCGCGCAGTTCAAATCCGCCAGCGGTTGGCAGTCCTGCATGTTCCGTTGGCGTAGTTAGGCCTCCACAAAGGTGGTCTCCTCTGTAGGCAGATACATCCCCTGAACCGCGACCAACACAATAACATCCATCAGCCTATGGCTGTGCCCGCTGTGTTAGAAACCGCCTACCGCAACATTTGAAAGCACCTGCGGGTGGCGATCCTGCATGTACCATTGGTGAGGTTATGCCTCCTCCCTTTCAATGTTTAAAAACCTATGTGTAAAACAAGCTTTTAAGTGCCTTTCCCCCACTACATTTATCTGTTGGAAGGTGTCACATGATGTATGACACCATTCCTCTGCTTACACCATTACTCACATATCAGTGTCATACATCACTGTGCATGAAAACACGATTACCATTGCGCAGTGTACACCAGCAGTGGAGGTAGTTATATGTGCAATGCAAACTCCACAACATGCCGGTGTCTGCCATACAAAAGTTGTGTGTATGATGTGCACAGTGCAGTTACAGACTCATGTGGAGTCCAGAATGGGGTTGATAGGTGGAACTTTAAGTAACGGCAATTGATCATTTACATCCGGGAGACTCCTGTATATATCTTGAAACTAAATGTAACTATTGAGACTGTCTACCGCCTGGAAAGTCCTCTTCTAAACCTGGGGTCACATGTATTCTGTTTTTTTTTTGCCAGGTATCGCTTCCACTTTCTTTATACAAGGAGTTGCAATATATGCTGTTGTATGTCATACAAAATGATGTGAATTGCTGTGTATGTTTTTATTTATTTTACAGAGTTTTATATAGCGCGAACTTGACCTGTATCGGGTATCAGAGCGCTTTACATATCACCAGTTGCATTACATGAGGACACATTCATTTTTTGCTAGGCACGGGGAGATTAAGTGATTTGCCCAGAATCACAGGATGTTTAGCGTCATTGCCGAGACTCGAACCCAGTTCCCCAGATTCGAGGTCGAACGCCCTAGCTGTTAGGCCAACTCCTCTCCTCCTTGTGCTAACATATGCTAGTATATGTGGTCACATGACTTTTGGGTGTGTGTTGGTAAATGTTAGTGTGGTCACTGTGAGCAATCTCCATATGTCTCTACACTCCACACATAAGAACCCTGGCAGAGGGAGAAGAAGACAGCCTCCAGTCTACCGGCCATTTCCAGGCCTACAAACGATGGAAGAAAGAGATGTAATCAGCAAATTCCGTTTCAATGGCAAACCATCAAAGATTTATGTGACCAGTTGGAGCCTCTTTTACGTCCTCATAGGAACTGCATTTTCTGGCCACAGGTTCCTTTCAGGACACTGTGGCTATATCTGGTGGAATGTCACAACCTATGTTCAAAAATTGATGGACAGAATGCTGAACAATGTCAAACATTCACCCCAGTACAGAGATCTGGGTCTAAATCCATCGTTCTTTTGCTCCCCATGCCATTACAAGACCAGAAGCAAGCATCCTAAGACCGGTTTCAGGGTATCACCCCTCATCAGCCATGCTAGCTTGACTCAAGTGGCATGGAGAGCACGGGATCAACGTCTGGGCAAACCCGTCCCACTCGGGGTGACATATGCAAAAAGAACAATTGATGGACAGAATGCTGAACAATGTCAAACATTCACCCCAGTACAGAGATCTGGGTCTAAATCCATTGTTTTTTCTCCCCATGCCATTCCAGTTTAAACCCAGCCATATGCAAATCAGTCTTGACCCTGCGCCCAATGGGAACAGTCCAGCCCGAACTGCCAGGCCAGGTCCTCCCTGGACTGGAAACAAGCATCCTAGGACCAGTTTCGGGCTTTCAGCCCTCATCAGCCAGGATAGCTTGACTCCAGTGGCATGGAGAGCACGGGACCCACGTCTGGGCATACCCGTCCCACTCGGGGTGACAAATGCAAAAACAACAATTGATGGACAGAATGCAGAACAATGTCAAACATTCACCCCAGTACAGAGATCTGGGTCTAAATCCATTGTTTTATCTCCCCATGCCATTCCAGTTTAAACTCAGCCATATGCAAATCAGCCTTGACCCTGCTCCCCATGAGAACAGTCCAGCCCGAACTGCCAGGCCAGGTCCTCCCTGGACTGGAAACAAGCATCTTAAGGCAGGTTTTGGGGTATCACCCTTCATCAGCCAGGCTAGCTTGTCTCTAGTGGTCATGGAGAGCACGGGACCCACGTCTAGGCATATCCGTCCCACTTGGGGGTGACAAATGTAAAAAGAACAATTGATGGACAGAAAGCTGAACAATGTCAAACATTCACCCCAGTACCGAGACCTGGGTCTAAATCCATCATTTATGTGCTCCCCATGCCATTCCAGTTTAATGTTTGCATTGTTCAGCATTTCAACCATCATTTGTTCCTTTTGCATTTGTCGCCCTAAGTGGGAAGGGTATGCCCAGACGTGGGTCCCGTGGTCACTTCACCATTGAATTCAAGCTAGACTCGCTGATGAGGGATGACGCCCCAAAACCGATCCCAGGTTGTTTGTTTCCGGTCCAGGGAGGACCTGGCTTGGCAGTTCGGGCTGGACTGTTCCCACAAGGAACAGGGTCAAGACTGATTTGCATATGGCTGGGTCCAAACTGGGGTGGCATGGCGAACAAAAGAACGATGGATTAAACGCAGATCTTTGTGGCTGGGGTGAATGTTTGCATTGTTAAGCATTTCATCCATCATTTGTTTCTTTTGCTTCCATTCTATCAACCTGCAAGTGGTTTGTTTAGCGGATTTGTACATCCTACACGTCTGTGCCCAGTTCCCATTGTATGTGTGTTGTCAGGTCGCATTTTCTGCAAATGTGTAACTAATTAGTTTGAAGAGGGGGATAATTGGGAGAAAAGGCTGGTGGGGGAGTGGATGGTCGGACTAGCCTGCCTGAGCTCTTCATGTTGGGAGCACGCATCCCAGATAAATACCCATATATGGTTAGATTGGCGGGCGGAGTGAGGGAAAGACTGGTCACATCGGTACTCCGTAGAGCTCCATATGCAAAAGACATGCCTATTTGGATACTCAAACCATTCAGAGACATTGAAAACACCAAGTCTATGAAAAAAATGGAGGGCCGGCGGCTGTGAAGTCCTGGGAAACCTCTGCCTGGGTGGACAGTACATAGTAATAGAAGATGCCTATGACTCATTTGTGCTAAATGCAGGGCAGTATCTGCAATATCAAAAAATGTCGGCCACGGCTCGGGAGATATGACCAAGCTTTCCCGACGAACCTGCCCCTTCTCAGTCGTTGAACAGATTACTCGACATGACAGGGGGCCGAAAGCTCATAACACATTTGTATAGGGCCATAAGGGAGGACACTGGTAGAATCACACTAAGGGCACACGCTAGATGGGTGCAGAACCTTAACAAAGACATAACCTGACGAGACGGCAAATAATTCATGAGGGGACGCATACGATTAGCTCAAATGCAAGGTTTAAACAAACTGATCCAATTTAATTACGGGCATCAGTTATATCTTACCCCAAAGACCCTGCACACTATTTACCCCACCAGATCTGATGAGTGCACACGCTGCCGAGAGCCCGAGGCAGACTTTCTACATGTGGTCTGGGGATGCAGGGGCATACGCTCATATTGGGAGGAAATACTTATTACCCTAAAATGAGTAACAGGATGGGAACTTGAAGGTACCCCATGTGAAATATTATTGGGTCTTATACCAGCCCCAGCAAATAAAAAACTTACCCGTAAAATTTTGAACTTGGGACTGGTGCTAGCAAATTGCCGTATAGCTAATAGGTGGCTTAGCCCGCGTTCGCCGGACCACGGGTAGTGGCTGCAGGATTTGGTAGAGTGGGCTGCAGCAGAAGAAGTCAGAATGGGACAGGTTAGACGGGATGACAAACTTGAAGATGATTTAAAAGCATGGAGACAGATGATAATAGAACTGAGCACCTGGGAAGACAACGTAGTGACAGAGAATGTGTCTGAATGGCCTCCCCTAATGCGCACATGAAAAGTGTTATCAGTAGACTACTGGTAAAAATAAGCAAACAACAAAAAGCGACTGTCCTGCCACAACCATAGAGATGAGTTTGCTATGACCCTGCCACTTACCTTGGGACACTCCACCACAAAGTTTCCACCAATGTCCGACTACTGGAACCGGTTTCACCTGAAAGGTGTGGTGCGGGGGAGGATTTGGATATGTTTCTGTTGTTTATCTTTTAAAAATGGAGTTGAATAAGTATCAACATAATGTTGTAAGAAAGATGCATATAATGATGACTTTTGATACTGCAACACTAATAAAAAATTATTTAAAAAAAATGTGTAACTAATTATTGCACTTTTGTCTATCTCAGCGTATTTCAACCACCCATGGCTGTTGACACCTTTGAGGAATCCAACAACGCCAGGGGGAAGTCTGCTTCAGTGAGGCCAATGGAAGAACATGGTGGCCAGTGGACCTGGCTTTTCTGCTCCTGAAGGTCAAATTCATATGCCTGGACTAGACTGAGGGAGCCCTCCACTACTCACCCGGGAAGGTGTGTCAGTTCACTGTAGCCTGCTGCATGCTCCACAACCTCGTGCTGCGATGGAACATCCATCTCATCGCAGAGTATGGAGACCAGCAGGAACCCCCTGGTGAGAATCCTGAAATGCCAAAATATGATGACAGTGGTGAAGAGGAAGGAGTTGACATGCGTCAACGACTCATCAACAACTTCTCATCATGAGTGTAAGTAGGCTGTCAGATGTCATGACTTTGACTGTTACATTGATTGTTTTGGTGCAGCTGTGAGGAGTATGTTATCTGTACAGGTGTGTGAAACTCTGTGCACCGTTGTTTGTGGAGTAAGGTCTTGACACATGCACACATTGATGATGTTGCTTTGTGTAGGTGACATTAACCTATGTACAGTAAACAGTAGACGTTAACAGAGATTGTTGTCAAATGTATGGTTTCCTTGCTAATCGGTTTGTTTTTGTCTGTTTTAGGTACCTTCACCATATCATCCTCATTTGGATATTACAGAGTTGTGACATCAGCAGGAATATGATGCTGTTTCTAAGTGCGAAGTGGACCTAGATTTTCCCTGGGACTGTCTGTCACAGACTTTGGGTGTACAAATCCGGTACCAAGCCAGCTTGCACAGCAATAGGATGGAAGTTGCTAAAACTCCATTGGACTTGTTCCCTGTTGTGTGGTGGTCCTCTGATAATATTTGTGCCATCATGTGCTCCAATACAATATGGTTTTTGGGCCAAAATATGCCAGTCTTCCTTCACATTGGCCAACTCCTCGCTGTGTATGAACTGGATGTAGCAGTTTATGTGTCTCATCATTGTAGGCCACGGTGCTTGTGGAACAACACTGCCATATCTTTGTGATATTCCACCAGATGCAGCAAGACTGGATTGGAATGAATCTGTGCTCAGAAACTGTAGTACTGCCATGTTTTGGTTTATTTTTTCTAGTGATGTGGGATACTTTTTGTGAGGTTGTGGATGTGGCTCCAGCTGATAACATGAACCAATTGTCTGTTGCCTATCTTATTAGGCATTGTCAGATGTGTCTCTTCCTACCATGTTTTTGAAGTACGCACATGACATTTGTGGTCACTGACACCAATATTCTTTTTGATGTCTTGTTTTGTTCTTTTTTGACATTACGACAGCCTATTGTTTGGGACTATGGAATTAAGTTGCCCTGAAACTGTACACTTGCATGTCTGTCTTGTGGTGGCATGAGTGAGTGTGTAGCACATTGTTGATAATACACATGTACATGCTTATCTGCTAGAAATAGGGGTCTCTAGTTGGCAGAGGTAGTTACCTTTGTCCAAATAGGGACCTTTGCTTCTAGTCGGGGTATGGGGTATACACTCTTTTAAAATAACCCCTGCTCACCCCATTGGTAGCTTGACACGAGCAGACAGGCTTATCTCAGAGACAGTGTGTAAAGCATTTGTGAAGACATACAGTAATACAGTGAAAACACTACAAATGGACACCACACCAGTTTAGAAAAATAAGTAATCTTTATCCAAACCAAACAAGACCAAAACGACACAAATCCACAATACAGTAAGAAAAATATGACTTTCAGATGGTAGATATAGTTCAGTTCAAAGCAAATTGCAGATGCAACATTTTTCACACAAAGTACATTGGATGCGTCGTGCGCACAAACAAAAAGGGTTGCAGGGAAGGTGATGCGTTGGTTCCGCACACTCAGGGAAGGTGATGCGTCGGTTCCTTGCTCTGGGAAAGGTGATGCGTCGGGTCCTTACCGGAGAGGAGGTGATGCGTTGGTTTCTTACTGCGTGGGGAGGTGATGCGTCGGTTTCTTACTGTATCCCCCAACGATGCGACAGACCTGGCGCCTCGATGCAATGCGACGATCCGGAACGATGCATGGGTTCTTGCAGCCGCACAGCAGGGCTTGCGTCGGAATCGGTGCAGTGATCTCGGACTTCGGAGATCGGTGCACTCCATGCAGCATACGGCTATTTTCTCGAGCCAAGGGCAGGCGCTGCGACAATTTCTTCGGCGATGCGTCAGCAACACGTGCGGATGTGTCAGGCTTTTTGTTCTTGTGGTGCTTTTCCAGCTCCCAACAGCCAGAACAACCTCCAGAGGCCCATAACAGCTACAGGCACCAATTGGCAGGTCAGAACTCCCAGCAAGGACGTTCAGGGGAGCTGGGGGTGAAGTCTTTGTGTCCCTGAGACTTCAGAACAGGAGGCAAGCTCTTCTTCAAGCCCTTGGAGATATTTCTCAAGCAGGGGACACAGCAAACAGCAACGTCCTTTTTCCCTTTCCTTGGCAGAAAGTAGCCACTGCAGGCCAACCCCAGACAGCAAACAGCACAGGGGCAGTATTGCTTCTCAGTTTCTCCAGCTCTTCTCCTTGGCAAAGGTTCCTCTTAATGTCCCAGAAATTATCTAAAAGTCTGGGGTCTGGGCCCCTCTTCTTATACAGTAAATATCTTTGTTCTCTCCTGGCCCAGGGCTCTGAGCCCAGTCCAAACCAGTTCTGGGGGGCACTTTGCAAGTGCACAACAACTTCCATTGTCAGTGTGAGCCCTGGCTCCAGACACACCACAGGGGGTGGAGCCATCATTGTGGAAGGCAGGCACAGCCCTATTCAGGTGCAGGTGCTACTCTCCCACCACTCCAAATGCAGACCAGGCCTATTCAGCCTAGCACTGACTCATCCAGACTCTCTGGAGCCACTAGACATACCCAGCCCCAGCCCCTGTCACTCCAAAGCCAGACAGTCAATACACATCCTAGCAGAGGCACACTGGATGGCTAAGCAATAAAATACCTACTTTCTAAAAGTGGTATTTTCAAACACAGAATATAAAAATCACCCTCACTAAAAGATGCATTTTAACATTCTGAGTTCAGGCATACTAAACTTTATTTTCCTATCTGGTTCCCAGTAGCACTTATGCTTATAAGATGTTATAAGCAAACTCCCCATTCTATGCTATGGGACCAGATAGCCTTACAATAGTAAAAACAAAATTGGCAGTGTTTCACTATCAGGACATGCCACACACATCAGGGCATGCCCTACCTTTCGCATACACTGCACCCTGCCCACAGGGGTAGCTTGGGCTTACCTTAGGGCTGACTAACATGTAAGAAAAGGGAAGGTTAAGGCCTGGCAAGTGGGTGCACTTGCCAAGTCGACATAGCAGTACTAGACTGCACTCAGGCTCTGCAATGGCAGGCCTGAGTTACATTTACAGGCTGATTATGTGGGTGGCACAATCAGTGCTGCAGGCCCACTAGCAGCATTTGATTTACAGTCCCTGGGCACACACAGTTCACTGCACTAGGGACTGACTAGTAAATCAAATCAGCCAATTATGGAAACCCCAATCAATACATACATTTTACAGGGAGAGCATATGCACTTTAGCACTGATCAGCAGTGGTAAAGTGCCCAGAGCCATAAAACCAACAAAAACAGGTCAGAAACAGAAGGCCACAAAGCAAAGAATTTGGGGATAAACCCGCTGTTAAAGCCAGGTCTAACACAACCCCCTTCCAGCCTAAAGCCAGGGTAGACTAATCAATCCCTTGATGGGCTTCCCTGGTTGAGACGATAGAACCTAGACCTGCAGGGGCACGTTCTGGTTCTACGCCTTTCTGAACCCAGTTGGATCCCTCTGCCCATCTTCTCAGGGCCCACTAAGCTAACCTATTGGGAACCCTTCTCCTCACCTGTGGATACCATCTGTGCAGCACCTAACCTTAGCTTGCTCACAGGTGTGTCCCAACAGGCAGACAGTAACCACATGGCCAACACAGTGGTGTGGCCAAGTCCACCTCCGGGGTGTGACTCCTGTGCCCTCCCCAGGGGCCACTCTGTCCACCAGTACAGCAAGCCACAGTGGCTACTGACAGTTGTCACTGATGAGACCCAGGCCTTATGCCTCTCATGGCTCTTGAACCTCTGTGGTGTCAGAGAGTGGGGGGCAGTACCCCATGGTGCCTGGCACCCCTTGTCCACTCTCCCTCCTGTCAGGTTAGGGTAGCATCCTGACACTGACACACCAGCCCCGGCCTGTATCCGGTGGCTGGACAGAAGACTGGGGTGGGCTTTCCCACACCCAGTCCTCCTCCTCGGGGCTCTGTACCCTCCCACCTGGAGCGGTATCCCCTTCCAGAATTGTCTGGGCACCTGTGGTAGGTGTCCTGCACAATTCGCCCACCAGTTCAGGGGTTCTATCCTGCAATTGGGATCCCAGCCTAGAGTCTGTACCCTTAGACTGGGCAGAGATCAGGGGTAAGGCTACCCTCTCCCTGCCCCCCTTACTGGGGCCCTGCACCCTCCCACCTGGAGCGGTGCCCCCAGAAGACAACCCGGTAGGGGTACTGTTAGCAGTCACCCCTTTCTCCAGGTCAGGGGGGACACCCTGAACCTGGCCCTCCAACACAGGGTCTGTATCCTTAGGCTGGACCTGTGCCTGGCAACCCAGGACTTCTGGGGGAGTACACCAACCCCCCCTTCCCCAAGGGAAACACACTCCTGTGGAGTTGTGCAAGAGTCTGCCTGGCGCAGGTCTCCAGCCTCCTGTCCACCTGACAGAGCATGAAGACCCCCCAGGCCAGAAGTGGCCTCACCAGGGTCAGTCCTGGGGGGCTCTGACCTCAGAGCTGGCAACTCCTGACCCACTGGTCCCTCCACTGGGGACTGCGTCCCCCCCTCACCCTTCTCTCTGGACACACCCTCCCAAATGGAGAGGTGCTGCCAGACACCAGAGCTGGTGGAATGCTAGTTACAGCAGTCTCCCACAGCTCAACTGACACCTTGGGATCCCCCTCAGGGAATGGCCTCCCAGTACAGACTAGGCCCCCCTCCTGGTGTTCCCATGTGGAACCAACCGGGGCTTTAGACTGGGTTTCGGGCACCTTGGGATGCAGCCCACTCCCACTCCTTCTCCTCAGAGACAGGACATGTGACCCTGCACCCCTCCCACTACTCTGGGACCTATCTGGGCCATCATGACCCTCCCCTACATTACTTGGTTGGGGAAAACCTGAGCCACCTCATTCAGGATCACCCCTAGATGCTTCTTCAGACTCTCCGGAATCCACCAAAAGGTCTTGCTCCAGTGTGAGCTCCCTGGGGTCAGAGAACTCACGGTCCACCAAGTGTTGGCATAGCTCGGGAAAACAGGGACTTAAAATATGATCTCCACCAATTGAATCATACAGCCCCACACAGGTGTTAACCAAGCTACCCTTTGCCTCACCATCCAGTGCCTCGCACAAGTATCCCACATCACTCTCCTGAGATTGGCAAGACAGTGTCTGACTGTCTCTGTCACTCAACCCACACTCTTCTGGGTGGTCTTCACACTCACTGACAAAGACTTCTATCATGGGGGAACCCCTCTCCCTGCACCTCTCATCGAGAGTCAGTAGAGTCTCCCTCCCACCACTGGGAATATGATCCCCTGTGCAAGTTCCCCAATCCACTTCAGGGACACTGCGCACCACTGGAGCTACCTCATAAACCTGAACCCCCTGGTGTATGTCAACCCCTTCCTTCAAGTCAGGTGCCACATCTCTGGGTGTCTGTACTTCTTCCTCCGGTCTAGATAACACCTTTTTACTGCCACCATCTGAGCTGGGCTCCACCTTCAGCCCAGCCAAGCTCATTTCCTGAGCTACACACATTTCTTTTTTAGCTAAGGCTCACTCTATCTCCTTGCACTCCCTGTCTAGCCGCCTCAGCCTCCGGTCACGAGCACGAATCCGATTCCTGTCCTCACGAGCCAATCTTTCCCATAATGTTTCCTCCTCAGGGCCACTGCCCTCTTGTTATTCTGGCGGGGGATCCAACCCCTCAGATTCCTCCTCAGAGTCATCTGCTAGTGTTGCCTCCCAGCGTACCACCTCATAGCTATGCAGGGCTGCCTCAAGATCCTGCCTTGTAGATCTCCTCTTCACAGGCAGCCCCCTCTCCTTGCAAAAGACTTTTAGTTCCCTCATCTTGTAGATGTACAGGTGCCAAAAGTTAATTTCCATTTTGACAAGGCCCCACAGGTAAAACAACTAACCATAGTTCCAACAACCAAATACCGAAGGGAAACAGGGAAAAATAGTACATGTTTGCGTAATGGTCTGAAGTATACTGGTAGTGTACACTAATCACTGTATGTAAGGCACAAATGCAAGTCCAGATCCTTACCGCTGACCACCAATGTTAGAAATGGGGGTCTCTAGTTGGCAGAGGTAGGTATCTTTGTCCAAATAGGGACCCTTGCTTCTGGTCAGGGTAAGGGGGATACACTTCTAAAACAACCCCTGCTCACCCTCTTGGTAGCTTGGCATGAGCAAACAGGCTTATCTCAGAGGCAGTGTGTAAAGCATATGTGAACACATACAGTAATATAGTGAAAACACTACAAATGGACACCACACCAGTTAAGAAAAATTAGCAATCTTTATCTAAACCAAACAAGAGCAAAATGACAAAAATACACAATACAGTAATAAAAATATGACTTTTAGATGGTAGAAATAGCTCAGTTCAAAGTAAATTGCAGATGCAACACTTTTCACACAAAGTACTTTGGATGCGTCGTGCGCACAAACAAAAAGAGTCGCAGGGAAGGTGATGCTTTGGTTCCTTCCTCCGGGGGAGGTGATGTGTCGGTTCCTTACTGCTGCGCAGGGGAGGTGACGCTGCTGGTCCTGGGCCCGGGGCACAAAGGTTCGTGCATAATTCCGAGCGCCGGAACGCCCGTGGAATCTACTGATCCGGGGGAAAACCTCAGCAGACCCCGTGTGTTGAAGCTTTTTGGCTTAACTCTCCCCGGCTCGGTGATATGCAGCGGATCCAAGATGGCGACCACTAACTGATGGGGCTGATCCTCGCATTATCGAAGCCGAGAGGTGGTCCGGGACGCGACATCAAGTGAGCCTCGAGCTGAGAGGAGCCTGGCCGGTGGCTGCATAGCGGGGACCCCTGGACGCGACAACAAGCGAGCCTCGAGCTGTGAGGAGTCGGGCCGGAGGCTGCGCAGCGGGGACCCTTGGGCCGAGTCCCGTGACCCGGATTTGCGGAGCGAGGGACTGGGCGCCCGCTTTAGGATCAACATCAGCGATTGCCCTGCTGAGAAGAGCTTGGCTCTTAGACGGAGGTGAGGAGTGTGATTCTGCTGGTGGGGCGCCGGACCGGAGCTGTTCCGAGGAGATGCGGCGACACACCCTGGTTGACCGGTGGCTACCTGGGCTCCCTGGGGGAGTCGTATGACGTGGGGAGATGGCGCTGGCCCTCAGTGTGGGCCTCTGATCTGGGAGGGCCCGCTGGGCCATGTGAGACGCCCCGGTCGGGCTGGGCTGTGGGGCCTCTGGCCCCCACCCGTGATCTTGGCGCCTGGAACGGAACGCTCACAGCGGTGCTCCCCATAACGTTCCTCATTAATTGACGTCCTCAAGATGCCGACAGAGGATTAACTCCGACCGAAAGCCCCTTAGCTTGGGACTGCCTTCTAGACCTCAATCCCCTGGAAGCTACCCCCCTTCGTGGACCCCCTCCCACACCTTGGTTTAGTTTTGACTGCTTTTGCTCATCTCCCCAACTCCCCCATTTGATCTCGACATTTTACGATTTCCCGCTTTCCTTACCCTGACATTGGAGACCGAGCAATTATGGCCGATGCCCGGTGGAGCTGCTTGACAGCTATAGAGGAGTTCTGCCCTGGTTCACCCCCATCGCCGTCACCTACCCAGCCAGACATTGGGCAATGTTCTCCCCGTCTCCACGCTGCTGTCCCCTCCCCCCCGACGAACTCCCATAACTACCTCTTTTTTTTTCTTATGCTTTACTATGCTTTTTGTAACGTATGGAATTTGTAACCTTGTAACCCACAGATCCTCATGTAAAGCGCTCTGATACCTCCGGGTCTAGCCAGCGCTATATAAAACTCGTCAAATAAAAATAAATAAATAAATAAAAATAAAAAGATGCATCGGTCCCTTACCGGAGAGGAGGTGATGCATCGGTTTCTTACTGCGTGGGGAGGTGATGTGTCGGTTTCTTACTGCATCCCCCAACGAAGCGACAGACCTGGCGCCCGATGCGATAGACCTGGAGCCTCGATGCTATGCGGCGATCCAGGACGATGCGTTGGTTCTTGCAGCCGCATAGCAGGGTTTGCATCGGAATCGGTGCGTTGATCGCAGACTTCGGAGATCGGTGCACTCGATGTGGCATGTGGCGATTTCTGGAGCCGCGGGCAGGTGCTGCGACGATTTCTTCGGCGATGCGTCGGAAGGAGGTGCGGATGCATCACGCTTCTTGTTGTTGCATTGCTTTTCCAGCTCCCAACAGCCAGAACAACCTCTAGAGCCCCAGAATAGCTACAGGCACCTCTTGGCAGGTCAGAACTCCCAGCAAGGAAGTTCAGGGGAGCTGGGGGTGAAGTCTTTGTGTCCCTGAGACTACAGAACAGGAGGCAAGCTCTTCTTCAAGCCCTCGGAGATCTTCCTCAAGCAGGGGACACAGCAAACAGCAAAGTCCTTTTTCCCTTTCCTTGGCAGAAAGTAGCCACTGCAGTCAAGCCATAGACAGCAAACAGCACAGGGGCAGTATTCCTCCTCTATTTCTCCAGCTCTTCTCCTTGGCAAAGGTTCCTCTTGATTTCCCAAAAGTGATCTAAAAGCCTGGGGTCTGGGCCCCTCTTTTTATACAGTAAATCTCTTTGTTTTCTCCTGGCACAGGGCTCTGAGCCCAGTCCAAACCATTTCTGGGGGGCACTTTGCAAGTGCACAACAACCTCCATTGTCAGTGTGAGCCCTGGCTCCAGACACACCACAGGGGGGCGGATCCATCATTGTGGAAGGTAGGCACAGCCCTATTCAGGTGCAGGTGCTACTCTCCCACCACTCCAAATGCAGACCAGGCCTATTCAGCCTAGCACTGACTCATCCAGACTCTCTGGAGCCAATACACATCCCCAGCCCCTGTCACCCCCAAAGCCAAACAGGCAATCCACATCCTAGCAGAGGCACACTGGATGGCTAAGCAAAAAAATACCTACTTCCTAAAAGTGGTATTTTCAAACACAGAATGTAAAAATCACCCTCACTAAAAGATGCATTTTAACATTCTGAGTTGAGGCATACTAAATTTTATTTTCCTATCTTGTTCACAGGGGCAGTTATGCGTATAAGATTTTATAATCAAACTCCCCATTCTATCCTATGGGAACAGATAGCCCTACAATAGTGAAAAATGAAATTGGCAGTATTTCACTATCAGGACATGCCACACACATCAGGGCATGTCCTACCTTTCACATACACTGCACTCTGCCCACAGGGGTACCTTGGGCCTACCTTAGGGGTGACTAACATGTACGTAAAGGGAAGGTTAAGGCCTGGCAAGTGGGTGCACTTGCCAAGTCGACATAGCAGTACTAGACTGGACTCAGGCTCTGCAATGGCAGGCCTGAGTTACATTTACAGGCTGATTATGTGGGTGGCTCAATCAGTGCTGCAGGCCCACTAGCAGCATTTGATTTAGAGGCCCTGGGCACACACAGTGCACTGTACTTGGGACTGACTAGTAAATCAAATCCACCAATTATGGAAACACCAATCCATACATACAATTTACAGGGAGAGCATATGCACTTTAGCACTGATCAGCAGTGGTAAAGTGCCCAGAGTCATAAAACCAACAAAAACAGGTCAGAAACAGAAGGCCACAAAGCAAGAAATCTGGGGATAAACCCGCAGTAAAAGCCAGGTCTAACATTACCTAAGTAGCTTATACTTTCATCTGAGGGATCACATGGTAATTAAAACAAAACTTGCTAGATGTAAATGATACGACATGAGCTAGTGTTGTTGTGAAAAGTGAATTTATTGCAGATCAATTGGTGAGAACACGAAATGAAACAAAATCACACATAACATGACCACAATGGAGAGCAGTTGTTAGTGTTGGTGGATGAATCCATTGATATAAGAGCCACATTGTCTGGAGTCAAAAGTCTAACACACTCCTCCCGTCAGAAGTGGGAAAGTGTACAGGAATAGTCAACAAAGTGAACGGATTGCACACTGTTGGACTTGGCCCTTTTTCCCAGAAATTTTTCGTTTTTCCCCCTAGTTGTTTTACCATGTGTGAAACTCACTCAAGATGGCTGCCACAGGCCCCTGCTACTGCAGAGGGGCCTTACACGCATACACACTAGTAGCCAGGGTCAGGCTGGGACATAGGGATACAGTATCCATTCCGTCCCCGCATCTGGGCCACATAGCCAGACATGTAGAAGGTTCCAGAACCTTCTGGGCTGTGGGAGGAGTTATGTTTTGCCGCCTTTAGGAGGGTCACCTGTCCTAGGGGTATAAAAGGCTTGGAGGGAAAACTTTTAGTCAGTTGGAGTTGGGGCACCACTGATCCTGGGAGAACCTCTGCCGGAGTACAGGCTTTAGGGCCTAGGGGGGAGACCTACACTACTGCTGCTGACAAGGCTTAGGCCCTGCTGTAGTAAGTTAGCTGAGGAACGCCCACCACCCACTGACCTTGCCCAGTGTGAGGGGACCCAGGGAACCACCTTCAGCGTGCTGGGAAGAACATCAAGCACTCCCAGAACCACCAACTCATTCCTCCCCCCTCATAAGAAGAAACTTCTGACAAGAAACTTTTGACAAGAAACTTATAATAAGAAACTTCTGACAAGAAACTCCTGACAAGAAACTCCTAAGAAGCAACCAATCTGAAACAGCCGCAAGAAACCTTAATTTGAGGAGGCCTGACCGTCCAGCAAGGCCTGAAACCTGAACTGCCACACTGGGGATCACCAGGTAAAGCGCCGTGCCCTGAAGCGCTAGACCTTCACCCCCTATCTATTCCTGCCTGCTGCTGGGCTGCCCCCCAAGTACTTTTCCAGTCAGCCCTGCCCACAGGCTGCTGGTGCGCCCCGCGTTCTGTCTCCACGAGGGAGAAACTGCACTCCCCTCAGGTCACTGACCTCGTGAGGGAATCACCGCCGCGGCCGCCGCCGCGTGAGGAGAAGTGCTGCTGTGAGGAAGGCCCTCCTCGGGGCCGTGTGGTGAGGTGCGCCGTCCGCGCCCTCACCGAAGGAAGCGCTGTGGTGAGGGAGGCCCCTCGAGTGGATGTGGTGAGGTGCGCCGTCCGCACCCTCACCGAAGCCTCTAAATAACCCCAAAGACATCGTCGCCGGGCCCGGGGCCCCCACCGCCGCGGCCGAAGAAATCACCGCCGCAGCCCAAGGGGGCCGCGTGAAGCAGCCGCGGCCTAGCGCGATCCGCGAGGCCTCCAGGCCCCGCCGGCGCCGTTGCTGGGCAACCGGGGACGCCGGCCGCGCCCCGGGAAGGCCGCGCAGCGGCTGGACGCCGGCTCCCGCCACGCCCCCAGCGCCGACGGAGGCCGAGGAAGAGCTCCGGCCGTGCAGAGGGAGACGGGGAGCCGGCCGGAGAGGACTGCCGGCTCCCGCTCCCCTTCCCGAAGTCCCTGAAGCCCGCAAAGTCACTCACCTGATCCCGGGGCCGGAGGAGGGTGATACCGGCCCCCGCAACGTGCCGCAAAGCCACTTCCTTGATCCCGGGGCCGGAGGAGGGTGATACCGGCCCCCGCAACGACCCGTAATTCCGGCCAGAAGGCCGAGGTACCCCGACCGGGCCCCGCCCTCCAGAACACGGGCCGGCCTGGAGATCGCCAGTCGCTAGGAAGTGCGACCAACGACCACGCACCAGGTGAGCCCAGGAGGCCCCTAGGGCCCACAGAGACGCCACTGGGGGCCGGGGGCCACCATTAACCCTCGAATTAACCCTTGAGATTAGTCCCATGAGGCGAGGCCCCAGAGAGGAGTGGGCCTGGCCTGAGTTAACCCCTAAGGGACATAGAAGCCCCAGAATACAGGACATGTTGAGGGATTCCCCACCTAGTTCATTAATGTAATGATGATGCCTACTGTAATTATTGCCTAGGCCTATGCTTCTAACTGCCAAGTCTTTACCTAAGGGGAAAGTGATTAATTGAATTGAGCTGAAGTGTACACCGCCAAGAGTTGAAGTGTTTTATGTTACAGGTGTACTGAATGTGTGTGCGCCTAGATTAATGCAGGCCTATTGAAATGTAACGTGAAAAGCCTTCTTTTAAGTAAGTGAATATTCTTGAAGTGAACTGCATGTTTAGGCCCATGTTTTATTAATGCACCTTGTGATCATTATTGGTGCTACGTTTAGGAGATGATTCCTGCAGCCTCTTAGTGGCCTACAATGTTGATGAGCTATGATGCTTTATTAAGAATGTGCACCAGTTGAGTAATGCAATGATTTTAAATGTAGATCTGAATTAATCTGCCTCATCTGATGCTACCTTGATTTATATATAAAAGATCTTGATTTTAAATACACAAGCCTGGTGTGGTGTCATGTTATTGCGTTCGCATTCCTGAGTCAAAGTAAGAGTGCGCTGCACAACTGCCTTACACATTGCCTTCGCGTGCTTTCCCGCCTCGCGCCATGCTACCGTGGCGGACTCGGTAAACCCGGTTCCAACACACACAAAAGAGGAAATCAGGAGCACTGTTTCTTGGTTGTATGACGTTACATCGCATGCTATAACAACGCATGCCATTTCAACGTGGTTATCACAACGCATATACCATTACAACGCATTGCCATTACAACGCAAACTTTTACCACGCATATGCCTTTACAACGCATGCCTTTACAATGAATTTCATTGTAATATCATGATTGGTAAATGCATTTGGGTGATCAAGGTTGGATTTGTAAATGTAAGTATTTCACAGGTAAGTATAAACACACATGTATATGTCACGTGATAAACACACGGTGTTAGGTGCATAAAAGCTAAGACAGACTTTAAGCTTCTCATGTGATCAGCCATGTACAGCACCAGCAAATAAAGAAGAAATCAAGCACTTAACCGGCGTCCATGTCCCGTTTATCAGCCAGCAGCTGTGGGAGTCTTGGTGAAGTTCATATATATATATATATATATATATATCCAATTTCTCCAATGGAGAAAGAAGGACGCACTCAGCTGCAGGCATATTTAATCAAATTTATTCTTCCAGAACATGACAACAAAATATATATATATAATAGAATTATATTTACCCGTACAATACTTACATGTTCATGGTTCAATCAATCAATAAGGGGATTATAAAGCGGGCTACTCACCCATGAGGGTCTCAAGGCGCTGGGGGGGTGCAGCTCAGGATTAGTCGAAAAGCCAGGTCTTGAGGCTCCTCCTGAAGGTGTGCAGAGTGGGGGAGCGTCGGAGGTTGACTGGGAGCTCGTTCGAGGTCTTTGCTGCGATGTAGGAGAAGGCTCTTCCGCCTGCTCTGGTTCTGCGGATGCGTGGGGTCTCTGCCAGGGCGAGGTCGGCGGAGCGGAGGTTCCTTTTGGGTACGTGGAAGGAGACTCTTTCATTGAGGTATTTGGGTCCGATGTTGTGGAGGGATTTGTAGGCGTGGGTGAGTAGCTTGAAGGTTACCCTCTTCTCGATGGGGAGCCAGTGGAGGTCTCGTAGGTGCGGGGTCATGTGTTCGTGTCGTGGGGTTCCAAGGACGAGTCTGGCTGCAGTGTTCTGGATGGTTTGGAGCTTGTGTAGCAGGGTTTTGTTGATTCTGGTGTAGAGGGCGTTACCGTAGTCTAGTCTGCTGGTAACGAGTGAGTGGGTGATGGTCTTTCTGCATTAGGGGGGGATCCACTTGAAGGTCTTGCGGAGGGAGTTGAAGCAGGTCGAGGCGACGGCGTTGATGTTATGTTAAAAGGTTTCTAAAGCGCTCAAATACCCAAAGGTGTCTTGGCGCTATTTGAATGGCAGTAAGGTGATGGTAATTAGGTGCTGAGAAACGACTAAGCGCCTAACCATTGAAAAGCCAGGTTTTTATTAGCTTCCTGAAGCCCAGCAATGTTGGTGCTGCCTTGATGTTTATAGGTAGACTGTTCCACAGGGCAGGGGCTTCGGTGGTAAAACAACTGCCTCCCCATTTTAATCTCTTAAACCTGGGGCAGTGCACTGTGAAGGTATTTTTAGAACGAAGTTCTCTGTTTGGGACAAACCATGAAAGAGATTTTTTTAAATAACGAGGACCTACATCGTGCAGGGCTTTGAAAATGAGGCATAATGCCTTGAATTTAATACGGTTAGATACCGTCAGCCAATGTAGTTCCTTGATAGCCGATGAAACTGGGTGGAATTTGGGCAGGTTGAAAACCAGCCTGGCTGCCGCATTTTGCACACTCTGAAGTTTCTTTATATGTTGTTTTTGAAGCTTAGCAAAAAGACCATTACAGTAGTCCAATTTTGATAAAATTAATAAAGAGACAACTGTTTTTCTGGTGGTTAAAGGAATAAAAGAAAGAATCTTTCTGATAATCCTTAGGGTATTAAAACTGGCCGAAACAACCGAGCTGATGTGTTTATTAAAACTTAGTTGGTCGTCTATTATTACGCCCACATTTCTAGCTTTTTGTACAGGAATTGGGAGAGTTCCCATCTCTGTTAGCCAACAAGCCGGGTTCCAAAAAGAGGGGTTATTACCAAAGAGTATAACCTCGGTTTTCTCAGCATTTAGCTTAAGACAGTGCGTTTCCATCCAGCCACTGACTGCTCTCATACAGTTGTAGAACTGGGAGGTAGTTGTTTCTGTGTTATTCGAGGCTGCCACCACAATTTGGGTGTCGTCTGCATAAGATGTAGGGGAAAAACCAAAAGATCTAATCTGACGGGTCATGGTGAAGGAGGAGTCTAGAATGATGCCGAGGTTCCGGGCATGGTGCGTCGGGGTGGGGGGGTTTCCAAGGGCAGGGGGCCACCAGGAGCTGTCCCACGCCATGGGGGAGGGTCCAAGGACGAGGACCTCTGTCTTTTCCGAGTTCAGTTTTAGGCAGCTGTCGCTCATCCAGGCTGCGACATCTTTCATTCCTTCTTGGAAGCTGAGTCTGGTGTCTTCGGGGTTCTTCGTGAGAGAGAGAATGAGCTGGGTGTCGTCGGCGTAGGATACTATGCTGAGCCCATGCTGTCTGACGATGGTGGTGAGGGGGGCCATGTAGATGTTGAAAAGCGTGGGGCTGAGCGAGGATCCTTGGGGTACTCCACAGTTGATCTCTGTAGGTTCAGAGATGAAGGGACGGAGTCTGATCCTTTGGGTTCTGCCGGAGAGAAAGGAGCGGATCCAGTCGAGGGCAGTTCCTCGTATACCGGCGTCGTGGAGTCTGGCTGCGAGGGTGCGGTGTGAGACGGTGTCGGAGGCCGCGGAGAGGTCTAGTAGGATGAGGGCTGCAGTGTGGCCCTGGTCGAGGAGCATGCGGATGTCATCAGTGGCGGCGAGGAGGGCGGTCTCGGTGCTGTGGTTGCTGCGAAAACCAGACTGAGAGGAGTCGAGGATGGCGTTCTCTTTGATGAAGGTGGTCAGCTGGGCGTTGATGAATCTCTCGGTGACTTTGGCTGCGAAGGGAAGGAGAGAGATGGGCCGGTAGTTTTTCAGGTCCGTCGGGTCGGCCGAGGGTTTCTTGAGGAGGGGCTTGACTTCTGCCTGCTTCCAGTCATCGGGGAAGATGCCGGATTCGAGGGAGGCGTTGATGGTCCGGCCAAGTTCAGGAGCTATGGCAGCAGCGGCTCTGTGGTAGATGTGCGGTGGGCAGGGGTCCGTGGGAGCTCCGGAGTGGGTGTTCTTCATGGTCTTGGTGGTGTCTTCAGTGGTAGCAGGTTTCCAAGTGGTGATGGTCAGCCGGTTGTTGGTAGTGGAGAGGGGGGTGGTGTCAGGAGTCTGTTCGCTGCAGTTGTCGTAGAGGGCCTTGATCTTCAGGTGGAAGTAGGAGCTGAGCTTGTTGCAGAGGTCCTGGGATTGAGTGACATCCGTGGCTTCGCTGGGGGGTTTGGTGAATTGCTGTATGACGTTGAAGAGTTCTTTTGTGTTACTTGCGTTGGAGGTGATTTTGTTCTTGAAAAAGGTATTTTTGGTGGCTCTTATGTGCTGGTGGTATTCGTTCATAGCATTCCTGTAGTTGTTCAGGTCTTCGGTGGTTTTCTTGTTCCAGCAGAGTTTCTCGAGGTGTCTGCAGTAGCGCCTGGCTTCTTGGAGGTCGGTGGTGAACCAGGCGGCCTTCAGGGGGCGTTGATTGACGGGGTGGTGGAGGGGTGCGAGCTTGTCAGCGCAGCTGGAGATCCAGCGGTGTAGTTCTTTGACTGCGGAGTTGGCGTCGGTCGTGGCGAAGGGGGGGTCATGGAGGAGGGTGGTGTTGAGGTGTTCCTCTGTGATCTTGCTCCAGTTCCTTCGGGGCAGGCGCGGGGCAGGTTTGTGTGCGGTGGTGGTGTTGAAGGTGAAGTGTACGCAGTGGTGGTCTGTCCAGAGGGGCTGCGTGGTGTGGCTGAAGTGGATGTTTGTTCCTCCTGCGAAGATGGGGTCGAGGGTGTGTCTGGCTCTGTGGGTGGGGGTGGTGATGAGCTGCTTCAGTCCGAGGTTGGCGAGGTTGTCAAGGAGGGTGGTGGAGTCGGGGTCGCTGCGGTTTTCGAGGTGGAAGTTCAGGTCTCCGATGAGGATGTAGTCTGTGGAGGCAATGGCGTGGGGTGCGACGAGGTCGGCAATGGTGGTGGTGGAGGAGGCGCGAGGCCCGGGGGGTCTGTAGACGAGGGTCCCACGCCGTGTGGTTCTGGGGCTGGTTTGGATCTGGAAGTGGAGGTGCTCTGTGTTGGAGAGGGCGTCGCTAGTGCTGGAGGTGGAGAGTCAGAGGGATCTCTTGTGTGCGATGGCGAGTCCTCCTCCTGGGCAGTGGGGGCGGTCCTTTCTTTGGATCTTGTATCCATCAGGGATGGCAGTGGCGATGTCGGGGGCGTTGGTCCATATTTCCGTGAAGAAGGTGACGTCTGGCGAGAGGGTGTCAAGCAGGTCCCAGATCTCCGTGGCGGGTCTGTGGAGGGAGCGTACGTTGAGGAGTATGCACGTCAGGGCTTTGGTGGTGCGGGCATCTGTCGTGGGTTCAGCGGCCGTGGGAGGGCTGTTGATGGAGAAGGATAGTCGGCAGTGTCGGCAGGAGAACTGGCCATGGGTGGTGTTCGGTGTCGATCTGTGGCAGTTGTTCCTTCCGGGGTTGAGTGCGAGGAGGGCAGCTGAGTCGTAGCGGCTGATGGACGGAGAACCAGGGTCCCTGGCGCTGGCCGCGGTTGGGTCGCGGACAGGCGCAGACGGGTTTGCCTTTGGCGAGCCCGCTGTGCGCGGCCGCCATTAAGTAGGGGAGGGGGGAGGGAAGTGCAGCTGGGTGGCGGGAAGCAGGAGGCGGGAAACCGGCAGGGGCGAGGGGCCGCGGGGGCAGCAGCGGTAGGAAGACGGAGGGCAGGGGGCACGGGGACAGAAAGGGCACAGAGGACACAATTACTGGCAGAAAAGAAGAAGATAGAAAACGGGCACAGAAAGAAGAAAGACAGGAAATGGCACAAAGACAGACAAACGGGCACAGAGACAGAAAGACGGCGAAATGACACAAATACAGACAGACAGGCACGGGCACAGAGACAGAAAGACGGCGAAATGGCACAAAGACAGACAGACAGGCACGGGCATAGAGGCAGACAAATTACCCAAAGACAGACAGCAGCGGCCAGCAGAAGAGCAAGGCTCTCCCACTGGACCACCAGGGATGAGACGCAGGCAGGAGCCTGCGGGTGGAGGAGGGCCTCAACACCTACCTGAGCAGTGAAAGGCACTTAGGAGTGGAGCTGCGGGGGGAGAGCAGGTCTCTGACCAGGAGGTCAGGGGTCTTGCTTGCACTCCCTCGCAGCGGCCGCCATTAAGTAGGGGAGGGGGAGGGAAGCGCAGCTGGGTGGCGGGAAGCAGGAGGCGGGAAACCGGCAGGGGGGGTAGGGGCCACGGGGGCAGCAGCGGCGGGAAGCTGGAGGGCATGGGGCATGGGGACAGAAAGGTCACAGAGGACACAATTACTGGCAGAAAAGAAGAAGATAGAAAACGGGCACAGAAAGAAGAAAGACAGGTAATGGCACAAAGACAGGAAATGGCACAAAGACAGACACGGGCACAGAGACAGAAAGACGGCGAAATGGCACAAATACAGACGCACGGGCACAGAGACAGAAAAACGGCAAAATGGCACAAATACAGACAGACAGGCACGGGCACAGAGGAAGAAAAATTACCCAAAGACAGACACAGACAGCAGCGGCCAACAGAAGAGCAAGGCTCTCCCACTGGACCACCAGGGATGAGGCGCAGGCAGGAGCCTGCGGGTGGAGGAGGGCCTCACCACCTACCTGAGCAGTGAAAGGCACTTAGGAGCGGAGCTGCGGGGGGAGAGCAGGTCTCTGACCAGGAGGTTAAGGCATGCATGGTAACAGCATATGTTCTATTTTAAAATTACAGGTACGTAAACTCACCTTTTATATATATATATATATTTACACATATTTAGGTATATGTATATCTATATATATATATATAGATATATATATATATATATATATATATATATATATATATATATATATATATATATTTATGAGCAAACCCAGATGAAGCGCTTTACTTGCACCACAAGGACACGGACTCCAAAGGTATGTGCTTTTACAAATGCTATTTATTATATTGACATGACGGTATGACGCGTTTCAGTCACGACGGGTGGCCTTGCTCACTTGATATATATATATGTATTATCTACTGGCGGTCGCCAGTAGATAGTTATAGTTAGGACCTATTATCCATAGGAAATCCGCGACATTCTATTTGAAATAACGTTGGCGCCGGTTGACGAATCTTTGCGAAAGTTTCCAACTTGTTGGGGCGCTCCGCTCCGCTCCTACCCTGAAAGTCTCGGGTTGATTCGTCAAGCGGGGGCCGAGAAAAAGGGGGGTCCCAAACGCGTTTTCCCCATTCATTTTTCCATAGGAACCTTTAGTCGCAGCTACAGCCCGAACTGCTGAACGGAATTACACCAAATTTGGCAAAGAGGTAGCCCTTGGTTCAGACTGGTGCCTTTTGCTTAAATGGTGTAAATCCGTTCAGTAGTTCCTGAGAAATTCACAAGTAAAGTCACATATATATCTATGGCCGAGTAGGGTCCGCGTGCCCTCCCGATCACGAGCTGCATGCTAATTGGCTGTCAGCTGGCTGTCAACATTCCGATTCAGGAAGTGTTGGCAGCCATTTTGTCCCTCGGTAGAACCGAGGGACAGAAGCAAGTGCGCAAAGCGCACAAAGGGGGCAGGGTAGAAACACCCTAACCCCTAGGCCTGCTCAGGGGGTCCCACAAGGACCCCCTGGGCAAAAAGCATTTTTAAATCGGCAGGATGCGCTCAGGGTGCGCGGATCCTGCCGAGAAAAAATCGAAGCGCGGTCTCCCGTGCTTCGATGTTAATTTGCCCCGGGTGGGCCAAGTCCCGGGGGCATGGTGGGGGGTTAAATTTATGTATGGGGGCCTCTAAGGGCCTCCAAGCCCGGGGACCGCCACCCCCGGGGCTTTAACAAAAAATGGTGCGGGAGGGCTCTTTGCCCTCCCGCTGCCCCGAGGACCGCCACCTCCCTGGGGCTTCTGTTTTAATTTTTTAACCTGTGTGGGGGGCTCCAGCCCCCACACGCCCGAGACCGCCACCTCCCCGGGCACTAAAAAACTAAAAATGGGGTCCGTTTTGGACCCCGAAGCCAGGGGACCACCACCTCCCCGGGGCTTTGAAAATGTGGGGAGGGGGCCGCGCGGCCTCCTCCTGGAGCCAGTGATGGCCCTGGGGACCGCCACCCCCAGGGCCGGCTCCTGCAGTGTCCCGGGGTGCCTACCCCGGGACACTGCTGTTTGCAATGACAGGACGGGAGCCTCGCGGCTCCCGTCCTGTCATTGCAAACTAGCTTTGGATATTGGAAGAGAGAGCAGGAAACCTGCTCTCGCCTAATATCCCAAAGCTGACTTCTTTCCACAGGGGTAGCAGCCTGTTAGCTGCTCCCCATGTGGAAAAGCAATGCCGGCACTCGCGCAGGAGGCGGGGAGCCGGCTGGGACTGTGGGGGATTGGGGACCCCACACAGTCCCCAACCAGAGGCCAGGCCCCGGGGATGGGGTCCCCGGGGCCATAAGTGGCCAGGGAGGGGGCCACGCAGCCCCCTCCCAAATTTTAAAAAGTGCAAGGCCATGCCCCGGGGGATGGGGTCTCCGGGGCCAATACAGGCCCAGGGAAGGGGGCCACGCGGCCCCCATCCCGTTTTTTATTTTTTTATTTAAAAAAATAAAAAAAATGCTCAGGCCCGGGGGATGGGGTCCCCGGGGCCAAAAGTGAGCAAGGGAAGGGGGCCACGCAGCCCCCTCCCATTAAAAAAAATAGAAAAAAAAAAACGACCGGCATCGTGCCTGAGGCCCCGCCCCCCTCCCTGCAGTACTCTGCAAACGCGCCCCCTGGCACGTTTGCAGAGGGGGAACGAATTCCCCTTGAATACTGGGGGTCCCTGGGGCCAACTAGCCCACCAGGAACCTCCAGTATGCGCCAGGGAGCTGCGTTGCAGAGACGTGTACAGAGGCCACGCCCCCTTTTACACCTCTCTGCAACGCAGCTCTGTGGCGCTTTTTGGAGGTATATGGTGGGCTAGTTGGACTCCAGGGACCCTCAGGATTCAAGGGACTTAATCCCCAACCTAAAACGCGCCACGGGGCGCGTTTGCACAGTGGTGAAGGGAGGCGGGGCTTCAGGTGACATGTGTGCAAACAGGCCCCGTGGCGCGTTTTAAGATGGGTAATAAATTCCTTTTCAATCCTGAGGGTCCCTTGGGGCCAACTAGCCCACCAGGTACCTCCAGTAAGCGCCACGGAGCTGCGTTGCAGAGTGTTGTAAAGAGGGCGTGGCCTCTGAACACCTCTCTGCAACGCAGCCCCTGGCGCATACTGGAGGTACCTGGTGGGCTAGTTGGCCCCTAGGGACCCTCTGGATTGAGGAGGAATTAGTTGTCCAACTTAAAACGCGCCACAGGGCGTGTTTGCAGACATGTCACCTCAGGCCCCACCCCCTTCCTTCACCATTGTGCAAATATTCCTCTAAAATCAGCCGAACTACGAATTCCGATTTACTCACCTGTTATCAGGAGAGACCTCAGTGCTGCATCTTTGAGCCCAGTACTGATCCTGAAAAGTAATTCTAACCGTACTTACCAGTAACTTGAATTTCCTTCCATAGGATATCATTGCCTGCTTTTGCTGAAAAAGTTTCTAAGTGTCGATTTTTGAAACATACAAATATTCCTCTAAAATCAGCCGAAATACGAATTTCGATTTACTCACCTGTTATCAGGAGAGACCTCATTTCTGCATCTTTCAGCCCAGTACTGGTCCTGAAAAGTAATTTTAACCGTACTTACCAGTAACTTGAATTTCCTTCCATAGGCTAACATTGACTGGTTTCACTTGGAAATTCTTCTAAGTGTGGAGTTTTGGAACTTTATAATATTCCTCTAAAATCAGCTGAAATACGAATTCCGATTTACTCACCTGTTATCAGGAGAGACCTCAGTGCTGCATCTTTCAGCCCAGTACTGATCCTGAAAAGTAATTCTAACCGTACTTACCAGTAACTTGAATTTCATTCCATAGGAATCCATTGTCTGGTTTTCAGCAGAAAAGTTTCAAAATGTCGATTTTTGAAACATACAAATATTCCTCTAAAATCAGCCGAAATACGAATTCCGATTTACTCACCTGTTATCAGGAGAGACCTCAGTGCTGCATCTTTCAGCCCAGTACTGATCCTGAAAAGTAATTTTAACCGTACTTACCAGTAACTTGAATTTCCTTCCATAGGCTAACATTGACTGGTTTCACTTGGAAATTCTTCTAAGTGTGGAGTTTTGGAACTTTATAATATTCCTCTAAAATCAGCCGAAATACGAATTCCGATTTACTCACCTGTTATCAGGAGAGACCTCAGTGCTGCATCTTTCAGCCCAGTACTGATCCTGAAAGTCATTCTAACCGTACTTACCAGTAACTTGAATTTCCTTCCATAGGATATCATTGCCTGCTTTTGCTGAAAAAAGTTTCTAAGTGTCGATTTTTGAAACATACAAATATTCCTCTAAAATCAGCCGAAATACTGAATTCCGATTTACTCACCTGTTATCAGGAGAGACCTCAGTGCTGCATCTTTCAGCCCAGTACTGATCCTGAAAGTCATTCTAACCGTACTTACCAGTAACTTGAATTTCCTTCCATAGGATATCATTGCCTGCTTTTTGCTGAAAAAGTTTCTAAGTGTCGATTTTGAAACATACAAATATTCCTCTAAAATCAGCCAAAATACGAATTCCGATTTACTCACCTGTTATCAAGAGAGACCTCAGTGCTGCATCTTTCAGCCCAGTACTGATCCTGAAAAGTAATTTTAACCGTACTTACCAGTAACTTGAATTTCCTTCCATAGGCTAACATTGACTGGTTTCACTTGGAAATTCTTCTAAGTGTGGAGTTTTGGAACTTTATAATATTCCTCTAAAATCAGCTGAAATACGAATTCCGATTTACTCACCTGTTATCAGGAGAGACCTCAGTGCTGCATCTTTCAGCCCAGTACTGATCCTGAAAGTCATTCTAACCGTACTTACCAGTAACTTGAATTTCCTTCCATAGGATATCATTGCCTGCTTTTTGCTGAAAAAGTTTCTAAGTGTCGATTTTTGAAACATACAAATATTCCTCTAAAATCAGACGAAATACGAATTCCGATTTACTCACCTGTTATCAGGAGAGAGCCCAGTGCTGCACCTTTCAGCCCAGCACTGACCCTGAAAAGTAATTCTAACCGTACTTAACAGTAACTTGAATTTCCTTCCATAGGCTAACATTGACTGGTTTCACTTGGAAATTCTTCTAAGTGTGGAGTTTTGGAACTTTATAATATTCCTCTAAAATCAGCCGAACTACGAATTCCGATTTACTCACCTGTTATCAGGAGAGACCTCAGTGCTGCATCTTTGAGCCCAGTACTGATCCTGAAAAGTAATTTTAACCGTACTTATCAGTAACTTGAATTTCCTTCCATAGGCTAACATTGACTGGTTTCACTTGGAAATTCTTGTGTGTGGAGTTTTGGAACTTTATAATATTCCTCTAAAATCAGCCGAACTACGAATTCCGATTTACTCACCTGTTATCAGGAGAGAACCCAGTGCTGCATCTTTTAGCCCAGCACTGACCCTGAAAAGTAATTCTAACCGTACTTACCAGTAACTTGTATTTCCTTCCATTGGAATCCATTGTCTGGTTTTCAGCAGAAAAGTTTGTGTCGATTTTCACAAACTACAAATATTCCTTAAAAATCGCCTGTATGACTTAAACGCATTCTTTCAACTGTTTACAGGAGATGCACCAGTGCTGGATCAAGGATCCACCACTGAGTAAGAAAAAGTAACGATAACACTACTTACCTGCTAAGTGAATTTCGTCCCATAGGATAACATTGGTGATTCTATGTGAAAAAGTTTCGAAGTGTCAACTTTTAAAATACAATAATATTCCTTAAAATCACTACTGTAACCAAAACGCTTTTACTCAACTGTTTACAGGAGATGTCCCAGGACTGAATCTAGGATCCAGTCATGTGGTTAGAAAAGTAATCCATAAAGTAACTAATTGCATTTAACTAGAAATTCAGCATTGAGCTCAATGTTGCATTGTGTTTGAAATTGTGTTGCCCATTGCAACAACTGTAACTACTGTACTTAAAAGTCTATTGCCTATTTGCAAAGTATTTAAACTAAAGTAATTCATTCTGAGAAAGTATATTTTGTAATGTAATGTATAATGTAATTACAATGTAATTTAAAAATAAAATATCTAAAAATAAATAGTTTAAAAAAATGTAGTAAATCCGTATCAAAAAAATAAATATAACAATTAATACATTTAAAAATTGTCATTTACAAAACCTTTGAAATTCACTGAAAAAAACCATAGGTTTCAGACATGTTATAGTTAGGAATTAGCATTTAAAAAACCTTTGAAATTCACTGAAAAAACCATAGGTTTCAGGCACGTTATAGTTAGAAATTAGCATTTAAAAACCTTACAAATTCACTGACAAAACCATAGGTTTTAGGGACAGTTATAGTTAGTTGGACATTGCACTCGTACAAAACCCGTGAAATTCCCCCGTTATAGTAAGTTCAGCTAACTATAACTCGCGCCCGCAATGCACTGCTGATGAGCGTCACATATTACATCACTCATGACATGGTCAGTGACATCACTGATGACATCTCAAATGACATCACTGATGACATCATCCAGTGACTGTGTGTTTCTGTAAAGTTTAAATATTTTTAATATATATAGGGAAAGGCGTATTGAAGAATGAGTGGGTGTATAAGTGTCTGAATGGATGATTTAGTAGGTGCGTGACTAACTCTATAAGTGAGTGATTAAACGTATCTTACTGAATGCATGGGTTAGTGACTAAACTGGGTGAATGTCTGTATCCGTCTGTCTGTTGCTGTGTAAGTGGCTGCATGGGTTTGTGAATAGCTACATGAGTGTCTATATGAGTTATTGATTGGTTGTCTGAGTATCTGTATGGGTGCCTGAGTGTTTGTGTGGGTGGGGTGTGTGTGACTCTGTACATAGATGTGTGAGTGGGTGATTCACTGGGTGCATGATTTCAAGAGTGCATCTGTGATGGACTGCTTGGGTGGATGAGTGTGTGTATGGGTGTGTTAGTGAGTGAATGTATATCTCAGTGGTACATGTGCGAGTAACTACATATGTAAAAGGCAGTATATATGTGTGTTAGAGTATTTAAATGGCTATAAGTGAGAGTGTGTGATTGTGAGAGTGGCTGTATGGATGCGTGTGTGCTTGTATCAGTTATTGTATAAGAGCGTAAGAATGTGCTAGTATTTGTATGAGTAAGTGAGCTGGTGTGTGTATAACTGTATAGGTGAGTAAATGGGTGGGTGATTAATTTTTTGCATGACTGACTAGGTGTGAGTACCTCTATGGATGAGTGGCGGTGTGTGAGTGTTTATATAGGTGTATGAGTGCATATGATAGTCCTGTACTGAGTGACTGTAAGTATGAGTGACTGTACGGGTGAGTGAGTAGATGTGTGTGTGTAGACCTAAGAATCAGTGAGTGGGTATGTAGTTATTGGTATTGGAGTGTGTATGGTTTTGAGAATGGCAGTCTGTAATTTAGAGTGGGTGTATCAAAAGTTATATTAGGGTGTGAGAAGATGCATGGAATTATCACATGGATGATGTCATCAGTGATGTCATTTGAGATGTCATCAGTGATGTCATCAGTGATGTCACTGACCATGTCATGAGTGATGTAATATGTGACGTCATCAGCAGTGCATTGCGGGGGCGCGAGTTATAGTTACCTGAACTACCTATAACGGGGGAATTTCTATGGTTTTGTACGAGTGAAATGTCCAACTAACTATAACGTCCCTGAAACCTATGGTTTTTTCAGTGAATTTCAAAGGTTTTTTAAATGCTAATTTCTAACTATAACGTGTCTGAAACCTATTGTTTTTTTATATATATATATATATATATATATATATATATATTATCTACTGGCAGTCGCCAGTAGATAGTTATAGTTAGGACCTATTATCCATAGGAAATCCGTAACATTCTATTCCCAATAACTTTGGCGTCGTTTGACGAATCATCGCGAAATTTTCAAAACTAGTGGGGCGCTCCGGTCCACTCCTGTCTTGAAAGTTTCGGGGTGATTCATCAAGCGGGGGCCGAGAAAAAAGGGGGGTCCCAAAACGTGTTTTCTCCATGTTAATTCCCATAGGAAATTTTAGCCACGGCTACAGCCCGAAATGCTGAACGGAATTACACCAAATTTGGCAAAAAGGTAGTGCTTGGTTCAGAAAGCACCCTTTTTAAAAATGGTGTAAATCCGTTCAGTAGTTGCTGAGAAAATCCAAAATAAAAGTTTCGATATCTATGGCCGCGGTGGATCCGCGCACCCTCCCGACCACGAGCTGCATGCTAATTGGCTGTCAACACTCCAAACCAGAAAGTGTTGGCAGCCATCTTGTTCCTCGGTAGAACCGAGGAACAAGAAAGCAGTAAAACAAGTGCGCAAAATGCAAAAAGGGGGCAGGGTAGAAACACCCTGACCCCCTAAGTCTGCTCAGGGGGTCCCACAAGGACCCCCTGGGCAGAAAAAAGCAAAAAAAAAAAAAAAGACCAGCATCGTGCCGGAGGCCCCGCCCCCTCCCTGCAGCAGTCTGCAAACGCGCCCCCTGGCGCGTTTTAAGAAGGGGAAGTAATTCCCCTTGAATACTGGGGGTCCCTGGGGGCCAACTAGCCCACCAGGAACCTCCGGTATGCGCCAGGGGGCTGCGTTGCAGAGAGGTGTACAGAGGCCACGCCCCTTTTTACACCTCTCTGCAACGCAGCTCTGTGGCGCTTTTTGGAGGTACATGGTGGGCTAGTTGGACTCCAGGGACCCTCAGTATTCAAGGGGACTTAATCCCCCAACTTAAAACGCACCACGGGGCGCGTTTGCACAGTGGTGAAGGGAGGGGGCGTGGCTTCAGGTGACATGTGTGCAAACAGGCCCCGTGGCGTGTTTTAATATGGGGAATTAAATCCTCATCAATCCTGAGGGTCCCTGGGGGCCAACTAGCCCACCAGGTACCTCCAGTAAGCGCCACGGAGCTGCGTTGCAGAGTGTTGTAAAAAGGGGCGTGGCCTCTGAACACCTCTCTGCAACGCAGCTCTCTGGCGCATACTGGAGGTATCTGGTGGGCCAGTTGGCCCCTAGGGACCCTCGGGATTGAGGAGGAATTAATTCTCCAACTTAAAATGCGCCACAGGGCGTGTTTGCAGACATGTCACTTCAGGCCCCACCCCCTTCCTTCACCATTGTGCAAATATTCCTCTAAAATCAGCCGAACTACGAATTCCGGTTTACTCACCGGTTATCAGGAGAGACCTCAGTGCTGCATCTTTGAGCCCAGTACTGATCCTGAAAAGTAATTTTAACCGTACTTACCAGTAACTTGAATTTCCTTCCATAGGCTAACATTGACTGGTTTCACTTGGAAATTCTTCTAAGTGTGGAGTTTTGGAACTTTATAATATTCCTCTAAAATCAGCCGAACTACGAATTCCGATTTACTCACCTGTTATCAGGAGAGACCTCAGTGCTGCATCTTTGAGCCCAGTACTGATCCTGAAAAGTAATTTTAACCGTACTTATCAGTAACTTGAATTTCCTTCCATAGGCTAACATTGACTGGTTTCACTTGGAAATTCTTCTGTGTGTGGAGTTTTGGAACTTTATAATATTCCTCTAAAATCAGCCGAACTACGAATTCCGATTTACTCACCTGTTATCAGGAGAGAACCCAGTGCTGCATCTTTTAGCCCAGCACTGACCCTGAAAAGTAATTCTAACCGTACTTACCAGTAACTTGTATTTCCTTCCATTGGAATCCATTGTCTGGTTTTCAGCAGAAAAGTTTGTGTCGATTTTCACAAACTACAAATATTCCTTAAAAATCGCCTGTATGACTTAAACGCATTCTTTCAACTGTTTACAGGAGATGCACCAGTGCTGGATCAAGGATCCACCACTGAGTAAGAAAAAGTAACGATAACACTACTTACCTGCTAAGTGAATTTCCTCCCATAGGATAACATTGGTGATTCTATATGAAAAAGTTTCTAAGTGTCAACTTTTAAAATACAATAATATTCCTTAAAAATCACTACTGTAACCAAAACGCTTTTACTCAACTGTTTACAGGAGATGTCCCAGGACTGAATCTAGGATCCAGTCCTGTGGTTAGAAAAGTAATCCATAAAGTAACTAATTGCATTTAACTAGAAATTCACATTGAGCTCAATGTTGCTTTGTTTTTGAAATTGTGTTGCCCATTGCAACAACTGTAACTACTGTACTTAAAAGTCTATTGCCTATTTGCAAAGTATTTAAACTAAAGTAATTCATTCTGAGAAAGTATATTTTGTAATGTAATGTATAATGTAATTACAATGTAATTTAAAAAATAAAATATCTAAAAATAAATAGTTTAAAAAATGTTGTAAATCAGTATCAAAAAAATAAATATAACAATTAATACATTTAAAAATTGTCATTTACAAAACCTTTGAAATTCACTGAAAAAAACCATAGGTTTCAGACACGTTATAGTTAGGAATTAGCATTTAAAAAACCTTTGAAATTCACTGAAAAAACCATAGTTTTCAGACACGTTATAGTTAGGAATTAGCATTTAAAAACCTTTGAAATTCACTGAAAAAACCATAGGTTTCAGGCACGTTATAGTTAGAAATTAGCATTTAAAAAACCTTAGAAATTCACTGAAAAAACCATACGGTTTTAGGGACAGTTATAGTTAGTTGGACATTGCACTCGTACAAAACCCGTGAAATTCCCCCGTTATAGTTAGTTCAGGTAACTATAACTTGCGCCCGCAATGCACTGCTGATGACGTCACATATTACATCACTCATGACATGGTCAGTGACATCACTGATGACATCACTGATGACATCTCAAATGACATCACTGATGACATCATCCATGTGAGAATTTAATGCACCTCCTCACACCCTAATATAACCTTTGATACACCCACTCTAAATTACAGACTGCCATTCTCAAAACCATAGACACTCCAACACCAATAACTACATACCCACTCACTGATTCTTAGGTCTACACACACACATCCACTCACTCACCCGTACAGTCACTCATACTTATGGTCACTCAGTACAGGACTATCATATGCACTCATACTCCTATATAGACACTCAAATACCGCCACTCATCCATAGAGGTACTCACACACCTAGTCAGTCATGCAAATAATTAAACACACTGCCATTTACTCACCTATACAGTTATACCACACACCAGCTCACTTACTCATACAAATACTAGCACATTCTTACGCTCTTATACAATCACTGATACAAGCACACACTCATCCATACAGTCACTCTCACAATCACACACTCTCGCTTATAGCTATTTATATACTCCAACACACATATATACTGCCTTTCACATATGTAGTTACTCACACATGTACCACTGGGACATACATTCACTCACTAACACACTCTTACACACACTTACCCACCCATACAGTCTATCACAGATGCACTCTTGAAACCATCCACCCAGTGAATCACCCACTCACACATCTATGCACAGAGTCGCACACACCCCACCCACACAAACACTCAGGCACCCATACAGATACTCAGACAACCAATCAATAACTCATATAGACACTCATGTAGCTATTCACAAACCCATGCACCACTTACACAGCAACAGACAGACGGATACAGACATTCACCCAGTTTAGTCACTAACCCATGCATTCAGTAAGATACGTTTAATCACTCACTTATCGAGTTAGTCACGCACCTACTAAATCATCCATACAGACACTTATACATCCACTCATTCTTCAATACGCCTTTCCCTATATATATTAAAAATATTTAAACTTTACAGAAACACACAGTCACTGGATGATGTCATCAGTGATGTCATTTGAGATGTCATCAGTGATGTCATCAGTGATGTCACTGACCATGTCATGAGTGATGTAATATGTGACGTCATCAGCAGTGCATTGCGGGCGCGAGTTATAGTTACCTGAACTAACTATAACGGGGGAATTTCCCGGGTTTTGTACGAGTGCAATGTCCAACTAACTATAACTGTCCCTAAAACCTTATGGTTTTTTCAGTGAATTTCTAAGGTTTTTTAAATGCTAATTTCTAACTATAACGTGCCTGAAACCTATGGTTTTTTCAGTGAATATATATATATATATACACACACACACTCAAATGTATTTATTTATATATATGTGTTTTATTTATTTTCACACACATTATTTAAGAATGTGTGTGTATATATATATATATATATATAATTTTATATATACAATAAATCTCATTTATATATATAAATATCCATTAAACCCCACAACCCCTCAACGCATTCCCACCCTAAACCCTAAAATTACCCTTGCCACCCAAAAACCCATACCCCCCTAAATCCTAAAAAAAATACCCTTGCCAACCAAAAACACATACCCACCCTAAACACTAAAAATTCCCTTGCCACCCAAAAACCCGAACCCACCATAAACCCTAAAAATACCCTTGCCACCCAAAAACCCTTACCCACCCTAAACCCTTAAATTACCCTTGCCACCCATAAACCCATACCCACCCTAAACCCTAAAATACTCTTGCCACCCAAAAACTCATACCCACCATAAACCCTAAAAATACCCTTGCCACCCAAAAACCCAAACCCATCCTAAACCATAAAAATACCCTTGCCACCCAAAAACTCATACCCACCCTCAACCCTAAAAGTACCCTTGCCACCCAGAAACCCATACCCACCCTAAATCCTAAAATTACCCTTGCCACCCAAAAACCAATACCCATCCTAAACCCGAAAAATACCCTTGCCACCCAAAAACCCATACCCACCCTCAACCCTAAAAGTACCCTTGCCACCCAGAAACCCATACCCACTCTAAACCCTAATATTACCCTTGCCACCCAAAAACCAATACCCATCCTAAACTCTAAAAATACCCTTGCCACCCAAAAACGTTGTGATAACCACGTTGTAATGGCATTCGTTGAAATGACCGCGATGCAATAGTTGTTGCCCCCGTTTCTTACTGGCGGTGATGGGTGTCTTGCCATCCGACCCTCCTCTATATTTTTTCTTGGATGTGCCACCTTACGTCGAGTGGTGGGATCCACAAATGCAGGGTCCGGGGTGTCTGAGGAGTCTCTCCCTGATAGGGTGTTCGCAGATGTTGAAGGTACAGCTGTAGCTGTGCCACAGGGAGGGGTAGGTGTTTGTGCAAAAGCCCTGCAGAGGGTGGTATTAATGTCCCTTAGCACCCCAATGACCTGGTCCATTAGGTTGTTATGTCTATCCATTCTGTGGTCTAAGGACCTCTGCAGTTTATTAATGTCCCGGAGTTCTCCAAATACCTGGTCCATTGTTCTTGGGTATCCCTCATATGCGCCCAGGACTCGGGTGAGGTTGGCCTGGACGTCAGTAGCACCAGAAGCCTCACGTTGTGGGACCACAGTTGCCCTCCCACCACCCCTGTCCCCACGGGCATTTACCCTTGACCCTGCAAGCCCCCTCCCACTGGCTCCTCTGTCCTCAGTGAGTGTGTTGTCACTCTTCACCTCCGGATTTGGGAGGGGTGGGAGGAGATGTTGAAGCTGGGGTGGGAAATATAGCTCTGGACCCAGTTGGACTCACTGGTGCCGTCTGCCCAGGCTGACCAGATGGGCCAGGTTACTCATCCATGTCCATGTTTCTAGGAGAGTCTGCATCACTGGAGACTTGATCCTGCGGTGGAGTCTGAGCCTGGGGGTGTCCTCACTCTAGCTCGATGTTGTACCAGATCGACCTGCTGGGACAGCGATTACGTTATAATTATTGAAAGTGTAGTATCTACATCCACATAATTCGGTCACAGTGAGTTCATGCCTGGGAGAGAAAAAGGTGTTGAGGTAAACTTTGGCAACTATCGCCATTATGGTTGACTCAGTTTGATGACATTAGTATACGCCCATTACCCAAAGTGATATGGGCCTGCTCATTAGCTGTGCTGATATGGTTAATTTTGCAATGAGGGATGGAAATGCCAAATCCCAGTGACTAGCAACAGACACAATATAGATGTTACCTGAGAATTAGTACATTCCAAGTCCGAATTGTATCATATACAGGCATACACACAACCTGGTAGCAGTTTTGTCATTGCTATTCATGTGTGCTGTGCAGTGTCAATATATCACCAGATAAATTGAACTAGCGGGGTTTACCTTTAATGCATTAGTGATATTTCATGTACACACTTGTCATGGTGTCACTAATGGATTCATTATTTTCTGCTCTTGGAGACCAGGGGAAGTTCAGGCTAAGTAGGCAGATGTGTCTGAGCAGAGCATTGTGTGTCCAGTGCTCAGTCCATATGACCTGACCCTCTGTAGTGACATGGCTAACAAGTGAGTATGGAGAAACAACACAGGTGCCTCTTGTTCAGAGTTAGAAATATAGGGCCTGATGGTAGCTGTAGTCCTTTCAATTTGCCAATTCTCAACATTTGAAAAACTGGTTTGTGTTATATACCTGCTACCCAAATGCAGTTGTGAAGGACCAGACTATTGGATTATAACACATATCATTGTTCCTGGGATGATGATTTCATGGTAAGGCACATACAGCCAGCATTTCCACATGTGAAAATGTAATAGCTAGTGATACTTATAATCTTATGTGCAGGACTACTGATTGTCACTATCAATAACACATCTCATATACTTTGCCTACAACATATTGGACCAATTTGGCAAGAACTATAATGTGTGCTAAGGGAACATTGATATATTGTGACAGTTGTTGAGGTGTTACTTACCAGACTCCAGTCCTCCAGGTATTCCTATCAAGCCCTCCGAATGCAGGATGGCATGCACCTTGTTCTCCCAGGCTGTGAGTTGTAATGGCGGCCCAGGAGGATCACCACCAGTCTTCTGGGTGGCCAGGTGGTGCCTGTTGTCCCGGGCCTTGACCCTAGCCTTCAGGTCGTGCCACCTCTTCCTGATGTTCTCCTTTGTGCGCAGGGTGGTACCTACAGCGTTTACTTTGTTGACTATTCTGTCCCACATCTGATTCTTCATAATGACAGGAGTTTGTTGGACTTTGGCTCCAAAAATCTGTGGGTCTACTCTAATGAATTCATCCACCATCACTGACAACTCGGTGTCCAAAATACGTGGATTTTATTTCTGTGACATTGTGTGATTTACAGTGAATGAGAGTGACAGAGAAAAAAGGGGTTTACAGAAAAAACCTAATATATGCAGTGAATGGCACAATGAAGGTGTGTGGAGTGTGTCTGTGTGGAAAGGGCTGGCTGCTCTGAAACAAAAGAAATGGTCAATCCTGCTGTGCTGTAGGGTAGTGGCAAAGGATTATGGTCTGGGACTGGGTGGGTTTTATAGTTTGAATAGTAGGTGTGTCCACTTTGCCAATTGACATCAGCGTTGTAGTTTTTTCTACGAATACAATGGGTAGTGTTGTGGTGCTTAGCGGTAGCAGTACTGCGGCAGTCTTGAGATGAGATGTAACAACCGACATGGAACTGCCAAGGTATTGGATGTATCATAATGTGCTTGGCGGTGGAACCACAGCCATGGCGACGTCGGAATACCTATCTGCATCCTTTCCGACTGCCGCGATCCATGCGGAGTCAACTCCGACCGTCGCGGTCAGTGATTCGGCTTACAGCATAATACGGCGGGGGAAGAAACGTCAGCCTCGGCGGTCGGAATCGAACCGCGGCCACGGCAGTCAGATGGTAGATCCGACCGGCATAATAATAGGCCCCTAAATGTCTATATTTTAACAAAAATTAAATTAATAACAAACATTTTATAATTTTTAAGAATTATTATCAATTAAAACAAATATTATTCATATAATTAAAATACCACACTATGGGGTCCATTACGATGGCGGGCGGTAAAAATACCGCCATCCGCCATAGCCTGAAAAGACCGCCCGCCTGCAACATGGGAATACCGACCGAGCAATTATGATGACGCGAAGCAACCACCGCCCGCAGCGGAAAAAAAACACAGAATACCGCCCGTCCATGTCAGAGTCCAAGACAATCCGTCCGCCACGGACGCAATACCGCCCGAAAACTCCAAATACGACCGCGTGGACGGACTACACACCGGCCGTCAAATTATGATCCCCCCGACATGAGCGCGGAAAACCAACACATATTCCGCCCGCACCGGTGAACAGAAATGAATAACCGACAAGGCGGAAGGCCTGGCGGCCAAGTCCGTGCACGGAAATCAGTGGCGGCACAAACAAATACACACAACACGGCCAACAAGTCCACACAGTAAACGACGCCAAAATACCCAGACGCAAAACACATCCCAAAGACACATCCCCCTGCCAAAAAAAACAATGAAAACAAATCCCAGGACACCACGCCCAACACACCTGAAAACGAAAGACCATCATGACACACCCACATAGGTGAGTACAAAAGCAGCCACCTCGCAGACCACAAACCCTTGCACCACGACAAAGCAAACACCACAGCAGAGAACACGGAGAGCCACAGAGGAAAGCAGTATACCACACGCACGCACACATCACATCCATCACCACAACCACCACCACCACCTAAACACCGGCACCACAAACCCCCTGCACATCACACACCAAACACACCACACCATCACCACAAAAACTACACTACGCACCATGGCAACACACCGCATGCCCAAGTTCACTGCCACAGAGTTGACGGTCATGGTCGACGAGGTCATCAAGGTGCACCCACAAATCTATGGGAACCAGGTCCAACAGACACCACTAGCCACCAGAAACAGGATGTGGAGCAGGATCGTAGACCAGGTGAATGCAGTTGGGAACGTGCCACGCAACCGGGGGAAATCACCAAGAGGTGGCAGGACCTGAAAAGCGTGGTCAGGAAGAAGGAGGCCAAGAACCGGGAGCTGGCTGACAGGACTGGCGGAGGAAATCCCGCGCTATTCAAGACCTTCAAGGCGTGGGAGGAGAAGGTGCGAGGCATCCTGCATCCGGAGAGTCTCACCGGAATACCAGGGGAGTGGAGGCTGGTAAGTACAAACAAATGTATACCAGCACACCGCTATGTACTGTCATGCACTACCACAATGCCATAGCTCCGAGGGCCGAACACCCCCATGTCCAGTACACAATTCACAAGACATCCCTCACACATGCAACAGACACTCACACACACTCAGCCCATAGGCACCAACAAACAAAACCATGGGGGCATGTGTACAGTCAGCCAGCACCACAACTCCCACCAGCTCCCCTTGTAGGCCAGAGGCGCCCGAAGGAGCGCACCCCACACCCACACCCATGTGGCAGCCATAGCTGCACAAACCAACAAGTAACAGGTAAGCAGCCTTACCACAAGGCCCGTGTATCGGAGGGGGACTGCAGAAGTACCCCCCCACCAGGCCCCCACTCCTACAACGCAGCAAGATGGAGCACTCCCCACATCCATGTCTCAGCCATTGCAGTGCACACCTACACCCGACAGGTAGAAATGTTACCCTACATGGAGGGCTGTCTGTGGATGGTAAACCATCACCACGACTCACAACACGGCCCCCACACCCACAGACCAGCAACATGGAGCACCCCTCCCTCTCATAACCATGTGGTAGCCATTGCATTTCTCCCCCAAACCAACAAGTAGGTAGACTACTGTACAGGGCGGGGTGTCTGTAGGCATGAGGACTGTACCACGACTAACATGTGGGACATGTCACTCAGCAGAGGAACAGGTAGCACTGCTCCCTGTCACAATCATGTGACCAATGTGCACACGGACATCAATTACAGAGTCATAGCCCACATGAGCCATCTCAAATGCAGTAACACGTAAGGAGTCACGTCTGCATGCACAAGTCTAACTGGAGTACTGACCCACATGGCGTGCACTGTGCCAGTCATCACACACATCAGCAACACCATCCAGGTCTTGTCCATGTAGTCGTGTCTGCTTCTACCCTTGACATTGTACAACATCACCCATGTAAGTCTATCTTGTCTAAATGAAACATAGTGGAACCCCAGTAATGTCACATACACCACTGGACCCATGAACCACACAGCTACACAATGCACATTCTAAATCTCATCCATCACATCATCCAGCCCCAGTGTCATGAAAGGTATATCATCTAAACAGTTGCCCCATAGACAGTAGTACAGCAAAGAGTCCTGCCGATGACCAATAATGTGTCTGCTGTGTCTGAAGCGCTCGTCACACTGTGAGTAACAACATACAAAATGTAGTCAACACCCCAAAAGCACTGCATTGCCGCACATGGCTGAGAGTAGCACGCACACCAAGGAATTGTTCCATCTGCAATACGTCGTGTGGCATACAACCATTACTCACTCACTACAATGCTTGCAGTGTAATGCCCTTAAATGACAACAGTGAGCAGATATGCTGGCTAAGTCAGACATACACACACCTTTGTCTCTGTAGTGTCGTGTGGCCAAAACACATGTCCCCTTCTGCACCCATATGTCACAGTATGTACCACAGTACCATATTTCATCTCTAAAGCGTTCATGGGGCTGTACCCCTTTTGACATCTGCGTTTCCAAGCGTTGCATATGACCCCCAAAAACATATTTCATCTCAAAAGCGTTCATGGGGCTGTACCCCGTTCCCACCAAAGCCACAAAATGTAGGGGTACTGCAACACACCAATTGGCATTTCAAATCCGTCCCATGCCAGATGCACCCATCACACTATTCTATTGCCTTAATCACGCACACACATTGAAGAGACATACACACGCATCCGGGAAATCAGTGCACAGCTGTGCACAAACTGTGCATGTCAGACAACCAACACAAACCTTGCAAGGTGCAACACAATAACTTTGCGTCTCCGCAAGGTGACGAACAGCATGATGCTGGAGATGGAGACACCAGCCATCACAGCCAGTCCACAAGCCCCCCACACGGACTCACGGATGTGGAAAGCCTGGACACCTCTACGGACGAGGACCCCCGACCTGGCACATCTGGCGTGGCAGGGCGCAACAGCTCCCCAGGACCCCTCCTACCCACCAACCCATCTCCCAGGGCTGCTGACCAGTCCCAGGCCCCTGCTGCCACGGTCATTGCGGCCAACACCACCGCCTCAACCACAACCACCACCATCACCACCACCAGGGCCTCCCTGACCACTCAGCCATCCCAAGAGGTGGCACGCACCTCCACATCTACCCTGGGAGCCAGGAGGAGGCCCCGGGTGACCAATGTGGCGAGTGGGCAGGTCGGTGGCAGCAGTCCAGGTGGGAGGAGCAGGGTCAGGCCAACGCCAACAGAGCCTGGGAGCCAAGCCCTGCCGCAAATAGCCAGAGTCCTTGGGGCCTATGAAGAGGCCCAGGGACAATGGGCCAGGTCAGCTTCCGACACGAGGGAAGTCCTTGGGGTGTTGAGGTCCATGGACGCCCACATGGGCCAACTTGTGGACCTCATGGGCCAGCTAGTGGTGGAGGTGAGGGCCCACTCAAGGCCAACCACACCACCTACGCCACCACCTGCTGGGGCGCAGGGACGTGCAACATCCAGTTCCCCTGCATCCACAGCGAGTGGGCAATCCTCAGCCACCACCAGCAGCCCACATACACAACCCCCCCTCTCAAACGTGGAAGGGGCCGTCCGAAGAGGAAACAGATGTCCAGGGAGGACTTTGCACGCTCCAAACGCCAGTGAGTCAGCCAGCCATGGTGGCCACCCCCTGCATTCACTTGGACTACCATCCTACCCCACACTGCCAGTCGAGTGGCAAATGTCTGTTGGACTGCGGACCCAGGACAACATGGGTACACCTTGACCATCAGGCGGACAGGACCGTCAACTCATTGTACAGCATGCACCACCTTCTTGATCACCTTTCCCACAATCACATGTCACCTTTAAAATAAATACACCTGTATCACATTCTATGTCATCTGCTATGTTTATTATCAATGGTGCACAAACGACAGCATGTTCATAAATCCATCTGTAGTGTGGTCTGTCGATAGGCCAGGAGAGGCTGTAGGGACCTAGGGGTGACAAACAGAACAAGAGTCCATTGACTGTGTGTGTCACACACTCATCACACAGCACTTGTCATCAGGCCTAAGCAATGTACACACATCTCACAGAGCAACAGGGCACAATATCACAGCCACTGTCAGTGGCATACTACCCTGGACATGGACCATTGCCACACAGCACTCAGTCAACAATAGGCCGCCCTGACAATGCACACATACACCTACACAACTACAGCGACATCAGCCGTCGTACATGGTCACTCACCGTCAAGTGAAGTAGCGGGCGATGAGCTGCTGACGCTCATTCACAGCTTCCTCCTCTCCACTGTCCTCGTCACTGGACACGGCTTGGCCTGCAGGCGGGGGCCCTGGCTGATCACCGTCATCCACTATCAGGGGGATCTGCCTGCGAATCGCAAGATTGTGCAGCATGCAGCATGCCACAACTATCTGGCACACCTTCTGTGGGGAGTATGCCAGTGCACCCCCGGTGCGGTCCAGGCATCTGAATCTGGACTTCAGGAGTCCAAAAGTCCGCTCCACCACACGTCTGGTCCTCCCATGTGCCTCATTGTATCTGACATCAGCTGGTGTACGAGGATTGCGTAGTGGACTTAACAGCCAAGGCCCATTAGGATATGCAGAGTCAGCAACAATCCATGCACGGTCCGGTTGCAGATTGGTCATCAGACGTGGGAGGATGCTGTGGCGCATGATGTGCGAGTCATGGGTGGAACCGGGAAACTTCGCACACACGTGTGTCATTATCATGTCTGCCAGGCACACCACTTGCACATTCAGGGAGTGGAAATGTTTCCGGTTACTGAAAGATGTGCTCCATGGCCTGTGGTGCAACAAGGCCAACATGGGTGCAATCAATTGCACCAACAACCTGGGGGATGCGTCCAAGTGCATAGAAAGCACCCTTCACCGCAGGCAAATCACGAGCCCTGGGGAATCGGATGTACCGGTTCCTGTACAGCATCATAGCTGACAGGACATCCCGTAGCACCTTGCTGAACATGGGCTGGGACATCCCACCTCCACTGCCCACCGTGTGTTGGAATGAACCGGTTGCGAAGAAATGCAGTGCAGCCATCACCTTAGCCGTGGGGGTGAATGCTGTAGGATACACCCTGCGAGGACGAAGGTGGGGTTCCAACATGGCACATAGGCGATGCAGGGTGGGCCGGTCCAGACGGAACTTCCTTATGACCTCCACATCCTCCATGTCTGACAGCAATTGGTAGGGGCGATGTATGTTTGGTCTCCTCCTAGGACAGATGGAAGTGGACACATGTCAATGCAACACACCACATGGTATTTACACATACACAAAACAAAGATCACTGACAAAGCAATAGTATCACCGAACAGCTGACAAGTAGGGACAGCACAGCAACATTACTCTTACACAGGTCCCCTTACCAATAGCAAGGACCACTGACACATACCATTGCTATGAACATGCACATCGGGATTAAGGCCATATTAGCTTGATAGGCATGATGATGGATGCAGACTGCATATGTGGGAAGCGGCAACACCACGAAAATATACCGAGCTGCTGTGCCTGACACCGCTTCTGTGGCTGGGTGAGTATGGCACACACCAACAACACAACGTACACAGGCTGAGCAGTACACCAATCGCAGCAGCTTGGACACGCAGACACAGCCCCAAGGGGGCTATATCAGTGTGGGAGGGCGACAGGCATTACCACAGTTCCCAGGGACTGCTGACTGCCGCCCCTCAACAACACCTGCTGCTGCTGCCACCTGTCCACCTTAATGTCGACGACTCAAGTGAAATGTCCAGGTCCACTCACCAGCGAGGAGCTGCAGTTCCTGGATTCCGAGCTCCACGCACACTGCCCAAGGCGAATACCGGCAAAAGTCATGTGTGTGTAAGACAACTACAGTGTGCGTGGGAGTGCATGTGGGGGACACACATGTCGTTGAACCGCAGCACTATGAGTCTGAGCCTGTGGGGCCCCAACATGCACCGCTTACCATGCTAACTACAGGTGGAAGGGGTATGTAGGCTCACTGGTGTGTCCCCATGCATGTCCCTCGCGAGTGGTGGGACATGGCATTTTCATGTCAGACATCCAGTGACGCAGACACTTGGCAATGCATGAGTCTGTGCAGCGATTGCTTGTGTGAATGGCTGGCTGGCTCCCTGCTGGCCTTCTCAGTCTCGGCAGACCTGGGCTGCACATTGACCGCCCACTTCTAGAAGGAAACTACACTGACTGTACAGTGGGTTACATGTGTCATTATCTCACAGCTCTCAGGAAATGCGTCAACTCAGCCCTGTCTATTGTACACTCCAGGCTTTGTGATAGGGATGTGTGTGAGAGATGGTGGCACTGAATGTGACCTCCATTGCGGGGCGAGCCATTCACAGGGCGAGTACGTTGAGGGCTGCGCAGTGTTGGACACAGTGAGTCCACCCACAAAGATGTGTAGCCTTGTGAGCTATGTGTCGGTCTACCTGACAATGGACAGTAGATGGGGGCAGACTACACATTGCTCAAAGTGCTGGCATCCTGAATTGAATGGGATGGACAGGTACTGTGTACACACTCCCACCAGCATGCATTCACGTGTGGTGTACACATGCTGTTATGCCATGTCCCATACCGTCTTGGCTCTGTTACACGTCTCTGATCATTTAGGATGGCTCAGCATCATGCCACTGTTAGTGGTGGATGTGGGTGATGCTGAGAAGAGTATGTGTGATATTCCAACCCTCATGTGTACCATCCCTGCAGTTGGAAGTCCACCAGCCCAAGGCCTTGTGATGAGCCATTGCATCCAAGTTGATGCCTCTGTGTATGTGTAACCGACAGTGCAGCCAATCCCACGAAGAGGGTGACGTCATCTGCCGGATGTGAGACCATGTTGCGGCGACTAATCGGGGATGCTCCCTCGTATTGTCAGGTTGGCACGGCGCTGCATTTCACCACTAATGGTCTGCTTTTGACAGTCACACAGCCTGTGGCGGATGCACGTTTGTTGGGGCATCAGCAGCAGGCAGGTGTACAGTATTGTGGGATTGTGTCTTTTGCTGCGAGAGGCAGCATGTGTCCACAGCCTACCCATGTTCTGGGTAATGTGATGTTAGTTGTGTGATGCAGTGGGTTGTGAGTGTACTCTGTGCTGGGTGCATCTTACATGCATATGTGATTCCTGAGGGTCAAGATGTAATTTGGGCACTCTGCATAGTCAATGCGTTCAGAGTCGTAGGCCTCAGGAACAGCCTGTAGTCTGCTGGAGTGGCAATTCACATGTATGTTTGTGGCACTGTGCATACTCTGATTTCGACGTAAACACATGTGTGCGATGCCTCACCTCATATTCCTGATACTCACACATCCAGAACACTGTGCAACAGTAGTTGTGCTCGTGCGATGGACAGTTGTCTGGCATGTGCTCATATCCATTGTGGACTGTCATGTTGCAGTCAGTGTGTGTGGTGACACATTCTGCTCCATGCAGGTCTATCCTTGGCCTAATCATGTAGTGGTCATCCTTAACACCATCAGGGGAGTGGGTGTGTACACAGCGATGAGTGGCTATGGCCGCAGGGTGACAGTCCGGGTGTTGTTCCATGTGCACAACACATGTGTCACTTATTGGCGGGTTCATTACCTGTACGCCAGCCATTACATGTTGATTGTGGTTGCTGTATACATATGCACAGGTATCATGCAACATGTGCACTTGGGAATGTTCTGTGCTGGCTCCCTTGCACATGTCTGTGGATTTGATGCCAAATGAGTGAGGCCACCTCGCTCTCCCTCATGTGTCATCTACCTTGTGTGCTGAGGGACAGGGGACAGTCAACAGTGGTGAGGCATCTGATGGTGCAGCTGCACAGGAGCTGGGTGAGACTAATTTGACTGGCGCATCGGAGGGGGTAGACGTGTGCTGGATGAATCACAGGCCCATACGACGATTGCTGCGTCATATGAGTACAGAGGTCATGTATCCATGTTTGCTAGCACAGGGGACGTGCACTCTAGCTCCTCTGCAGCCACGCGGAGTCCAATGCCCGCCCTCCAAACTACTTCCACTGGTGCAACACGTGTCGGCACAAGGATGAAGGATAGAGTGTCTTTCACACCAGGCACAGCTGCCCCTGCGAGCCCTGCTGCACTGAGTGCCGGGTCTGTTGAGCATGTGCGGCATCTGTGCGTGGGTCAGACAGCTCCCCTTAATGACTTCATTGCCCATGCCAACACCTTTCCGCAGTTGACATAGTTCATGGAGGGCCTACATTAACGCGTGGGTGGGCTACATCAGTCAGTCCAATAGTTGTCCCCCAGTCAAGGTGGTCCTTGAACTGGGCCACTGTCAGGCTGACATTCCTGACCTTCCTCCACCCCCGGAAAGTGGCGCATCTGACAACAGCAGGGCACGAGTCCTGACAGAAGAGGTGGTGGCACGCAGACGTCATGACAGGTAGTGATGTCACGGAAGATGGCTTGCTCCATCAGACTCATTGCCTCCCCTCGCTCACCCCATTGATGCGATTGCATCATAGGAGCACGCGCGTGAGCAGCAGGTCCAATCTCTCCCCAGAGAGGCCAAATAGTGTACGTGGTGGCTCCATTCGCTCCAATCATCGAGCTCACGGTAAAATAGGTGGGGGACGCCGTACAGCCGCATGGTACCCCGACTCGTGCCCTGGACAACAGTGACAAAGCATGGCTGTCTCCGGAGTCCGGATACACCACATGCAACACACAGTAGCTGTAGCTGCCCTAGCGGGCCATGCCGCAGTCACCATCCCAGACGACATGTAGACACACCCCAGCGCGCAATGTCATAGCATCCGCTGCCATTGGCAAGGGACCCATGGTGTGTGATATGGGCCTCATGGTGAAGAGCCTCCGACCCATCCACCGCCAACGGGTGTCATGCAACTAGCACACTTCGCTAAGCCATTAGGTAGCTATGCCTGCACACCAGGGCTCGAGTCCGGGTACCATGCGGGTGTACAGCGTCCCACCACTTATTTTACCGTGAGCTCGGTGACTGGAGCGAATGGAGCCACACATTCACTCTTTGGCCTCTCTGGGGAGAGATTGGTGCTGCTGCTCACGCGCGTGCTCCTATGATGCAATGGCATTAGTGGGGTGAGCGAGGGGAGGCAATGAGTCTGATGGTGCAAGCCATCTTCCGTGACGTCACTACCTGTCATGACGTCTGCGTCCCCCCACGTCTTGTTCGGGACTTGTGCCCTGCTGCACACTGAGAATGTATTGCCTGCGAGATGTGACCAGGAGCAGGGTGCCATGTCCTCCCACCCACCAAGCTCCACTGCCATCCCATGCCCTGGGTAGCCTGTGCAGGTGGACGATGTAGGGGATACACCTGAAGGGCAGGGGTGTAAATGTCTCGGCAAGGGCCTGGCTGACGCACAGCAGTATCCAGCATGTCCCCAGAGGGAGGGCCAACGTCTACACCTGATGCAGCATAGATCGTGTGGCCGCCTGTTGTGCACACACTAGTCCACATTCCTCCCCAGACAGTTGGTCTTTCCACATACCCAGAACAGTGGTAATGTACCCCGCCGGGTTCGTCCCCACACAGTCTGTGTCGACACTGCATGTGTGCACCCACCCGTGCCACCGACCCACCTGTGCCAAGCAGCCCTCCCGCTTCACATGCCACATGTGTGTATTCCACAGTTGTGCTTCTCTCTCAGGGGCAGACATCCAACTGTCCCGTAGAATACAGACTGCACCCAGTCGGACTGGCATCCTGTTTGAATGTTAGGCACCCTCACACAACTACCTGTGCCACAGTGGTGGCTGTGCTGGCTATCGTGACTGCCATGGCAGTGTTGCTGTCCATGGCAGGGTACACTCACACACAATGCATACGTAGCTTTTCGTATCAGTACTCTGCACATCGGACTGGCCACTGTCCCTGGTGTTGTACATTGTTGCCGCCTTTCTATGTATTCTGTGACTGGATGCTGTTGTTCCTGTAGTGGGTTGGGTCTGTGTAGTTGCTGTTTTCAGTTGTTACTGTGTGTGCATAGTTAAGTGAGGCACATGCCGTGTATGGTACCTCAACAATTGCAATGTCTGGTCTCACATTCTTATGTGTATTATACGTGGCTGGGACTTAACTTCTTTCAGACTCTGCTACTTGTGTGTGATGTAGACGTATGTCTGAGACACGGATTGTCTGCATGTATTTGGTGGTATTTCTGTTTTGATGTATACGTGTCATGTTTGCATGCATACAAAGCACATGGTGTGTGTCTAGCCACAGGATGACAGGTAGCATGTGCGGAGTGTGCGGGTATGTGTGTGCGTACTTTCTGGCTGGCCAGCAGCGTAGGTGTATGTGTATCTTGTGATGTACTTCGAGCCTGGGCACATGGCTTACTTTCAATGTGTGCATTTGGGAGGTGTAGGTGTGTGTGGTGTGACTTTGGGGTAGTGTTGGTGTGTGTGTGTGCGCTCTGGCAATGTCGACTACACACATGTGTTACCCAGGGGCATGGTCAGTGTTTGTATCCTTGTTCGGGTCTGTTAATGTGAGCACATGTGTGTATTGTCTGTTGCACAGTGTGTGGGTGTGTCCTTGCAGTTGATATGTATTGGCCATTGTGGGTCTGCAGGGTGTGTGCATGTGAGGATTGTGGCAAAACCAAAGGGAATGATGGACGGAGTGTTGAACATTGCAAGCACTCACCCCCAGTCAACTGATCTGGGTTTAATCCATCATCATTCTTTAGCTCACTCCGCCACCCCAGTTCAGACATGGCCATATGCAAATCAGTCTGACCCTGTGCCTCATGGGAACAGTCCAGCCCGAACTGCCAAGCCATGTCTTCCCTGGACCGGAAACAAGCATCCTGGGACCGGTTTCTGGCTTACAGTCACCAGCCAGGCTATCTTGAATCCAGTGGCAAAGTGAGCAAGGGACCCACGTCTGGGCATACCCTGCCAACTTAGGGCGAACATAGCAAAACCAAAGGGGATGATGGACGGAGTGTTGAACATTGCAAGCACTCACCCCCAGTCAACTGATCTGGGTTTAATCCATCATCATTCTTTAGCTCACTCTTTAGCTCACTCCGAAACCGGTCCTAGGATGCTTGTTTCCAGTCCAGGGAGGACCTGGCTTGGCAGTTCGGGCTGGACTGTTCCCATGAGGCACAGGGTCAAGACTGATTTGCATATGGCTGGGTTCAAACTGGAATGGCATGGTGAGCAAATAAACGATGGATTTAGGCCCAGATCTCTGTACTGGGGTGAATGTATGACATTATTCTGCATTCTGTCCATCAACTGTTGTTTTTGCATTTGTCACCCCGAGTGGGACGGGTATGCCCAGACGTGGGTCCCGTGCTCTCCATGCCACTGGAATCAAGCTATCCTGGCTGAAGAGGGTGAAACCTCGAAACCGGTCCTAGGATGCTTGTTTCCAGTCCAGGGAGGACCTGGCTTGGCAGTTCTGGCTGGACTGTTCCCATGAGGCACAGGGTCAAGACTGATTTGCATATGGCTGGGTTCAAACTGGAATGGCATGGTGAGCAAATAAACGATGGATTTAGGCCCAGATCTCTGTACTGGGGTGAATGTATGACATTATTCTGCATTCTGTCCATCAACTGTTGTTTTTGCATTTGTCACCCCGAGTGGGACGGGTATGCCCAGACGTGGGTCCCGTGCTCTCCATGCCACTGGAATCAAGCTATCCTGGCTGAAGAGGGGTGAAACCCGAAACCGGTCCTAGGATGCTTGTTTCCAGTCCAGGGAGGACCTGGCTTGGCAGTTCGGGCTGGACTGTTCCCATGAGGCACAGGGTCAAGACTGATTTGCATATGGCTGGGTTCAAACTGGAATGGCATGGTGAGCAACAAAACGATGGATTTAGGCCCAGATCTCTGTACTGGGGTGAATGTATGACATTGTTCTGCATTCTGTCCATAAACTGTTGTTTTTGCATTTGTCACCCCGAGTGGGACGGGTATGCCCAGACGTGGGTCCTGTGTTCTCCATGCCACTGGAATCAAGCTATCCTGGCTGAAGAGGGGTGAAACCCCGAAACCGGTCCTAGGATGCTTGTTTCCAGTCCAGGGAGGACCTGGCTTGGCAGTTCGGGCTGGACTGTTCCCATGAGGCACAGGGTCAAGACTGATTTGCATATGGCTGGGTTCAAACTGGAATGGCATGGTGAGCAAAAAAACGATGGATTTAGGCCCAGATCTCTGTACTGGGCTGAATGTATGACATTGTTCTGCATTCTGTCCATCAACTGTTGTTTTTGCATGTGAGGATTGTGCCTTGTTCAATTGGGCATGTATGTACATTTCGGCGGTTCGTACTCACTGTGCAGCCCTGCCCACCCACCCACACTGATATCGTGTGTGTTTTGGCATGCATTGATGTGGCGTGCTTCTGGCGTGGCTCCTATATGTGCTTGTTGAGTGTGATGTCAGACTGTGAAGGTGATTGTACACATATGTAGGACTGTGCTTTGTAGTGACCAGGCCGTCAGTGTTGATGTGATGATCTGTTGGGCCACGTCAGACTCTGACATGCCAAGGACCACGACCTGTGTTATTTTACTGGGTCCACAGTGGCAGCAACTCATATGCATTGACATCCAATGTCATTTGACTACATGGTAATCTCACGAGTCCCGTGTACTTCACACACTCTCACCCTCTCTCATTCGTACTTGTCTACGGTCAATAATTCTCCAGAGTCAGATATTAGCTTTAAGGCATGTATTTGAGCTTACTTCCTCTGTGATGCAGGATGTGGACACTACTGGCAGCGTGATGCATGTGGAGGATATACTTAGCATGATTACACATACAAAGGGGGTACAGGTAGATGTGATAAGTCGTTAATTGTGGAAATAAGGCTTCAGAGTTAAGAATGCCCTGCCCTTGCTATGCTACAGTACATTAGCTCATTACTGAGGTGCTCTAGGCTGTGACACAGACAGTATTGGTTTCCCCTACCAGACAGCTTGACATCATAAGCACAGTACATCTAAGTCCCATGGTACAGGTTTACGACAATAGTGACTCCGACACACCTGCGTCAGAGGTGACATCAGAGCATGAGCCTACATGCATGCAGCATGGTCTCACATGTTGTTGCGATATGGTGGATACTGAACATGACTCAATGCCCGGGGACATGTTGTAGGGTGTTGCATTTGTTGTCCATGCAAATGTCCTGGCACGGAAGTTCAGAAGAAGGTGAGGTGACAGTTCTCGAGTTATACAGCAGACAGATAAGCGTGCACTTACAGGAGCATGTGTTCAGGTGCGCAGCATGCATATTGTAGCATAGTGGTTCGTGCAATGTTGGCCATGTGGTCACTGTACACAGGTCCCATACCTCGGACTCCCCGTGTTCATGCAGGGACACGGGATATGGTGATGGACAGGGTGCATGTCCCGGTGATGTCAGGTGTCATGACAGTGGAGTTGATGGTAAGGTGTTTGTATCCGAGTGCATGGTATAGTTGTTGCACAGCTAACTGGCCACTGCGTGCGGACGCCAAGCATAGGTACGGTGTTGCACATGACTGTTCAATTGTGGGCATTGATTCGGGGACCCATGAATTGACAGGTTGTCAGGTATGCGATACCTTACTGCAGAGCATCCCTCGCATTGGTGGTATTTGTGGTTGACATCCAATGAAGCGGATGGTGGGTTGCAACGTGTTCCTCGTAAGTTGTCCCTTGTAGAATCATGATGGGACATGTCGGATGACATTCGATGAAACTGTAATCCAGCATACGTTGTGCGGAGGCACACTGGTCCCATTGCAGTGTGTGTCCTATTGCAGCCACAAACGCCATGCCCCCATACACTGAACAGTTCCTGTCGTGGGCGTCCAGGGGTGAGAACAGGTGTACCAGGTCCCCAATTGGACATGCCGGGTTGGAGAGACATAAATCCACAGGCCAGTGGTACAGGCCCCTCCGACAGTAGAAAACGGGGATGACGCAGCTGAACATTTCAATGCGGTAAGTTACTCGATAACTTACGTTCAGCATAGCCAGATTTGCACAGCCCACTATCTGTAGCAAGCTATTGCTGTACAGCTGCATCTGTCTGGCGTAGGTGTATAGTACTGGTGCACCGTCCATTTTGCTGCAGGGTGCTGTGATGGCGTTCTCCGGCTGACTGGGCTGTCTGCTTCGTGCAACCTCCGACGATGCTGGGTATTCTTGTATGGATGTTAGGCGGCAGGACTTTGGGTATGGCTTGGGAGGCGGACACAGGCCCTCATCCCACATGCTCCTATGAATGGTCAAGGCCAGTGGTGTCTGACTCTTTCCTGATTACTTGCATTTGAGCCGCAAGGAGCAGTGGTATAATTGTATTTTGTGGTTTTATCTTTCTTTCATGTTCGGCGTTATCTGCCAGTGGACGGTTGACTCAGCATGGCTATGTTTGGGTTGTGGTTGTTACAATGGCTCCGTTCTCCTGCAGGATATGTTGCAATGTGATTTTGGTGTGGGAATGGAAGGACATTAACTGCTATCTGCTCTCCCGTGTGTGGGTGGGTCACTTCTTTTCCGCTGTACATTGGGACTTGTGTGTGGGCGTAGTGATTGTGAACACCTGTTCTCAGGCAGCAGGGTTTCTCTGTTTTGTACATTGCATGGCTTGTTATTGCGTACAGGATGGTATAGGTTTTGTTTGTTGTGACTGGCGTGCCTTTTGCGGTCGATGTCCGTTGTTTGTGCTGTTCTGTGGCAGCTGCCGTGTGCTTCTCCATGCTTTGCACGCAGGTGTGTGTCCTCTTTCGACGTCACTTTGCTCCCCTGTTCGGCACACTTGTGTGACTACGTTTTGGCAACTGTGAGTTGTCCGTTGTGGTCATGATTTAGGCAGGGGGACCACGTGACATGTGCCTTGAGGGTGGGGCTGGTGTGTGTGGTGTGCGGTTGTGACCCTGTGGTGTTTGTGTGCAGCCCATGCGTGGCGCTGTCGTTGGCCTCTGCGTTGTGCGCATGTGCGTCATCGCCGGGGCGCTGCGGTGCCCTGACGGGGACGTCACCTCCTGGTCCGGGGTGGTGTGTGCACAGGATGTTGCGGGTTGATTATATTTTACAGGTGGGATATGTGTGGGTACAGTGTTGGATGTGTCCTGTCCCCACAGGGGTGTCTAGGGAGCCCATGTACAGTTTTTCCGCCCTTGCATTGTGTGCGGTGTTTGCGTGCCCTTGTTGTGTGTCTGCCTACCTGCGACGTCGTTGCGCGTTCACTCCTAGGTGCTGCATCAGGTACAGCATTGGGATGGCCTGGAGTGCAGGATTCATGTCGGAGTAGGCCGGGTTGGTGTTTCTGTGGTCAGCAATGTGGTTTCCGCCTCCTGTTCTCGTGCGGTGTCTCTTTGCCAGTGAGGCTGTTTGGTTGTGTCATCGTAATTTGTACGCCGGGCGGTGCGTCATTTCGTCGGACGGTTTGCCTCCGTTGGCTGGCGCCGCTACGTATACGGGCGCACTTTGATGGCGGGCGGCGTCGCAGGCTTGCGGGCGGTATTTGCCTGACTTTTCACATCCTAATTTGGCGGGCGGGCGGGCAGTTGCTGGCGGACGGTAACTAACGGTTTTTACATCCGACGGCACGGCGGTAGTGTTTCCGCCCGCCAACGTAAGGGGCCCCTATATTCCCACAAACATAACAGCCTACAATTAAATGGAAATAAACAAAGTATAACACAATTAATATATTAAATAATAAACAAATCAAATTTTGATACATGAATAATTATTTTTTAAATTATGACTACTTAAATAACTTCCCACCCTATTGCTCTACAAACTAAACAGCACACACCTAAAATATAACTTAACAAATATGATAATTTTACAATTAATAAAATTATCGATTAAATAGTTAATAATAAAATAATAATTAATTGTCAATACATTATTTCTTAAGTAACTTCCCAACCTGTAACCCTAAAAACACAGCAACCACCACCCCTAAAATATAGATTAAAAATTATAATAATTATACAATTTACATAATGATTTACCAATTAAACAATTAATAATAAATAACTAATAATTAATTCATTATAATGATTTAACTTCCACCCTTTAACTCTACAAACCCAACAATCTGCCACTGAAATATAATTTAAAAACTATCTTAATTACACTATTTATATAATTATCAATAAAATATTTTATAATAATTAAACTTCATTATTAATTAATTATAACTAATTTACTTCCCACCCTGTACCCCATACAAACCCCACAACCTAAACCTAAAACATTACTTAAAAAATAAATGAATTACACAATTTACATAATAGATTATCAATTAAATAATTAATAATTACAAAATATTTATTAATTAAGTATAATTAATTTACTTCCCACACTGTACCCCTACAAACCCCACTACAACACTAAAAATTACAATTAACAATTAAATGCAATTTACAAGCAAGTAAATATTTACAAACTATATTAAAAAACATTAACAATAATTATACAAACAATTTATAACATATGCAATTAAAAAATATACTAAAATACATGAAGATAATTAAAAAACGATATGATTAACAACAGTATTTTTGTAAATGATATTAACAACATAGATATTTTTAACAACATAGATATTTTGTAAATAATATTTACAACATAGGGCCCAATTACGATGGAGGAGGGACCGCAACTGACCGACCGTCGATTTCGGTCCGCCCGACATCTGCCCCTGCGGTCAGCTCGCCGCATTACGATGCGGCGGGCCGAGGCATCGGGCGGAGGAACCGCCCGCTGCTGTTCCGATAGGCTCAAGGAGCCCTTCGGCCCAGCAGTCGGAATGTAATTCCAACAATAAGGGCGGTGCCTACTCAGGCACGGCCATAGGGATTACAATAGCTCTTTCCCTCTGCCTTTCTATGGCAGTCTAACTGCCATAGAAAGGCAGGCGGAAAGGGACTTTGGGGGGCCTAGTAGGGCACCGTCCCTCCCCGGCCTCTGCTATGAGGCCTGGGGGGCACCTGTGGTGCCCCCACAAACATCCATGCCCTGTGTGGCAGGCACCGCGAGGTGCCTGCCACACGGTGCAGGGGTTTACAAACATGCATTTCACAATTGTAGCTTGTGCTGCAGGCCTTTTTCGCCCGCCGCTCAAGCTACAATTGTGTAATCAAAATTGGGCGGTTGCATCCAAATTCAGCGGGCGGAACTGCCGAACTATGGTTGGGCTGTTCCAGTCCGCTACGGCGTCCGACCGACATCGTAATTAGGCCCATAGATATTTTTTACATCAATATCACTTACCTTAGAAAATCGATATTCTTGTCAATGATTTTCCTGCATCACGATATTTGGGGATTACGATATTAAAAACTCGATATTTCTTCATCTGGATATTTTATACTCAATATTTTGTTCTTATTCAATGCGAGATACTAGAAATGTGGCTAGGAGGACACACCCAGAGTATCCTGTGCCTTAATCAGTGCCAGCGATGACGGTCCTCTCAGTGCTTCCAGAATTCCTTGCCCTGCAATGCAAAATGTGATGATGTCCCTAAAATTTGGGCCCACCTGCATTGCTCATTTGAGTCTCTGGACCCCATAAAGCTGAGGGTACCTTTGGAGGACCCCCCCTCATAAATGATGTCTAATTTTACATCAGTGAAGGACAGGTCCTCTTTTCTTATCCCACAGCCATGTTGGGGGTTTCGATTAAAAAGGCGCAGCAAGATGGAGAATGATGTTGTTGTGGTGAAAGGATGATTCAGGGGTACCAGAAAATGGCTGTATTCCTGTTCCTGTATGTAATATCCTGTTTGTTGCAGTAGGCAGAGATCCCCGCATGCAGGGCGAAGACTCCGCATGCAAGAGATAACCCTCTGCATGTAGAGGAGAAACTTCAGCATTCAGGAGGAAGACCACTACATACAGAGAAAGTCCCGAAAATGTGTACAATTCCAAAAATTATAAAAGTGCTGGCTAGTGTATGCCATTTCTGTGTCTAAAGTACGTTTTTGAGTACTTATGATCTAAAGGATGAGAGCAATATGTAGGAGCATGCACCTAGTGTTGTTAATGTAAAGTGTTTGAATGTCATAGAAAATGAAGCTGCTTTTTTTTTTAATTAGAAGGTAGCATGCTTGTTGCTGACATAATGTAAATTAAATATGGTTAACTTTAGGGAGATACGTATGGACAGTGTAGTCGTTTATCATTCATTATTGACAGATACAGCAATCAAACTAGCAGGTAAAGAAAAGGTGAACTAGTTGATCCTGCACCAGTGTACCCTGGCCTCAATTCTGTGCCCTACCCTGGGTACCGGGATGTGGGCGCAGATCAGGGTCTATAGGCAAGTTCTAGCACATGGCGATGTTGTACAACACACAACAGGCTACAAAAACCTTGCACACAACGTCTGGGGAGTACACTGTACTGTCAAGACACCCAAATCTCTAGTTAAGGATCCTAAAAGTGCATTCAATAGTGTCTCATGCACGTATGTGTGCCATATTGCACCTCTGCTGAGGTTGTGGGGTTGGATGTCTTTAGAGTAGGAAGAGATGGAGAGAGTGCTACCGAGCATCACCTGAACTTTCTGAAAAGGGGCTTTATTCTAAATGTAATACATGATGTCTACATACATTGTGTTGTAGTGTTTTATAAGTGTTTTCAAGAAGTCATCCTCAGATGCACATTTAGTCCAGTACTTAATTAGTAAAAAACATAAGTGCCAAGGCCCTGCCAGGAGTCCACTTCCACCTGCAGCGCCCATTGCCGCTGTCAGCATTGCCAGTTTTAGTTTCAACATAACTACTAACCCTCACATTCCTACAAGTGTTACAATTCTGACTATTCCCGACCCCCACCGCTATATGAACGGCTCTGGCAGCAGATATTAGTCATTTTTAATCTATATTGAATTACTAAACAACTGTTCTGTTGGCTCTTAATTGGGCAAACAGCACCACCATGTGGCAGTCTGTGGTAAGTGCTGGTGTTAACAATTAAGGGCCTCATGTTGTTTCAGTTCCGACCGCTGCTTTACAGTGCGTGCAGTCTAAACTGAAACCGGCCGGTCATTCCGGCTGGCTTCCAACCGGCTCAAGGAGCCCATCGGCCAGTCGGAGACTGGCACGTAATCCCAATGGATGGTGTTTCCGCCGTTGGGATTACGATGCTCGGTTTCCGACAGGCTCTCCATGCCGGGCTTTCTGACATGGAAAGCCTGTTGGAAAGCGAGTTTGGGGTCGCCTTGGCAGGGCCCCCTTCTCCCTGTGGCCTCTGGTTGGGGGCCGAGGGGGCACCATGTTAATCCCTGCACTATGTGGGTGCCTGCCACACGGTGCAGGGATTAACAGAATCTCCCATTTCTCAATGGTAGCTTGTGCTACGGCCGGTTTACGTCTGCAGCACAAGCTCCCATTGAGAAATGGGAGTATGCGACCGCACAATGTGAGGTCGCATTGTGATTGCAGTGTTGGGATTTTCGACCGCAGGTCGGTGGGTTCTGAGACCGTGACGGTGTCCCCGACCGACATCGTAATTGAGCCCTAAGTGTCAGTGACGAGCACCGGAAACCACCGGTTCAAAATAAGCACAGCTGTAGCCCCAGTGTGAGATGCTGCCTTTGAAGTCCATTAGTAATGCATTCAATCAAAGAGCATTAAGGCTTGTGGAAACAGTCAATAGCCAATTTACTCGCCAAAGGCTCTTATGCTAGCTGTACAGCTGTGTGAGGATAAAACAATATCCTGTGCGCAGTAATATACAACAGGTTAGTGGTAAAGGCGAGTAAGGTGACAGTGCTGGTCGTGCAGTGCTGTGTCCTGTGTGCCTGTGTTTGACCCAGAGCTGATGAATCTCCAGCGTGTCGGATATCAGTTACCCGTGGTTGGCGCCATTCAGGCTCAGCTATTTGTTGGGCGTTTGCCCACATTCGGCAGACTTGTGTACATTGCAGGTCACCCTCAAAGAGTGCCCTTCCTGCCAGCCTTCCGCTACCGCAGGACAGGCACACTCTCCTGGCAAGGCCCAGAGCGCACAAGAGCACACTGTTCATGGTCGAAGAGCTTCTGTCTCCATGGCAGGTCACCCTCAAAGAGTGTCCTTCCTGCCAGCCTTCCGCTACCGCAGGACTGGTGCACTGACTCTCCTGGCAAGGCCCAGATCGCACAAGAGCACACGGTTCATGGTCGAAGAGCTTCTGTCTCCATGGCAGCTCACCCTCAAAGAGTGCCCTTCCTGCCAGCCTTCCTCACACCCTCCTAGCAAGGCCAGGGGCGCACAAGAGCACACGGTTCATGGTCGAAGAGCTTCTGTCTCCATGGCAGCTCATTGCTTCCCCTGTTTGTTTTCTTTGGAAGGGGAGTGGTGGGAACCTGCTTTCGAGGATATCTCTCCATGTCTACACCTCTCTTTGAGCTTCCCACCTGCTGGGCCTGCAGTGATGGAGCTGCCGGCCTCTCCATCACTAGCTGGAGGAGTGATGAGGGATGCTGTGTTTACCTCAGACCCTCACAGGCATCTCTGGGGGAGCCCCCGCCCAGCGGATGGGCTCGATAATCAGAAACAGTCTCACTGGACTGCTGCAGCGAAGCATTTCACAGATAAGGCAGAATGGATGATGTGTCTGACTCCCATCTCGCAAGCCGCACAGAGGGCAGGAAACACAGCCTGGGCCTGCGGAGATATTACCTTTTAAAGTCGCCTGGTGTTTATTTGAAATAAAGACATCTGTAGACAGCTAAATAGAAAGAGAGGAAGAGAAAGAGAAAGCTGTGTGAGAGAGAGAAAAAATGTGTGAGAGAGGGGGGCGAAAGAGAGCGAGAAAGCAATGTGAGAGAGAAAGAAAGGTGGGAGAGGAGAGTGTGTGTGTGTGTGTAGGTGTGAGTGTGTCTGAGCGAGTGAGAAAAAGAAAGAGAGCGCGAGAGAGGTGAGAGAGAGAGAAAGAAATAAAAGTGAGAGAGAGAGTGTGTGTGGGTGTGTGTGTGTGAGTGAGAGAGTGAGAAAGAGAGAGAGGGAGAGAGAGAGAGAGAGAGAGAGAGAAAGGTGAGAGTGTGTGTGTGAGCATGACAGTGAGAAAGAGAAAGAGAGAGCAAAAGAGAGAGAGGTCTGTTCTGTCAGTAGGACTTGCTTTTCCTCTTGAGGACCTTTCACAGTCACCACCCCCTCCTCGGGGATTTCTCGCGGTGCTCCTCTGCGCTTCAATCGAGGGCATCGTGCTTGCGCCTCGAGGCTGCGCCGTCGTGGTGCTTGATCCTGCCTCCGTTCAGGCATGCTTGGCAGGGTCAGTCCCTTCGCGTGACGTGCTACTTCCTTGCGGTGCAATGTGGCCTCCAGCCACATGTCACCTGTCGTTGGAGCACATGTTGCAGTGGCAGCTTGCCACGTGAAGTGTGCAACTCTCCTCTTGCCTGTCTTGGGCCTCTGGCGACTCCGTCTTGAGGCAGTGTGAGGGTGGACACTCTGTGCTGTCTTCGGCCCACTGCAGGGCTTTGCTGGCATGGTGGAGATGTAGAGGATCTCCCTTCTGTCTTCAGCAGTGCACTTCTCTGTGGAGAGGTCTCTCTCTCTCTTGGGCGCCTGTCCGTGTTGTCAGGTTACTGGGTGCATGCGTTGCGCACCTCGGACTTTGCGCTCTTGGTCCTTCTTCTGGGTGCCCTCTTCTGGCACTTGGCCTGCCTGTGTTGTAGCTTGTGGTTGTGTCTGTTCACCACTGAGGGTGGGTGGCGCAACCTCCTTACTCGCGGTGGCATCAGACAGCCACTGGGGGTTGCGCGGGCGGTGCGCGTTCTCCTTGCGCCTTTATGGGGCTTGGCTGCTTCCGTAGCTGTGGTAGGTTTGGGCTTCTCTAGGTCTTTGCCATGTGGGGGGTTAGAGTCCCTCCCCTTCAAACATTTTGCAGCGCCCTTGGCCACTCTCTGCTGTGGTGTTGGGAGCAGTGCTCAGTCTCTTTAGCTTGTCCTGCCTGTGGCTGCAGGCACTTGCTGTGAACATGCTTTCACTTCCTGTTCCTCTTGTGAGCTGATGAGGGTGGTTGCAGCATGCAGCAAAGTCTCTTCTGGCTGTGGCTTGCTGCCTTTTGCTTTGCTGCTTGGAGTTTGACTGGCTGTGGTTCCATTACTCTGGCGTGACTTCTCGGGGCAAGGCAGCTTTGGGCTTCTTGGCACTCTCAGTTCTGTGGGCTGCACTTTCATTAGAGCTGCGTTCTCTCTCTCTCTCTGTCCAGGTGCTGAGAGTTGGGGCAGGAAGACACTCACAGTGGCGTTGCCTGTCCTTGCCACATCAGTCTCTTTTATGGTGGCAGAGCAATGGCATTCAGTGGCCACTAGGGGGGGCGTATAGCATCTACTGTGTTGTGTTCTGCCTTGTTGCACATGTCCCTTGGTGCCTTTACCTTAGCCTCCCTGGGTTGTGCAGGGGCTGATCGCTTTTAGATCTTATATAGATATAGATCTTTGATTTATAGACCTCCGGGTCCAGCGGGTGCGTTTACCAAAGCTCTGGGAGACGCTATTGTTCCCCGAGCTCTGCTTTTCACCCATTACATCATTCTTGGTGATTTAAATATCCATTTTGACCAGGCAGGTTCTAAGGACACTCTAGATATATCTGACATTTTGTCCCTCGCTCAACTCACCCAATGGGTTGGCCTGCCAACGCATTCGGGGGGGCCATACCTTAGATCCCATCTGTTCGAATTTCCCCATTACAGTTGAGTCTCCCACTCCTGTGTCTTGGTCGGATCATTTTTTAACATATTTCTCCTGGGTTTTACCTGCTGGTAACCTTCCAACCCGGCCTGAGCGTGAGCCGGTGTTTGCTAAAATTGTCCCATCGCTATTCAGCCAAGTCCTGGGTTCCACCAGACCTCCTCCTGCCAGAGATCTTGCAGTTGGGCTAGCTGAGTTCACAAGCTGGATCTTGAACACTGTTGATCTCACAGCTCCAGCTACCCGGCATAGGCATTCTAGGGACTCCCCGTCTAACCCCTGGTTCACTCCTAAGCTGAGGCTATTGAAGCAGGAGGGCAAGAAATGGAAGAGGCAATGGCGCAAGGGTTATCTTCCTGAGGATAAACTCATGATGAGAATGAAACAGAAAGCCTACTATACGGCTATTGCACAGGCTAAGAGCCATTACTATGGGAATAGAATTGACGCAGCCAAGAATAACTCTAAGGAAATCTTCTCTATAGTTCAAAGTTTCCTGGCCCCAAAAGCACAAGCTAGCACGATCCCATCCTCGGACGTGTGGTGTGAAGATCTCTCCATTTTCTTTATGGAGAAAATCCGCAAGATACAGGCGTCCTTTACCATCAGCAATAAAGTCCAGGATGCCCTCCTGGCCGGAGGCACACCATTGGCCCCTCCCTCTCATTCGCTGGCCGCGTTCACCCCCATAGACCTTCCTAGTTCCCTTAAAGTTTTAAAGGGCTTGAAATCAGGATCCCCTTCAGACCCGTGCGCAGCTAGACTTCTGGCCGACGTGGCAGATACGGTTAATCCTGAAGTCAACAGACTTATTACCATGTCCTTTACTGAAGCTCTTGTACCGGCCGCGTGGAAGCAGGCCAACATCCTCCCTCTTTTGAAAAAACCCTCACTTGATCCGCTATGCCCGTCTGATTACAGACCGATCTCCCTTTTGCCCAGTTTGGCCAAGGTTTGTGAGAAAGTGGTCACTAGACAGCTGACTGACTATGTTGAAAGTTCAGGCCTTCTCCACCCGGCTCAATCGGGCTTTCGGGCCTCATTTAGTACTGAATCGGCCCTGGTGGAAATCTCTGAAGACATCAGAGACTGCCTGGATGCCGGCGGGAGGGCTGCCTTGGTGTTGCTAGACCTCTCGGCGGCACTTGACATGGTTCCCCACGCTCTGCTGCTCTCCCGACTGGCGGAGATAGGTGTATCAGGCAACGCCTGGGGCTGGCTCCAATCATTTTTGGAGGATCGGACACAGGAGGTATGGCTCCCACCGTTTTCCTCATCACCGAAGAAAGTGACCACAGGGGTTCCACAAGGCTCTTCTCTGAGTCCTCTTCTTTTTAATATTTACGTCACCCCTCTGGTTCAGTTGGCGGAGGACTTGGGAGCGAAGATAATCGCTTATGCCGACGACACACAGCTCCTGTTCACTTGGAGGAAAAACGAAGTCTCTACTTCGGTCGCCAAACACTGCCTGATCAGTCTTCCGCTGGCTGGCTGGGGCTGAATTGAAATGCAATGAGGAGAAATCGGAAATTCTCTTATTTGGCAACTTTCCCGTTCGGTTTAGGGAATCACTCTGGCCCTCCGACTCTGCATTGCCTCCCTCCTCAGGGAACTCAGTTAAGAACTTAGGGGTTTGGTTCGAGGAGAATCTCCGCTTCTCAACCCAGGTCAAGAAGCTGGCAGGGACCTGCTTCGGTCTCTTAAAGTCCCTCAGGAAGTTTCTTCCCCTTCTTCCCCAGGCGGCTAAGGAGTCATTGATTCGAGCCCTTATTCTTTCTCGGCTAGACTAAGCCAACGCTCTATATGCTGGCATTCCAAGCTACCTATTAAGTAAATTGCAAGTGGTGCAGAACGCGGCGGCGAGGATGCTCGTGAACGTTTCCGCCAGATGTAGCGTGAGACATCACCTACGCGCCTTACACTGGTTGCCCGTGGCAGAGAGGGTCAGATTTAAGATCCTTGTTATCGCCCACCGTGCTCTTCATGCCCCAGGGCCTGGCTATCTTCAGAAACGGTTTTCCTTTTACACCCCTGCAAGAGAACTGCGTTCCTCCTCTCAACTCCTGGCCCAATTCTCACGTTTCCGCCTGCAAAGGTCAGGCGGCAGCTCTCTAGCTGTGAAGGCCGCTTTGGCCTGGAACGATTTGCACTTTGTGCTTCGGGGCATTCAGGACCCGATTCTTTTCAAGAAGAAGCTGAAAACGCATCTGTTCCCCTAATCTTGGCTCCTGGCGCTTCTTCACTCTCTCAAGTTTCGCGCCGGGACACTCTTGCTGTATCTGTGCGCGTTAGAAATGCTAAATAACATAGGGGCATATTTACGTTCCCTGGCGCATCCCTGCATATCAGCAGGGATGCGCCAGGGAAAATGCGTCACGCAAGTTTACCCTTGCGCCACGTCCGATGCGCCGCATTTACAATGCGGCGCATGCGTGGCGCAGGATAAGCAGATGCGTGACGCATCTGCCGGCGGAAGGTTGGCGCAGTGCTGAAGTCGTGTCGCAAGCGCGACGCAGCTCCAGCACTGTTCCAACCTTCCCTATCCCTAACATGGTGCGTCAATCCTTACGCCTGCTTGAAGCAGGCGTAAGGATTTGGCGCACCAGCGTCAGAAAAAGTGACTGCGTGAAATCTTGTAGATTTCACTACGTCACTTTTCTGAGGCGTACCTGCGCCGGTGCGCCCACATGAAACCTGACGCAGGTTTCATGTGGCGCAGAGGTTTACTACGAGACGCATCTCCCTAGATGCGTCACGTTGTAAATATAGCGCAACGCGGCGCATGGTTTGCGTCGCCACTGCGTCACTTGCGTGACGCAACGGCGGCGCAAAAGTGGCGCAAGGGGCTTGTAAATATGCCCCATAATATTTTGTCTTTCTCTGTTGCAGATACCACGGTGATGCTGTAGGGCCGTGTGTAAGAGTTCCTTTCATGCTGGTGCAGAGCACAAGTCACCAGACAGAGCAGCCACTGTCACACCTTGCAGGCCGAGGGCAGCTCCACCGATGCAGTGGTGCTGTAGATACAGGTTTTGTGTCCTGCATCCATCTTGCTGTACCTCACCTTATTGGTCTCCCCACTGACATTGAAACAGAGTTGAGGCAGGGAGCCACTCAGTCAGAGTTTCGGAAAGTGGCTGCCCTACATTTTCGAATCTGTGCTTTGGATATATTGGCACAGGGCCCTCATGCTTACTTTGTTCGGGTGCAGTACCACCGATGACCACTAGGTGGCAGTGCAGCGTTTCACATCACAGACCCCGGCAGTCTTTCCTTGAATTGCGGGTCTCTGCTGACACAGGAGATGCCGGTACCGGGCTGTGTGTGCTGTTGTGTGTTGGAGTGACCCAGCAGCTAGGTGGCGCTGCAATCACTTTCCTGGTGCCACAGTAGCTTCACTGTCTCTGCGGGACAACCTCGGGCCGCTGCCTCCCCCTTACGAGGTGAGAAGGAATGGGGTGGGTGTGAGAAGTTGGCCTGGTATATGCTGTCCACTAATTAAAGTGGGCACCTTGCACCAGTCCAAACGACCCTTATTGATGATTAGGTTAAAGACAACCTTTATAGAAAGCTATCCTAGTGGTAGCTGTGGAGAGCAGCCTTCAGGCTAAGTCTTGAAGGAATGTAAAGCAGCTTGTTTTACCAGAATATAACCTCTTGAATTACCAAATGAAAGGAGAACCACACCAGGTATTTATAAAATATATGTATTTATTACTAAACACTCTCTACTAACCTCTTTATGAGATTAGAGAACAAGGCACACAATTATTACAGTACTAGAACGACAGTAAATAGCCCAATACACAGTGGGCTCCAGGGGGAGACCAAACCATATATTAACAAAGTGGTATAACAACCACGACTTGACTAGACACAGTGCCTAGAGCACGTAGAATCGCTGGGACCCCAAGGAACTACCCAAGGTAGTGACACAGGGGGCCCACGGAGGACGGGTGCAGTGTGGGAACACAGACGCGAGCTCCGTACAATTCTATGGGAAAGTCGCGGTTGTAAGTTTAGAGTTTAAGGACACTTCGGAGAGGACTTCAAGCAAACCCAGTTAAACTTAGAAGGTTCTAAGGCCAGCACCCTTGTGAGTACCGAGGTACCCGTGTTACCTAGCCCAGGGAGCCGGGTGCATTGGGAGTCAAGTGGTGTCGGAAACCCTCGTCGTTTTCAATGGCGTGATGCGAAGAAGTGCTGCTGCCGTGGAGAAGAAAAGTGTCCGGTGTGACCCAAGCCTGGATCAGAGATGAGAAGAACCTGAAAGCAGAGGGGACAAAGTCTGGGTCACTTCACGTGACCAGGAGCAGAGCAATCGAATGCCCACCGATGTCAGGTGTCTCAGGTGCGAAGAGGTGAAGCTTGACTCTGCAGCCACGGGGACCAGGAGATGTCGACGACAACCAGGATCCGCAGGCGAGCTGTCTTACAAAGGATGTCGAGTGCTGAGGGGTCAGTTTCAGGATTGGAGACCAACAAGCCTTGGCAACTGCAACCCACGCGGTCAGAGTAATGATGCTTCTGTGTAGACCAGCAAGGTCCTGGGGACTCCCCAAGTGATGGAGAGTCAGGGCACGTCTGGAGCAACCAGGGAAGCCCACTGAAAGTTAAAGTTGCCTGCTCAGGGACCCACAGGTCAATGGACCAGGGATCGCGAAGGGACCTCGAGAGGAATCACACAATACCAGCCCACGGAACACTCATGGAGTGTAGGCCAGTAATCTTTGGTGGAAACACTGCTCGGGGCTTGGACTACAAGTAGCCCAAAGCACAGCCTCAGGGATTGCCTAAAAGCATATGCTGCTGCAAATGTGCACAGTGTCCAGGGGTTCGGGTTGCACGGTCCCCACGAGGGCTGCGGGTCTCAGGTTTGCTGAGAGCACTAGTCGGCCTCGGGAAGCTTGGGCACCCCCTCCTGTGTTGCAAAATCTTCGCAGTCCGTCGGGAGCTGCGTAGATGCAAACCGGTCAGATGCGTTGAGGTGCCTGCGTTGCAGGGAGTAACTCCTTTACTCCAAGGAGATTCTTCAGTCGTCCAGCAAAGCGTAGATCGTCGAAGGTTACTTGGTTTCTGTAGCAGAGTTTAGTCCAGGTAAAATCTAAAGTCCTGTAGCCAGGGGTTCCTACTTTATTATTATTATTATTATTTTACTTTATTACGACCTCAGAGATCCAAAAAAGTGCATAACAGTACAAATATATAAAACACCAGCTTTCATCAAAGTTCCACTACACTTAATACAACAATTCATTTTCGAGTTAGCAGCATATGTAAAACCCATGATTAAGATTCATAAAATCCTAAAAAATTGTTAATCAAACTAAATTCTTCACTACCCAAGTAGCAACAATTCATTATCAAGTTGACATAATCATGCAAAACAGAAAAACGGCTAAAGTAAATTCATTGCATTAACTTCCCCGCCTGATCCACATGGCAAAAAGAAACAGAAATACCAAATACTATCAATCTGCGTGTATCTGTTGATAATAATCTCAAGATTTCTAAATAATGTCCGGGACCAATGGATCGGCACAGGGGTGTTATCCATTTTTTCCTTAACAATGCATAATGAGGGCAGAAAAAGAGTATGTGGACAATAGATTCAGTACAGGCTTTGCACACGACATAAATCATCTACCAAAGGACTTGCGCTCCATCCTGAGCAAAATGCTTTGGTAGGTAAGGTCTTATATCTGAACTGTAAAAAGAGCTTTCTTGCCACTGGAGGAGTAATTTCTTCTATTGATGCTTCAAACAATGGAATTGATTTCTGCAGCAAAAAATCTTTTGTTAGCCCTGTGGAATATCCTGTTAGTTCTAGTTGGAATATTTTTTTCCAGTACATTCCTTTCAGCTCTTCCCTAGAAATACCACTCATGGAATCAGGGCTGAGCCAAAAGCTGTCCATCTTTAACCTCCCAAGTAAATCGCGTAAGCAAGAGAACCATCTTAAAGTCTCTAACTGGGGAGATCCTAAGAGGTCCTTCAAAGCCTCTCGGTATGGGTCCAGCTCTGCTACCGTCCAAAGCCTGTGCCAGAATGATAACATTTTATAATTTACTTTATGCTTTAATTGTTTGTGTGCTGTATCGAGATAAAGAGGCACCAAGGGAGTACTGGCGGGGAGATCAACCAGTGATCTTAAGAATCGATTTTCTACTGTAGATAGAGAGGCTATGGCAGTTGTGCCCCACAACTCAGCACCGTAAAGTACCCCACCCAAAACCTTAGTTTTATAAATTTCGAGGGCAGGGGCAATCTGCCTAGAAACTGTCTTCCTGTGAATTTTGCTTATGTGTGCACATTGGTGTATTAAATGTAATTTAGATTTTTCTACCTGTGGGTGCCAGTTAATGGACGGGGTAAGCCGAATCCCCAAATAGTCAAATGCCTCCACTTGTTCCAATTTGGTTTTGCTCGCCCACATTGGCCTAGTCTTCACTACACTTCTGCCCCTATTAAAAATCATGAATTTGGTCTTTGTTTCGTTTAGACTAAGCCCTCTTTCCTTACAAAAATTAAAAAAATCATTTAAAAGTTGCTGCAACCCAGCGGAGATTTCGAAATTAAAAGGGTATCATCAGCAAATAATAATGCCGGAACTCTTCGTAGCCCTATCTTTGGGGCGTCACAACCATCTCTATCTAGAAACTGGACAACCCCATTTATAAAAAGAGTAAAAAGGGTCGGTGCCAACACGCATCCCTGTCTCACTCCGTGTTTGACCGGGAGGGTTTCTGTTACTTGGCTATTAGGACCCCACCTGACCTGTGCTGAATTTTCTGAGTGTAAGCGAATTAAAATGTTTAAAATATTTGTTGGAATGCCCATATCATAGAGAACCCTCCAGAGTTTTTCACGTGGGACTAGGTCAAATGCTGTACGCAGATCGACAAAAGCCACATAGAGCTTTCCACCCTTTATAGCCACTTCTTTCCAGTAGATACAGATTAATCGAAACACCTGATCCAGTGTACTAATTTTAGGGCGGAAACCCACCTGAAAATCACTCAGAATGTTAGCCTCCTTTATCCACTTCTGGACCCTTCCTAGTACCTGCTTACAGAATTTTTTTTGCAATGAATCTATAAGACTGATTGGCCTGTAACTCAGTGGTGAAGATCTATCCCCCTTCTTGAAAATAGGTACTATTTCAGCTATCCTCCAAGAGGGGGGAATAGGGGCACCTTTCAATATCAAATTGGTCACCAAATTTATATACACACCCCATAGCATTCTGTCTTCTCTAAAGAGATCACTAGGTATTCTGTCGGGTCCTGGGGCACGTGCCGGGACGCAAGATACTATTGCCGTTAATGTTTCTTCTGGTGTAATGACCAGATTACTCTCTTCATGCACCCCGGATAAAGCCATCCCTGCTAATACCTCACTAACTATACAGGGGTCTTCTCCGTAGGGAACCAAAATGCGCAACCCACTCCTCGGGTTGAACCGTATATTCAAGAGTGGGACGTTCCCCCTCAACCAGAGTGTAGCTTGTCTCCAGAACCCTTTAGGATCTCTGTCTGTTAGGGCAGTGTGTAGAGAGGTCCATAAGGAGCCCTCCCACTCTTTTTTAGCTCTATCAATAGCCCTTTTATATTCAACTCTGCAGATGGAAGTTTCTACATGGAGCTTTAGTGCAGCAATCAGCGCCCCCTTTGCCTTCCTGCATTCTTGGTTAAACCAGGGACACTTAGTATCACACTTCCTGCCAACACATTGGGCCCCTTTACTGCTTGGGTTTTTAAGTTGACTCAATAAAGTTCTAATCTCATTAAAAAACCGATCATGGGTGGACCCTACTGTCATGACGGCATCATTAAAACAAAGAACACTCAGATCCTTGATTAGATGCCTCGCTTTTTCCTTCACCATTTCCAGGGCTTCCGGATGGCTCTCTACCCACGACCACTTCAGGGCTTTCTGATTATTAGCACAAGTAAGTGTACCCATTTCCGCATGTGTCATATTGTTTGAATTCAGCGGACAATCTATAGTCAGCGTAAGGGCAAGAGCATGGTGATCACTTTCCGTTCTTTTCTCCACTGACATATCGACCACAAAAGGCCAAAGATTTGGGGTAATAAGACAATAGACAATTTGACTTGTTTTGCCAGGCCTATTATACGTGTGTTCCCCTTTCAGGTCTGACTTTGCCCTACCATTAGTAGCTCTTAGTTCGTGCTGTAAAGTGAACGCAAGAACCTGTGCGCCTCTCTTTGACCACCTTACTGGTGGAAGGTCTAGAGGGGGAATAGACCATAAACGATCCCAATCCTCCGTTAAATCAAGAGGAGTAGAAATAAGGGGTTCAAAGGTGCAGTTAAAATCTCCTGCCACTATAGTAGGGATATTATCTGAATATTTCAACAGGGCTTCGTCTAACCTATGTATTGTGTCTGTTTCCTCCTTTGCACTGTCTACTCTAGTTCCTACTTTATACACAAGGAAGGGGTGGGACAAACTCTAGGGACCCACCTATGGGAGGGTCAGGACAGAGGGGTGGCTACACCCATGTCATTTGTCCAGTTTTGCGCCAGAGCAGGGGCTGAGTGCCCCTGCAACCAGTTTGAGCTGGACTATGCACAGGGACACCAAATGTGCCCCCAGTGCAGACATCAAAGCACTCTTGGAGTGCACCCACCCAGCCCCAATACACTAAAGCCTGTCTGGGAGGTGGTCACACCTCCCTGTGACAGGAAACCTATTGTCAAGCCTTCCCCTGCCGGAGTTTCGTCCAACAGCAGGAGGGCAGACTCGTGTCTGTGGCTGGCAGCATCCATTTTGTGATGCCAGGGCTCTGTGAAGCTGGTACCGGGTGTACCGGTGCTGTCATATTTCTCCCTCTAGGAGGGAGGAATCATACCTCCCACACCAGTTAATGGTGTGGAGGTATAATTCCAAGGTGTTTGACACCAAACATGACAAAATTCCTTGCAGCCATTTTAAAGTTATCATTTACCGACAGGTTATAATGCACTTAAGAGTATATGGTTGGCTGCATCACAGAAAACCCCGGAATAGTGGTTCGGAAGGCTGCAGAGGGGCTCTGCTCATGCATGGGCAGCCTCTCACATAAAACCCAGCACCCTGCCTTCAGGATTGATAAGGCCTGCCATAGGGGTGACTGATAGGCTTATATGTGCAGTGATCAGGATAGATATAGTGAACCTATATCTAAGTAAAGGGTGCATGCACCACCTACACAGGCTGCAGTAACAGACCTGTTGTGTCATTTTGAATGGCCTCTCAGGGGTGACATAATACATGCTGCAGCCCCTGGGAGGCCTCTGGGGTACCTATGCCCTGGGTACATAGTATACCATATACTAGGGACTTATAAGGGTACACCAGAATCCAATCTGGAGTGTACCTAAAGTACATGCAATCAATTTAGATGAGAAAGCAGCTAGACTGGGGTCCTGAATAGCAGGATCCCAGTCAGACTAAGTCAAAAACAGTGAAACATCAGCAAAAAGTGGGGGTAACTATAAGAAGCAGATCCTACTCTCCTACACAACCCCCCCCAATCGTCAGGACATTAAACTAACCTTGACCAGTTGAGTCTTCATGTTCTAAGTAGAAATATCTGGAGAGTCCATCTGCATTGGCATGGTTACTCCCAGGTCTATGTTCCACTGTATAGTCCATCCCCTGTAGGGAAATGGACCACCTCTGTCATTCATTGTCAGTGAAATTGCTCTCCCACCCTCGCAGCTCCACCATTAAGTGAGGCCTGCCCCTGCACTCTCGAGTGTTGGTGATCGAGGCCCTCCTCCACCCGCAGGTTTCCCTGCGCCTCATCCCTGGTGGTCCACTGGACCTCTGTCTCCTTCCTCTCACTCTGCGTTTTCACTCGTTTTTCTACCCTTTTTTATCTTTCACCTTTCTGCACTTTTCTGCATCTCTGCTCTTTTGTGCCTTATTTCTGCTCATTTTCCCTTCCTCTCACTCTGCTCTTTCACTCGTTTTCACTCGTTTTTCTACCCTCTTTTATCTTTCACCTTTCTGCACTTTTCTGCATCTCTGCTCTTTTGTGCCTTATTTCTGCTTATTTTCCCTTTTTCTTTATCCCTTATTTCCTCCCTTTACCTTTCCCTGCCGCTGCTGCCCCCGCGGCCCCTTCCCCCAGGGCGACCGGCCCAATCCAGCTCCCTCCCCGCTCCCGCCTCCCAGCTGTCCAGCCCTCCCGACCCCTACTTAATGGCGGCCGCTGCGGGGACTGACGAGCAAGACCACTGACTCATTGTCAGTGAAATTGCTCTCCCACCCTCGCAGCTCCACCATTAAGTGAGGCCTGCTCCTGCACTCTCGAGTGTTGGTGATCGAGGCCCTCCTTCACCCGCAGGTTTCCCTGCGCCTCATCCCTGGTGGTCCAGTGGACCTCTGTCTCCTTCCTCTCACTCTGCTCTTTCACTCGTTTTTCTACCCTTTTCTATCTTTCACCTTTCTGCACTTTTCTGCAGCTCTGCTCTTTTGTGCCTTATTTCTGCTCATTTTCCCTTCCTCTCGCTCTGCTCTTTCACTCGTTTTCCTACCCTCTTTTACCTTTCTGCACTTTTCTGCATCTCTGCTCTTTTGTGCCTTATTTCTGCTCATTTTCCCTTCCTCTCGCTCTGCTCTTTCACTCGTTTTCACTCGTTTTTCTACCCTCTTTTAGCTTTCACCTTTCTGCACTTTTCTGCATCTCTGCTCTTTTGTGCCTTATTTCTGCTTATTTTCCCTTTTTTCTTTATCCCTTATTTCCTCCCTTTACCTTTCCATGCCGCTGCTGCCCCCGCGGCCACTCCCCCCCAGCGCGACTGGCCCAATGCAGCTCCCCTCCCCGCTCCCGCCTCCCAGCTGTCCAGCCCTCCCCGACCCCTACTTAATGGTGGCTGCTGCGGGGACAGGCGAGCAAGACCACTGACTCATTGTCAGTGAAATTGCTCTCCCACCCTCGCAGCTCCACCATTAAGTGAGGCCTGCCCCTGCCCCTGCACTCTCGAGTGTTGGTGATCGAGGCCCTCCTCCACCCGCAGGTTTCCCTGCGCCTCATCCCTGGTGGTCCAGTGGACCTCTGTCTCCTTCCTTTCTGCACTTTTCTGCATCTCTGCTCTTTTGTGCCTTATTTCTGCTCATTTTCCCTTCCTCTCGCTCTACTCTTTCACTCGTTTTCACCGGCCCAATCCAGCTCCCCACCCTGCTCCCGCCTCCCAGCTGTCCAGCCCTCCCTGACCCCTACTTAATGGCGGCCGCTGCGGGGACAGACTAGCAAGACCACTGACTCATTGTCAGTGAAATTGCTCTCCCACCCTCGCAGCTCCACCATTAAGTGAGGCCTGCCCCTGCCCCTGCACTCTCGAGTGTTGGTGATCGAGGCCCTCCTTCACCCGCAGGTTTCCTGCGCCTCATCCCTGGTGGTCCAGTGGACCTCTGTCTCCTTCCTCTCACTCTGCTCTTTCACTCGTTTTCACTTGTTTTTCTACCCTTTTTATCTTTCACCTTTCTGCACTTTTCTGCATCTCTGCTCTTTTGTGCCTTATTTCTGCTCATTTTCCCTTCCTCTCGCTCTGCTCTTTCACTCGTTTTCACTTGTTTTTCTACCCTCTTTTATCTTTTACCTTTCTGCACTTTTCTGCATCTCTGCTCTTTTGTGCCTTATTTCTGCTTATTTTCCCTTTTTTCTTTATCCCTTATTTCCTCCCTTTACCTTTCCCCGCTGCTGCTGCCCCCGCGGCCCCTCCCCCCCAGCGCGACCGCCCCAATCCAGCTCCCCTCCCCGCTCCCGCCTCCCAGCTGTCCAGCCCTCCGCGACCCCTACTTAATGGCTGCCACTGCGCGGCCGCGCAGCGGCCGAGGGCAGCAGGCGCGACGCTGGTGCACCGAAGGCGCGTCAAAGGCAAGCCCGTCTGCACCCATCCGCGACCCGTCCGTGACCAGTGCCAGGAACCCTGGACCTCCGCCCCGCCAACGCTATGACCCAGCAGCACTCCACACACTCAACCCAGGCCGCAACAACAACTGCAAGCTAACATCACCAGCCGACACCCACGGACCCTTCAGCTGTCACCTCTGCCGGCACACCTGCAGCACCGTCAAGAACACGGATCCAGCACAACCCGCCCACAAGAACACAACCGAACCGAAGACCCTGCAATGCATACTCCTCAACGTCCGATCCCTCCACAAACACGCCACAGAAATGTGGGACCTCCTCGACAGCACCACCCCGGACATAGCGTTCTTCACCGAAACCTGGACCAACACCACCTCGGGACCGGACATCGCCATCGCCATCCCCCAAGGATACAAGATCTCCAGGAAGGACCGCCTCACCCGCCCAGGAGGAGGAATCGCCATCGTCCACAAATCCAGCCTCCGCCTGAGCACACTCCCCGACGATCCCACAGAACTGATGGAACACCTTCACTTCAAGATGCTGGCCAGCCCCACCTCCACCCTCCGAGGAACCCTCATCTACCGACCCCCTGGACTCCGCGGACCCTTCGCCAACTCCATCACGGACATTATCTCCCCGCAGGCCATCGCATCCACCAACTACACCCTGCTGGGAGACCTCAACTTCCACCTCGACAACCAACTGGACCCCAACACCACATCCCTCCTGGACAACCTCCACAACATTGGACTCCGCCAGATCGTGACCGAGCCCACGCACTCAGCAGGACACACCCTCGACCCCCTCTTCACTGCAGGAAACTCCATCACCTTCAGCCACACCACGAACTCCCATGGACCGACCATCGTAGCGTCCACTTCACCTTCAGAACACCCACCCATCCACAGACACCAGCACCTGCTTCCACGAAGAAACTGGACCAAAATCACCGACGACCAGCTCACTTCCTCACTCAACAACTCCACCCCAACCATCGCGGAAAACGACGACCCCAACACCGCAGCCCGAACCCTGCATAGATGGATCTCGGACAGCACCAACACCATAGCCCCCCTGAAGAAAAACAACAATACCCGCGCCAAGAAAGCCAGATGGTTTACCACCGAACTTCGAGAGTCCAGACGCACATGCCGCCGCCTCGAAAAGGCCTGGACGAACACCAAATCCACAGAAGCCCACAACAACTTCAGAGCCGCCACCAACACCCACCATCAACTCATCAGAGAAACGAGGAAAAAAGCGATTGAAGACAGAATCTCCACCCACGCGCACAACAGCAAGGAACTCTTCAGCATCATCAAGGAGTTCGCCCAACCCACCAGCGAGTCTACCGACATCCCTCCCTCACAAGACCTCTGCGACAAACTCAGCACCTTTTTCCACCACAAAATCAAGAGCATCTACGACAACTTCGACGAAGACAACCAACACACTGAACCCTCACCAACCACCCCCGACACCCGGAAACCAGCGATTGACGACTGGACAGCCCTCACCACCGAAGACACACTGAAGACAATGAAGTCAATCCACTCAGGGGCCCCCACGGACCCCTGCCCCACCACATCTTCAACAGAGCCGCCGACACCATCGCACCCATGCTCTGCCACACCATCAACCGCTCCCTGGTGACCGCCTCGTTCCCCGACGACTGGAAACACGCCGAGGTCAACCCCCTCCTAAAGAAACCCTCAGCGTACCCCACCGACCTCAAAAACTACAGACCCATCTCCCTGCTTCCGTTCCCACGAAAGTCATTGAGAAAGCCATCAACAGCCAACTCGCCACATTCATTGAAGAACACAACATCCTCGACTCCTCCCAATCCGGCTTCAGAAAAAACCACAGTACGGAAACCGCCCTCCTCGCCGCAACAGACGACATCCGCACCCTACTGGACAAAGGAGAAACAGTAGCCCTCATCCTCCTCGACCTATCAGCGGCGTTCAACACAGTCTCCCACCGCACCCTAATACGCAGACTCTACGACGCAGGAATCCAGGACAAGGCCCTCGACTGGATCCGCTCCTTCCTCTCCGGCAGGACGCAGTGGGTCAGACTCCCCCCTTTCCTCTCGGACCCCACACCTACCACCTGCGGAGTCCCCCAGGACGCCTCCCTCAGCCCGACGCTCTTCAACGTCTACATGGCTCCACTTGCCCCCATCGTCAGAACCTACGGACTCAAAATCGTGTCATACGCAGACGACACCCAGCTCATCCTCTCCCTATTCAACGAGCCCAACACCGCCAGACGCAACTTTCGAGAAGGCATGGAAGCCATCGCCAAATGGATGAAAAACAGCTGCCTACAACTAAACACCAACAAAACAGAAGTACTCATCATGGGCCCAAACCCCGATGCCTGGAGCGACACCTGGTGGCACCCCGCCCTCGGAAACCCACCAACCCCCACGGACCACGCACGCAACCTGGGAATCATCCTGGACTCCGAGCTCAAAATGGACCGCCAGATCAACTCTTCTCGTCTTCCTGCTTCCACACCCTCTGCCTCCTTCGTAAGACCTTCAAATGGATCCCCCTCGAACACCGAAAGACCGTCACTCACGCCCTGGTCACCAGCAGACTCGACTACGGCAACACACTCTACGCTGGAATAAACAAAAACCTCACTCGCAAGCTACAGAACATCCAGAACGCCGCCGCAAGACTGGTCCTCAACCTGCCAAAACACTGCCACATCTCCCAGCACCTGCGCACACTCCACTGGCTCCCCGTCGAGGCGATAATCACCTTCAAGATGCTCACCCACGCACACAAGGCCCTCCATGGCACCGGACCAGCATACCTGAACAGCCGACTCGAATTCCACGCACCCCAAAGGACCCTACGATCAGCCCAGCTCTCCTACGCCGTGGTCCCCCGCACCAGAAAGACCAGATCGGGAGGCCGCTCCTTCTCCTTCCTCGCGGCCAAAGCACGGAACGCCCTTCCGCTCCACCTCAGACAGACAACATCGCTCCCCATCTTCGCAAGAAACCTCAAAACCTGGTTCTTCGACAGACCCCCTCCTTGATGGAATGGAAACTGCACCCCCCCACCCCTAGCGCCTTGAGACTCTTACGGGTGAGTAGTCGCGCTTTAACAAACCCCTGATTGATTGATTGACCTCAAAAGTTTGGGGTTTTCACCCTTCATCTGTTTTAGCCATAAGAGGGGCTTGTGGTCTGTCTGAACAATGAAGTGAGTGCCAAACAAGTATGGCCTCAGCTTCTTCAGAGCCCAAACCACAGCAAAGGCTTCCCTCTCAATGGCTGACCAACGTTTCTCTCTGGGGGTCAGCCTTCTGCTAATAAAAGCTACTGGCTGATCCTGACCTTCATCATTCAATTGTGATAACACAGCCCCTACCCCCAACTCAGATGCATCTGTTTGGACAATTAATTGTTTGGAGTAGTCAGGACTTTGCAGAATGGGAGCAGTGCACATGGCCTGCTTCAGGTCATCAAATGCCTTTTGACAGCTAACTGTCCACTGAACTTTCTTTGGCATTCTCTTGGAAGTTGTCATTCAAAGGGGTCACTATGGATCCATACCCTTTGACAAACCTCCTATAGTACCCAGTCAGGCCCAAGAAAGCTCTGACCTGAGTCTGGGTGGTTTGAGCAACCCAGTCCATGATGGTCTGGATTTTGCTCTGCAATGGTTGAACCTGGCCTCCACCCACAAGGTGGCCCAGGTATACAACTTGCCTCTGCCCTATCTGGCACTTAGTGGCCTTGATAGTGAGGCCTGCTTTCTGCAGGGCCTCCAAAACATTTCTCAGGTGGACCAGGTGATCCTCCCAGGTGGAGCTAAAGACAGCAATATCATCTAGATATGCTGCACTATAGGCTTCCAGGCCTGTAAGGACTGTATTCACCAACCTTTGAAAAGTGGCAGGTGCATTCTTCAAACCAAAGGACATCACCACAAATTGGTAGTGCCCACTAGGGGTTGAGAATGCTGTTTTGGCTTTTGCATCCTCAGCTAGTCTGATCTGCCAGTAGCCAGCTGTCAGGTCAAATGTGCTGAGAAACTTGGCTGAGGCCAAAGTGTCTATGAGCTCATCTGCCCTAGGGATTGGATGGGCATCAGTCCTAGTGACTGCATTGAGACCTCTGCAGTCAACACAAAACCTCATCTCTCTCTCTTACCACCCTGGGTGTGAGATTTAGGTACTAAGACTACTGGACTAGCCCAAGGGCTATCTGAGGGTTCAATCACACCCAAATCCAACATCTTCTGGACTTCAGTCCTGATGCAGTCCCTGACATGGTCAGGTTTCCTGTAAAACTTATTTTTAACAGGCAGACTGTCCCCAGTGTCCACTTCATGAGTGCACCAGGTAGTCTGACTTGGAGTCAGTGAGAACATATGTCTAAACTGGTTGAGAACTTTTCTGCAATCAGTTTGCTGCTAGTCAGTGAGGCTGCCTGCCAAGGCTGAAGCATCTACTGAACCATCATCAGGGTTCTGTGAGAGCAGGTCAGGGAGTGGATCACTCTCTTCCTCCTGTACCTCATCAGTAGCCATGAGCAAGCCCATGTCTGCCCTGTCAACATATGGTTTGAGCCTCTTGACATGGAGCACCCTCTGGGGGCTCCTGGGAGTTCCTAGGTCCACCAGGTAGGTAACCTCTCCCTTTTGCTCAATTATGGTATGGGGGCCACTCCACTTGTCTTGGAGGGCTGCTGGGGCCACAGGCTCCAACACCCATACTTTCTGTCCTGGCTGATAAACAGTCAACACAGCCTTTTGGTCATGCCAGGCCTTTTGTAATTCTGGCTAGCCTCAAGGTTTTTAGTTGCCTTCTTCATGTACTCAGCCATCCTTGAGCGGAGACCAAGTACATAGTCCACAATATCCTGTTTAGGGGGTTTGAGAGGTAACTCCCATCCCTCCTTCACTAGACACAATGGACCCCTAACTGGATGTCCAAACAGAAGCTCAAATGGGCTGTAACCAACCCCCTTCTGTGGAACCTCTCTGTAGGCAAAGAGAAGGAAGGGCAAAAGTATGTCCCGCCTGTGCCTAAGCTTTTCTGGGAGACCTTTAATCATGCCCTTTAAGGTTTTGTTGGACCTTTCAACTAAACCATTGCATTGTGGGTGATAAGGGGTGGTAAATTAGTAATTTACACCACACTCCTTCCACATAGCAGTTAAGTAACTAGACATGAAGTTGGCACCTCTGTCTGATACTACCTCCTTAGGAAAACCCACCCTGGAAAAGATTCCCAGGAGGGCCCTTGCCACCACTGCAGCTGTGGTGGTCCTAAGGGGAATTGCCTCTGGATACCTAGTGGCATGGTCCACCACCACCAGTATAAATCTGTGCCCAGATGCAGTTTGAGGATCTAGGGGACCAACAATGTCAATCCCTACCCTCTCAAAGGGAACCCCCACCACAGGTAGTGGTATCAGGGGAGCCTTTGTAGTGCTACCTGCCTTACCACTGGCTTGACAGGTGACACAGGAGTGACAAAACTCCTTGGTGTCTTCAGACATATGAGGTCAATGAAAGTGAGGGACAATTCTGTCCCAAGTCTTGCTTTGGCCTAGGTGACCTGCTAATGGGATATCATGTGCTAGTGTCAATAGGAAGCTCCTAAACTTCAGAGGTATAAGCAACCTCCTGGTGGCTCCAGGCTTGGGGTCTCTACACTCTGAGTAAAGGAGTCCATCATCCCAGTAGATCCTATGGGACCCACTAGCACTCCCAGCAGCCTCAGCAGCAGCTTGCTGTCTGAGGGGTTCAAGAGAGGGGCAGCTCAGTTTCTCCTGGCTCAGATCTGCCCTGGAAGGGCCCCCTGTCCCCAAGAACTCAACCTGATCAGGTTCAAGCTCATCTGGGACAGTTCCTTCTTCAGGACTAAGATCAGCTCCCTCAAGAGACTGATCTGGATTCTGAGGCAGGGGGGAAGACACTGCCTTAACCCTACTGCTCCTCCTCTTGGAAGGTACCTGGTCCATTTTTCCAGGATCCAGGACCTGTTCAGTGTTAGACATTTTTGCCTGTGACTTGGTCATAGCAAAGACATCTGCAGGGATACCCAGCATTTCTGCATGAGTCCTGAGTTCCACTTCAGCCCAAGCTGAAGTTTCTAAATAATTGCCCAACAAGCATTCAACAGGGAGGTCTGCACTTACCTCAACCTTCTTAGGGCCAGTTACCCCTCCCCAGGGGAAATTAACAACTGCCAAGGAATGGTCTGTCCTGACATTGCTAGCATTGGTCACTTGGTACATCTCACCAAGTATGATTTGCTCAGGAGCCACAAGATCTTTTGTCACCATTGTGACACTTGCTCCTGTGTCCCTGAATGCCAAGGCCTCCTTTCCATTGATTATAGGCTGTTGTCTGTATTTGCCCATATTACTGGGGCTTACAAATAAGGAGGCCATATCCATGCCTCCATCACAGATCAACATAGCCTGAGTTGGAACTCTGACTAGGCCAGAGTCCATCTCAGATCCCAGGGTTAACCCTACTACACCCTTATTTGGAACACCACCACTTGTAGCTGAACTAGGGGGAACAGTTGCCTTAGGGGCAGTGGTTGTTGGAGTTGAGTCCTTGGACTTGGTACAATCACTTGTCCAATGGGTCTTCTGTTTACAGATTTGACACCATGGTTTCTTCTTGCCTTTTCCCTTGTTGGATTGTGACTCCCAACCAGATGCAGATTTTTGGGGCCCTTGAGAAGACTTCTGGTCTTTACCCTTCTCCCCACCCTTATCAGAGTTTTTAGAATCTTGCTTCTTGGAGTCACCACCTTGGTTCTGAACCTTCTGCTTCACCCTGGTTCTGACCCATTTGTCTGCCTTCAGGCCCAATTCTTGGGGAGAGGTCAGATCAGAGTCCACCAGGTACTGATACAACAGTTGATTTTGACAGTTATTAAGGATCTGCTCTCTCATGATTAAATTATACAATCCTTTGAAATCACACACCTTACTGCCAAGTAACCAGCCTTCCAGAGCCTAAGTAGCACAATCTACAAACCCAGTCAACCCAGTCCTGAGTCTGTGCCTTTTGGGTGTCTCTGAACTTTAACCTGTATTGTTCAGTGGTTAGGCCAAACCCATAAATCAGAGCACTCTTCAGGACTTTGTAATTATCAGCATTCTCTTCTCTTACAGTGAGGAGCTTGTCTCTACCTTTGTCTGCAAAGGAGAGCCACAAGATTGCTGCCCACTGCTCCCGAGGGACCCTCTGTACCTTACAGGCCCTCTCCAGTGCAGTTATCCATTTGTGGATGTCATCCCCACTCTGGTAGGGAGGGACAATCTTGTTCAGGTTCCTATGGTCATGAGTATGATCTCTACCTCTAGGGACACTGTGGCTGCCACCATGGGACTCTAGTCCCAACTTCTGAGAAGCTCTCTGAAGCTCCAGGGATTCCCTATCTAAGGCCAATTGCTCTCTCTTGATCCTGAGCTTAGCTCTCTCAAACTCAGGCAGTTGGCACTTCTTCTCATAAGAGAACTCCCTTTTATGAGAAGAAGTCCTATGAGAAACAGAGCTCCCTACAGATGTACCAGAATGATTAGATTCCAGAGAAGGAGATCTAGATCTTCTTGGTAAACTGTTAACCCTTCCAGGTGGGGTAAAGAGAGGCCCACTGGGGCCTCCTTCCTCATCTTCAGGAAGGATTGGCTGTTCCAGGTTAGAATCATTTTGATCCTCCTGGCCAGCAGCAGAGTCCAGGTCATTGAGGTTTTCACTCCCTGGCCTTTCCTCTTCTGCTGCCCCACCCCCTTTGCCTGCCTCATCAGACCCTGGGGTCTTTCTGAGGTCATCTAAAAGCAAAGTCACTATGAGCCTTTGGGTGTTTGGGTTTTTCCCTGTCTTCAGTTTCCTTGATGCACACATGTTTCTCAATTCTTGGAATGTGAGGTGGTCATACTTAGTTGGCAAGGAGTCACTGACTTCAGCCCTTGAAGACATTCTAGTGTGGTGTGGTGTATGCACCTACCTACTCTAGTGGGAACTGAGTCTCTCTTGAGTTGGAGAAAGGGTGTGCTAGACCCTTGACTTACCCAACTCTAAATTCAGTAGAACTTACCTTATTCTAGACTTGATTTATATGTACCTAAGTACCTTTAGTGGTTTTCAGTTAGTCACTCACTGAGATTATCTGGTAAAACAATAGCAAGCTTGAATCCCACCGCTGCCACCAATGTGAGAAGTTGGCCTGGTATATGCTGTCCACTAATTAAAGTGGGCACCTTGCACCAGTCCAAACGACCTTTATTGATGATTAGGTTAAAGACAACCTTTATAGAAAGCTATCCTAGTGGTAGCTGTGGAGAGCAGCCTTCAGGCTAAGTCTTGAAGGAATGTAAAGCAGCTTGTTTTACCAGTATATAATCTCTTGAATGACCAATTGAAAGGAGAACCACACCAGGTATTTATAAAATATATGTATTTATTACTAAACACTCTCTACTAACCTCTTTATGAGATTAGAGAACAAGGCACACAATATTACAGTACTAGAACGACAGTAAATAGCACAATACACAGTGGGCTCCAGGGGGAGACCAAACCATATATTAAGAAAGTGGTATAACAACCACGACTTGACTAGACACAGTGCCTAGAGCACGTAGAATCGCTGGGACCCCAAGGAACCACCCAAGGTAGTGACACAGGGGACCCACGGAGGACGGATGCAGTGTGGGAACACAGACGCGAGCTCTGTACAACTCTATGGGAAAGTCACGGTTGGAAATTTAGAGTTTAAGGACACTTCGGAGAGGACTTCAAGCAAACCCAGTTAAACTTAGAAGGTTCTAAGGCCAGCACCCTTGTGAGTACCGAGGTACCCATGTTACCTAGCCCAGGGAAGCCGGGTGCATAGGGGTCAAGTGGTGTCAGAAACCCTCGTCGTTTTGAATGGCGTGATGCGAAGAAGTGCTGCTGCCGTGGAGAAGAAAAGTGTCCGGTGTGACCCAAGCCTGGATCAGAGATGAGAAGAACCTGAAAACAGAGGGGACAAAGTCTGGGTCACTTCACGTGACCAGGAGCGGAGCAATTGAATGCCCACCGATGTCGGGGGCCTCAGGTGCGAAGAGGTGAAGCTTGACTTTGCAGCCATGGGGACCAGGAGACGTCGACGATGACCAGGATCCGCAGGCGAGCTGACCCACAAATGATGTCGAGTGCTGAGGGGTCAGTTTCCGGATTGGATACCAACAAGCCTTGGCAACTGCAACCCATGCGGTCAGAGTAATGATGCTTCTGTGTGGACCAGCAAGGTCCTGGGGACTCCCCAAGCAATGGAGAGTCAGGGCACGTCTGGAGCAACCAGGGAAGCCCACTGAAAGTTAAAGTTGCCTTCTCAGGGACCCACAGGTCAACGGACCAGGGATCACAAAGGGACCTCGAGAGGAATCACACAATACCAGCCCACGGAACACTCGTGGAGTGTAGGCCAGTAATCTTCGGTGGAAACACTGCTCGGGGCTTGGAATACAAGTAGCCCAAAGCACAGCCTCAGGGATTGCCTAAAAGTATATGCTGCTGCAAATGTGCACGGTGTCCAGGGGTTCGGGTTGCACGGTCCCCACAAGGGCTAAGGGTCACAGGTTTGCTGAGAGCACTAGTCGGCCTCGGAGAAGCTTGGGCACCCACCTCCTGTATTGCAAAATCTTCAGAGTCCGCCGGGAGCTGTGTAGATGCAAACCGGTCAGAACACACCTGTCTTTGTACTGTATGGAAGTAATTGGCAGAGATGTGGAACCCACATGCTGGGTTTATACACCTGGCTTTATACTGTCCAGAAGTATTTGTCAAAGATGTGGGCCCCCACGTGCTGGTTTAGACACCTATCTTGGTACTGTGCAGAAGTATTTTTTAGAGATGTGGGACCCAGGTGCTGGGATCATACATCAGGCATTGTACTGTATGGAAGCAATAGTCAGAGATGTGGCACCCACGTGCTGGGTTTATACACCAGTCTTGGTACTCTCCGGAACTATTTGTCAGAGGTGTGGGACCCACATGCTGGTTTATGCACCTGGCTTGATACTGTGCTGAAGTATTTGTCAGAGATGTGGGACACATGTGCTGGGTTTATACACCTGTCTTCATGCTGTCCGGAAGTATTTGTCTGAGATGTGGGACCCATGTGCTGGGTTTATACGCCTGTCTTGGTACTGTCCGGAACTATTTTTCAGAGGTGTGGGACCCACGTGCTGGATTAGAAACCTGTCTTGCTACTGTGCAGAAGTATTTGTAAGAGAAGTGGGCCCCCACGTGCTGGTTTAGACACCGGTCTTGTTACAGTGCAGAAGTATTTGTCAGAGAAATTTTGGACCCACATGCTTGTTTTATGCACCTGGCATGGTACTGTACGGAAGTACTTGGCGGAGATGTGGGACACACGTTCTGGGTTTATACACCTGGCTTGGTATTGGTCTAGAAGTATTTGTCAGAGATGTGGGACCCACATGCTGGGTTTATACACCTGTCTTGGTACTGTCTGGAAGTATTTGTCAGAGATGTGGGACCCCACGTGCTCGGTTTATACAGCTGGCATGCTACTGTCTGGAAGTATTTGTCAGAGATGTGGGATCCACATGCTTGTTTTATACCCCTGGCATGGTACTGTGCGGAAGTATTTGTCAGAGATGTGGGACCCACGTGCTGGGTTAATACACCTGGCTTGCTACTGGTCTGGAAGTATTTGTCAGAGATGGGGACCCACATGCTGGGTTTATAGCTAGGGGTGGGCGGAATTTACGTAGTCGTGCTACGCAAAGCTCCGCGAAATGGTAAAAAATCTCCGCGAGCACGCAAAAGTTCCGCGAACACGCGGAATTGCTTGTTCCGCCCGTTCGCGATGCTTTTTTCCTGTTCGCGAACGCTGTTTGCGTGCTCGGGGAGAAATATCTCACGAACACACATTTTGAAAGCGCGAGTAAGCAAAAAACTTCGCGAAGCCGCGGATCGCGGAATTTTTGGCAATTCCGCGTTCTCAACGGAACGCGAAATTACCCAAATTCCGCAAATTCCGCGAGCGGAACGGAATTTACCGCCCAGGCCTAGTTTATACACCTGATTGGTACTGTCTGGAAGTATTTGTCAGAGATGTGGGACCCCACGTGCTCGGTTTATACACCTGGCATGGTACTGTCTGGAAGCATTTGTCAAAGCTTGTTTTATACACCGCATGGTACTGTGCGGAATATTTAGCAGAGATGTGGGACCCACAAGCTGGGTTTATACACCTGGCTTGATACTGGTCTGGAAGTATTTGTCAGAGATATGGGACCCACATGCTGGGTTTATACACCTGCCTTGGTACTGTCTGGAAGTGATTGTCAGAGATGTGGGACCCCACGTGCTCGGTTTTTTTAACACCTGACACAGTACTGTCTGGAAGTATTTGTCAGAGATTTAAGCCCCTAGGTGCTGGGTTTATACACCTGGCATGGTACAGTGCGGAAGTATGTGGCACAGAAGCCAGAGCTGCCAACTTGGGAGCTGGAGATCTGGGATTGCGTTCCCCTTCAGCTCATCATTCTGTGAATCTGGGCAAATCACTTAATCTCCCCTACCCATGGGCAGCGCCTGGATACCCTCACGAATGATAAGCTGCGCTATATAAAACTGCAAATTACAAGTATTTGTCAGTGATGTGGGACTTCACATGCTGGGTTTATACACATGTCTTGGTACTGTCTGGAAGTATTTGTCAGAGATGTGGGACCCTACATGCTGGGTTTACACACCTGTCTTGGTAGTGATGGTAAGTATTTGTTAGAGATGTGGGACCCCACTTTCCGGGTTTATACACCTGTCTTGGTACTGATGGTTAGTATATGTTAGATATGTGGGACCCCACGTTCTGGGTTTATTCACCTGTCTTGGTACTATCTATAGGTATTTGTCAGAGATGTGGGACACGCATGCTGGGTTTTTACACCTGTCTTTGTACTGTTCATAAGCATTTTGCAGTGATGTGGGACTCACGTGCTAGGTTTCAACACCTGGCATGATAGTGTCCCTAAGTATTTGTTAGAGATGTGTGGACCCCAGGGTTCTGGGCTTACACACCTGTCTTTGTATTGTATGGAAGTAATTGGCAGAGATGTGGAACCCACATGCTGGGTTTATACACCTGGCTTTATACTGTCCAGAAGTATTTGTCAAAGATGTGGGCCCCCACGTGCTGATTTAGACACCTATCTTGGTACTGTGCAGAAGTATTTTTTAGAGATGTGGGACCCATGTGCTGGGATCATACATCAGGCATTGTACTGTATGGAAGCATTAGTCAGAGATGTGGCACCCACGTGCTGGGTTTATACACGTGTCTTTGTACTGTCCCTAAGCCTTTTTCAACGATGTGGGACTCACGTGCTGGGTTTAAACACTTGGCGTGGTGGTGTTTGTTAGAGATGTGGGACCCCAGTTTCTGGGTTTACACACCTGTCTTTGTACTGTATGGAAGTATTTGTCAGAGGTGTGGGACCCACGTGCTGATTTCGACACCTGTCTTGGTACTGTGCAGAAGTATTTGTCAGAGATGTGGCACCCACATGCTGGCTTTATACACCTGTCTTGGTACTGTGCAGATGTATTTGTCAGAGAAGTGGGCCCCCACATGCTGGTTTAGACACCTGCCTTGGTACTGTGCAGAAGTATTTGTCAGAGAAATTTTGGACCCACATGCTTGTTTTATACACCTGGCATGGCACTGTGTGGAAGTATTCGTCAGATATGTGGACCCACATGCTGGGTTTATACACATAGCTTGGTACTGTCTGGAAGTATTCGTCAGAGATGTGGGACCCTACATGCTCGGTTTATAAAACTGGCATTGTACTGTCTGGAAGTGTTTGTCAGAGATGTGGGATCCACATGCTTGTTTTATACACCTGGCATGGTACTGTGCAGAAGTATTTTTCAGAGATGTGGGACCCACATGCTGGGTTTATACACCTGGATTGGTACTGTCTGGAAGTATTTGTAAGAGATGTGGGACCCCACATGCTCGGTTTATACACCTGCCTTGGTACTGTCTGGAAGTAATTGTCAGAGATGTGGGACCCTACGTGCTCGGTTTTTTTAACACCTGGCACGGTACTGTCTGGAAGTATTTGTCAGAGATTTAAGCCCCCATGTGCTGCGTTTATACACCTGGAATGATACCGTGCGGAAGAATGTGGCACAGAAGCCATAGCTGCCGACTTGGGAGCTGGAGGTCTGGGTTTGTGGTCGGTGTCAGCTTAACATCCTGTGAAGCTGGGCAAATCACTTAATCTCCCTGTGCTCATGGGCAGTGCCTGGATACCCTCACGGATGATAAGCTGCGCTATATAAAACTGCAAATTACAAGAATTTATACACCTGTCTTGGTAGTGATGGTAAGTATTTGTTAAAGATGTGGGACCCACATGCTTGTTTTATACACCTGGCATGGTACTGTGCGGAATATTTGTCAGAGATGTGGGACCCACGTGCTGGGTTTATACACCTGGCTTGATACTGGTCTGGAAGTATTTGTCAGAGATGTGGGACCCACATGCTGGGTTTATACACCTGCCTTGGTACTGTCTGGAAGTGATTGTCAGAGATGTGGTACCCCACATGCTCGGTTTTTTTAACACCTGACATGGTACTGTCTGGAAGTATTTGTCAGAGATTTAAGCCCCGATGTGCTGGGTTTATACACCTGGCATGGTACAGTGCTGAAGTATGTGGCACAGCAGCCAGAGCTGCCGACTTGGGAGCTGGAGATCTGGGTTTGCGTTCGGCTTCAGCTCAACATTCTGTGAATCTGTGCAAATCACTTAATCTCCCCTTACCCATGGTCAGCGCCTGGATACCTTCACGAATGATAAGCTGCGCTATATAAAACTGCAAATTACAAGTATTTGTCAGTGATGTGGGACTTCACATGCTGGGTTTATACACGTGTCTTGGTACTGTCTGGAAGTATTTGTCAGAGACGTGGGACCCTACATGCTGGGTTTACACACCTGTCTTGGTATTGATTGTAAGTATTTGTTAGAGATGTGGGAACCCACGTGCTGGTTTTATACACCTGTCTTGGTAGTGATGGTAAGTATTTGTTAGAGATGTGGGACCCCACTTGCTGGGTTTATACATCTGTCTTGGTACTGATGGTAAGTATATGTTAGATATGTGGGACCCCACGTTCTGGGTTTATTCACCTGTCTTGGTACTATCTCTATAGGTATTTGTCAGAGATGTGGGACACACATGCTGGGTTTATACACCTGTCTTTGTACTGTCCGTAAGCATTTTTCAGCGATGTGGGACTCACGTGTTGGGTTTAAACACCTGGCGTGGTAGTGTCCCCAAGTGTTTGTTAGAGATGTGGGACCCCAGTTTCTGGGTTTACACACCTGTCTTTGTACTGTATGGAAGTATTTGTCAGAGGTGTGGGACCCATGTGCTGATTTCGATACCTGTCTTGGTACTGTGCAGAAGTATTTGTCAGAGATGTGGCACCCACATGCTGGCTTTATACACCTGTCTTGGTACTGTGCAGAAGTATTTGTCAGAGAAGTGGGCCCCCACATGCTGGTTTAGACACCTGCCTTGGTACTGTGCAGAAGTAATTGTCAGAGAAATTTTGGACCCACATGCTTGTTTTATACACATGGCATGGTACTGTGCGGACATATTTGTCAGATATGTGGGACCCACATGCTGGGTTTATACACCTGGCTTGGTACTGTCTGGAAGTATTTGTCAGAGATGTGGGACCCCACATGCTCGGTTTATAAAACTGGCATTGTACTGTCTGGAAGTGTTTGTCAGAGATGTGGGATCCACATGCTTGTTTTATACACCTGCCATGGTACTGTGCAGAAGTATTTGTCAGAGATGTGGGACCCACATGCTGAGTTTATACACCTGGATTGGTACTGTCTGGAAGTATTTGTAAGAGATGTGGGACCCCACATGCTCGGTTTATACACCTGGCTTGGTACTGTCTGGAAGTAATTGTCAGAGATGTGGGACCCCAGGTGCTCGGTTTTTTTTAACACCTGGAACGGTACTGTCTGGAAGTATTTGTCAGAGATTTAAGCCCCCATGTGCTGGGTTTATACACCTGGCATGATATAGTGCGGAAGTATGTGGCACAGAAGCCAGTGCTGCTGACTTGGGAGCTGGAGAACTGGGTTTGCGTTCGGTGTCCGCTTAACATCCTGTGAAGCTGGGCAAATCACTTAATCTCCCTGTGGTCATGGGCAGCGCCTGGATACCCTTACGGATGATAAGCTGCGCTATATAAAACTGCAAATTACAAGTATTTATACACCTGTCTTGGTAGTGATGGTAAGTATTTGTTAAAGATGTGGGACCCACGTGCTGGGTTTACACACCTGTCTTGGTACTGACAGTAAGTATTTGTTGTAGATGTGTGAACCCACGTGCTGGCTTTATACACCTGTCTTGGTAGTGATTGTATTTGTTAAAGATGTGGGACCCTAAGTGCTGGGTTTATACACCTGTCTTGGTACTGACGGTAAGTATTTGTTAGATATGTTGGACCCCACGTTCTGGGTTCATACACTGTCTTTGTACTATCCATAGGTATTTGTCAGAGATGTGGGACACGAGTGCTGGGTTTATACACCTGTCTTTGTACTGTCCGTAAGCATTTTTCAGCGATGTGGGACTCACTAGCGGGCTTTAAACACCTGGCGTTTTAGTGTCCATAAGTATTTGTTAGAGATGTGGGACTCCACGTTCTGGGTTTATACACCTGTCTTGTTACTGTATGGAAGTATTTGAAAGAGATGTGGGACCCACGTTCTGGGTTTAAACACCTGTCTTGGTACTGTATGGAAGTATTTGTAATAGATGTGGGAGCCACGTTCTGGGTTTATACACCTGGCTTTGTACTGTCTGGAACTTTTTGGCACATGTGTGGGACCCATGTGCTGGTTTAAACACCTGGCTTGATACTGTGCCGAAGTATTTATCAGACATATGGGCTCCACGTGCTGGTTTAGACATCTGTCCTGGTACTTTGCAGAAGTATTTGTTAGAGATGTGGTATGCCACATTTAGGGTTTAAACACCTGTCTTGGGACTGTATGAAATTATTTGTCAGAGTTGTGGGACCCATGTGCTGGTTTATACACCTGGCTTAATACTGTGCGGAAGTATTTGTCAGAGATTCAGGGCCCATGTGCCGGGTTTATACACCTGTCTTGGTACTGTCCGAAACTATTTGTCAGAGGTGTGAGACCCACGTGCTGGTTTAAACACCTACCCTGGTACTGTGCAGAAGTATTTGTCAGAGATGTGGGACCCACATGCTTGTTTTATACACCTGGCATGGTACTGTGCGGAAGTATTTGTCAGAGATGTGGGACCCACGTGCTGGGTTTATACACCTGGCTTGGTACTGGTCTTGTAGTATTTGTCAGAGATGTGGGACCCACATGCTGGGTTTATACACCTATCTTGGTACTGTCTGGAAGTATTTGTCAGAGATGTGGGACCCCAAGTGCTCGGTTTATACACCTGGCATGGTACTGTCTTTAAGGATTTGTCAGAGATGTAAGCCCCCATTTGCTGGGTTCATACACCTGAAATGGTACTGTGCAGAAGTATGTGGCACAGCTGCCAGAGCTGCCGACTTGGGAGCTGGGGATCTAAGTTTGTGTTTCCCCGTCAGCTCAAAATCCTGTGAATTTGCGCAAATCACTACACCTCCCTGTGCCCATTAGTAGCACCTGGTCACCCTCATGAGTGATAAGCTGCGCTATGTAAAACTACAAATTACAAGTATTTGTCAGAGATGTGGGACCCACGTTCTGGGTTTATACACCTGTCTTGGTACTGTATGGAAGTATTTGTAAGAGATGTGGGAGCCATGTTCTGTGTTTATACACCTGGCTATGTACTGTCCATAAGCATTTGTCAAAAATGTGGGCCCCCACGTGCTGGTTTAGACACTAGTCATGGTAGTGTGCAAAAGTATTTGTCAGATATTTGGACCCACGTGCTGGGTTTATACATATGGCATGGTACTGTATGGAAGCAATAGTCAGAGATGTGAGACCCACGTGCAGAGTTTATACACCTGTCTTGGTACTGTCTGGAACGTTTTGCCAGAGGTGTGAGACCCACATGTTGGCTTGATACTGTGCAGAAGTATTTGTCTGAGATCTGGGACCCATGTGCTTGGTCTATACACCTGTCTTGGTACTGTCCGGAACTATTTGTCAGAGGCGTGGGACCCACATGCTGGTTTATACACCTGGCTTGTTACTGTGCGGAATTATTTGTCAGAGAAGTGGGACCCGCGTTCTGGGTTTATACAACTGGCATGGTACTGCTCTGAAAGTATTTTTCAGAGATGTTGGACCCACATGCTGGGTTTATACACCTGGCTTGGTACTGTCTGGAAGTATTTGTCAGAGATGTGGAACCCCAAGTGCTTGGTTTACACCTGCCATGGTACAGTCTGGAAGGATTTGTCAGAGATGTAAGCCCCCATGTGCTGGGTTGATACACCTGGAATGGTACTGTGCAGGAGTATGTGGCACAGCGGCCAGAGCTACTGATTTTGGTGCTAGGGATCTAGTTTTGCATCTCGGCATCAGCTCAACATCCTGTGAATCTGGGCAAATCACTTAATTTCCCTGTGCCCATGGGCAGCGCCTGATTACACTCACAGGTGAGTGGGACCCACGTGCTCGGTTTATGCACCTGTCTTGGGACTGTCTGGAAGTATTTGTCAGTGATATGGGAACCCACGTGCTGGGTTTATGCACCTGTCTTGGTAGTGATTGTAAGTATTTGTTAGAGATGTGGGACCCCACATGCTGGGTTTATACAACTGTCTTGGTAGTGAGGATAAGTATTTGTTAAAGATGTGCGACCCCACGTGCTGGGTTTATACACCTGTCTTGATACTGACGGTAAGTATTTGTTAGATATGTGGGACCCCACGTTCTGGGTTTATACACCTGTCTTGGTACTATCCATAGGTATTTGTCAGAGATGTGGGCCCCATGTGCTGGGTTGAGACACCTGTCCTAGGACTGTCCAGAAGTATTTGTCAGTGATATGGGACTTCACATGCTTGGTTTATACACCTGTCTTGGTATTGTCCGGAAGTATTTGTCAGAGATGTGGGACCCTACGTGCTGGGTTTACACACCTGTCTCTTGATACTTATGATAAGTATTGTTAGAGAGGTGGGAAACCACGTGCTGGCTTGATACACCTGTCTTGGTAGTGATAGTAAGTATGTGTTAGAGATGTGGGACCCTCTGTTCTGGGTTTATACACCTGTCTTGGTACTATCCATAGGTATTTGTCAGACCCCTGATAGATGTGGGTCTTAAGTGCTGTATTTAAACACCTGGCGTGGTAGTGTATGGAAGTATTTTATAAGAGATGTGGGAACCACGTGCTGGGTTTATACTCCTGGCTTTATACTGTCCAGAAACATTTGTCAAAAAAGTGGGCCCCCACGTGCTGGTTTAGACACCTGTCTTGGTACTGCCAAAACTAGAACTAACAGTGGAACCTTCCAGTTGCCAGCACCTAACCTATATTTGCTCCCTTGTCATATCCCTTCAGTACAGATTGGGATCCATGTGCACACAGGATAGCACCCACCGTCACAATGCCCGTTCCCAAAGGATTCTAATAATTCAAAACATCAGCACAGGTGCACCATGCAGTAAGATTCAATCAATAAACATAGTCTGTGTCCAGACACAAGAGTTCTTCAGTTTTTTCATTTCTTTTATTCCATTTTCATTTGACGCTGATAAAAACACAGAGTCCAGCTCAAGTGACTCAACAGACAGTACAGCTGATGCGTTTCGTCCTAATAGAGGACTTCTTCAGGGCACAAAATGATGGTAGGATCCGACATTGCCATAGTATTACAGGCCATAGAATTCCTCATGGCAAAATGTTTCTCGTCCGAATTGTTTCTTCAAAGTATCTACACGTAGGTCCAGGTAGTAAAGGGCTAACACCACTTAGTGAAGCTGGAAGTATACAGGAAAGCACTGCTAGACCTCTTCGATCCTCGCATGTTCCTAAAAATGTCGGTACAGGCAGGCGACGTTACTTCCTGGGTGACGTCCCTTCTTGGTACTGTGCAGAAGTATTTGTCAGATATGTGGGACCTTCGTGCTGGGTTTACACATCTGGCATGGTACTGTGTGGAAGCAATAGTCAGAGATGTGGAACCCACGTGCTGGGTTTATACACCTGTCTTGGTACTGTCTGGAACGATTTGTTAGAGGTGTGAGACCCACGTGTTGGTTTATACACCTGGCTTGATACTGTGCGTAAGTATTTGTCAGAGATACAGGACCCATGTGCTGGGTTTATCCACCTGTCTTGGTACTGTCCGGAACTGTTTGTCAGAGGTGTGGTACCCACATGCTGGTTCAAATACCTGGCTTGATACTGTGCCGAAGTATTTATCAGATATGTGGGCCCCACGTGCTGGTTTAGACACATGTCTTGTTACTGTGCAGAAGTATTGTAGTGTAGTTCCTATTTCCCTAATAGGCTCTGCACATTGGAATAATATAACCTATAGGCTTGACATAGGACTAAGGTCGGTATGTCCCTATCAAGTATATTAAACTTAATTACTTGTGCCAGCTAGCTCAGAGGCCACTAGAAACTCCTTGAGAACAAGAAGGGAGTAGTTTCTGGCAACCGAAAAACATGACAACTTTGTTTCCCTTTAGAATCGGAACACGTCTCAGAATCATGGAAACAATAGATAACAGTTTCACTCAGTCAATCGTGCATGCTTAGTTTCTACAGAGTTACACAGAAAGGAAAGACGGGCGTTTCAATAAAAAGGTTTTATTGAACAGTCTTGTTTCTCATGTAAGAGATATGTGCTGTTATGATCACAAGTCAGTATGTAAGATAAATAATGTACAGTGTAAGCAGTAGAAATAAATAATACTGCGCTAGCATTATCTTTTAGCATATATTCACGTACATAAATAACATGAGCTAAAAATGCGAGTACTCATACGATGCGTCTCTAAGCTAGTTCTACCCCAATGTACCTAACCTAGTCTAGGTGTAGGGAAAGGTAAAAGTAGGTGGAGTATTCTCTAGTCTGGTATACTAAGAGTATGTTAAGTATAGTACGCCAAGTATGCCAAGAGTCCCTCTAGGTTCTAGTCAGCTCCATACCTTGAGAATGAGAGAGGTGGGAATCTCTTGCCGGATCTGGAACTCTAACACCTCACGAAGGGAGTCAGAACACTGGAAGCTGGATTCGTCTGCGTGCAGGAATGACAGCGTCTTCTCAGTGCGTCAGGCCAGGATACGGGCTCCTCTGAAGTCGAGGTCTCCTCTAACTTGCTTGGGCAAGGGAAGGTATATTTATACCTGGTAGGTGTCTTGGAATGTTAGCATTGACGTGAAGTCGGACAGAGGAAGACGTCAGGAATGAACCCTTAAGGTATAACGGTTCATACATAATAGTTGAGTTCTTGGAGAAATCAATAGTCCTGTGCTAGGGGAACTCCCGAAGCTTAAGGGTCTGGTTCCTAAGAACTCGTTGTGACGTTAGGGTGGACGGATGTCGGTGGCCATGCCTGTATTTGGAGTGCACGGTTAATGCCTAAATAAGGACAGGGATTCTATGCTTATATAAGGGCAATGCGAATTGTGCCTATATAAGGACATGATTCAGGAAAACCTATATACGGACACCTAAAGCGGAATACAACGCCCACTCCACTTTCGAATGAACGATAATACTAAATGCTAAACATAAAATTGAGTACCACATATTGCTAAAAACATTTCTAAAAGCATATTAAAAGAAGCTCAAAACTGTAGAAATGCAATAGGTACTGTACATTTAAAGCATCGCTATCATTCTAAGCATATAATGGAAGTAAATGCAACATGAATGAATAAACAGAAATATATACATATGATGAAATGGTCGATAAGTTTTCAAAAATCAAAGCCATTGCATATCATGGAATTAAATGAAATGTTAGACAAGTAAGGTGACAATGTGTCCCTGGAAGTATTCAAAGAAGTCCGTTTTATAAGACTAGTTCTACTGTAAGCAGATTGTTCATTTGCCAAGTTTTGAAAATATGAAGGCCAAATTTCATTGTTGCCCTGGTACACTGTGAGCCGAATCAAAGTCAGTGTATGGGTCTGGCGTAAACATTAGATCATCTATTTCCGTAGCCAAAATATCGTCCACCGGAGTTGGTGACATTTGGAACACCTCGTACAGAAGGTTAATTGCACAGAGATGAGAAACATCGCCTTCAGCAGAAGATGCAATGTTCGCGTCCGTTGTTACCTGTGTGCCTGTTGATCCATCTCGTACCTCAGCAGCTGCCGGAAGCGTCTGTGAGATCTCAATGAATGCCGTCATCAGGATTGGTAGCCTCTGGGGACAACACAGAGCATGGGCCGTTATCGGGTCCAGCAGAGTATCGATATCCGTTGGCATGACTGATGGGAGTGTTAGACAGGTGTCGAGCACGCATTCTTCACCGCAAAACAGGCAGTGTAGAACAGGTAAGATGCAATCTTGCCAGATTGGTCTGAATGACAGGAACCACGTTGTATTAAGTTCCCGTATACGAGGCATGCCCAAAAGCTGTACTATTCGCTCACGGCATTTCCGTTCAAGGAGAGCTTTCTCCACATCGCTCGGAGTGATGTTGGCGAATAGGCTTGCCATAGCGTAGTAGGAGGAATAGAAACAGAATTCCTGCAACAAGTGCGAGAATTAAAGGCACACCACCAAACACCGAATGTGCGAAGTTTGGGATGATTCCGAGGACAGCCTGGAAAGGTGCTAATAGTCCGGAACAGATGGTCTTAAATACATGTACAATCCCGCTTGTATCAGACATGTTAAAGATACGTCCTATCATTTCTACGAAATGTATAGGGCAGTTTGTACGAATTAAAGCCTGTATCTCTGCCGAAGTCCTTGCAACTTGTAGATCATAGGTTTCTTTGGCCGAGGTCAAAGGCACTGTTTGTTGTATAAGCATGGCTTTCATTCTGCTTAAAGTATCAAATCTTATAAAAGAGACATTCAACGAAGGCCACAAAGGCGACTCCCTGAGTATGTCTATTGGGGCAAACAATACTTGCATACAGCAAGTGACCCTGGAGTTGACCGTTACTAGATATGGGATGCCTGGCAACATGCCACAGCAACTCTGATCATTCAACATGAGGTAACTCCCATTAGAAATTTGGCCAAACGTTGGATTAATCACAGCAGCTGGTGTACCCTGCTGGTGGCAGGACAAATTTGCCACAGAACCATTACAAGCCCTGTGTAAAGATATGTCCTGACAAATTAGTGAACCGCTTAGTGCGCTTTCACAGTGTGTACCGCTCAAAAACACTTCACGATCCCCACTCCAACATCTATATGTGTAAGGTAAATTCCAGGATGTCTTAATGTATTCTTTACCCAACCTTTCATATTTGCCTGCTTGCATCTGTTTGAGGCCATACTGAAACTGAAAGGAAGTCACAGGTAGACTAATTTTGCCATGAATAAGCCATTCTGTAGCTGGTTTTTCTGCCACTGTGAATGGTAATTTCTCAAGTTTTTCAATGCTCAGTACTGTATACTTTGCTCCCCTTTGTGCCAGTTCGATCTGTTTATCAGTTAGATTGTATTCTGCAAACAGAGCCGACGTGTTGATAAAACGCCAAGGCACATAGCCCGCACGCAAAGATTGCAGCGTCCAGGTTAATAACATAATAGAACGTAACTGAGATTGGCCTTGTTGTAACATGGCTAAATCTTGTTCCAGTATGTCGAGAGCAGAGGATACAATACTGTCCAATGAATAAATTCTGGAGGACAAAGTTGTTAACCCATTGTCGAACACAGTGAGAGTTTTCTCTAAGTTAATACGATCAAGTTCACGTATTCGTTCTGCGGCCTCCATCTGTGACACCTTCCATGCTTCATTATAAGCAGCATAGATGCCGGCATATATGAAACGTTTTTGACGCGGTTTTCTTGGTCCAAGCAAGAATTCCATAAGGTCTGCGTCTTCTTTAAGTAAAGATAAGTGTTGTTTCACATCCTTAAGTGTAGATTTTTGCAGCCAATCGAGGCATAATTTTCCTACACTGTATGTTGTTACTACCCCCGGATGATGTCTTTGGACATATCGTGGGTCTGGCCTATGAATAGTAAAGCCCTGAGTTTTATTCAGGAATCTCTCTTGACAGTTGTTTGTGTCTGTGGGCCAGATTAACCATTTTCTCCAATCAGGATTTGTTCTGTTGAGTTGTAGTATTGTGTCAACTGTAACCGCTGCCTGTGTATTGTTATTACTGGCAGGTGTTGGTACAGAAGGTGTTTTCATGTCTTTAATCTTGGCTAAACCAAGGCAAGACGTTTGTTGCACAGTGTCATTCAAAAACATTATTTGCTGAGGGACGATACAGGCTCTAAACAAAGCTTCTATCCCCTGCACTTGCCAATCTTTAGTACCCCAGACAGATTTTGTGTCTATTGTGTCTTTCCACAAGTCGAAACCATGTCTAGACAGTTGGGCAATAAATGCTGCAGAGTATATCTGTTTTGTATTAGTTAACATAATTTTTAGTCCTGTTTTGTTCACATTTTTATAGTAAAACGTTTCTGGATCAGATGTATTGTATCCTGAAAAATATGGAAACTTTTTAGCAAATGTTTTTGAACTACCTTTTGGTGGTGTTGGACAATGCTCCCATTGGTTAAACATAAACACAATCCTAGGTGTTGCAGATTTATGCAAAAAATGATGACCATAGTGATTATAGCAGTACAGCTGTTCATAGTCTGATGAACCCTCTAAATATTCATTATTAGAAAATGCAGCAGATTTTTATAGGTCAAACATTGTCATTTACAGTTTCAAAGTCCCAATCATCAGAAAAGGTACTGGATGAAACAAAATGACTTAGTGAAATTTTAAATAAATGTGGAATGTTCAATTGTTCCGTAGGGCCCAAAATATCGAAATCCGTTTTGTCCCACACTATACCATCCTGTATAGGAACGGCTGTGATGTTCACTGCAGACAAGTCTCTTGTTTCACGATGGGATGATTTGTGAGGTTTCAAAAGTAAGTTCACTTCTTTTCTTTCAGTGTTCACATGGATATATCTGCCATTTATAAGCACGCTCATAGTCATAACCAAAGCTAGCCAAAGCATAAAGAAAAATATTCCAGAAATAATCCATAGGTCAATCTCTGGTGAAACCAGATAGGTCTTTTTCAGAAAATGAAGAAAGTCTTGTACTTGCTGTTTGAAAGTTAATGATGCTGGCGACGTCTCAGGCTCACTCGGATCCTCTGAAAACGTATCAAAGTTAATGAAATAGCCAGAAGCAGTTCTGTCAATTGTTGGAATTGCATCAGGATTTGTAGAAATCGCTGGAACCAGTTGATCACTTGTTACATTGGTGTAGACAGGTGTATTTGGACGAACTGTTACTTGAGTTTCAAGAGGGATGAGTTCCATAGCATTGTTGCTCAGTCCTTCATCTGTTACTGCTGAATTCTCGATGGTTATCAGTCTTTCAGTCTGAACCTCTTGGATAGTAGCGAGAGGAGTGTGTCTGCTACTAGGTCGGAGTCCACGAGGCCTACAATTTAGTATTGGCCACATACTGTGGTTTGATGAGGTCGATGGACACAAATCTTTTCTCCTTTTTACCAGCAAGGGGCTGCAAAAGTACTGTTCTTGTTCCGTGTACGGCTAGGACAGGTACTGGTTGTCTGTAAGAAGGTCCAATTCCTTCTTGTCCGCAATCTTCTCTCTGACTAGATCCCCAACTTTTGGAATCCAGACAGGCCTTGCTGGGACCGCCGGTTTTTCCCCAGTGGTGGTTGGCTGCAGGAATACGTTGCTTTGTTTCGATCTTAGTTCATTTAGATCCTGTAAAACAGCCAAACGATCTTTGATATCAAAGGGTTTATTTTCCACCACTGTGCCTCTACATTCTAGATCTGGCACCCACATTCTTGTCACAAATAGGACCTCATATGGAGTGACCCCCCCTAGAGAACTTCTTGGCAAATTATTTAATGAGCGTTGGACCCCATATAGATGTTTGACCCACCCATCACCCGAACCTAATACCCTAGCTGTTATAGACTGCTTTATGTCCCGGTTTATCCTTTCCACAACATAATTTCCCTCAGGATGAAACGGAGAGGAGTACCGCAATGCAACGCCCAGACTGGCCATGGCTTCTTTGTAAGCCCGAGAGCTAAACGCAGGGCCCTGGTCAGAATGTAGCGTGCCTATTGCGTATGTGCCGATAAAGACTCACAAATCTTTTATAACAGTTCGAGCGTCAGCCGAGCGCTGAGGCCATATCCATAGGAACCTAGAGCATGAATCCACTGCGACCATTATATATTTATAGTTACCGTCCCTTTGCAAGGGACCGCAGTGGTCCAGGTAAACACAAGCTAATGGTTTGCCTGAAATTAAAAAGGGTGTCTGCGCAGGACGTTTCACTGTGGAGACTTTCATCTGTTGGCATATTTCACATTCCAGAACATAGTTCTTGGTCTGTTTCCTAATGCTAGGCCACCAATATCTTTGTTTCAGTAAAGATACTGTTGCAGAAATGCCTGCATGGGCAGAGGCTATCCCTTCGTGTGCTGCTAGGATTAGTCCTAATCTACGTTCCTTGTTTGGAATTACCCTATCCCCCACTCCAGGGATTCGAGCAAAAGGAACGTTGTTCGCATCAATTACATAAGAGTACTTGAGTGGAAACTTTTTTGGTAACGCTGCACCACTGCCTTTGCTCGTAGCATTGACAGCCAAAATTATCTCACTGTCTAGTCTCGTTTTTGAACGAGTGATCGCAGCTACGGAAGCCGTCTGAACAGCCCCCTTTGCGGCTTCGTCAGCCAATGAATTCCTGCAACGTGAACGCCATCACGTTGATGACTCAGTGTATGGATCACGTGAGCCTTTGGTAGTTCGTTTTTTAACTGAACTACTTGTTCCCAAAGCGTTTTATGCTTTATTGTGCCACCTTTTGCATCTTTGAACCCATTTTCAAGCCAAGTTTGTATATATTCATTATACGACTGCACACAGTAGAAAGCATCGCACACTATTAGTGTGGGAATTCTCGATCTGTACTTTCAAGTGCCAGTTTGAATGCTTGTAGTTCAGCTCGCTGAGCTGTACAATCTCCTAGAGATTGGGTTTTTGTGACCATAGGTCTGAAGTTGCCATCTCGCATGCGACCTTTAACGATTGCGCACGCTGCACTGTAAGCTTGCTTACTCCCTGTTGCAGGTTGTGCGGATCCGTCAGTGTAAATTATGAATTCGTACTGATCGAGAGGCAGAATCTCAGTGGGCAGAGGACATTCATGTTCATATTGCAGGAACGCTTGTGTTTTTAGATCAGGATCAAAAACATATTCAACATCTGTTGCAGCAGGAGAATTAACCCATCGTATCCATCTAGGATGTAAAGCTTTAGCATTTGGAATGCTCGCTTTTGTTACCGCCTCTAAGGCCGGAACTGGGGTTACGACAATAATGCGTTTCCCTTGGGCTAGAGCTCTTTCTTTTGCTACAGCGGTTTGAACTGCAGTCAGTATTTTTTCAGTTGAAGTGAAGCGCATTTCTTCTTGTGTATACAAATGTGATTTGTATGCAATTGGTACTTTTTCACCCTCATTAAATGTTAAGTAGGTGAATCCGCATTGACCCGAAATTATTCGGATCACTAAATTGCGTTGACTTACGCGTGTTTGTAAGTGATTTGTTGCTAACATGTTAGCTTGGAGTGAACGCAAGATTTCTGTGTGTTCCTGTGTCCAATTTTTGATTGAAAAATCAGGTTTGATTAATGCGTAGAGAGGTTTAACCCTTTCTGTGTAATTTAGAATGTATGTTCTTCCAAAATTTAGAAAACCCAGTATGGATTGTAAATTTTTCAGCGTTTTTGGAGGTTGGAGCAGCGCACACCTTTCTAGAAAGTTGGCTGCCAGGCTCTTGCCTTCACTTGAAAGCTCATATCCTAGGAAGAGGACATTGAGATGGGCAAATCTGGATTTTTTAAAGTTAAACTTATAGCCCTCAGAGGCAAAGCCCAATATAATGGTACTCACCCTGTTCAAGTGTTTGTCCAGGTCATCGTCTGTCAGATAGATGTCATCGACATAGGACAATGCCTCATTATCATAAATTTGTAGTAACTCGGTTACCCTCGCTGAGAATATCCCCGGGCTGTTGTTGAACCCTTGTGGGAGTCGACAAAATTGACGCTGGGTCCCCATTATTGAGAAAGCTGTTAAGTACCTGCTTCCAGGTGCTATGTTTTGACAAAAGAAACCATTGGAGATATCCAATGTGGTTTTATATTTTTACGCACAATGTTATTCATTAATGCTGTACTATGTGCATTTTGCACTGCAAATGTTTTTGAACAAGTGTTTAAGTGTCTGTAATCCAAAACTAGACGATATGTATTGTCTGGTTTGGAGACAGGAAACAAAGGATTGTTCATTGAAGAGGTGCATGTTTCAATCACCCCTTGGTATTCAAGTTGATCTAAGATCTCCCTGACCTGTTTTTTAGCTTCTTGCTTTATTAGTGGAGAATTGTGGCTCAATGGTTAGAGCGGCAGACCCTGATGCAGAGATCTGGCCCGGGACCAGGGTTCAATTCCCACCTCGGCGGGTCTTGGGCTCAATTTCCTCGGACCTGATAATTCTCGCCTCGGTGCCTATTCTAATCATGGGTGCAACTCTGGGCAATAGCTTGCTTAATCTCCACAACGGCCCCACCAGCGCTGGGATGCCTGCCTTCACCTTGGGGGTGCCCAGGAGTGGACATTTCACAGGGAAAAGCCAGGAAGGGTTCCACAGCGGTATGCGTACAGCGCCAGGACACCCCTTTGGTGGTATAAGTGCGCTTTACAAGTACGAATTTCATTTATTGGGTACTGCCTTTGTGCAGGAGGTTCATTTTTTAGATGTATTTTATGGTGAGGTGAGTCCTCATCCCATCCTACATGATTTTTATATAGTGCTGGGGCCTGGGCTACTGCCCATTTCCTGGCATAAGTATATTTTATGTGAATTGGAATATGGTTGGAGAAGGCAGGCATAATAATGTCTTCACCACGTGGGCACTCCCTGACAAATTGTGGTGGCCAGTCTTTTTCTGCTAGAAGTATATCATAACCCCTTGAAAGTTTCTCCCAAAAGAGTGCTTTCACCTTTCTTGGTATGTCTCCCTCCATCCGGAGTGTTATTCCATATAACTTTTGTGGAGTACTAACCCTGGTGTCTACAGTCTCAACTGTAATGTACTCATTCAAGTCCACTATCTCCAGAAGTTCCTTCAGGATCTGGCGAGCTATTGTGACTTCTGCCGCACTGTCCAGCATTGTCTGAGCCCATTCTCTGTTCTTGAGTTGTGTTCTCAGTATCCTCGGCATGTCTGACCTTCAGACCTGCTACCTTCTTTTTTGAGAATTGAGGTTTAGATTTATTTTTCGGAACGTGTTTGTCGTCTTTCGATTTCGCGCGTTCTTCTCTATGTTCTGACCGTCCTCTTCTTTCCGATGTCTGTGACGATATCTGAAAGGTACGAGAGGAACGTGTATCAGTATCTTTGATACCTGTCAGGCTTTTTCAAATTATCCCTATTCCTGAGGTTATACCTCCTTTCAGAGGGCTCCTTTTGAGGAGACCTACCTCGGGATTGAGAACGTTTCGCGTTTGAATTTTGTTTATTAGTTTCCCACTTCTTTTTAGAAGATGTAGGAGTTTGTTTATTAGAGTCCTTCTCAGGACTTTCAGATAGTTTTGGCTTCATTGGTCTTCCACCCAAACTATCTCTGCCTAATTCTGCATAAGATTGTTCTATTATTCTGGGTAGTTCTGTTTGATGTTCTGTAACATCGAATTCCCTTAATCGTTGGCGGATCGCCACTGCAGCTGCCTCCCATTTAATATTAGATAATATTATTGTTGAGACCTGGTCGAAATTTTTCAGTAATTTCATACCTAAATTCAGAGCAGGCTCTGCCCCGTATTCGTTTTGAATTTGTTTCAGGACATCAGGTATTACTGCAATTGACGGAATATCATGTGTTTTAGTATAGATGGCAGCAAAGACTGAGCCCCAAGTGGTGCAGTCTTCCAGTTGTGGTGTGATCCCCATTGGTAAACAGATTGTTAGGATTCTGTGTTTCTCATAAGGGCTAGTATTTGGAAATACTGCTTCTATTTGAGTAATTTTTTGAGCTATCCAGAATGGAATTTGCTCACGTTTTGTGGGTATTTTTACCATGACTGCGTATAGAGTCTGGTGTAATTTTTAGTGTATTCCCCTGTTGAGGAGTTTGATTTGGAATGGTTAATGGTGGTTGGACTGTGAAAGTCCGCATGACATATTGGACCAATTGTCTGTAAATTTTTATTAACTCTGTAAGTTGAGTAAGTAATTCCTCGTCTGACATCTCTTCAATGTCAGGATGAGGTGTGTAGCCGGCTAGAATCGGCCATGTTGCTCCTGGTCTACCTAGTGGACCGAGCCTGGTAATGTTTTTGTGATGTTTTAGGGCGCCTTTAAACCAGAGCTGATGCTCCTGGTATGTTAGTGGAATTTCAATATCCTCGAAAGGAATATATTCCTCTGGTGGTTCATCTTCTTTGTAGAAGTGAAACATTCTTGTTACTGAATTTGATTCAGGGAATATTATCCATGAATAGAATACCTCTGTCTGAAAGGATTCGTGTGCCTCTATCACGAAACCTGCTCTACCGCCTCTTGGTGGTAGGCCATGTTTTATAAGTTTAAGAGTGATGGCTCTTCTTAAGTTTGGATTGATGTCTATAACACCCACCTCAGGTTCATTTAAACCTGTAAAGTTAAAAACTGTTGCGACTGGGTCAGCCGTAGCTCCACCGGTTTCGGTGGCATTGTCCCGTGTGGACATTTGTTTTTTGAAAAATGTAGAACAAGTTTCAAGGAAACAAAAGATAAGGTGCACAATAGTTTGGAACACTGTATCCTTCAACGTTGAACAAACCAAACAACTAATATATAGGGTTTTTTGTCCTATTTAGTTATGGCGGATATTTAACCCTATCACAATAACATGAGACAGAACCTGTCACATGAATACAAAGTGCACTTGTCACCAGCCCAATCTAGTGGTGCTATACTATTTCATATACTTCATTCACAAATTAATCAATTTTAAAAGTCTAAACAAAGTACACATCAATGTCTACTTTGTTTAGACTTTTAAAATTGATTAATTTGTGAATGAGTATATGAAATAGTATAGCACCACTAGATGGGCTGATGACAAGTGCACCTATATTCATGTGACAGATTCTGTCTCATGTTATTGTGATATGTTATACCTGACAGAAGCTGGTCAGGGCAACGAGGTGGCACCGATGAGTAAATATTTAAAAGATTCAAATAAATGTTAAAGTTTTCAGACAAAAAGTTTTCAAAAAAAGGTGTGCAGGTTATAATCACTTTTGTTATAAGGATATTTAACCCTACCCACTCCAGACGTCTTATGGAGTATGTGAGTAGGGGTCTCTGAGAAAAGCACGACTGAGTTACTCAGTATCTAGCGTTAAATTGCTGCCTTACCAAACGTTTGGGCGCCATGTAGTATAGTTCCTATTTCCCTAATAGGCTCTGCGCATTGGAATAATATAACCTATAGATTTGACATAGGACTGAGGTCAGTATGTCCCTATTGAGTATATTAAACTTAATTACTTGTGCCAGCTAGCTCAGAGGCCACTAGAAACTCCTTGACAAACAAGAAGGGAATAGTTTCTGGCAACCGAAAAACATGACAACTTTGTTTCCCTTTAGAATCGGAACACGTCTCAGAATCGTGGAAACAATAGATAACAGTTTCACTCAGTCAATCATGCATGCTTAGTTTCTACAGAGTTACACAGAAAGGAAAGACGGGCGTTTCAATAAAAAGGTTTTATTGAACAGTCTTGTTTCTCGTGTAAGAGATATGAGCTGTTATGATCACAAGACAGTATGTAAGATAAATAATGTACAGTGTAAGCAGTAGAAATAAATAATACTGCGCTAGCATTATCTTTTAGCATATATTCACGTACATAAATAACATGAGCTAAAAATGCGAGTACTCATACGATGCGTCTCTAAGCTAGTTCTACCCCAATGTACCTAACCTAGTCTAGGTGTAGGGAAAGGTAAAAGTAGGTGGAGTATTCTCTAGTCTGGTATACTAAGAGTATGTTAAGTATAGTACGCCAAGTATGCCAAGAGTCCCTCTAGGTTCTAGTCAGCTCCATACCTTGAGAATGAGAGAGGTGGGAATCTCTTGCCGGATCTGGAACTCTAACACCCCACGAAGGGAGTCAGAACACTGGAAGCTGGATTCGTCTGCGTGCAGGAATGACAGCGTCTTCTCAGTGCGTCAGGCCAGGATACGGGCTCCTCTGAAGTCGAGGTCTCCTCTAATTTGCTTGGGCAAGGGAAGGTATATTTATACCTGGTAGGTGTCTTGGAATGTTAGCATTGACGTGAAGTCGGACAGAGGAAGACGTCAGGAATGAACCCTTAAGGTATAACGGTTCATACATAATAGATGAGTTCTTGGAGAAATCAATAGTCCTGTGCTAGGGGAACTCCCGAAGCTTAAGGGTCTGGTTTCTAAGAACTCGTTGTGACGTTAGGGTGGACGGATGTCGGTGACCATGCCTATATTTGGAGTGCACGGTTAATGCCTAAATAAGGACAGGGATTCTATGCTTATATAAGGGCAATGCGAATTGTGCCTATATAAGGACATGGTTCAGGAAAACCTATATACGGACACCTAAAGCGGAATACAACAGTATTTGTCAGAGATGTAGGACCCACATGGTGGGTTTATACCTGGCTTGGTACTGGTCTGGAAGTATTTGTCAGAGATGTGGGACCCAAGGTACTCGGTTTATACACCTGGCATGGTGCTAGATGGAAGGATTTGTCAGATATGTAAGCCCCCATGTGCTGGGTTGATAGACCTGACATGGTACTGTGCGAAAGCATGTGGCACAGTGGCCAGAGCTGCTGACTTGGGAGCTGGGGATCTAGGTTTGTGTCTCGGCATCAGCTCAACATCCTGTGAATCTGGGCAAATCACTTAATGGCCCTGTGTCCATGGACATCAGAGATGTGGGACCCACGTGCTGGGTTTATGCACCTGTCGTGGGACTGTCCGGAAGTATTTGTCAGTGATGTGGGACTTCATGTGCTGGGTTCATACACCTGTCTTTTTAAAGTCCGGAAGTATTTGTCAGAGATGTGGAACCCTACGTGCTGGGTTTACACACCTGTCTTGAGAGTGATTGTAAGTATTTGTTAGAAATGTGGGACCACACATGCTGGGTTTATATTCCTGTCTTGGTACTGACGGAAGGTATTTGTTATATATGTGAGACCACACGTTCTGGGTTTATACACCTGTCTTGGTACTATCCATAGGTATTTGTCAGAGATGTGGTACACGTGGGCTGGGTTTATACACCGGTCTTGGACTGTCCGGAAGTATTTTTCAGTGATATGGGACTTCGCGTGCTGGGGTTATACACTTGTCTTGGTACTGTTCGGAAGTATTTTTCAGAGATGTGGGACCCTACGTGCTGGGTTTACACACCTGTCTTCGTACTGACGGTAAGTAGTTGTTAGAGAGGTGGGATCCCATAGGCTGGCTTCATACACCTGTCTTGGTAGAGATGGTAAGTATTTGTTAGAGATGTGGGACCCCACTTGCTGGGTTTATACACCTGTCTTGTTACTGACAGTAAGTATTTGTTAGATATGTAGTACCCCACGTTCTGGGTTTATACACCTGTCTTGCTACTATCCTTAGGTATTTGTCAGAGATGTGGGACACGCATGCTGGGTTTATACACCCCTCTTTGTACTGTCCTTAAGCATTTTTCAGCGATGTGGGACTCACGTGCTGATTTTAAACACCAGGGGCCGTATTACAATAAGTGCCCTGGGGGCGCAATGGGCGTTTGCACCTGCTTTGCACGCCCCCGGGGCACTTTGGTATTATATAAGGGAGCGCAGATGCTTGTGCATCCCCTTCGATAATACTGATAGCGCTGGTGCACTTAAAGCACCAGGGCTACCTTCAGAGGGTGTTCCCTCATTTGAATATGGGTGTGCCCTATGCAAATGAGGGGATTCCTTTGACTCTGCGCCCGCGCCATATTACAGACGCGGCGCAGAGTCAAAGCAGCCCTCAGGAGGCGCACTGACAGTGCACCATTTAAAAGTTGGCGCACTGTCAGGGCGCCTCCTGAGGGCCATCCCTCTGCAGGGGGTAAAGGGGGTCCTATGGACCCCCAGACATCCCCTTGCAGGCAGGTGCAGTCACTGACTGCATTTGTCTGTAAGGGGATCTCTATTAGCCTGTAAAAGTGCAGGCAAGTGCCGCCTGCACTGTGAAAACACAGAGCAGCTGCTCCGTGTATTCACATGTATGCTCTGCCCCCAGGTCAGCGCGAGTTCGCGGCTGCCCTGAGGGCAGCGCATACATCATAATAAGGCACATTGTGATTGTTTGCTCCCGGTGCACCTTTTAAAAGGTGCACTGGGTGCAAACAATCACAATGCATAATACGGCCCCTGGCTGGTAGTGTCCGTAAGTATTTGTTAGAGATGTGGGACCCCACGTTCTGGGTTTACACACCTGTCTTGGTACTGTATGGAAGTATTTGTCAGAGATGTGGGACCAATGTGATGGGTTTATACACCTGGCTTTGTGCTGCCCAGAAGCATTGGTCAAAGATGTGGGCCCCCACGTGCTGGTTTAGAGACCTGTCTTGGTACTGTGCAGAAGTATTTGTCAGAGATGTGGGACCCACGTGCTGGGTTTATACATCTGGCATGGTACTGTATGGAAGCAATAGTCAGAGATGTGGGACTCACATGCTGTGTTTATACACCTGTCTTGGTACTCTCTGGAACTATTTGTCAGAGGTGTGTGATCCAAGTGCTGGTTTATACACCTGGCTTGATACTGTGCAGAAGTATTTGTCAGAGATTTGAGACCCATGTGCTTGGTTTATACACCTGTCTTGGTACTGTCTGGAACTATATGTCAGAGGTGTGGGACCCATGTGCTGGCTTATACACCTGGCTTGATACTGTGCGGAAGTATTTGTCAGAGACGTGGGCCCGCATGTGCTGGTTTAGACACCTGTCTTGGTACTGTGCAGAAGTATTTGTCAGAGAAGTGGGACCCACATGCTTGTTTTATACACCTGGCATGGTACTGTGCGGAAGTATTTGTCAGAGATGTGGGACCCACGTTCTGGGTTTATACACCTGGCTTGGTACTGTCTGGAAGTATTTGTCAGAGAAGTGGGACACACATGCTGGTTATATACATCTGGCTTGGTACTGTCTGGAAGTATGTGTCAAAGATGTGGGACCCCAAGTTCTCTGTTTATACACCTGGCATGGTACTGTCTGGAAGGATTTGTCAGAGATGTGAGCCCCCATGTGCTGGGTTGGTACTGTGCGGAAGTATGTGGCACAGTGGCCAGAGCTGCCTACTTGGGAGCTGGGAATCTAGATTTGCGTTTAGCATCAGCTCATCATCCTGTGAATCTGGGAAAATCACTTAATCTCCCTGTGCCCATGGGCAAAGCCTGGATACACTCACGGGTGGTAAGCCGCGCTATATAAAACTACAAATTACAAGTATTTGTCAGAGATGTGGGACTCACGTGCTGGCTTTATGCGCCTGTCTTGAGACTGTCTGGAAGTATTTATCAGTGATGTAGGACTTCACTTGCTGGGTTTATACACCTGTCTTGGTATTGTCCGGAAGTATTTGTCAGAGATTTGGGACACTACCTGCTGGATTAACACAACTGTCTTGGTACTGAGGGTAAGTGTTTGTTAGAGATGTGGGAACTCACGTGCTGCTTTATACACCTGTCTTGGTAGTGATGGTAAGTATTTGTTATAGATGTGGGACCCCACGTGCCTGGTTTATACAACTGTCTTGGTACTGACGGTAAGTATTTGTTAGATATGTTGGACCCCACGTTCTGGGTTTATACACCTGTCTTGGTACTATCCATAAGTATTTGTCAGAGATGTGGGACACTCCTGCTGGGTTTATACACCTGTCTTGGTACTGTCCGGACGTATTTGTCAGAGATGTTGGACCCTACATGCTGGGTTTACACACCGTCTTGGTACTGGCGGTAAGTATTTGTTAGAGAAGTGGGACCTCACGTGCTGGGTTTCTACACCTGTCTTGGTACTGACTGTAAGTATTTGTTAGATATGTGGGACCCCACAGTCTGGATTTATACAACCTTCTTCGTACTATGCATAGGTATTTGTCAGAGATGTGGGACATGTGTGCTGGGTTTATACATTTGTCTTTGTACTGTCTGTAAGCTTTTTTCAGCGATGTGGGACTCACGTGCTGGGTTTAAACACCTTGTGTGGTAGTGGCCGTAAGTATTTGTTAGAGATGTGGGAATCCACTTTCGGGGTTTACACACCTGTCTTGGTACTGTATGAAAGTATTTGTCAGAGATGTGGGACCCACGTGCTGCGTTTATACACCTGGCTTTGTACTGTCCAGAAGCATTTGTCAAAGATGTGGGCCCCCACGTGCTGGGTTTATACACCTGTCTCAGGACTGTCCGGAAGTATTTGTCAGTGATGTGGGACTTCACGTGCTGGGTTTATATACCTGTCTTGGTACTGTCTGGGCGTATTTGTCAGAGATGTGGGACCCTACGTGCTGGGTTTATACACCTGTCTTGGTTCTGACAGTAAGCATTTGCTAGAGATGTGGGACCCCACGATCAGGGTTTAAACACCTGTCTTGGTACTGTATGAATTTATTTTTTGAGATCTGGGACTCACGTGCTGGGTTTATTCACCTGGCTTTGTACTGTCCAGAAGCATTTGTTAAAGATGTGGGCCCCCACATGCTGGTTTAGACACCTATCTTGGTAATGTGCAGATGTATTTGTCAGAGATATGGGACCCACATGCTGGGTTTATACATCTGGCATGGTACTGTATGGAAGCAATAGTCAGAGATGTGGGACCCACGTGTTTGGTTTATACACCTGTCTTGGTACTGTCCAGAACTATTTGTCAGAGGTGTGGTACCCACGTACTGGTTTATAAACCTGGCTTGATACTGTGCGGAAGTATCTGTTAGAGATGTGAGACCCATGTGCTTGGTTTATACACTTGTCTTGGTACTGTCCGGAACTATTTGTCAGAGGTGTGGGACCCATGTGCTGGTTTATACACCTGGCTTGATACTGTGCGGCAGTATTTGTCAGAGATACAGGACCCATGTGCTGGGTTTATACACCTGTCTTGGTACTGTCTGGAACTATTTGACAGGTGTGGGGGAACCACGTGCTGGTTTTAAACACCTGGCTTGATACTGTGTCAAAGTATTTATCAGATATATGGGCCCCACGTGCTGGTTTAGACATCTGTCCTGTTACAATGTAGAATTATTTGTTAGAGATGTGGGACCCCACATTTGGGGTTTAAACACCTGTCTTGGTACTGTATGAAATTATTTGTGAGAGTTGTTGGCCTCATGTGCTGGTTTATACACCTGGCTTGATGAATCACTGACATAATATCGAAAGACACAATATCGACCTACCACATTATCGACACAAAAATATCGATCACACTAATATCGACATCCTATACTTATTTAAGAAAATACACTAATATCGACACCAAAATATCGTCAAACACTTACATCGATATCAATATTATCGAACATAAAAATATAGTTTAAAAAAATATCGAACATGTTTAAAAAAATACAAGATATCAATAATATCGATAACAACAATATAGAAAGCAATAATATCGTTTAAAAAATATATCGACATGTTAAAAACATTTATAAACTTAACCCAAATAATATATATTTTTCAATAAACATACAGAACACACAAAATAAATGTAATACAACCAGTTTTAAAATTATTTAAATATATTATCATAAAATATACTAAAAACACACAATTAATAACTATATAAATATTATACCTAAATAAAAAGCACATAGTATTTAACATCTAAAACAATATAATTCACATTTAATAGAGTAAAGCAGTAAAAATAAAAATGCAATAACTGAACTTTAATTAGCGTTTTCCATATATGGAATGCAACGACCAAAACAATTAAAACAATAAATGACAACCAATGAAATACACACACTATTAAAATAAACCAATGAAATTAAACAAACTATTAATTAAACACTTTACAAAGACACAAAAATTAATCAGTATTTTACACCTCAAACCAAAAAGAAACAAGAAGGCGAAACTCTGCCGGATTGCTGCCAGAACACAGGACTTCACTAAAGAAAACTCTATTTCCTACTCCAAAAAGTAAGTAAAATAACATTTATAATCTGATTCTACTGCTAATCTTCTTAAACAAATATTTATACTAACAAAATAATTAATATGTATATTTTAAATTTATGTCTCCTCTACATCCAAATTGCTACAGAACACTGTGAAAAATCGACTTGGAAATAAAGTAAGTATCAAACTAAATTATACTTAAACAATTAGCTAAAATACCCAACTAAAGTCCAACTTTATCCCAACTTCCCCCACTTCGTACAAAATTAAACAAAATTATTAAAATTACTTTTTTGCACCAACAGAAATATCATCAACAATACTGAAATCAAACAGCAAAGAAAGCGCATCGGCATTGAACACAACTTCAAAGTCAACGTTGTAAGTATTTAAATGACAATGTATACATATATATAAATAAATAAAACAGTATAGTAATATAGTAATTATTATATACATTTTTCTTAGCATTAGAAACATCACAATGACTGAAGGCGCCCAATTCATAACTTCACAAAAAGGTAACTTTTTACTATGTTACATGGGGTATGCGTATACCCAAGAAAAGCAAACTGGACTGAAAGTAAACTGGAAATGTAGTAAATACTATTCTAATAAATGTTATGGGAGGGCAACAACTAAGGAAACAACTGTTCTGTATGCAAAAGAACATAACCACCCCCTAACGTTTCTGAAATTGAGGTTAGAAATGCTTTAGACAATATAAAAGAAGCTAGCACTAGATCAGAAAAATCTACCACTGAAATACTCAAGGAAATGCTCCTCAAAATACCACAACATGCTACTGGCCAAATGCCCTCAATATCTTCCCTAAAAATAACCATAGCTAAAATGAAAAAATCTACTACCACCACCACACCTGCCCCAAAACATTTGAAGAAGTAGAACTTCCCCCAAAACTCTCAATTACACATAATGAAGAACAATTTCTTCTTTGTGATAACAAATCAAAGGATAAAAGAATAATTATTTTCGCAACTGCTAATAATTTACTAAAACTCCAACCGTCTGAAACTTGGATGATGGACGGGACTTTTAAAATATGTCCAAAACCATTCTATCAATTATATACTGTCCATGCGCTATACCAAAACACAAACATCCCTTTTCTCTACGCTTTACTACCAAATAAGCAAAACTCCAACTATATTGAACTACTGTCCAAAATAAAACAGGAAACCAATAATTATTTTCCCCAGAAAATAATCATTGATTTTGAGCAGGTAATGATAAATGCAATACTAAAAACCTACACTCACACTGCAATTCAGGGTTGCTACTATCATTTTAATCAATGTATTTGGAGACACCTCCAAAAATCCACACTAATGGGGCTCATTAGGATGGCGGTGTTTGGCACATCCGCGCTGCTGGTGGTGGTGGAAAATGTCCTTTTCCGCACTCCAGCGGCGGTCCTCGCGTCCGCCATATTACAATGGGCAAAGATAGCCCATTTCCCGTCCGCTGAGGAGTTTCGGGATCCGCCAGAAATTTCCTTCCGCAACGGTGGCGGAGGGAGCCAATAGAGAAAGTCCGCCGTACGGAATGACGTTACAACCACCGGACAAATCACGATGCCTCAAACAGCCCATCAGAACGCAGCGTAGAAACGAGCCACTTGGAGACCGCGGAAGCACTACTGCGGAGATCAAAACTCGAATCCCGGGCACCTCCACGCGTTCCTGACCGCTATGGATCCAGCTCTTCAAGCCCTTCCGCTGCTGTACCTGATCCACTACCAGCATATGAGACGTCGCCGCGGTCAACACCGCAGGTGAGTAAATAACACATCTCCGCATACAACCACAACACACAACTCTTGTGCTGAAATACGATTCCTGTCCACATCAGACACTCTGGTGGAGACAGGAACATATCCTCCAGTGTATTCACACATGTCCTGCTTGCTAGAAATCGACACCTCCGCATCGGGGTCACCCATCAACATCAAAATCACTGCGATGTCCCGGTCACGTCACCGCAGTGGTGAAGACGTGGGAAAACCTGAGCACAATGTAGTAAGCAGGGCCGGCGCCAGGCATGGGCAGTTTGGGCAGCTGCCCAGGGCTCCACCTCCACCCTACCCACATGGTGGGCCACATCAGTTGGCCACAGCCCACAGCACGTTTCCCACATCCATTTCTGCACATGCTGTGTGCCCCTCTTGTGCCCCCCCCTCCTCAATGCACTATGCAGCAGCCAGGTGTGGCTCGACCTCGCACCTCACACTTCAAAGGGCAAGGTAGATTGACTGGGAAGGTGGGGGTGAAGATGAACAGCCTGCACAGAAGGTCAGGGGCTGGACAACCCTCCTCCTCACACCTGCCTTCCACTCATGTGAATCAAACTGAGTAAACTAATAAATGAAGAGTCACTCTGCATATTAACAACCATGGAACTGTTCACACTGCATGTCAAATCCCTCAGACAGATCCCACACTGAAACTCTGCCACATACACATACCATAGGTCAGCAGCAATGTATGACAATAAATGGACTAGCCCAAAGTGGAGTGCACAGTGCTGGCAAACCATGGAGCAAGCCACATAGCATTTGTACAGGACATGCAAGAGGAAGAACATATCACACTACCCTTAGGCCATCAATTCAGACATGAGTTGCACAGTGATTGAAATGTAACTAAAGTAACATCTGTGCAATATCTCTGGGATACAGCAATGCAAGCTATGCATAGGCACAGGAATGATAGGAAGTGTCAGAAGCCATACACTGACCAGCCACACATCTGTGTCAACTACCGTGACATGTGTATGCTACCAGCACAACACACATGGCTCATTGTCACACTCCCTGACTGTCAAACCCAAGTATGAGCTTCACACATACCCCTCATCTACCCATCTCACACCTTCACTACTCAACACCTGTGAGAAACACACATAAAGGTGCAAATAAGGTCCTGTGAGTTTCCTGACCACCAATGACACACCCTGGTGTGTATCTACAAATGTCAGAATCCCACTCAGGGATGTCTGAACCAATGCTGATCAAAAACCAATAGCCAAACACAAATCCCACAAACAACATCCAAATAGGTCCCACAAGCTCAGCCATGTGCAGGCAAACAGTGGATAGGCAATGTGACCCTAGACAGAACAGGAATACACAATCTTTTCACTCTGGACAAATGCACAGACACCATATCCCAACCCAATAAAAAATTGCATTATCAAATGCCAATCATGAACACTGACTGTGATCAATAGGCCAAATCAGCTAACAGAGACATAAACACCACACCAGTTATCAAGTGAGCATGGTGTCAATGTGTAGCACAAGCATGCACATGCACACTCCTGACAAGTGACAGGTCAAATATAGGAGGACATAGCACAAATGTGCACTCCAAAGAATCTCATGAACAAGAATCCACATTGCTGCATGTGACATTCACACAAGAAATGCACACTACAAATTCAACACACATCTGAATGTATATCAATGCACAAACTACTCTCACACAATGTTATGCTAATAGAACATCACACACACATGCACCTGTCAGTAGAAAGAGCCAACACAGGCCAAACACTGCATCCATCAACAACAAAAACACAACATATGCACATACCAATTCATCACATAGCCAACTCAGCTGGACATCAGGGGGATGCACACCAGGCAAGTACAAGGCAACATACACTGACAGCAGTGCATGCACAGTAAGCAGTGTGTGAACACCAACAAAACCAGTAGCACACATATCTGAGTGCTCCACCATGAACTTCCACACCACAAATCACCACAGCACACAGATCACATCACACTCAGGAAGGGTAGCAGTACCTCAGCAAACAGACATACAGCTTAGCCATCACCCACAATTGCACAACTCAGGAAAACCCAGATGCATACAACATGGCTCGAGGACTGTGCTGCTCAAACATATGCACTGCACATGAGCAACCATGACTGCAAACAAGTAGAAGAAAATACCACATAACTAACTGTGAAACAGTCCTGAGTGGTACATTGGTCCTGTACACAGATCATCCTCCCACAGTATAGTGTCACCCTATGAAGTGGTGGGGAGGGTCACACACTGGCAAGGCATGGGGTGGAAGACATGAGACTGTAGTGGTGTGTACATCAGTATTGAACAGGTGAGGAGTGTACAGTGCAAAAACACATAGAGGAGTAACTCACAATGTGTAGGCATCAGAAGCATCTATAGGTGATGGTATGACTCCTCATACCAGTCAGTCAGTCAGTCAGTCAGAAAATCTTTATTTCGGCTATACAGCCATAAAAGCACAGATAATTAAAACAATACATAAAATACAATTAATTATTATGAGCAAAAAAGATTAAAAATTATTATACAAGAGTCATCAAATATGTGTGGGTTGAGATGCCGCATTTATTATCCCCCCAACTACACAACCCTGTAAAATTAATTAATGACCCTATAAATCAATTGTAGCCAGGATATCCTATGTAGGAACATGTAAGAACAATTAAAACAATTAGATTTAAAACATTTAAAAGGTAATTTAAAAGAGAAAAATTAAGATTAGACATCAATAGATAAACATTTCAAGGCATTTTCCCTAAGTAAAGTGCTGTGCAAAAAATGGTACATAACAATTTCTAGTAAAAAGCCACAGTTTAAGTATTGCCCATCTCATTTCCCTTTATAATGCCTTTACGTATGCACCACATCGCAAATAAAAATTTTGAGGTAACAACTACAAATAATGGGTGTGTCTCGTATTTCAGTAGCCTAAAAACCTCGATGTGGTTTCTCAACCCCAAGTTTCTACAAAGCTGGAGAACCCACTTAGCTCTAGACCTTTTATAGGCAGGACAAAATAGCATGACATGGAGTTCTGTTTCTTCTGAAAGATTACACCCAGGACAATCTGATCTAGTTGCTCCCTTCCATTTTTTTGTAAATGTTCGGAGCGGGAGCGTCCCATGTCTAAATTGTAAGAACAACTTCTTTGCCATGAATGGTTGTATATTGTCCAGGACCAGTTCCAGTTTATACTGCTGCTTGACATCCAGAAATTTAGATGTCAAGCAGCATGAATTCATACTCTGGGACAATAGGGCCAATTTATGTTCTTTAAAGGCTAGAGATAGGGATTTTTTGGGGATGGACGGGCAGGTCTCTTCAGGGGTTGCCCACATATTTACCCATCCTAGAGAATGGCAAGTTCTCCTAATGTATGACAGCCAGGCTAAATTTCCAGCACCCAATATGGACATAACATCCCTCAGTTCCTCCCTATAAGTGGAGAACTCGGGGGTGCTCCATAGGCGACGACAGAATAAAAGAGGGCGAGCGGCAATTATGTCAGCAATAGGTCCTATACCTAAATCCATCCTAAGTGGGGTTAAAGGAGTACTTTTTGGGAGGGCCAATAATTGCCTAATGAATGTGTTCTTTGTGGCGGATAGGGTCTGGGATGGGCAATGTCCCCAAAGTTCAGCTCCATAAAGTGAGGCTCCCCTCGCTTGGGTTTTATAGATTTCTGCTGGCGGACCAACCACTTTTTGGGTGCAATTTTTGATGACTTTTAGAATGCCCCCTATTGACTGAGCTAATTTCAAATTAGCTTTCTTGATTTGGGTCCCCCAGTCCATCTTATCATTAAGTGTGAGACCCAAGTAGTCAAAAATGGAGACTTTCTTTAGAAACCTACCCTCCAGTTGTGGGTGCGGACAATTGGTGGTGTTGGCTTGGAAGACCATATATTTTGTTTTCTGGAGATTTATCTCCAGATTCCTCTTCCTGCAAAATGCACTAAACTCTTCCAAAACCCGCTGCATACCCATTGGTGATTTAGACAAAAGTAGGGTGTCATCCGCAAACATTAAAGCTGGTATTTTACGGTTCGCTAGCCTTGGTGAGTCTATGTCCTTCACTGACAGGAGCGTTTCTATTAGACCATTTAGGAAAAGATAAAAAGAGGGTTGGAGCTAACACACATCCCTGCCTCACCCCTTTCTCCACTGGAAAGGGGGCTGTCAATTCTCCTCTCCTACCATATCTAACCCTCGCGTAAGTGCCTTCATGTAGGCGCTTCAACTGCTGGCAGAGATAAACTGGTACACCCATATCGTAGAGTAGGCGCCAAAGCTGGTCACGCCGCACCATATCAAATGCGGACTTAAGGTCCACAAAAGTTAAATAAAGGCTACCACCCTCCAAGGTTACGGTTTTCCAATGGATCAGCTGCAATCTGAATATTTGATCGATGGTCGAGGTTTTAGACCTAAAGCCTGCTTGTAAAGGAGTTAGTACGTTCATCTCGTCCATCCATGATTGCAGCCGACCCAAAAGGACTCGGGCAAATAGCTTTTGGGTGACATCAATAAGGCTTATTGGCCGATAATTTGCCGGATTGTGCGGAGAGCCTTTTTTAAAAATGGGAATAATTTCTGCACCGGCCCAAGTCGGAGGGAGCGCCATACCCTGGAGGATGGCATTGAACCAGATCTGTAAATAAGGTGTCCACACTGTTAATTCACTTCTAAACAGGTCACCTGGTATTCTATCCAACCCCGGAGCCTTGTTTGGTAGCAATTTACCCAGCGCCTTGGTAACTTCTGCCAATGTGCAGGGTGGTGTACCCGTGTTTAGAGGGGTTTGGTCTGTATCAATTGCACTATTTACTGCACCTTCATCTATGGGGCTAGAATATAAAACTTTAAAATGGGATCTCCAGGCTTCTTCCCCCAGGTTTGGTTCGATGGCAGAGTTGCCTTCAGACTTACAAGATTCCAGAAGCCTCTCATGTCTCTATTGTCTAGGGCTATCTTAATTGCTTCCCATTTTTCAATCTCCCAGGCTGCTTTGGCCTCGGCTAAGGTTTTTTTATAATGTGTCCTGCTAGCTTTAATGCATAGGGTATCCTTATTCTTTATCCCAAGTAGCAATCCGCGTTTTGCTTCCCTACATGCTTTGTTATACCAGGGATGTTTAATTTTAGGGTCGGGGTTATTATTGTTTTCAGGGGTATAGAAAAACTCCGCCAAATTTGAAAACATGTCTTGATGATTCCTACTTAGCACCAGCTGGTACTCACAGCCTTGACTCTTTTCTGACAGACAAAACGCGATCTCTAAAAAGGGGATAATTTGTTTGTACAGGGTGGCCCTTTTTTCAATAGAGGCTGCAAATGTTCCCCAACGTACTCTTCTCCCTCCTTCTGCTGCAATTAAGTTTGGGGCAGGTTGTCTTGTCAGGCCCTGGTCGTCTTTGAATTGGGAATAGGCTATCTCTAACACCAATGGATTATGATCACTTTCACATCGAGATTGGACCGAGAAGTCCAAAATTCTATACCAGTTCTCGACGTCTACCAAGATGTAATCAATGGTGGAGGCCTGTCCCAATTTATTAAAAGTTGGGTTGCCTGGACTGTCGGAGGGAATCGGCCATTACATGCCCTGAGCGAGTGGCTGAGTGTAAGTGAGTTCATTTGAAGAACAAGGGAGTCCAGCCCCTTATTGGAAAAATATTACATTCAGGAATGGCCCAAACAGAGTCTTCCTCACTTGATATGGTAGTAGATAGGCCATTGAGAGGTTCATAGTGACAATTAAAATCCCCTCCAATAATTATATGTACAGACTCTGGTAAAGTGGAGAGGAAGTTAGCCAGGCAGTCCACAGTCTGTGAAGTTTGCCCCTGCCTAACTGGTCGAGAGTAAATATTGATAACAGCCATCTCAAGGGAGTCATCAAAAGAAAGAAGAATACATAGGATATCCGGGGAGTGAGTGTCTATTCTCTTAATGGTGCAACAAAGGTGGATAGCAACCCAGATACAAAGGCCCCCTGAGGGTCTCCCCCTAGGCCCCTGGAGCGCTGGGGTACAGTATGCAACATAGGCCGCTCTATGCAGTGCTGCGGTAGACCAAGTTTCCTGAAAGAGACATAGCTCATGTGTATCAATGTACTCTCCCAATCAGGGAGGTCCATTTTAGAGGTAAGACCTGCTATGTTCCAGGATAATATCTTAGTAATCTGCTGGACTTTTACTGAGTCAGTCCGTGTATGCAAATGGCCCTGCTCATGAAGGAATGCTTGGTGGGGGATCCCTTCCTGACCCTGTGGGGTACCTTCCAAGTTCCCTGGTGAGTTAGTGGAGGCACCCATGCTGTTATATGCCACTGTGGCCTCACAAGTCATCCTAGATGGATGATCCATAGGCTCAGATCTTTCACAATAATGGTCCGTGGCATGATGGTTTGCTATGCATTCCTTTAATTTAGGTGTAAAATTCAGTCAATCGACCAGATCTAAGGAGCTGTATCTATTACTAACTGGAATGTTAAAAGGCGAGATAGTTTCGAAGCCCCGCCCCATGTGTAGTGAATTGCCAGTCTGAGCTCTCGTTTCCCATTTTTTGTATACACTTCCCATTCTACCTAACAGGGGACTGGAGGGGTAAAAGTAGCCTAGGGGGAGTGTCTGTATACCACCAAACTCCCCAGATGATCCCCATTTAAAAATGTGTTGGACCACCCTGGTATCCCTAAAGTGAATCAAAATGCAATCGCCCGGGATTTCTTTCCACCTCTGTCCCAACCAACTGACCCTGCGTACGAATAGAATTTCACTTTGCATTAGAGGTGGGAGAGGTCTATGTTTGTTTAGCCAAAAAGTACTTTTGTTCTTTAGTTCAGAGTAAGACTCCCCACTACCTTTTTTCAACTCAGGTACTCCGGCTAGTATAACGACATAGGGAGTAGAGGCTGGTGGTAAGTCTATACATGGCAGGGTGGAGTTTGTTGACCTCAGGTTGGATTGGCATGTACTCCCATTTTCTCCAATGCAATTGCTAGGTGATTTACGTTCCACCATCAACCCTAAGCTTGTTGTCGTTGTCCTGGAGCCGAGGGCTTCATCTTCGGCTCGTGTTGCCCCATGTTGGATAGAAGTAGGGGCTGTATCTTGATGGGGATGGGAAGTAGGCCTAGTTGGAGCATTAGTTTGCACTAGTGGGTTTAACCCGTGGGACACAAAGGGAGCCGGGATAACAGAAGGGATTACATCATTTCGTTGGGAAGTTGGAACCTGGTCCAGAGATTTAGTTGTTTCAGTAGTGTTTAAAATTGTAACAATTTTACTCCCCCAGGTATCTATCAGCGAGGTCAGCTTCTGTATTTGTTTCATTACTGCTTCAAGCTCAGCTTTAATAGAATTTTCGAGGTGAATTTTAAGATCTTTAACTAAGTTCAGCACCCAAAGTGGTTGCTCCATTAGGTCTGGGTGACTTTCACTAGCTATATGTCCCACTGTCTGTTCCTTTGGGTCTACCAACGATGGGTGCTTCAGTGGTTTCACCCCCTTGTGAGCTTTTCGTTTCGGCTGACCACTTTTCCTAATTACCCGCCCGTGTTAGTTTTATTTGCATTATCAGTGAATACAACTTCTTGAGCAAGCATTAAATCAGGAGTAATCGATAGATTTACTGTTTGGGGGGAGTCGGGTACTCTAGTTTCCATGGTCGGTGTAGTGCTTGGGATCATTGGTGTTAGGGAGAGTCGTCTCTCAGTGCGTTTTATCTCACTAGAGACAGCCAACATTTTGTCAATAGCTGTGGGTTCCACACTAGGGGTTCGCACGGATGGTTTCTGTCTAGTGCTTGGTCTTAGAGTCGGGGCTATACTCTTCCCCATACTTGCACAATTGCTGTACAACCCTGATGAAAAGACAATTCAAATAAGATTGTGTTTCAAGTGTGCAAGATGAGCAAAGTCCCAACCATGCTAGCTGTACTTCATGCCCAAAGCAACACACCCTAGAACCCAAAAAAGAATAACTCTCCCTAATTCAACAAAATTTAGCCAAGGTCAATCATTAGGCGTATCAAAACGGCCTGACGGTGGGTGGCCCAAACCAGTCCCGATCAGTCTCAAATTAACCCGCCTTGGTCCCGAACAGCGCTTGACGAGTACCTGGAGTCGCTGGTATGGCGCTGTTTTACCGTCAGCGGGCCAGGACTGCTGAGGTTGTGGGCCGTTCCCTCACGGCGAGTAGGTGGCTCCAGTGACACGCCCCTACTATCTGACTAGAGATCAGTTTAACACAATGCAAGCTCTGAAATGCAGAGTATAGTAGAGGAGCCTGGGGCGTAGAATTAATACAAAACCTATTTCAAGAAGAGTAATATAGACACTCCTTAGCCATCAGTGTCGGTGCAAACTACGCTAAGGATGGATAGATTGCGGAGCGACCATCCAAATAATAAAGTCAAATATGCCACAGAACCAACAGTACCTCCAAACAAGCTCCGAGCCCTGCACGATGATCCTCAGATGCAGATGAAAGGGGGATGACCCTGCCCTGCCTCTTCCTGTCACTGACGGGCGCAGACGGACCCGCCCTTGGCCCGGGCTTCGCCCGCGCGCGTCCCGCGCTGCGGGAGGCCTGTGTGACCTTTATCGCGCCTCCAGGCGCGGAAAGCGGCGTCACGGCTGGCACCGCCGCTTAGGCTCCTGGGGATTGGAGTCTCCTCGCAGTGGCCGTTCCCCTCACGGCAGCGGGAGCAGGAGAGAGCTGTCGTTCGCCGTTCCCCTCACGGCTGGTGCAAAAGTAAAAGTGCTTCCCGCACTGCGGGAGGCCTGTGTGACCTTTATCGCGCCTCCAGGCGCGGAAAGCGGCGTCACGGCTGGCGCCGCCGCTTAGGCTGCTGGGGATTGGAGTCTCCTCGCGGTGGCCGTTCCCCTCACGGCAGCGGGAGCAGGAGAGAGCTGTCGTTCGCCGTTCCCCTCACGGCTGGTGCAAAAGTAAAAGTGCTTCCTCATACCACATACTTGTGCCAAAAATGTGTCAAGTGACAGCAATGTATGAGAAAAGTCACATATAATGTAAGTGTGGCAGTGCAGGTCAGCACAGTGAACACAAACTTAAACAAGACCCATGGCTGATCACCAAAACACAACACAGACTTTGCAGTTACACACTTTGCATACTCACAACTGACAGCGACAACAAGTAGGTGTCCCCCAGGAGTGCAAGGACACACCGACACACTGCACAGTGCTCAACCTACAGCTCCTACATGTGCCCACACTCTAAATCTAAATCTAAAATCAAAAAAAAAAAACACTCTGAAGCACATGTCTGATAATGTCAACAAACAGGCACTCATTACCTGGATCAAACATGTGTGTAGGTGGCATGTGCAGGGGCACATACACCTCAACACTACTGCCAATGACAGGCCAATCACACTGTATGACTCTTCAAGTGCACACATTCAAATGTACCCATGTGACTATGAAGACAGGCCTGCACAAGATGACTACACATCAACACTGCTGTTCACACATCAAGAAAGATCCCACAGATATAACAGACCCTGGCCACCCCGCAAGTTATCCTGTGGATAGAATTCACCTCTGTTGTGGTATTGCATCATAACATGACATGTGTACAGTTTAGCTAAACTGACTATAGTATGATTAGGATAAGAGTAGATCATCACAAACAACCATCATTGCACCCTCAAGCCTCAGAGTCAAGAAGAACAAAAGTGCCTGTCACCCCTGGCAACCTCTGAAAAAGAAAATCAAGTCATTGCCAATGTGAAAGTGGCATACAGAGCATGTGTCACATGAACATATACACATACATGAAACATGTCATTTAGCAAGGGCAGCGGCAAAGCAGACAACACGAGTAACAGTCTTTATTACATAATATCCGGATAGGCATCAAAAGTGCAAAACATCAAGGCCATTGGCCAGTACATATTTTCAGTATGTACATGTGTGCATGACAAACTGCACAGGAAATGGGCATCAAAAGTACAAAGCAGCAAGGCCATTGGCCAGTACTAATTTCCAGTATGCACATGTGTGCATGACAAACTGCATAGGAAATGGGCATCAAAAGTACCAAACAGCAAGGCCATTGGCCAGTACTAATTTCCAGTATGCACATGTGTGCATGACAAACTGCATAGGAAATGGGCATCAAAAGTACCAAACAGCAAGGCCATTGGCCAGTCCATATTTCCAGTCCGCACATGTGTGCATGAGAACTTGCACAGGAAATTGGTAACACCGTCCACTGCCATGGGAATCACCACATCTCAGGGGCTACATATGGGCAGTCCAGGCACCGCTGTGGGAGAAATGGTGTGGGGAGGAGGACTTGGCTTAAAATTTGGCTTTAAGCTGAACTGGGAGGGGGCTGATTGTCGGGGCCAGTTGGAGGACTGGACCTGGGAAAGAGAGACCCGGCTGAGGTAGAGGCATCTGTGGCTGTGGGAGCCTGAGGGCTGCTTGGACCGGGTGGAGTGGTGGCACGTGGAGGTGAAGACATGCTGCGTGGAGGCACAGTGGTTGAGGGTGAATGTTGAGGGCTGGGTCTCAACTGTTTGGGGATACGATAGCCCACAAGTGTCTTGGCTGGAATGGGAAGTGAGGTGGGCACAACAGCCTCACTCTCCACCAAAGATGTATCAGGTGCAGGTGGCTCTCCCCGTGGGGATTTGCTGGACCTGGTGGTACGCTTGGGGTGGCCTTGCCTCTTCCCCTGCATCCCCTGTTGTCGAGATAAACCACCCACTTTGCTCTCTTCTCCCTGCTTCACAGGGGTGTGGGTGGGAGTTGACGTTTTGGGTGAATCTGCCTTTGAAGTGTGTTTGTGCTTAGTCGTTGTAGGCACCAGGTTCACAGCAGACAGGGCAAGTGTTTGTGGGTCTTTGGGAGCAGGTGTGGGGATGGGAGTGCCCTTGGATGGTGGTGACTTTGATGAATGTGATGTTGATGCCTGCTTTTTGGCCTGATGCCCCTGAGTGTCACGTGATGCTATTTTGGTTTTGCGCTCATGTGTGCCCGTTTTGTGTTGTGGTGATGGTGTCTGTGGTCTGGTACGCTTAGAGTGCTGCTGTTGTGTGCTGCATGTGGATGATTTGGTGCCTGAGGGCTCTGGCGTGTGGGCACTCTCATCAGGTGGTGCCACTGGCAGGGTGGTTGCTGAAGGGTCAGGAGCTGGACTGGGTGCTTGTGACTGCTGAATGGCTGCCGTCACTGTGGAGGACAAAGACAGGACAGTTCGGTGTAGGCCACCCATGTCCGAATGAATGCCCTCCATGAATGCAACTACCTGTGCCAACTTCTTGTCATGATCCTGGAAGACATTCAGGAGAGCAGTCTGACCCACACACAGCTGGCGCAAAATGTCTACCGCCTCCACACTGAGGGCAGCAGGTGAGACAGGAGCAGGGGCAGCGGTGCCTGGGGTGTAGGAGACTCTACCCTTCCTAGGGCTGCATGCACGGACAGCACTTGGGGGAGCTTCCAGGAAGGTGGGCACTGGACGAGGTGTGTCGGAAGAAGAGGCAGATCTGGAACTTCCGGTGCCCCCCAACATCGAGGAGTCACCGCTGGAGTCTGAAGATGTGGAGGTTGGTGTTTCCGGGCGTGATTCATCCAGGGCACTCCTGTCCCCCTCCGAGGCGGTGGTCCCCGCAGTGTCCGTGAACTCCTGTGTAGCAGTCGTGCCAGTAGCTTCCCCACTGGTGTCGGTCCCCTGTCCTTCCCTGCCCTCAGTAGATGCTGCAAGAGACAGAGACATAGGTTCAGTATAGTGTCATACTCACAAACATCATATGCAAGCAAAGCACAAAACTTAAATTTAAAATGATACTCCCACGTTGAACTCCTCCATGTACATTCAGCATATGCTACATTTATGCAATCAAAAGATGATGCATGGAAACATTCATAGTTGATAGTAAGGCTCCATGTGGCGTTGACACAGCCAAATAGCTGGCCCTGTGCCTCCCTGTAACCACACATACTATTGTCTGTAAGCATACCTACATGCCTGTAGATGAGATAGCTATACATCAAACCATGTTGTCTCTGTCACATATGGAGTATCTTTAAGGGAACACCACAGATACAAACTCCTAAATGTCCTTTTGCAATGGCTACAAGCTCCTGACATCCACCGTGTTGTGCTTCAAAGCACAACTACAGTTGTACATTTGTGTCAGCTGTGTAGATGTCACAAATGTGAACAGCACACATCTATGAATGCACACTAACATGATGCTCACTGCTGTTCACTGCCAGGTGATGTCTATGACACTCATACTGCAGCATATGTCATAAGGCCACACCTCATCTGTTAATGACAAGGGTCAGGGTTTTAAACACATGAGAAACCACATGTTGTACAAATGCAGAACAGCTGCACTCAACACTGAGGCCACTTAGAAGCCATTGCATCACACTAGAGACATCACAGAGCTTCGCACTGGCTCACGGTTGGGATTCATGCAGTCAGTCACATCCAAAGTCACACTTCGCACAATACTCACCCCCAACTTGCTGCTGATGGGCCCTCAAGCGTCCATCCAGCTCTGGCTGTGTCACTGCCAAGATGTGGGCCATTAGTGGTGTCATGCTCCTGCGCGCCAACCTGCCACTCCGAGGGAGCACCCCAAGCATCATCTCTGACACATTTTTGCTCAGCAGGCAGATGTCATCCCACCTCTTGTGACAGTGTGTATGCCATCGTTTGAAGACACCCAGAGCTCGCACCTTGCATGCAATGGCCCTCCATATCGCCTTACGCTGATGTACCTTAAGCGGCAGGCATGGGAGACAAGAAGAGGAAGTTTCAGTGACACTGTGTTGTGTACCACTGTGTGTCAGTACAGAAGCATGAAATAAAATAGCACACTAATGCATAAATGTTGAGCAGAGGCCATACAGCATGACACATAGGACACTTGGATCAAATAATCTCATAGAAATGTATACATGTATGATGATGGACACACTACATGGCCATCTCATACACATGCAGAGTGCCAGCACAGAAACCAATGTGAAGAAGACCCACATCTGTGATGCAGTATGTGAGTGAGCAATACATACAATACAATACCAAAGAGGTATTCAAGGTGGTCAACTCTTTTCTCAAGCCTAAAGCATTAGAGACCAGTGTACCACCCTCCCTCTCTCTGTGCGAAAGTATCTCCGACTTCTTTGATATCAAAATCCAGAAGGTCTACAAGTCTTTCTCTGCGATACGTGAAACAGAGAAATCTGATAGTAGGGCAGGATGCGCACAAGAGCCCTCACTTACGAATTTTAGCCCTATTTCACTGCAGGAAGTGTTGGCGGAAATTCAGGGATGTAAGTCAGGGGCACCAGATGACTCCTGCCCCCCTAAACTTTGGAAAGTGATGGCACATTCTCTGAAGCATGTGCTGTCGCACATTTGGAACTCATCCCTTGCGTCCGGCATTTTTCCTGACATATGGAAACACGCTACGCTTCTCCCCTTGCGGAAAAAACCAAATGGGGACCCGGGGGATTTGAACAACTACAGGCCTATCTCTCTGTTGTCTGCACCAGGAAAGATGCTGGAAAAACTGGTGCAGCGACAATTGACTAACTTCATTGAGAGCATGGGCATCTTACACGATACCCAATCTGGCTTTAGGTCAGGCTTCAGTACCGAGACGGCACTCTTGGAGGTGGCTGAGTCGGTGAGGTTGGCGTTGGACTCAGGGGCATCTGCTATGTTGGTGCTCCTGGATCTATTGGCAGCATTCGACTCTGTTGACCATACCTTGCTGTCTCAGAGACTGCAAGAGATGGGCTTAGGTGGCACGGTATTGGCCTGGCTGAACTCCTACTTAAGTAATCGCTCACAGAAGGTCTCACTGCAACCTTTTGTGTCTAAACCGAAACAGCTCTGGTGTGGAGTCCCTCAGGGGTCAGCGTTGAGTGCTCTCTTGTTTAACCTATACCTGGCTCCGCTGTTCTCTCTGATAGCCAGTTGGGGGGGTAAAAGCGATTTCATACGCTGATGACACCCAGCTGGTCTTCTCTTTCAAAGAGCAGTCCGAGGACTCCTTTAGGAACTTCAAAGGCTGCCTGAGAGATATCGCATTGTGGATAAATAACAACAAGCTGAAACTCAACGCAGGAAAGACGGAGGTGATGTTCTTCGGGAAAGAGTCACCTCCTGCACCGGATCTTTGGCGGCCGAGGGAAATGGGCCGTCCCCTGCAGATATTATTAAAAATCTTGGTGTGAAGTGGGAGTCTGATTTGTCATTCTCAGCTCAGATACGGCAGGTGACAGCCACCTGTTTCAGTAAACTAAGAAATCTGCGGAAATTTCTGCATTTACTGCCAGAGGCATGCCGGAAAATCATAGTCCATGCCATGGTGACATCCAGGCTGGACTATGCTAATAGCCTTTACTTAGGCCTGCCAAAGTGCCTAATTAGACGCCTTCAGATGGTACAAAATGCGGCTGCAAGACTGATTCGGCGGGTCCCTTTCCGACATCATGTCTCTCCGCATTTAAAAGAGCTCCACTGGTTACCCGTGGCCAGAAGGATCGAGTTCAAGGTTCTGACGCTGGCATTCCGAGCCACTCATGGTAACTGCCCCAGCTACTTCAAACAAAGACTACGTGGCTACAAGCAGACAAGATCTCTAAGGTCCAACTCACAAAAACTGCTCTGCACGCCCCGCTTCAACAAGGCCCGCCTGGGAGGCAGATCCTTCACGGTGGGGGCGGCTAAGTTATGGAACTCCTTGCCAAGTGAATTACGCAACATAGAGTTAGAGCCTCTTTTTAGGAAACTAGTTAAGACCTGGCTCTTTAGGGCAGAATAATGGGTCCGGGCCTCGCTTTTTGGTTTTCCATCTGCATGCTGCTGATCGCTTTAGCACCGGGACACCTCTGTTTGAGGTAGCTGTTGCGCTTTACAAGTGTCTGTATTATTATTATTATTCTACATTGGAAATGATGTGTCGTGTCCAACACTACACACCCCTCAATGTCCTTGGCCAGTGCATGGCTACATGTGTCATGGTGGTTACATTTAGGGCCATGATCTTACATTCTCACACTCTTCTCACAAGGTGTAGTCCTGTCCTGTGCAATCCTCAGGCCTAAGATAGCTCATTGATAAAGAGGGTGGTGGACAACACATATGTTTCACTCAGTCCATTTAGTGCTGGGTCCTTGTAACATTGGGCAGTTTTTGTGCAGGCCAGAGGGCCTCACTGAGGTTAAACGTGGGCCATCAGAGAAATCACATGCATGTACAATATGAGAGGGTAAACTGTACCTACACATGCAAGACTGAACACATCATGGAATCAATAGAAGGATGACATCTCCAACTCAGATTTATATGATGTGTCATAGCTGAATTACCACCAAGAGTGTTACACTCAGGCATTGGACTCTTGTGCATAATGCACACATCACCATAGGGGCAATTTGAAAACTGTACACACATCATTCTGTACCCTATGGACAAAATACATTTGTAATGACACGAATGAGCATGTGAAGACTTAATGGACTATGACATCACATATCACAGGCAATGTTTGTTCAGACTTCGAGTGTCTCAAACCAGCAGTGTAACTGTATGGCTGCAAAACCACTGCATGTCACTCCCATCCTTTGATGCAGACATGGATCTGTGGAAATAAGGCTACACACCCCATTGACATGAAGTCAGCATGCTAGGCAGTGTATCACACATTTACATTACCCAGTCTCAGACCAATGTGTGTTTATTTTTGGTTAAGAAGAGCTGTAGAAGTGTCCATGTTGCCATCCTCCCCACATACTCAAATGCAATTCTTAATAGGCCATGTATGGAGCATGGTATAGGCAAAATATGGATGCATGCACATTGACTTGCACCCACAGGCACACAGTAACATCATCAGTAACATCATGTGAGCATTCTGAGCACTCTCAAACTTTTACTCAGACACTTACCAGTACATCTGGCGCACCATATAGCCTCCCATACTGGGCAAGGGCCTTGTCCACCAGGACCTCCAGCTCCTCTGTGGTGAAGGGACGGGCCCTGATGTTCTCAGTTCTCGCCATCACTGGGTACAGAATACAGGAACAGCAGCAGTTGGTGGTGATGAATGGCAGGCAGCAGTGTCTGATTGCAAGTGAAATGTGTGGCTCCCTCACAGACATTTATAGGCCCCTGGGGTTGTTTCAGTGGCACTCTGCTGCTGCAATTGGTCTGCCTGGTTAGCATCTTTCAATTGTATCCAATAACCGGGACCGCAGTAGCGGAGCACGCCTACCGTGGGTTTCAAATGTGTATAGCACAACCGCATTGGCGGTTCCTATTGGCTGCAATGGCATTGGCATTGGCGGTGTCACAGTGCGGGGTCCAGGCGGTACCTACCGCAATTTGGCATCTTTCAATTGTATCCAATGACTGGGCCTGCGGTAACGAAGCACGCCTACTGCGGGTTTCAAATGTGTATAGCACTACCGCGATGGCGGTTCCCATTGGCTGCAATGGCATTGGCATTGGCAGGGTCCAGGCGGTACCTACCGCAATTTGGCATCTTTCAATTGTGGCCAATGACCGGGCCTGCAGTGGTGGAGCACACATACCGCAGCTATGGACACATTGTGCTATTGCATTGGCACTAGCCAATTTTCATCATTGGACACTATACCTTTACAATGTATTCTGGCACCTGTTTGCAAAGTTAAATGCAAGTGTGACATATAACTCACTGATGCCCACACATGCCATGTCAGTGCACATGATTACATGCATTGTCATGTACTTCCTCACATGTCACATATGATATTTGTGTCCATGTACACAGATTTGGTGTGTAATGGAGTCTCATATTTGTGAACAAGTCAATGTGTGAGATGGCTAATCAACCCACAGTAATGATGGACTGACCACATAACGTGCCCATTTCACTGTGTACATTGCTGTATTCATTTTGATAGTTGATCAGCTTACACACACTGTGCTCATTGTGTATAAAAGTTGTGCTCTGTGCGACTTAAGCAAGAAGGTGTGGCAGGTACAGCAGCTACTTAGAAGTCAGCAGTGTGCTGTTTGCCACATGTGCTGTGTCACCTACACCCAGGGCTGGTGACACAAGATGTAGGAGTGTACCATTTACCATTCACATACTCAGATTCTGTTTTGGAAGTAGTCAGTATGTACATACTGACCACATGTACAACTACATGAGATCAAGGTGTCTCTACATGTGACTTGTGCATTAAGCTGTTGTTACAGGCCAGTCATTGTTGGTGCTGTGTCAGTCAATATGTCAGATGTTTGACACATTTCATCGTTGAATTTAATTTACATGTGTCCCCTTTCATATTATGTAGGAGACGACCAAATGTGCATCGGCCGTTCCCAGTGCTGGCGAACATGGAGGATGAGGACATCATAAGAAAATTCAGTCTGGATAGCCTTTCCCTTCAAGACCTATGTGGTCAGTTGGAGCCCCATCTGAGGCCTCACAGAACCTATACGACTGCTTTGACGCCAAAAGTTAAGGTGATGGCAGCCCTGCATTTCTTTGCAACTGGTTCGTTTCAGTACACAGTGGCCATTGCCGGTGGGATGTCTCAAGCTATGTTCAGCATGATTAAACGTGACGTCCTGTCCGCATTGTTGACCTACAAGGACCGCTACATCCACTTTCCAAGGAGACATGAATTGGCAGATGTGAAGGGTGATTTTTATGATCTTGGACACATACCTAATGTGGTTGGAGCCAATGACTGCACACATGTTGGCCTAGTTCCACCACAGGCACGTAAGCACATCTACCGGAACAGGAAGCATTTCCATTCCATTAATGTGCAAGTGGTATGCCAAGCGGATATGATTATCTCCCATGTCTGTGCCAAATTTCCCGGTTCTGCACATGACTCCAACATACTGCGTAACAGCATCATCCCACAATTGATGGCAAATCTGCATCCGGAGCGTGCGTGGCTTGTTGGTGAGTACGCTGAGTCAAGTAGTGTGCTGTATGTGTGACATGCTGTTCTCAGCTACTGTTTATATTACAAAATTGGTCTGTGTATCTCACACCTAGGTGACTCTGTGTATCCCAACCGGCCTTGGTTGCTGAGCCCACTGAGGAATCCAAGGACCCCGGGTGAAGTCCGCTACAATGATGGGAGGACACGTCGTGTAGTGGAGCGTACTTTTGGGCTTCTGAAGTCTAGATTCCGGTGTCTGGACAAGAGCGGAGGTGCACTACTCTACTCTCCCCAAAAGGTGTGTCAGATCATAGTTGCATGCTGCATGCTCCACAACCTAGCCTTGCGCAAAGAGGTCCTCCTGCTCCTGGACGATGATGAGCAGCAGATGCCCCCCCTGCAAATCCACACATGCCCAGTGACGACGATAGTGTAGAAGAGGAAGGTGTTGACCTGCGTCAACAGCTCATCAGCAACTACTTCCCTGGAGTGTAAGTGACATTGTACAACAGTGACATTGTCTGTTGGCTTTGATGGTAATGGCAAGGCATAGATGATCTTTTTGACTGCTGGCTGTTGTTGGCTCTGGGCTAATGGCTGATGTGTGTGGCACAGGGCATTGTTTTCCACGTACATCATGTCTATGTTGATGTAGTTGCTCATTGTTATGTGTGCTGGTTTTTGTACGTTGATGACTAGTGGTTTGCTTTAGCTGTAATGGCATCACCTGACAAGTAAATGTCATTCTCTTGTGTCTTTCTAGGTTCCTTCACCCTCTCAATGCCTCGTCACAATCAGAGCTTGTGGTACATTGGAATCTGAGATGACATTGTACATACTGTGATAAACATGGAGCTGACACAAAGACATAGGTGTGTAAAGAGTGTTTATTTACAATAAGTATTTGTGAAAGAGAAGTGATTATTTACAAAATTGTGCAAAGTGAATTTATGAGTTGTCAGTGATGGTAAATGAGACAAATAGAGTAGTCACCACATTGATGTAGTCACACAGTCCAACAGACTCCTGCCATCAACATGGCAATGTGGGTAAGGATAGTTAACAAAGTCAATGGGAACACAGGTGCCATCATGGCTGGCTCAGCGACTTGCGTTTGGATAGTGTATTGCCATGTGATCCTCCCCTGGTGTTTCTTGGACATCCCCTCATGTGTTTGGCAGGGGGGGCTCTGCTGCAGGCTCAGCAGTGTCTGAGGAATCATTTTGTTGCATCTCATCCCTCTCTGTGGCCGCAGCTGAGGTGGTGGGAGTATCAGCAGGCGGGCCACTGGAGGGGGGTTGAGCCGTCATTTGGGCCGCATGTCTGTCCCTCAGAACACCCACTAGCTGGCCCATGAGGTCCACAAGTTGGCCCATACGTGTGTCCATGGACCTCAGCAGCATGCAGAGCTCATGCACTTCTTCCACAACCTGTCCCATCTGTCCAGGGACACTGTTCATATGCCCCAAGAACTCTTGCGATGGTGGCCAGGGCTTCGGTCTCAGTGTCCTCCTGTATTTGTCCCCCAGTTGCTCTCCCACCTGCCCTGCTGACATGGACCTGTGGCGTTGTGACTCCATGCACCCGCACACTCTCCCTGGCATCCTCTGATTGTGATGTGGTGTTGGTAACCACTGAGGTAGGGAGAGTGTTACAAGTAGCAGTGGTGATGGTGGTGGTGGCTGCCGCACAGGTCGTGGTAGCAGGGGTCAGTGCTGTTGTTGTTGCTGTGGTGGTGGTGGGGACTATGAGGGCCTGAGACGTAGTGCGCCCTGGCAGTCCTGAGGGGCCAGGTTGTTGCTCCTCATCCGAGAAACGTAGGCAGTCTGCATCCGAGAGTTCACGTTCCGCGGGGGGAGACTGGCTCTGCAGGTTGGTGGTGTTTTCTACTGCAGTTGCTTGTGGATCTCCTGTTGAACAGAGGTTAAAATGCCACTTAAGTGCACTCCACAAGCTTAGTGTTAGACTTTTGGATGTTACATTTGATACACCAAACACTTTACATTGCAATCACTTGGTATGGATGAAAGGTCAGGAGCATCATGACATGAGGTTGAGGTACATACATTACTTGTCCATGGTGTGACATGTAAAATGAAACCATGTATAAAGATATTGGTGTTGGGGGTGCACTCCTAATTTTCCTATTAATCAAAAATCTAAACAGCTTAGCACTGTATCTCAATGGTGCTGCAGCGCTGGGCATGCTGTCACCTCATGTGCTGAATTCTCAATCTGTTAATACAAGTACACTGACTTGAGTGCGCTGCGCACTGTTCACTATCTAACTTTATCTAAGTTTACCACACTCTGATTTGTTTCACAATTTATTCAAATGAACAATTCTTTACATTGAATGAGACATTCATATTCATGTAATAATGTTACACATTTACAAACTATGCCTAATTATAACTTAAACGTGTTACATCACATCTTTTTTCCAAACATATTAATATTAACCCTGGGCGTAGTTTGCGTAGTAGCACTACACGTAGCTACGCGAAGTACATTTTGAACTACACGTAGCTAAGCAAATTGCGTAGTGCAAGTGCGTAGCTGTGTGCTTGACTACACTGTACAATAATTGCCAAAGGTATCTTGCACAGTGCAAGTTAAGATAAATATCTCTGTCTTTATATGCTAAAAATGCATATAGTCATTTCACAAAAGTGAAAACAATAAATTAACAAGCAGTGAGAAAGGTGATGATTTTGGGATCCTCTCTAACTTAGGGAGAGAACCAAGCAGATGCCTTGAAAACAAAAAGCACATCTTTTGAACGATTCGGTGGTGGTCCCATCCTCTTAGGACCACCCCAAGCACAGTTATTGGCAAAAATACAATCCCAACCAAAGGCCCTGCAAAGCATTATGGGAAGAGATTAGCAGTGGGCATTGAATATTATAGTACCCAATATCAAAATAATTCTACAAAGAACTGCAGTTCCACTAGTCGTTACTAGATGTCCCTCACGAGTCAAATGCAAAAGCTTCATGAAAGGGTTTCAATGCTTTTGCATTTTGACTCGTGAAGAACATCTAGTAGCGACTGAGTGGAACTGCAACTTAATGTATTAATAATTTCATTGCTTTTGCATTTGACTTCGTGAGGGACATCTAGTAACGACTAGTTGAACTGCAGCTCTTTGTAGAATTATTTTGATATTGGACACTATAATATTCACTGCCCACTGCTAATCTCGTCCCATAATGCTTTGCAGAGCCTTCAGTTGGGATTGTATTTTGCCCATAACTGTGCTTGGGGAGGTCCTAGGAGGAAGGGACCACCACTGAATCGTTCACATGATATGCTTTTTGTGTTCAAGGCATCTGCTTGGTCCTCCCTAGGTTAGGGGGACCCCAAAATCATCACTCTCTCATTGCTTGATATTTTATTGTCAAAATTCACTTTTGTGAATTGGTTATATGCTTTTAACATAGAAAATGCTTTATCAAAGCATTTGTAGGAGTTTATTATACTGTTGCTATGCTATGTCAATTAGCACAGTTTTTCATTCTGCTATGTGTATTTTGCATAGTGCGTAGTAGCACAAACTTTGCATGCTCCGTGAGTGTAGCGAAGTATTATGCCCAAGGTTAGTTAATATGCTGATGATGCTTTGACCATTTTTCTCTTAAACATTTAATTTGATGCCTGATGCATTTCGGGACGTAAATGTTCCTTCCTCAGGGGCCAATCTACAAAGAAAATAAATACAGACATTTAATTTCAAATTGCGGAGTACCTAAACGTAAAACTCAATTTCCCAAAATCCAATGCATCAGAGGATTGCTCTGAAAAAGTAATCCTTTTAATAAGCATATACTCATACATCCATATCCTTGAATTATAGCAATACTCCTTGCCCATGTTCTAGCAAATGTGACCCTGGTGTATGGTGATTATCCAAACAATATAGGGGCCGATTCCGATTCAGGCCAGAAAACGTACCGACCGACTCGGTACAGGAATGTAGTCCGACCGACACGTACCGGCGCAGTCCGATCCGCGTAGTACGATGCAATGCATGTGAATTACGACCGACTCATACGGAACACAAGCCGAACGACCGAACCGCACGGAAAGCAGCCATCGGGCCGGAAAATCTACGCGAATCGAACCGACCGACACGCACCAGGAATGAACCCGACAGATACGTACCCGCGAACTCCGTCCCGCGCAGTACGATGCAATGCGTGTAAAACCAGACCGAGTCGCACGGAGCTCAAGCCGTACGACCGACACGCATAGAAAACAGGGAGCCGAAGCAACCCAATACTCCGCGATCGATGCGTACGCTGCACATGAAACCCAGCAGAAAGACAACGTGAAAGACTCGGAGAAGCTCGCACGAGACAACTGCAGCGTCCGACTCGGTCAGAAGAACGTCTCCTACATGCCCAAAAAATACAAAGGAAAAAATACAAAAAAAAGGGCCAAACAAGCAATGACAAAGTCAATAAATAGTGGGGAAAAAAACATGGAACAAAGACACACCCACAACTCCACCCATATAAAGGCCACAAATCCCTACCATGATCCTTTGCAAATTCAACTGATCTGCCAGCACAGAACACAATCAGACAGCAACCACAGACACACTCACAACTCATCCATCACACAAGCCACACACCATTAGCACTTTCCTAATAGCACCTTCACATACACCCAGCAAAACTGACACTCACCCACCCTCACTTGCACACTCACACACACATCAATCCCCACCACCACCCATCACCATGCCCCCAAAGAAGAATCCAAAGTTCCTAGACAGTGAATTGGAAGTCCTGGTAGATGAAATCCTAAGAGTAGAACCACAGTTGTTCAGTACATTGGTCCAACAGACCCCCATGTCGCAGAAAACCAAGATGTGGGAGAGGATCGTCGACAAGGTGAACGCACAATCACCATGTTTGCGCACAAAGGAAGACATCCAGAACAGGTGGAATGACGTGCGCCGGAGGGTCAAGGACCTACTCAAGAAGGAATACCCCTTGAGTCATCGCACCGGCAGTGGCCCTCCTGCCAAACCAGTATACCTCAGGTCCTGGGAGGAGAAGGTGCGGGCCATCCTACCACCAGAGAGCGTACATGGACTATCAGACATCCCAGAGCCTGGTGAGTACACAACCAATATACCCAATATTGTGTGACAATACACACACATCACTGTCAAGGGGATAGTCAAACCATGCACCGTTAGCAAAGCCACAGTAACCAAAAGATAATCATCCCAAGATGTGTATGCTAGTCAGACAAACACAATGCCTGCCATCTCATAGTGATATGTAACTGTGTCATGACATGTACAAACCTAACAACAAATAGAGCAAGGCACTGGCACAAATCTAACCAACAAACACTGTCAGACATTTTGCCACCACTAGAACACCACCTCACAGGGAAGCTGACTGAAAGGAAGGAATTGTGTGTATGCTGGTGAAGTGAGTGTAGCCAATAGCTTGATGGGAGTTGTAGTCACAGATATTGGTCACCCTCACAATTGGCCCATCAACACCACTCTGAACCATGCTCACATCACAGGGAGTGGAAAAGAACTGACAAGATGGCTGACACTGGGTACTGCTGTGGGGAGAACAAGCCCCTGGCGGGTGTTGTGCTCAAAACAACAGCAGGACACCACTGCCTGACATCCTGAAAGCCAATTTGCACTCCCTGCAATGGAAGCACGTTCCATGGTGGGATATCTGGCTGGGTGGGAAGGAGGACTGACAGCTCTGACCATAGTTACCAGCAGCTTTTCTCACACACCCCTTAACACAAACTCCACACAACTCACCTGGGAGAATGCATTGCCTCACACTCTAATTAAATATCCCACAAAGAACTACCACACTGGGTTATGCTGTGTGAAGCACAGGGACACTTTTGGGACTTGTAGCCAAACAAACGCCAGGACAACACTGTCAGCCATCCTGTCAGCACAGGCACACTACCCCACAGGGAAGCAGAGTCAAAAGGAAGGAAGTATGGGCATGCTGGGAAGGGGGGTGTAGGCAATAGCATGATGGGAGTGGTAGTCACAGCTCAACATCCCCCACCCGCATGGCCCGGCAAGCTCACACTGAAGCATGCACACCTCACAGGGAGTGAAAAGCCACTTCAAAGATGTCTGACAATGGTGCTCTGCTGTGGGGAGCACAAGGCCCTGCTGGGAACTGTGCACCAACAAACAACAGGACCACTCTCAGCCATCTTGCCATTGCTGTCACACTCACACACAGTGAAGTCGACTCAAAAGGAAGGAAGTATGGGCATGCTGGGAAGGGGGGTGTAGGCAATAGCATGATGGGAGTGGTAGTCACAGCTCAACATCCCCCACCCGCAAGGCCCGGCAAGCTCATACTGAAGCATGCACACCTCACAGGGAGTGAAAAGCCACTTCAAAGATGTCTGACAATGGTGCTCTGTTGTGGAGAGCACAAGGCCCTGCTGTGAACTGTGCACCAACAAACAACAGGACCACACTGCCAGCCATCTTGCCATTGCTGTCACACTCACACATAGTGAAGTCGACTTAAAAGGAAGGAAGTATGGGCATGCTGGGAAGGGGGTGTAGGCAATAGCATGATGGGAGGGGTAGTCACAGCTCAACATCCCCCACCCGCATGGCCCGGCAAGCTCACACTGAAGCATGCACACCTCACAGGGAGTGAAAAGCCACTTCAAATCTGTCTGACAATGGTGCTCTGTTGTGGGGAGCACAAGGCCCTGCTGGGAACTGTGCACCAACCAACAGCAGGACACCATTGACTGACATCCTGACAACCAACTTGCACTCCCTGCAATGGAAGCACGTTTCATGGTGGGATGTCTGGCCTGGGGGGAGGAGGAGTGCCAGCTCCGACTACAGCTACCAGCAGGCCCTTACACACACACCACTTCCACTAACTCCAAACAACACACCTGGAACCGTGCTCCACAAGATAGTGAGTGAAAAGCCACTTCCAAGATGTCTGACACTGGCCTCAGCTGTGGGGAGCACAAGGCCCTGCTGTGAACTGTGCACCAACAAACAACAGGACCACACTGTCAGCCATCTTGCCATTGCTGTCACACTCACACACAGTGAAGTCGACTCAAAAGGAAGGAAGTATGGGCATGCTGGGAAGGGGGGTGTAGGCAATAGCATGATGGGAGTGGTAGTCACAGCTCAAAATCCCCCACCCGCATGGCCCGGCAAGCTCACACTGAAGCATGCACACCTCACAGGGAGTGAAAAGCCACTTCAAAGATGTCTGACAATGTTGCTCTGTTGTGGGGAGCACAAGGCCCTGCTGAGAACTGTGCACCAACCAACAACAGGACACCACTGACTGACATCCTGAGAGTTAACCTGCACCCACTGCAAGGGTGGCATGCTTCATGGTGGGATAACTGGGCTGGGGGGAGAAGGAGGTCCGGATGTCAACCAAATACCACCAATGCTGGCCATACACACACCTACTCTGCAAAAACACATTGCACACGTGGGATCAGTCACTCCCAAAGTAAAAGCCCTGGCAAGATGGCTGACACATGGGCATGAGAAATGATGTGCCTGCAATTCACACCCATGCACTGGCCAACCCAAACACGTACACACTCACAGCCATTGCAACTCTATGTTTACACACACTGTCAGGGGATGCAGTGTCCATGGGTGCCCCCTGGCCTGGCTGTGAAGGTGTGACTTGCAGATGACAACTGTGGAGAATCAGACAAACTACATAGCACAAAACACACAGGAAGTCACAGAGACATCATTGACAGGGGACACCTGACAGTGAATGCAATGGACACACCAATATACCGGACACTGTACCATGGTGTCAGTCACACAAGTTGTGGTTGTGATCTGCATTCCACTCCCACATCGTTCGGCAACATATGCATCCTTCACACAACACACCACTCACTGTCATAGACACTGTAGACACAAGCACCAAGCTGGACTGCATTTGAGGAGACATGCTACTCACAGCAGCAGAACTGTAACACACACCACTGGCCATCACTGTCATGACAATGGAAAAGCCAGAGAGCTGCCGTGCCCAATCCTTATCACCATGGAGGACATTGACAAGATTAATCACGTTTGCACGTACAAAACTCAGCAACAACATCATTAGCTACGTTAACAACATCACTTGTATGAAATGAGACGTGAACTAGGAACCCAGACAACAACACAGATACTCCCAAGAGATCCCAGGCATACCGGACTGTGACCATGTTGTCCAGACACACCAATGTGACGCACAAAGACTGGCAAAAACTGCCACCACACATGTCCCAATCTTGAAAGATATCCTAAGTGGAATTGCACGTATGTCCCTGTTAAAGGACAAATGTGGACAAGGATGACACACCTGTGTCAGGCACGTGATGGCCCTTGAGTAGCAATGGCCATGTACAGCCAATCTATACATGAGCTGGTCATGCACACACCTCAACATTCACATTGAAATGCTTCAGGTTGGCAGGACAATGTGCTACAACAATATCAACCTCTGGCTGTGACAACTTAGCACAATGCAATGTACAGGCACGCATCCAGATGTACAGTCACAACTGTCATGTGTTTGACCATTGATGCCTGTAGAAACATAACATACATTGTGTGTCTCTTCCAAACACAGGTGATGATGGGGACACAGCAGCAGATGATGAGGAGTCCCTGTCCCAGGCTCCGGTGGCCCCTGAGCTCTCTGGTGTGGAACAGCCTCTGCCCTCCTCGGATGGCGAAGACCTTCCTGGCCCCTCCGGTGTGAGTCATCATGCAGCACCAGCAGGACCACCATCTGCACCCCCTGCACCCACTCCTCCAACATCTGCCAACACACAGACCACCCCCGCCGACACGGACAGACCAAGGACACTGAATGACAACAGCACAGGGCCCCCCGGGAAGCAACGGACAACAACCCCAGTACCAACCCCCAAGGGGGCCTAGGGTCACCTGTGCGTGCCACCACAGGTCCCGCACGTGTGGCCAGGGGTGGTGGGAGGGGTGGTAGGCAGAGGTCGCTGTTTGCAGAGGGGTCTGGACTGCATGATGACCCACAACTGGTACGCATTGCAGATGCGTACCAGAATAGCACACCAGAATAGCACCGGAGAGGTCAGCCAGGTAGTGGGGATCCTCAAGGACATTCAACAGCAGCAGGCTGCCCATCATGCCCGCTTAGACTCCCACATGTCCCGTGTGGAGACACACATGTCTGGCATGGAGTCCAAGAGGGACACATTGGAAGAACTGACAGCGGTGCAGAGGGACATATTGACATGCCTCCGCCAGATTAGCACCAACATGTCCACACCTCCCTGTGTGCCCACAACATCTGGTGCCGCAACAACTGCAACTGCCACAGGGAGGGAGGATGACTCTGGTGGAGAGTCTTCTGCACCACAGCGGCCTGCACGTGAGGGTCCCCCCAGAAAGAAGAGGGGTCATCCGAGGAAGGACAACTGAGAGGCAGATGGCCATGTACATCCCCAGGAACCCAACACCTGTTCTGGAAATTCTCCTTTGTGTGCAAACTGTTCACCCTGTCGAATGCAACCCAACTCTCCCACATGACATGGGGAGTTTAAGTTGGACTAATGTATCAGATGACTGTGGACTTTACTCAGGACATTTCTGCTATCAACACTTCCAACTCATCTGGGAACTTTGGATTCCAATCCCAATGTACAGAACCCATCATCCTGTGCACTATCCTCACACATGTATGTAAATAAACTCACTAATATACCATACTTGCCTCTGTTGTGATTCCAACATGGTATTTTGTCATGGAGATGATGATCTGCTAAATGACACTGTGCATGCTAACTGCTACAGCAATTCCAACACCGTCATGTGAGCCATGGCGACGTGACACATATGAGGGAGACACACCACTAGGGCAACACAACACGTACACACCAGGGCCATCTGACTCATCGCCTACACTGATGTTGCCAGGAAATACAGTGGAATGCACAGACACCACACCTATTCAGAGTCTGTGTTAACTAGCCCACAGGTGCAGTAAGCAAATGTCAGTCAGATGTGTGACCACAGACAACGCACATCCCAAAGTGAAGCACAGGTTTATTACACATTTGCAACATGTTGTTTCCACTACAGATGCAAGGTAATCCCACATGGCAGTGGCCACACAGTCAACAAGTGTTGAAGAAATAAAGTCCAGGGGTGTGTGGCACATCACCTGTAGGGAAAAGACTGCTTCCACCCTGGAAGTTGAATCATGGTGTCGGGGGATCACAGTTGACCAAACAACTCTGAAAGTACCCTGTGAAGGACAGACATGACACACAGTCAAAAGCACTGAAGAACAGGACAGAACTGCAATACTCAAGCCCAATACATGTCACAAGATACCTACACAAAACCAAGTTAGCATGTCAACACTGTTGGGGAGTACAGACTACCTGTAAGGACACATCGCTGCACGCATCCAGTCAAGTAGCACATGGCCACACTCAAACAGCAACAGAGCACCACCAACACATATCATGCAAACTCAAATCATTGACATAACATCTCTGTATACTCACATTCAGCTGAAGAAGTTGGTGATGAGCTGTGTGCGGACATCACCCTCATCATCACTGGCATCGTGGCCCAGGCCAGGATCCTCCACAGGTGGTGGATGTTGGTCATCGTCATCCAGGATGAGAGGCAACTCCTTCCGCACTGCCAGGTTGTGTAGCATGCAGCAGACGATGAAAATCTTGCACACCTTTGCAGGGGCATATGGGAGGGCCCCTCCTGTCTTGTCCAGGCAGCGAAAGCGGCTCTTCAGAAGACCAAATGTCCGCTCGATCACTCTCCTGGTCCGACCAGGTGCCTCATTGTAGCGCATCCGGGCTGGTGTCACAGGGTTCCTGAGGGGTGTCAGCAACCACGGCATGTTGGGGTATCCGGAGTCACCTACATAGAGACAATTGCACATTAAATGAGTTGGAAAAGAGGCTGGAATACAACATTGCAGAACACACACAATGGTACAAAGTCAGTACACACCGACAAGCCAGGCACACTGGTTCTGCATCTGTGACATCATCCTCGGGATGCGACTACTCCTCATCACGTAGGCATTGTGTGCAGAACCGGGGAAACGTGCACACACATGTGAGATGCTCATATCTGCAAGACATACCACCAGAGCATTGATAGAATGGAAAATGTTCTCGTTCCTGTATGCCTGTTCATGTGCCTGTGGTGGTACCAAAGCCACATGTGTCCCATCAATGGAGCCGATGACATGTGGCATCCTCCCCAGGGCATAGAAGTCACTCTTGACGTCAGTGAGTTGTTGACGTTTAAGGAAATAGATTTACTGGTTCAAGTATGTTAATATTGCCTCCAAAACATCGCGTAGCACACGGCTGAACATGGTCTGTGACATCCCACCAGCAGACGCCACAGTGTGTTGAAAGGTACCGGTGGCAAAGAAGTGTAGGGCTGCCATCACCTTCACCTTGGGGGTCAGCGCTGTAGGATATGGCCGACCAGGTAGCAAATGTGGGCCCAACCGCCACGCCAATTCCTCAATCAGCGGCCTGTTGAAGCGGTACCGTCAGATGCAGTCACGTTTCACCATGGTTGCAAGGTCAGGGAATGGTCTATGGACAGCTGGTGCCCTGCAGCACATAGGTGAACAAAGAAAGATTGTCAGTCACCCCACATATGTGGCATTGACCATACTAAATATCACATGATACTTCATTACGAGACACAAGTACTTGATGTGTGTGCCGTTCTGTATGACATATATGGCACCTACATGGCCATCATCTAACATCTCAGTTCAACATGTGTTGACAACAAGTTCCAGGTTGTGCTATGGGAAATCATTAGGCTGTGTCACAGTACCCATGTACTGCTGTCACGTTCCAAACACACACCACAGTGACAAGTGAGGACAGATGTGCCCCAGGCATCACAGCTCTTTGACAGGTAGATTCCCAGGGACCCTGTATTGCCACATGGACACTGGCATGACATGGCGTATCATGTACACGCCAGCAAAACAACCATGACTCCCACAGGTAGTGGCCCCTGTTGCCTCTGCAGGACAGACATGGATGTCTGTGACACACACACGCACAACATCAAAGTCGATGCACAAACAAAGTGGATGTGGAGACTGTCTCCCATTGTGCACATGGAATCTGAGACATCTGGAACACAACATGCACACAGACTGTGGAGGGCCATCACAATTGTGTCAATGGGTCACCCTGTGACGTACATACCATCCCACATGGGACTCAGGGTGTATGTGACATAACATACACATATACAACCTGGAAATGTGACCATGCCACATGCTCTGAACTGAACAGTTGCACATCACTGTGGTCATGTGCACAACACACAAAGGATACTGTCCCCATGAACACGTGCACAGCCTGGTAGTGGCTGCCCCCAAGTGCCACCCAACAAACCACATGTTGACCCCCATACACACACAGGTAATGCAGCCTTACATGCCTTAGGATATAGTGTGGAGAGGCTGTGGTGTTGTAGGTGTGCCCCTGAGTCCCTGGCAAGTAATTGTGGCTGGCATACGTTCACCTGTGACAACCATGGTGACATATGCGAGTGACTTGTACAGGGACGCGTCGTACAGCAATGGACCGATCCGTGCGCACGCATTGGACATTGCATATGATGTTGACGGATGTGTGTTGTGTTTCGAAATACGCGTCGTACAGCAATGGACCGATCGGTGCGCATGCATTGGCCATTGCATATGATGTTGACGGATGCGTGTTGTGTTTCGAAATACGCGTCGTACAGCAATGGACCGATCGGTGCGCACGCATTGGCCATTGCATATGATGTTGACGGATGCGTGTTGTGGGACGTAATACGCATCGTACAGCAATGGTCTGATCGGTGCGCACGCATTGGCCATTGCATATGATGTTGACGGATGCGTGTTGTGTGACGTAATACGCGTCGTACAGCAATGGACCGATCGGTGCGCACGCATTGGCCATTGCATATGATGTTGACGGATGCGTGTTATGTGACGTAATATGCGTCATACAGCAATGGTCCGATCGGTGCGCACGCATTGGCCATTGCATATGATGTTGACGGATGCGTGTTGTGTGACGTAATACGCGTCGTACAGCAATGGTCCGATCGGTGCGCACGCATTGGCCATTGCATATGATGTTCACGGATGCGTGTTGTGTGACGTAATACGCGTCGTACAGCAATGGAACGATGCATGCGCACGCATTGGCTATGGACTGACATGGTAACGGACGCGAATTCGAAGCTTTTGCGAGTCGGATGCAGTGAATTCAGTTGGCCACCCACAACAATGTTGCAAATTCATGGGTGTCATCAAGTTGAAATTTTGAAGGATGCTGTAAGCGTGTATTAGTGGTGCAATTCCATGGATTGGCCAGATTCAGAAGATGCAAACCACTTGGACCTATCACATTGGACACATGGGACAGTATCTGCCTCTGCAGCACACATATAATGCTGGCTGTTCCCCTGAGAGCTCACTTGCCTGCACTACATGCTCCAGGACGACATCTGCCACCACCACTGCTGCTGTCTCTGCATCCTCTGGCTACTGCAATGGCACGTACTGTGGAGAGAGCCCCAGCCTTCAGCACTGAGGAGAACCAGGCCCTGCTGGACAGCCTCCTTCCACAGTACAGCAAGCTGTATGGGAAACCAGGGGAGCAGGTGAGTGTGCTGTCCTCTGCCTTACTAATTGTGCATGTTGTCTGACTAGCAAGACTTACAGTGTGTACACCAGTGGCTAGCATGCTCACTGAGTAGTTGTCACCCCCCAAAGTGTGTAGGTACATGCACTGAACAGGTATAGTGCAGTAACAGTGCATTCCAACAAGGTTTTACTTCCCAGGCAATGATACCATTTAGTAACTGCTGGACAACTGTTCATAGCCATAGTTCCACTACCTGTGTACATCATATGCCCCTGTGATTGAGACATTTATATACAACTGTGTGATGCACGGATAAGTTGCATGTGTAGTAATGGCCTTTTCAGTTTGTCATCCTGTTAGACCTGTCAGCCCTAGGGTGGTCTTTCCCTATTTTTTTTTCCTTTTTCGCCTCCTTTTTGCCACCATATTTTTACTGGACCTAGGTCTCTGGGCACCTTGCCACTGCTAGCCAGTGCTGAGGTGCAGGTGCTCTCTCTCACTCAAGATGGCTGCCACAGGCCCCTGCTACTGCACAGGGGCCTGACACACATACACACTAGTAGCCAGGGTCAGGCTCGGGTATAGGGATACAGTATCCATTCCATCCCCGCCTCTGGGCCACATAGCCAGGCATGTAGAAGGTTCCAGAACCTTCCGGGCTGTGGGAGGAGTTATGTTTTGCCGCCTTTGAGAGGGTCACCTGACCTAGGAGTATAAAAGGCTTGGAGGAAAACTTTCTAGTCAGTTGATGAGGCACCACTGAACCTGGGAGAACCTCCGCCGGAGTATAGGCTTTAGGGCCTAGGGGGAGACCTACACTACTGCTGCTGACAGGGCTGAGGCCCTGCTGGAGTAAGATAGCTGAGGAACGCCCACCACCCACTGACCTTGCCCAGTGTGAGGGGACCCAGGGAACCACCTTCAGCGTGCAGGGAGGAACATCAAGCACTCCCAGACCACCAACTCATTCCCCCCTCATAAGAAGAAACTTCTGACAAGAAACTTTGACAAGAAACTTATAATAAGGAACTTCTGACAAGAAAATCCTAACAAGAAGCGCCTAAGAAGCAACCAATCTGGAGCAGTCGCAAGACACCTTAACTTGAGGAGGCCTGACCGTCCAGCCAGGCCTAAAGCCTAAACTGCCCAACTGGGGATCACCAGGTAAAGCGCCGTACCCTGAAGCGCTAGACCTTCACCCCCTATTCATTTCTGCCTGTTGCTGGGCTGCCCCCAAGTACGTTGACAGTCAGCCCTGCCCACAGGCTGCTGGTGCCCCCCTCCGTTCTGTCGCACCTCAGGTCACTGACCTTGTGAGGAGATCGCGGCCGCCGCCGCCTGAGAAGAGGCACCGTGTGGTGAGGTGCGCCGTCGCGCCCTCACCGGAGGAAGCGCTGAGGTGAGGGAAGCCCCTCAGGTGTGTGTGGTGAGGTGCGCCGTCCGCGCCCTCACCGAAGTTGCCAAAGAATTGCCCCTGCCGCCGTCGCGGCCGAAAAAGCGCCGCCGTCGCGGTTGAAGAAGTGCTACCGCTGCCGTCGCGGCCAAAGAATTGCCCCTGCCGCCGTCGCGGCCGAAGAAGTGCCACCGCCGCCGTCGCGGCCCAAGAATTGCCACCGCCGCCGTCGCGGCCCAAGAAATCGCCAGCGCGGTCACCAGCGAGGCCTCCAGGCCCCGCAGACGCCGTTGCCGAGCAACCGGGGTCGCCGGGCATGACCCAGGAAGGCCGCGCAACGATTGGGCGCCGGCCCCGGTCACGCCCCCAGCGCCGACGGAAGCCCAGGAAGAGCCCCGGCAGTGCAGAGGGAGACGGGGAGCCGGCTGGAGAGGACTGCCGGCTCCCGCTCCCTTCCCCCGCGACCCTGAGCCCGCGCACTTACCCTACTTGATCCCGGGGGCCAGAGGAAGGTGATCCCGGCCCCCGCAACGTCCCGTTCACAGTCCCGGAAGCCCGACACGTGCCGTGCAGGCATGCCCTGATCCCGGGGGCCGGAGTAAGGTGATACCGGCCCCCGCAACGTCCAGCTAGTCCGGCCTGAAGGCCGAGGTACCCCTACCGGGCCCCGCCCTCCAGAACACGGGCCGGGCCTGGGGAGTGCCAGTCGCCCTGAAGCGCGACCAACGACCAACACCACAGGTGAGCCCAGGAGGCCCCTAGGGCCCACAAAACGCCACTGGGGGCCGGGGGCCACCATTAACCCCATAAGTAATTGTATAACTTTCCCCATGAGGCGAGGCCCCGGAGAGGAGTGGGCCTAGCCTAAAGTTAACCCCTAAGGGTCATAGAAGCCCCAGGATACTGGACATGTCGAGGGGTTCCCTATAGTATTTAATAACTTATTGCAGATGCCTATTGTAATTACTGCCTAGGCCATGCTTTTAACTGCGAAGTCTTTTACCACAGGGGAAAGTATTTAATTGAATTGAGTTGAAGTGTTTTATGTTACAGGTGTACTGGAATTGCGACGCCCACTGTACTGAATGTGGGCGCGCCTAGATTAATGCAGGCCTATTTAAATGTAAAGTGAAAAGCCTTCTTTTAAGTAATTGAAGATGCTAAAGTGAACTGCAAGTCTAGGCCCCTGTTTTATTAACGTACCTTGAGATCATTATTAAGTGCTACGTGTAGGAGATAATTCCTGCGGCCTCTTAGTGGCCTACAATGTTGATGAGCTATGATGCTTTATTTAAAATGTGCACCAGTTGAGTAATGCAATGAATTTGAATGTAGATCTGAATTAATCTGCCTCATCTGATGCCAACTTAATTTATTTATAAAAGATCTTGATTTTAAATACAAAAGCCTGGTGTGGTGTCATGTTATTGCGTTCGCATTTCTGAGTCAAAGTAAGAGTGTGCTGCACAACTGCCTTACACATTGCCTTCGCGTGCCTTCCCCGCTTCACGCCATGCTACCGTGGCGGACTCGGTAAACCCGGTTCCAACATTTGGTGTTCAGCGGTTGGATAAGGACTGGTGCTTGTGCAGCACCCTACAGTGACTCAGTGTGCGCCGCAATTAGACACCTATTGTAATGAAAGTGCTAGGAATTCTATGGTAATTGCCGATTGTGTACATTCCTGCGTTAGACCTGCTACCTACAGTTTAGAACCCCTTCCTTAAATTGTCTGGGACCCCATCTAGGAGGATGGAGTTTGAGTTAGCCAACCTAGAAAGGTATACGGTGACACAGCTCAAGGAGTTCTGCCTAGAGAGGGGGTGGCCGTCAAGCGAGGCGCCAGAAAGGAGGTGCTTCAGAAAGCTTTGAGGGCATGGGTAATGGCCCACCCGGAGGGAAGAGGGGACGAGGAGCAGGGGGAGGCAGACAACCCAGGAGAACTGGACCTACTGCGCATTGATGTTAGCGAGAATGTGTTGCCAGGAAGACGTTCCAGGGCAGGCAGTAGTGCGTCAGGGGGAAGTTTGTCGCCAGAGGAATTTGAGGACAGAAGGGAGCAAAGGCAATTAACATTAGAACTTGCTAGGATGGAAAGAGAAGGAGAACAGGCAAGGCTAGCCATGGAGGAAAGGAAGCTTGTACATGAGCTTAGCCTGAAGGAGCTAGAGCTCCGGACCTTGCAGATGGAGATGCAGGGCAAAATGAATGGTGGCAGCGTACCTGCTGGGGTTCCACAGGAGCCCAAATTCTATTTACCCAGAGAGGTGATGGCCAGTTTTAGTGTAGGTGATGACATCGACAAGTGGTTGGCGGCCTACGAGGTGGCTCTGGTGGCCCATAGAGTTCCTGAGAGCTACTGGGGGGAGGTCTTTATAGGTACATACCTCCACTAGTAAGGGACACACTTTTAACTTTGGATAAGGGGGAGCAGACTAACTACCCTATCATGAAGGAGGCCCTGCTCAAGAAGTTTGGCCTCACCCCAGAGAAGTACCGCCAAAAGTTCCGCAACAGCCACAAGCTTCACACACAAAACTGGGTGGATTTTTTTGACTATGCCCGGAAGGCATTGGAGGGTTGGGTGCGTGGCAGCAACGTTGACAATTACAAAGGGCTGTACGACCTATTCTTGAGAGAGCACCTCCTAGAGAAATGTTTTCCGGAGCTGCGCCAGTACTTGGTGGACCGCAAGCTGACCAATCCTAGGGAGCTTGCGGAGGAGGCAGACACGTGGGTCAGCACTCGGGTGTCCCACAAGGGAGCCGGGGCGGACCCCCCGAAAGGTGGACAGGGGCTCCCCCAGAAGAAAGAGGGGGAGATAAAAGAGGGAGTTCTTTAAAGGTCCCCAAAATAGACCGCCTGGGAGAGGGGTAGGTTCCCCATCCAAATCTGGATCCCAGAAACCCACTTATCCTGACAGGAGTCAGCAGCCCAGAACTGTCCGGTGCTATGAGTGCGGGGAGGTTGGACATTACAAGGGGGATCCCCAGTGTCGCAAGAGAACCCCAGCCCCCACAGGAGGTAAGAGCCCCGGGGTGGCCAGTGTAGCGCTTGGGGAGGAGTTGTCCCTAGGTAGGGGAGGTGAGTGGACAGGCTTGACCTTAGTTTCCCTGGGGGATAGAGAGATCATCCCACGGGTTCAGGTACCCGCGAACACTGCCAAGTATCGGCAGAGGGTCCTGGTGAACGGGGAGGAGGTGGAGGCTCTGAGGGACACAGGTGCCAGCATGACGATGGTGAGACGTCAGCTGGTGTCCCCAGAGCAGGTAATTCCTGAGGAATTCCACCCGGTTGTTATGGCTGATAATAGCCTGGGTCATTACCCCGTGGCCCAAGTTCCCTTTGAGTGGGGAGGAGTATCAGGTCTGTTGAAGGTTGCGGTGAGCCCTGCCATGCCAGTTGACTGTCTGCTGGGCAACGACTTGGAACATACTGCCTAGAGGGAGGTAGAGTTCAATGCCCATGCTGAGATGTTGGGATTACCAGGATGGACTTGCGCCGTCACGCGGTCCATGGCTGCCCGACAAGGAACTCAGCTGGGGTTGGAGCCTGAAAGAATGGCCCAGCCCACTGCTGGACGAGGAGATGTCCAGGAGGAGACACCCGGTGAGATGGATGGGGAGCCCGCGGAGGTGACCCCGGAGTCCGCTGAGGTGGTTGGTTTTCCCGTGGGGGACCTGCCGACCCCTGCAGAGTGGCAGGTGGAAGGAGGGCCTACCCGGGAGGAATTTTGCCGGGCGCAGAAGGAGTGCCCTACGCTTGAAGGCATGCGGCAACAGGCCGAAGCCCAAGCAGCTGGAACAGAGACTGGTAACTACCATGTCTACTGGGAGGATGGTCTCCTCTACAGTGAGCCTAAGGCTCCGGTGCATGGGTCATCAAGGGCCGTGGTGGTCCCCCAATGCTACCGAGCCTTTCTGCTAGAATTGGCACACGAAATACCACTAGCAGGACACCTGGGCCAAGACAAGACGTTTGCGCGTCTGGTCCCACATTTTTACTGGCCCAGGATGCGCGTCACTTCTGACACTTTTTGCAAGACTTGCACCACTTGCCAAGCGAGCGGCAAGACAGGGACTAAAGTGAAGGTCCCTCTAGAACCTCTCCCAGTTGTCGATACCCCTTTTGAGCGGGTAGGGATTGACATCGTCGGGCCATTGGACCCGCCGACTTCTGCAGGACATAGGTTCATTTTGGTGCTGGTAGACCACGCCACCCGGTACCCAGAGGCAATCCCTCTGAGGACCATCACTGCACCGGTGGTGGCGCGGGCCCTGATGGGGATTTTTACCCGAGTGGGATTCCCCAAGGTCGTGGTGTCAGATAGGGGCACGAATTTCATGTCGGCCTACATGCAGGCCATGTGGAAGGAGTGTGGAGTGACCTACCGGTTCTCCACTCCTTACCACCCCCAGACGAACGGACTCGTGGAGCGCTTTAACAAAACCTTGAAGGGGATGATCAGGAGCCTACCCGAGGACTTGAGAAGAAAGTGGGACGTCCTCTTACCCTGTCTGCTCTTCTCCTACCGAGAGGTGCCGCAGAAGGGGGTCGGTTTCAGCCCCTTTGAGCTGCTCTATGGCCACCCCGTTCGGGGGCCCCTCAGTCTTGTCAAGGAGGGGTGGGAGAAGTCTTCCTCGAAGCTTCCCCGTGATGTGGTCAGCTATATGCTGGCATTCCGCAGCCAAGTGGCCAAGCTGTGGAAGGAGGCCTCGGACAATCTAGAGGCAAGTCAAGCCGTCATGAAGAAATGGTATGACCGGAACGCGCGGACGGTAGAGTTAGACGCTGGACAGAAGGTGTGGGTCATGGAGCCAGGAGAGCTTAGCGCCCTCCAGGACCGGTGGACTGGGCCGTTTGAGATCTTGGAAAGGAGAGGCCAGACCACATATGTCGTCGATGTGAAGACCCCACGTCAACCCCACAGGGTGTTCCACGTCAACCGCCTGAAGCCCCACCAGGAGCGTTCAGAACTCACTCTCCTAATGATAACAGATGGAAGTGAGGAGGAGGAGAGTGAGCCTCTTCCAGACCTTCTGGCGGCCCATGAGAAGGATGGTTCGGTAGAGGGAGTGGTCCTCGCCCCATCCTTGACCCCAGAGCAACAGAGGGACTGCCGCCAGGTCTTGGGGCAGTACGCCTCGTTGTTCTCCCTCACGCCTGGAATCACGCACCTGTGTACCCATGATGTGGACACAGGGGACAGTCCGCCAGTAAAAACCAAGTCTTACCGGCTGTCCGATAAAGTCAAGGCTAGTATCCAGGGTGAGGTTACCAAGATGCTAGAACTGGGAGTGATTGAGCCTTCCAGTAGCCCTTGGGCTAGTCCGGTGGTGTTGGTGCCGAAAGCGGCCCCACCGGGCACCACACCAGAACTTCGGTTCTGTGTGGATTACCGTGGACTCAACTCAGTCACTAAGACCGACGCTCACCCGATCCCTCGGGCGGATGAGCTCATTGACCGGCTGGGAGCAGCCCGGTATTTGAGTACCATTGATTTGACGTCAGGCTATTGGCAGATAGCCATGGCGGAAGGAGCAAGGGAGAAGACTGCGTTCTCCACCCCCGAGGGCCACTTTCAATTTCGGGTGATGCCCTTCGGGTTGAAAAATGCTCCAGCCACTTTCCAGCGGTTGGTGAACCAGGTGCTGTCTGGCCTAGAGGCCTTCTCTGCTGCCTACCTGGATGACATAGCTGTCTTCAGTAGCAGCTGGGAGGACCATCTGGAGCATCTCCAGGAGGTGCTACGGGCTTTGCAACGGGCTGGTTTAACCATCAAGGCCAGCAAGTGCCAGATTGGACAGGGATCTGTCGTGTACCTGGGACATCTGGTGGGCGGAGGTAAGGTGCAACCCCTCCAAGCCAAGATTGAGACCATCTTGGCCTGGGAGCCCCCAAGACCCAAACAGAGGTCCGAGCTTTTCTCGGCCTCACGGGATACTACCGCCGGTTCGTCAAGGGATATGGAACCATCGTGGGCCCATTGACGGAATTGACTTCAAAGAAGCAGCCACGCAGAGTCATCTGGACGGCTGCCTGCCAGGAAGCCTTTGAGACCCTCAAACGTGCAATGTGCACCGCACCGGTGCTCAGGACTCCAGACTTTGGACGGGAATTTATTGTACAGACAGACGCTTCTGAGCATGGCATAGGAGCTGTGCTCTCGCAGCTGAATGACGATGGCCAAGACCAGCCAGTGGCCTTCATTTCCCGAAGACTACTCCCCGGGAACAGCGGTGGAGTACCATCGAACGAGAAGCCTTTGCTGTGGTTTGGGCTGTCAAGAAGTTGAGGCCATACCTTTTTGGTTGTCACTTCCTGATCCAGACCGACCACAGACCCCTTCGCTGGCTCATGCAGATGAGAGGCGAAAACCCCAAATTGTTGAGGTGGTCCATTTCCCTCCAGGGGATGGACTTTTGGGTGGAACATCGACCCGGTTTAGACCACGCCAACGCTGACGGTCTCTCCCGGTTTTTCCGCCTTAGCGAAGAGAACTCCCTAGAGGTTGGGAAGCTCTCCCCTCTTTCGGCTGGGGGGGACGCGTGTTAGACCTGTCAGCCCTAGGGTGGTCTTTCCCTATTTTTTTTTCCTTTTTCGCCTCCTTTTTGCCACCATATTTTTACTGGACCTAGGTCTCTGGGCACCTTGCCACTGCTAGCCAGTGCTGAGGTGCAGGTGCTCTCTCTCACTCAAGATGGCTGCCACAGGCCCCTGCTACTGCAGAGGGGCCTTACACGCATACACACTAGTAGCCAGGGTCAGGCTGGGGCATAGGGATACAGTATCCATTCCATCCCCGCCTCTGGGCCACATAGCCAGGCATGTAGAAGGTTCCAGAACCTTCCGGGCTGTGGGAGGAGTTATGTTTTGCCGCCTTTGAGAGGGTCACCTGACCTAGGAGTATAAAAGGCTTGGAGGGAAAACTTTCTAGTCAGTTGATGAGGCACCACTGAACCTGGGAGAACCTCCGCCGGAGTATAGGCTTTAGGGCCTAGGGGAGACCTACACTACTGCTGCTGACAGGGCTGAGGCCCTGCTGGAGTAAGATAGCTGAGGAACGCCCACCACCCACTGACCTTGCCCAGTGTGAGGGGACCCAGGGAACCACCTTCAGCGTGCAGGGAGGAACATCAAGCACTCCCAGACCACCAACTCATTCCCCCCTCATAAGAAGAAACTTCTGACAAGAAACTTTGACAAGAAACTTATAATAAGGAACTTCTGACAAGAAACTCCTAACAAGAAGCGCCTAAGAAGCAACCAATCTGGAGCAGTCGCAAGACACCTTAACTTGAGGAGGCCTGACCGTCCAGCCAGGCCTAAAGCCTAAACTGCCCAACTGGGGATCACCAGGTAAAGCGCCGTACCCTGAAGCGCTAGACCTTCACCCCCTATTCATTTCTGCCTGTTGCTGGGCTGCCCCCAAGTACGTTGCCAGTCAGCCCTGCCCACAGGCTGCTGGTGCCCCCTGCGTTCTGTCGCCCCTCAGGTCACTGACCTTGTGAGGAGATCGCGGCCGCTGCCGCCTGAGAAGAGGCACCGTGTGGTGAGGTGCGCCGTCGCGCCCTCACCGGACGAAGCGCTGAGGTGAGGGAAGCCCCTCAGGTGTGTGTGGTGAGGTGCGCCGTCCGCGCCCTCACCGAAGCGGCCAAAGAATTGCCCCTGCCGCCGTCGCGGCCGAAGAAGTGCCACCGCCGCCGTCGCGGCTGAAGAAGTGCCACCGCCGCGGCCAAAGAATTGCCCCTGCCGCCGTCGCGGCCGAAGAAGTGCCACCGCCGCTGTTGCAGCCGAAGAATTGCCACCGCCGCCGTCGCGGCCCAAGAAATCGCCAGCGCGATCACCAGCGAGGCCTCCAGGCCCCGCAGACGCCGTTGCCGAGCAACCGGGGTCGCCGGGCGTGACCCAGGAAGGCCGCGCAACGATTGGGCGCCGGCCCCGGTCACGCCCCCAGCGCCGACGGAAGCCCGGGAAGAGCCCCGGCAGTGCAGAGGGAGACGGGGAGCCGGCCGGAGAGGACTGCCGGCTCCCGCTCCCTTCCCCCGCGACCCTGAGCCCGCGCACTTACCCTACTTGATCCCGGGGGCCGGAGGAAGGTGATCCCGGCCCCCGCAACGTCCCGTTCACAGTCCCGGAAGCCCGCAACGTGCCGTGCAGGCATACCCTGATCCCGGGGGCCGGAGTAAGGTGATACCGGCCCCCGCAACGTCCAGCTAGTCCGGCCTGAAGGCCGAGGTACCCCTACCGGGCCCCGCCCTCCAGAACACGGGCCGGGCCTGGGGAGTGCCAGTCGCCCTGAAGCGCGACCAACGACCAACACCACAGGTGAGCCCAGGAGGCCCCTAGGGCCCACAAAACGCCACTGGGGGCCGGGGGCCACCATTAACCCCATAAGTAATTGTATAACTTTCCCCATGAGGCGAGGCCCCGGAGAGGAGTGGGCCTAGCCTAAAGTTAACCCCTAAGGGTCATAGAAGCCCCAGGATACTGGACATGTCGAGGGTTCCCTATAGTATTTAATAACTTATTGCAGATGCCTATTGTAATTACTGCCTAGGCCATGCTTTTAACTGCGAAGTCTTTTACCACAGGGGGAAAGTATTTAATTGAATTGAGTTGAAGTGTTTTATGTTACAGGTGTACTGGAATTGCGACGCCCACTGTACTGAATGTGGGCGCGCCTAGATTAATGCAGGCCTATTTAAATGTAAAGTGAAAAGCCTTCTTTTAAGTAATTGAATATGCTAAAGTGAACTGCATGTCTAGGCCCCTGTTTTATTAACGTACCTTGAGATCATTATTAAGTGCTACGTGTAGGAGATAATTCCTGCGGCCTCTTAGTGGCCTACAATGTTGATGAGCTATGATGCTTTATTTAAAATGTGCACCAATTGAGTAATGCAATGAATTTGAATGTAGATCTGAATTAATCTGCCTCATCTAATGCCAACTTAATTTATTTATAAAAGATCTTGATTTTAAATACAAAAGCCTGGTGTGGTGTCATGTTATTGCGTTCGCATTTCTGAGTCAAAGTAAGAGTGTGCTGCACAACTGCCTTACACATTGCCTTCGCGTGCCTTCCCCGCTTCACGCCATGCTACCGTGGCGGACTCGGTAAACCCGGTTCCAACACATCCTCACAGGTTGATGCCCACCAGAAGCAGGAGATCTGGCTGACCATCGCCCGGGCAGTACGATCTGTGGGGGTCTACAGGCGCAGGATCCGCAACTGCCAGAAGAGGTGGCAGGACCTTCGTGGCTGGACCCGGAGGATCGCAAGGGTCCAGCTGAAGCTGTCGCCTCCTCACAGGAGGGCGGACACCGGACCCTGACCCCCACATGCTCCAGATTCTGGCGATGGTCTTCCCTGACCTGGATGGGCAGCTGAAGGCCAGACAGCAGCAAGGAGGGGGTAAGTGCTAGCCTTTTCTGGGTACTATGACTAACATGCTCTATGCACTCCTTTAGCCTGGTTCCACTTCCACAGTACGACTGTCTTGTCATCCTGGACTCATGTCCCTCACTTGTGTCATGCCCCCTCCTCATCTGATACACAGGTGTGGCCCTTACAGTCTGTGACTTATGTCACTTGGGTACTGTGTACTTGCAGTTACCTGTGGTTCAAGTTGGGGACAGCATCAGTTACAGGAACTTTGTTGTGGGCTGCATGGGTGGTACAATTGCTCACATAAAGCCTGTGATCTGACATGTACTCTGGGTATGGCTTTAATATGTGTTCCAATTGCTGCTCTGACTCACCACATGTCTGGGGTATGTGCCACACACCCATGCTGCTGCAGAGACCAAGGTAGGAGCCTCAGAAGTATGTACATCATGTGTGTGACACATGCATAGCCACCTGCCTAGTGTTCAGGGTAATACCATGTTGCACATGGACCAGGACTGTAATGCCTACTCCGGACATCGAAGGCACTCTGTTCTCCCACTCCCGTGTGTCAGCATACATATTGGGCATTGTGAAGAGTGCACTCAGGTGTCTGCCTCTGTGTCACCGTGGTGTGGCCTTGCTTTTTGGACTCCTGGAGTGTTTAACAATTTGGGGTGGCCAGCCATCTGAGTTGTGACTATAGGATCTGCACATTGGTTAATGCATAGGTCTATGATCCCTTGACTGTGCACAATGGTGTATGAAACGCATACAACAGGCACCAGACAGATGGGTGCATGGACAGGAAGGACATGAGTGGCATGAATGACTGTCAGGCAGACAATGGGCTTCTTCAAATCAGTGTCAGCACTTATTGCAATGTCTAGCAAATGATGGCAGGGCTTGCTCTGTGATGTGCTGTACTTACTGTGGTGTGTGTGGTCAGTACAGGTGACTGATGTTGCTCTGTTTATCCTGATTGTTTACAGATACATCCACGGCCACAGGAGGAGACAGCTCCACGGACCAAGAGGAGCGGCAGAGCCAGACTGGGTCCACTGCAGAGGAGACCGAGGGACCCAGTGGCACGGAGGGTGAGGGGAGCCACACTGAGGAGACCTCAGCTATGACCACCTCGGCTGAGGTACACAGCACTTCCAGTGAGGACTCCCTTGTGGAGGCGGGTGTCAGCAGACCACAGACAGAATCGAGCAAGTCTGTCCCCGCCACCACCACCATCTCCACCCTCCCATCTGCTCCCATCCCACATGTCCGTGGAGGCTCCCATGTAGGGGAGCGTGTCTCCTTCATGCCAGGCACCGCACCCCCTGCCTCTGTCTCCCCTGCTGCCCTGAGTGTGGAGTCTGTGGACTTGCTGAAACAGATCCATGGAGGGCAGACATCAATGCTGAGTGTCCTCTATGCACACACGGGTCTGTTGACACAACTGGTGTCATTCATGGAGGGCATGTCATCTGGCATGTCTGCCTTACAGCGGACCAATCAGTCCATGGCCTCCTCACTGACAGCAGCAGTGTCCCTCCTGCAACAGTCCCTCACCCCTCCTATCTCTGCCCCATCCACAATGCCCAGCACCCTACCTGTCCCAAGCACACACACATCGGCACAGGCACGCACCAGCACAGACACAAGCAGCACACAGACACACATGCCAAAATCCTGATGCACACGCACGCACAGTCAGGGGACTGATACCTCACTCACAGGGGATGGGGCCCAGACACACACACACACGCATCCACGAGCACTCCGCAGTCCTCAGTTACCTCTCCCTCAAAAACCCCTTCCCTTGCCTCACCTGCAACCCCCCCTCCCAGAAGCTCTTCCTCTGTGAGCTTGGCCTCTTCCCCACAGATCCATCTGACCCAACGTACAGGCGGAAGAGGCCACCACCACACACAGAGGGGAGTGCCCCTCACACCCGGACACCCTCCCCAGGGGCACAGGCAGACTGAGGACCCCATTAGGAAGTCCCCCCGGACCAGGAAGGGCAAGACCCCACCACCACCAGCACGCAGCTCCACCACACAGTCTCTCTCCTCCATCCCCCATGCCACCACTCCACAGGTTCCCCCGCCACACCCTGCCCCAGGTTCCCCCACACACCAATACCGCATCCCCAAACTGCTTAGGCCTCCCCCCCTACCACTTGCTCTTCCACCCCCAACCCAGACGCTCGGCCTGTTTGTGCCACTGGTGTGGAGACGGGGTCCCCCCCCTCTGTCCTGCCCACCTCATCTGCCCCCCCTTCCACTCCCTTGGAGTTATGCACTGCAGTGGAGTCCACAACCACCCCGTCTGACTTGGGCACTGCAGTGGGGACCCAGTCCACTCCATCTGACCGGCCCACTGCAGTGGTGCCAGCACCCACACCATCCGACTTGTGCCCTACAGTGGTGCCGGCCCCCACTGAGTCAGACACCTCCACTGCAGTTGCCTGTGACACTCCTACACCCACCACCCCTTCACTGCCTCCTTCTGGCATCCCCTGATCCTGTCCCTGCGGTGCCTGGCCTGCCCCTTGTATACCCCTCCGAGGGGGATGTCCCCTGTCTGTACCAGTGCAGGCAAGCAATGGGTGGCAAGTTGTCACATGTCACCCTGTTCGGACTGTGAATGTGGACTGGCCATTGGCCTTAGTTTCTTTTGGACTTCCAATTTTTCATTCACATTGGCTGAATAAAGCTTATTTTTGTTTACTAGTGGTTTTGCTTTTGTTGTACATGATGTAGATGAGTATCATCATGCATTTGCTGTTGTAATAGTGTTCAGATCAGGAAAATGAAGTGTTGCTGTGATGGACTCCATGTGGTCCATGGGATATGTGTCCTAATCTAGTCTGGATCCATAGCATCCTTTGCTGCAGTCTGAGGGTGTAATGTTCAGCATTTGACACAGGGATGTACGTTTTGCATTTGTAATTTAACATCTGTGGCTTACACTCATGCACATCTGGTGGGCTTACCACTGTTCAATGTTTCTATTTCCCTGACTGTGTGCCCATCTCCACTGGACATGCAGGTTAGCACATCAATGTTGAAGGACTCATCTGTGTATACAGTGCAACTTGCTTGACACGTGTTTTGGGTATATGCAGATGACTGAAGTGACACTCCCGTACCCAGGCTGATGTGAGCAGAGCCTTCAGTGTGTTGTAATTGTTGACTCACTGACCGAGTGTTCTGCTGACATGTTTGAGTCGTGCACAGACAAGGTTTGGCACAGCGGACCTTCCACAGGAGTGGAGTGCCCTCATGGCAGTGTGTAATCCCGTGACATTGCGTGGGCCCGTGTTGTGTTGTGTAAGCATGTCTGTGTGTGTTCCCTTCCCTTTTCCTACACAGGCTGTGTCCCTACGGATATTCCTGTTTGTGATGCTTGCTGAGTTGTCCTGTGTTCATCCAGCATCTTGGACCTGGTTTCTCCATGATGTGGGTGCATGGCAAACTAATGTTCATCAGGTTGTCATCCCTAGTTGTCTTTGTTGTCAGGGCTGGGGATGTGGGCAAACGCAGATGGGACACAGTCAGGATTCCCCTTGGCACTTGTTGGTTACACAAGTCATGTAATTTACAGTTTGTGGTAGCTTTCAGTGATTGTGACACGTTGTGTGTGTGACTGCTGCCACTCCTCAGGGTCAGAGCTGCAATGTTGAAAGTTGTCTACGTGTGTTCTTTGTGGGTCACCTTGGCTTCTTCATTGGTGTGTGACTGTGGCCGGGATCCCATTGATTGGGGTGGATTTCACGTCATGCCCATGTACTGTGCAGTGTGTCAGACATTCATGAGTCTTGTTGACTGGCCAGGTGTGATGGGTTTCTGCCCCTTAGTTCCCACAACCACCCCTGGGATTGTCATGGGTGCATGTGCAATGTCACCAGTCCATGTGAGCTTCACTGCTGCACATTGGTGGAGATCAAGGTGTGTGGTGTTGAGTGTGTGCAAATGTGAGTTGTTGCACGGCTAGACCCCTACCTCCATATTGGCCTTGGCTGCCAGGCCGTGCTGATTGATTTGTGCTTGTGTAGGTGTGATGGTAGTTTGTTGCTCAGGACACATGGCTGTGGTTCACAGTGTGAACAACATCTACCTTTGTCATCATAGTGGGATTATCATGCAGGCTAGTGTCACCACGATGTGGGGTCCCTGGGGGTAGTGCTGTGGTGGGTCTGTTTCTTGCTGTACTAGTTGCTGTTCCTACAAGCTTGTGTGACATGTGTAATTTGGGCTCCCTCTCATCTAACAATGCCTGATTGCCCACATAGGGGAATCCGATCCATGAGTTACTTTTGTATGGCACTGTATACACATCTGTGTAATTGGAATTCAGGCCTCCTCATGTGTTGTGTGGTTGCCTGGGGACACTGGCACCCCCCCATCACCTGTTGTGTTTGATATGCAGTGTGAGGCTGCCTGTTTGTGTTTGTGCATCTGCACCACTGCATTGGCATATCTTTAGTGTGCCATTGCCTGTATGTTGTTTGGAGGATTTCCCATGCTGTCCCTGGGACTCCTAGGTCATCAGTCAGCACAATAATCATGGTTTGTATGTCCCATTGCTGCCATGGTATGGTATTTGTTCACCTCACCTCTGCAGTCTCCACAGGATATCTACATTTGTGTGTCCATTAGTGCAGATATGTGGGTCTGCATTATGATGGTCACTTCTGGCATTGTGTAATTGATAAATGGAGACAATGTCAGTCCCCATGGGTGATGTTTGTCTGCACATGGCCAAAGGTATGTTTTATTTGCACTGCACTGTTTGCCTCACCCAATCTATGTTGCTATGGGACACAACCACTACTTTGCCACTGATGTGTTTGTTGTTCTGTGACCAGGAATCATCCATGCTGTTTGGCAGTTGCAGCTTTTTCCATGACAGGACTTACCTTTTGGTCACTGTGATGATGGGGGTTTAGACCCCATTGCCACAATGTTCAAAATGTGCTTCAGCTATGGACCCCACACTTACCTTTTGGTCACTGTGATGATGGGGGTTTAGACCCCATTCCCACAGTGGTCATGGTCTGCTTGCATTGTGAAGGCCACACACATTTTTGTGTGACACATGTGATAGGGGGTCACATTGTATGTTCAATGTCATGTTCAGTGTTGTAGGCATTTGACACAGACTACACACTCTTGTCATGATGTTGGGGGGATGTCTTTTGCTGACATTACCCGTCCTATGAGTAGGGATGGTAGTAGTGGTAGGCATCCAGGCCCCCATGAGTAGGGGTGGTGGTAGTGGTAGGCATCCATCCCCCCATGAGTAGGGGTGGTGGTAGTGGTAGGCATCCATCCCCCCATGAGTAGGGGTGGTGGTAGTGACAGGCATCCAGCCCCCCATGCGTAGGGGTGGTGGTAGTGGTAGGCATCCATCCCCCTATGAGTGGGGATGGTAGTAGTGACAGGCATCCAGGCCCCCATGAGTAGGGGTGGTGGTAGTGACAGGCATCCAGGCCCCCATGAGTAGGGGTGGTGGTAGTGACAGGCATCCAGCCCCCATGAGTAGGGGTGATGGTAGTGGTAGGCATCCATCCCCCTATGAGTGGGGATGGTAGTAGTGACAGGCATCCAGCCCCCATGAGTAGGGGTGGTGGTAGTGGTAGGCATCCATCCCCCTATGAGTGGGGATGGTAGTAGTGACAGGCATCCAGGCCCCCATGAGTAGGGGTGGTGGTAGTGGTAGGCATCCATCCCCCTATGAGTGGGGATGGTAGTAGTGACAGGCATCCAGCCCCCCCATGAGTAGGGGTGGTGGTTGTGGTAGGCATCCATCCCCCTATGAGTGGGGATGGTAGTAGTGACAGGCATCCAGGACCCCATGAGTAGGGGTGGTGGTAGTGACAGGCATCCAGGCCCCCATGAGTAGGGGTGGTGGTAGTGACAGGCATCCAGGCCCCCATGAGTAGGGGTGGTGGTAGTGACAGGCATCCAGCCCCCATGAGTAGGGGTGGTGGTAGTGACAGGCATCCAGCCCCCCATGAGTAGGGGTGGTGGTAGTGGTAGGCATCCATCCCCCTATGAGTGGGGATGGTAGTAGTGACAGGCATCCAGCCCCCATGAGTAGGGGTGGTGGTAGTGGTAGGCATCCATCCCCCTATGTGTGGGGATGGTAGTAGTGACAGGCATCCAGGCCCCCATGAGTAGGAGTGGTGGTAGTGGTAGGCATCCATCCCCTTATGAGTGGGGATGGTAGTAGTGACAGGCATCCAGCCCCCCCATGAGTAGGGGTGGTGGTTGTGGTAGGCATCCATCCCCCTATGAGTGGGGATGGTAGTAGTGACAGGCATCCAGGCCCCCATGAGTAGGGGTGGTGGTAGTGACAGGCATCCAGGCCCCCACGAGTAGGGGTGGTGGTAGTGACAGGCATCCAGCCCCCATGAGTAGGGGTGGTGGTAGTGACAGGCATCCAGCCCCCATGAGTAGGGCTGGTGGTAGTGGTAGGCATCCATCCCCCCATGAGTGGGGATGATAGTAGTGACAGGCATCCAGGCCCCCATGAGTAGGGCTGGTGGTAGTGGTAGGCATCCATCCCCCTATGAGTGGGGATGGTAGTAGTGACAGGCATCCAGCACCCCATGAGTAGGGGTGGTGGTGGTGGTAGCCATCAGGCCCCTATGGGTGTGTATGGCATTGGTGATAGCCATCCCGCCCCTATGGTTCTGCTGTTGCTAGTGTACGTCATTTCTGCATCCCTATGTGTGTGTGACATATGTCGGGTACGTGTCGTTTGTTTGTGTAGTGGGTGTCTGACTTACCGTCTGCGCCGTACGCGTCCGTACCGGTTCCGGTAATAGATGTACAGTATTGGTAGGACCTGCGTGATGGGATTCATGGTTGGTTCGTCTCATTCGGGTTTCTCGTGGCTTCGACTCGTACTCGTAGCTGGCTTGTTCGTCTCGTAGCCGTGGATCGTCTTGTGGCGCGAATCGGAGCTTATGTGCAGCTCTCCCGGATGCTCTGACGTGCCGGACGTAGCGACCAGTTCGGCGCGTACGGATTGCGCATCGTACTAGTCCGTCCGGAAGGTGCTGTGTATTTACTTCCGTGCGACTCGAATTGGCGTTTACGGATCCAGCTCGGTCAGGGAACTGAAGCTGGAATGGGAACGTACGGCTCGCTCGGAATTTTAGCAGTAATGCGCATCGTACTTGCTCGCTCTGACAACTGTTCGAATCGTTCGGGAAAAACGCGTTCGGCTCGTATTTTTTCCGGACAAATCGTATTCGGTGCGCTTCCGGCCGAGATCGGAATCGACCCCATAGTGTTTTAACACCCGGTGCACTACCAATGTCCTGTCTCGTGACTCCATAATGTCAAGGGGTACCTTGTTACTGTTAAACCAGCGGTTTAAGCCGTGTTTTCAGTCCTGTCATGTAAAAAAATAGTAGTGAGTTACTTCTTTAGTCCCTCATCTCATCCTACCCAAACACCACTTAACGTTGAACCTGCGCTCACCTTGAAACCTTCGTAACCTCTGCAGTACTGGAAAGAAATATATACACTAAACTGCCAAAGTCCTAAAACGAAAACAAACAACTATATTACGGCCGCGTCCGTGGGTCCTGATGGATTCAATCACAATTAAAGCCCTCATACTAAACCAAATGCCTCAATGGCCTTCACAGAGTGGAATATCGCACTTACCAAACGAGAGAGGGGACTATGCGGTCCCACCGATACCAGTAGATTGCCGTACCGTGAACGTCGCGTATGCGTGGTTAAATCACCTGAATGTATCATGAACGTCAACATCGCAAAAGGACTAAAGCCTCAAGTACAAGACGAGTAGGCCCCATCTTGGACAGGTGATATTATGCCGAAAACGTAGTTGTGTGCCGTTTTGTTTTGCCACTATAAAGGTGTGTAATGAACAGATTCGGATATTACAGGTAGCCTAACTATCTAATCTTAGGCTACAAATAATAATAAAAATAATTAAAAAGAATGAGTAAGCGAGCTATATAAAAGATGTGGCCCCATGGTGGACGCCGCACGAGATCTCCACAGAACAAGCTCTAATCAATATAACATACCCTCACACGTTCATATCCAAAAAAGTGACCGAAGAATCAAGAAAGATGCAACTATTCAACTCAGTACTCTGTGTATCACAAGGACTGTCCAAACTGAAACCTGTAAAGTCATAATAGAGTGGTGAATGTCAAATTCAGTGCGTATCCCAGTCTCCACAGGGTCAAAAAAAGAAATGTTGTGTGTCCCATCACCAAGAGTCATAATGTTCTAAAAAACCTATCTCTATAATAATCTGTTGTTAATATGCTACAAGTGTAAGGATATACTATACAAGGAATGGATATGTAACCAATCAAGGCATGTATGTGAATTGCTGATGATATAACATGTGCAGTTTGTTTAAAGGAAGCAACTCATGTCCATGCGATCGTTAAGACCTCTAGGTATCATGGTGTCTAGCGTCTTGATCCAGTATATCTCCCTTTGCAGTAATTTCTTGTTGTTGTCGAGACCAAGTTGTAATGGTACTTTTTCAGTAATTTGAAACCTCAATTATGACATTGTGTGAGTTGCCTCATTCCAATGGGCCGCTATACTAGATGTAGTGATTTTAGTCCTGATTTTACTCTTGTGCTCTGTGATCCTTATTTTAATCTTCCGCTGAGTTTTGCCTACGCACACCTTACCAGACGGGCATTTAATACAGTAGATCACATTGCTAGTATTGCAATCGCTTGTGTGTCTTAATTGTATTCTTCTCCCTGTTGTTGGATGTGATAAGGTGTTTCCAGTGATTACATTATTGCAATGTATGCAGTTGCAACACCTTTTGGTCTCCTGTTGCTCTTCCATGTTGACTCTTATATCTGGATATGCCAGAACTGTACGGAGATTTCTGCCTCTGGTGTAGGCATGTAGGGGTTTACTCTGAAATATTCCATGGAAATCCGGTTCATTTTCCAATAATTCCCACCTCGTGTTAATGATCCTCTTAATAGCTTGTGAGCTAGTCGTGTACTTTGACACAAACACCATTCTGTTGTCATCTGGTCTGCTCGGTTGGACGAATAAATCCTTGCGATCCTTTTCTTGTATCCTCTTAATACTGTCTTGTAAGATTGTTTCGGGATATCCTCTGTCAATGTACCGCTGTTTATATTCGTCTATTTTCTGTATGCATATAGCCGGTTCAGAACATATTCTTTTAATCCTGATGAACTGGGAATATGCTAAGTTCCTTATCAGACTCCTCGGGTGAAAACTTGTAAATGCAAGTGCGTTGTTGCGATCTGCGGGTTTAGTATATATTTGTGTTTGAGAGCGTTTGCCTGCTGCTGGTTTGGTCACTGACACATCTAGAAAGTGAATACTTTTTTCATCTATAGTATGGGTAAATTGTATCCTCGTATTGAATGTATTCAGTGTGCTTATCATATCTTCCAACCCATTCTTGGAATACGACCACACGATGAAAATGTCATCTATGTATCTACAATATAGCTTTATTTTTCACCACCAAGATGAGTTGCTCATGATATGCTGATGCTCAAATTGGGGCCCCTGAAAAACCCACAGAGGTCCCAGTCAATTGTGCGAAAAAGTTGTCTTGCCAAGAAAAATAGCTATGGTGTAAGCAAAATTGTAAAAGTTGAAGTATTAGTATCTTCTCTGCACCAATGTCATCCATCTGCAGTAAAGCCCACTCAACGGCTTCCATTCCTGCTTGGTGTAGTATGGACGTATACAAAGCTGTAACATCGATAGTACATAACAGCCAATCATCTTGAATCTCAATTTCCAACTGTTGTAGTTTCTGTAAAAAGTGTGTAGTATCCTTAAGGTAAGACTTCCAACCTTGAACAAATATCTGAAGATAGTGATCAAGAAATCTTCCTAATGGATCAAATGGTGGGCTGTCAAAATATCGAATTTTAAATATCGACCTACACTAATATCGAGTTTTTAATATCGTAGGGACAGAATATCAAAGTCAAGAATATCGTTGACCAGAATATCGACTTTAAGGTAAGTAATATCGATTTTTTTAATATCGAAGTAAGTAAGTAATATCGAAGTCATTAATATCGTTAGCAAGAATATATTTCTTAATAATATCGATTTTTTTTGTGTTATGTATTTTATATGTATGTTTAACATTTTTTTTAAAGTTTTTTCATTATTTTTAAATATATGTATTAAATGTTTAGAAAATAGTAATTTTTTTTAAAGGAAATTTTGCGTTTTAGTATCAGAGCGGGTTGTGGGTTTATAGGGGAATAGGGTGGGAAGTAATTTAATTATAATTATTTATTGTTATTCATTGTTAATTTATTGTTAATTAATTATTAATTGGTAATTAATTTATATTAATTGATTAATTTATAATTATATTAATTATAATTAATGTATTATTAATTTTTATTTATTGTTATTGTTAATTAATTTATTGTAAAATAATTATTAATTGGTAATTAATTTTAATTAATTGATTAATTGGTAATTAAATTAATTATGTTATTTTTAATGTGTAGCGGGTTGTGGGTTTATAGGGGAATAGGGTGGGAAGTAATTGAAATATAATTAATTAGTTAATATGTGTATATTTATTGTTATTGATTATTAATTTATTGGTAATTAATTATTAATTGGTAATTAATTTTTATTAATTGGTTAATTAAAAATTATATTAATGATAATTAATTTATTATTATTTTTTATTATTGTTAATAATGTATTGTTACATATTAATCGGTAATTAATTTTTATTAATTGATAATTAAATTAATTGTGTTATTTTTTTATGTGTAGCGCGTTGTGTGTTTATAGGGTGAGAAGCAATTTAATGTTATTTAAGTAAATATTAATTTAATTTAACAGGTATTTATTAATAATTATTTTGTTAAATAATTATTAATATGTTATTTATTTTTAAAAATATTAATTTATAAGTATGTTAATTTAACCCCTACGCGATCCTACATTTTCCCTACTGTTGCACTCACTGGAGTGGGAATAGTAATTTTACTCCTACGCTATCCAACACTTTCCCTACTGTTGCACTCACTGGAGTGAGAATAGTAATTTTAACCCCTACGCTATCCAACACTTTCCCTACTGTTGCACTCACTGGAGTGGGAATAGTAATTTTTACCCCGCCGCTATCCAACACTTTCCCTACTGTTGCACTCACTGGAGTGGGAATAGTAATTTTAACCCATACGCTATCCAACACTTTCCCTACTGTTGCACTCACTGGAGTGGGAATAGTAATTTGATTTCCTCCGCTATCTAATATTTTAGCTAATGTACTGTATAATTATTTTTTTAAAGATTTAAAATAATTTTAATTTTTTTAAATGTGTTACATATATTTATTTAATTTTTATTTATTATTGTTTTATGTGTATAGATGTATTTATAATTTATAAAAAATAAATTAAACAATTTATAAGTTATTAAAATAAATATTAAAACATATTAATAAGTAAGAATATATATTTTATATATTTATATATTTAATGTATTTTCAAATTATATATATTACTTATAATTTTTAAGCATTTTAAAATATTTTTAACTGTTTCTTTTAATTATATGTATTATTTACTTTATTTTACAATATTTTTTTAACTTAAATTAAAAACGATATTTTTAACAACGATATTTTTGACATTGATATTTTTTTTTCGATATTTTTGTACTTACCTTAATGTAGATAGGATGTTGATATTCTTGTCTTCGATATTTTTGCTGCGATATTTTTGTAGGTCGATATTGTGACCTTCGATATTTAGTCAGTGATTCGGATCAAATAATGACCCACATCCTGACACAATGGGTCGGAATGGAGGGTTTATGAGATCTTTATGAATTTTGGGTATCATGTACAACTTCGGTCTTCGAGGATTCCTTGCACCCACCGAAATAATGTCCTTCGATTCAATAACTAATATTACAGAGAATAGAACAACAACAATCAAGCTACGGAAATATATGCCCTCATACAGGAAGTTAAAACAGCGGATACCCACGGAGGCTCAATTACCCAACAACTGAGGCAATTGGAATATTTGACAAGATGACAATTGAATCAGAAACTACATGCCTCTACATTAGTACAATACCACAAAGCTAAACCTATACCAAGAGGATTGCGACTTTCCATCAAACCCATGCTGTTTCGTTTTCATTTAAATACTTTGTTTATGGACAAATGGTATACCATTGTTAATAAATGTTCATTAGACCTTATATTATTAATAATTGAGGAATTGTCGAAAACCATGCGTGAACTTGAAGAGGAAATTTACAACTTGAAAAGTGAACTTGAACTCAGGATGGAAAATAATACATGACAGTCTCAATTGGAAGATCTCAATCAGAAACTTGAGAAATAGAGTGAGGAATTGCAGGAAGGTAAATTAAGGAAATACAAAAGAGATACCATTGATTACAAACTAAGGGGTCGATTACGATGGCGGTCGGAAAAGCATACCGACCGCCATGGTAGCGGCAAAAAACCGCCCGCATGGCCAACGGGAAAAACGCTGGATACATTACGATGAACCGGCAGAATAATCCGTCCGCGGCGGCGGGAGACAACGAAAAACCGCCCGCACTCGCCGGACCAGCTGAAAATCCGACCGCAACGGCCGGATACTCAGCGGAAAAGCCAAGAACCGCCGCCATGCACACGGAGTAACCGCCCGTGACATTATGACATCCCCGTTACCACCATGGTACCTACCTATGAATCCGACCGCATCGTGCGCGAACAGTGATGAATCCGATAGGCGGCGGAAGGGCTGCAGCATAGCCACCGCTGCCGAGGAACCGCTGCGGAGGATCCGCAAAAAAATGGCGGACGTAGAAAAAACACGAAAAAAAATACAAACAATGCACACAGTGAAGTAGACCTGTCCCAATACAAACCAAAAGTGCCCAATGACAACAGCCCCAGAAATTTCAAAATAACCAATCACAGGACAACACACACAACACACCTGACAGCAACATACCAGCTTGCCACACCCCCATAGCCGAGCATAAAACCAGCCCCTCCCTGACCACAATCCTTTGCTACACTCCACAACTGAAGGTCCCAACCCCAGAGAACAAAGGAGAGGCAAAGCTGCACACATCACCACCACAACACACACACCACCTACACCACCCACAACACCCACAACACCCACACAACTGCACCACAGAACATCTGCACAGCACACACCATGGCACCACACAAAATGCCAAAATTCACTGATTCAGAGCTTGCAGTCATGGTAGATGAGATAATAAGAGTTGAACCACAACTCTATGGCAACATGGTCCAACACACCCCATTAGCCACAAGAACCCAAATGTGGGTGAGGATAGTCAATAAGGTCAATGCAGTAGGGACCACCCCCGCAACAAGCAGGAAATACAGAAGCGGTGGCATGACCTGAAGACCGTGGTGAAGAGGAAGAGGGCCAAGAACCGTCAGCTGGCTGACGGGACTGGTGGAGGCACTCCCATCCCACCCAAACCATACAGTCCGTGGGAGGAGAAGGTCCTTGGAATCCTACATCCAGAGAGTCTTGAAGGAATCCGCGGGGGACTGGAAGCTGGTAAGTACAAACCAATGAATATCATCACATTGCCATGTACCGTCTTGCACAACTTCAAACCCACAACCCCTAGGCCAAAGGACATTCGTCTGACCCACAATACCCAAAACAGGTCACACAGATGTAACCACCACTCAACCTGATAAAGCACAAAGCTAAACAAAATCAACTGGGTTGCATGTGCACAGACAAAAAGCACTACAACACACACCAGGCCCCCCTCTCCCACCCCTCAGCAGGATGGAGCACCCCACCCAGAAGCATGTGTCAGCCATTGAACGCTCCCCACCACCTAACAGGTAGGTAGCCATCTTCACAGGGATGGGGAATGTGTATCTGGAGGCAGCACAACAACTCCCAACAGGCCCCCCTCTCACACCCCTCAGCAGGATGGAGCACCCCACCCAGAAGCATGTGTCAGCCATTGAACGCTCCCCCACCACCTAACAGGTAGGTAGCCATCTTCACAGGGATGGGGAATGTGTATCTGGAGGCAGCACTACAACCCCCAACAGGCCCCCTCTCCCACCCCTCAGCAGGATGGAGCACCCCACCCAGAAGCATGTGTCAGCCATTGAACGCTCCCCCACCACCTAACAGGTAGGTAGCCATCTTCACAGGGATGGGGAATGTGTATCTGGAGGCAGCACAACAACTCCCAACAGGCCCCCTCTCACACCCCTCAGCAGGATGGAGCACCCCACCCAGAAGCATGTGTCAGCCATTGAACGCTCCCCCACCACCTAACAGGTAGGTAGCCATCTTCACAGGGATGGGGAATGTGTATCTGGAGGCAGCACTACAACTCCCAACAGGCCCCCTCTCACACCCCTCAGCAGGATGGAGCACCCCACCCAGAAGCATGTGTCAGCCATTGAACGCTCCCCCACCACCTAACAGGTAGGTAGCCATCTTCACAGGGATGGGGAATGTGTATCTGGAGGCAGCACAACAACTCCCAACAGGCCCCCTCTCACACCCCTCAGCAGGATGGAGCACCCCACCCAGAAGCATGTGTCAGCCATTGAACGCTCCCCCACCACCTAACAGGTAGGTAGCCATCTTCACAGGGATGGGGAATGTGTATCTGGAGGCAGCACAACAACTCCCAACAGGCCCCCTCTCACACCCCTCAGCAGGATGGAGCACCCCACCCAGAAGCATGTGTCTGTAAGTAAAAACCAAAGTGACACTGCACAGGTAATCAGACAGTGCATGCACACCACCATCACTCAACAAAAGCATTGAGAGACATGACAACATGAGGCTCTACTTCACACAAAAATAGAAAAGAAAAGCACAGCCATTGACAGGATGCAGACAGCTCAGCGTACGTAACTGTGACAGAAACAGAACTGTGACTCTCAACAAATATGTCCAAGCAAACGGGCCTCTGACATGCATCACCCAGACTTCCCTCTGTAGCGTACATGGGTGCTGATCATGAAGGACCATGGGAAAAACAAACTAGCATGGTCTGCTGTATAAAGAAATACAAGCACAGGACATGTCAACGGTATGCATGTGATGACAATGGCTAGTCCATGCACACAGGTAATGTCTGCCAGGCAGAGTGATCAGCAAAGATGCTGAACATCAACTTGTAGTCATGCCAGTTGTCAGATGACAACCTCACATTGAAATCACCAATACTAGACGTGTGGCATGCTAACCAATCACAGGTCACACCATTGTGAAATGATGAATGTAACTCCACTTCATGGCATGAGGCACATCACTGTGCAGACATACAATGTGTGAAAAAGGCAACTGTGTGTAGCATAACATGTAAATAAGAGACATCAAACACAGCAACCCTGAGGTGTGTAAGGCAATTACCATCTACTTCCTGTCCCACAGGTGACCAACAACTGACTGCAGAGGACGACAACCTCAACCAGCACAGCCAGTCACCAGCTCCCGAACATCTCCCCTCGGATGCAGACTCCCTGGATAATGAGGAGGAGGAGGACCAACCCGGACCATCTGGTGTGGCAGGGCGTAATGTGTCCCAGGACCCCACAGCCCCACCACCCTCAGCAACAACATCAACGCAGAGCCCTGCTGCAACGACCTGTGCCACCACCACCTCCACCACCACTACCACTACCACTGCTGCCTGCAACACTCGCCCTGCTCCAGAGGCCAACCAGACCACAACAACTGCGGAGGTACGGGAGAGTAGGCCGGTGCCCACAGGAGGGAGGCAACAGGGCCGTGACAGCAGGCCAGGTGTGAGGACAAGGCTGACCCAAAGGGAAGAAGACCCTGGCACTGAATCACTGGCACACATTCACAGAGTTGTGGGGGCCTATGAACACGCCCAGGGACAGTTGAGGCAGGCTCAGCAGGATGCCCGTGAGCAACAACAGATGCTGCGCTCAATTGACAACCGCATGGGCCAACTCGTGGCCTGCATGGGCCAAATCAGGGACCTCCTGGGCCAGCTAGTGGGGGTCCTCAGGGACAGGCATGCGGCACCGCCAACACCTACAGCTCCCTCCGTTGTGCCGCAGGATGACAGACCCCCATCCTCCCCTGCGTCCAGCGAGCATGGGGACTCATCAGACACCACTGGCCATGCACCTGTGTCCCCCCTGCCAAAAGAGCAAGGGGCCGCCCGAAAAAATCATTGGGAGCATCCCGTGGCAAAGCACCTGGCAAAAGCCAGTCAAGTAGCCAGCCATGATGGCACCCCTCTTCACCCTGCTGTGTACCCTGCAGACTGTCCCCACACACAATGCCGTGGGAATGGCAAATGACTGTTGGACTGTGTTACCATACTGATCTAGTGTATACTCTATTGTCTCATCTACCATCACTGACAAATCTGTTATTCACCATTCACAAATCTGTAAATATCCACATCTACATCACATGTATCCACTGTAAATAAACACTAATAACGCACCAATGTAGTTGTCACTGTTCCATGTTCATCACAGTATGTTAACTCACACCCATGATTACAATGTCACAGGAGCAGGGATACTCCGCAGGCAAGTAGAGGCTGAAGGGACCTAGGAAAACACAACAGAACATCAGTTGCTACTCAGGTGGTGGACTAACAACCATCACACAACACAGCACATCAAGGTACGACAATCTGCACATGTCACAAGGAGCAACTGTACCAACATAGACATCAAGTAGCTGTGTCAAAAGATCCCTTACCATACACATCTGCAGCCAGCACTGACTCTGCAACATGCTGTAGTCACAAAACTCACATACACATATTCACCAAGCACAACATCATCAGACAACAGCCAGTTTTGACATTGCCACTGACCATCAAGTGAAGTAGTTGTTGATGAGCTGCTGGCGCTGTCCAACACCTTCCTCCTCTCCACTATCCTCGTCACTTGACATTTGGGTGTTTGCAGGTGGGGGCTGTGGCTGGTCATCATCATCCTGGATTAAGGGGATCCCCTTCCGCACGGCCAGGTTGTGTAGCATGCAGCATGCTACCACTATCTGACACACCTTGACGGGTGAGTACTGCAGAGCCCCTCCGGTCTTGTCGAGGCCTCGAAAACGCGATTTCAGGAGTCCAAATGTTCGCTCAATGACCCGACGTGTCCTCCCATGGGCATTGTTCTAGCGCACTTCAGCTGGTGTCCTGGGATTGTGAAGTGGACTCAGCAACCAAGGTCCGTTGGGATATGGAGTGTGAAAGACACATACAGATTGAGGGGTCGATTCCGATTCGGGCCGGAAATTTCTCCGACCGAGCCGGACCCGGAGAGATTTCCGACCGAATCGGACCCGTGCAGTCCGACCGAACGAGTACGATGCGTCCGTATGTTATCGGACTCGAGTCGGATCCGGACTCTCCGACTGAAGTCAATGGGAGCCGGTCGTACCGACGCGCTACGCTGGGCTCCCATTGACTCAATGGAGTGCCGAGTCGGACAAGGGCGCCCCCTACAGCGGGTGCGACGCGAGCGATGCGCGCCATCCGACGCACAGAGTAGTGGGGACGCCATGGGTCCCCCTGTGTGCGACTCGCGCGGCTACGCGTACAGGAGTCGCGACACGGACCCCCAAAGTATGGCTCCGACTGCTCTTACGAGCCGGAGTGCGCGGCTCGGTCGGACTGCTCGCGGCGCGCATCGTACTTACCCGGCCGGGAACGTCTCGCATTGCGCGGTGCGAGTCGAGTCCGAGCGAGTCGGTCGGAGCGGTTCGAGCCGGGAGCGAGTCGATCGGAGGAGTCGGGACGCCCGGACCGAGTCGGTCGGAGATTTCGCATCGTACTCGCTCGGCCGGACCCGCGTACGGTTCGGTCGGGAAACAGGGCTCCGAATCGGATCCGGTCGAAGCCGAATCCGATTCGGAGCCCTACCGGCCGAGATCGGAATCGGCCCCTGAGTGTCTGACATGTGTCCGAGGACAGCATGGCACACAAACAGCACACGACTCGACCCTTTGTACTCACCCACAATCCATGCCCGCTCCGGCACCAGATTGGCCATCAGCTGTGGTAAAATGCTGTTGCGCATTATGTGTGAATCGTGGGCTGATCCTGGAAACTTTGCACAAACGTGTGAGATGACCATATCTGCCTGGCACACCACCTGCACATTGATGGAATGATAATGTTTCCTATTTCAGTAAATATGCTCCCGTGCTTGGGGTGGAATCAGGGAAACATGTGTGCCATCTATTGCACCAACTACATTAGGAACGTGTCCAAGTGCATAAAATTCGCCCTTCACATCCGCCAACTCCTGCCGCCTGGGGAAATGTATGAATTGGTCCCTGTGTTGCATCATAGCCAACAGGACATCACATAGCACCATGCTGAATGTTGGTTGGGAGATCCCCCCTGCAATGCCCACAGTTTGCTGGAAGGATCCCGTAGCCACGAAATGTAGGAATGCCATCACCTTTGCCGTTGACGTGAGTGCTGTTGGGTATGTCCTGCGTGGAAGGAGGTATGGCTCCAATATTGCACAAAGTTCCAGGAGGTTTGTCCGATCCAGACGGAATCGCCTTATGATGTCGGTATCCTCCATGTTAGCCAGCAGGGTGAAGGTACGAAACACATTAGGTCGCCTCCTAGGTGAGATGAAAGGGGACACGTCATAGCAACATAATTTAGGATGTGCACAAATTCATAAAGTCCGTCCTGTCACGGCGCTAACATTGACTGTCATCCCTGGAAGCACACAGTGCAATTCAGTGTTGTCCCAACATGAGACAGATTAATTGTACAACTGTCATGGATGTTCACAGTCAGTAGACACAATACGAACACTGTCTATGTGAATGCCAAGAGTCACATATCGAGCTGAGGTGGACTCAGCCTTGGGTGTACATGACACAGGACATGTGTGAAGCAGAGACACTGCTGGCTTCCACGTTGCTGCTGTACCTGCCACACCTCCTTGGCCAATAATTGCAGGGGACACATCAACAACACAATGTGGATAGATCATTGGGATTGTCTTTGTACTCAGTGCCACTTCGAACACACTCAAATTCAATGACATTCACATCCCAAACCCATACATGTGCCAATGTCATCAGTACACAGGCCATATCTGCTGCTGACTTGAATACAAAGTCGGACAGTGACAGATGATGTCACGCCTGTGCAGAGTATGTGTACCACTGTAACAGGCCACCATTACCCCACTGCCCAATACTCTCTACAAGCACACAGATAGCCAATGTGGCACACATTAACAATAGATGAGGGACGTGATCAGCAGGGCCTGTATGCACCCTTAATCTTCCCCCATTTTGGACATTTACATGCAGCATCAAGGAGGGACTGCCCAAGGACACATGTGCACCACAACACATACCATGGTGATACACATCCAGCTGTTTCAAGACACAACAGTGCCACAACACAAACATACAACACTACATGGACAATGCCAAGCCAGTATGCCAACAAGTCTACGCATGAACAGACTGTATGCATTACATATGGACAACTGGCTCAGACACCTGACACCAGTGGATGTAATTTTACACCACATGTCCCAAAGGACATGCATCCTGACCCTCATTCCACACAGGCTGTCAGGCCCAACACAGCATACAATCAATATCCCACATCTAACAAACATGCTGGCTGTGCATGAGTAGTGGGACACTGGTACCTCACATTGACCAAATGTCGGAGTTGGATGAGTGTCACAGGCACAACAATCAAGGTACATCTCACCTGTCTTGGGTGCCCACTCCATCCTGATACACCAGCAAATGTGATCCACCCACACAGTGCTGGAATAGATGGTGAGCAAGGATGGCTAGCACCCCATAGCATGCACATACACTAGTGTTGGTGGCAACACACTGCACACATGTGCCACTTGTGCTGACCATCCAACATTGCAGACAATTCCCGCTAATCAGTGCACACACATTGCACAGGCAATACTGGACACCCATAGCCTGTGGACAAATGTCGCATACTATATTCCATACAGTTAGCACAATCCACAACCGTGCATGCAGTCCATCTGCCAACGCAACATTCCTGATGTGAACAATGGACATGCACTGGTGGCAGGTGAGTAGCACCGGAACACAGCACAACACTCAAAAACATAGTTTAGCTAAGCACCATTGTTGAAATGTACATGTCACTGATTCACATACAACAGTCCAAACAACATGAGCACAGACCTGACACTACCACATAGGTCCCTGTGGTTACAGGTGGCAGACAGGTAGCAAAGACATCTGCTCTGGCCGTCTACCCAAGTGACAAACAATAATAATGCAACGGATGCCAGGTGTGGTGCTGAAGTACTCGTCATCCTTTAGCAGGTCGAGCCCCCCTGTACATGTGGACATACACTGCAGGAGTTGCCAGTGTGTACAAAGACATTACATGCGGCATGTAATTGGTCTTAGCAATAACACAACAGGGTGACATCTGTTTCCAATGATGACAGTCATGCTGAATAAATGAGTTCATCTGGGTTTTCAGTGTAACACATGGGCTCAGGTGTGAGATAGTGGTCAGCATGGGTGGCAGATACGACATTGTGTGTAAATATTGCTCAACATAATGGAGTACAGTGTTCCATTTGGTGTGAGACGTTACACAGTGGCTGACATTTGTGACAGGAGACCATATCAATGTTATCCAGTGCCATGTGCCACTGTACGTATCCACTGTGCGTAGTACAGTAATGACCATTGATCCACACACAACAAGAACTGTCCGTAGGTGCCTTAAACGTGCCCCATAAACACAATGACGCACAGAGTGTACGATGTGATGCTGCATATTCCCCATAGCGGACGCACATACTGTCCGTGAATTGGGTGGCGGAGCATGCCAACCACCATTTGAACCTGTGTCGATGCCCACCACTGACGCAAGTGTTTCATGTGCTGCACATGACACATTGGTGTTAGTGATGGCCCTCTACATAGCTGCAGATGGCGTTTGTCATGCTCCACCAGCCACATCCCGGTCACCTATGTCACTCTATGGCAATCAAACAGCGGTAGCGCCGGCCAGGACCCCACGGTGTGTCACCGCCATGAACCATGCCCTTGCAGCCAATGGGGACCGCTATCGCGGTGGCATGATGCAGATTCAAAAATCGCGGTAGGCGTGCTCCGCCCCCAGCGGATGCGGAGATAGGATGCATTTGTAAGATGCACCACCGCGGTAGCGCCGGCCAGGACCCCGCGGTGTGTCACCGCCATGAACCATGCCCTTGCAGCCAATGGGGACCGCTATCGTGGTGGCATGATGCAGATTCAAAAATCGCGTTAGGCGTGCTCCGCCCCCAGCGGATGCGGAGATAGGATGCATTTGTAAGATGCACCACCGCGGTAGCGCCGGCCAGGACCCCGCGGTGTGTCACCGTCATGAACCATGCCCTTGCAGCCAATGGGGACCGCTATCGCGGTGGCATGATGCAGATTCAAAAATCGCGGTAGGCGTGCTCCGCCCCCAGCGGATGCGGAGATAGGATGCATTTGTAAGATGCACCACCGCGGTAGCGCCGGCCAGGACCCCGCGGTGTGTCACTGCCATGAACCATGCCCTTGCAGCCAATGGGGACCGCTATCGCGGTGGCATGATGCAGATTCAAAAATCGCGGTAGGCGTGCTCCGCCCCCAGCGGATGCGGAGATAGGATGCATTTGTAAGATGCACCACCGCGGTAGCGCCCGGCCAGGACCCCGCGGTGTGTCACCGCCATGAACCATGCCCTTGCAGCCAATGGGGACCGCTATCGCGGTGGCATGTTGCAGATTCAAAAATCGCGGTAGGCGTGCTCCGCCCCCGCGGAGGCGGTCATTGGATGCTTTTGAAGAAGGCTGACCTGGAACACCAATGGCAGAAGACTATGACCACTGAAACGAGTCCAGGGCCCTATATATGTGTGGAAGGGAGCACCACATTTCCACTGCTCACAGAGCCTGCTGCCTGGGACCCCTCACCTGCTGCTGCCTCCAGGGACTGCTGCCTGAGACCCCTCACCTGCTGCTGCCTCCAGGGACTGCTGCCTGAGACCCCTCACCTGCTGCTGCCTCCAGGGACTGCTGCCTGACACCCCTCACCTGCTGCTGCCTCCAGGGACTGCTGCCTGGGACCCCTCACCTGCTGCTGCCTCCAGGGACTGCTGCCTGAGACCCCTCACCTGCTGCTGCCTCCAGGGACTGCTGCCTGGGACCCCTCACCTGCTGCTGCCTCCAGGGACTGCTGCCTGACACCCCTCACCTGCTGCTGCCTCCAGGGACTGCTGCCTGGGACCCCTCACCTGCTGCTGCCTCCAGGGACTGCTGCCTGAGACCCCTCACCTGCTGCTGCCTCCAGGGACTGCTGCCTGGGACCCCTCACCACCCACTGCCGCCGCTGACGTCTCATGTCCACAGTGATGGCTAGGACGGAGAAGATCCGTGCCAGTCCATTTACAAGCGAGGAGCTGGATGTCCTGGTGGACGAGGTGCTGACACAGTACCCACGGCTATATGGTGGCCCAAATGTTGTGGTAAGTCTCCAACAGTGGGGGTGTGAGTGCAAGGGGGCACACATGTAGTCGATCAGATGGTGTTTGTGCCTGAGAGTGTGGGGTTGTGTAATGCACTGGCTGACATGCTGTTTCCTAGTTGTTAAGGGGGTGTATGCAACCCACACATTAAATGCATGGACATGAAGGGTGGATGGACATGTGTTGTGTACACATCCATATGGTGTGACAGCTATCTGGTGATGCATGTTTCGGGACAGTTATTGTTCATGTGACTGTTTGTGTGGCTCCTCGTTGTCCATCTCTGTGTGATTCTACCTGGCATGGACTGTCCACGCCCAATGTGACAAGGACACATCACTGACTGTACAGAGTGTGATACGTGTGTGGTTGGCATGAGTGTACATCAATGACCCATATCTGCCGTGTGGAGATGAGTCTGTGTCATGCCACTGTTCAGAGAGAGGTTTTACCATGAGAGTGTGTCACTGATGTTTTCCCCCTCTTGTCTCCCACACCTGCAGCTCAAGGTACACCAGCGTAAGGCCGTGTGGAGGTCCATTGCAACCAAGGTGCGGGCTCTGGGAGTGTCAAACCGCCGGCGCACCCACTGCCACAAGAGGTGGGACGACATATCACGACTGGCAAAGAACGTTGCCGAGATGACACTGGGGATACTCCCTCGCAGTGGCAGGTTGTCACGACGCAGCTTGACACCACTGATGTGCCGCATCTTGGCTGTGACACAGCCTGAGCTGGACGCACGTTTGAAGGAGCATCAACAGCAAGCTAGAGGTGAGAATTCTGTGAAGGTTGATTTTGTCTGTGAGTGGCTGCATGTGTACCAAGCCTGTACCTGCGCTGGTGTACGTGATATGGTTACTGTGATGCAGTGGGTTGTAAGTGGCCCCTGTGCTGGGTGTGGCAGTCACGGATTTTACATACATGCACTTACTGATGTTTTTCCAATCCTGGGAATTTCAATGGCATTGTGGGTGGTGTGCTGCAGGCCTGGTCCATTGGTGTTAGTGTTTGTACGCCCCAACATGCATGATGTTGTGCTGTCTGCCCATCACATGGCTCAGCTATGCCGTGTTTAGATGTTTGTACGCACTGTTTGAGGTAGTGAAGTGTGTCTGCATGGTGAGAATGCACGGGGTGGCCTGCAACATGTAGACTTTGTCATCCTCAGTGTTGCTTTGCTTGAATATGTTTGTCCTGTTGCTGTCACTTTGCTGACCCTACATGTCTCTCTGTTATGCAGCATCTCCCGTGGGCACGGAGGGACAGGGGATGGACACCAGTGGTGGTGAAACAAGCACAACAGCTGCACAGGATCCCAGTGACACAGATGTGACCAGCGCCTCGGAGGGGGATAGGAGTATGCTGGAGGAATCACAGCCCGAGACGCAAAGTTCAACATCATCTGATGACGGCGGTGGTGCAGACATCTTGGAGGACACAGGGAACGGAGAGTCTGCTACATCTTCCAGCACACAGCGTGCAGTGCCCACCCTCCCAGCCACTTCCTCTGTTGCTGCCCGTGTTCGCACCACAAAGAGGGGAAGAGTGTCCTTCATTCCAGGCACCGCTGCCCCTGCCCCTGTGCCCCCTGCTGCCATCAGTGCAGAGTGTGTGGACCTTATTTGCCAGCTGTGTGTGGGGCAGACAGGGCTCCTCAATGCATTGTCAGACCACGACCGCAAATTGGCACAGGTGTTAGCTTTCATGGAGGGCATACATTCAGACGTGGGTGGGCTGCTCCGCACTGTCCAGACAATGTCCTCCACAATGGCGGCTGCACTTCAACTGGCTCAATCTCGTAGTCCAATTCCAGTCCCTTTGTCCACCCCCATGCCAGTGGCGACGTCTGACGACGGTGACCACGCTTCACACACCTCGTCACGATACTGCACACGTAGCACACAGCAACAGCAGCCCAAGCGGTCAAGGTCACAGACACCTTCCCCTACGAAGAAAAAAACAACCCCAGAGCGCAAAGGGAAGAGCCCGTCAGGCGTTGCAAAGGCACATGATTCAAGGAGGAAGTACTCAGGGTCACAAGCCTCAGAGCAATCCCCGGCCACAGACTCTGTGGTCCCAAAAACGTCTCGCAAAGGCATGCAGACACTCTCCATGCCCACTGTGAAGGTGGCGCCTGGCAAGGCTACACATAGTAAGGTATCCAAGGCTGTTTCACCAACTACCTCTACTCCCATTCCAAGTCCAGTGAAGCAGGGACAGGAGGGCACTGTAGGGGGCACACAGGGTAAAGAGGGGATGGAGGGGCAGAGGCAATGCCAGGCTAAGCGTCCTTCTGGATCCAGCACATCCCCAGAGGGAGGTCAAGCGTGTGCACCTGCGGCAGCCTTGGTGATGAGTGTGCCGTTTGTGTCCACACCACTTCCCATTGATACCAAGACAGGCAAGCCATTTAGAATCCCCAAGAAGTGGAAAGGCACCCCTCCACTATCTCCCTCCCACACTGTGTCCCACGTCGGCCTGAGTCCACCTCCACGTGCCACTACACCACCTGGTCCAAGCAGCCCTCCAGCGTCCAAGGCCACTGATAGCTCTTCCTCAGCTGGGCGTCTCACTCCCCAGTCAAGTGGTCCAACAGTGCCCGACACACAGTCAGCTCCCAGTCAGACTGACAGCCAAGTATGAATGTTGATCAACGTCACAGACCTATCTCTCCCACACCGGTACCTGTGCTGCCCATCGTGACACACCAGACTGTGTTGCTGACCATGGCGGAGTTTGGTGACACACATTCCCTGTGCAGCTTCTCATTGACTCTGTCAGCACCTTGGACTGGCCACTGGCCTTGCAGTTTGCCCCCTGCCTGTGCAGCTTCTCATTGACTCTGTCAGCACCTTTGACTGGCCACTGGCCTTGCAGTTTGCCCCCTGCCTGTGCAGCTTCTCATTGACTCTGTCAGCACCTTGGACTGGCCACTGGCCTTGCAGTTTGCCCCCTGCCTGTGCAGCTTCTCATTGACTCTGTCAGCACCTTGGACTGGCCACTGGCCTTGCAGTTTGCCCCCTGCCTGTGCAGCTTCTCATGTTCAGGCTCTGCATCTTGTGCCTTGGTCTTGTCTGATATTGTTGCCTATCAGTGCTATTTGTGAATAAAAACAGTTGCTCATGTTGTCAGTTGTGTCATTGTCCTTACTGAATAAGGCTTTTCCTGTATGTCTAACATTTACTGGGCCACATGCTCTGTGTGCCACTTCAACTGTGCCACTGGCTTGTTTAACTTATCATTTTTTTACAGGGGTGATGGGGACTTCAGTTCTTCATGACTCGGATACTTGTGGGGTCAGTGATGTTGTTTTCGGTGACATACCAGACTCATGTTCCTTCCTTGTTGCTGTTGGCTATGTTTTACTGCATCCTGGTATGTGGGCACTGCAAACACATAGAGGGGTCATATACACGGGATTGCAGGCAGGCTGACCAGGCTCAACATGTATGTGCGTTCTTGCTTTCATGTATGCCTAGCAGTGTAGATGTGTAGTCATGTTGTGATGGGCAGTCATCCTAGTCACAACGGTTACTTACATGGTGTGCATTTGGGTGGTCAAGGGTTGTACGGTGTGTTGGTTGTGGCTTTGTCGTGTGTGTTGATGTGTGTGTTAATGGCGTGTGACTCATGGCTGTGTGGGACTGTTGTGTGTTTGTGTGCACACACTGCTTGTTGTGCATTCAGTGCTGTGGTGTATGTTGCCTTGTGCTGTCCTAGTGTACATCCCCTAGTTTCTAACCACTGAGGCTCTAATTTTGGTTACCCTTGCTCTGGTAATCTCGCGGATCGATTACGCTAACTCTTTATATGCAGGCATCCCAGCCTACCAACTCCACCGCCTGCAGCTGGTGCAGAACCACGCCGCCAGACTAATCGCTCGCCAGTCCAGTCGATGCCATGTTAAACTTCTGATGAAGAGCCTACACTGGCTCCCGGTAGGTAAGCGCTGTATTTTTAAGATGGGATGCACCATCTTTAAGGCCCTTGCCGGCAATGGCCCTGCTTTCATTTCTTGTAAATTGCAGCGGTACGCTCCTCTTCGCGAACTGCGTTCCTCCACTCTTAATTTGCTGACTGCTGTACCGTTCAAGCGTAAAAAGCATGGCGGACTTAGATTCGCGGTCTTAGCCCCTCAACTATGGAACTCACTGCCTATTGAAGTAAGATCTGTGACCCTGTACTCCCAGTTCAGGCAAAAGCTCAAGACCTGGCTGTTCTCTCAAGCTTATCAGTAATACTACCTCCTCACCTCTGCACCGTCCTCTCTGCCCTGAGCGCCATGAAACCGTTTTCGGTGTACGTGCGCTTAACAAGTACTTTTAACATAACTTAACATAACATCCCCTGATGTACTGCTGTGTTTGCTATGTGCTTTGTGGTGTTGTGCATCTGTTGTGTGTTTGATGTGTCTGTGTTGTTCTGTGATGGTGCACTTCTTGTCTGTGTTGTGGTATGTAGCCTATGCATTTTTCCTGACTGATGAGGTGGTGCACTCCTGTTGTGTGTGTGCTCCCATTGCCTTCCCCTAGTTTGGCTGCAGAGGTGATGTGTGTTATTTTTGTGGTTCTGTATGTGTTTCTGTTTTGAATTGTGTTTGCCATTTTTGTTTTGGTGCAGACGTTGGTACTGAAATCCCTGTGTGTGTGTGTGATGTTTGTGGATGCCCCCAGGGGGTTTGATTGTTTGTCTGTATCTTGTCTGGACATTATGTAGGCCCTTCTGTGTGTCTGGCATTGGGGTTGTGTGCTGCAGATATGAGGGGGTATGTTTGGGGACTCCTACTTGTGTTTGACAGTCATTGAGTGTGCCAATGTGCCCTGTGTGTTGTGGTGCTGGCATACTCATGTGTACTTGCTGTTCACTGTTTGACTTGAGGTCCTTCCTTTCATCCCTGTCCCTATACATGGGTTACCTTGCTGTCTCCCTGAGTTGTTGCACTGAGGTGACTGTTGTTTGACTTCACTCACTGTGCCAGCCATGTGCTTGGATGGGGTGTGGATGTTGTTCTAGGTTCCTTGTCCTGCATGTGTCTGTTCACCTGGTTGTTGGTTGTCTCCTTGCCCTCCCATTTGTGTGCACATCATTTTTGCTTTCCTCTATGTTGTGCTCCATTGCTGGTGGCATGTAGTCTGTGTATGTGGCTGTGTGTCGGTGTGGGGTATGTCTGTGTGAGTTGGCAGGGTGTGTGTCCAGTAGTCTGTATGTTCCTTGTGTGTGTGGATGTTAATTTTGTGCTTGTATTCAGCTTTCTTGCCATGTATGTGGTGTTGTGGTGTGTGTGTGTGTTGCCCTGGGCCTGTGCCTCTGTGCTGTGTGTTGATCTACACCCAATGCTGCTGTGTCTGTCTCCCTAGGTGTTAGTTGTGTGCTGCTGGGTTTGGATTTAGCTCGCTTGGTGTTGGACATGGGGGTGCACAGGGGGGATTGGCATGTTTCTTGCTGTGTGCGGCGGAGCTGTGGGTGGTGGTGGTGGCCTGTGGTCTTTCTGGCCTGACCGTTGCTGTACATGCATTCTGCTTTGTGCGATGGATTTCCCGCATACTCACCGCTGCGGTGTCGTCAGCAACACATTACATTATGTTCGCGGTAATTTGGTGGGCTTGATGCAGGGTGTGAATTGGTGCCAGATGAGACATGTGTGGGTACACTGATGGATGTGTTCCTGTCCACACCAGTGTGTCTGGTGTGGCCAGGTGCCCTGTTTCAGCACGTGGAATTTGTGTTCTGTTTTGTGTTGTATTGTGTTTTTTTTACGTACCTGCGGCGGCGTCCGCGGCGGGTGATGTTGACCTGGTGATGTATCACGTACAGCACCGGGAGGACGTGTAGTGCTGGATCCATGGCGTTCGGCTCCGGGTGGAGGGCTCCGGAAGTCTCGTTTCACGCTCCGCTGTCGAGATTCCGCCGTGTCTGGAAGGGCGATTTCTCCCCTGCGGTTCGACTGGTTGTTTGGCGCATCCTAATTTGTTGAGCGGATGGGACGTCATTCCGCACGGCGGTGAGTCTCCATTGGCTACCACCGGCGCGGTGGCGGGCGCAATTTCATGGCGGTCGGCGTTGCACCGCGGAGGTCGGGAAATGGGGCATATTTGCCCTTCATAATATGGCGGCCGTGAGGACCGCTGCTGGCGGGCGGTAAAAGGCATTTTTCCGCCCCGCCGGCACCGCGGTACTGACACCGACCGCCATCGTAATCGGCCCCTAAATGAAGTGTACACGTGGGCTGAAATTTATGCACGTAGAAGATTTGATCAGAAAAAAACAGCAACATCATCAGAGGAGAGTATGGCCACAGATAAGGATGCATCTTCAAGTAGAACACCAGCTCAGTCTGTTATTACCCAACTACAAAGTGCAGGACCGTCAACAGAATCAGGTGAATCAGCTCAATCTTCAACAATGGTGTCTTTTTTGTCACAAGCACCAGACCAGGGACAACCACCAGCCCAGATAGGACGAGGAACAACAGGACTTTCCGGAAAACCAGGCGAGGACAAGGTAAAGGGCAGCAAATCGCTGCGCAGCGGCAAAAACATAGCCTAGTTATTCACATATCCTCTACTAAACTTACACACCAACAAATGAATGTACTAAGTAGGGGCATGACTTTTGTACCAACTAATAAAACCAACAGACTGGAAGCAGAAGCATCTTTTTACCGATTCATGAGGTCGTTAAGATTACGACATTATTTCACCAACATGGTGGCACAAGGCAGCACAGAAGAAGAACCGACATCCACATTGTTCAAACCCAAGAGTACCTACCAAGCACCCATCTCACACAAGATGCTGGATACATTTGAAATAATGATTCATAAAGACATCAAGAAATTACATTTTGGCACAAACAAAGGTCATAATTTAACTCAACATGACAGAAAAGCCATTAAATCAATAGCAAACAACCCGGATATTACCGTACAACCGGCTGATAAGGGAGGAGCAATAGTGGTAATGGATACCTCTTTCTATCATGCAAAGGTCAATCAACACGTTTCTGACGGACAGACATATTTGCCACTAACACATGATCCTACCTCACAACTTCAGAGTATCTTGGAGGATATTCTACAGAATGCTTTAGATCAGGAGTGGATTAATGAACAGACCAAATCTTATCTCACAACAAGGAATCCTTGAAGACCGAAGTTGTACATGACACCCAAAATTCATAAAGATCTCATAAACCCTCCATTCTGACCCATTGTGTCAGGATGTGGGTCATTATTTGATCCATTAGGAAGATTTCTTGATCACTACCTTCAGATATTTGTTCAAGGTTGCAAGTCTTACCTTAAGGACACTACACACGTTTTACAGAAACTACAACAGTTGGAAATTGAGATTCAAGATGATTGGCTGGTATGTACTGTCGATGTTACAGCTTTGTATACGTCCATACCACACCAAGCAGGAATGGAAGCCGTTAATTGGGCTTTACTGCAGATGGATGACATTGGTACAGAGAAGATACTAATACTTCAACGTTTTCAATTTTGCTTACACCATAGCTATTTTTCTTGGCAAGACAACTTTTTCGCACCATCGACTGGGACCTCTATGGGTTTTTCAGGGGCCCCAGCATATGCTAATACGTTTATGGCCTCATTTGAGCATCAGCATATCATGAGCAACTCATCTTGGTGGTCAAAAATAAAGCTATATTGTAGATACATAGATGACATTTTCATCGTGTGGTCGGATTCCAAGATTGGGTTGGAAGATATGATAAGCACACTGAACACATTCAATCCGAGGATACAATTTACCCATACTATAGATGAAAAAAGTATTCACTTTCTAGATGTGTCAGTGACCAAACCAGCAGCAGGCACACGCTTTGAAACATAAATATATACTAAACCCACAGATCGCAACAACGCACTGGCATTTACACGTTTTCATCCGAGGAGTCTGATAAGGAACTTACCATATTCCCAGTTCATCAGGATTAAAAGAATATGTTCTGAACCGGCTATCTGCATACAGAAAATAGACTAATATAAACAGCGGTACGTTGACAGAGGATATCCCGAAACAATCTTACAAGACAGTATTAAGAGGATACAAGAAAAGGATCGCAAGGATTTATTCGTCCAACCGAGCAGACCAGATGACAACAGAATGGTGTTTGTGTCAAAGTACACGACTAGCTCACAAGCTATTAAGAGGATCATTAACACGAGGTGGGAATTATTGGAAAATGAACCAGATTTCAATGGAATATTTCAGAGTAAACCCCTACATGCCTACACCAGAGGCAGAAATCTCCGTACAGTTCTGGCATATCCAGATATAAGAGTCAACATGGAAGAGCAACAGGGGACCAAAAGGTGTTGCAACTGCATACATTGCAATAATGTCATCACTGGAAACATCCAACAACAGGGAGAAAAGTACAATTAAGACACACAAGCGATTGCAATACTGCTAATGTGATCTACTGTATTAAATGCCTGTGTGGTAAGGCGTGCGTAGGCAAAACTCAACGGAAGATTAAAATAAGGATCACAGAGCGCAAGAGTAAAATCAGGACTAAAAACACTACATCTAGTATAGCGGCCCATTGGAATGAGGCAAATCACACAATGTCACAATTGAGGTTTCAAATTATTGAAAAAGTACCATTACAACTTGGTCTCGACAGGAACAAGAAATTACTGTAAAGGGAGATATACTGGATCAAGACGCTAGACACCATGATACCTAGAGGTCTTAACGATCGTATGGACATGAGTTGCTTCCTTTAAACACACTGCACATGTTATATCATCAGCAATTCACATACATGCCTTGATTGGTTACATATCCATTCCTTGTATAGTATATCCTTACACTTGTAGCATATTAACAACTTAGATTATTATAGAGATAGGTTTTTTAAAACATTATGACTCTTGGTGATGGGACACACAAAAATTCTTTTTTGACCCTGTGGAGACTGGGATAAGCACTGAATTTGACATTCACCACTCTAGCACGACTTTACAGGTTTCAGTTTGGACAGTCCTTGTGATACACAGAGTACTGAGTTGAATAGTTGCATCTTTCTTGATTCTTCGGTCACTTTTTTAGATATGAACGTGTGAGGGTATGTTATATTGATTAGAGGTTGTTCTGTGGAGATCTCGTGCGGCGTCCAGCATGGGGCCACATCTTTTATATAGCTCGTTTACTCATTCTTTTTTATTATTTTTATTATTATTTGTAACCTAATATTAGATAGTTAGGCTACCTGTAATATCCAAATCTGTTCATTACACACCTTTATAGTGGCAAAGCAAAACGGATTGCGCACGGGCACACAACTACGGCGCCTATTAGCAATAACCGGCGATAATTATCGCTAAGCGCAGTTAGCGCTAGGATAATTATCGCTGGCTATCGCAGGTTTCTATCACGGAGATAGCGTGCTATCAGCAACGCTTATCTCCAAAGCGATAGAAACCCTGGAGAACAGTGTGAATATCGCTTGAAAACAAGCGATATTCACACTGTGACCAGTGTTAGCTTGGCGATAGGGCGAGGGGGATTTAGCCATGTAATCCACCTCCCATTGGATTACATGGCTAAGTCAGGGTTGGACCAGGCGTTAACAAACCAGCGCTAAACGTGTTTAGCGCTGGTTCGTTAATCACCTCCCCTGCCTCGCTAATAGGCGAAGCGACCTTAGCGACTGTTTCCAGTCGCTTTTAGGTTGGGAACGCCTACTTTGCATGCCATTAGCGATAAATATCGCTGGCATGCAAAGCGGCACCCAACCCGGTCACTATCGCCTAGAAGCTGTCGCTAACAGCAGTTAGCGACAGCTTGCTAATAGGGCGTTAGAATTATCGCCGCTTTAGCGGGAAAAAGTCCCGCTAAAGCGGCGATAGAGCCCTTGATAATATGCCCCTACGTTTTCGGCATAATATCACCTCTCCAAGATGGCGCCTACTCGTCTTGTACTTGAGGCATTAGTCCTTTTGCGATGTTGACATTCATTCAGGTGATTTAACCACGCACACGCAACTTTCACGGTACGGCAATCTAGTGGTATTGGTGGGACCGCATAGTCTCCTCTCTCGTTCGGTAAGTGCGATATTCCACTCTGTGAAGGCCATTGAGGTGTTTGGTTTAGCATGAGGGCTTTAATTGTGATTGAATCCATCAGGACCCACGGACGCAGCCGTATTATAGTTGTTTGTTTTCTTTTTAGGACTTTGGCAGTTTGGTGTGTATATATTTCTTTCCAGTACTGCAGAGGTTACGAAGGTTTCAAGGTGAGCGCAGGTTCAACGTTAAGTGGTGTTTGGGTAGGATGACATGAGGGACTAAAGCAGTAACTCACTACTATTGTTTTACATGACAGGACTGAAAACATGGCTTAAACCGCTGGTTTAACAGTAACAAGGTACCCCTTGACATTATGGAGTCACGAGACAGGACATTGGTAGTGCACCGGGTGTTAAAACACTATGGGGGTCATTACGATGTCGTAACGTTCGCAACCGCCGAGCCGGCGGTGGCGACTGTTACGACATCGTAACGAGTAATTCCCCCGCCATATTATGATGGCGGGGGTTATCGTGGTGGACACAAAGTGCGTCCGCCGCTTTTCCGCCGGTCAGCAATCGTCCCGATTGCCAGCCGGGCGGATTTGGCTCCTAATATGGTGACGGTGCCTAGCAGGCACCGCTATCCATATTATGATGGTTGATTTCCAGGGCCTTTCCATGGCAGCGATGCCGCCATGGAAAGGCTTGCGGGGATTAGCTGTGGGGGCCCGTTGTGGGCCCACAGGGGGGTGGAGGGTGCACTTGGGGGGTACCCATGGTACCCCCCTGCATGTCCATGCACAAGGTGGCAGGCACCGCGCGGTGCCTGCCACGTTGTGCATGGAAATGCACAACATGGCATTTCACCATTGTGGAGGGTGCTGCAGCCTGCAGCACCCGCCGCAATGTTAAAACGCCAGATGCGACCGCCGCGGTGGCGGTCGAATCATGATTAGGGTGGCGGGACCGCCTCATGTCTGGTGGCCGGTCCCTTTACCGCTAGGGTGGCGGGCGGACTGAAGTCCGCCCGCCATCCTAATAGGCCCCTATATTGTTTAGATAATCACCATACACCAGGGTCACAATTGCTAGAACATGGGCAAGGAGTATTGCTATAATTCAAGGATATGGATGTATGAGTATATGCTTATTAAAAGGATTACTTTTTCAGAGCAATTAAGGTGGTTCACTTAGATGCATTGGCTTTTGGGAAATTGAGTTTTACATTTAGGTACTCTGCAATTTGAAATTAAATGTGTGTATTTATTTTCTTTGTAGATTGGCCCCTGAGGAAGGGACATTTACGTCCCGAAATGCATCGGGCATCAAATTAAATGTTTAAGAGAAAAAATGGTCAAAGCATCATCAGCATATTAACATGTTGAGAAAAAATGATGTGTTGTAACACATTTAAGTTATAATGAGGCTTAGGGGCTCATTACGATGGCGGGCGGAAGCACAACCGCCGTGCTGGCGGATGCAAAAACCACCAGTTACCGCCGGCACGCAGCAGTCCACACACCCGCCCAATTACGATGCGAAAAGCAGGCCAAACACCGCCGGCAAGCCAGCAACACCGTCCGCCATCAAAGTGCGCCCGTACACGTAGCGGCGCAGCCCAACTGACACACACCGTCCGACGAAAACACGTCCCGCCCGGCGCATAAATTACGATGCCGCAAACAAACGGCTCCCACGGCTAAGAGACACCGCACGTGAAAGAGAGGCGGTAACACGGACGCAGAGCACGGACAACGAAGAAGCGGCACCCCGGGCATGAATCCAGCACTGCAGGCCCTTCCCATGCTTCTGCTGATGCACCACCAAGGACGCAACGTACCGCGGAGACGCAGGTAGGCACACACACAACAAGTGCACGCAAACAGCGCACACAGTGCAAGGGCGGAAAAAGCGGACAACCCCCACCAGCGCGTGTACACTACACATCCACCATTGCATCCACATATGACACACAGGCCAAATCCTAACATCGCGGAACACATGTGTACACACCACCTGGGACTAGGAACCAACCACCCCGTCACGACCCCAAAGCGCCGATGACGCCGCCACACATGCGCACAACGCAGAGGCCAACCGCAGCGCCATGCATGCGTCGCACACAGACACAGGGACACAACCAAGCAGCACACACATCAGCCCCACCCGAACGCACATGACACGTGACAGGCCGGCCACAGACATGTCCCCAACGCCCAATTCACGGACAACACCCAACGCCACACAACCGACGCACACATGTCAGTGAAGTCACGCAACAGCAGGACACACCCCAGTGTAACAAACATGGCGTAGCACACAGCGGCGGCAACACCAACTAGGAGAAGCAGGGCCCCTTCGGGAAGAGGAACGCCAGTACCACACTGAAAAACCCATACCACCCTGCACATATGAACAAGACATATGAAACGGAACACCAAAGAGCCCGGGGACCGACAACAGGTGGCCCATGAATAACATCCACACACAAGGCCCAACGCAGAGCGGAAAGGCAGCCTGCCGCCCACACAAGGGAGAGCAGACAGCACTGAATGACCTTCCATTCCAACTCCGAAACCACAGCCCAACGACAGAAGCCGGTGAATACAGCCATTGTCCAAGAATAGACCAACACAGGCATGCCGAGGAGACCGACCACAGGGCAGATAGCGCATATCACAGAAGCACACAACGGACGGGGAAGAAAGAAGAAAACACTCCCCCATGTCGGCCACATGCAAGTTAATTGGAAGGAGTCACACAGCACTGACCTTGAACTGTCTGAGAAGCATGTGGGAAGAGGGCCCGTGTCCTCCAAACAAGCCAACAGAACACAAGTCCTGTCTCCCTATGACTACACAGAGCTCACAGCAACCCCGGAGCGTGCACATTGCAGACTGCACACACAGCCGGAGCACGCCATCTCAACAAACCGCTGCGAAATGGCAACCGCAACACACCTACCCAACTACGCCGAACAGCTCAAGCTGTACAAAACCAACACGATACATACATTGGGATGCGATCTCCTGTCCCTGCTGAACGTAAGTTACCGACTGACTTACCGCATCACATTGTTCAGCTGCGTCATGCCCGTCTTCTACTGTCGGAGGTGTCCCTACCAGCATCCCATCGAGATATGCCTCTCCAACCCGGCATGTCTGAAGGCGGACCTGCTACCACTACTCCTCCCTCTGGACGCACACGACAGGGCCTGCTCTGCCTATGGGGGCATGGCGTATGTGGCCAACATCGCACCCGCACTGAAATGGGACCACTGTGCCTCCACACGACGGATCATCGAGAACAGCTACATCGAATGTCACCCAGCATGCCCCATCATGGTCCTCCAAGGGACAACTTACGAACAACACCTTGAGAGCCACCATCCGCTTCATTGGCTGGCAAACATGTACACCACCAATGACATGGAAGCCCTGCTGGACGGCATCGCATACCTGACAACCTGTAAATACGTCGGACCACAACGCAGGTTCCCCGAGTGACCTATGAAGTCCAACCCCGCACCCATGCTCAGCTTCCGCACGGACTGGCCAGTCACCACCACAACAGCCATACCAAACGACCGGCAACTGTAACCACACCATCAACGACATCGCCATGACATCGGATATGACCGGGACATGCACACTGTTCCCCATCACATCCAGGAACACCGCATGCATCGTGGGAGGCAGTGGCATGGGCTCTGTGTATCGCACCCACATGGACGGAATTGCACGAACAACCAGGACACGACATGGATCCAGCGCACATGGACACACACACCGCTCAGGGGACATGAATAGGTCGCCTGGAGTCTGTGGGTGCTGCACCCCTCCCACCCCCGCCCCGGGAATCCCATACCAGGACCTTTGCATGGACGACAAGTGCATACAACAACAACACGACCCCAGTGACTGTGACATGTCCAGTAACCACCACAGTGCAACAACAAGTGGCACGCCGCTGCATGCACGCAAGCACATGCCCTGATGTCATCTCACATGCACGCATGCATGAGGAACAACCGCAGCAAACCTGTCACATGGAACTGAGATGGACTGTGCCCATGATGCCGAGCGGTCTGGTAGGCTACATGTATACCGTCTGTGTCAAAGTCCGCAGCTCCGCAGCTATACGTAAATGTACATTAGCACAGCCTTGGCCAAGCAGATGTAACTCTGAAGCCCACATCCCACATGCAACAGCCAATCACATGTAACCCCACACCCTATCCAATTTGTAATCATGCTCAGTATATCCTCAACATGTATTCCGCTGCCAGTAGTGTCCACTATACTGCATCACAGAGGACAGAAGACTCAATATAATGTTTGAAACCAAAACTGTCTCCGCTGACTCATTTCACAAGTACGAATGAGAGAGGATGAGAGTATGTGAAGTACACGGCAGTCGTGACATGACCATGTAGTCCACTGGTATTGGATGTCAACGCAAATGAGTAGCACTACTGTGGAAGACACACATGTGTCGTGTGAAGTCGTATGGACGCAGTGCTCAGGTGGGTGGGTGCGACGGGTAGATGCGCACATGCCAAGTTGGAGCACGCCGTGTTGGGAGGGGTCATGAACAGTACACCACCGCTTCCCTGGGCATTGTGAGAGGACACCTGTCGGGGGGAGTGAACACGTGTGTGCACAGCAGCCGGGCACACGTACAAAGCGGTACCAGGCGCACCTCAGCCCACCCTCTGTGGACAAGCTGGATCCTGTTGTGCGCCCGCCATGCCCCTTGACAAGGCACACACAGCCCCAGTCGACCAGGTGTAACCCCAACATAGTCAATCCGCACAGGCGATACAGGGCACGGGATGGCAGTGGAGCATGGTGTGTGAGAGGTCTCCTCGCGCTCCTCCTGGTCATATCACGCAGGCAATAGAACCTCAACGTCTGGCATGGCACAAGTCAAATGGAAGTGTAGGGGGACGCACCACAGCACGAGCAGCACTGACGTCACGGGAGGTGGCTCGCACCATCCCATCCATTGCCCATCATACCAACCACGCCACATGCCATTGCGACTAAGTGCAAGCGCGTGCGCCACCACCCCGAGCCCTCCCCAGAGAGGCCAAAGAGTGAATGTGTGGGCCATCAGCCACAGACGGACACGGCCTGGCCGCAAGGGCAGCCACAGCCACTGGGTGTCGCAGGTGGCGGATCCGGAAGGCGAAGACTGTGATGCATAGTCCATGCAGGCCGGGTCTCCATTTGGGGCACCACGCAGGTGGACGGCGTCCCGCCACACATCATACCCTGAGACAGCCCACTCGTGCAACTGGACCCACACAAACACTCCTTGCCCTCTCTGGTGTGAGCTTGGGGCTGCCTGTGCAAGCGCTAGCCTCGCAGGTGAGCATGCATATTGGGGGGGCGAGGGGAGGACATGAGGGCTGGGGCGAAGATGACTGTATCACTGTCAGTTAGTACAAGGGATGACCCAGATGTGGAAAGGAAGAGACGTGTCCCGTGTGTACTGCAACTAGTCGCCAATCCAACTACCCCCATGTCCGGAATGTAAGCCCGCACCTAGGCCCGCCCATCCGCCACATCGAACATACCACCAGCACGACAACCTTCCCATTCGAAACACTGACTGGGGGTGGCGACCAGTGAACAATCATGTGTAGCCTACCCACGCGTACATGTGGGCCCTCCATGATCCATGTCACCTGCGGCAAAGACATGACATGCGCAATGAGGGAAGTGAGGAGAGCTGTCCGCTCCACGCACAGAAGGTGCATCAGCTCCACAGACCTAGCAGCGAGTCCAGCAGGGGTCACATGTGCAGGGGCAGCTGTGCCTGGTGTGAAGGCACATGCATATAGACAGCACATCGACCAATGTGTAGTCTGCCCACATCCACAGTCCATCATCATGCGGACATAGGAATTGAACACAGGGCAACACATCTTAGTTGGTGCACCCACCGTGACCAACAATGCGCAATCATCGACGTACCCGCCCTGTGCATGGCCCCCACCCAACGGAGGCACATCCAGTGCCACCATCCCACACACACAAGCCTTCCACGGAACATGCTGTGTCCAATGGTCAGTACAGAGTCAGCGCCCATCTGGTGGATCCTGAACAGGAGACACATGCACACACATGCCAGCTCCCACTATGTACGTCTGCCACCTGGCACGTGCAATGTAACCTCTCACCTGTGACGTGTGACTGCAAGCACACAGCCGTCTTGGCATGGGGCTGTCAATGTGGACACCAGTCAATGTTTCGGGAGGTGTGATCCGTACAGTGCTGTACATAGGGTGCAGTGCTGACACCTACTACTGTCTCATATCCCCTCGTGCCACAGGTCCCACTTGTATTGGCCGCTCAGCCCGTGCCCACATCGTCGTCGTCGTGTGCCATACTCATCCAGCCTCGGAAGCAGTTCCATGCTCAGCAGACACTCATGTTGCCGTGGCGTTGCCGCTTGACGATTATGCAGTCAGTCCCCATCAGCACGCCCGCAAGTCATTGGGGCCTAGATCCCCATGTGCATGCACATGGCAGTGGTATGTCTCACTTGCCATTGCCATTGTTGGGAGACCTGTGTAAGTGTATTGTGGCCGTGCCGTCCCAGCTTGACAGCTGGGCTGTGGCTCATGTGCTTGCTCAGTCATGTCAGTGATGTGTATGCGAAATTGCTATGTGCCGTGTTGCTTTGACATGTGTCCTCTGCCATTTTCCCCAGGCGGAGACCGAACATTGACCGCCCATACCAATTGCTGGCGGACATGGACGATACAGAGGTTATCAGGAAGTTTCGGCTGGACAGGCCAACCCTGCATCGACTGTGTGCCATGTTAGAGCCCCATCTCCGTCCCCGCAGGGTGTATCCGACTGCTGTCACCCCCACGGCTAAGGTGATGGCCGCCATGCATTTCTTCGCCACTGGGTCATTCCAGCACACAGTGGGCAGTGGAGGAGGGATGTCCCAGCCCATGTTCAGCAAGGTGCTGAGGGATGTACTGGCAGCCATGATGCTGTACCGAAACAGGTACATCAGATTCCCCAGGGCTCGTGAATTGGCGGCAGTGAAGGGTGCATTCTATGCCCTTGGCAGAATCCCACACGTCGTGGGAGCCATTGACTGCACACATGTTGGCCTTGTTCCACCACAGGCCACTGAGCACCTGTACCGCAACAGGAAGCACACGCACTCCCTGAATGTGCAAGTGGTGTGCCTTGTGGACATGGTGATCACCCACGTGTGTGCCAAGTTTCCAGGCTCGGCACATGACGCACACATAATGCGCAACAGCATCTTGCCACGACTGATGGCCAATCTGCAACAGGATCGTGGCTGTATTGTCGGTGAGTATGTGGAGTGGTGTAGCGTGCTGGTTGTGCGATGCTGTCCCCTGTCCAGTTGGAATAGCAACGGTTCTCTGTGTCCCTCACACCCAGGTGACTCTGCGTATCCGAATGGGGCATGGCTGCTCAGTCCATTGAGGAATCCTCGCACCCCAGCAGACGATCGCTACAATGAGGCACATGGGAGGACCAGACGTGTGGTCGAGCGTACCTTTGGCCTCCTCAAGTCCAGGTTCAGGTGCCTGGACCGCACCGAGGGTGCACTGGCGTACTCCCCACAGAAGGTGTGCCAGATAGTGGTGGCGTGCTGCATGCTGCACAATCTGGCCATTCGGAAGCAGATCCCCCTCATTGTGGATGACGGAGATCAACCAGGGCCCCAGCCCGCAGACCAGGACAGCTCGAGTGAGGTGGACAGCGGAGAGGAGGAAGCTGGGAATGTGCGCCAGCAGCTCATCGCCCGCTACTTCACTTGACGGTGAGTGTCCATGTACGACGGATGATGTGTCTGTATCTGTGCAGGTGTGTGTGTGCTGTGTCAGGGTGGCCGTATGTTCACTGCGTGCAGTGTGTCAACGCTCCATGGCCAGGGTAGTATGCCACTGTTGGTGACTGTGGCATTGTGCCCTATTGCTCTGTGCGATGTGTGTACATTGCTTGTAGTTGTTGACATGTACTGTGTGATGGGTGTGTGACACACTCATTGAATGTGCTCCTGTTCTGTCTCCCACCCCTAGGTCCCTACAGGCCCTCCGGATTCCATTGCCATGCCACGCATCAGGTGCCTTTCCGCCCAAGGTGGCCGTTGTATTCCGTACAAATAAAACACAGGGCACAAACAGCAGTTAGTGAAAAAGGTGCATTTATTCCAAACTGTGACATGTGATTGTGTGTAAGGTGATGACAAAAGTGGTGCGTGCAGTGACAATGAGCTGTCGGTCATGGCTGCGTGAAGCTCAGGGTGTACCCACTGGTTCTATGTCCATAGTCCAACACACACATGCCATCCAGCTGGCTGTGTGGAGTGGGATCGTAGAGCAAGTCAATGCAGTGGCTGGTCAAGGAAGGCTGGCGGAAGGCTGGCTGGCTGCCTCACTTGCGACTGGAGCGTGCGAAGTCCTCCCGGGAGACCTGTTTCCTCTTCGGACGGCCCCTTCCACGTTTGGGAGGTGGGGTGTGTGGTGGCGACCTGCTGGTGGTGGGTGAGGTGTGCTCACTGGCTGTGGACGCAGGGGAAGTGGACACTGCTGCCCGACCCTGCGCCCTAGCAGGTGGTGGTGGAGGTGGTGTTGCTGGCCTTGCCTGTGACCCCACCGCCACCACCAGCTGGCCCATGAGGTCCACGAGTTGGTCCATACGGGACACGAATTGGCCCATATGGGCGTCCATGGACCTCAGCACCCCCAGCACCTCCCGCGTGTCTGTAGCAGACCTGACCCATTGTTCTTGGGCCTCCTCATAGGCCCCAAGGACTCTGGCCATTTGAGGCAGGGCATGGCTCCCAGGGGAGGCTGGCGTTTCCCTGACCCTGCTCCTCCTACCAGTCCTGCTGCCACCGGCCCTGCCCACTAGCCACATTGCACACCACAGTCCTCGCTGTGGCTCCCAGGAGTGGATCCAGTCGGCCGGGCCACCACCTGCGCTGGGGCTGGTGCCAGCGAAGACGTGGTGGTGGTGGTGGTGGCGGTGGTGGTCGGTGCGGCGATGGTGGCGGTTGCGGCAGTGGTAGTGGCCGCAATGACCATGGGTGTGGCCGCAACGACAGTGGCAGCAGGGGGCTGGGACTGTTCAGCATCCCTGGATGATGGGTTGGTGGGTAGGAGGGGTCCTGGGGAGCGGCTGGGCCCTGCCACACCAGATGGGCCTGCTTGGTGGTCCGTGTCCGAAGAGGAGGACAGATCCTCCAGATCCGTGTGTCCTCGTTGGGGGCTTGTGGGCTGGCTGTGCTGGCTGCTGTCTCCATCCCCAGCATCCGGCAGTTTGTCACCTGTGGAGAGAATGAGATTTGTTATTGTGTTGCACCTGGCGAAGTATGTATTTGTCGTCTGACATTGGCAGTTCGTGCAATCTCGTACATGGGTTTCCCGGAGGCGAGTGTGTGGCTGTGGCATCTGTAGTTGTGTGTGCTAGGCAATGGGACTGTGTGCTGTGCACATGTGGCATGGGACGGATTGGCCATGCCGATGGGTGTGTTGCTGTGCCCCTACTCATTGTGACTCTGGTGTATGCGGGCTCCTGGCCCATCCTGGGTCTGGTTTGTACTTTGCTTTTGGGGTTCATATGGAACGCTTAGGCACCCATATGGCAACATGGGGGCCATGCCCCAGATTCGCATTTGGGAGGGAATATGCTTTTGGGGTTCAAATGGGACGCTTAGGAACGCATATGGCAACATGGGGGCCATGCCCCAGATTCGCATTTGGGAGGGGATATGCTTTTGGGGTACATGCTGTAAGCCATGGGTGCCAAACGTGACATGTGTTGTGGCAGCATGACAGTGCATGGTTTGAGGTGTGTGCATGCTTGACATGGCCTGCATATTTGCTGTCTGTTGTGATTACTGGACATGGCATTGGACGCATCGTTATGAGTGAGTGTTGGTTGTGTGCCAGCCAACGTATTGCAGTTGTCCCATCTCCTTGGTGTGCGTGCTGCCCTGTGCCATGTGCATCACTGCAGTGCTCGGGGGGCCCATGTTGTGTGTTGTTGCTCACAGTGTGTCGTGCGCTTCATTGACTTCTGGCACATGGTTGGTCATGGGCATGTGTCTTAGCGTGACTGCTGTATATGTGGCAGCTGTGCGGATGACATGCCTTTCATGAGACTGGGGCTGACGGATGGGATGGATGGTATGTTGTATGTGCATGGTGTGTCTGTGTGTTTGATGGGTTCAGTGGTGTTCGTGTGCATTTATGTAGTTCCGCTCTGTTGCGTCTAGTGTTGTTTGTCTTACATAGGCGTAGTTGTGGGGTGTGTGGTTGACAGGCAGTAGGGGCTACATGGACTGGACTTCAATGGTGTTTCGGTTGTGTGTGATGGGTTGCACAGTGGCTGCCGTGTGGTACTATGTTCAGTGTGGCTTGTGCATGCAGACGTGGCTCCTTGGGTGTTGCTGTGTTTGTGATGGGTCATGTGGGGTGTGAGTCTGTTGTTCATGTCCGTGTGCACATTGTTCACTTGTTCGTGACGGTGGGCGGTGCTGCGTGTTCGTCTGCTACGTGACATGTCCCATGTGTTGGTCGTGTTACGGCCCTCATGCCTCCAGTAATCCAGCCCTGTCCAGTTTCCCACCTGCAGGTTGTTCGGGCGTGCACTGTACTGGATGCCACATGGTTCTAAGCGGGGGTGCTCCATGTTGCAGGTCTGTGGGGGTGGGGGGTGTTGTGGGTCGTAGTGGTGGCTGGACACCCACTGACACCGATTGCTGTGGACCGTGATGTCTACCTTTCGGCTGTCGTTGTGCACTGCGGTGGCTGACACGTGGCTGTGGGGTGTGGGGGATGCTCCTCCTTGCTGTACTGTGGGACTAGGGGCCTGGTGTGTGTTGTACTTGGGCTGTCCACCCTCCCACCCACTGCACTTTGTGTTCCTGCCACTTAACTGTTACTTGTCGGTTAGTGCAGCTATGGCGGACACATGGGTGTGGTGGGTGCTCGTTGTGGCGCTTCTGGCATATTTGGGGACCTGTTGGTGGTTACGTGGCTGGCTGAATGTACACATGTCCCCACGCATCTTACAGTTGTTCTGTTTGGGCTGTGTGTGGTGGTGTCTGTTGCATGTGTGTGTCGTGTATTGTGTGCTGGACATGGGGGTGTTTGTCCCTGGGAGCTGTGGCATGGTGGTAGTGCATGTGAGTACATGGCGGTGTGCTGGTATACATTAGTTTGTACTTACCAGCCTCCACTCCCCCTGCTAATCCGGCGAGGATCTCGGGATGTATGATGACTCGCACCTTCTCCTCCCACGCTTTGAAGGTCTTGAAGAGCGCGGGATTCCCTCCGCCAGTGACGGCAGCCAGCTCTCTGTTTTTGCCCTCCTTCTTCTTGACCAGGCTCTTGACGTCATTCCACCGTTTGTTAATTTCGACTCTGTTCCTGGGCAGGGTCCCGACTGCATTGACCTGGTCTACGATCCGGTTCCACATTCTGTTTCTGGTGGCTAGTGGGGTGTGTTGGACCATGTTCCCATAGATTTGTGGGTGCACCTTGATGATCTCGTCGACCATGACCGTCAGCTCCATGGGCGTGAACTTGGGCATTCTTTGTGGTGCCATGGTGTTTGTGGTGCTGGTGCGGTGTGTGTTGTGTAATGTGCAGGGGGTTTGTGGTGCCGGTGTTTGGTGGTGGTGGTGATGGTGGTTGTGATGTGTGCGTTTCTGTGGTGTGCTGCTGTCCTTGCTGTGTCACTGTGTCCTCTCCTCTCCTCTCTGGTTTGCAATGTTGCAAGGGGTTGTGGTCTGTGGGAGTGCTGCTTTTGTACTTACCTATGTGGGTGTGTCCTCATGGTCTGTTGTTTTCAGGTGTGTTGTGTCTGGTGTTCTGGCCTTTGTATTTTTTGTTTGTCCAGGGGGTGTTTTCGGGATGTGTACTGTGCTTGTGTATTTATGCGTGCCTTGCTGTGTGGACTTATTGGCCATGTTGTGTGCTATTGGTTTTGTGAGCGGATGGTTTCTGTGCAGGGACGTGGGCGCCATGGTTTCTGCCGTGTCGATTGGCATTGGCGTTGTTTGCGCTGGCGGGCGGTATATTTGTGGTTTTCCCGCGCTCATGGCGGTGCGATCGTAATTTCACGTGCCGTGTCGGCCGTGTGGGCGGGCGGTTTTGTGTTGTCGTGCGTGTTTCCGTCCGTGGCGGGCGGTTTGACTCCGACTCGGACGATGGCGGGCGGTATTTTGTGTGATTTTTCCGCCGATGGCGGTTTTCGGTTTGTGTTATCGTAATGGCGTGGTCGGTGTTCAGACGGTGTATGCGGGCGGATTTTTGCCGCTTCCATGCCTGGCGGATTTATTTACGCCGGGTATCGTAATGGGCCCCTTAGTTTGTAAATGTGTAACATTATTACATGAATATGAATGTCTCATTCAATGTAAAGAATTGTTCATTTGAATAAATTGTGAAACAAACCAGAGTGTGGTAAACTTAGATAAAGTTAGATAGTGAACAGTGCGCAGCGCACTCAAGTCAGTGTACTTGTATTAACAAATGAAACCATGTGCCACGTATAGATTGAGTGATTAAAGAGACTTGTCATCATCTACCAACTTGCGGCACATCAACTTTTGCTGATGCGTGTTTTTTGTTTTCTCTTCATGGAATCAATTTCAGCGAAGCAAGAAATAGCCATTGTAATGTTATGCATACCTTTTTCATATTATGTACTTTACTTTGTTTGTCAGATTGACCATGCATGTTTGGTGTTCATATGGGCCTTCATGCTCTGACACCATGGCACTTACACATTGCATTCTGTACTGTGCATAGTTGGGCCCTGAATTTCTTCCACATGTGACTTCGAGAGTCAAAGTTTTATTTACGTGACCGTTACATGCGCTTAGCTTTCTGCACACTGGAAGTGGCTTTTGGATCAAAGCCAAGTTGGCTGACATGTGAGGGCTGGTGTGGCTATTTGGCTCCATGCATTTTGAGAAGGATGGCAGGGTGCATGCACTGACTACCTACCTGTTCGGTGACACAGTGGAGGAAAATAGCTGCCACATGGTTATGAGTGGGAGGAGTGTACCATCCTGCTCAGCTGTGGGACAAGCGGGCCTGGTGGGAGTTGTAGTGCTGGCTTCCTAACCACAAACACGCCTCCCCGTTAAGAAGGCTACCTACCTGTGAAGTGGAGCAGAGGAAGGGAATAGGTTACACATGGCTCTTGGATGGGGGGAGTGTTCCATCCTGCTCAGGGGTGAGACAAGAGAGCATGAGAAGGCTACCTATCTGTTAGTTTGAGGAGTGCAATGAAATGGCTGCCACATGGTGTTGGGTGGGGGGAGTGCTCCATCCTGCTCAGCTGTGGGACAAGTGGGCCTGGTGGGAGTTGTAGTGCTGGCTTCCTAACCACAAACACCCCTCCTTGTTAAGATGGCTTCCTACCTGTAAGTTTGATGAGAACAATGCAATGGCTGCCACATGGTTCTGGATGGGGGAGTGCTCCATCCTGCTCAGCCGTGGGACAAGGGGGCCTGGTGGGGGTTGTAGTGCTGGCTTCCTAACCACAAACACCCCTCCCTGTTAAGATGGCTACCTACCTGTTAGTTTGAGGAGTGCCATGCAATGGTTGCCACATGGTTCTGCCTGGGGGGAGTGCTCCAACATGCTCACTGTGGGACAAGGGGGCCTGGTGGGAGTTGTAGTGCTGGCTTCCTAACCACAAACACCCCTCCCTGTTAAGATGGCTACCTACCTGTAAGTTTGATGAGAACAATGAAATGGCTGCCACATGGTTGTGGGTGGGGGGAGTGCTCCATCTTGCTCAGCTGTGGGACAAGGGGGCCTGGTGGGAGTTGTAGTGCTGGCTGCCTGTACACATGCCCCCATGGAAATATTGCTAGCTACCTTTGGGGTGATTCAGATGAAGGAAATGTTAGATCTGTGAGACATGTGTTGGGAAGAGTGTGTTGTACGTAAGTGCATTTGTGTTTAGGAAGTGTAGCTTTCTAGTTGTGCAAGGCAGTACATAGCAGTTTAATGGGAGTCATTTGTTGATAGTTACCAGCCTCCGCTCCCCCGGGTATTCCTGTGAGACTCTCTGGATGCAGTATGGCAAGCACCTTCTCCTCCCATTCGGTGAATGTTAGTGGTGGAATGGGAGGGCCACCGCCAGTCCTCTGAGCCAGCTCATAGTTCTTGTTGGCACGCTCTTTCACCCTGCTCTTGAGTTCATGCCACCTCCTCTTGATGTCATGCAGGGTGCGCGGGGTGGTCCCTACTGCATTGACTTTGTTGACTATCCTTTCCCACATTTGATTTTTTTCTGGCTACTGGTGTCTGTTGGACCATACTTCCAAACAAATGTGGTTCTACTCTGATTATCTCATCTACCATCACTGACAACTCATTGTCAGTAAATTTGGGCTTCTTCTTCTGTGACATGGTGTGTGATGTGCAAATGGGTAAAAAGTGCAGGTGTGAAGGTGGTGGTGGTGATGTGTGTGGTGTGTGTGTGGTTGTGATGGTGTGATGTGTGCTGATTTGCCTCTCCTTTGTGCTGTGGGGTTGGGCCCTTCAGTTCTGGAGTTGTGCAAAGGATTCTGGGCAGGGAAGGGGTTGGTTTTATACTCAGCTATGTGGGTGGGTCAAAATGGACTATTCATGTCAGGTGTGTTGTCTGGGTTGACCTGGGATTTGTATTTTTAACTTGCCATGGGGATGTGTCATTGGGGTGTGTCAGATGTTTTTTGAGGCTAAGCCAGATATACAGCCACACTTGGTAGCCTTGTTGTGTGGTTGCTTTCGACCGCCATTCCTATTTCTGCGCAACCGTGGCAGTTTGAATGCCATAGTCCTTCCGCCGGCTCTCCCATTCATCATTTGTTGCGATCGCGGCGCTCTGAAACAACTGATCGTTCCGCTGGCACCACCATCGTATTGTAATTTCACTTGCGGTCATTCCGCTGGTCGAACGGCGGTTTTTGGTCTTTCCGCAGCAAATCCGACTGCCGCGGACGGATTTTCAGCTTTTCCGGACATTCCCGGCGGAGTTTCGTGGAATCCGTCTGCCGCGGTCGGATTTTTATGGCAGTGCATCCTAATCTGACTGCCGGTTTTGCTGCGGTACATGCGGATGGTTGATTTCCGCTACCACGGCGGTCGGAATGCTTTTCCGACCGCTATCGTAATCGACCCCTAAGTGTTGAATATGCAACAAATAGCTCCTTTGCATATCAAATAAAAAAACTTATAGCCCTGCCCTACGTCCCAGTTACTGACTTAGCCGAACACTACAACTTATTAATAGAAAGTCCATACTATCAACAAAATGAACAAAAACTACGTCCCCTCCTTGATTATTTTGAGGATACCTGGGTGGGAAGGCTACACAGATCTGGACACAGAAGGCAACCTAAATACCACATTCCATGGTGGAATGTATAACACAGCACACTAAATAAAGAAGCTAAAACAAACAATGCTGTTGAAGGATGGCATAATGCCTTCCAAGCAACAACAGGCAGAACCCCACCTACTCTACACAAACTACTACTATCTATCCAAAAAGAACAGAGCTACCAACAACTAAGGGGCCGATTCCGATCTCGGCCGGTAGTGCTCCGAATCGGATTCGGTTTAACCGGATCCGATTCGGAGCCCTATTTCCCGACCGATTCATACGCGCGTCCGGGCGAGCGAGCACGATGCGAAATCGCCGACCGACTCATCCAAGCGTCCCGACCGCTCCGACCGACTCGTTCCCGGGTCTAACCGCACCGACCGACTCGCTCGGACTCGACTCGCACCGCGCAATGGAGACGTTCCCCAGCCGGGTAAGTATGATGCGCGCCGCGAGCAGTCCGACCGAGCCGCGCACTCGGGCTCGAAAGAGCAGTCGGAGCCGTACTTTGGGGATCCGTGTCGGACCCCCCTGTATGCGTAGCCACGCGAGTCCCACACAGGGGGGACCCATAAGCCCCCCTACCTGTGCGTGTACGGGGCGAGTCGCTTCGCCGCGTACACGCTGTAGGGGGCGCCCTTGTCCGCCTCGCACCCATTGAGTCAATGGGAGCCCGCGTACGCGTTGTACGACAGGCTCCCATTGACTTCAATGGGAGTCCGACCGACTCGAGTCCAATGGCATACGTGCGCATCGTACTCGTTCGGTCGGGCTGCACGGGTCCGATTCGGTCGGAAATCTCTCCGGGTCCGGCTCGGTCGGAGAGATTTCCGGCCCGAATCAGAATCGGCCCCTAAGAATGGAGCAATCTGTCACACAAATAGGTCCAAAACTTACCAAACAAACTAGACAAATGTTTGAATACTTGCAATATAAAGTAAGACTATATCCAACAACTAGAGGCCTAAAATACATAGAAACAATAGCCAAAAGCCTACTTTAACTTAAAAATCCTCCAATTAGCCAAAAACTAATCAACAAAATCAAAACAAACAAATAAATATAATTTTTATATTTCCAGAATTATTATTAATTTGTCAAATATATTCATTAATAAACCAAATATATATATTGACAAATTAATTATATTTTTGAAAATATAAATCACAATAACACGACGTTTTTAAACATTTCCCTCCCATAATAAATAATTAAAATTACTTACTGTTTCTGTAGCTGAAGTAATGAAATCCGAACTTCTGTAAATCAATCCAGGTATATCATAATACCAATAGAACAAAAAAGCCCCCCCAAAAATGGAAAAATCTAACTTTTTCAAAAGTAATCCACGGTCCGTAACTCCACAAACGATAAACCATAAAAATCCCGAAAAATGTATTTAAAAAAGAAACACTCCATGAAAATGTGAAAAATTAATGCAGTGTAAAATATTTATTAGTTTACTAAAACTAATACACACTTCCTTAACTAAAAAAAACCGCAATCTTTTCCCATCGCATCTTCAAACGACCAAAACCTGTCAAAAAAACAAACAATCTTATCCACACAAACATGCACATAAACTATGATACAATACTAACACAAACATTACTTACATTATATTTAAACACATTTTCACATATTTACATATTTCTAACATAGGCCGCTAAACAAACTGACGACATATTGCTAAAACATAACTTGCACATAAAACTCACCAAAACTTCAAAAACCTAACACTAGACACACTACCTAGCACCTAACTACCTTCAATTTAAACTAAAAGTAAACTTTAAATAAAGAAAATTAAACTTACCTTCCCAGATGTGACGCAGCTTCCGACCGCGAGCTTCTCCCCTCAGAAATGACCTAAAACAAAAGCGAGCGGTTACAAACTACAAGTTATAAGCAAATATGGCCGCTTCAAACAATAAAGATTAATCTATTACTTTAATATACTGTTATGACATGATAAATACTTTACTAAACGTTTTTGTAAAAATACTACAATGTATTACTTATATTTTAAAAATTATGTTATATTTTTTCTACAATGTAAAATTATAATAATAATTATTATAAAATGTTTAATAATTATTATCATAATTCCATAAATATACATGTTATATACAACAAAAGTATGTACAAAGTGAAATAAATGTTAATAAAATGTATATATGTTATAAAAAATGTTTGTATGAAATAAATCTATGTAATAAATAATATTTATATTTCACATATAAATAATATTAATTAAAATCTAATATTATATGTACAAAAACGTAATACAATATCAAAAAATGTTTGTAACAAAAACATGTTAAAACAGATTTATTAATGAAAATTACAGTATTTATAGCAATGTCATAAATGTTCACAATACAAAATAATAATGTACAACTGTTATTAAAAATGAATATTGTTTAAACATTGTTTACAAAGCAATGTAAAAATACATTATTTTATGTTAAAAAATTTACATAACTGTAATAAAAAGTTTAATAATGTTTAAAACTTTGGGGCCCATTACGAGGGCGGGCGGACAAAGTCCGCCCGCCACCGTAACGGTGAATGGGACCGTCCGCCATAGAAGCGGCGGTCCCGCCGTGAGTATTAGGATGCCACCGCCACAGTGCCATTGGCATCCCCTATTCCCAACATTGTGGCGGGCGGTGTTCACATATATCATTTACTATTCCCACTACAATTAGTATTAAATCAGGGTAGGTGATGGACACTAAACATATATAATTTACTATTCCCACTCTAGTTAGTATTAAATCAGGGAAGGTGCTGGACTCTAAACATATATAATTTACTATTCCCACTCCAGTTAATATTAAATCAGGGTAGGTGCTGGACACTAAACATATATAATTTACTATTCCCACTCCAATTAAAAAAAATAATCATGGAAGGTGCTGGACACTAAACATATTTAATTAACTATTCCCACTCCAATTAGTATTAAATCAGGGTAGGTGCTGTACACTAAACATATATAATTTACTATTCCCAATCCAATTACTATTAAATCTGAAAATGTGCTTGACACTAAACGTATTTATTGAAATAATCACAATTAGAAAACCTTACAATATTTAAATATGTTATTCAATATCAAATTTAAAAATCATATTCATAAACAATTAAAATAAAAAAAAATGAAAATTATTATTAAAAAACAAATATTTACTATATTTTACATATAACAAAAAATAATAATAATTATAAAACATAAAACATAATTTTATATGTAATTTTTAATCACAATTAATAAAAACAATTATTATGAATTATATTATTATTATGAATTATTATAAATTATTGAATCTTATTTTTAATTTTACATATATAAATAACTTAAAACTATTAATAGCTCATAATTATAAAAAATTGTACAATTTGTAAATTTTAAATATATAAATTTGACGAAAAACATTTTTTTAAACAAACTTATCACCTATCAACACAAGATTGTAAATTTTTGAATTTAAAACTTTATTATTTATATAAATTAGTTTGTGCAATTTTTTTTATAATTTTAAAAAGACATATACAAAATTCCACACCTTTATTCACTATAAACACATCACACTCCTAAAATATTTTTTTTTAAATTTCTAAATAACTTTCTATTTTTTTTTTTACTTTAAAAAATATTTTGAAAACTCCCCACCCTTTCCCCTATAAACCCAACATCCCGCTCCTAAAACAACAATTTAAATTTACACATTTTTTAAATTTGTAAAAAAAAAATTTAAAACACTCCCCACCCTTATCCCCTATAAACCCAACATCTGGCTCCTAAAACAACAATTTTAAATTACATTTACAAATTTTCGACATTTTTCAAAATTTTGAACAACTTTTTTAAAACCCTCCCCACCCTTATCCCCTATAAACCCAACATCCCACTCCTAAAAATTATATTACAATTTAAAAAATGTATAACATTAATTAACTATTATTATACCAGAAACAAACATATAACAAAAAAACAAAATACTATAATGATATTTTAACATAACGATATTTTTACAATCGATATTTCACACGATACTTTTTACAACACAAAAAAATCAATATTTTTTACATCGATATACTTAACATCGATATTTAGTACTTTCGATATTCTAAACTCGATGTTAATGCATATCGATATAAAAACTCGATATTATGTCTACTTACCTGGCATGATACTGTGCGGAAGTATTTGTTAAAGATACAGTACCCATGTGCAGGGTTTATACACCTGTCTCGGTACTGTCCGAAACTGTTTGTCAGAGGTTTGGGACCCACGTGCTGGTTTAAACACCTGTCCTGGTACTGTACAGAAGTATTTGTCAGAGATGTGGGACCCACATGCTTGTTTTATACACCTGGCATGGTTCTGTGCGGAAGTATCTGTCAGAGACGTGGGACCCACGTGCTGGGTTTATACACCTGGCTTGGGTACTTGTCTTGAAGTATTTGTCAGAAATGTGGGATCCCAAGTGCTCGCTTTATACACTTGGCATGGTACTGTCTTTAAGGATTTGTCAGAGATGTTAGCCCCCATGTGCTGGGTTGATACACCTGACATGGTACTGTGCAGAAGTATGTGGCACAGCTGCCAGAGCTGCCGACTTGGGAGCTGGGGACCTAGGTTTGCGTTTTGGCATCAGCTCAACATCCTGTGAATCTGCGCAAATCACTTAACCTCCCTGTGCCCATTAGTATTTGTCAGAGATGTGGGACCCACACGCTGGGTTTATACACCTGCCTTGGGACTGTCCGGAGGTATTTGTCAGTGATGTGGGACTTCACATGCTGGGTTTATATACCTGTCTTGGTACTGTCCGGAAGTATTTGTCAGAGATGTGGGACCTTACTTGCTGGGTTTACACACCTGTCTTGGTACTGATGATAAGTATTTGTTAGAGAGGTGGGAACCCCCCTGCTGGCTTGATACACCTGTCTTGGTAGTGATAGTAAGTATTTGTTAAAGATGTGGGACCCTAAGTGCTGGGTTTACACACCTGTCTTGGTACTGACGGTAAGTATTTGTTAGAGAGGTGGGAACCCACGTGCTGGCTTTATACTCTTGTCTTGGTAGTGATGGTAAGTATTTGTTAAAGATGTGGGACCCCCTCATGCTTGGTTTATACACCTGTCTTGGTATTGACAATAAGAATTTGTTAGATATGTGGGACCCCACGTTGGGGGTTTATACACCTGTCTTGGTCCTATCCATAGGTATTTGTCAGAGAAGTGGGACACGCGTGCTGGGTTTATACACCTGGTGTGGTAGTGTCCTTCAGTATTTGTTAGATATGTGGGACCCACATGCTGGGTTTATACATCTGGCATGGTACTTTATGGAAGCAATAGTCAGAGATGTGTGACCCACATGCTGGGTTTATACATCTGTCTTGGTACTGTCCAAAACTATTTGTCAGAGATGTGAGATCCATGTGCTGGTTTATACACCTGGCTTGATACTGTGCGAAAGTATTTGTCAGAGATGTGGGACACATGTCCTGGGTTTATACACCTTTCTTGGTACTGTCCGGAACTATTTGTCAGAGGTGTGGGACCCATTTCATGGTTTATAGACCTGGCTTGATACAGTGCTGAAGTATTTGCCAGAGATGTGAGACCCATGTGCTGGGTTTATATACCTGTCTTGGTACTTTCCGGAACTATTTGTCAGAGGTGTGGGACTCACGTGCTGGTTTATACACCTGGCTTAATACTGTGCAGAAGTATTTGTCAGAGATGTGGGCCCCCACGTGCTGGTTTAGACACCTGTCTTGGTTCAGTGCAGAAGTATTTGTCAGAGATGTGGGACCCGCATGCTTGTTTTATACACCTGGCATGGTACTGTGTGGAAGTATTTGTCAGAGATGTGGGACCAACGTGCTGGGATTATACACCTGGCTTGGTACTGGTCTGGAAGTATTTGTCAGAGATGTGGGACCCACATGCTGGGCTTATACACCTGGCTTGGTACTGTCTGGAAGTATTTGTCACAGATGTAGGACCCCACATTCTTGGTTTATATACCTGGCATGCTACTGTCTGGAAATATTTGTCAGAGATGTAAACCATCATGTGCTGGGTTTATACACTTGGCATGGTACCGTGCGGAAGTATGTGGTACAGGGGCCAGAGCTGCCAACTTGGGAGCTGGAGATCTGGGTTTGCGTCTCGGCATCAGCTCAACATCCTGTGAATCTGGGCAAATCACTTAATCTCCCTGTGCCCATTGGCAGCGCCTGGATACCCTCGCGGATGATAAGCTGCACTATATAAAACTGCAAATTACAAGTATTTGTCAGAGATGTAGGACATGCGTGCTGGGTTTATACACCTGTCTTAGGACTGCGCGGAAGTACTTGTCAGTGATATTGGACTTCACGTGCTGGGTTCATACACCTGTCTTGGTATTGTCCGGAAGTATTTGTCAGAGATGTGGGACCCTATGTTCTGGGTTTACACACCTGTCTTGGTACTGATGATAAGTAATTGTTAGTGAGGTGGGAACCCACGTGCTGGGTTTATACACCTGTCTTGGTAGTGATGGTAAGTATTTGTTAGAGATGTGGGACCCCACGTGCTGGGTTTATACACCTGTCTCGGTACTGGCAGTAAGTATTTGTTAGATATGTGGGACCCCATGTTCTGGGTTTATACACCTGTCTTGGTACTATCCATAGGTATTTGTCAAAGATGTGCGACACACGCTGCGTTTATTCACCTGTCTTTGTACTGTCCATAAGCATTTTTCATGGATGTGGGACTCACATCCTGGCTTTAAACACCTGGCGTGGTACTGTCTGTAAATATTTGTTAGAGATGTGGGACCCGACGTTCTGGGTTTACACCCTGTCTTGGTACTGTATGGAAGTATTTGTCAGAGATGTGGGACCCCAAGTGCTCGGCTTAAACACCCGGCATCGTACTGTCTGGAAGGATTTGTCAGAGATGTAAGCCCCCATGTGCTGGGTTGATACACCTGGCATGGTACTGTGCGGAAGTATGTGGCACTGTGGCCTGAGCTGCCGACTTGGGAGCTGTGGATCTAGGTTTGCATCTCAGCATCAGCTCAACATCCTGTAAATCTGGGCAAATCACTATGGGGCCGATTCCGATCGCGGCCGGTAGGGCACCGAATCGGATTCGGCTTAACCGGATCCGATTCGGAGCCCTCTTTCCCAACCGATTCGTACGTGCGTCCGGGCGAGCGAGTACGATTCGAGCGCATGCGAAATTGCCGACCGACTCGTACGCGGGTCCAACCCGCTCCGACCGACTCGCACGGACACGACTCGCAGCGCAATGGAGACGTTCCCCGGCCGTGCAAGTATGATGCGCGCCTCGAGCAGTCCGACCGACTCGCGCCGTCCGGCTTGAAAGAGCTGTCAGAGCCAGACTTTGGGGGTCCGTGTCGGACCCCCCTGTACTCGTAGTCGCGCGAGTCGCACACAGGGGGGACGCATGGGTCCCCCCTACCTGTGCATGTACGGCGCGATTCGCATCGAGGCGTACCCGCTGTAGGGGGTGCCCTTGTTTGCCTCGCACCCATTGAGTCAATGGGAGCCCGCGTACGCGTTGTACGACCGGCTCCCATTGACTTCAATGGGAGTCCGACCGAATCGAGTCTGATTGCACGCGTACGCATCATACTCGTTCGGTCGGGCTGCCAGAGTCCGATTCGGTCGGAAATCTCTCCGGGTCCGGCTCGGTCAGAGTGATTTCCGGCCTGAATCGGAATCTGCCCCTTAATCTCCCTGTGCCCATGGGCAGCGCCTGGATACCCTCACGGATGATAAGCTGTGCTATATAAAACTGCAAATTACAAGTATTTGTCAGAGATGTGAGACCCCACGTTTTGGGTTTATAACCTGTTTTGGGACTGTCCGGAATTATTTGTCAGTGAAGTGGGACACGTGTGCTGGGTTTATTCACCTGTCTTGGGTCTGTCCGGAAGTATTTGTCAGTGATATGGGACTTCACGTCCTGTGTTTATACTCCTGTCTTGGTACTGTCTGGAAGTATTTGTCAGAGATGTGGGACCGTACTTGTTGGGTTTACACACCTGTCTTGGTACTGATGGTAAGTATTTGTTAGAGAGGTGGGAACCCACGTGCTGGCTTCATACACCTGTCTTGGTAGTGATGGTAAGTATTTGTTAGAGATGTGGGAACCCAAGTGCTGGATTTATACACCTGTCTTGATACTGATGGTAAGTATTTGTTAGATATGTGGGACCCCATGTTCCAGGTTGTTAGAAATGGGGGTCTCTAGTTGGCAGAGGTAAGCACCTTTGTCCAAATAGGGACCCTTGCTTCTAGTCAGGGTAAGGGGGATACACTTCTAAAATAACCCCTGCTCACCCCCTTGGTATTTTGGCACGAGCAGACAGGCTTATCTCAGAGGCAGTGTGTAAAGCATTTGTGAACACATACAGTAACACAGTGAAAACACTACAAATGGACACCACACCAGTTTAGAAAAATAATTAATCTTTATCTAAACTCAAAACAAGACCAAACGACAAAAACGAAATCCACAATACAGTATCAAAAATATCCTTAAAAATAGGTTATTCACTTAAATAAAGCTTGTAGCAACAAATAACTCCACTTTGAGCTATTACGATGTTGTGACAGAAAAAAATCCCAAATTACGGCGCCGACCACGAGGTGCGCGGGGTCGGGCCCACAAAGAACAGTACCTTGGAAGATGGTGAAAGCAAAGACAGTTCTCAGCGTCGGGAAGGTGTGGTTTCGTTGGCGCTGCGCGGCGTTCGACTCCTTACGACCCCAGGGGAGGTGCAGCCTCTGTTCTTTACTGCAGCGCAGGGGAGGTGAGACGATGGTTCCTTACTGCGTCGGGGAGATGACATCACGATGGCGCTGAAACCACTGTTCTTTACGATGGCGCGATGTCGATGGATTCCGGGAGTCACCCACATCGAGGATCGGCTCCGCGATGATGAAGTCATCTTCGGAGTCGATGTGGCACAACAGCAGATGTCGGGCCCACGTCGCAAGTCGGAGCTGCGCTCACGGCTTCGGGCAGGTTACGGCGACGCTCGCTGGCGTCGATGTGGCACGGCGGCCGGCGGCGGGTCTACTTCGCAAGTCGGAGCAGCGCTCACGGCTTCGGTGCAGATTACGGCGTCGCTCACCGGCGTTGGTGTTGCAATTTCCTTCTGTAGCAGCTAAAACAGCAGTTCTAGATGCAGGCAGACAGAAGGGGTGAAGTCGTTGTGTTCCTGAGACTTCAGAACAGGAGGCAAGCTCAGTTTCAAGCCCTTGGAGATCTTTTCTTCAAGCAGGTGACAAAGCAAAACAGCAAAGTCCTTCTTCTCCTTTCCTTGGCAGCAAGCAGCCACTGCAGGCCAACCCCAGGCAGCAAACAGGCATAGGGGCAGTATTCCTCATCAGCTTATCTCCTTGGCAAAGGTTTCCTCTTGATTTCCCAGAAGTGATCTAAAGTTCTGGGGTCTGGGCCCCAATATTTATACCACAAAATCCTTTGTTCTCCGACGGCAGAGAGTGTCTGTACCCAGCCAAAACCAGTTCTGTCCTCACTGGTGCAGCTTCCTGGCAGGAGGTGGAGACAGCATTGTTGAAGGCAGACCAGACCCATTCAGGTGAAAAGGAAATCTCCTACTCCAACTGCAACTCAGCCCAGCCCTGACTCATCAGACTTCAGGAGCCACAGCCCTCTCCAGCCCCCTGTCATCCAAAAGCCAGACATGCAATACACAAACCTAGCAGAGGCACACTGGATGGTTAGGCAAGAAAATACCCACTTTCTAAAAGTGGTATTTTCAAACACAGAATGTAAAAATCACCCTCACTAAAAGAAGCATCTTAACATTCTGAGTTCAGGCATGCTAAACTTTATTTTCCTACCTTGTTCCTGGGGTCAGTTATGTTTATAAGATGTTATAAACTAACTCCCCATTCTGGCCTATGGGAACAGATAGCCTTGCAATAGTGAAAAATGAAATTGGCAGTATTTCACTATCAGGACATGCCACACACATCAGGGCATGTCCTACCTTTCACATACAATGCACCCTGCCCATAGGGGTACCTTGGACCTACCTTAGGAGTGACTAACATGTAGAAAGGGGAAGGTTTAGGGACTGGCAAGTGTGTGCACTTGCCAAGTCGACATGGAAGTCCCAGACTGCACAAAGGCTCTGCAATGGCAGGCCTGAGCCACATTTTACAAGCTGCTTCTGTGGGTGGCACAATCAGGGCTGCAAGCCCACTAGCAGTATTTGATTTACAGGACCTGGGCACACATGGTGCACTGTACTAGGGTCTGACAAGCAAATCAAATCAGCCAATCATGGAATCACTAATCCATCACATCAATTTACAAAGGGAGCACTTGCACTTTGGCACTGAACAGCAGTGGCAAAGTGCCCAAAGCATCTAGACCAGCAAAAACACAGGAGGCAACAGCAAAAAAAATGGAAGGGAGACCCACGCCAATGGTGCCAGGTCTTACACGTGTCCCCTCCAGCTGAAATGTGGGGAGAACTACCCACCCTCTTGGGAGTTCTCTTCACTGAGGCGGAAAAATCTGGACAGACCATCAGCATTGGCGTGTTCTGTACCAGGGCGGTGTTCCACCGTGAAGTCCATCCCCTGTAGGGAAATGGACCACCTCATCTGCATCAACCATCTGAGGGGCCTGTGGTCTGTCTGAACCCGGAAGTGAGTCCCAAACAAGTATGGTCTCAACTTCTTTAGTGCCCAGACCACAGCAAATGCCTCACGCTCAATTGCACTCCACCTCTGTTCCCGTGGAAGTAACCTCCTACTAATGAAGGCTACAGGTTGGTCTAGGCCCTCCTCATTCAGCTGTGAGAGCACAGCCCCCACACCATGCTCTGAAGCATCTGTCTACACAATGAATTCTCTTGAGAAGTTGGGTGCCTTAAGCATGGGCGCTGTGCACATGGCAGATTTCAGGGCATCAAAAGCCTTCTGGCAGGTGTCAGTCCAGTTCACTTTCCTGGGTTGCTTCCTGGAAGTCAGCTCTGTCAAGTGGGCAACAATGGTGCCATACCCCTTGAAAAATCTCCTGTAATACCCAGTGAGTCCTAAAAGGGCTCTCACCTCAGTCTGCGTTTTGGGGGTTCCCCAGCCAGAATGGTATCAATCTTGGGCTGTAGGGGCGCCACCTGGCCGCTCCCCACCTGGTGTCCCAAGTACACCACAGAACCCTGCCCGATCTGGCACTTACTCGCCTTGATCGTGAGGCCTGCCCTCCGCAGTGCCTTCAACACTTCCCAGAGCTGGTGCAGATGTTCCTCCCAAGTGGCACTGAACACTGCAATGTCATCCAGGTAGGCAGCACTGAAATCTTCCAGTCTAGCCAACACCTGGTTGACCAACCTCTGAAAGGTGGCAGGGGCATTCTTCATCCCAAAGGGCATCACCCGGAATTGGTAGTGCCCATCTGGTGTGGAGAATGCTGACCTCTCTCTTGCCCCATCAGTTAAGGCGATCTGCCAGTACCCAGACGTTAAGTCAAACGTACTGAGGTACCTGGCAGCCCCCAACCGATCGATGAGCTCATCAGCTCTGGGGATGGGGTGCGCATCAGTCCTGGTGACTGAATTGAGTCCTCTGTAGTTCTCACAGAACCGGAGTTCTGGTGTGGCACCGGGTGTGGCAGCCTTCGGGACCAAGGCCACTGGGCTGGCCCAGGGGCTGTCTGAGGGCTCAATCACCCCTAGCGGTAACATCATGGAGACTTCCTCCTTAATGCAAGCTCTGACCCTGTCAGTCACTCTGTAAATTTTATGTTTTACTGGAGGACTGTCCCCAGTGTCCACATCATGGATGCACCACTGAGTGACACCGGGGGTCAGGGAGAACAGGTCAGGAAACTGTCCCAACAGTTGGCGACAGTCACTCTGCTGCTCAGAGGTCAGGGAGTTAGAGAGGTTCACACCCTCCACTGACCCATCTTGCTCCTTTGCAGACAGGAGGTCAGGAAGAGGCTCAGGGGCATATTATCAAGCCCTTTATCGCCGCGTTAGCGGCACTTTTCTGCCGCTAATGCGGCGATATTTTTATCACACTATTAACAAGCTGCAGCTAACGGGCCTTAGCGTGAGTTTATTAGCGATAGTGGCCATTTTTTTACCTCTAAGCATGTCAGCGATATATATCGCTAATGACATGCAAAGTAGGCGTTCCTGACTAAAACTCCATTGAAACAGTCGCAAACACAACTTCCCCCTATTATCAATGCCCGCGAAACGATAGGAAAATTCGCGCTAACCGCGCTTATCGCTGGAATTTAACGCCTGAAAAAAACTCGCCTTAACCATCTTGTCAATGGCGGGTGGATTGTTGGGTTAAGTATACACTTGCCTATTAGCAAGCTTTTCATTAGCGCTGTTAATTTAGCGCTGGAATTCTCACGCTATTGCTGGTTCTACACGCTATCGCTGGATTTCCTATCGCCTTTACGATACGCGTTGATAATACTGCGCTATCACGGCGAGGAAATCGAGTGATAGCCGGCGATAAAAAAAACAGCACTAAGCGCGCTTTGCGATAAATATCGTAGATCCTTGATAATATGCCCCACAGTCTTCTCTTCCATCCCAGCATCTGTTGCTAGGAGCATGCCCACTTCGGACCTCTCCAAGTGGGGCTTCAGGCGGTTCACATGCAGGACCCGCAGGGAGACTGCAAGTCTACCAAGTAGGTGACGTTGCTCTTGCGCTCCACCACCTCAAATGGTCCGATCCACTTATCGTGGAGCGCACAAGGCTCCACTGGGGCCATGACCCAAACTTTTTGTCCAGGCTGAAACTCGATCAGAGTGGCATTCTGATCATACCAACGTTTCATGTCCTCCTGGCTGGCTTCCAGATTCACCTGAGAGAGTTGTCTGAAGCGCTTAGTCTGGTTTATGAAGGCCAGCATGTAGCTATATACATCCTGGGGAGGTTTACTGGGAGCTTTCTCCCAGCCTTCTTTCACCAGACTCAGAGGTCCTCTCACAGGATGGCCATACAGCAGTTCAAAGGGAATGAACCCTGTGGATTTCTGGGGCACCTCTCTGTAAGCAAACAGAAGGCATGGCAAGAGGACGTCCCACTTACGCCTCATGGGTTCACCAAGACCCATAATCATGCCCTTCAGGGTCCGATTGAATCTCTCAACCAGCCCATTACCTTGGGGGTGGTAAGGAGTGGTGAACTTATAGGTTACACCGCACTCCTGCCACAGGGACTTCATATACTTTGATATGAAGTTGGTACCACGGTTGGACACCACCTCTCTGGGGAACCCCACACGGGAGAAAATCCCCATCAACGCACGACCCACCACGGGGGCCGTCACAGTCTGGAGAGGGATGGCTTCTGGGTATGGTCCACCAAGACCAGGATAAACCTGTTGCCCATGGCTGTCTTGGGATCCAGAGGCCCCACAATGTCAATGCCCACCCTTTCAAAGGGGGTGCTGACCACAGGGAAAGGTTGGAGAAGAGCCTTGCACTTCCTCCCACTCTTACCACTTGCCTGGCAAGTCTGGCAAGACCTACAATGAGCATCAGAATGATTGCGCATTTGGGGCCAGTAAAAGTGGGTGATAAGCCTTTCAAAGGTCTTGTCTTGCCCCAAATGTCCTGCTAAAGGCACATTGTAGGAGAGTAGGATCTGCTTCTTATAGTTACCCCCACTTTTTGCTGATGTTTCACTGTTTTCGACTTAGTCTGACTGGGATCCTGCTATTCAGGACCCCAGTCTATCTGCTTTCTCCTCTCAATTGATTGCATGTATTTTAGGTACACTCCAGATTGGATTCTGGGGTACCCTTATAAGTCCCTAGTATATGGTATACTATGTACCCAGGGCATAGGTATCCCAGAGGCCTCCCAGGGGCTGCAGCATGTATTATGCCACCCCTGAGAGACCATTTAAAATGACACCACAGGTCTGCTACTGCAGCCTGTGTAAGGTGGTGCATGCACTCCTTACTTAGATATAGGTTCACTATATCTATCCTAATCACTGCACATATAAACCTATCAGTCACCCCTATAGCAGGCCTTATCAATCCTGAAGGCAGGGTGCTGGGTTTTATGTGAGAGGGTGCCCATGCATGAACAGAGCCCCTCTGCAGCCTTCGGAACCTATTCTCCGGGGTTGTTTGTGATGCAGCCAACCATATATACTTAAGTGCATTATAACCTCACGGTAAATGCTAGCTTTAAAATGGCTGCATGGAAACATGTTGTGTTTTGGTGTCAAACACCTTGGAATCATACCTCCACACCAGTAACTGGTGTGGGAGGTATGATTCCACCCTCCTAGAGGGAGAAATATGACAACACCGGTACACCCGGTACCAGCTTCACAGAACCCTGGCATCACAAAATGGATGCTGCCAGCCACAGACACGAGTCTGCCCTCCTGCTGCTGGACGAAACTCCGGCAGGGGAAGGTTTGACAATAGGTTTCCTGTCACAGGGAGGTGTGACCCCCTCCCAGACAGGCTTTAGTGTATTGGGGCTGGGTGGGTGCACTCTCAGAGTGCTTTGATGTCTGCACTGGGGGCACATTTGGTGTCCCTGTGCATAGTCCAGCTCAAACCGGTTGCAGGAGCCATTTGCTCCTGCTCTGGCGCGAAACTGGGCAAAGGACATGGGTGTAGCCACCCCTCTGTCCTGACCCTCCCATAGGTGGGTTCCCAGAGTTTGTCCCACCCCTTCCTTGGGTATAAAGTAGGAACCCCTGGCTACAGGACTTTAGATATTACCTGGACTAAACTCTGCTACAGAAACCAAGTAACCTTCGATGATCTACGCTTTGCTGGACGACTGAAGAATCTCCCTTGGAGTAAAGGAGTTCCTCCCCTGCTGAGCAGGCAACTAAATGCATCTGACCGGTTTGCATCTACGAAGCTCCCGAAGGACTCCGAAGATTTCTGCAACACAGGAGGTGGGTTCCCGAGGTCTCCGAGGTTGATCTGCGCTCTCAGCAATTCTGAGGCCCGTATCCCTCGTGGGGACCGTGAAACCTGTACCCCTGGGCACCGTGTACATTTGCAGCAGCATATGCTTTTCGGCAATCCCTGAAGCTGTGCTTTGGGCTACTTGTAGTCCTGACCCCGAGCAGCAATTCCACCGAAGATTACTGGCCTACACTCCACGAGTGTTCCATGGGCTGGTATTTCATGATTCAGCTTGAGGTCCCTTTGCGATCTCTGGTCCGTTGGCCTGTGGGTCCCTAAGAAGGCAACTTTAACTTTCAGTGGGCTTTCCTGGTTGCTCCAGACGTGCCCTGACTCTCTATCGCTTGGGGAGTCCTCAGGACCTTGCTGGTCCTCGCAGAAGCATCTTTCCTCTGACCGCATGGGTTGCAGTTGCCAAGGCTTGTTGGTGTTCAATCCGGACACTGACCCCCCAGCACTCGACATCCTTCGTGGGACAGCTCGAATCCGGACTGTGGTTGTCGCAGACATCTCCTGGTCCCCGTGGCTGCAGAGTCAAGCTTCAGCTCATCGCACCTGAAGCACCCGACATCGGTGGGCATTCGATTGCTCCGCTCCTGGTCACGTGAAGTGACCCAGACTTTGTCCCCTCTGCTTTAAAGTTCTTCACATCTCTGATCCAGGCTTGTATCACACCGGACACTTTTCTTCTCCACGGCAGCAGTACTTTCTCGCATCACACCATTGAAAACGACGAGGGTTTCCGACACCACTTGACCCCTATGCACCCGGCTCCTCTGGGATAGGTAACACGGGTACCTCAGTACTCTCAAGGGTGCTGGCCTTAGAACCTTATATGTTTAGCTGGGTTTGCTTGAAGTCCTCTCCTAAGTGTCCTTAATCTTTAAAATTCCAACGCGACTTTCCCATAGAGTTGTACGGAGCTCGCATCTGTGTTCCCACACTGCACCCGTCCTCCGTGGGTCCCCTGTGTCACTACCTTGGGTGGTTCCTTGGGGTCCCAGCGATTCTACGTGCTCTAGGCACTGTGTCTAGTCAAGTCGTGGTTCTTATACCACTTTCTTAGTATATGGTTCGGTCTCCCCCTGGAGCCCGCTGTGTATTGTGCTACTTACTGTCGTTCTAGAGATTTAATATTGTGTGTCTTGTTCTCTAATCTCATAAAGAGGTTAGTAGAGAGTGTTTAGTAATAAACACATATATTTTATATTCACCTGGTGTGGTTCTCCGTTCATTTGGTCATTCAGGGGGTTATATACTGGTAAAACAAGCTGCTTTACATTCCTTCAAGACTTAGCCTGAAGGCTGCTCTCCACAGCTACCACTAGGATAGCTTTCTATAAAGGTTGTCTTTGACCTACTCATCAATAAGGGTCGTTTGGACTGGTGCAAGGTGCCCACTTTAATTAGTGGACAGCATATACCAGGCCAACTTCTCACACACATCATGAGCGAGACCCAGTAGGAAGGCTCTGAAGCACTGGGGTACCACCAGCACACGGGCTGACCCAGGCTCAGCAACCTTAGGCTTGCTATACAGGAGACCATTCTCCCAGTATATCCAATGTGATCCGGACTGATCACCTGCTGCCTGGTTTGCAGCCTGCTGCTGCAAACCAATGAGAGAAGGGCACGCCTGCTGCTCCTGGCAGAACTCCTCTCTGGTGGGCCCTCCTTCTTGCTGCCAATGGGTCAGCTCAGGCAGGTCCCCCAGTTCAGCCACTTGTTCCCCTATAGGCTCCAGGGCACCCCCATCAGGGTCTACCTCCTCCTGGACCGTGGGAACTTCGGGGGCCAGTTTCCCGCGCCCCCTGCCTCTTCTCTTCCTGGCAGGCACCTGGGCCACTCTTTCAGGCTCCAGGTCCTCTTGAATGCCCTTACTGTCTGCCATTGACTGAGTGGTCACACATGCCCACTCAGGCAGACCCAACATCTCCAAATGAGACCTCCGCTCCACCTTCGCCCAAGGGGAGCTCTCCAAATCATTGCCTAGCAGACAGTCAACAGGCATGGCTGGCCTCACAGCTACTCTCAAGGTACCTGAGGACCCCCCCCACTCAAAGGGAACCTGTGCCACTTTGCAGAGGCACTCTGAGTTGCCAGCGGCAACTGCAGGGTAGAATGTGTCGGGGACCACCTGCTCTTCAGACACCAGCCGACAACTGACAGCTGTCACACTGGTTCCGGTGTCTCGCAGAGCCTCCACACTATGGCCATTGATGGTCACCCACTGCCTGTACTTTTTAGTGTTATCAGGCAGATGAGCCCTAGGGACCATCTCACTGTCTCCTAACAGGGACATCTCTGCGGGACCCCACCCACCTTGGGCACCCATCTCCTGCCCCAAGGCTACACTAGCCATTTCCCGGGGAGGTGCACCAGTGGGTGCAGGGGTCACTGTGTTGGGACACTTAGGACTTCTTTGGAAGTGACCCACCTGTCCACAGCTAAAACAGGTCTTGGGACCCTTCTGCACAGGCTTACCTGGTGGGACCTATGGTCTTTTGTCAGCGGGAGGCTGGGAACCCTTACCTTGGTTCCCTTGGGGATTACTTTGGGGCCCTTTTTGGAAGTCCTTCTGTTTACCCTTGTCCCCCCCCACTCTTCTGCTGAGGACCCTGCCCACCTTTGGCGGAGTCTCCCACAAGACCCTTGTGGACCCTGGTACTGACCCAGTGGTCCGCCTCCACAGCAAGCTCCCTGGGATCAGTCAGCTTACTGTCAATCAGGTGCTGGCGTAGCTCTGGAAAACAACTACTGGACAAGTGCTCCCATGCAATCAAATCATAGAGCGCCTGAAAATCATTTACCTTACTACCCTTCACCCAACCATCCAATGCACTGCAAAAAAAAGATACTTATTCCACCCAGGTGCTAGACTCCAGCTACTTGCAATTCCTAAATTTCTGCCTATAAAGCTCTGGGGTCAACCCATACCTGGTTACTAAGGCTTCCTTCATGGGGGCATAGGACATGTGATCCTCAGGGGGCAGAGCTAGTAAGGTTTCCCTTCCTTCACCCATAAAGCGACCCAACAACCCCGCTCCCCAATCTCTCTCAGGGACCCAGTGGGTCTTCATCGCTACCTCATAGGCCTTAAACCACTGCCCAATGTCCTCATGCTTCATGAAATCCTTAATGACATCCTTGGGAATATATACTTTCCCTTCTACAGGCACTGATGGTGTGCTGCCACCAGAGGGAGTGATCTCTAGGCTTTTTGCTTTCAGCTCTAGCTCCATCAACACTCTCTCATGCTCTAAAAGCATCTTCTTTTCATCCATGGCCAATTTCTTGCTCTCTAACTCCAACCTCTTATTTTCTAAGTCACCCTGGCTCACCAGTTTGAGCTTAGCAAGCTCCATCTCATGCACTCTGCTTTTCTCCCTGTCCTCCAACTGTTCTGGAGACAGACCCCTTGAAGACACACTGCTGCCCTCCCTGGGAGGCACTCTCCCTCCAGTTAGGCCCACTAACCCATCCTGCTGCCCTTCTAAATTCTCCCCCTCCACCATAGGATCCTTGGTCTGCCCACTGGCATTCCTTGCTTCCAACCAGGCCCTCAGCGCCTTTTGGAACTCCTCCTTCCTGGTGAGGCCTCTCACGGAGATTTTAAATTTTTTGCAGATGGTTTTAAGTTGTGGCACAGTTTAGGTATCAACCCTCTCTTCTTCAAATTCAATATCCACAGATGCAATGGATCCTTGTTTACTCATGGTGAAAAATTGGCAGTTCTCAAGATGCAAAAAATTCCCCAAAAGAACTCTTCAAAAATGTATGTGGTTGCGTAATGGTTTGCACTCACTAGTAGTGTACACCAATCACTGTATGTAAATCACAAATGCAAGTCCAGGATCCTCACCGCTGACCACCAATGTTAGAAATGGGGGTCTCTAGTTGGCAGAGGTAGGTACCTTTGTCCAAATAGGGACCCTTGCTTCTAGTCAGGGTAAGGGGGATGCACTTCTAAAATAACCCCTGCTCACCCCCTTGGTAGCTTGGCACGAGCAGACAGGCTTATCTCAGAGGCAGTGTGTAAAGCATTTGTGAACATATACAGTAACACAGTGAAAACACTACAAATGCACACCACACCAGTTCAGAAAAATAAGTAATCTTTATCTAAACTCAAAACAAGACCAAACGACAAAAAAAAAAATCCACAATACAGTATCAAAAATATCCTTAAAAATAGGTTATTCACTTAAATAAAGCTTGTAGCAACAAATAACTCCACTTTGAGCTATTGCGACTTCGTGACAGAAGAAAATCCCAAAGTACGGCGCGGACCGCGAGGTGCGCGGCATTGGGCCCACAAAGAACAGTACCTTGGAAGATGGTGAAAGCAAAGACAGTTCACGGCGTCGGGGACGTGCGGCTACGTTGGCGCTGCACAGCGTTCGACTCCTTACGACCCCAGGGGAGGTGCAGCCTCTGTTCCTTACTGCAGTGCAGGGGAGGTGAGACGACGGTTCCTTACTGCGTCAGGGAGATGACGTCCCGATGGCGCCGAAACCACTGTTCCTTACGATGGCGCAATGTCGATGGATTTGGGAAGTCACCCACGTCGAGGATTGGCTCCGCGATGATGAAGTCGGCTTCATAGTCGATGCGGCACAGCAGCAGGCGTCGGGCCCACGTCGCAAGTCGGAGCAGCGTTCACGGCTTCGGGCAGGATACGGCATCGCTCGCTGGCGTTAATGTGGCACGGCGGCCGGCGTCAGGTCTACTTCGCAAGTCGGAGCAGAGCTCACGGCTTCGGTGCAGATTACGGCGTCGGTGTTGCAATTTCCTTCTGTAGCAGCTAAAACAGCAGTTCTAGATGCAGGCAGACAGAAGGGGTGAAGTCTTTGTTTTCCTGAGACTTCAGAACAGGAGGCAAGCTCAGTTTCAAGCCCTTGGAGATCTTCTCTTCAAGCAGGCGACAAAGCAAAAGAGCAAAGTCCTTCTTCTCCTTTCCTTGGCAGCAAGCAGCCACTGCAGGCCAACCCCAGACAGCAAACAGGCACAGGGGCAGTATTCCTCCTCAGCTTATCCGGCTCTTCTCCTTGGCAAAGATTTCCTCTTGATTTCCCAAAAGTGATCTAAAGTTCTGGGGTCTGGGCTCCAATATTTATACCAAAAATGTAAGTCCGTTTTTATATAGCGCAGCTACTCACCCTTACGGGTCTCAAGGCGCTGGGGGCCGTCGTGGAAATTAAGTGAGCTATTGCCCAGAGTCATATGGTGCTGAACTGAGCTGCCGCCGGAACCGGGGATCGAACCGTGAACCCTGTGCTCCGAAGTCAGCTGCCCTGGCCCCTGCACCACACCTCTCCACAACATCCTTTGTTCTCTGAAGGCAGAGAGTGCCTGTACCCAGCCAAAACCAGTTCTGTCCTCACTGGTGCAGCTTCCTGGCAGGAGGTGGAGACAGCATTGTTGAAGGCAGACCAGGCCCATTCAGGTGAAAAGGAAATCTCCTCCCCCTACTCCAAATGCAACCCAGCTCTATTCAGCCCAGCCCTGACTCATCAGACTTCAGGAGCCATAGCCCTCTCCAGCCCCCTGTCATCCAAAAGCCAGACATGCAATACACAAACCTAGCAGAGGCACACTGGATGGTTAGGCAAGAAAATACCCGCTTTCTAAAAGTGGTATTTTCAAACACAGAATGTAAAAATCACCCTCACTAAAAGATGCATCTTAACATTCTGAGTTCAGGCATACTAAACTTTATTTTCCTACCTTGTTCCTGGGGTCAGTTATGTTTATAAGATGTTATAAACTAACTCCCCCTTCTGGCCTATGGGAACAGATAGCCTTGCAATAGTGAAAAATGAAATTGGCAGTATTTCACTATCAGGACATGCCACACACATCAGGGCATGTCCTACCTTTCACATACAATACACCCTGCCCATAGGGGTACCATGGGCCTACCTTAGGAGTGACTAACATGTAAAAAAGGGAAGGTTTAGGGACTGGCAAGTGTGTGCACTTGCCAAGTCGACATGGCAGTCCCAGACTGCACACAGGCTCTGCAATGGCAGGCCTGAACCACATTTAACAAGCTGCTTCTGTGGGTGGCACAATCAGGGCTGCAAGCCCACCAGCAGCATTTGATTTACAGGCCCTGGGCACACATGGTGCACTGTACTAGGGTCTGACAAGTAAATCAAATCAGCCAATCATGGAATCACTAATTCATCACATCAATTTACAAAGGGAGCACTTGCACTTTGGCACTGAACAGCAGTGGCAAAGTGCCCAAAGCATCTCGACCAGCAAAAACACAGGAGGCAACAGCAAAAAAAAATGAAGGAAGACCCACGCCAATGGTGCCAGGTCTAACATAGTTTTATACACCTGTCTTGGTACTATCCATAGGTATTTGTCAGAGATGTGGGACACGCGTGCTGTTTTTTTATCCTGTCCTTGTACTGTCGGTAAGCATTTTTTTAGCGATGTGGGACTCACGTGCTGGCTTTAAACACCTGGCGTGGTAGTGTACGTAAGTATTTGTTAGAGATGTGGGACCCCACATTCTGGATTTACACATCTGTCTTGGTACTGTATGGAAGTATTTGTAAGAGATGTGGGAGCCACATGCTTGGTTTATACACCCGGCTTTGTACTGTCCATAAGCATTTGTCAAAAATGTTGCCCCCCACGTGCTGGTTTAGACACCTGTCCTTGTACTGTGCAGAAGTATTTGTCAGATATGTGGACCCACGTGCTGGGTTTATACATCTGTCATGGTATTGTATGGAAGCAATAGTCAGAGATGTGGGACCCACATGCTGAGTTAATACACCTGTCTTGGTACTATCCGGAAAATTGTCAGAGGTGTGAGACTAAAGTGTTGGTTTTATACCTGGCTCGATACTGTGCGGAACTATTTGTCAGAGGTGTGGGACCCATATGCTGGTTTATACACCTGGCTTGATACTGTGCAGAAGTATTTGTCAGAGATACAGGACCCATATGCTGGTTTTATACACCTGTCTTGGTACTGTCCAGAACTATTTGTCAGAGGTGTGGAACCCACATGCTGGTTAAAACATCTGGCTTGATACTGTGCCGAAGTATTTATCAGATATGTGGGCCCCCACGTGCTGGTTTAGACACCTGTCTTGGTACTGTGCAGAAGTATTTGTCAAAGATGTGGGACTCACGTGCTGGGTTTACACAGCTGGCTTTGTACTGGTCTGGAAGGATTTGTCAGAGACGTGGGACCCACATGCTGGGTTTATACACCTACCATGGTACTGTCTGGAAGTATTTGTTAGAGATGTGTGACCCCACATGCTGGGTTTACACACCTGTCATGGTACTGACCACCTCTTAGCAATCCAGCTGTGTTGGGCTTACTGGAGGTAACAGGTAGGATAGTTGGCCCCTAAAGACCCCCAGCAGTGAAGGGGACTTCATCCCCCAAGCAAGAGCACGCCAGGAGGTGCGTTTGCAGACTGGTGCAGAAAGGGGGTGTGGCCTACTCTCAGAACTCAGCAATCCTGCAGAGTGGGACTTATTGGAGGTAACAGGAGGGGTAGTTGGCCCAAAGGACGTTCTTGTTACCTCCAGTAAGTCCTACACAGTGGGATTGCTAAGAGGTCTTCGTAGCCACTCTGCAAATGCGCCTCCTGGCACACTAGTGGTTGGGGGATGAGGTCCACTTTACCTCTTCGGGGCCAAGAATCCCTCCTTGTACCTCCTGTAAGTCCTACGCAACAGAATTCCTGAGAACTGGTTGGAGGCCCAGCCCCCTTTCTCTACCACTCTGCAAATGTGACTACTACTTAAAAAAACCTTAGCAATTCACGGAAAAAAACAAAGGTTACAGGGACGTTATAGTTAGGGATTAGCATTTAAAAAATATTAGAAATTCACTGAAAAAAAACACAGGTTTCAGGGAAATTTAGTTAGGAATTAGCATTTTAAAAACGTTAGAAATTCACTGAAAAAACACAGGTTTCAGGGATATTATAGTTAGGAATTAGCATTTAAAAAACCATAGAAATTCACTGAAAAAAACAGAGGTTACAGGAACATATTACATCACTCATGACATGGTCAGTGACATCACTGATGACATCACTGATGACATCTCAAATGACATCATTGAGGACATCATCCACATAATCTCTGATGCACCTACTCACACCCCAATATAATCTTTCATACAGCCACTCCAAATTTCAGACTACCATTCTTGAAACCATAGACACACCAATAGCAGTATGTACATACCCACTGACTGATTCATAGCTCTACACACACATCTACTCACTCACCCATACATCCCCTCATACAACCAGTCACTCACAAATACAGCCACTGATATATCCACTCATACACCCATACAGACACTCACACACCGCCACTCACCCATAGAGTTGCTCACACACCTAGTCAGCCACCCAAAGAGTCAATCCCTCTGCCATTTACTCACTTATACAGTTATACACACACCACCTCCCTTATTCATACAGATACTAACACATACTTACTCTCTTATTCAATCACTGACACATACAGCCCCTTGCAGGTGCACTCATGAACCCATACACCCAGTGAATGACCCACTCACACATCCATGCAGGGAATCGCACAACGCAGACAGTCAATCACCCATACAGGTACTCAGACAACCAATCAATAACCCATATAGACACTCATGCAGATACTCACCAACCCATGCAGCCACTGACAGACTGAGACAGACATTCACACAGATTAGTCACTCACCCATATATTCACTGATACACTTATAATTACTCACTTATACAGTCAGTCACACACCCACTGAATCATCCATATAGACACTTATACACCCACTCATTCTTCAATAAACCTTGGCGTATATATATATATATATATATATATATATATATATATATTTATAACATTCTTAAACTTTTTTAGAAACAATCACAGTCACTGGATGATGTCATTAATGATGTAATTTGAGATGTCATCAATTATGTCATGAGTGATGTCACTGACCATGTCATGAGTGATGTAATATGTGACGTCATCAGCAGTGCATTGCGGGGGCCTGAGTTATAGTTAGCTTGGCTAACTGTAACGGCTGAATTTCATAGGTTTTGTTTGAGTGAAATGTTAGCCTAACTATAACGTTCCTGTAACCTGTGTTTTTTTCCGTGAATTTCTAAGGTTTTCTAAATGCAAATTCCTAACTATAACGTCCCTGAAACCTATGTTTTTTTCAGTGAATATATATATATTCAGAAGGGAGGTAGGTAATTATAGTTAGGACCTAGTTTCCAAACAAAGAGTGTTTTTTTATTTGCCAATAACTTTGGCGCCGTTTGATGAACCTTCGTGAATTGTTCAAAACTGATACGCCACTCACTTCAGCTGCTGTGATAGAAGTTTCGGGGTAATCTGTAAAACCGGGGCCAAGAAAAAGAGGGGAGCCCAAAATGCTTTTTCTTCATGTTAATTTCCATAGGAAACTTTAGACACGGCTACAGCCGAACTGCTGAACAGAATTACACCAAATTTGGCAAAAATGTAGCTCTTGGTCCACAAAGCACTCTTTTTGTTAAATGGTGTAAAACTGTTCAGTAGTTGCTGAGATATACAACTGTGGCGGCGGTGGATCCGGGAACCCTTCCTATCTCGTGCCTGAGATCTGATTGGGTGCCAACACTTCAAACCATCTTGTGAGTTAATTGAACCGAGTCACAAGAAAAAATGTTTAAAAAAAAGAAAAGGGGGCAGGGTAGAAATACCTTGACCCCCTAGGCCTTTTCAGGGGTGTCCCACAGGGACCCCAGGACAAAAAAAAAAGCATTTTTTAAAGGTACCAACCAATCAATAACTCATATAGACACTCATGTAGCTAGTCACAAACCCATGCAGCCACTTACACAGCAACAGACAGACGGATACAGACATTCACACGGTTTAGTCACTAACCCATGCATTCAGTAAGATACGTTTAATCACTCACTTATAGAGTTAGTCACACACCTACTAAATCATCCATTCAGACACTTATACACCCACTCATTCTTCAATACGCCTTTCCCTATATATATTAAACATATTTAAACTTTACAGAAACACACAGTCACTGGATGATGTCATCAGTGATGTCATTTGAGATGTCATCAGTGATGTCATCAGTGATGTCACTGACCATGTCATGAGTGATGTAATATGTGACGTCATCAGCAGTGCATTGCGGGGCACGAGTTATAGTTAGCTGAACTAACTATAACGGGGGAATTTCTATGGTTTTGTACGAGTGAAATGTCCAACTAACTATAACTGTCCCTAAAACCTATGGTTTTTCAGTGAATTTCTAAGGTTTTTTAAATGCTAATTTCTAACTATAACGTGCCTGAAACCTATGGTTTTTCAGTGAATTTCAAAGGTTTTTCAAATGCTAGTTTGTAACTATGCCTACAGAAGTAGGACATGTGAAGAAAGAAGAAAAAACGCACAGAAAGAAGCAAAAGAAATGTAGAAAGAAACAGGAGATGCTATGTACCTGATGACAACAAATGGAAAAAGTTTGTTGACACACATCTAACTATTGGTGGTATGGTCGATTATCAGTATTTGTACTCCAGAGAAAACTTTTTTTAAACCACTTTTAAAAAAAAAAAATTTTGTGAAACCTTTTGTGATATCTCTTCTATGTCTATGGTCGAGTAATAGTCACGATATGCACTTGTCACTTTAAAAGGGGAGGAAAAATAAGGCGGCGTTGTCATGAGATCAAGGTCTGGCTGGACCAAAACGCGTTATGGCCTACAAATAAACAAGGATTATTTGCACAAAATCTGTGTTCCGCGCCTGCTTTCAACTAAAGGATTTGGAGAGAGAGCGAGCGGGAATTAAGGATATATATATATACATATATATTCAGCAGTTATAGTTACCTGACCTAACTATACCTTACGCCCCCACAATGCACTGCTTATGACCTCACATGTTTCATCACTCATGCCATGGTCAGTGACTTCACTGATGACATCTCAAATGACATCACTCATGACATCACTCATGACATCATTCACAGAACCACTCACACCCCCTTACATTTTCTCATATGCCCACTCACTCCTACTTCCTGGAGGTAACAGGAGGGTTTCTTGGTCCCCCAAAGACCCTCAGCATCAAAGGTGACTTCATCCATTAGGACCAATAAGTTAAATGCTCCTTTGGTAGCCCATTTTTGTGAAATGAAACACAGTGACACAGATATCAGGTGGTTTATCTTGGAAAAGATTTTTATGGACAAACGAGGTGGTAATATGGAGCTAAAACGTAAAGCCAGGGAGCAATGGTATATTTCCAGATTTAACACTGTGCGGAATGGCCTCAACTCGAAAGAGGAATGGGAGCGTTTAATAGGGGCAACCTGATAGTCCCTGAATAATTCTTGATTTTTCTCTATTAAAAAATGAAGTATTGTCTAGGTGGTCATTTAAATCTCTAGAGATAATGATTTAGGTAACCTTTTTGTCTTTTATATTAGGTTTGAAGTAATACAATATTATGGCATAAACTTACGTGGTGTATATTGTCTTGGTATCATATTGCTCCTTTATCATAAACAAATAAGCCATGTTAAGAAAGAACGATCTGCATTTGGCGGAAGTGACGGAATGGTCACAGAGAGAGAGATATATATGTATTTATGTATGCATGTGTACATGTAGTTTTTTTCGACAGAATTGCTTCGGTTAATCTACATATTCCGAAAGAGTACGAGAATGTAGGCAGATTATCTAAGTAACCTTTGCCTAAATAAATGTAAGATTTTGACCGGGTAAAAGAGATTATTAACGAGAGATACAATTCAGTTTAATTTGGCTTTTGTAGCACTCTGCCCTGTTTATTTAATATAATGTAGCCGTGTGAAGATGGCCGACACGTTTTCAGGGCTTTCGATTGATCGCCCTTTGTTTAACTGTTCGTGTGGAAGCGACCTAATTGGTCACATGCTTTCAAGCGGGGGATTTAAACATCACCATAAACCTCCGGGTCTTACAGTTCTGAACACGGAGGCGGAGGCACCCCGTATGTCTTTTATATACACAACAGGTAAGACAGAGGGTCTAGCTGTTTTTTAGTTGACTTTGCAATAGCCTCCTATTTGAATAGATTAAATAGGGTTTTGTTTAAATTCGGGCATATTGTTATGCATACGAGTTGTAGCAGATTTTATCTATAGCTTGTTGGTTAGGTTAGCGTTGAGTCATCCACTATCCACTACATATCCCGAAAGGGTATAAGAAGGTAGGCAGGTTATTTAAGTAATCTTTGCCTAAATAAATCCAATATTTGGATGGGGTAAAATAGATTATTTACGAGAGATACAATTCGGTTTAATACGGCTACTGTAGCACTCTGCCTTTTATTTAATAGAACATAGCCGTGTTAAGATGGCCGACATGTTTTCAGGACTTTCGATTGATCGCCTTGTGTTAAACTGTTCGTGCGGAAGTGACCTAATTGGTCACATGTTTTCAAGCGGGGGATTTAAACATCACCACATACCTCCGGGTTTTACAGTCCTGAACACGGAGGCGGAGGTACTCCGTATGTTTCTTTTATTTATACAACAGATAAGACAGAGGGTCTAGTTGTTTTTTTAGTCGATTTTGCTATAGTCCCCTATCTGAATAGATCAAAAAGGGTTTCCTTTTATAATTCGGGCAGAGTGTTATGTATACGAGTTATAGCAGATTTTACTCTTAGTTTGTTGGTTAAGGCTAGCGTTTAGCCATCCACTATTTTAATTAACTCTTATAATGATGTAGATTCATGCCTCCTATGATATACTGTCAGATGTTGAAAACTAAATAGTATTAAAAGAACTATCTCTTCTATAGACTGCTAGAACGAGTGGTGAATCCTGTGAGGGAACTACATCGTAACGTGGCATCCTGAGAATATTGTTATGAAAACTAGGGGGTGCCTTAAAAAGTTTATACATCAATTTTACAGGTAAAAAAGCAGTTTTTGTGGTATGAGAAAACAAATAATATAGAAAATATAGATAATCTCTCTAAATAAAACAATTTTTTCTAACAGAGAGAAACCTAAAACTTTGATGTACAACAATCAGTTGGTGGTTTTATAAGTCGTTTGGAGGTAAGGTTACCCTGGTTCATTTTTTAGAATGAAGATTTGGTGTTTTTGAGTAACTGAGAAAGGTTTTCTTGTTCTATATTTCTTACAGAAAATCTCGTTAAAATTTTTGGGGGTTTTCAACTATGAGTGAGGTCTAATTAACCCCTCCGATTGTGGCTGCAGAGGCTAACTTGCAGTTAACACCATATAAGATTTCTTGGATTTTAAACAGGTATCTGACTTCTCGGTAGAATTTCTTCTATGGTAGTGTACTTGAGTATAAATGTCGTATTTTTATTTATTTATTTAGTTATGCGACCCCTAGCACAATTATTATTCTTTTTCACTTAAAATCTTGTGAAAACAATTGAGGTTTTTACTGCAAGTGAGGTTTAATTACCCCTCTGAATATGATGCAGAGGTTAACCGGCAGGTAATACATTAGATAGTTTTCATCGAAGTGTAACATATATCTGACGTTTTGATAGATATCATTTTATGGTAGTGTGTTGTAGTATGAATGCCGTCCTTTTAGTAATTTTGATAATATCAAAGTGGAATGATTGTTGGATGTTGGGGATATTAATTCTGAGATAAGGGTGATATGTATCCCCTTGTGTGAATTTGGTTAGAAGGATTAGAATGTTTGAAATATCACCTGAATAGAAACATTGTTGCTATATTTGCAATTCAAAGGTTAACTGTTGATTTTTAAATGTACTGTTTTTTGTGATTTTACACAGATATTGAATGTTTGTGGGAGTTATCGGTTTCTGTCCTGAAGAAGGTGGTGTTTAAGCAGTATACCCACCGAAACGCGTCGACGCCCTTGTGTCAACTGGCATACTGAAGACTCTATTGGTCAATTTGTTTTTATTTGTTAAAAGTATTGACACAAAAACCAAATGTTAGATCAATGAATTGGGTCTAATGTATTTGCCTGTCAGCCAACAGAAATAATCTTTCTTGCTGGTTCTCCCAATATTGCTCTGGAAATTACTGTCTATTGTTTTTTTAATTTGTATGTACATATATTTGCTGAATGATTTGTTTTTAATCTTTTTAATGTTTTATGTATAATAAATTGAAAATATATATATTTTTGCAACACTTGACCTTTGATAATGTTTTTGTTATGTTCTGGTGATATGATCTGACTGAGTGTGGTAGCATAAGGTTTTGGTAGTACTTTGTTGCCCAAAGGGGAGTTCTCTTTCTTGACTTAAGTCTATTTGGTGCCCTACTCCTTTGGCTTTAAAAGGGGCCCCTCTCATTTTTTTGAGATGTAACATCTTATAAACATAACTGACCTCAGGAACAAGATAGGAAAATACAGTTTAGTATGCCTGAACTCAGAATCTAAAGATGCATCTTTTAGTAAAGGTGATTTTTACATTCTGTGTTTGAAAATACCACTTTTAGAAAGTAGGTATTTTCTTGCTCAGCCATCCAGCAGGCCTCTGCTGGGTTTGTGGATTGACTGTCTGGGTTTTGGATGACAGGGGCTGGGAATCAGGAGTGGCTCTGGATAGTCTAGGTTGGTCAGGAAAGGGCTGAATAGACTTCGGCTGCATTTAGAGTAGGGGGAGGAGATTTCCTTGCACCTGAATGGGCCTGGTCTGCCTCTGGCAATGCCGTCTCCACCTCCTGCCAGGAAGCCACACCAGAGAGGGCAGAACTGGTTCTGGCTGGGCACAGACACTCTGCCTGAGAGAACAAAGGATTTTGGGCTATAAAAAGTGGAGCCCAAACCCCTGAACTTTAGAACTCTTTTGGACCAAGAAGAAGAGCTGGAGAAGCTGTGAGGAGGAACTACCACTTTGCTGTGTGCTTTGCTGTGTTGGCCTGCAGTGGCTGCTTCTGTCTTGGGCAGTGAAAGGACTGGACTGAACTTTCTGCAATCTACTTTTGTGAGTCTCTCCAAGGGCTTGAGGTAGAGCTTACCCCCTGTTCAAGAAGTCTCAGGAACAACAAAGACTTCAAGCTCTTCTGCCCTCAGCACTGGGAACTGTGTGTTTTGTGCTGCAACAGAAGAAAAGCAACCCGACGACGTCTACGACGCCACTGCCGACTCCGTGTCCTGAAGGCACCACAGAGGGCACAGCCGCAACGCCGCACTGGGACCCTGGTCTCACCGACGACGCCTGCTGATGCTGCCACCGAGCCGCTGCTCGCAACGCGACCTGTGGGCACCGCTCTCCGCACCGCCTCACTTCACGACGACGCCTTGGTATCCCCGACGACGCTCCATGCCGAAATCGACGCCGCTGCTTGCACCGTGGTTCGAGGGCACTGCTCGTAAAGTTACACGGCGCACCTCTCTCATCCCACCGCAGCCTTGGCCTACCGACGCTGGCACCATCGACTCCAGTTCATCAGTCGACGACAGCGCTTCAGCAACAACGACGCCACTGCTTGCACCGTGTCCTGCCAGCACCTCGACGAGCACCGCATTCACTTCACAATGCGACCCTGGTCTCACCGACGCCGCCATCTGACGCCGCCACCGAGCCGCTGCTCGCACCGCGACCTGAGGGCACCGCACGCCGCACCGCTGCGCTTCGCACCGCAGCACCCGACGCCTGCCGACGCCACCGCTCCTGACTTCAACCGCGAGGAGTTCGATCTGCAACGCGTGTGACTTTAAGGGCCCGACGACTCCTGCACCGACCTCCGGAACCGACGCCTGCAGACGCCGTGCTTTCTGAAGCTCAACAGGAGGTCAACGACGCCCTGCATCTCTAAAGGTACTGTTTTGCGAGTCTTCCCGACACCGTAGCTGACCCGCGACGCCGCGGTCAGCCAGAACTGTTTGGATTTGTTTGTTCACGAAGCCGTAATAGCCCCGGACGGAGCTATCGACATCAAGGAACTGTTTTGCAAGGTTATTTTGATGACTGAAGATCTCTGAATACTGTATTGTGGATTTTTATCGTTTTTGGTCTTGTCTTAAGTATATAAAAATATTGGATATTTTTCTAAACTGGTGTGGTGTCCTTTTGTAGTGCTTACACTGTATTACTGTTGGTTATGTGCAAATGCTTTACACACTGCCTCTAAGATAAGCCTGACTGCTCGTGCCAAGCTACCAAGGGGGTGAGCAGAGGTTATTTTAGGAGTGTAACTCCCTTATCCTGACTAGGAAGAAGGGCCCCTATTTGGACAAAGGTACTTACCTCTGCCAACTAGAGACCCCCATTTCTAACACTTACCCTAGCCCTCAACCCTATTCCAATCCTTACTCTGATCATAACTAGCATTCTTTAACCTCCATCAATGTTAAGCTGTCCTTTAATCATAAACCAAACTGTTGTGCTTATGTTATATTACAAATAAACTCAAACTGTAATCACACTTCTTAATTTAGGTAGTCTACAAGAAAACCTTCTGTTGACACAGGTGCTATTAAACAATTCTTTCAATGACTCACCTGAACGTCAGATGTGGGGCACCTCTGTTTGGAAATGTTATTTTAAGGTAATTCCTGCTAGCCGAACCTTCCCTAATCTACATATAGGAACTTGTTGCTGGATTCATATATAGGTTGTTGGCCTTGGGGTGTTTATGGTTTTATGGTACAGTATCTTACTGTAAGGAGTCTATGCTAATGCATGTTTTCTTACTCATTTTGGCTCTAGTAATCGCTTTCAGAGCTGAAACATGGGTTCCCTTGACTTTGGTTCTACTTGAGGCGCATTTTTTTCGGTCACGGCTGCAGCTTCTGCAGTTTGGAGAAAAGCTTCTTGTCAAGTACTTACTATAGCCTTATAGCCCACTGTAGCGGTCTATAGTGACCACTGAAGGCTCCTTCCAGCATTGTACGCCAAAGGCAAGGGCCTATAACAAGGGAGAGGGCCTTTAATGACCGGTATAGCCCACCACGGAAGGCTATTATAACACTCTGCCCCATGTCACACTCCCCTAATAAATGTATTTTGCACTCTGCCCCATGTCTCACTCCCCTAATAAATGCATTTTCCAATTGCCCGAGTTTATTTAGCCCAACCATGTGACGCTTTTAGGCCAGGCACCACATCAGTAAATGAACAGAGCAGTTCTAAAGTAAACATCACAGGAACTGGCTCATGACATACAGGATTCCATTGCAAAGCCATAACACAGTAGGAAGGAAAAACAAACTAGCAGGAGAGGTAACTACAGTTTCCCTTTGGCCCATAAACACTCAGGCGCATTTCCCTCATAACCTGTGAGGAGCCTCTTCACACCAGCACCTCCACTTGCTTCCCACACACCATTTGTCAATGTTAAACAAAGATAATTAGTAGGCAGCATTGAGGTCTAATTAGGTGTGTGTGATATTCGTCTAGTTTGCTTTCACCACGTAATTGCACAAAATTTCGGGAAAATTACTCAAAATCCATGTTATTACACGAAATGCAAATCCGACATTTAACGCTACATTTCACTGCTAACTGGGCCCTCGCGTTAATTTTTGACACGAGGAAGCATTTCATGCACAAAAAAAGCAGGATAAACTCAATTTCCACTACCAATAGTTGCTCCCGTTCTGGTTGTTTGCGATTCTTCCTGTGCGTCTGCACTATAATTTTACAGCAAACGGCTGAGTAGCTACGCAATGTGGCCTAATGGCATGATTTTGAGACTTTCGCGTAACGGGCAATGTAACATTTCCCAAATAGCGCGAATTACTCTGCTGTAATTCTCATTTCGCCAGGGCCTAGATCTAATAACTCTAGTATGATCCGATGCTGAGAACCCTCTGATATGTAAACCTGATTCACACCCCTTTGGCCCTAAGAAATGAACTTTTTAGTTGTCTATTTTGATCAGGTCCTTGGCATCTTGCAGGCTGTGTTAAAACATTTAATGGGACAAGAGAAAGCAGGTTAAATATCAGTGGTCCTCAGTTCAGTCTTTGTTTATGGGAGGCACGGATGTGGATTCATGGAACAAGAACACAACATCCCTCTTTGTACTTTGACTCTGCATAGAGGAAAGTAGTCAATGTACAGGAAATAGTCCCCTTCAGCATATATGTTCATACTTCACAGCGGCTTTTACCAGCAAGGCAATCCTGACTTTCAGGCTTCTACGTTTTAATGCACAAGTTCACATTTAGCCTTTATCTTCATTTAAAATGAATTCTGCAAATGTTGGAAGGGACCATTTTTTACTGTTAGAGAGCTGACCCGTGGAATCTGGGCCACACGCATTACCCACTGATTTCTGTGACTCCCATCTCCTCACATCATTCGGTTTTTTGGACTCCCCTCAGAATACACTGGGGCATATTTACAAGCCCCTTACACCACAGGTGCATCACTTTTTTCGATGCTCTGGTGACGCAGAGTGCAAACCCATATCTACAAGGCCACGCAACGCTATGCTGTTTGGCTTTTCATGGCCTCGTAGGTATCGTGTAAGGCAACGCAGCACAAGCCGCTGCATTGCCTTACACTGCGTCAGGTGGGCGTTCTATGGGTGTTGCAGTGGGTTTTCCCATGCAACACCCATGGGATTTGACACATTCGCAGATTTAAAAGGACCTGTAAACCTGGGAATGCGTCAAAACTGTACGCCTCCCCAAGGGAGGTGAAACGAGGAGAAATATCTTTATTTCTCCTCATTTTTCCTCATTCTATGTGTACTGCGCTCTGCAACACACATAGAAAGAGGAAAACGCCTCATGGTTTTTTTGTGAAGGAAGGTGCCCATTCCTGCACAAAAACTATCCTGCCACCAACGCAGACACCCTTGCGGTGCCTGAGTTCATGCTAGGCGCCAAATTGTACGCCGACGCTGGCTGAAAAGACAAGAAAGCACCGTCAATATGGTGCACTCCTGCCCTTTGGAATTGGTGTAGGGCAGCACAGCAAAAACATTTGCGGCGCTGCCTGACGCCAATTCATTGTAAATGAGACCCACTGTTTTTTGAACAGCCAATCTTCAGGATTGAGATGCCAGTGCTGGTATAAAAATGTTTACCGTGTGTCACCTCACTGTTCCTTGCACTTAGGTTTATCTCGATATCAAATACCTAATGGAAAACCAGAACAGCCTTGAAGTTGTACTCACATGCACCAACATACAAAACACACACACACATTAGCGAGTTCATTAGCCCTCAAACTACCTCCCCGCACTGGAAACTGTGACGTTACAGCTGTTACCTACAAGTTACTGCAGGAGGTGCTCAAGCTTCTGAACGATGTCATTGGGATTGGAAAATGTAAACTGCACGTGGCACAGTCTCCAAGACAATGTGCCCAACTCACCAATGTTCTGCCAGGTGTTATCAAAGCTCAGTAATTTCACAGACTTTAAGGACCTCATGAATTTTCAAATCTTCTCATGCCTTTGACATCCTTAAAAGCTAAGCCCTCTACCCTACAACTGCCCATCTCTCAGAGCTGCAAACCTGGCTTGCAACTCCATCTTTTCTAGTTGGGCACAGGGCTGAAATAGTTGGGAAATCCCAAACTCACACCCCCTGAATCTCACCACTAAGCCACGCCTCAGGTGAGGAGGAAGGGGGATGCTCCTGTGCACCCTGAACCACTGTCTCTGCCTATCTCTTTCCGCTGCCTGGTTCACATATCACGAAGAGGCAGAAGCTTTGGATTGGTTCTCTGTAATGTTGAGAGCAGTGGACTTATATCACCTATTTTATCGCCCGCTGTTGCTCTACTGCATTACTGTCCTTTGCCTTCAGTGGATCTCTCAACATTACAATGTTCTAATATAGCCTTAGAGCCATTAAAGGCCCGCTCCAGAGTTAAAGGCCAGGCCGAAGGCAAGGGCCTTTAACAAGGGAGCGGGACTTTAATGACTGGTATAGCCCGCTATGGAGGGCTATCAGGCTATTAGAACATTCTGCCCTTAAGAGGGTAGAATGTTCTAATTAGTAAAAAAAAAAAAGGCCTCATAGAGCCCGAGGGAGTTGAAATCTACTTGGGCTCCGTGTGACCTTTGTTCACAGCAACAACTGTGAAAGGAAAACATTGGAATGTTGATGTTCCGGGCTTTTACCGGCCATTAGAAGCCCGGAGCACTCAGTTGTCTTCAATGGATATTCCAACATTCCAATGTTCTGATTTCTCTTATCATTATATGGCCCCTTCAGCTGCCTCCTCTGATGAGGCCGAATGTATCTTGCTGGATTGTTGGACAGGGAATAAAGTTCAACTCAACTGACCTGGCACAAGGACATTATTATTTTCGCCAGCTTTAATGCATATCCCAGTCGTCACAGTGAGTCGCTCCATCCAAATGAACACAACACTCTCAAGTTAATGCCATCTTTACTTTATTAAGGATCTTCGTTTCACATTATAGAGAGGCTGGTCATTGGTCATCTACAATATGCTGGAGACATGACTGGATCTACCGGTAAACATTCAGTAGTTCATGGCAGGCCACAATCACGTGAGATCAGATCCTTGGAGCATCTGGGCGAAAAGCAGCTTGAACTTGCTGGAAGAAATCGCTTTATTGCTGCAGGTGCTGTGACTCGGCCACCCAGACTCCACCTGTGATTGGGTGCATGAGCCAACTCCATAAGCTGCCTAGAGAGATCAAAATGAGGTTATGAGGCTAATGAGATGTTGATGGGTGTCAAAGAGGCAGCAACTGTGCCAACCTGTGTGTGTGCAGTAGCAGGATAATTGTGCATATCTGGCACACGTACGGACATCATAGAGGGTGTTGGGAGGAGCAAAGGAGGGGTAAACTTCAGGATAAAATGTTGTGTCAAACCCATTGTTTGAAGCGATCACAAATTTCAACTGCCCTAAAGCCATCCCTGGTACTGGGAGAAGGTTGAGCTTGCAAGTATTGCTTTACATTTTGGCATCCATTGGTAAATCCACTTTATGCGTATATTATCCTATGTACAACAATGTAATCCTGACCTAATGGTCATTTCTATTGGAAATGGTAATGGATGCTGGAAATATAAAAATAGTTAAGTAAATATTAAGAAATAAATAATGCCTTGAAAATCCTACTGGCTGTTTTCGTCATTGCAACAACTCAGCATTATTGCCATAGATAGCATTGCAGTTGCTAATATTAATTTCTATCTCAGCATCAAAGGACCAGAAATTCTCATCCATGACACGATGATGACACACACAGGAGATGGGTCATGATGCAATGCACAACATATAACCCAGGTGGAGGACCAACCGTAGGTTTGGAATCTCTCAATCATTAAACAATGAAAATACAAACTATGAAAATACAAAACAGGAGGAGTATAGACACAACAAAAGACTGGGCACCTCTAGATTATAAGACACTGAAACATGCAAAATATGGGGATCATAGACTCAATCTACAGATCATTAGACAGTAGAAAACACGAGGACCTCTGCAACCGACAGATCATGAGACAGTAGAAAACATGAGGACCTCTGCAACCGACAGATCATGAGACAGTAGAAAACATGAGGACCTCTGCAACCTACAGATCATGAGACAGTAGAAAACGCGAGGATCTCTGCAACCTACAGATCAAGAGACAGTAGAAAACACGAGGACCTCTGCAACCTACAGATCATGAGACAGTAAAAAACACGAGGACCTCTGCAACCTACAGATCATGAGACAGTAGAAAACACGAGGATCTCTGCAACTGACAGATCATGCAACAGTAGAAATCACGAGGACCTCTGCAACCTACAGATCATGAGACAGTAGAAAACACGAGGACCTCTGCAACCTACATATCATGAGACAGTAAAAAACACGAGGACCTCTGCAACCTACAGATCATGAGACAGTAGAAAACACGAGGATCTCTGCAACTGACAGATCATGAGACAGTAGAAAACACGAGGACCTCTGCAACCTACAGATCATGAGACAGTAGAAAACACGAGGACCTCTGCATCCTACAGATCATGAGACAGTAAAAAACAGGAGGATCTCTGCAACTGACAGATCATGAGACAGTAGAAAACACGAGGACCTCTGCAACCTACAGATCATGAGACAGTAGAAAACATGAGGACCTCTGCAACCTACAAATGAGAAAATGGGACTTTTAAAACATGGCAATCATGGAGAGAGGGAACATACCCAATATGAGACAACACAGCATACAAAGTGTGAGGTTTGTGGACACACCCTACAGATCATGTGAGCCAGTCCCTCTCAGTGCTCAGACAAATGGTTGACTTGTAGATTCAGAACCTGTTAATAAAGTCAGCAGACCACACTGGATATGGATATCTTTGACATCATAACAGGGTTAGAATCTCTGACTAATTATGCATCAGAGCTTACAGAAGATCGGGACCAACCATGGCCACAGCATCAGCATCTGGGCAGCTTGATCACAGGATGATCAAGTACATAGGAGCTGGGAACAAGAAGATGTGACCTAGACCTGGAAAATAGAAATAGAAATGCTCAAGCATCACACAATGGAGCATACAGACAATAAAGATCATCAACCAACAACAAATTGAGAACCTCTCATCATCAGTCATTGGAAGACAGAGAAATAAAGAGCATTGACCAGCAAGAGACTGAGATCCTCTAAGGCATGAGACCAAGAAACACCGAGAGTATGAAGAGCATAGGCCAGTAACAGTTTGAGAGCCTCTCCATCATGAGACTTTAAAACACACGAAACATGATGAGCACAGAGTAGCAATAGACTGAGAACCTCTCCACTGTGAGAATTCATAAGACACAGGACATAAAGAGACCTAAGCAACAACAGACTGAGAACCTCTCCATCGTGAGACTTTAGAAGACACAGGACACACAGAGAACAGAGTAGCAACAGACTGAGAACCTCTCCATCGTGAGACTTTAGAAGACACAGGACACACAGAGAACAGAGTAGCAACAGACTGAGAACCTCCAGACTGAGAATCTCTCCATTGTGAGACTTTAGAAGACACAGGACACACAGAGAACAGAGTAGCAACAGACTGAGAACCTCTCCAATGTGAGACTTTAGAAGACACAAGACATAAAGAGAACAGAGTAGCAACAGACAGAGAACCTCTCCATCGTGAGCCTTTGCAAGACACAGAACATAAAGAGAGCAGAGTAGAACAGATAGAGAACCTCTCCATTGCGAGAATTTATAAGACACAGGACATAAAGAGAACAGAGCACCAACAGACTGTGAATCTCTACATTGTAAGATATTACAAGACACAGAACATAAAGAGAGCAGAGTAGAACCAATAGAGAACATCTCCATTGTGAGACTTTAGTAGACATAGAACATAAAGAGAACAGAGTAGCAGCAGACTGAGAACCTCTCCATCGTGAGACTTTAGAAGACACAGGACACACAGAGAACAGAGTAGCAACAGACTGAGAACCTCTCCATCGTGAGACTTTAGAAGACACAGGACACACAGAGAACAGAGTAGCAACAGACTGAGAACCTCCAGACTGAGTATCTCTCCATTGTGAGACTTTAGAAGACACAGGACACACAGAGAACAGAGTAGCAACAGACTGAGAACCTCTCCAATGTGAGACTTTAGAAGACACAAGACATAAAGAGAACAGAGTAACAACAGACAGAGAACCTCTCCATCGTGAGCCTTTGCAAGACACAGAACATAAAGAGAGCAGAGTAGAACAGATAGAGAACCTCTCCATTGTGCGAATTTATAAGACACAGGACATAAAGAGAACAGAGCACCAACAGACTGTGAATCTCTACATTGTAAGATATTACAAGACACAGAACATAAAGAGAGCAGAGTAGAACCAATAGAGAACATCTCCATTGTGAGACTTTAGTAGACATAGAACATAAAGAGAACAGAGTAGCAACAGACCGAGAACCTCTCCATCGTGAGACTTTAGAAGACATAGAACATAAAGAGAACAGAGTAGCAACAGGCTAAGATCCTCTCCATCGTGAGACTTTCAAAAAAATCACAGGACATAAAGAGAACAGAGTAGCAACAGCCAGAGAACCTAAAGAGAACAGAGTAGCAACAGACTGAGAATATCTCCAATGTGAGACTTTAGAAGACACCGGACATAAAGAGAACAGAGTAGCAACAGACTGAGAACCTCTCCATCGTGAAACTTTAAAAGGCACAGGACATAAAGAGAACAGAGTAGCAACAGGCTGAAAACCTCTACATTGTGAGACTTTAGAAGACACAGGACATAAAGAGAACAGAGTAGCAACAGACTGAGAACAAAAGAGAACAGAGTAGCAACAGGCCGAGAACCTCTCCATCGTGACACTTTAGAAGACACAGGACATAAAGAGAACAGAGTAGCAACAGACTGAGAACCTCTCCATCGTGAGACTTTAGAAGACAAATGACAGAAAGAGAACAGAGTAGCAACAGACTGAGAACCTCTCCACCGTGAGACTTTAGAAGACACAGGACATAAAGAGAACAGAGTAGCAACAGACTGAGAACCTCTCCATCGTGAGACTTTAGAAGACTCAGGACATAAAGAGAACAGAGTAGCAACAGAGTGAGAACCCAAAGAGAACAGAGTAGCAACAGGCCGAGAACCTCTCCATCGTGACACTTGAGAAGACACAGGACATAAAGAGAACAGAGTAGAAACAGACCGAGAAACTCTCCAGCGTGAAACTTTAGAAGACACATAACATAAAGAGAACAGAGTAGCAACAGGCCAAGGACCTCTCCATAGTGAGATTTTAGAAGACACAGGACATAAAGAGAACAGAGTAGCAACAGACTGAGAACCTCTCCATCGTGAGACTTTACAAGACACAGGACATAAAGAGAACCTCTTCACCGTGAGCCTTTAGAGGACACAGGACATAAAGGGAGCAGAGTGGCAACAGAGCAAGAACCTCTCCATCGTGAGACTTTAAAAGACACAGAACATAAAGAGAACAGAGTAGCAACAGACTGAGAACATCTCCATCGTGAGACTTTAGAAGACACAGGACATAAAGAGAACAGAGTAGAAACAGCCTGAGAACCTCTCCACCGTGAGACTTTAGAAGACACAGGACATAAAGAGAACAGAGTAGCAACGGACTGAGAACCTCTCCATCGTGAGACTTTAGAAGACACAGGACATAAAGAGAACAGAGTAGCAACAGACTGAGAACCTCTCCATCGTGAGACTTTACAAGACACAGGACATAAAGAGAACTTCTTCACCGTGAGACTTTAGAGGACACAGGACATAAAGGGAGCAGAGTGGCAACAGAGCAAGAACCTCTCCATTGTGAGACTTTAGAAGACACAGAACATAAAGAGAACAGAGTAGCAACAGACTGAGAACCTCTCCATCCTGAGACTTAACAAGATACAGGACATGAAGAGAACGGAGTAGCAACAGGCCAAGAAACTCTTCACCGTGATACTTTAGAGGACACAGGACATAAAGAGAGAAGAGTCGCAACAGGCTGAGAACCTCCTCATGGTGAGTCTTTAGAAGACACAGGACATAAAGAGAACAGAGTAGCAACAGACTGAGAACCTCTCCAGCGTGAAACTTTAGAAGACACATAACATAAAGAGAACAGAGTAGCAACAGGCCAAGGACCTCTCCATAGTGAGATTTTAGAAGACACAGGACATAAAGAGAACAGAGTAGCAACAGACTCAGAACCTAAAGAGAACAGAGTAGCAACAGGCCAAGAACCTCTCCATCGTGAGACTTTAGAAGACACAGAACATAAAGAGAACAGAGTAACAACAGACTGAGAACCTATCCATCGTGAGTCTTGAGAAGACACAGGACATAAAGAGAACAGAGTAGCAACAGACTGAGAACCTCTCCATCGTGAGACTTTAGAAGACACAGGACATAAAGAGAACCTCTTCACCGTGAGACTTTAGAGGACACAGGACATAAAGAGAATAGAGTAGCAACGGACTGAGAACCTCTCCATCGTGAGACTTTACAAGACACAGGACATAAAGAGAACCTCTTCACCGTGAGACTTAAGAGGACACAGGACATAAAGGGAGCAGAGTGGCAACAGAGCAAGAACCTCTCCATTGTGAGACTTTAGAAGACACAGAACATAAAGAGAACAGAGTAGCAACAGACTGAGAACCTCTCCATCCCGAGACTTAACAAGACACGGGACATGAAGAGAACAGAGTAACAACAGGCCAAGAAACTCTTCACCGTGATACTTTAGAGGACACAGGACATAAAGAGAGAAGAGTAGCAACAGGCTGAGAACCTCTCCATCGTGAGACTTGGGAAGACACAGGACATAAAGAGAACAGAGTAGCAACAGGCCAAAAACCTCTCCATAGTGAGACTTTAGTAGACACAGGACATAAAGAGAACAGAGTAGAAACAGGCTGATATCCTCTCCATCGTGAGACTTGAGAAGACACAGGACATAAAGAGAACAGAGTAGCAACAGGCTGAGAACCTCTCTATCATCAGACTTTACAAGACACAGGACACAAAGAGAACCTCTTCACCATGAGTCTTTAGAAGACACAGAACATAAAGAGAGCAGAGTAGAATCAATAGAGAACCTCTCCATTGTGAGACTTTAGTAGACATAGAACATAAAGAGAACAGAGTAGCAACAGACCGAGAACCTCTCCATTGTGAGACTTTAGAAGACATAGAACATAAAGAGAACAGAGTAGCAACAGGCTGAGATCCTCTCCATCGTGAGACTTTAAAAAAAATCACAGTACATAAAGAGAACAGAGTAACAACAGACAGAGAACCTAAAGAGAACAGAGTAGCAACAGGCTGAGAATCTCTCCAATGTGAGACTTTAGAAGACACAGGACATAAAGAGAACAGAGTAGCAACAGACTGAGAACCTCTCCATCATGAGACTTTAAAAGACACAGGACATAAAGAGAACAGAGTAGCAACAGACTGAGAACCTCTCGAGCGTGAGACTTCAGAAGACACAGGACATAAAGAGAACAGAGTTGCAGCAGACTGAGAAACTATCCATCATCAGACTTTAGAAGACATAGAACATAAAGAGAACAGAGTAGCAACAGGCTGAGATCCTCTCCATCGTGAGACTTTAAAAAAAATCACAGTACATAAAGAGAACAGAGTAACAACAGACAGAGAACCTAAAGAGAACAGAGTAGCAACAGGCTGAGAATCTCTCCAATGTGAGACTTTAGAAGACACAGGACATAAAGAGAACAGAGTAGCAACAGACTGAGAACCTCTCCATCATGAGACTTTAAAAGACACAGGACATAAAGAGAACAGAGTAGCAACAGACTGAGAACCTCTCGAGCGTGAGACTTCAGAAGACACAGGACATAAAGAGAACAGAGTTGCAGCAGACTGAGAAACTATCCATCTTCAGACTTTAGAAGACACAGGACATAAAGAGAACAGAGTAGCAACAGTCTGAGAACCCAAAGAAAACAGAGTAGCAACAGGCCGAGAACCTCTCCATCGTGACACTTGAGAAGACACAGGACATAAAGAGAACAGAGTAGAAACAGACCGAGAAACTCTCCATCGTGAAACTTTAGAAGACACAGGACATTAACAGAACAGAGTAGCAACAGACCGAGAACCTGTTCATCGTGAGACTTTAGAAGACACAGGACATAAAGAGAACAGAGTAGCAACAGGCCAAGGACCCCTCCATAGTGAGATTTTAGAAGACACAGGACATAAAGAGAACAGAGTAGCAACAGACTCAGAACCTAAAGAGAACAGAGTAGCAACAGGCCAAGAACCTCTCCATCGTGAGACTATAGAAGACACAGAACATAAAGAGAACAGAGTAGCAACAGAGTGAGAACCTATCCATTGTAAGTCTTGAGAAGACACAGGACATAAAGAGAACAGAGTAGCAACAGACTGAGAACCTCTCCATCGTGAGACTTTAGAAGACACAGGACATAAAGAGAACATAGTAGAAACAGCCTGAGAACCTCTCCACCGTGAGACTTTAGAAGAGACAGGACATAAGCAGAACAGAGTAGCAACAGACTGAGAACCTATCCATCGTGAGACTTTAGAAGACACAGGACATAAAGAGAGCAGAGTGGCAACAGACCGAGAACCTCTCCATTGTGAGACTTTAGAAGACACAGAACATAAAGAGAACAGAGTAGCAGCAGAATGAGAACCTCTCCATCCTGAGACTTAACAAGACACAGGACATAAAGAGATCAGACTAGCAACAGACTGAGAACCTCTCCATCGTGAGACTTGGGAAGACACAGGACATAAAGAGAACAGAGTAGCAACAGGCCAAGAACCTCTCCATAGTGAGACTTTAGTAGACACAGGACATAAAGAGAACAGAGTAGCAACAGGCTGAGAACCTCTCCATCATCAGACTTTAAAAGACACAGGACATAAAGAGAACAGAGTAGCAACAGACCGAGAGCCTCTCCACTGTAAGACTTGAGAAGACACAGGACATAAAGAGAACAGAGTAGCAACAGACTGAGAACCCAAAGAGAACAGAGTAGCAGTAGACTGAGAACCTCTCCATCATCAGACTTTAGAAGACACAGGACTTAAAGAGAACAGAGTAGCAACAGACCGAGAACCTCTCCACCGTGAGACATTAGAAGACACAGGACATAAAGAGAACAGAGTAGCAACAGGCAGAGAACCTCTCCACCGTGAGACATTAGAAGACACAGGACATAAAGAGAACAGAGTTGCAACAGACTGAGAACCTCTCCATCGTGAGACTTGGGAAGACACAGGACATAAAGAGAACAGAGTAGCAACAGGCCAAGAACCTCTCCATAGTGAGACTTTAGTAGACACAGGACATAAAGAGAACAGAGTAGCAACACGCTGAGAACCTCTCCATCATCAGACTTTAGAAGACACAGGACATAAAGAGAACAGAGTAGCAACAGACCGAGAACCTCTCCACTGTGAGACTTGAGAAGACACAGGACAGAAAGAGAACAGAGTAGCAACAGACTGAGAACCCCAAGAGAACAGAGTAGCAGTAGACTGAGAACCTCTCCATCATCAGACTTTAGAAGACAAAGGACATAAAGAGAACAGAGTAGCAACAGACTGAGAACCTCTCCATCATGAGACTTTAAAAAAAACACAGGACATAAAGAGAACAGAGTAGCAACAGACTGAGAACCTCTCCATCATGAAGTTTAAAAATGGAGAACATAAAGAGTGTGGACCAGAAGCAGACTGAGAACCTTTAAATCATGAGACAGCAAGGCACCCAGAACAAGAAGTTCACAGACCAGCAACAGATTGAGAACCTCTTTATCATGAGACTGTGAAACACACAGAGTACGAAGAGCACACACCAGCAACAGATTGGGAATCTCCTCCCCGTGAAGCTGTGGAGCCCACAGAGTACAAAGAGCACAGACCAGCAACAGATTGGGAGCCTCCCCATCATGTGGCTCTGGAGCACACAGAGTATGAAGTGCACAGACCAGCAACAGATTTAGAACGTCCTCATCATGAGACTGTGGAGCACACAGAGTAAGAAGTACACGGATCAGCAACAGATTGAGATCCTCTCCAACATGTGGCAGTGGAGCGCACAGGACATGAAGATCACAGACCGGAGAAATAAAACTGTAGAATAAAGGATTCATGGACCTCCAACAGACTGATATCCTGCCCGCCATGACACTCTAGAACAGAAAGAACATAGAAAGCATGGACAAGCAACATATTAAGAACGTCTCCATTATGAACCATTAGATCAAATCCAAACTGAAGGTAATGGATCTTCTAAAGACTGTAACCTGTCCATGATAGCACAACAGAACACACAGAACTTGAAGGGCGTTGACCACCGTTCGATTGCAAACCATTCCATTGTAAGACATCCCAACATGGAGAACACACAGATCATGCATCAAAAACAGATTGAGAACCTCTCCATCAAGAGGCTTTAGATTGATAACCGTTCATCAGAAGTGTTAGAGCATACAGAGCAGAGAGACCATGAAGTTAAAAAACACTAAATGATCAGACAAAAGAGAGTAGAGACCATGGTGGGAAAGGTTCAACAATGCAAAACATGTACATTTTATCATCGAATATCAGAACAGAAACAAAACAAAGACAAGTAAACAAAATGAGGACAAGTAATAAACAACAGATTGAGAACCTCACCCTACTGAGAACCTCTTGATGAACAGTTTGAAAACGTATCCATCATGAGAAAATTGGACATGAAGAAAACATGCGACATAAATGAACAACAGACCGAGATCGTCTCCATCATAAGTCACGTGGACATGCAGATCACATGGGTCATGGACCAATAACAGAACAGGAGCATCTCCATCATGAGGCATAACAGCATACAGAACCTGAAAAGCATAGACCACCAACAGGTTGAAAACAGGGATCATAGATGGAAAACAAAGATAGAAATGTCTCAATGTTGGAATCTAACAATCATCACACATTAGAATATCTAGAACACAACGGCTAATGATGAAAGAAAGAGTCAAGGCCCTGTTCAGTTATCAATAAATGGAACTGAGAGCACATGGGGCAATAACAGATTCCAAATATGTCAGTAGTAAAGTAACAGAACAAACACAACCAGGGCCCTGTAGACCAACAACAGAGTCCAAGCCTCTTCACTGATCAGATGAAAGAACATAATGAACAGAGAACCATCCCTCAGTTAAACGGATTTCATGGACAAACATCAGATCTGAAAACTCCCGCGACAGTAGGAGTAGGTCTTTTCTCATTCCTGATCACAGACCCTACATGTGGAATCGTCCACGACTGTCCGCTATCGATACTGCTTTATAATCTTCATATTCACTCTCTCTATTATTTATGACATAGTAGTCATCGGACCCTAAGAAGCTCTAACACCCTCCTGTTGAAACCTCCCAAATTCAAAAAGAAAAGAACCGACAACCGTGCGTTCTCTGGTCTTGCACCAAGAATATGGAACGCTCCTCCTCCCGAGATCAGATCTATCCCCTCTACCACCTCATTAAAAAAACAAGTTAAATGGTTACTCCTGAATGACCATCTACAGCAATAGTCCCGAAGCCACCTTAACTAACTTTTATTTCCTGTTGATACTCTGATACCTTTGTTCATCATTGCAATTTTGTCTCTCCTCCTGCTCCATAAGATTTGCTGCTCTTCTGGTACTTTACTTGTCCCACAAGATGGGTTGTTGCTCTTGTTTTTTTGTATTTGTGCTTGCTAAGGTCCTCTATGGTGTTGTATTCATGCCTCTACCTCCTTTCACTTCCGCTCCTTTGTACAGCGCTCTGATACCCGTACGGGCCATGTATGCGCTTTATAAAACTTTTCAAATAAATAAATTGCCAGTGCTATGCTGACTGCAGCCCGCTATATGTACATGCTTTTAACTAGCCCAATAATGTTGACATCTCATCAAACGCTCTAAATACCGTAAACATGGGCATGTCTAATAGCTGATCTATCTCAAGCATGAAAAGTGCTGATTGTTGGACCACCCAAGCTTGCGAACGTCCAGTATCATTTTCTTTTGCTTCCCCACTGTTTATTCACACTTACACCTAAGAATATGTTTTGAATGTGTTCTCTTCCTTGTCCACCAGTCTTACTCTTACCGTGTACATCAAGGTGTTCGACCAAATATCTAGATTTGTACAACGCCCCACACTTCTATTCATTGCACAATATGGACTACAAACATATTGTCAATGTAAGTTAATGGGGAGTCAGAATAGTAAATCTATTCTCCCCAGTGTTTGCTTACTTTGACGATATGGTAAAAGTTGACATTTGTGCAGTTGATATAAGTGAAGGTCAATATATTCCTGACCTAAATATTTTGACACCAAACTGTACAGCAGTGATGTCATATATGCTTACTACTTCCAATTGAAATAAAGAAACTCAAACACTTTCTTCTTCTAACCCATCTAGATAAACTTCTCATAGCAGGCGACTCATTACTGCTAGGATTGACCGTGTTGACTCCCTACAATCTGGTCTCCTGGCCAATGCTGGCATTAAACCTCTAAAGGTCCAGAGCATTACTCTGGGCTTGATTTAGATCTCGGCGGACGGGTTACTCCATCACAGTGGTGGCGGATATCCTGTCCGCCGGAATATAAATTCCATTATATCCTCTGGGATTAATATTTCGGCGTACAGGATATCCGTCACCACTGTGACGGGGTAACCCATCCGACAAGATCTAAATCAGGCCCCATGTGTTTAATACGTGGCCTGAAGAAACAGCATCTACAATAAGGAGCAACAGAGGGAATTACAAAGCAGGTCGCCCTCCACTCATAACAACAATATATCAATAAAGACTTATAGCCCCATATGTAAGTGCACATGGAGAAAAAATGTGTGAAAGGTCTGAAAGTACCTCACGTAAGCACCACCAAGGGAGCTGCTGGTAGGTACTCACCAGTCTGCTCACGTTTTATCATCATTGGTGACTTTCAAGACCAAAAAATGAAATCAGTGACAAATGAGAAAAAGAGGGGAAGAAAAACCTAGTGATGTGTAAAAGGATGCACAACAACTACTTGTCATGTGCTATCCCACTATGACCCCATAGTGAATAGAAAAGGTAAACTCGCTTCTCCAAGCTAAAATGAGATATGACTCACTCGCACCAATGCCAACTTTAATAGATGCCGTGAGCCCACTCAGGTTAAAAATAGAACACACAATGTTGCAAATCACTTCAATTAGGGAAGGCCTGGAGAAGCGAGTTTACCTTTTCTTTTCAGACCTTTCACACATTTTTTCTCCATGTGCACTTACATATGGGGCTATAAGCGGGGTTGATAGACAAGCATTCAAATTTGGACATCAAGACCCGGTTATGAGTAGCATTTGTTAGAAGCTATTCGTTGGGAGGACAGTTGATTACCTTGCCCGTGGGTCTTTGAAAAATTATTGGTCCATGTCCAGAGTAGGTCTTTATTGATATATTGCCTGAAGAAACATACCATGTATATCCTTGGTGTGCATTGCTTTTAAGGTACAAATAAAGGCATATGTATTGGTTTGCAGGTGCCTCTTTCCCCTCTTGTCTATGAGACAAAACTCAGCAATGGACAACACAGATCCCTTAACAAGTCTACATTTTGGTTAACCTACTTCAGAAGTACTATAAAAAATGCTGGATGCCTGGGAGCCTAGGACTCACATCTCTGGAAACACCTCCCCGTAAAGCAGTGTTCTGCAACCAACCATCTTCACGTCTGAGTCCACCTGAAAATCCACCCTTTCAATATTGTGTTCCTCGTTCTTTCCAGTTGTGCAGTATTAGTGCTCGGAGATGGACCACCCGATAGTGCACCCTTTTCAAATAATGCTTCATAAATAGAGTAAGAACATTCCCGCCATGAGGCAATGCTAGACAAGGCCAAGGTGCTGTAAGTGAAGACTCTTAACAACAGACATTGTGGTTTAGGACCTCCTCCAGGTGTAGGAGGTACTGACTGCCAGTGAGACAATGTGCATGTGGTGTGTAACCTTTCGTAAATGAGAGACTGTGCAAGTTTAGTTTCTCCCTGTCCACATTATATGACCGATTGTTTTGTCATCAAGAAGAAGGTCAAAGACTTCTCAATATGGAAGGAATTGAAGATGAGGACAGTGGTGAACACTGACTACTGGAAGAACCAATGGACGGCAAATAACTTGAAGATGATGACAACAAAGGTGGGACACTTTAATGAGTGGAACAAAACTGTGTGACGTAAAATGTTGTCTGAGAGGATGAAGAACTGGGGAGTGACCTAAGCATGGATCCCAACGACCTTGTGACCCAGGTTTGAGCAGGATCCGCTGCACCGGCAGCTCATAGCACCATGGCGAGAGGATGATTCACAGCTGAATGACCTGAGGAAGTCAGATTATTGGTCCCATCAGCCAATATCTGCAGCACACACAGGTTTCTCAACAGGCTGGGGTGATGCCAGAAGGAACAAGGGGAAGTGTGAGTAGAGTGGACATGGACATGTGAAATGGAACAGGTCTTGGTAGGACAGCTCTTCAATGCCTTTAGCTGAACCCAGGAAAGGAGGTGTAACTCAATCGGATCTCTTCCCCTTCCAGCAGTTTCCTGAAGAGCAAAACATAAATACAAGCACAATTTAGAAACATTCTATGGTCTCGGAGTGCTTCATAATACTGCATTGTGCATTAGCAGCACCAACAATCCTGATCTGATGATCTGAATGATACATGAAAGGCTGTCCCCTATTTGTAAACTTCTGCTAATTCTGAAAAGCAAGTCTAACATTGAGTGCTTTTCAGAATTTCACATGAGGATAAGGTGCTCTCTACTCGATTAACGTTAGGTCTGGGATCAGGTGGAAAAACAGAAACAATAAACTAAACACAGTGTCCCACACTGCCTGTATTTCTTCTATTGTAGCTGCATGGTGGCCTGACCAAAGATAAGTTCAAACAATTTATAGCTAATACGTTTACATAGATTGTATTTACTTTTTATTATTCATTTGTAAATAAATACTTCAGTACTTGCTCATCGCATATCCACAATATTATTTACGATTCTCAAGATCATCAGATCTTTACTTTTTTCTTCATGTATCAAAATCATTTTTACAAATCGTTTGTGAATTTTTCACAAAAACCTTTTACAGAGCACAATATCACGATATTGTTTCATGTATGTACCATCAGCACAAGGCATCCAAAGAGGAACCCCACCCAGGGTAGAGGGTCGATGTTGCCTTCTAAGCAGGTTAGAGTAGAGGGTAGATTTTGCCTTCTCAGCAGGTATGGTAGAGGGTAGATTTTGCCTACTCAGCAGATTAGGGCAGAGGGTAGATTTTGCCTTATCAGCAGGTTAGGGTTAGAGGGTAGATTTTGCCTTCTCAGAAGTTAGGGTAGAGGGTAGATGTTGCCTTCTAAGCAGGGTAGGGGTAGATTTGGCCTTCTCAGCAAGTTAAAGTAGAGGGAAGATTTTGCCTACTCAGCAGATTAGGGCAGAGGGTAGATTTTGCCTTCTCAGTAGGTTAGGGTTAGAGGGTAGATGTTGCCTTCTCAGCAGGTTATGGGGGGTTTGATGCTTGGTGGTTGCAAGTAGGCCTGGGCGTAGTCCGCGGTGTTTTGCTACGCGGAACTCCGCGAAGTTACAAAAAACTCCGCGAAGTTCCTCGAGTGGCGGAGTGCAGTGCGAACTGCAGTTTGTGCTGGTATTCCTGCCGCTCGGGTAGAAATTCTACCCGAGCGGCAGCTCGCGCTCGCAAACTTACGGTTCGCGATTGCGAACTTACCGTTCGCGATCGCAAGCGGGGAAAAAACTCCGCTGCACATTCCGAAGCGTAGTTTTCTGCACTCCGCGAGCTCCCCGGAGTGCAGAAAACTCTGCAAACTCCACGAACGGAGCGAAGTACGCCACCCAGGCCTAGTTGCAAGCTATATGAATGACAATACCTCGTTCACAGATCTAGTCATTGGTAGCATCTCCTGCAGCATCAGTATCTATGTGCATGAAAACACCACTGCACCTGCTGGCATTCGATTATCCCACTCGCTCGGTCCTGTGCCAGTCACGGGTTAATGTACAGTGTCAGTGGTGGGTACTGTTGACATTTACCACTGGTGCCCCAGGTACTGATGTACTAGTGAACTCATTTAGAAAGTTACCTTCTTTCTACACTTGGGTAGTGAGACTGAGCAGTCAAGTTGCGGGGGAAGGTTTGAAACTCAGATACAGTTGGACACATCCAATAAACTCATAGTACAGTCAGAGCTATACCTTAAGGTGTTTACCCATGCAGGTGGAATTAACATGATGAACAACAAGACAAACCAGAGGTCTCAAGGAGATGTTAGGTCTGAGACGCAACCTCAAACACGTTTTATAGAGGTCGAAGAAGTTGCAAGTCAAACACCATATGCGTCGCTAGACTATGGTATCTGAAGCAGTCTGGTTTGTGATTTTTTGGGCAATCCTTAAAAAAACTCTTATAACCGTTTTTTAAAACATTCAGAGGACAGTGAACCACAGGCGGGAGGCATCCACCAGAGTTTTACCGAGTATGACCTATGCTATAAATCCGCCCGTTAGCCTGGTTGTTCAGCAGCTCTTGGTGGTAGTGGGGAGTACTGAGATCCCTCCAATCGTGTCAAAAGTTATAAAGGCCTAAGTAGATTTTACCCATAGATTGTGGGTGGGTTCACTCCAGGGGGCAGAAGTTAAACAAAATGGTGTCTATCACAAGGGTCTCAGCTACCACCAACCATCTGTCTCTCCATAACCTGCTGAGAGTGTCATAAGCTACCCTCTACAGCGGGTGGAGCTGGGCTTTGGATGCATCGTTGGTGGCCACAGTTCTTCAGTTGGACAATACAAAGAATTAAAACAGCTCTACTTCTGTTGAGTCATACAGAGAATGGGAACAGTTCTTATGTTGGGTTATACAGAGAATGGGAACTAGTGTTCAGTTGGGTCATACAGAGAACGCGAACAATTGTCCTGGTAGGACATACAGGGAGTGGGAACAGTTCTTCTGTTGGGTCATACAGAGAATGGGAACTAGTGTTCTGTTTGGTCATACAAAGAATGGAACCAGTTCTCCTGTTGGGTCATACAGAGAATGGGAACAGTTCTTATTTTAGGACATACAGAGAATGGAACCAGTTCTTCTGTTGGGTCATACAGAGAATGGAAACTAGTGTTCTGTTGGGGCATACAGAGAATGGAACCAGCTCTTCTGTTGGGTCATACAGAGAATGGGACCAGTTCTTATGTTAGGTCATACAGAGAATGGAACCAGTTCTTCTGTTGGGTCATTCAGAGAATTGGAACTAGTGTTCTGTTGGGTCATACAAAGAATGGAACCATTTCTTCTGTTCAGTCCTATAGAGAATGGAACCAGTTCTTCTGTTGGGTCATACAGAGAATGGGATCTAGTGTTCTGTTGGGTCAGACAGAGAATGGCACCAGTTCTTCTGTTGGGTCATACAGAGAATGGAACCAGTTATTCTGTTGGGTCATACAGAGAATGGGAACAGTTCTTCTGCTGGGCCATACAGAGAATGGGACCTAGTTCTTCTATTTGGCCATACAGAGATGGGACCAGTTTTTCTGTTGGGTTATACAGAGAATGGAACCAGTTCTTCTATTGGCTCATACACAGAATGGTACCCGTTCTTCTGTTGGGTCATACAGAGAATGGGACCAGTTCTTCTGTTGGGTCATACAGAGTATAGGTCCAGTTCTTCTGCTGGGTTATACAGAGAATGGGAACACATGTTCTGTTGGGCTATACAGAGAATAGGAACAGTTCTTCTGTTGGGTCATACAGAGAATGGAACCAGTTCTTCCGTTCGGTCATACAGAGAATGGGAACAGTTCTTCTGTTGGGTCATACAGAGAATGGGAACAGTTCTTCTGTTGGGTCATAATTAGAATGGAACCAGTTCTTCTGTGAGGTCATACAGAGAATGGGAACAGTAATTCTGTTGGTTCATACAGAGAGTGGGAACAGTTCTGTGAGGTCATACAGAGAATGGAACCAGTTCGTCCGTTTGGTCATACAGAGAATGGAACCAGTTCTGTGAGGTTATACAGAGAGTGGGAACAGTTCTTCTGTTGGGTCATACAGAGAGTGGGAACAGTTCTGTGAGGTCCTACAGAGAATGGAACTAGTTCTTCCGTTCGGTCATGCAGAGAATGGGAACAGTTCTTCTGTTGGGTCATACAGAGAATGTGAACAGTTCTTCTGTTGGGTCATACAGAGAATGGGAACAGTTCTTCTGTTGGGTCATACAGAGAATGGAACCAGTTCTGTGAGGTCATACAAAGAATGGGAACAGTAATTCTGTTGGGTCATACAGAGAGTGGGAACAGTTCTGTGAGGTCATATAGAGAATGGAACCAGTTCTTCTGTTGGGTCATACAGAGAATGGAAACTAGTGTTCTGTTGGGGCTTACAGAGAATGGAACCAGTTCTGTGAGGTTATACAGAGAGTGGGAACAGTTCTTCTGTTGGGTCATACAGAGAGTGGGAACAGTTCTGTGAGGTCCTACAGAGAATGGAACTAGTTCTTCCGTTCGGTCATGCAGAGAATGGGAACAGTTCTTCTGTTGGGTCATACAGAGAATGTGAACAGTTCTTCTGTTGGGTCATACAGAGAATGGGAACAGTTCTTCTGTTGGGTCATACAGAGAATGGAACCAGTTCTGTGAGGTCATACAAAGAATGGGAACAGTAATTCTGTTGGGTCATACAGAGAGTGGGAACAGTTCTGTGAGGTCATATAGAGAATGGAACCAGTTCTTCTGTTGGGTCATTCAGAGAATGGGAACAGTTCTTCTGTTGGGTCATACAGAGAATGGGAACAGTTCTTCTGTTGGGTCATACAAAGAATGGAACCAGTTCTTCTGTTATATCATACATGGAATGGGGCCAGTTCTTCTGTTGGGTCATACAGAGAATGGGACCAGTTCTGTTGGGTCATACAGAGAATGGGAACAGTTCTTCTGTTGAGTCATACAGAGAATGGGAACAGTTCTTCTGTTGGGTCATACAAAGAATGGAACCAGTTCTTCTGTTATATCATACATGGAATGGGGCCAGTTCTTCTGTTGGGTAATACAGGGAATGGGACCAGTTCTGTTGGGTCATACAGAGAATGGGACCAGTTCTGTTGGGTCATACAGAGAATGAGACCAGTTCTGTTGGGTCATACAGAGAATGGGACCAGTGTTCTGTCGGGTCATACAGAAAATGGGACCAGTTCTGTTGGGTCATACAGAGAATGGGACCAGTGTTCTGTCGGGTCATACAGAGAATGGGACCAGTTCTGTGAGGTCATACAGGGAATGAGAACAGTTCTTTCATCATAATACACAAAATGGAAATGTTATCATTTAAGTCAAAAGTTAAGCAAAATTGCAGAACGTCACAGCTGACTGCCCAGCGTGAGCACTCTGTGCCAGCCCTCTGTGATGGTGAAAATATCTCACTGTTAATACCACCAGTATTTCATTCAATACTCTCAGTAATATACAGTCTGCAACATAGTTTTACTTACTAATTTCAATAAAGTGCAGTGTGTTTATTCTCCTTTCCCTCATATTATCCCAAGTTCATAACCTGTCAGTCCAGTTTATCATATCTTAGTTTCATACTTTATCAGTCTTGCTCCTTCCTAGGTACCAACAGTGCTTCGCTATCCCACCCCATCATCAATTGATTATCACTACACCTGGTACCACCATGTCTGAAGACTTGTTCTCTTACCGGTATGCAGCGATCTCAATGTCTAGTGCCATTTTAACATTGAGCAGCTCCTGGTATTCACGCAAGTATCGTGACATCTCCTGTTTAGCATCTGCGATATCATTCTCAAGTTCATTAATTTTTTCCTGTGAAGGAAGAATAGAATTAGATATGTCAGAATCAAAGTTCGGCACAGCTGCTCAGACCTAGTGATTTCAAAGAAGAAGTGATTTAATAATCACTTGACACCTTGAGATAAGGTCTCTGGTCTTCTCTGCTTCTTTACATCCGCTGTGATCTAGACATTGGTCCTCACCGAGTACCACCTCTCCCTGAACTTTCCAGAGGGTACGCTGTCACCGTAGGATGTGTGGATGTTCTGTGGATTAATAGTGGCCCTCGAATTGAGATACAACAAGCACTGACAGTGCACTGATGCCCATGCAGTAGTTAGAGGGCTCTACTTCACCATCCCCGAGTCATTCTATGTTTTGCTCCAAACAGTTCCTCAGAGGTCAGGGCAGGGGCGGGAGTGTAGTGTAAACTGGTTGAGTTAGAACCTTCCTACATCTTTCTCAGAAGAGTTTTTCAGGGGTTGGATGTAAGCTGGTTGACTTAGACCCATGCAATGCCTTTCTCAGGAGAGTTCTTAGGGGGGAAGTAGAGTGTAAACTTGTTTACTTAGGCCCATGCTATGTCTTTCTCAGAAGGTTCTCTCGGAGGGAAGTAGACTGTAAACTAGTTTGCTTAGACCGATGTTACTTCTTTTTCGGAAGAGACCCTCGGGGGAAGTTGAGTGTAAACTGATTTGCTCAGACCCATGTTACTTCTTTCTCAGAAGACTCCCTCCGGGGAAGTAGAGTGTAAACTGGTTGACTTAGACCCATGCTACGTCTTTCTCAGACTAGTTCTTGGGGGGGAAGTAGAGTGTAAACTGCTTTGCTTAAACCCATGCTGCGTCTTACTCGGAAGAGTCCCTTGGGGGAAGCAGAGTGTAAACTGGTTGATTTAGACCCAGGCTATGTCTTTCTCTGATGAGTCCCTCGGGGGAAGTAGTGTGTAAACTGGTTGACTTAGACCCATGCTACGTCCTTCTTGGTAGATTTCCTCGGGGGAAATAGAGTGAAAACTGGTTTAATTAGATCCATGCTACGTCTTTCTCAAAAGAGTTCCCAGGGGGAAAAAGAGTGTGAACTCATTTACTTAGACCCATACTACATCCTTCTCAGAAGAGTTACCAGGGAGGAAAAAGAGTGTAAACTGATTGACTTAGACCCATACTAAGTCCTTCTCAAAAGAGTCCCTCATGGGGAAGTATAGTGTAAACTGGTGTACTTAAACTCATACTATGTCCTTCTCAGAAGAGTCCCTCTGGGGAAAGTAGAGTGTAAACTGGTTTACTTAGACGCATGCTATGTCTTTCTCAGAAGAGTCTGTCGGGGTGAACTAGATTGTAAAATGGTTTACTGAGATCCATGCTACGTCTTTCTCAGAAGAGATCCCAGAGAGGAAAAAGAGTGTAAACTGATTGACGTAGACCCATACTACGTCCTTCTCTCCTTCTCAGAAGAGTCCCTCAGGGGGAAGTATAGTGTGAACTGGTTTACTTAGACCCATGTTAAGTCTTTCTCAGAGGAGTCCCTTGGGCGGGAGGGAGTAAACTGGTTGACTTCGACCCATCCTATATCCTTCTCAGATGTGTTCTGGAGGAGGGAGGAGAGTGGGAAGAGGTTACCTTAGGACCATCCTACATCTTTCTCAGAAGAATTAATCTGGAGTGTAGCTGGTTGACTTAGACCCACCTTACCTCTTTCTCAGATGAGCTCCTCTAGGAGTGGGGAGGAGGGTGGCAAGTGGATTGTAAACTGGTTGACTAAGCTCTGGCTTTTCTCAGAGGAGTTCTCCAGGGAGCAAGTGGAGTGTACACTGGCTGACCTAGACTCATCCTATGTCTTTCTCATAAGGGTGAAAGTGCCACCAGTCATCATCAGTACCACTTCCCCAGTCTCCATCGATGCACCATCCCCCAGTCACTATCAGTGTCACTGCCCCAGTCACCATTAGTGTCACTGCCCCAGCCACCATCAGTACCACTGGCTAAGTCACCATAAGTACCACTACCCCAGTCTCCATTGATCCAACAGCCCCCGGGCACGATCAGTGCCACTGCCCGGTTGCCATTAGTGCCACTGCCCCAGTCACCATCAGTACCACATCCTCAGTCACCATCAGTGCCACTGCCTTAGTCTCCATCAGTACCACAGCCCCAGTCACTATCAGTACCACAGTCTGAGACACCGTTAGTGCCAGTGTCCCGGTCACGATCAGTGCCACATCCCTGAGCCGACATCAGTGCCACTGCCCCAGTCACCATCAGTGCCTCTGCCCCAGTCACAATCAGTGCCACTGCCCCAGTGACCATCATTACCACAGCGCCAGTCACCATCAGTACCACTGCCCCAGTCACCATCAGTGCCACAGCCCCAGTCACCATCAGTGCCCCAGCCCCAGTCACCATCAGTGCCACAGGCCCGAGCCTCCAGCCGTGCCACTGCCCCAGTCACCATCAGTACGACAGCCTGAGTCACTGTCAGTGCCACTGCCCCAGTCATCATCAGTAACACAGTCTGAGACACCGTTAGTGCCACTGCCCCAATCACAATCAGTACCACAGCCCCAGTCACCATCTGTACCACTGCCCCAGTCACAATCAGTGCCACATCCCTAAGCCGACATCAGTGCCACTGCCCAAGTCACCATCAGTGCCACTGCCCCAGTCACCATCATTACCACAGCGCCAGTCACCATCAGTGCTGCAGTCCTGTGCCGCCATCAAGGCCAAAGCCCTAAGCCGCCATCAGTGCCACTGCTCCAGTCACTGCCCCAGTCACCATCAATGCCACTGCCCCAGCTGCCATCAGTGCCACAGCTCCAGTCACCATCAGTGCCACTTTCCCAATCACCATCAGTACCACAGCCCCAATCACAATCAGTGCCACAGGCCCGAGCCTCCAACAGTGCCACTGCCCCAGTCACCATCAGTACCACAGCCCCAGTCACCAACAGTGGCACTGCCCCAGTCACCATCAGTACCACAGTCTGAGACATTGTTAGTGCCACTGCCCCGGTCACAATCAGTACCACAGCCCCAGTCACCATCAATGCCATTGCCTCAGTCACCATCAGTGCGACAGCCCCAGTCACCAACAGTGGCACTGCCCCAGTCTTTGGTGCCACTGCCCCAGTCATGATCAGTGCGACAGCCCTAGTGACCATCAGTGGCACTACCCCAGTCACCCGCAGTACCACTGCCCGAGTCACCATCAGTGCCACTGCCCCAGTCACCATCGGTGCGACAGCCCCAGTCACCATCAGTACCACTGCCCGCACCGCTGTCAGTGCCCCTGCTCCAGCCACCATCAGTAACATAGCTCAAGTCACCATTAGTACCACAGTCCGAGTCACCATCAGTGCCACTGTCCCAGTCACCATCAGTACCACCGCCTATTACACCATCGGTAATACTGCCCCAGTCTCCATTGATACAACAACCTCCAGTCACTATCAGTGCCACTGCCCTGGTCGCCATTAGTGCCACTGCCCCAGTCACCATCAGTACCACATCCTCAGTCACCATCAGTACCACAGCCCCAGTCACCATCAGTGCCACTGCCCCAGTCATCATCAGTACCACAGCCTGAGTCACTGTCAGTGCCACTGCCCTAGTCACGATCAGTATTACAGCCCCAGACACCATCAGTACAGCAGCCCCAGTCACCATTAGTGCCACAGCCCCAGTCACCGCCAGTTACACAGGCCCAAGCTGCCAACAGTGCCACTGCCCCAGTCACGATCAATACCACAGCCTCAGTCACCATCAGTACCACAGTCTCAATCACCATCAGTGTCACAGCCCTGAGCCGCCATCAGTGCCACTGCCCTAACCTGCCATCAGTGCCACTGCCACAGTCACAATCATTGCACTGCCCCAGTCACCATCATTACCACAGCGCCAGTCACCATCAGTGCCGCAACCATGTGCCACCATCAGGGTCACAGCCCAAGCCGCCATCAGTGCCACTGCCCCAGCCACCATCAATGCCACTGCCCCAGCCCCCATCAATGCCACTGCCCCAGCTGCCATCAGTGCCACAGCCCCAGTCACCATCAGTGTCACAGCTCAAGTCACAATAAGTGCCACTGCCCCGGTCACCATCATTACCACAGCCCCAGCCACCATTGGTGCCACTGCCCCAATCACCATCAGTGCCACTACCCTCATTCACCATCAGTATCACTGCCCCAGTCACCATCAGTGCGACAGCCCCAGTCACCATCAGTGCCACTGTCCCATTCACCATCAGTGCCACTGTCCCAGTCACCATCAGTACCACTGCCCCTACCACCATCGGTGCCATGCCCCAGTCACCATCAGTAACACAGCTCAAGTCACCATCAATACCACAACCCAGCCCTGAGCAGCCAACAGGGCCACAGCCCCAGGCACCATTAGTACCACAGCCCCAGTCACTATCAGTGCCAGAGCCCCAAGCCACTATCAGTGCCACAGGCAGAGCCGCCAACAGTGCCACTGTCCCAGTCACCATCAGTACCACAGCCTCAGTGACCATCAGTACCACAGCTCCAGTAACCATAGGTGCCACTACCCGTCACCATCAGTACCAGAGCCCCAGTCACCATCAGTGCCACTGCCCCAGTCACCATCAGTGCCACATGCCCGAGCCGCCAACAGTGCCACTGCCCCAGTCACCATCAGCACCGCAGACCCAGTCACCATCAGTGCCAGAGCCCCATTCACCATCAGTACCACAGCCCCAGTCACCATCAGTGCCAGAGCCTGAGCCACTGTCAGTGCCTCTGCCCCAGTCACGATCAGTGCTACAGCCCCAGTCACCATCAGTGCCAGAGCCTGAGCCACTGTCAGTGCCACTGCCCCAGTCACGATCAGTACTACAGCCCCAGTCACCATCAGTACCACAGCCCCAGTCACCATCAGTACCACTGCCCCAGTCACCATCAGTGCCACTGCCCCAGTCACAATGTAAGTAAAAGAGTTCCCAATAACTATTGCAAAGCAAGGAACAGATGCAAGGTCTGATCTGACACTGCAGCCAAGGGTTGAAGCAAGCTCCCTTCTCTCTCACACTACAGCTAGGAAACTAAGCACGCCCCCTTTTTGGCAAAGCACAAAGCGCCTTGAAGTATATCCTGTGCCCAACTGAGAACCAATGAAGCTTTTACCAATGGGTGAGCTTTGGGAATGCAGCTTGACCAATAACAGGGCGAGGTGAGGCATTTGGCGGCCACTGCAGTTGTACAAGTGAATACTGTGGAAGCCGTGGCAGCGCCCAGTGTAAGGACACTTTCATTGCACCAAAGTGGTCTTTGCTGCCAGAGGGGCAGCGGGACAGTGTGAGGACACTTTCATTGAACCAATGTGGTCTTTGCTGCTCAAAGGGCAGCGGGACAGTGCGAGGGCATTTTCATTGAACCAATGTGGTCTTTGCTGCTTGATGGGCAGCGGGACAGTGCGAGGGCACTTTCATTGCACCAATGTGGTCTTTGCTGCTTGAAGGGCAGTGGGACAGTGCAAGGACACTTTCATTGCACCCTCGTGGTCTTTGCTGCTCAAGAAGCAGCGGAACAGGGTTCACTCACGCACTGATCACCAGCAGACTCGACTACGGCAATGCACTCTACGCTGGCGTCACCCAGAAACTCCTCAGGAAATTACTGAATGTTCAAAATGCCACAGCCAGACCTGTCCTTAACATCCTCTACGCAGCCACATCACTGAACACCTTTAAGAACTCCACTGGATTTCAGTCAACAAAAGAATCACTCTCAAGCTCCTCACATATGCATACAAAGCCCTCCATTACGCAGAACCAGCATATCGGAACCACAGCCTCTCACTTTATGTACCCGTAATACACCTTCACTCGGCCCAACTGGCCCTGGCCACCGTCCCAGAGATTCACAAGACCAGAACCGGAGGAGGATCCTTCTCCTACCTCGCCGCCAAGACCTGGAACACCCTGCCCCTCCCCCTCAGGCAATGTGCGTCATTGACCCAGTTCAGGAAGGATCTCAAGACCTGGCTCTTCAACTGAACCCCAGCGCCCAGACGGATCAGCAGCCCCCCCCCCACACTCCTCAGTGCCTGGAGACCCTAACGGGTGAGTAGCCGCGCTATACAAGACCTTGATTGATTGATTGATAAAGAAATATGGATTACTCGGAATGATGCAGTCACAGGATGCACTGATGATGACTGAGGGCAGTGGCAATGATTGTGACTGAGGGCAGTAGCCCAGATTGTGACTGCGGGCAGCGGGACAGGGTTCATAAAGAAAAAGAGATTATTTGGAATGACACAGTCACAGCTTTGGTTTGAGACCCTAAAGTTGTGTTCCTCGTCAGGATGCACTGATGATTATTGGAGCAGTGGCACTGAAGGTGAATGATGGCTGTAGCACTGATGGTGAAGGATGGCTGTGGCACTGATGGTAAATGATGGCAGTGGCATTGATGGTTACTGGGGCAGTGGCACTGAAGGTGACTGGGGCTGTGGTACTGATGGTAAATGAGGGCAGTGGCACTCATGGTAAATGAGGGCAGTGGCACTGATGGTGAATGATGTCTGTGGCACTGATGGTAAATGATGGCAGTGTCACTGATGGTGAATGATGGCAATGTCACTGATGGTGAATGATGTCTGTAGCACTGATGGTAAATGAGGGCAGTGTCACTCATGCTAACTGAGGGCAGTGGCACTGATGATGAAAGAGGGCAGTGGTACTGAAGGTAAATGATGTCTGTGGCACTGATGGTAAATGATGTCTGTGACACTGATGGTAAATGATGACAGTGGCACTGATGGTAAATGATGACAGTGGCACTGATGGTTACTGGGGCAGTGGCACTGAAGGTGAATGATGGCTGTAGCACTGATGGTGAATGATGGCTGTGGCACTGGTGGTAAATGAGGGCAGTGGCATTGATGGTTACTGGGGCAGTGGCACTGAAGGGGACTGGGGTTGTGGTACTGATGGTAAATGAGGGCAGTGGCACTCATGGTGAATGAGGGCAGTGACACTCATGATGAATCAGGGCAGTGGTACTGATGGTGACTGGGGCAGTGGCAATGATGGTGACTGGGGCAGGGGCACTGATGGTGACTGGGGCAGGGGCACTGATGGTGAATGAGGTCAGTGGCATTGATGGTATATGAGGGCAGTGTCACTCATGCTAAATTAGGGCAGTGGCACTGATGGTGAAAGAGGGCAGTGGTACTGATGATGACTGGGGCAGGGGCACTGATGGTGACTGGGGCAGTGGCACTGATGGTGACTGGGGCAGGAGCACTGATGGTGACTGGGGCAGTGGTACTGATGATGACTGGGGCAGTGGCACTGATGGTGACTGGGGCAGGGGCACTAATGGTGAATGAGGTCAGTGGCATTGATGGTATATGAGGGCAATGTCACTCATGCTAAATTAGGGCAGTGGCACTGATGGTGAAAGAGGGCAGTGGTACTGATGGTGAATGAGGGCAGTGGCACTGATGGGGACTGGGGAAGTGGCACTGATGGTTACTGGGGCAGTGGCACTGATGGTGACTGGGGCAGTGGCACTGATGGTGACTGGGGCAGTGGCACCGATGGTACTGGGGCAGTGGCACCGATGGTGACTGAGGGCAGTGACACTGATGGTGACTGGGGAAGTCGCACTGATGGTAAAAGAGGGCAGTGGCACTGATGGTTACTGAGGCCGAGGCACTGATGGTACTGGGGCAGTGACACTGATGGTGAATGAGGGCAGTGGCACTGATGGTGACTGGGGCAGTGGCACTGATGGTGACTAAGGCAGTGACACTGATGGTGAATGAGGGCAGTGGCACTGATAGTACTGGGGTAATGGCACTGATGGTGAATGAGGGCAGTGGCAACAATGGTGACTGAGGACAGTGACACTGATGGTAACTGAGGACAGTGGCAATGATGGGGACTGTGGAAGTGCCACTAATGTGACTGAGGGCAGGGGCGCTGATGGGGATTGAGGGCAGTGGCACTGATTGTGACTAAGGGCAGTACACAGATTGTGACTGAGGGCAGCGGGACAGGGTTCATAAAGAAAAAGAGATTATTTGGAATGACACAGTCACAGCTTTGGTTTGAGACCTTAAAGTTGTGTTCCTCGTCAGGATGCACTGATGATTATTGGAGCAGTGGCACTGATGGTGAATGATGGCTGTAGCACTGATGGTAAATGAGGGCAGTGTCACTCATGCTAAATGAGGGCAGTGGCACTGATGATGAAAGAGGGCAGTGGTACTGATGGTGAAAGAGGGCAGTGGTACTGATGCTTACTGAAGCAGTGGCACTGATGGTGACTGAGGCTGTGGCACTGAAGGTAAATGAGGGCAGTGGCACTGAAGGGGACTGGGGAAGTGGCACTGATGGTTACTGGGGCAGTGGCACTGATGGTGACTGGGGCAGTGGCATTGATGGTGACTGGGGCAGTGGCACTGATGGTGACTGGGGCAGTGGCACAGATGGTGACTGGGGCAGGGACACTGATGGTGAATGAGGGCAGTGACGCTGATGGTGACTGGGGAAGAGGCACGATGGTAAAAGAGGGCAGTGGTACTGATGGTTACTGGGGCCGAGGCACTGATGGTGAATGAGGGCAGTGGCAACAATGGTAACTGAGGACAGTGGCACTGATGGGGACTGTGGAAGTGGCACTGATGGTAAACGAGGGCAGGGGCACTGATGGTGACTGAGGCAGTGGCCCCGATGGTACTGGGGCAGTGACACTGATGGTGACTGAGGGCAGTGACACTGATGGTGACTGGGGAAGTGGCACTGATGGTAAACGAGGGCAGTGGCACTGATGGTTACTGGGGCTGAGGCACTGATGGTACTGGGGCAGTCACACTGATGGTGAATGAGGGCAGTGGCACTGATGATGAAAGAGGGCAGTGGTACTGATGGTGAAAGAGGGCAGTGGTACTGATGCTTACTGAAGCAGTGGCACTGATGGTGACTGAGGCTGTGGCACTGAAGGTAAATGAGGGCAGTGGCACTGAAGGACACTGGGGAAGTGGCACTGATGGTTACTGGGGCAGTGGCACTGATGGTGACTGGGGCAGTGGCACTGATGGTGACTGGGGCAGTGGCACTGATGGTGACTGGGGCAGGGACACTGATGGTGAATGAGGGCAGTGACGCTGATGGTGACTGGGGAAGAGGAACGATGGTAAAAGAGGGCAGTGGTACTGATGGTTACTGGGGCCGAGGCACTGATGGTGAATGAGGGCAGTGGCAACAATGGTAACTGAGGACAGTGGCACTGATGGGGACTGTGGAAGTGGCACTGATGGTAAACGAGGGCAGGGGCACTGATGGTGACTGAGGCAGTGGCCCCGACGGTACTGGGGCAGTGACACTGATGGTGACTGAGGGCAGTGACACTGATGGTGACTGGGGAAGTGGCACTGATGGTAAACGAGGGCAGTGGCACTGATGGTTACTGGGGCCGAGGCACTGATGGTACTGGGGCAGTCACAGTGATGGTGAATGAGGGCAGTGGCACAGATGGTGACTGGGGCAGTGGCACAGATGGTGACTGGGGCAGTGGCACTGATGGTGACTGGGGCAGTGGCATTGATGGTGACTGGGGCAGTGGCACTGATGGTGAATGAGGGCAGTGGCACGGATAGTACTGGGGCAGTGGCACTGATGGTGAATGAGGGCAGTGGCAACAATGGTGACTGAGGACAGTGACACTGATGGTAACTGAGGACAGTGGCACTGATGGAGACTGTGGAAGTGCCACTAATGTGACTGAGGGCAGGGGCACTGATGGTGACTGAGGAAGTGGCACTGATGGTAAACGAGGGCAGGGGCACTGATGGTGACTGAGGCAGTGGCCCCGATGGTACTGGGGCAGTGGCACTGATGGTGACTGGGGCAGGGGCACTAATGGTGAATGAGGTCAGTGGCATTGATGGTATATGAGGGCAATGTCACTCATGCTAAATTAGGGCAGTGGCACTGATGGTGAAAGAGGGGAGTGGTACTGATGGTGAATGAGGGCAGTGGCACTGATGGGGACTGGGGAAGTGGCACTGATGGTTACTGGGGCAGTGGCACTGATGGTGACTGGGGCAGTGGCACTGATGGTGACTGGGGCAGTGGCACCGATGGTACTGGGGCAGTGACACTGATGGTGACTGAGGGCAGTGACTCTGATGGTGACTGGGGAAGTCGCACTGATGGTAAAAGAGGGCAGTGGCACTGATGGTTACTGAGGCCGAGGCACTGATGGTACTGGGGCAGTGACACTGATGGTGAATGAGGGCAGTGGCACTGATGGTGACTAAGGCAGTGACACTGATGGTGAATGAGGGCAGTGGCACTGATAGTACTGGGGCAATGGCACTGGTGGTGAATGAGGGCATTGGCAACAATGGTGACTGAGGACAGTGACACTGATGGTAACTGAGGACAGTGGCAATGATGGGGACTGTGGAAGTGCCACTAATGTGACTGAGGGCAGGGGCGCTGATGGGGATTGAGGGCAGTGGCACTGATTGTGACTGAGGGCAGTACACAGATTGTGACTGAGGGCAGCGGGACAGGGTTCATAAAGAAAAAGAGATTATTTGGAATGACACAGTCACAGCTTTGGTTTGAGACCCTAAAGTTGTGTTCCTCGTCAGGATGCACTGATGATTATTGGAGCAGTGGCACTGATGGTGAATGATGGCTGAAGCACTGATGGTAAATGAGGGCAGAGTCACTCATGCTAAATGAGGGCAGTGGCACTGATGATGAAAGAGGGCAGTGGTACTGATGGTGAAAGAGGGCAGTGGTACTGATGCTTACTGAAGCAGTGGCACTGATGGTGACTGAGGCTGTGGCACTGAAGGTAAATGAGGGCAGTGGCACTGAAGGGGACTGGGGAAGTGGCACTGATGGTGACTGGGGCAGTGGCACTGATGGTGACTGGGGCAGTGGCACTGATGGTGACTGGGGCAGGGACACTGATGGTGAATGAGGGCAGTGACGCTGATGGTGACTGGGGAAGAGGCACGATGGTAAAAGAGGGCAGTGGTACTGATGGTTACTGGGGCCGAGGCACTGATGGTGAATGAGGGCAGTGGCAACAATGGTAACTGAGGACAGTGGCACTGATGGGGACTGTGGAAGTGGCACTGATGGTAAACGAGGGCAGGGGCACTTATGGTGACTGAGGCAGTGGCCCCGATGGTACTGGGGCGGTGACACTGATGGTGACTGAGGGCAGTGACACTGATGGTGACTGGGGAAGTGGCACTGATGGTAAACGAGGGCAGTGGCACTGATGGTTACTGGGGCCGAGGCACTGATGGTACTGGGGCAGTCACACTGATGGTGAATGAGGGCAGTGGCACAGATGGTGACTGGGGCAGTGGCACTGATGGTGACTGGGGCAGTGGCACTGATGGTGACTGGGGCAGTGGCACTTATGGTGACTGGGGCAGTGGCACTGATGGTGAATGAGGGCAGTGGCACGGATAGTACTGGGGCAGTGGCACTGATGGTGAATGAAGGCAGTGGCAACAATGGTGACTGAGGACAGTGACACTGATGGTAACTGAGGACAGTGGCACTGATGGAGACTGTGGAAGTGCCACTAATGTGACTGAGGGCGGCGGCACTGATGGTGACTGAGGAAGGGGCACTGATGGTAAACGAGGGCAGGGGCACTGATGGTGACTGAGGCAGTGGCCCCGATGGTACTGGGGCAGTGACACTGATGGTGACTGAGGGCAGTGACACTGATGGTGACTGGGGAAGTGGCACTGATGGTAAACGAGGGCAGTGGCACTGATGGTTACTGGGGCCGAGGCACTGATGGTACTGGGGCAGTGACACTGATGGTGAATGAGGGCAGTGGCACAGATGGTGACTGGGGCAGTGGCACTGATGGTGACTGGGGCAGTGGCACTGATGGTGACTGGGGCAGTGGCGCTGATGGTGACTGGAGCAGTGGCACTGATGGTGAATGAGGGCAGTGGCACGGATAGTACTGGGGCAGTGGCACTGATGGTGAATGAGGGCAGTGGCAACAATGGTGACTGAGGACAGTGACACTGATGGTAACTGAGGACAGTGGCACTGATGGAGACTGTGGAAGTGCCACTAATGTGACTGAGGGCAGGGGCGCTGATGGAGACTGAGGGCAGTGGCACTGATTGTGACTGAGGGCAGTAGCACAGATTGTGACTGAGGGCAGTGGGACAGGGTTCATAAAGAAAAAGAGATTATTTGGAATGACACAGTCACAGCTTTGATTTGAGTCCCTAAAGTTGTGTTCCTCGTCAGGATGCACTGATGATTACTGGAGCAGTGGCACTGATGGTGAATGATGGCTGTAGCACTGATGGTGAATGATGTCTGTGGCACTGATGGTAAATGAGGGCAGTGGCATTGATGGTTACTGGGGCAGTGGCACTGAAGGTGACTGGGGATGTGGTACTGATGGTAAATGAGGGCAGTGGCACTCATGGTAAATGAGGGCAGTGGCACGCATGGTGAATGAGGGCAGTGGTACTGATGGTAAATGAGGGCAGTGGCACTCATGGTAAATGAGGGCAGTGGCACTCATGATGAATCAGGGCAGTGGTACTGATGGTGACTGGGGCAGTGGCACTGATGGTGACTGGGGCAGTGGCACTGATGGTGACTGGGGCAGGGGCACTGATGATAAATGAGGGCAGTGGCACTCATGGTGAATGAGTGCAGTGGCACTGATGGTGAATGATGTCTGTGGCACTGATGGTAAATGATGGCAGTGTCACTGATGGTGAATGATGGCAGTGTCACTGATGGTGAATGATGTCTGTAGCACTGATGGTAAATGAGGGCAGTGTCACTCATGCTAAATGAGGGCAGTGGCACTGATGATGAAAGAGGGCAGTGGTACTGATGGTGAAAGAGGGCAGTGGTACTGAAGGTAAATGATGTCTGTGGCACTGATGGTAAATGATGTCTGTGACACTGATGGTAAATGATGACAGTGGCACTGATGGTAAATGATGACAGTGACACTGATGGTAAATGATGACAGTGGCACTGATGGTAAATGATGACAGTGGCACTGATGGTAAATGATGACAGTGGCACTGATGGTTACTGGGGCAGTGGCACTGAAGGTGAATGATGGCTGTAGCACTGATGGTGAATGATGGCTGTGGCACTGATGGTAAATGAGGGCAGTGGCATTGATGGTTACTGGGGCAGTGGCACTGAAGGTGACTGGGGTTGTGGTACTGATGGTAAATGAGGGCAGTGGCACTCATGGTGAATGAGGGCAGTGACACTCATGATGAGTCAGGGCAGTGGTACTGATGGTGACTGGGGCAGTGGCACTGATGGTGACTGGAGCAGGGGCACTGATGATGACTGGGGCAGGGCACTGATGGTGAATGAGGTCAGTGGCATTGATGGTATATGAGGGCAGTGTCACTCATACTAAATTAGGGCAGTGGCATTGATGGTGAAAGAGGGCAGTGGTACTGATGATGACTGGGGCAGGGGCACTGATGGTGACTGGGGCAGTGGCACTGATGGTGACTGGGGCAGGGGCACTGATGGTGACTGGGGCAGTGGTACTGATGGTGACTGGGGCAGGGGCACTAATGGTGAATGAGGTCAGTGGCATTGATGGTATATGAGGGCAATGTCACTCATGCTAAATTAGGGCAGTGGCACTGATGGTGAAAGAGGGCAGTGGTACTGATGGTGAATGAGGGCAGTGGTACTAATGCTTACTGAAGCAGTGGCACTGATGGTGACCGGGACTGTGGCACTGATGGTAAATGAGGGCAGTGGCACTGATGGGGACTGGGGAAGTGGCACTGATGGTTACTGGGGCAGTGGCACTGATGGTGACTGGGGCAGTGGCACTCATGGTGACTGGGGCAGTGGCACTGATGGTGACTGGGGCAGTGGCACCGATGGTACTGGGGCAGTGACACTGATGGTGACTGAGGGCAGTGACACTGATGGTGACTGGGGAAGTCGCACTGATGGTAAAAGAGGGCAGTGGCACTGATGGTTACTGAGGCCGAGGCACTGATGGTACTGGGGCAGTGACACTGATGGTGAATGAGGGCAGTGGCACTGATGGTGAATGAGGGCAGTGGCACTGATGGTGACTGAGGCAGTGACACTGATGGTGAATGAGGGCAGTGGCACTGATAGTACTGGGGCAATGGCAATGATGGTGAATGAGGACAGTGACACTTATGGTAACTGAGGACAGTGGCACTGATGGGGACTGTGGAAGTGCCACTAATGTGACTGAGGGCAGGGGCGCTGATGGGGACTGAGGGCAGTGGCACTGATTGTGACTGAGGGCAGTACACAGATTGTGACTGAGGGCAGCGGGACAGGGTTCATAAAGAAAAAGAGATTATTTGGAATGATACAGTCACAGCTTTGGTTTGAGACCCTAAAGTTGTGTTCCTCGTCAGGATGCACTGATGATTATTGGAGCAGTGGCACTGAAGGTGAATGATGGCTGTAGCACTGATGGTGAATGATGGCTGTGGCACTGATGGTAAATGAGGGCAGTGTCACTGATGCTAAATGAGGGCAGTGGCACTGATGATGAAAGAGGGCAGTGGTACTGATGGTGAAAGAGGGCAGTGGTACTGATGCTTACTGAAGCAGTGGCACTGATGGTGACTGAGGCTGTGGCACTGAAGGTAAATGAGGGCAGTGGCACTGAAGGGGACTGGGGAAGTGGCACTGATGGTTACTGGGGCAGTGGCACTGATGGTGACTGGGGCAGTGGCACCGATGGTACTGGGGCAGTGACACTGATGGTGACTGAGGGCAGTGACGCTGATGGTGACTGGGGAAGAGGCACGGATGGTAAAAGAGGGCAGTGGTACTGATAGTACTGGGGCAGTGGCACTGATGGTGAATGAGGGCAGTGGCAACAATGGTAACTGAGGACAGTGTCACTGATGGGGACTGTGGAAGTGCCACTAATGTGACTGAGGGCAGGGGCACTGATGGTGACTGAGGAAGTGGCACTGATGGTAAACGAGGGCAGGGGCACTGATGGTGACTGAGGCAGTGGCCCCGATGGTACTGGGGCAGTGACACTGATGGTGACTGAGGGCAGTGACACTGATGGTGACTGGGGAAGTCGCACTGATGGTAAAAGAGGGCAGTGGCACTGATGGTTACTGGGGCCGAGGCACTGATGGTACTGGGGCAGTGACACTGATGGTGAATGAGGGCAGTGGCACAGATGGTGACTGGGGCAGTGGCACTGATGGTGACTGGGGCAGTGGCACTGATGGTGACTGGGGCAGTGACACTGATGGTGAATGAGGGTAGTGGCACTGATAGTACTGGGGCAGTGGCAATGATGGCGAATGAGGGCAGTGGCAACAATGGTGACTGAGGACAGTGACACTGATGGTAACTGAGGACAGTGGCACTGATGGAGACTGTGGAAGTGCCACTAATGTGACTGAGGGCAGGGGCACTGATGGGTATTGAGGGAAGTGGCACTGATTGTGACTGAGGGCAGTACACAGATTGTGACTGAGGGCAGCGGGACAGGGTTCATAAAGAAAAAGAGATTATTTGGAATGACACAGTCACAGCTTTGGTTTGAGACCCTAAAGTTGTGTTCCTCGTCAGGATGCACTGATGATTATTGGAGCAGTGGCACTGATGGTGAATGATGGCTGTAGCACTGATGGTAAATGAGGGCAGTGTCACTCATGCTAAATGAGGGCAGTGGCACTGATGATGAAAGAGGGCAGTGGTACTGATGGTGAAAGAGGGCAGTGGTACTGATGGTGAATGCGGGCAGTGGTACTGATACTTACTGAAGCAGTGGCACTGATAGTGACTGGGGCAGTGGCACTGAAGGGGACTGGGGAAGTGGCACTGATGGTTACTGGGGCAGTGCCACTGATGGTGACTGGGGCAGTGACACTGATGGTGACTGAGGGCAGTGACACAATTGGTGACTGGGGAAGAGACACCGATGGTAAAAGAGGGCAGTGGCACTGATGGTTACTAGGGCAGTGGCACTGATGGTGACTGGGGCAGTGACACTGATGGCGAAGGAGGGCACTGGCACTGATGGTGAATGAGGGCAGTGGTACTGATGGTGAAAGAGGGCAGTGGTACTGATGGTGAATGAGGGCAGTGGTACTGATGCTTACTGAAGCAGTGGCACTGATGGTGACTGGGGCTGTTTCACTGAAGGTAAATTAGGACAGTGGCACTGAAGGGGACTGGGGAAGTGGCACTGATGGCTACTGGGGCAGTGGCACTGATGGTGACTGGGGCAGTGGCACCGATGGTACTGGGGCAGTGACACTGATGGTGAATGAGGGCAATGACACTGATGGTAACTGGGGAAGAGGCACTGATGGTAAAAGAGGGCAGTGGCACTGATGGTTACTGGGGCAGTGGCACTGATGGTACTGGGGCACTGGCACTGATGGTGAATGAAGGCAGTGGCACTGATGATGATTGGGGCAGTGACACTGATGGTGAATGAGGGTAGTGGCACTGATGGCGACTGGGGCAGTGGCACTGATGGTGACTGGGGCAGTGGCACTGATGGTGACTGGGGCAGTGACACTGATGGTGAATGAGTGCAGTGGCACTGGTGGTGACTAGGGCAGTGGCACTGATGGTAAATGAGGGCAGTGGCACTGATGGTTAATCGGGCAGTGGCACTGATGTTTAATGGGGCAGCGGCAAAGATGGTATTGGGGCAGTGACACTGAGGGTGAATGAGGGCTGTGGCACTGATGGTGACTGAGGACAGTGGCACTGATGGTGACTGAGGACAGTGGCACTTATGCTGACTGTGGAAGTGGCACTGATGTGACTGAGGACAGAGGCGCTGATGGGGACTGAGGGCAGGGGCGCTGATGGTGAATGAGGGCAGTGACACTAATGGTTACTGGGGCAGTGGTACTGATGGTGACTCTGGGCAGTAGCCCTGATGGTGACTAAGGCTGTGGCACTGATGGTACTGGGGCAGTGGCACTGATGGTGACTGGGGCAGTGGCACTGATGGTACTGGGGAAGTGAGATTGATGGTGAATTAGGGCAGTGGTACTGATGGTGACTTGGGCAGTGACAGTGAAGTTAAATGGGGGCAGTGGCACTGATGGTAAATGGGGGCAGTGGCACTGATGGTAAATGAGGGCAGTGGCACTGATGGTAAATGAGGGCAGTGGCACTGATGGTAAATGAGGGCAGTGGCACTGATGGTGACTGAGGCACTGGCACTGATGGTAAATGAGGGCAGTGGCATTGATGGTGACTGGGGCAGTGGCACTGATGGTAAATGAGAGCAGTGGCACTGATGGTTACTGGGGCAGTGGCACTGATGGTACTGGGGCAGTGACACTGATGGTGAATGAGGGCCGTGGTACTGATTTTTACTGGGGCAGTGACACTGATGGTACTGGGGAAGTGACACTGATGGTGAATGAGGGAAGTGGTGCTGATGGTTACCGGGGCAGTGGCACTGATGGTGACTGGGGCAGTGGCACTGATGGTGACTGGGGCAGTGGCACTGATGGTGACTGGGGCAGTGGCACTGATGGTGACTGGGGCAGTGGAGCTGATGGTGAATGAGGGCAGTGGAGCTGATGGTGAATGAGGGCAGTGGCAGAGCTGATGGTGAATGAGGGCAGTGGAGCTGATGGTGAATGAGGGCAGTGGCACTGATGGTGAATGAGGGCAGTGGCACTGATGGTTACTGGGGCAGTGACGCTGATGGTACTGGGGCAGTGACACTAATGGTGAATGAGGGCAGTGGCACTGATGGTGACTGGGGCAGTGGCACCGATGGTACTGGGGCAGTGGCACTGATGGTACTGGGGCACTGGCACTGATGGTGAATGAAGGCAGTGGCACTGATGATGATTGGGGCAGTGACACTGATGATGAATGAGGGTAGTGGCACTGATGGCGACTGGGGCAGTGGCACTGATGGTGACTGGAGCAGTGGCACTGATGGTGACTGGAGCAGTGACACTGATGGTGAATGAGGGCAGTGGCACTGATGATGACTAGGGCAGTGGCACTGATGTTTAATCGGGCAGCGGCAAAGATGGTACTGGGGCAGTGACACTGAGGGTGAATGAGGGCAGTGGCACTGATGGTGACTGAGGACAGTGGCACTGATGGTGACTGAGGACAGTGGCACTTATGCTGACTGTGGAAGTGCCACTGATGTGACTGAGGACAGAGGCGCTGATGGGGACTGAGGGCAGGGGCGCTGATGGTGAATGAGGGCAGTGACACTAATGGTTACTGGGGCAGTGGTACTGATGGTGACTGAGGGCAGTAGCCCTGATGGTGACTAAGGCTGTGGCACTGATGGTACTGGGGCAGTGGCACTGATGGTGACTGGGGCAGTGGCACTGATGGTACTGGGGAAGTGAGATTGATGGTGAATTAGGGCAGTGGTACTGATGGTGACTTGGGCAGTGACAGTGAAGTTAAATGGGGGCAGTGGCACTGATGGTAAATGGGGGCAGTGGCACTGATGGTAAATGAGGGCAGTGGCACTGATGGTAAATGAGGGCAGTGGCACTGATGGTAAATGAGGGCAGTGGCTCTGATGGTGACTGAGGCACTGGCACTGATGGTAAATGAGGGCAGTGGCATTGATGGTGACTGGGGCAGTGGCACTGATGGTAAATGAGAGCAGTGGCACTGATGGTTACTGGGGCAGTGGCACTGATGGTACTGGGGCAGTGACACTGATGGTGAATGAGGGCCGTGGTACTGATTTTTACTGGGGCAGTGACACTGATGGTACTGGGGCAGTGACACTGATGGTGAATGAGGGAAGTGGTGCTGATGGTTACCGGGGCAGTGGCGCTGATGGTGACTGGGGCAGTGGCACTGATGGTGACTGGGGCAGTGGCACTGATGGTGATTGGGGCAGTGGAGCTGATGGTGAATGAGGGCAGTGGAGCTGATGGTGAATGAGGGCAGTGGCAGAGCTGATGGTGAATGAGGGCAGTGGAGCTGATGGTGAATGAGGGCAGTGGCACTGATGGTGAATGAGGGCAGTGGCACTGATGGTTACTGGGGCAGTGACACTGATGGGACTGGGGCAGTGACACTAATGGTGAATGAGGGCAGTGGCACTGATGGTGACTGGGGCAGTGGCACCGATGGTACTGGGTCAGTGACACTGATGGTGACTGAGGGCAATTACACTGATGGTGACTGGGGAAGAGGAACTGATGGTAAAAGAGGGCAGTGGCACTGATGGTTACTGGGGCAGTGGCACTGATGGTACTGGGGCACTGGCACTGATGGTGAATGAAGGCAGTGGCACTGATGATGATTGGGGCAGTGACACTGATGATGAATGAGGGTAGTGGCACTGATGGCGACTGGGGCAGTGGCACTGATGGTGACTGGAGCAGTGGCACTGATGGTGACTGGAGCAGTGACACTGATGGTGAATGAGGGCAGTGGCACTGATGGTGACTAGGGCAGTGGCACTGATGTTTAATCGGGCAGCGGCAAAGATGGTACTGGGGCAGTGACACTGAGGGTGAATGAGGGCAGTGGCACTGATGGTGACTGAGGACAGTGGCACTGATGGTGACTGAGGACAGTGGCACTTATGCTGACTGTGGAGGTGCCACTGATGTGACTGAGGACAGAGGCGCTGAAGGGACTGAGGGCAGGGGCGCTGATGGTGAATGAGGGCAGTGACACTAATGGTTACTGGGGCAGTGGTACTGATGGTGACTGAGGGCAGTAGACCTGATGGTGACTAAGGCTGTGGCACAGATGGTACTGGGGCAGTGGCACTGATGGTGACTGGGGCAGGGGCACTGATGGTAAATGAGGGCAGTGGCACTGATGGTACTGGGGAAGTGAGATTGATGGTGAATGAGGGCAGTGGTGCTGATGGTGACTGGGGCAGTGACAGTGAAGTTAAATGGGGGCAGTGGCACTGAAGGTAAATGAGGGCAGTGGCACTGATGGTAAATGAAGGCTGTGGCACTGATGGTGACTGAGGCATTGGCACTGATGGTAAATGAGGGCAGTGGCATTGATGGTGACTGGGGCAGTGGCACTGATGGTTACTGGGGCAGTGGCGCTGATGGTACTGGGGAAGTGAGATTGATGGTGAATTAGGGCAGTGGTACTGATGGTGACTTGGGCAGTGACAGTGAAGTTAAATGGGGGCAGTGGCACTGATGGTAAATGGGGGCAGTGGCACTGATGGTAAATGAGGGCAGTGGCACTGATGGTAAATGAGGGCAGTGGCACTGATGGTAAATGAGGGCAGTGGCACTGATGGTGACTGAGGCACTGGCACTGATGGTAAATGAGGGCAGTGGCATTGATGGTGACTGGGGCAGTGGCACTGATGGTAAATGAGAGCAGTGGCACTGATGGTTACTGGGGCAGTGGCACTGATGGTACTGGGGCAGTGACACTGATGGTGAATGAGGGCCGTGGTACTGATTTTTACTGGGGCAGTGACACTGATGGTACTGGGGCAGTGACACTGATGGTGAATGAGGGAAGTGGTGCTGATGGTTACCGGGGCAGTGGCACTGATGGTGACTGGGGCAGTGGCACTGATGGTGACTGGGGCAGTGGAGCTGATGGTGAATGAGGGCAGTGAAGCTGATGGTGAATGAGGGCAGTGGCACTGATGGTGAATGAGGGCAGTGGCACTGATGGTTACTGGGGCAGTGACACTGATGGTACTGGGGCAGTGACACTAATGGTGAATGAGGGCAGTGGCACTGATGGTGACTGGGGCAGTGGCACCGATGGTCCTGGGGCAGTGACACTGATGGTGACTGAGGGGCAATGACACTGATGGTGACTGGGGAAGAGGCACTGATGGTAAAAGAGGGCAGTGGCACTGATGGTTACTGGGGCAGTGGCACTGACGGTACTGGGGCACTGGCACTGATGGTGAATGAAGGCAGTGGCACTGATGATTGGGTCAGTGACACTGATGATGAATGAGGGTAGTGGCACTGATGGCGACTGGGGCAGTGGCACTGATGGTGACTGGAGCAGTGGCACTGATGGTGACTGGAGCAGTGACACTGATGGTGAATGAGGGCAGTGGCACTGATGGTGACTAGGGCAGTGGCACTGATGGTAAATGAGGGCAGTGGCACTGATGGTAAATGAGGGCAGTGGCACTGATGGTGACTGAGGCACTGGCACTGATGGTAAATGAGGGCAGTGGCATTGATGGTGACTGGGGCAGTGGCACTGGTGGTAAATGAGAGCAGTGGCACTGATGGTTACTGGGGCAGTGGCACTGATGGTACTGGGGCAGTGACACTGATGGTGAATGAGGGCCGTGGTACTGATTTTTACTGGGGCAGTGACACTGATGGTACTGGGGCAGTGACACTGATGGTGAATGAGGGAAGTGGTGCTGATGGTTACCGGGGCAGTGGCACTGATGGTGACTGGGGCAGTGGCACTGATGGTGACTGGGGCAGTGGCACTGATGGTGACTGGGGCAGTGGCACTGATGGTGACTGGGGCAGTGGAGCTAATGGTGAATGAGGGCAGTGGAGCTGATGGTGAATGAGGGCAGTGGCAGAGCTGATGGTGAATGAGGGCAGTGGAGCTGATGGTGAATGAGGGCAGTGGCACTGATGGTGAATGAGGGCAGTGGCACTGATGGTTACTGGGGCAGTGACACTGATGGTACTGGGGCAGTGACACTAATGGTGAATGAGGGCAGTGGCACTGATGGTGACTGGGGCAGTGGCACCGATGGTACTGGGGCAGTGACACTGATGGTGACTGAGGGCAATGACACTGATGGTGACTGGGGAAGAGGCACTGATGGTAAAAGAGGGCAGTGGCACTGATGGTTGCTGGGGCAGTGGCACTGATGGTACTGGGGCACTGGCACTGATGGTGAATGAAGGCAGTGGCACTGATGATGATTGGGGCAGTGACACTGATGATGAATGAGGGTAGTGGCACTGATGGCGACTGGGGCAGTGGCACTGATGGTGACTGGAGCAGTGGCACTGATGGTGACTGGAGCAGTGACACTGATGGTGAATGAGGGCAGTGGCACTGATGGTGACTAGGGCAGTGGCACTGATGTTTAATCGGGCAGCGGCAAAGATGGTACTGGGGCAGTGACACTGAGGGTGAATGAGGGCAGTGGCACTGATGGTGACTGAGGACAGTGGCACTGATGGTGACTGAGGACAGTGGCACTTATGCTGACTGTGGAAGTGCCACTGATGTGACTGAGGACAGAGGCGCTGATGGGAACTGAGGGCAGGGGCGCTGATGGTGAATGAGGGCCGTGGTACTGATTTTTACTGTGGCAGTGACACTGATGGTACTGGGGCAGTGACACTGATGGTGAATGAGGGAAGTGGTGCTGATGGTTACCGGGGCAGTGGCGCTGATGGTGACTGGGGCAGTGGCACTGATGGTGACTGGGGCAGTGGCACTGATGGTCACTGGGGCAGTGGAGCTGATGGTGAATGAGGGCAGTGGAGCTGATGGTGAATGAGGGCAGTGGCAGAGCTGATGGTGAATGAGGGCAGTGGAGCTGATGGTGAATGAGGGCAGTGGAGCTGATGGTGAATGAGGGCAGTGGCACTGATGGTGAATGAGGGCAGTGGCACTGATGGTTACTGGGGCAGTGACACTGATGGGACTGGGGCAGTGACACTAATGGTGAATGAGGGCAGTGGCACTGATGGTGACTGGGGCAGTGGCACCGATGGTACTGGGGCAGTGACACTGATGGTGACTGAGGGCAATGACACTGATGGTGACTGGGGAAGAGGCACTGATGGTAAAAGAGGGCAGTGGCACTGATGGTTACTGGGGCAGTGGCACTGATGGTACTGGGGCACTGGCACTGATGGTGAATGAAGGCAGTGGCACTGATGATGATTGGGGCAGTGACACTGATGTTGATTGAGGGTAGTGGCACTGATGGCGACTGGGGCAGTGGTACTGATGGTGACTGGAGCAGTGGCACTGATGGTGACTGGAGCAGTGACACTGATGGTGAATGAGGGCAGTGGCACTGATGGTGACTAGGGCAGTGGCACTGATGTTTAATCGGGCAGCGGCAAAGATGGTACTGGGGCAGTGACACTGAGGGTGAATGAGGGCAGTGGCACTGATGGTGACTGAGGACAGTGGCACTGATGGTGACTGAGGACAGTGGCACTTATGCTGACTGTGGAGGTGCCACTGATGTGACTGAGGACAGAGGCGCTGATGGGACTGAGGGCAGGGGCGCTGATGGTGAATGAGGGCAGTGACACTAATGGTTACTGGGGCAGTGGTACTGATGGTGACTGAGGGCAGTAGACCTGATGGTGACTAAGGCTGTGGCACTGATGGTACTGGGGCAGTGGCACTGATGGTGACTGGGGCAGGGGCACTGATGGTAAATGAGGGCAGTGGCACTGATGGTACTGGGGAAGTGAGATTGATGGTGAATGAGGGCAGTGGTGCTGATGGTGACTGGGGCAGTGACAGTGAAGTTAAATGGGGGCAGTGGCACTGATGGTAAATGAGGGCAGTGGCACTGATGGTAAATGAAGGCTGTGGCACTGATGGTGACTGAGGCATTGGCACTGATGGTAAATGAGGGCAGTGGCATTGATGGTGACTGGGGCAGTGGCACTGATGGTTACTGGGGCAGTGGCGCTGATGGTACTGGGGAAGTGTGATTGATGGTGAATTAGGGCAGTGGTACTGATGGTGACTTGGGCAGTGACAGTGAAGTTAAATGGGGGCAGTGGCACTGATGGTAAATGGGGGCAGTGGCACTGATGGTAAATGAGGGCAGTGGCACTGATGGTACATGAGGGCAGTGGCACTGATGGTAAATGAGGGCAGTGGCACTGATGGTGACTGAGGCACTGGCACTGATGGTAAATGAGGGCAGTGGCATTGATGGTGACTGGGGCAGTGGCACTGATGGTAAATGAGAGCAGTGGCACTGATGGTTACTGGGGCAGTGGCACTGATGGTACTGGGGCAGTGACACTGATGGTGAATGAGGGCCGTGGTACTGATTTCTACTGGGGCAGTGACACTGATGGTACTGGGGCAGTGACACGGATGGTGAATGAGGGAAGTGGTGCTGATGGTTACCTGGGCAGTGGCACTGATGGTGACTGGGGCAGTGGAGCTGATGGTGAATGAGGGCAGTGGAGCTGATGGTGAATGAGGGCAGTGGCAGAGCTGATGGTGAATGAGGGCAGTGGAGCTGATGGTGAATGAGGGCAGTGGCACTGATGGTGAATGAGGGCAGTGGCACTGATGGTTTCTGGGGCAGTGACACTGATGGTACTGGGGCAGTGACACTAATGGTGAATGAGGGCAGTGGCACTGATGGTGACTGGGGCAGTGGCACCGATGGTACTGGGGCAGTGACACTGATGGTGACTGAGGGGCAATGACACTGATGGTGACTGGGGAAGAGGCACTGATGGTAAAAGAGGGCAGTGGCACTGATGGTTACTGGGGCAGTGGCACTGATGGTACTGGGGCACTGGCACTGATGGTGAATGAAGGCAGTGGCACTGATGATTGGGGCAGTGACACTGATGATGAATGAGGGTAGTGGCACTGATGGCGACTGGGGCAGTGGCACTGATGGTGACTGGAGCAGTGGCACTGATGGTGACTGGAGCAGTGACACTGATGGTGAATGAGGGCAGTGGCACTGATGGTGACTAGGGCAGTGGCACTGATGGTAAATGAGGGCAGTGGCACTGATGGTTAATCGGGCAGTGGCACTGATGTTTAATCGGGCAGCGGCAAAGATGGTACTGGGGCAGTGACACTGAGGGTGAATGAGGGCAGTGGCACTGATGGTGACTGAGGACAGTGGCACTGATGGTGACTGAGGACAGTGGCACTTATGCTGACTGTGGAGGTGCCACTGATGTGACTGAGGACAGAGGCGCTGATGGGACTGATGGCAGGGGCGCTGATGGTGAATGAGGGCAGTGACACTGATGGTTACTGGGGCAGTGGTACTGATGGTGACTGAGGGCAGTAGACCTGATGGTGACTAAGGCTGTGGCACTGATGGTACTGGGGCAGTGGCACTGATGGTGACTGGGGCAGGGGCACTGATGGTAAATGAGGGCAGTGGCACTGATGGTACTGGGGAAGTGAGATTGATGGTGAATGAGGGCAGTGGTACTGATGGTGACTGGGGCAGTGACAGTGAAGTTAAATGGGGGCAGTGGCACTGATGGTAAATGAGGGCAGTGGCACTGATTGTAAATGAAGGCTGTGGCACTGATGGTGACTGAGGCATTGGCACTGATGGTAAATGAGGGCAGTGGCATTGATGGTGACTGGGGCAGTGGCACTGATGGTTCTTGGGGCAGTGGTGCTGATGGTACTGGGGCAGTGACACTGATGGTGAATGAGGGCAGTGGTACTGGTTTTTACTGGGGCAGTGACACTGATGGTACTGGGGCAGTGACACTGATGGTGAATGAGGGAAGTGGTGCTGATGGTTACTGGGGCAGTGGCACTGATGTTACTGGGGCAATGGCACTGATGGTGACTGGGGCAGTGGCACTGATGGTGACTGGGGCAGTGGCACTGATGGTTACTGGGGCAGTGGCACTGATGGTTACTGGGGCAGTGGAACTGATGGTGAATGAGGGCAGTGGCACTGATGGTTACTGGGGCAGTGACACTGATGGTGAAAGATGGCAGTGGCACTGATGGTGACTAAGGCAGTGGCACTGATGTTTAATCGGGCAGCGGCAAAGATGGTACTGGGGCAGTGACACTGAGGGTGAATGAGGGCAGTGGCACTGATGGTGACTGAGGACAGTGGCACTGATGGTGACTGAGGACAGTGGCACTTATGCTGACTGTGGAGGTGCCACTGATGTGACTGAGGACAGAGGCGCTGATGGGACTGAGGGCAGGGGCGCTGATGGTGAATGAGGGCAGTGACACTAATGGTTACTGGGGCAGTGGTACTGATGGTGACTGAGGGCAGTAGACCTGATGGTGACTAAGGCTGTGGCACTGATGGTACTGGGGCAGTGGCACTGATGGTGACTGGGGCAGGGGCACTGATGGTAAATGAGGGCAGTGGCACTGATGGTACTGGGGAAGTGAGATTGATGGTGAATGAGGGCAGTGGTGCTGATGGTGACTGGGGCAGTGACAGTGAAGTTAAATGGGGGCAGTGGCACTGATGGTAAATGAGGGCAGTGGCACTGATGGTAAATGAAGGCTGTGGCACTGATGGTGACTGAGGCATTGGCACTGATGGTAAATGAGGGCAGTGGCATTGATGGTGACTGGGGCAGTGGCACTGATGGTTACTGGGGCAGTGGCGCTGATGGTACTGGGGAAGTGAGATTGATGGTGAATTAGGGCAGTGGTACTGATGGTGACTTGGGCAGTGACAGTGAAGTTAAATGGGGGCAGTGGCACTGATGGTAAATGGGGGCAGTGGCACTGATGGTAAATGAGGGCAGTGGCACTGATGGTAAATGAGGGCAGTGGCACTGATGGTAAATGAGGGCAGTGGCACTGATGGTGACTGAGGCACTGGCACTGATGGTAAATGAGGGCAGTGGCATTCATGGTGACTGGGGCAGTGGCACTGATGGTAAATGAGAGCAGTGGCACTGATGGTTACTGGGGCAGTGGCACTGATGGTACTGGGGCAGTGACATTGATGGTGAATGAGGGCCGTGTTACTGATTTTTACTGGGGCAGTGACACTGATGGTACTGGGGCAGTGACACTGATGGTGAATGAGGGAAGTGGTGCTGATGGTTACCGGGGCAGTGGCACTGATGGTGACTGGGGCAGTGGCACTGATGGTGACTGGGGCAGTGGCACTGATGGTGACTGGGGCAGTGGAGCTGATGGTGAATGAGGGCAGTGGAGCTGATGGTGAATGAGGGCAGTGGCAGAGCTGATGGTGAATGAGGGCAGTGGAGCTGATGGTGAATGAGGGCAGTGGCACTGATGGTGAATGAGGGCAATGGCACTGATGGTTACTGGGGCAGTGACACTGATGGTACTGGGGCAGTGACACTAATGGTGAATGAGGGCAGTGGCACTGATGGTGACTGGGGCAGTGGCACCGATGGTACTGGGGCAGTGACACTGATGGTGACTGAGGGCAATTACACTGATGGTGACTGGGGAAGAGGCACTGATGGTAAAAGAGGGCAGTGGCACTGATGGTTACTGGGGCAGTGGCACTGATGGTACTGGGGCACTGGCACTGATGGTGAATGAAGGCAGTGGCACTGATGGTACTGGGGAAGTGAGATTGATGGTGAATGAGGGCAGTGGTACTGATGGTGACTGGGGCAGTGACAGTGAAGTTAAATGGGGGCAGTGGCACTGATGGTAAATGAGGGCAGTGGCACTGATTGTAAATGAAGGCTGTGGCACTGATGGTGACTGAGGCATTGGCACTGATGGTAAATGAGGGCAGTGGCATTGATGGTGACTGAGGGCAATTACACTGATGGTGACTGGGGAAGAGGCACTGATGGTAAAAGAGGGCAGTGGCACTGATGGTTACTGGGGCAGTGGCACTGATGGTACTGGGGCAGGGGCACTGATGGTAAATGAGGGCAGTGGCACTGATGGTACTGGGGAAGTGAGATTGATGGTGAATGAGGGCAGTGGTACTGATGGTGACTGGGGCAGTGACAGTGAAGTTAAATGGGGGCAGTGGCACTGATGGTAAATGAGGGCAGTGGCACTGATTGTAAATGAAGGCTGTGGCACTGATGGTGACTGAGGCATTGGCACTGATGGTAAATGAGGGCAGTGGCATTGATGGTGACTGGGGCAGTGGCACTGATGGTTCTTGGGGCAGTGGTGCTGATGGTACTGGGGCAGTGACACTGATGGTGAATGAGGGCAGTGGTACTGGTTTTTACTGGGGCAGTGACACTGATGGTGAATGAGGGAAGTGGTGCTGATGGTTACTGGGGCAGTGGCACTGATGTTACTGGGGCAATGGCACTGATGGTGACTGGGGCAGTGGCACTGATGGTGACTGGGGCAGTGGCACTGATGGTTACTGGGGCAGTGGCACTGATGGTTACTGGGGCAGTGGAACTGATGGTGAATGAGGGCAGTGGCACTGATGGTTACTGGGGCAGTGACACTGATGGTGAATGATGGCAGTGGCACTGATGGTGACTAAGGCAGTGGCACTGATGTTTAATCGGGCAGCGGCAAAGATGGTACTGGGGCAGTGACACTGAGGGTGAATGAGGGCAGTGGCACTGATGGTGACTGAGGACAGTGGCACTGATGGTGACTGAGGACAGTGGCACTTATGCTGACTGTGGAGGTGCCACTGATGTGACTGAGGACAGAGGCGCTGATGGGACTGAGGGCAGGGGCGCTGATGGTGAATGAGGGCAGTGACACTAATGGTTACTGGGGCAGTGGTACTGATGGTGACTGAGGGCAGTAGACCTGATGGTGACTAAGGCTGTGGCACTGATGGTACTGGGGCAGTGGCACTGATGGTGACTGGGGCAGGGGCACTGATGGTAAATGAGGGCAGTGGCACTGATGGTACTGGGGAAGTGAGATTGATGGTGAATGAGGGCAGTGGTGCTGATGGTGACTGGGGCAGTGACAGTGAAGTTAAATGGGGGCAGTGGCACTGATGGTAAATGAGGGCAGTGGCACTGATGGTAAATGAAGGCTGTGGCACTGATGGTGACTGAGGCATTGGCACTGATGGTAAATGAGGGCAGTGGCATTGATGGTGACTGGGGCAGTGGCACTGATGGTTACTGGGGCAGTGGCGCTGATGGTGACTTGGGCAGTGACAGTGAAGTTAAATGGGGGCAGTGGCACTGATGGTAAATGGGGGCAGTGGCACTGATGGTAAATGAGGGCAGTGGCACTGATGGTAAATGAGGGCAGTGGCACTGATGGTAAATGAGGGCAGTGGCACTGATGGTGACTGAGGCACTGGCACTGATGGTAAATGAGGGCAGTGGCATTCATGGTGACTGGGGCAGTGGCACTGATGGTAAATGAGAGCAGTGGCACTGATGGTTACTGGGGCAGTGGCACTGATGGTACTGGGGCAGTGACATTGATGGTGAATGAGGGCCGTGGTACTGATTTTTACTGGGGCAGTGACACTGATGGTACTGGGGCAGTGACACTGATGGTGAATGAGGGAAGTGGTGCTGATGGTTACCGGGGCAGTGGCACTGATGGTGACTGGGGCAGTGGCACTGATGGTGACTGGGGCAGTGGCACTGATGGTGACTGGGGCAGTGGAGCTGATGGTGAATGAGGGCAGTGGAGCTGATGGTGAATGAGGGCAGTGGCAGAGCTGATGGTGAATGAGGGCAGTGGAGCTGATGGTGAATGAGGGCAGTGGCACTGATGGTGAATGAGGGCAATGGCACTGATGGTTACTGGGGCAGTGACACTGATGGTACTGGGGCAGTGACACTAATGGTGAATGAGGGCAGTGGCACTGATGGTGACTGGGGCAGTGGCACCGATGGTACTGGGGCAGTGACACTGATGGTGACTGAGGGCAATACACTGATGGTGACTGGGGAAGAGGCACTGATGGTAAAAGAGGGCAGTGGCACTGATGGTTACTGGGGCAGTGGCACTGATGGTACTGGGGCACTGGCACTGATGGTGAATGAAGGCAGTGGCACTGATGATGATTGGGGCAGTGACACTGATGATGAATGAGGGTAGTGGCACTGATGGCGACTGGGGCAGTGGCACTGATGGTGACTGGAGCAGTGGCACTGATGGTGACTGGAGCAGTGACACTGATGGTGAATGAGGGCAGTGGCACTGATGGTGACTAGGGCAGTGGCACTGATGGTAAATGAGGGCAGTGGCACTGATGGTTAATCGGGCAGTGGCACTGATGTTTAATTGGGCAGCGGCAAAGATGGTACTGGGGCAGTGACACTGAGGGTGAATGAGGGCAGTGGCACTGATGGTGAGTGAGGACAGTGGCACTGATGGTGACTGAGGACAGTGGCACTTATGCTGACTGTGGAGGTGCCACTGATGTGACTGAGGACAGAGGCGCTGATGGGACTGAGGGCAGGGGCGCTGATGGTGAATGAGGGCAGTGAGACTAATGGTTACTGGGGCAGTGGTACTGATGGTGACTGAGGGCAGTAGACCTGATGGTGACTAAGGCTGTGGCACTGATGGTACTGGGGCAGTGGCACTGATGGTGACTGGGGCAGGGGCACTGATGGTAAATGAGGGCAGTGGCACTGATGGTACTGGGGAAGTGAGATTGATGGTGAATGAGGGCAGTGGTACTGATGGTGACTGGGGCAGTGACAGTGAAGTTAAATGGGGGCAGTGGCACTGATGGTATATGAGGGCAGTGGCACTGATGGTAAATGAAGGCTGTGGCACTGATGGTGACTGAGGCATTGGCACTGATGGTAAATGAGGGCAGTGGCATTGATGGTGACTGGGGCAGTGGCACTGATGGTTACTGGGGCAGTGGCGCTGATGGTACTGGGGCAGTGACACTGATGGTGAATGAGGGCAGTGGTACTGATTTTTACTGGGGCAGTGACACTGATGGTACTGGGGCAGTGACACTGATGGTGAATGAGGGAAGTGGTGCTGATGGTTACTGGGGCAGTGGCACTGATGTTACTGGGGCAATGGCACTGATGGAGACTGGGGCAGTGGCACTGATGGTGACTGGGGCAGTGGCACTGATGGTTACTGGGGCAGTGGCACTGATGGTTACTGGGGCAGTGGAACTGATGGTGAATGAGGGCAGTGGCACTGATGGTTACTGGGGCAGTGACACTGATGGTACTGGGGCAGTGACACTAATGGTGAATGAGGGCAGTGGCACTGATGGTTACTGGGGCAGAGGCACTGATGGAACTGGGGCAGTGACACTGATGGTGAATGAGGGCAGTGGTACTGATGGTTACTGGGGCAGTGGCACTGATGGTACTGAGGCAGGGACACAGATGGTGAATGTGTGGTACTGATGGTGACTGGGAGAGTGGCACTGTTGGCGGCTCGGGCTTGTGGCACAGATGGTGGCTTGGGGCAGTCAATCAATCAATCACAGAATTTGTAGAGCGCACTACTTACCCGCGAGGGTCTCAAGGCGCTGGGGAGAGGGAAGGGGGATGCTGCTACTGGTCGAACAGCCAGGTCTTGAGTAGCCTCCTGAAGGTCAGCAGGTCTTGGGTCTTTCGTAGGCTTAGTGGAAGGGTGTTCCAGGTCTTGGCGGCGAGGTGTGAGAAGGATCTGCCGCCGGTGGTTGTTCTTCGAATGCGGGGGACGGTGGCGAGGGAGAGGTCGGCTGAGCGGAGCTGGCGGTTGGGGACGTAGAAGAAGAGTCGTCTGTTGAGGTAGGCTGGGCCAGTTTTGTGGAGTGCCTTGTGTGCGTGGGTGAGGAGTTTGAAGGTGATCCTCCTGTCGACGGGGAGCCAGTGCAGGTTCCTCAAGTGGGGGTGATGTGGCTGTGGCGTGGTACGTCGAGGATCAGTCGTGCGGAGGCGTTTTGTATGCGTTGCAGTCGCTTGATGAGCTTGGCCGGGGCTCCCGCAGAGGGCGTTCCCATAGTCCAGTCTGCTACTGACGAGGGCCTGGGTGACTGTTCTTCTTGTGTCTGTCGGGATCCACCTGTAGATCTTGCGAAGCATGCGGAGGGTGTTGAAGCAGGAGGAGGAGACTGCGTTGACTTGCTTGGCCATGGAGAGCGTTGAGTCGAGGATGACTCCCAGGTTGCGTGCGTGTTCGGTGGGTGTCGGGGCTGCTCCCAGCGTCGTTGGCCACCAGGAGTCGTCCCAGGCTGAGGGGTTGGAGCCGAGGATGAGGACCTCCGTTTTCAGTGGCACTGATGGTGACTGGGGCTGTGCTTCTGATGGTGACTGGGGCTGAGGCAGTGATGGCAGTTGGGGCAGTGGCCATGATGGTGACTGGGGCAGTGGTACTGATGGTGACTGGGGCTCTGGTACTGATCGTGACTGGGGCAGTGGCACTGACAGTGGATCGGGCTCTCGCACTGATGGTGACTGGGGTACTGATGGTGAATGGGGCTCTGGCACTGATGGTGACTGGGTCTGCGGTGCTTATCGTGACTGGGGCAGTGTCACTGTTAGCGGCTCGGGCATGTGGCACTGATCGTAACTGGGGCAGTAGCACTGTTGGCAGCTCGGGCCTGTGGCACTGATGGTGACTGGGGCAGTGGTACTGATGGTGACTGGGGCTGTGGTACTGATGGGGTCTGGGGCAGTGATGGCAGTTGGGGCAGTGGCACTGATGGTTACTGGGGCAGTGGTACTGATGTTGACTGGGGCTGTGGTACTGATCTTGACTGGGGCAATGGCATTGACAGTGACTCAGGCTGTGGTCCTGATGATGAATGGGGCAGTGGCACTGTTGGCTGCTCGGGCTGTGGTACTGAGGGTGACTGGGGCTGTGGCACTGATGGTGAAGGGGGCAGTGGCACGTGTGGTGACTGGGGGCAGTGACACGGATGGGGTCTGGGGCAGTGGCATGGATGATGACGGGGCAGTGGCATGTTTGGTCACTGGGGGCAGTGGCACGTGAGGTGACTGGCGCAGTGGCACATGTGGTGGCAGGGGGCAGTGGCATGGATGGTGTCTGGGGGCTGGGGCACGGATGGTGACTGTGGGCGGGGGCACAGATAATGACTGGGGCAGGGGCACGGATAATGACTGGGTGCAGGGGCACGGATAATGACTGGGGGCAGTGGCACGGGTGGTAACTGGGGGCAGTGGTACGTTTGGTGACTGGGGGCAGTTGCACGTGTGGTGACTGGGGGCAGGGGCATAGGTGGTGATTTGGGGCATTGGCACGTGTGGTGACTGGGGGCAGTTGCACGGCTGGTGCCTGGGGGCAGTTGCACGGCTGGTGCCTGGGGGCAGTGGCACAGGTGATGACTGGGGGCAGTGGCACGGCTGGTGCCTGGGGGCAGTGGCACGGCTGGTGCCTGGGGGCAGTGGCACGGCTGGTGACAGGGGCAGTGCCACAGTCTAGGCCTTCACATGACCCCCACTTTGGTGTTTCATAGCGTGGACACGAAGCTGTTTGCTTCTATGTGGAGGTATCTAATATACATGACCCCAGTACATCAGGTTGCGCAGTACGCATGCGCTTGCTTTGCGGCGCATATCGTTTGCAAACACAGTGCATAGTTCACTTGTGTTTAATGAAATCACAAATCCAGCCCCCTGACTGGAACTGCGCATTGACGTCAATTCACCAAATTCCAAGCGTAGCGGAAGTGACATTCCACGTCATTTGACTTTAACTCGCACACACACGTACACATACTCAGACATTCATACTTACAAACACTCTCACATAAACACGCTTTCACTCAAAAGCAAGCACCCAGCATTCATTTAAAAGCATAACATGTTTACTTACTTCAGCTGCAAAGGAATGTCACATCTCAGCTAATTTAACTCCATGTTAATACACTAATAATGAAATATTATTCACTATTAGTGTAATAAAGAAATTGGCAGGAAACAAGGTGAGTGAAGCTCCCACGGACGCCCAAAAGGACGAGCTGCCCCTGCGGTTCTAGCATTGATCTTGCCACCTCTGAACCAGAGGTCGCAAAGGCAGGCCCAGGGGTCACAGCTGCAACGCCTGGCGCCCCTTACATGACGTCCATGGAACTGAGTCCAGCTCAGACAGCATTTAGCACGCCTGGCGATTTCTCCGAGGAAAAACAAGGACCGTTTAGCCAGAGAGATAGCTCAGTGGGTTAATGTACCTGTGAACAGGGTACCCTGCAGCTGCAGGTCGTGATGTCAAACGCTCGAAGAAAGGCGAGGCTGGCCCTGCCCCGGCGCCCAGGCTTTCATTCAGCACTGTCCAGCAGGGACAGCTACACCCCACCACCCCTCCCCCCCCCATCCCCCACACATTCAGTATTCCTGTATTGTGCAGTGTTTCTGCTGGACGAGGCTTGTTTTGTGGGAGTTAACGTCATGTTATATGTCATTGGAGGCGATACTCTGTAGGACTTACATCTCGCCTGCAGGGATGTTCAGCTGCACATTCTAACCGCTGCACCAGTGTTTGTTGATGAATAGCCACAAAGGCCAGCATAGCGCCTCGACTCAAGGACTGCATGCAGCGTGAGTCAATGAATGCCCCTTCTTAGAAGAATCGGTGGGGATGGAGGTCTTTCTAGGGCCATCCCTCGCCGTCTCTATTGTGCAGCAGCATACTCGGCCCTATCTGGTAGTGGTAGGGGAGAGGGGGCATTCAGACTTGGAAATTCAATAAATTAGATTATCTCTCAGAGTGATAAAAGGCTGGGTCGGCTCTGCCGGGGCTGACACCGGTCACTTGCAGGTTAATCATGGTTATCAGCGGCATGCGTGCTAACCCGCCGAGCTATCTTAGCAAAAGATGAGGTACTATTTCCATTTATAGAAGCGGAACTCCTCATTAACTAGAGTTATTATTATCCATCTCAGGGATGCTTTTGTTGATTTCATAAGGATGAAAGGCTGTGCTGGCCCAGCTGGGATTGGAGTGCACTGCATGCTGGGTACACAAAGAACCCAGTAAAGGATGCTACATCAGCTGAGCCTTTTTACCTGATGGCCGTGATCTGACCATGGCCATGGTTTTTAGCTGATGGCCGTGATCTGACCATGGGCATGATTTTTACCTGATGGCCGTGGTCTGACCATGGCTATGATTTTTACCTGATGGCCGTGATCTGACCATGGCCATGATTTTTACCTGATGGCCGTGATCTGACCATGGCCATGATTTTTACCTGATGGCCATGATTTGACCATGGCCATGATTTTTATCTGATGGCCATGATTTGACCATGGTCATGATTTTTACCTGATGGCCATGATTTGACCATGGCCATGATTTTTACCTGATGGCCGGGACTTGACCCTGTTTAGAACTGAAGTCCAAGGCGCCCCTTACCTGATATTTTGCCACCTCCTTGGACTCTTTGTCCTCCATGTTTTCCAGCTGCTTGTTGAGGGAGTCGATGAGGTTCCGCAGGGCCTCAATCTCCAGGGACCTGGACTGCAGGAGGCGCCGGTACTCGGATGTCTCTTCTCGGATGGTCCTCACGGCGTCGTTGTTCTTGCTGGCCAGATCGGCCACAGAGGCAAACTTGGAGCGGTACCAGTCCTCGGCAGTCTGCATGTTCTTGTTGGCCAACTTCTCATACTGCGAGCGCACGTCCTTGAGTGCCAGCGAGAGGTCCGGCTTGGCCACCTCCACCTCGACGCTAATGCTGGCCGACTGGATCTGGGCCACAAGGTCAGCGTTCTCCTCGCTGAAGGCCTTCTTCAGGAAGACGATCTCACCTACTAGGGAGTTGATGCTGCCCTCCACGTCGGTGTTGGCCAACAGTGCTGTGTCGGTCTCCTCGCGGACCTTCTGCAGGGCATCTTCCGCCTCCATCCGCAGGCGCACCTCGTCCTCATACCTGTCCTTTATCTGGCCACAGACGTCCCTGAGGTTCTCCCTCTCGCCCTCCATCCTCATCTTCTCGTTGGCCTCGTCATCGAGCTGGGCCCGGAGGCCCCTCAGCTCCTGCTCGTACACCATGTGCAGCCTGGAGGGATCGGCCTGCCGGCGCCTCAGCGCCTCCAGCTCCACGGTCAGCAGCTTGTTCTGCTGCTCCAGGTGGTGGACCTTCTCGATGTACCCGATGAAGCGGTCGTTGAGGTGCATGAGCTGCTCCTTCTCTTGAGCCCGGAGGCCCAGGAGCTCGGTGTTGAGCGTGCTGACCTGGGCGACATCAATCTTCTCGTGGTAGTCAGGCGCAGCGGACAGCGCGCCCATCCTCACTGACCGCTTGATGGGCATTGTGGACAGCGTGGACCGGTGGCTGGCATAGCTGGAGGAGAGGGCTGGCTTGGAGGGGCGTGTGCCCCGGTACTCGTCCCAGGGCCTGCGGTGGCTGTAGAGGTCGTAGCTCATGGTGGCAGAGGGGGGAGGGCACTGACCAGCTGGACAGCAGGCAGAGAAGCTCGGCTGGGCCACTGCGGTACTCCAGGATTGGTGCAGTGCCAGCCCTTTTATACCGCTCCCACCTCCCGCCCCAGGAGCTCGGATCAATCACATTGATCACCGAGGGGGCCTATCGGCGCGCGCTGCAGCGAGAAGCAGGGGTTGGTTTCACGTTTATCGGATCGAAATAAACCAAGCCAGGCAGGCGGGAGGGTGAGTCTCTTTCTCTCTCTTCCTATCATCCATCTCTCTCTCTCTCCCTCTCTCTCTTTCCTTTTCTATCTCTCTCCTTCTCTCTCTCAATGTTAGTATTATTACTTAGTTTCGGTTTTTTGTGTAGAAATGTAACTTACTCCTCGTACTTTTCATTATTCTGCATAATGTCAAGCCACGTGCCATTGGCAAGGTCTGTGCGAATCTATGCTGGCACCCGACCAGAGTCACTTTCAAGGAATGCTTCGCTTTCCCGTTTGCCCAGTGACGTAAGGTATTGCGTTGCTGTTCACCTGCTGAATTTCTAAACACTTTTCCGGCTCCGCTCCACGCTCACTAATTTATTCCTTCTGTGCACATGAAAAGTGAAGATCTATTTGAAAACGACAGATTTTTACACACGACGAACGTGTTGCACGTTTTCTCTTCATTTTCGAGCCGTGCTTGATGCAAATGCGTGGCACGGACGACCCGCAGTCATCCTCAGCACAGCCCCGCACGCAGAGGAAGATGTCTAGATGTCTGAGATGGGGAGGGCGAAGGGGAGGGGTGACACAGCATAGCTCCTCGGAGGATGAACGGATACACCGGATTATGAACCACGGATTAAAAAACGCGATGAAATAAAAATTAAATGTATAGAGCGCTCTAATAACGGGAGCTGTCTAGGCGCTAACACAAGAGATGGAAATAACCAAGCGGAGGTGGATAGCCGATGACCTGTGGAAGTCTGACAGCGGGTAGTGCGCAAAGCTGTGCACAGATTGGGTGGTCATCGCAGGGTCTCTTGACCCCCCCCCGGGGTACAGAGGTCTGAGAAACTGTAAAATCTTCCCCACAGGACTGCCCAGTCTCTGATTGGATGTTTTAAGCCGTCCCCGAGGTGCAGAAGTGGCTGGAACAGGGCTGGTTTAGACCCTGCCCAGACCTGGCCAAGAATATACCCCCGAGGTTGTTAGAATCGAGCCCTCAACCCGAGGTTGACAGAATCGAGCCCTCAACCCGAGGTTGACAGAATCGAGCCCTCAACCCGAGGTTGAAAGAATCGAGCCCTTAACCCGAGGTTGACAGAATTGAGCCCTCAACCCGAGGTTGATAGAATCGAGCCCTCAACCCGAGGTTGGCTGACTCGAGCCCTCCGCATGAGGTTGTTAGAATCGATCCCTCACTCCGAAGTTGTTAGAATCCAGCCCTCAACCCGAGGTTGTTAGAATTGAGCCCTCAATCCATAGCTGTTAGGATCGAGCCCTCAACCCGAGGTTGACAGAATCAAGCCCTCAACCTGAGGTTGTTAGAAACGAGCCCTCAACCCGAGGTTGTTAGAAACGAGCCCTCAACCCAAGGTTGATAGAATCGAGCCCTCAACCCGAGGTTGACAAAATCGAGCCCTCAACCCGAGGTTGAAAGAATCGAGCCCTTAACCCGAGGTTGACAAAATTGAGCCCTCACCTTGAGGTTGTTAGAATTGAACCCTCACCCTGAGGATGTTAGAATCGAGCCCTCAACCCGAGGTTGACAGAATCAAGCCCTCAACTTGAGGTTGTTAGAATCGATCCCTTACTTCCAGGTTGTTAGAATCGAGCCCTCAACCCGAGCTTGTTAGAATCGAGCACTCACCCCGAGGTTGTTAGAGTCCACCCCTCAATCCGAAGTTGTTTGAATCGAGCCCTCAACCCGAGGTTGTTAGAATTGAGCCCTCAATACGTAGTTGTTAGAATCGATCCCTCAACCTGAGGTAAAGAGAATCGAGCCCTCAGCCTTAGGTTGTTAGAATCGAGCCCTCAATCCGAAGTTGTTAGAATCGAGCCCTCAACCAGAGGTTGTTAGAATCCAGCCCTCAGCCCGAGGTTGTTAGAATCGAGCCCTCAACCCGAGGTTGATAGAATCGAGCCCTCAACCCGAGGTTGACAGAATCGAGCCCTCAACCCGTGGTTGACAGAATCAAACCCTCAACCCGAGGTTGACAGAATCGAGCCCTCACCCTGAGGTTTTTAGAATTGAACCCTCACCCAAAGGCTGTTAGTATCGAGCCCTCAACCTGAGGTGGACAGAATCGAGCCCTCACCCTGAGGTTGTTAGAATCGAGCCCTCAACACGAGGTTGTTAGAATCGAGCCCTCAATCCGAAGTTGTTCGAATCGAGCCCTCAACCCGAGGTTGTTAGAATCCAGCCCTCAGCCTGAGGTTGTTACAATCGAGCCTTCAGCCCCAGGTTGATAGAATCGAGCCCTCAACCAGAGGTTGACAGAATCGAGCCCTCAACCCGAGGTTGACAGAATCGAGCCCTCAACCCGAGGTTGACAAAATCGAGCCCTTAACCCGAGGTTCACAGAATCGAGCCCTCACCCTGAGGTTGTTAGAATTGAACCCTCACCTGAGGTTGTTTAAATCCAGCCCTCAATCTGAAGTTGTTTGAATTGAGCCCTCAACCTGAGGTTGTTAGAATTGAGCCCGAACTCGAGGTTGTTAGAATAGAGCCCTCAATCCGTAGTTGTTAGAATCGAGCCCTCAACCTGAGGTTGTTAGAATTGAGCCCTCAACCTGAGGTTGTTAGAATCAAGCCCTTAATACGAAGTTGTTAGAATCGATCCCTCAACCTGAGGTTGTTAGAATCGAGCCCTCAACCCGAGGTTGATAGAATCGAGTCCTCAACCCGAGGTTGACAGAATCGAGCCCTCAACCCGAGGTTGACAGAATCGAGCCCTCAACCCTAGGTTGACAGAATCGAGCCCTCACCCTGAGGTTGTTAGAATTGAACCCTCACCCCAAGGCTGTTAGAATCGAGCCCTCAACCCGAGGTGGACAGAATCGAGCCCTCAACTTGAGGTTGTTAGAATCAATCCCTCATTCCCAGGTTGAAAGAATCGAGCCTTCAGCCTGAGGTTGTTAGAATCGAGCACTCAACCCGAGGTTGTTAGAATCGAGCCCTCAGTCAGTGGTTGTTAGAATCGAGCCCTTAACCTGAGGTTGACACAATCGAGCCCTCAGCCTTAGGTAGTTCGATTCAAGACTTCAACCTGAGGTTGTTAGAATCCAGCCCTCACCCGAAGTTGTTAGAATTGAGCCCTCAACCTGAGGTTTTTAGAATCGAGCCCTCAATCGGAAGTTGTTTGAATCGAGCCCTCAACCCGAGGTCCCTAGAATCTAGCCCTCAGCCCGAGGTTGTTAGAATAGAGTCCTCAACCCGAGGTTGATAGAATCGAGCCCTCAACCCGAGGTTGACAGAATCGAGCCCTCAACCCGAGGTGGACAGAATCGAGCCATCAACCCGAGGTTGACAGAATTCAGCCCTCACCCTGAGGTTGTTAGAATTGACCCCTCCCCCCGTGGCTGTTAGAATCGAGCCCTCAACCCAAGGTTGACACAATCGAGCCCTCAACTTGAGGTTGTTAGAATCGATCCCTCACTCCCAGGTTGTTAGAATCGAGCCATCAGCCTGAGGTTGTTAGAATCGAGCACTCACCCCGAGGTTGTTAGAATCCAGCCCTCAATCCGAAGTTGTTAGAATCCAGCCCTCAATCCGAAGTTGATAGAATTGAGCCCTCAACCCGAGGTTGTTAGAATCGAGCCCTCAACTCGAGGTTGACAGAATCGAGCCCTCAGCCTGAGGTTGTTGGAATGGAGTCTTCAACCCGAGGTTGTTAGAATCGAGCCCTCAACCCAAGGTTGACTCAATCGAGCCCTCAACATGAGGTTGACACATCGAGCCCTCACCCTGAGGTTGTTAGAATTGAACCCTCAATTAGAGGTTGTTAGAATCAAGCCCTCATCCCAAGGTTGTTAGAAGAGAGCCCTCAGTGCTGCAGAATCTGTTGTCAGATATTGCAGTAAATAACGCTGCTGTGCTTAGCGTGTACCTGAAAGGCAGAAGTATATGCCCCAGAGATACCACTAATCCACCCCTATCGACTTGAACTATTTACCCATGAGATGCAGAAAGTTCTACCCAGGATGCTTCAGAAGTAATTCTTGAAGAGCTGTGCAAGCTGCTCCTGAGTTGGTAATAAATATACAACTGTGATGCCACAGACGCTGCCCACAGAGGTTGGTGAATGTCCCCATGAGATCAAGCAGAAATCCCCGCTGAGATGCAGTAACATCAACGCCACAGAAACTGCGGATTGTGCCCAGGACATGCAGAGGACTTTGGTGTAAAATTTACACAACATGACAGGACCTGTTCCAAGGTTTGCAGAATGTTCCCCAGATAATATGTATGTTACGTTACTGAGCTACTGTATGATATGCCCTGGAGATTCCGTAAGATATTGTGTTAAGTGTGTAAATTAAGACCCTAATATGCAGGGGAATCTGCTCTTATGTGAATATAAAATGTACCCAGGATTTTGTGGAACCTACTCTGAGGTGGGCTTCATATATATTGTTAGAACTGGGGGTCTCTAGTTGGCAATGGTATACACCTTTGTCCAAATAGGGACCCTTGCTTCTAAGTCAGGTAAAGGGGGATTACACTACTGGATAACCCCTGCTCACCCCCTTGGTAGCTTGGCACGAGCAGACAGGCTTATCTCAGAGGCAGTGTGTTAAGCATTTGTGAACACATACAGTAATACAGTGAAAACACTACAGATGGACACCACACAGGTTTTATAAAAATAAGTATTCTTTATATAGACTTAACACAAGACCACAAATGACAAAAATCCACATTACTGTACTCAAAATAGACTTAAAGATGGTAGAACAGGCGCGGTGCGTCCATTGGGGGCGTTCGGGCGTTGCCCCACCAATGCCACGGGCTTCTACTTCTGACGCTAATTCCAGCAATCAGGACTCCTGATTGGAATGGAATTAGCGTATGTCAGAAGTAGAACGAGGGAGGGACGCTGAAGGGGGTGGGGCTGCGGCAGCACTCAGGGTGAGTGACAGCGCAATAGTGCGCATGTTCGTTTTTGGGCTGGTCATTTTTAAGACCAGCCCGAACATGCGCACTAAGCCTTCCCCTTAGGAGAGCGAGGGTTGCTTCATTCGCAGCCCCCGGTCTCCTAATGGGCAGGGAGTGACCCTGCTCCAGGCCAATCCTGGCGCTGCTGGACTCTGGAGCAGCGTCTGGATTGGTTGAGAGCCTGAGAGGGCTTGCCAGCCACTCACGCAGAAGACGACGGTGAAGGCGTCAAACGCGGACCCCGGCCCAGAAGCAGACAGCAGAGGCTGTCAGGTAAGTTTAAGCTTCTTCTTTCTTTGTACTTTATGTTTTTGAAGTAGGCATTTGTGCCGGTAATGAGTGCTCGTTTGTTGCACTCGTGTCTGCATCATCAGGCATTCACTGGCTCAACTTTGGCGCTTTTTGGTGCCCTCTTAAAATTGTAATCGGCATCGGCGGGTGATCCGGTAGAAGCAGTTAGATGTGTTGTAGTTGGTGTTATTTGGCAGTATCCATTTCTTGGGTTTACTTAGATTTAATTCTTTGATTTGCATAGTTAGATGTTGCAGTGGTCACAGGCGAAGTGCCCCGTCACTCTGAGTCACCCTCAGCTGGTGGTTATAGATTCTATTCTGATCTCTTTTCCCCCCCTCGTATGTACACGTTGATCCATCAAGTTCTTTGATTATTCAAATGCGAAAAGGGGTCTAGGCACTGCTTCGATTTTTCCAGTTTTTGTTAATGATTTTCTTTATAGCGTTAGAAGCTGGTGAGAAGGTGGTGACGTGGGATAAATATTCTGAGTGTGTTTTAGGATTAGTGTCCAAAAGGCATTCTCAGTTATCTGTCTCTTTGTATGACTGTTTCCGGGTATGGTTTTTTCTTTAACTTATTTATTTATTTTTTGTTTTTTTTCAAATGTTGGTACATATTTATGGATGATTATGTCAATACATCAGCAATTAAGTAACTCGCCGGTTCCACCCAGACTAGGCTGCAGGGATCTGACATGTACCTACTTTTCGCAAGGAAACTCCTTATTTCGGGGCATATACCTTTTTTGAGGACACCCAACACAGCTCTGATGTTGTATATATTTGAGTATCAATAAGTGCAGAAGAGCACGCAGATAATAAACAACACGCACAACGCCTACTGCAGATGTGACCAGTATTTGTGTGTCACTGTGCACTACCTTCCACTAGAAAACAACTCCCAACATTCGACAGAAACACTAGACAAAACTTTACTTACAAACAAAACAGCACAAACTTGACACATAATTGGGAGTCAGTGTGCTCACAATGTGTACTAAGACATACCACACACCACCTTAGAGCAGCACACAGTCACATATACCAAGCAGCCCACATATGTTGGAGAGGTCAAACATCAGACCACCAAGTATTGCTGTGATGCTGTACTAACTGCAGATTGGACTCTACACAAGGGGTAATTAACTATCAAAATAACGATTAAAAGCCACTGACCTTTAGGAAATTAAAAAGCTTTTGGGAACAAGCACATTTTTTATGGTACATTTTTGAGGGCATGCATCTGTTTCCTGGAGGATAACATACACTTTGAAATCGAAGACTTGTTTTTGGATAAGAAACACCTACTTGTTCTAAAGGCTAATACATTTTGTCCTAACATACTTTTTCAGAGCAATCGCATACTTTTTGAGGAAACACAATTTTTTTTATGGAAACAACTAGGGCCTGATTCACAGAACTAACTTACGTCAAAAACGTAAACGTAAACGTAAACGTAAAGTTAGTACTTTTTAGGTATTCACAGAATACACTTACTCATTGTGGTATTCACAGAATGAACTTACTCATTTCGGTATTCACAGAAGTTAGTAGTCCTAACTTTAGGACTCCTAAATGCCTTCTGTGAATACCGAAAGTTTTAAAGTTAGGATTTTTCTCAGTTTAGGAGTAGTAAAGTTAGTTATGCAGTTTGGAGGATTTTAGTGATGTTCTTTATTGTGTGCAGTAATGCAGTGAGATATAAGGAAAGAAATGTCTGTGGATGCTCTCTATTCTGTGTAGTGGTGCAGTCAGTTAGATGGATTTAAATGCGTGAAGATGTTTTACAGCCTGGGCAGTTATGGAGAGAGATAGGGTTGGGAAGCCTGCATTGTTTTTTATTCCATGCACTAGTGCAGTAAGCTAGTAGCAAATAATTATCTGGTACGTTCTTATGCCATGCACTAGTGCAGTAAGCTAGTAGCAAATAATTATCTGGTACGTTCTTATGCCATGCACTAGTGCAGTGAGCTAGTAGCAAATAATTATCTGGTACGTTCTTATGCCATGCACTAGTGCAGTGAGCTAGTAGCAAATAATTATCTGGTACGTTCTTATGCCATGCACTAGTGCAGTGAGCTAGTAGCAAATAATTATCTGGTACGTTCTTATGCCATGCAGTGGTGCAGTGAGCTAGTAGCAAATAATTATCTGGTACGTTCTTATGCCATGCACTAGTGCAGTAAGCTAGTAGCAAATAATTATCTGGTACGTTCTTATGCCATGCAGTGGTGCAGTGAGCTAGTAGCAAATAATTATCTGGTACGTTCTTATGCCATGCAGTGGTGCAGTGAGATTGCAGGAGAGATACCCGGGTATGTTATATATTCTGTCTAGATGTAGAGCATCAGTCAGAAAGTAATACATGTCTATTGATGTTCTTAGCTCTGTGCAGTGGTGACATGGTGTACAAGGACCGACATGTCTGAAAGGTCTTTACTCTGTGCATTGATGCTTCGGATGAAACATAAATGTATGGAAGCGTTCTATAAAATCTGCAGTGATGCAGTGAACTCGAACAATGGAAATACGGGGAGATGTTCCACGGTCTATGAAATAGTGCAGCAAGAAAAAATGATTGTAATACTTAAAACTGTCTTTATGCCTTGGGGTTTTAAAGAGATGCAGAAGGACTGAAATGCTGGGATGCATTGTTTTGGCTATGAAGTGATGTGGTGACACATTTAGCTAGTAATTCTTGGTTAATTTCTTTATTATATGCAGTGATGCAGTGAGATAGGACAGACAGATCTGGGGTTTTCTCCAATCCGTGCAGTGATGCAGTGAGATAGGACAGACAGATATGGAGATTTCTTCACTCCGTGCAGTGATGCAGTGAGAGTGGATAGACATAAGCTGCTGATATCCATTTTACACTTCCCAGTCTCCATCTAGATCGACCCTTCCTGTCTCCCTCTGTGAACCCTGTCTTCCTGCCCATTCCTTTTGTCCAGTGCATGTTTCCTCTGTCCTGGCTGGATAGAACTCATACTTCCTTCATGTTACAAGTGGAAGGAGTTTTGTCTAGTGGAACTGTTGACTCATGGAAAGGTAGCGCAGAAGGTTAATGGGCCTGCTGCAAGGAACAAAAGGATCTCTCTGACAAAAGCAGTGACTCACTGACCTATTTAGATCATGTGCATTTTGTGATCATCATCAGGTACATGTTCTTTGCAGCAGGCACATTAACCTGTTTTGTTACTTGCAGTTTGTATGTTAAAATCCTAACATACAACAGTGAGCTATTAACTGTCATCTAAGAGCTGCATGCAAACTGCATTAATGTAATAACTGCACTTTCACAATTGCTTTATTAACCTTCCTGCTTTCTCAAATTTGCTTGAAAATGCACAATTTTTCCACTCTTTTTTCAAAATTTTCTAGGGGGGAGAACCCCCCCCAAAACCCCCTTAGGTTGTTCGGGCTCGCTCGCTACGCTCGCTCGCTAGGGTGCACTATGACCAGCATTTTACGCTCACCACTTTCAAATGTCACCAGCCGCCACTGTGGTAGAAGTAACTTAGTTCAAGATGATGATAAATGCGACACGTTTCACACAAAAGTACCTTGGATGCGTAACGCAAAACAAACAAAGGGTCCGCAGGGAGGGCGATGCGGCAAGCAGGCGCCTCGATGCGATGCGACGATCCGGTGCGATGCGATGAGAGTGCGCCCTCGATGCGATGCGACGACGTGAAGATGATGCGTGCACGCCCGACGGCCGTGCGGCAAACTCTGTACCTTTGGAGCCGCGACAGGCCCTGCGACCCGCTTCTCCGGTGATGCGACGGCGACCGTTGCGGTGGCGACACGCTTCCCCGATGATGCAACAGCAGGCAGTGCGACAAAGACATGCTTCTCCGGTGATGCGACGGCAGGCAGCGGCGACGAAGACAAGCTTCTCCGGTGATGCGACGGCAGGCAGCTGCGACGTAGACACGCTTCTCTGGTGATGCGGCGGCAGCCTTTGCGGCGGCGACACGCTTCTCCGGCGATGCGACGGCAACAGCTGCGATAGCGACACGCTTCTTCTCGTTGAGTCGCGCTTCCAGCTCCCAGCGACACGCAGGCTTCTGCAGACAGAATCCTCAGCAAAGGAATTCAGGAGGGAGCTGCTGGTGAAGTCTTGTAGCCCTGAGACTTCAGCAGGAGGCAAGCTCTAGTTCGAGCCCTTGGAGAAATATTCTGCAAGATGATGAAAGTTCTTTGAAAGTTCCTTCTCCTTTCCTTGGCAATGAAGACCACTGCAGGCCAACCCAGCAAACAGCACACTTGCAGAGGGGCAGTCCAAACTCCTGCAGCTTCCTTGGTTCTTCTCCTTGGCAAAGGTTCGTCTTGTTGTTCCAGAAGTGATCTAAAGTTCTGGGGTCTGGGTCCCCTTTTTATACCCATAAATCCTTTGTCTCTGAAGGCAGAGAGTGTCTGTACCTAGTCCAAACCAGTTCTGGGTGCATTCTGCCAGTGCACAACTTCTTCCTTTGTCAGTGTGGGCCAGGGTCATCAGACACACCACAGGAGGTGGAGCCAGCATTGTGGAAGGCAGGCACAGCCCTATTCAGGCCCAGGTGCTACTCCTCCCACCACTCCTCATGCAGATAGGTCTATTCAGCCTAGTGCTGACTCACCCGTTCTCCTGGCGTCCCCCAGCCCCTGTCACTCACAAAACCAGACATACAATACACAAGCTAGCAGAGGCAGGCTGGATGGTTAGGCAAGAAAATACCTACTTTCTAAAAGTGGTATTTTCAAACACAGAATGTTAAAACCAACTTCACTAAAAGATGTATTTTATCATTCTGAGTTCATGCATACTAAACTCGAATTTCTACCATGTTCCCTGGGTCAGTTAGGATTATAAGATGTTATAATCAAACTGCCCATTCTGGCCTATGGGGACAGGTAGCCTTGCAATAGTGAAAAATGAAATTGGCTGTAATTCACTATCAGGACATGCCACACACATCAGGGCATGTCCCACCTTTTACATACAATGCACATTGCCCTTGTGCCTACCTTAGGGGTGACTAACATGCAGAAAAGGGAAGGTTTGGGGACTGGTAAGTGGGTGCACTTACCAAGTCGACATGGCAGTCCCAGACTGCACACAGGCTCTGCAATGGCAGGCCTAAGCTATACTTTACAAGCTGCTTCTGTGGGTGGCACAACCAGTGCTGCAAGCCCACCAGCAGCATTTGATTTACAGGCCCTGGGCACACCTGGTGCACTATACTAGGGTCTCACAAGTAAATCAAATAATCCAATCATGGAGTCACTAATCCATACATCAATTTACAATAGGGAGCACTTGCACTGTGGCACTGAATAGCAGTGGCACAGTGCCCAAAGCATCTAAACCAGCAACACATATCAAAAACAGAGGAGGCAATCAGTAAAAAATGGAAGGGAGACTCACGCCAATGGTACCAGGTCTAACACGCGTCCGCTCCAGCTGAAATGTGGGGAGAACTACCCAACCCCTTGGGAGTTCTCTTCACTAAGGCGGAAAAATCTGGACAGACCATCAGCATTGGCATGTTCTGTACCAGGGCGGTGTTCCACCGTGAAGTCCATCCCCTGTAGGGAAATGGACCACCTCAACAGCTTTGGATTCTCACCCCTCATCTGCATCAACCATCTGAGGGGCCTGTGGTCTGTCTGAACCCGGAAGTGAGTCCCAAACAGGTATGGTCTCAACTTCTTCAGTGCCCAGACCACAGCAAATGCCTCACGCTCAATTGCACTCCACCTCTGTTCCTGTGGAAGTAACCTCTTACTGATGAAAGCTACAGGTTGGTCTAGGCCCTCCTCATTAATCTGTGATAGAACAGCCCCCACACCATGCTCTGAAGCGTCTGTTTGGACAATGAATTCCTTTGAGAAGTTGGGCGCCTGAAGCACGGGTGCTGTGCACATGGCAGTCTTCAGGGCGTCAAAAGCCTTCTGACAGGTGTCAGTCCAGTTCACTTTCATGGGCTGCTTCCTGGAAGTCAGCTCAGTCAAGGGTGCAACGATGTTGCCATACCCCTTGACAAACCTCCTGTAGTACCCCGTGAGTCCTAAACAGGCTCTCACCTGTGTCTGGGTCCTGGGGGGCTCCCATGCCAGGATGGTATCAATCTTGGGTTGTAGGGGTGCCACCTGGCCGCTCCCTACCTGGTGCCCCAAGTACACCACAGAACCCTGCCCGATCTGGCACTTACTCACCTTGATCGTGAGGCCTGCCTTTCGCGGTGCCAACAACACTTCCCGGAGGTGGAGCAGATGTTCTTCCCAACTGGCCCTGAACACTGCAATGTCATCCAGGTAGGCGGCACTGAAATCCTCCAGTCCAGCCAACACCTGGTTGACCAACCTCTGAAAGGTGGCAGGGGCATTCTTCATCCCAAAGGGCATAACCCGGAATTGGTATTGCCCATCTGGGTGGAGAATGCTGACCTCTCTTTGGCCCCATCAGTTAAGGCGATCTGCCAGTACCCAGATGTTAAATCAAACGTGCTGAGGTACCGGGTAGCCCCCAACCGATCAATGAGCTCATCAGCTCTGGGGATGGGGTGCGCGTCAGTCCTGGTGACTGAATTGAGTCCTCAGTAGTCCACACAGAACCGGAGTTCGGGTGTGGCACCAGGCGCGGCAGCTTGTGGGACCAAGACCACTGGGTTGGCCCAAGGGCTGTGAGAGGACTCAATCACCCCTAAGGCAAACATCTTGGAGACCTCCTCCTTGATGTGAGCTCTGACCCTGTCAGTCACTCTGTAAGCCTTGTGCTTCACAGGAGGACTGTCCCCAGTGTCCATGTCATGGACGCACCACTCAGTGACACCAGGAACCAGGGAGAATAAATCAGGGAATTGTCCCAACAATTGGCGACAATCTTGCTGCTGTTCAGGGGTCAGGGTGGCAGAGAGGCTGACACCATCCACTGACCCATCTTGCTCTGTTGCAGACAGGAGGTCAGGAAGAGGCTTGGTCTCCTCCTCCATTCCATCATCTGTTGCTAGGAGCATGCCCACTTCGGACCTCTCTAAGTGGGGCTTCAGGCGGTTAACATGCAGGACCCGCAAAGGGTTCCTAGGAGACCGCAAGTTCACCAGGTAGGTGACATCACTCTTGTGCTCCACCACCTCAAATGGTCCGGTCCACCTGTCCTGGAGCGCACAGGGCTCTACAGGGGCCATGACCCAAACTTTCTGACCAGGTTGAAGCTCAATCAGAGTGGCATTCTGATCGTACCACCGCTTCATTTCCTCCTGACTGGCTTCCAGATTCGCCTCAGCGAGTTGTCTGAATCGCCTAGTCTGGTTCCTGAAGGCCAGCATGTAACTGTATACATCCTGGGGAGGTTTCCTGAGAGATTGCTCCCAGCCTTCCTTGACCAGACTCAAAGGTCCTCTTACCGGGTGACCATACAGCAGTTCAAAGGGACTGAACCTAAGGACTTCTGTGACACCTCACGGTAAGCAAAAAGAAGGCATGGCAAGAGGACGTCCCACTTACGCCTCATAGGATCCCGAAGACCCATAATCATGCCTTTAAGGGTCCGGTTGAATCTTTCAACCAGCCCATTACCTTGGGGGTGGTAAGGCGTGGTGAACTTATAGGTAACACCGCACTCCTGCCACAGGGACTTCATATAGTTAGATATGAAGATTGAACCACGGTCTGACACCACCTCTCTGGGGAACCCCACACAGGAGAAAATCCTCATCAGTGCATGTCCCACCACGGGGGCCGTCACTGTCCTGAGCGGGATGGCTTCCGGGTACCGGGTAGCATGGTCCACCAAGACCAGGATAAACCTGTTGCCCATGGCTGTCTTGGGGTCCAGAGGCCCCACAATTTCAATGCCCACCCGTTCAAATGGGGTACTGACTACAGGGAAAGGTTGGAGAGGAGCCTTGTGCTTCCTTCCACTTTTCCCACTTGCCTGGCAAGTTTGACAAGTCCTACAATGAGTATCTGAACTCTTGCGCATCTGGGGCCAATAAAAATGGGTGACAAGCCTTTCAAAGGTCTTGTTCTGCCCCAGATGTCCAGCTAAAGGCACATCATGAGCCAAACCCAGTAGGAAGGCTCTGAAGCACTGGGGTACCACCAGCACATGGGCTGACCCAGGCTCAGCAACCTTAGGCTCACTATACAGGAGGTCGTTCTCCCAGTAGATCCAATGTGATCCAGCCTGGTTTGTGGCCTGTTGCCGCAAACCCACAAGAGAAGGGCACTTCTTCTGCTCCTCACAAAATTCCTCCCTGGAGGGGCCTCCTTCCTGCTGCCAATGGGTCAGCTCAGGCAGGTCCCCCAGTTCCGCCACTTGTTCCCCTGTAGGTTCCAGGGCATCCCCCTCAAGGTCTGCCTCCTCCTGGACCATGGGAACTATGGGGGCCGGTTTTCCGCGCCCCCTACCTCTTCTCTTCAAGGCAGGGGTCTGGGCCATATTTTCAGGCTCCAGAACATCTTCAACACCCTTACTGGCTGCCACAGACCGAGTGGTCATACACGCCCACTTAGGCAGACCCAACATCTCCAGATGAGACCTTCTCTCCACCTTAGCCCAAGGGGAGCTTTCTAAATCATTGCCCAACAGACAATCAACAGGCATGGCTGGCCTCACAGCTACTTGAAGAGTACCTGAGATCCCGCCCCCCACTCAAAGGGAACTTGAGCCACCTCACACTGGCTCTGCGAGTTGTCCGCGGCAACTACAGGGAAGAATGCATGGGGGATAACCTGCTCTTTGGACACCAGCCGGCAATTGACAGCTGTCACACTAGCCCCAGTGTCTCTGAGATCTTCCACCCTATGGCCATTGATGGTCACCCACTGCCTGTACTTCTTAGTGTTATCAGGCAGCTGGGTCTCAGGGACCATCTCAAAGTCTCCTAGCGAGACAAGGGACATTTCTGCGGGGCCCCACCCACCTTGGGCACCCATCTCCCCCCCCCCCCCCAGAGCTACACTTGCCATCTGACGGCGTGGTGCACGTGGTGGTGCTTTGGAATCCCTCATGGGACACTGTGCATCATACCAACGGTGGCCCATTTGACCACACGTAAAGCACTTAGAGGGGCCCCTGTGAACAGGTTTACCTGTCGGGCCTCTGGCTTTTTCTCAGGGGGAGGCTGGGAACCCTTCCCTTGGTTCCCTTGGGAATTACTTTGGGGCCCTTTCTGGAACTCCCTCTGTTTACCCTTGCCCCCCCCCACTCTTCTGCTGGGGACCCTGCCCACCTTTGGCGAAGTCTCCCATGTGACCCTTGTGGACCCGGGTGCTTACCCAGCGGTCCGCCTCCTCAGCAAGTTTCCTAGGGTTAGTTAACTTGCTATCAATAAGGTGCTGGCGTAGCTCTGGAAAACAATTAGCAGACAAGTGCTCCCATGCAAACAAATCATAGAGCGCTTCAAAAGTATCCACTTTCCTCCCCTTAACCCAACCATCCATAGCTCTGCAAAAGAAAGACTGATACTCCACCCAGGTAGTTGCCTCCAGCTTCTTACAATTCCTGAACCTCTGTCTATAGAGTTCTGGGGTCAAACCATACCTTGTCATCAGGGCTTCCTTCATGTGGGCATAAGACATCCTATTCTCACTGGGTAGGTCTAACAATGTATCCCTCCCTTCACTCACAAAGCGGCCCCACAACCCCGCTCCCCAATCGTTCTCAGGGACCCGGTGGGCCAACATTGCTATCTCATAGGCTGCAAACCACTGCCCAATATCTTCCTGTCTGTGGTATTCCTTTATGACATCCTTGGGGATATGGACTCTGCTTTCTGCAGGCACCGATGGTGCTCTGCCACCAGAGGGATTGATTTCTAAGCCTTTTGCTTTGAGCTCTAACTCCCTCAACATTCTCTCATGTTCCAACCTCATTCTCTCTCTCTCCAAGGACAACCTGCTATTCTCTAGGTCTCTCTGACCCTCCATTTTGAGCCTGGCCATCTCCAGCTTGTGCACCCTGTCTCTCCCCCTCTCTTCCAGCTCTCTTGGGGACGGGCCTTTAGAAGAGACGCTACTGCCAGGCGGGGACGGTACCCCTTCCCTGGCTGGAATCAATGGTATATTCAGCTGCCCCTCTGCATCCCCAACTGGCTCCACCACCAGATATGGGGTATTTCTTGCTTCCACCCAGGCCCTCAGCGCCTTTTGGTATTCATCCTTTTTGGCAAGGCCTTGGGTAGCAACTTTAAATTTTTTGCAAAAGCGCTTTAGCTGTTTCACATTGTAGGTTTCCAACCTCTCTTCCTCAAAATCTAGATCCATAGATGCAACAGATGCTGGTCGGCTCATGGTAGTGAGAATTGGCAGTTCTCAGAAAAAAATAACAGTCCAAGGAGAAAAAAAATTCTACCAAAAAAAAGTATGTGGTTGCGTTTGGTCTGCTCTCACTAGTAGTGTACACCAATCACTGTATATGAGTCACAAATGCAAGTCCAGAATCCCACCGCTGCCACCAATGTTAGAACTGGGGGTCTCTAGTTGGCAATGGTATACACCTTTGTCCAAATAGGGACCCTTGCTTCTAAGTCAGGGAAAGGGGGATTACACTACTGGATAACCCCTGCTCACCCCCTTGGTAGCTTGGCACGAGCAGACAGGCTTATCTCAGAGGCAGTGTGTTAAGCATTTGTGAACACATACAGTAATACAGTGAAAACACTACAGATGGACACCACACAGGTTTTATAAAAATAAGTATTCTTTATATAGACTTAACACAAGACCACAAACGACAAAAATCCACAATACTGTACTCAAAATAGACTTAAAGATGGTAGAAGTAACTTAGTTCAAGATGATGATAAATGTGACACGTTTCTCACAAAAGTACCTTGGATGCGTAACGCAAAACAAACAAAGGGTCCGCAGGGAGGGCGATGCGGCAAGCAGGCACCTCGATGCGATGCGACGATCCGGTGCGATGCGATGAAAGTGCGCCCTCGATGCGATGCGACGATGTGAAGATGATGCGTGCATGCCCGACGGCCGTGCGGCGAACTCTGTACCTTTGGAGCCACGACAGGCCCTGCGACACACCTCTCCGGTGATGCGATGGCAGGCAGCTGCGACGGCGACCCGCTTCTCCGGTGATGCGACAGCGACCCTTGCGGTGGCGACACGCTTCCCTGATGATGCGACGGCAAGCAGTTGCGACGAAGACACGCTTCTCCGGTGATGCGACGGCAGGCAGCGGCGACAAAGACACGCTTCTCCGGTGATGCGACGGCAGGCAGCTGCGACGAAGACACGCATCTCTGGTGATGCGGCGGCGGCCTTTGCGGCGGCGACACGCTTCTCCGGCGATGCGACGGCAACTGCTGCGATAGCGACACGCTTCTTCTCGTTGAGTCGTGCTTCCAGCTCCCAGCGACACGCAGGCTTCTGCAGACAGAATCCCCAGCAAGGGAATTCAGGAGGGAGCTGGTGGTGAAGTCTTGTAGCCCTGAGACTTCAGCAGGAGGCAAGCTCTAGTTCAAGCCCTTGGAGAAATATTCTGCTAGATGATGAAAGTTCTTTGAAAGTTCCTTCTCCTTTCCTTGGCAATGAAGACCACTGCAGGCCAACCCAGCAAACAGCACACTGGCAGAGGGGCAGTCCAAACTCCTGCAGCTTCCTTGGTTCTTCTCCTTGGCAAAGGTTCGTCTTGTTGTTCCAGAAGTGATCTAAAGTTCTGGGGTCTGGGTCCCCCTTTTTATACCCATAAATCCTTTGTCTCTGAAGGCAGAGAGTGTCTGTACCTAGTCCAAACCAGTTCTGGGTGCATTCTGCCAGTGCACAACTTCTTCCTTTGTCAGTGTGGGCCAGGGTCATCAGACACACCACAGGAAGTGGAGCCAGCATTGTGGAAGGCAGGCACAGCCCTATTCAGGCCCAGGTGCTACTCCTCCCACCACTCCTCATGCAGATAGGTCTATTCAGCCTAGTGCTGACTCACGCTGTCTCCTGGCGTCCCCCAGCCCCTGTCACTCACAAAACCAGACATACAATACACAAGCTAGCAGAGGCAGGCTGGATGGTTAGGCAAGAAAATACCTACTTTCTAAAAGTGGTATTTTCAAACACAGAATGTTAAAACCAACTTCACTAAAATATGTATTTTATCATTCTGAGTTCAGGCATACTAAACTCGAATTTCTACCATGTTCCATGGGTCAGTTAGGATTATAAGATGTTATAATCAAACTGCCCATTCTGGCCTATGGGGACAGGTAGCCTTGCAATAGTGAAAAACGAAATTGGCTGTAATTCACTATCAGGACATGCCACACACATCAGGGCATGTCCCACCTTTTACATACAATGCACCCTGCCCTTGGGCCTACCTTAGGGGTGACTAACATGCAGAAAAGGGAAGGTTTGGGTACTGGTAAGTGGGTGCACTTACCAAGTCGACATGGCAGTCCCAGACTGCACACAGGCTCTGCAATGGCAGGCCTGAGCTATACTTTACAAGCTGCTTCTGTGGGTGGCACAACCAGTGCTGCAAGCCCACCAGCAGCATTTGATTTACAGGCCCTGGGCACCCATGGTGCACTATACTAGGGTCTCACAAGTAAATCAAATAATCCAATCATGGAGTCACTAATCCATACATAAATTTATAATAGGGAGCACTTGCACTGTGGCACTGAATAGCAGTGGCACAGTGCCCAAAGCATCTAAACCAGCAACACATATCAAAAACAGAGGAGGCAATCAGTAAAAAATGGAAGGGAGACTCACGCCAATGGTACCAGGTCTAACATATATATATGAACTTGACAAAGGCTTCGCCGAAACGCGTTGTTCTGTTTTGTGACATAATAAAATCTTTATTGTGCTTGTCCTTTGGTGTGCCGCTGGAAGTTATTTGGGAGGTCCCGGATTGTGCTTCTTCATGGGAAAATATCTCCTTGTGCTTGGGATTGAGGGCGACCAGAACTAATAAAGAAGATGCCAAATCCTGAACCACTTCGTGTCCGTGCCTTCTTCCAAGGTGTTGCTGTGGGAGGTGGTTGTTCGTTTCATAAATATATATATATATATATTATCTACTGGCGGTCACCAGTAGATAGTCATAGTTAGGACCTATTTTCCATAGGAAATCCGCAACATTCTATTTGAAATAACTTTTGCGCCGGTTGACGAATCTTCGAGAAATTTTTAAAACTCGTGGGGCGCTCCGGTCCGCTCCTATCCTGAAAGTCTCGGGGTGATTTGTCAAGTGGGGGCCGAGAAAAAAGGGGGTCCCAAAACGTGTTTTCCCCATGCAATTTTCCATAGGAACCTTTCATCGCAGCTACAGCCTGAACTGCTGAACGGAATTACACCAACTTTGGCAAAAAGGTAGCCCTTGGTTCAGAGTCGTGCCTTTTGGTTAAATGGTGTAAAACCGTTCAGTAGTTCCTGAGAAAATCAAAAGTAAAATCACATATATATCTATGGCCGCTTAGGGTCCGCGCACCCTCCCGATCACGAGCTGCATGCTAATTGGCTGTCAAGTGGCTGTCAACACTCCAAATCAGGAAGTGTTGGCAGCCATTTTGTGCCTCGGTAGAACCGAGGCACAGAAACAAGTCGCAAAACGCAAAAAGGGGGCAGGGTAGAAACACCCTGGCCCCCTAGGTCTGCTCAGGGGGTCCCACAAGGACCCCCTGGGCAGAACAAAGCATTTTTTATTTTTTTTTAAACGGCGGGATGCGCTTAGGGTGCGCGGATCCCGCCGTGATTAAAAAAAAATCGAAGCGCGGGAGACCGCGCTTCGAGGCTATTTTGCCCCCGGATGGGCCAAGTCCTGGGGGCATGTGGGGGGTGGGTTTATATTTTATGGGGAGGGCCTCTAAGGTCCCCCAAGCCCCAGGGACCGCCACCCCCGGGGCTTTATATAAATAATGCTGGCAGGGGGCACACGGCCCCCCCGCAGCCCCAGGGACCGCCACCCCCCGGGGCTTATTTTTTTAATAAAAAAATTACCTGTGTGGGGGGGTTCCAGCCCCCCTACACGCCCCGGGGACCGCCACCTCCCCGGGGCACTAATGAAAGAAATGTGGGGGTCCGTTTCGGACCCCCGAAGCCCCGGGGACCACCAGCTCCCCGGGGCTGTGCAATTGAAGGGAGGGGGGCCGCGCGGCCCCCCTCCTGGAGCCTGTGGTGGCCCTGGGGACCGCCACCCCCAGGGCCGGCTCCTGCAGTGTCCCGGGTGCCTACCCCGGGACACTGATGTTTGCAATGGCAGGACGGGAGCCTCGCGGCTCCCGTCCTGTCATTGCAAACTTGCTTTGCTTCATTGAAGCGAGAGCAGGGAAACCTGCTCTCGCTTCAATGAAGCAAGCAGATTGCTTTTCCATAAGGGGAGCTGCATGTCAGCAGCTCCCTTATGGAAAGCAATGCCGGCTCCCGCAGGACGCGGGGAGCCGGCGGGACCGTGCGGGGATTGGGGACTCCCCCACGGTCCCCAACGAGTGGCCAGGCCCCGGGGAATGGGGTCCTGGGGGCCATTAGTGGCCTGGGAGGGGGGCCACGCAGCGCCCCTCCCCAAAAAATAAATAAAAATAAAAAAACGTAAAGGCCGGCCCCGGGGAATGGTGTCCCCGGGGCCTTAAATGGCCTGAGGAGGGGGGCCACGCAACCCCCCTCCAAATAATTTGTTATTAAAAAAAATAGGGCATGCCCCGGGGGATGGGGTCCCCGGGGCCAATAGAGGCCCAGGGAAGGGGGGCCACGCGGCCCCCTTCCCGTTTAAAAAAAAAAGAAAAAAAAAAAAAAAGCCTCAGGGCCCGCGGGATGGGGTCCCCGGGGCCAAAAGTGGCCGAGGGAAGGGGGCCACGCAGCCCCCCTCCCATAGAAAACAAAAAGAAAGAGAAAAAAAAGACCGGCATCGTGCCGGAGGCCCCGCCCCTCCCTGCAGCAGTCTGCAAATGCGCCCCTCGCGCATTGTAAGAAGGGGAAGTAACTCCCTTGAATACTGGGGGTCCCTGGGGACCAACTAGCCCACCAGGAACCTCCAGTATGCGCCAGGAGCTGCGTTGCAGAGAGGTGTACAGAGGCCACGCCCCTTTACACATCTCTGCAACGCAGCTCTGTGGCGCTTTTTGGAGATACATGGTGGGCTAGTTGGACTCCAGGGACCCTCAGGATTCAAGGGGACTTAATCCCCCAACTTAAAACGCGCCACGTTTGCATAGTGGTGAAGGGAGGGGGCGGGGCTACAGGTGACATGTGTGCAAACAGGCCCCGTGGCGCGTTTTAAGATGGGGAATTAAATCCCCTTCAATCCTGAGGGTCCCTGGGGGACAACTAGCCCACCAGGTACGTCCAGAAAGCGCCACAGAGCTGCGTTGCAGAGAGGTGTACAAAGGGGCGTGGCCTCTGAACACCTCTCTGCAACGCAGCTCCCTGGCGCATACTGGAGGTACAGGGTGGGCTAGTTGGACCCCAGGGACCCTCATGATTTCAACTTAAAACGCGCCACGGGGCGCGTTTGCACAGTGGTGAAGGGAGGGGGCGGGGCACGTTATAGTTAGAAATTAGCATTTAAAAAACCTTTGAAATTCACTTAAAAAACCATAGGTTTCAGGCACGTTATAGTTAGAAATTAGCATTTAAAAAACCTTTGAAATTCACTGAAAAAACCATAGGTTTCAGACACGTTATAGTTAGAAATTAGCATTTAAAAAACCTTTGAAATTCACTGAAAAAACCATAGGTTTTAGGGACAGTTATAGTTAGTTGGACATTGCACTCGTACAAAACCCGTGAAATTTCCCCGTTATAGTTAGTTCAGCTAACTATAACTCGCGCCCCGCAATGCACTGCTGATGACGTCACATATTACATCACTCATGACATGGTCAGTGACATCACTGATGACATCACTGATGACATCTCAAATGACATCACTGATGACATCACTGATGACATCATCCATGTGATAATTTGATGCATCTTCTCACACCCTAATATAACTTTTGATACACCCACTGTAAATTACAGACTGCCATTGTCAAAACCATAGACACTCCAACACCAATTACTATATACACACTCACTGATTCTTAGGTCTACACACTCACATCTACTCACTCACCCGTACAGTCACTCATACTTACAGTCACTCAGTACAGGACTATCATATGCACTCATTCACCTATATAAACACTCACACACCACCACTCATCCATAGAGGTACTCACACACGTAGTCAGTAATGCAAAAAATTAATCACACACCCATTTACTCACCTATACAGTTATACACACACCAACTCACTTACTCATACAAATACTAGCACATTCTTACGCTCTTATACAATAACTGATACAAGCACACACGCATCCATAAAACCACTCTCACAATCACACACTCTCACTTATAGCCTTTTAAATACTCTAACACACATATATACTGCCTTTTACATATGTAGTTACTCGCACATGTACCACTGAGATATACATTCACTCACTAACACACCCATACACACACTCACCCACCCAAGCAGTCCATCACAGATGCACTCTTCAAATCATGCACCAAGTGAATCACCCACTCACACATCTATGCACAGAGTCACACACACCCCACCCACACAAACACTCAGGCACCCATACAGATACTCAGAGAACCAATCAATAACCCCTATAGACACTCATGTAGCTATTCGCAAATCCATGCATCCACTTACACACCAACAGACAGACGGATACAGACATTCACCCAGTTTAGTCACTAACCCATGCATTCAGTAAGATACGTTTAATCACTCACTTATAGAGTTAGTCACACACCTACTAAATCATCCATTCAGACACTTAGACACCCACTCATTCTTCAATACGCCTTTGCCTATATATATTAAACATATTTAAACTTTACAGAAACACACAGTCACTGGATGATGTCATCAGTGATGTCATCAGTGATGTCACTGACCATGTCATGAGTGCTGTAATATGTGACGTCATCAGCAGTGCATTGCGGGGGCGCGAGTTATAGTTAGCTGAACTAACTATAACGGGGGAATTTCACGGGTTTTGTACGAGTGCAATGTCCAACTAACTATAACTGTCCCTAAAACCTATGGTTTTTTCAGTGAATTTCAAAGGTTTTTTAAATGCTAATTTCTAACTATAACGTGTCTGAAACCTATGGTTTTTTCAGTGAATATAAATATATATATATATATATATACAAAAACCCTTTGCTCCAGCAGGAAAAAAGGCACGTACACGAAGCTTGTAAGATTACGGCTTCTTTTAATGAAAAGGGTCCCTCGCGACCAAGTTAAATAAACAGAATTCTGCTCGCTTCATGTCTGCTGAGTGATATAATCACGTGCTTTTGTCTTACACAGTGACTACTAAATGCAGTCAAAATTACGTAATGCAGAAACCACTTAAATGAACAAAGAACACCAATTTAGTCCAAGTGCAGTGATATAAGTTTTTCCCAATAACGCTTAACACCAAACTTGCGTATCAACAGTACTGTATCTACTGAAAGGACTAACATGAGACTACCTATCCCATAATGCCATAGTGTGGCACTCTATGCCCGATGTCCAAAGATACGGAAAATAGAAAACATAAGTGTTTCCAAATATTATAGCGGTATGGGCTTATTGCACAGGTTAAATAAACATTAATGTCACCAAGCTACTGCAAAGTTCCATGGTAGACAAAAAATGAAAGTTCCACCATTCAGCATACGCTGCTTAAGTGAAGGCAGATCCCAGGCATTGCAAGCGGTCCAATCCGGATACTCCCACTGTACAGCAACCCACGTAAACCTTACAGCAGGGTTGGGGGGGATCCCCATACCAAGATTGATAAGCACCACAAGCCTCACCACGATTGGGAAAATGCCCATGCGGTGCCCAGTTACCAGAGTGACCACGGACTACTGAGGGAAACTGCAGGGTATGTGAAGAAACTCCGTCTCCGCGCTGAAAGCCGTTAGGTTTCCCTGCGCCGAGTCTCCGTCTCCCACTGTGCCTGCGCTTCATATTACTCGTCCCGTGGCTTTCTCTGGGGGCAGTCGGAAAGCACTACCATACTGTTCCTCCAAATTGCGGTTAATCCGGCCGCCCAAGACAACTGGTGTTACATGAAGAACAACAACCGCCGTTGTTCAGTAGAAATACACAAAAACCCTTTGCTCCAGCAGGAAAAATGGCACGTACACGAAGCTTGTAAGATTACGGCTTCTTTTAATGAAAAGGGTCCCTCGCGACCATGCAGATGAAAGAGAGAACGTTTTCGGCTGTTCAACAGCCTTTATCAATCTGATGGACGCCATTTTCTTCCCACATATATAGTGCTTAGTGCAAAGAAATGGTAAAAATACTACACGAGCTGCAGACACTTTAAAATCAGATTATACATTTAAATAACTGTGCAAATAAACAGGAATAACTTGCAAAGTGTGCAATTGTGTAAATCTTGAAAATAAATGAAAAAAATAAAATCAAAAAGCAGCTCTTAATACAATACATCAATTACTAATAAATATCACATGGCGTCAACCACCTCTCATTAATTTAAAAAATGCACTGAGGGTTAAGTACATATGGGTCATACTGCCGACCTGAAATGCCAAGTTAAATAAACAGAATTCTGCTCGCTTCATGTCTGCTGAGTGATATAATCACGTGCTTTTGTCTTACACAGTGACTACTAAATGCAGTCAAAATTACGTAATGCAGAAACCACTTAAATGAACAAAGAACACCAATTTAGTCCAAGTGCAGTGATATATATATGTGTGTGTGTGTGTGTGCGCGTGCTTACAATGTGGTTCTGCTTGGCGCGCACATCTGCGGGTGCTGTCGTGAGGCTGAACCATGTAGCCCAAAATCAATTTCAAATCCAAGGATATGCCACAATCAATAAATCTTGGTTAATTATTGTTTAATCAGCTCACCTCTACTCCACCAACACGTTTCGACCTCACAGGGCCTTTGTCACAGTAGCTGAGTCATTTTTTCGAAAATGCTTGTATACTGCTCCCACAGTTGCTTGTTATGAAGCATTGTGGGAGTTTGAGTTCATTCCATTTTTACTTTTTAATGCATATTGGCAATACTTTTTTGTTATCAACATTTTATACAATTCTTTTAGATTGCGATTGTTGGAAAGTGGATTATTGGTATGGGCAAATGTAGGTCTGCCACTGGCAATAAGGCCACTAACACATGATAGGACTCAGCATAGGTCTTAGAAAATTATTCCCATGCTCAACCCTTGGTAACGTGGCTGCGAGCAGACAGGCTTAACTTCAAAGACAGGTATGTAAAGCATTTAAAAACACCAATTCAGTAAATAATTAAGACACAACACATAATAAAAATCCAACACCAATTTATGAAAATAGGAAATATTTTTATCTTTAAAATGACACCAAAACAACAAAACTCCAATGTAGGGAACCGGAGATATGAATTTTCAAAGATTTAGCAAAATATAGCACTTAGAAAATTATAGCATCATATTGGGATACCTGCTCGCGATAGACCGGGTCAAAGTCAAAGTTTCAGGCCGACCGCGATGGAGCCCTGGGCGGCTACAGCTCGGGCAGGTCCCGGTCTCAGTTTCTACCTTCACACTTAGAAACTTTTCTGGAGCTTTTCTCCCCGAGGTCCCTCGAAGCTCCCAGCCAGTCCGGATTTGGTGAGGGTTCGCCGGATTGCCTTTCGACGAGCTCCCGGTCAACTTCTCTGGAGCGGACTTAGAAACTTTTTCTTTAGCGCTTCAGCGGGGCAACCCAGGAGCCCAGGCCGACACGCGATGGAAGGCAGGCGGCTTGGCTCTCGCGGTTGCTCCCGGTCACCTTTTCTACGAGTGGACTTAGAAACTTTTCTGGAGCTTTTTCTCGCGGGGTCTCTCGATGCTCTTCATGTAGCCGGATCCGGTGAGGGTTCGCCGGCTTCAGATTTCTTCTAGTCCCGGTCAAACTCTGGAAGTTGGACCGACGGAGCTTTTAGCGGGACGAACCTGGGTGGCTTGGCTGGCTCGCGGTTGAAGGCAGGCGGCTTGGCTGACATGGTTGAGTCGGTCACTCTACGGAGCTTTTTTTCAAAGTTCCTCCAAAATTCTCCAAACTTCTTGAACTTCTTCCTGAAGTTCCTCAAAGGGTCCCAAAGTGTCTCAAACTCACTCCAAGGGTCTGGAAGCTCCAAGATGGTCCTTGAAAGTTGAGGACTTCAGTTCCCACAATCCACTTGGACGTGACCCTTACAAATCCACTGGTAGTTCTCCAAGGTGCAGATTTAGTTGGTGATGTTCCAGATGAGCTCTTTTAACCTGTAGCTTTCAGGGAGTCCACTCTTTAGTTCCTTTACAGCAAGATAATCCACAGGGCTGTAGTTTCAGATGGTGCAGTCTTCAGAGGTCAGGCCTTAGAAATCTTTGCACAGCAAAACTTCTCAGCTTGGCAATGTCTTGCTTCAGTAAGTTTCAAGCAGCAGATCTGGAGGGCTCTGCCCCTCTCAGATACTTATTCCAAGTTCTCTGGGTTATACAGGAGGTCACTCCTGACCAATGGGAGCAGGGTAACTCCTCAAAGATATGACCACTTCCTGTGGAGTGTGGCATTATTTTGTCCCAGAGTGCATCAAATCTTCCAAATCCATAATGGCAGTTTTTCCAGCAAGGAGGCAAGAGCTGGCTAAACACACCCCTAGGATGGCTAATTTACTTAGACTCTCCCCCCTGCATCTGCTCATGCCTTCTATAATCCTGCCATCTGCCTAGGTTGAAAGGTCAGAGTTGTAAATGACACTGGTCTCTGCTCTCCTCTTTGAAGAACATAGTCTACGACTCCTCCCCCTGGCCTGGCATTCCTTTGGAACAGCACACTGCCCTGTCAGCAGAGCTGGATAACCCCAGGGGCTCTTTATCACCTCTTCAAGGCAGACTGGCTAATCCACTTAACTCTGACCAATCAGGGCAGACCACTGGAAGGCTGAATCTGGACTTACAAACAAGAAAGTCTTATAACTTCTTGTATGTACACTGTAGGAGAAATTCAACAATATCATATTGTTGAATTTATTAATACCATTCAGAGATGTCTTTGAATGGCACCTCTAGCCCTCTCCTATCAAGAGTTATTAGTTAATAACTTTCTACCATGTTAACCTATGTAACAGGGGATTTGCAATGGGAAAATGACTTGGGCCATTTTTCCAGCACCAGGACTTACAAAAACATATTTTATAAGTACTTTGCTTATATCTACAGGACCCCCACCCCATAGGACAACTAGGGGAGACTTTAGGGGTTCTGAATCTGTAAAAATATTGCAGATCCTCACTTCACAGTGCTCCTAGCATTAAAGTCGAATTTGGGCAGCACTTTATCACAATGTGGGGAGTGAAATGTGAAATTTCTCTTAACCCAGGGCATATAAAACTCATTTTTATAAGGGTCTACCTTATAGATACCTGACCCCCCACCCCTGGGACACCTAGGGGAGACCCTGGGGGTCCCTAATATACCATAACATTATAGGTTATCCATTTTTAAGTGCCCCAAACACCAAAGTCGAGTTTGGGCGCAATTTACTTTTTAAAAGCAGTCCTGGCACCCAGGGCTGCTTTTAAACTGACCTCAGGCTTCAGCAGTGCACACATGCAAGTGCAAAAAGAGCTGCTGGCCTCTAAACTGCCATGCCATAGGGTACTAGGGACTTCTAGGTAGTTTCAATCCCCCTGCCCTATTATATACTAGGGGCTTATAGGGTAGGTCATGCCAATCACAGGGGTACCCCAACCCATAGTGTACCCTAGTGTATGTAGGTGTTTTAACTGTATCTAAGTGTTTTCAGCATAACACTGGTCCTGGGCCTGGTTAGGCAAAGCCCAGGGTCAGTCAGAGTCAGTTACCACCAGTACCAGTCAGCACAAAGTTGGGGGGTGCCCAGGGCCCAGGATGACTTTGCAACATAGCCCCCCCCCCAAACAAAAGGTGATGGGTTACTAACCTACACCCTGGTAGTCCTCATCAGCTAAGTGGAAAAACGTGGAAAGTCCATCAGCATTTGCAAGGGCAACCCCAGGTCTGTGTTCCACTGTAAAGTCCATTCCCTGTAGGGAAATGGACCACCTTAACAGCTTGGGATTCTCCCCTCTCATCTGCATGAGCCATCCGAGAGGCCTGTGGTCAGTTTGAACACGAAAGTGAGTCCCAAACAAATATGGTCTCAACTTTTTCAGGGACCAAACCACAGCAAAAGCCTCTCTCTCAATGGCACTCCACCTCTGCTCTCTGGGAAGAAGCCTCCTGCTAATAATGGCAACTGGCTGATCAAGGCCCTCTTCATTTAGCTGTGACAACACTGCCCCAATCCCTTGCTCTGAAACATCTGTCTGAACCACAAATTATTTTGTGTAGTCAGGGGCCAGTAGCACTGGTGCTGAACACATAGCAGCTTTCAGAGTATGTGGTAGGGATACCGAGCCCGATGTACTGCTGCTAAATGCTCTAAAGTTAGCTGCGTTTTTGCATTTTTGCACATGTTTGATCTATAAATTGAATACCTTTTTAAAGTCTATCTTTTAGGTGTTTTTATCATAGTGATTTTATTACTGTGCTTACAATTTAGTTTCTTGCTCGACCCCGGCGGTACCCGTATGTCAGAGCGGGTCCGCACTGCACTGGGGTTGACGGTCTAGTCCTTTAATCTCCACTATTTAAACCACGCTGGAGCGACCGCGCAGCGTGTATGTGGTAGGGATACCGAGCCCGATGTACTGCTGCTAAATGCTCTACATTTAGCTGCGTTTTTGCGTTTTTGCACATGTTTTATCTATAAATTGAATACCTTTTTAAAGTCTATCTTTTAGGTGTTTTTATCATAGTGATTTTATTACTGTGCTTACAATTTAGTTTCTTGCTCGACCCCGGCAGTACCCGTATGTCAGAGCGGGTCCGCACTGCACTGGGGTTGACGGTCTAGTCCTTTACTCTCCACTATTTAAACCATGCTGGAGCGACCGCGCATCGTGTATGTGGTAGGGATACTGAGCCCGATGTACTGCTGCTAAATGCTCTACAGTTAGCTGCGTTTTTGCACATGTTTGATCTATAAATTGAATACCTTTTTAAAGTCTATCTTTTAGGTGTTTTTATCATCGTGATTTTATTACCGTGCTTACAATTTAGTTTCTTGCTCGACCCCGGCGGTACCCGTATGTCAGAGCAGGTCCACACTGCACTGGGGTTGACGGTCTAGTCCTTTACTCTCCACTATTTAACCACGCTGGAGCGACTGCGCAGCGGGCGCGCCAAAGGCGCGCCAAAGGCAAGCCCGTCTGCGCCCTTCGGCGCCTGGAGCGCGACCAGCGCCACAACCCCTGGCCGTTTTGTGTCCCAAAGCTACTGCAGAAATCAGCTGTTTGACCTCAGAAGAGGTATATGTAGTGCCCCTGATATGCTCCTTGAAAACAACAATACAGGTGAGTCCTTATGCTCCAAATGTCTCTACCGGCTCAATCCGGTTTCCGATAACAGTTTTGGGCACACAAACATGGCAGGGAGAGGAACGGGAGGAGAGAAGATTGACGCTCGTATGAATAGAGAATCGGGGGGGATGAATAATAACATTACCACAAATGAGTTAGTCAGAGTCCCAAAGGTAATACACGAGCAGTCCGTTCAGTGTTTTCTGCTGAATGCCCGCTCGGTAGTAAAACATAAATACCAGCTAGAAGACTTGATTCAGCTTTCTAACCCAGACATAATCTTTCTGACAGAGACCTTGACGGACAAAACCTCGGCCCCGGACTGGAACATCGCCCTGCCAGCAGGCTATGCAGTCACCTCTCAAGATAGGGATGAAGGTAAAGGGGGGGGCATAGCCATCATCCACCAAGACCATCTGAAGGTGCGTGTGGAAGCCATCTCAGTTCTACCAGCAGAGGCGCTGCATTTTTGTATAAAATTAAACAATCTTTCTACCTTTCAGGGGATACTCATTTATCGCCCACCTGGGCCCAGAGCTGTTTTCACCCAGGCACTGATGACGCTTTTGGAGTCCTATACAGACTCCCACTCCCTCACTATTCTGGGTGATTTTAACTACCACCTGGAACTAATGAACAATTCGGACACAGTCAGACTGCTTGACAATTTAGCAGCATACGGCTTAAACCAACTAGTAACCGAACCCACCCACTTGGCTGGCCATACCTTGGATGGTATTTTTACTAACAACTCTGACATCAATCTGACTAAAACATCAACTCTTCCATGGACGGACCATAAGGCCGTCTATTTTAAAATCAAGGTTACGCTGCCCAATTACTGTACTCAAATTAAGCCTTCCAAGGAAAAAATTTGAAGTTGGAATAAGGTTCAAGGCAGGGATCTAGAAACTGCCCTTGGTCACTTCCCCATCACGTTAGCTAAGGACAATAACGCAGCAGCGTCCCAGTTTAATGACTGGCTTGTGGCAGCAGCCAATTGTGTTGCGCCTGAACAACTGGTGATGGTAAAAGGTGTAAGACGTCGTCACCTTGGTATGGCCCTGAGCTTAAGTGCCTAAAAATAAATTGTAGAAGAGCTGAGCGTCTCTGGAGACTAGACTAAAGTAGTGAAAAGAAAGCAGCCTATAATCTAGCTCTGCAACAGTACAAGGAAGCAATTATTGCAGCTAAGAGGCTATTTTTTACGACGAAGATTGAGGAAGCCGGAAACTCCGCTAAGGAACTTTTTAAATCTGTTAAACTACTGGCTAAACCGCAGCAGGACAATGCATTTAAACCAGACCAAGCCATGTGTAATAAAGTGGCCTTATACTTTCAGAATAAGGTGCAACTGATTTATAATGATCTCTTAAAGACTCTGGGAGCTCCAGATAATCAATACCAACCGCTTTGTGATGTTAGGTCAACCCACTGCAGACTATCCTGTTTTCAAACACTCTCTAACGATGAGGTACAAAAACTCCTCCTCTCTATAAAATCCGGTTCACCTAAAGACCCCTGCCCCCCAGCCACTATGCACCTGGCCTCCAAGAAGATTTGTGATAAGCTTACCCCCCTTATTAATCAAGTTTTGGAATCAGGTAATTACCCGGTGGCCTGGAAAAGAGTATGTATCAGGCCAATTCTCAAAAAACCGACTCTGGACCCGACTGAACCTAAGAACTACCGCCCAATTGCTGGCTTGCCGATAGTAGCCAAAATTCTGGAGAAGTCAATTAATAAGGTGTTGACTAACTATCTAAATGCTAACAACCTGATTGATTCTACACAGCATGGTTATCGGTCCTGTCACTCCACCGAGTCAGCCCTGATTACTGCAACTGAAGAGATCCGGAGAATAGTGGATGGAGGGGGCAGAGCGCTCCTCGTCCTCCTAGACCTATCAGCAGCATTTGACACCGTGAATCACACGGTGTTAGTGCAGCGGCTGAAGGACGTGGGAATCGAGGACACAGCTCTGGCCCTCCTCTCCTCCTTTTTGGAGGCAAGGGAGCAGAGTCTGAACTGGGATGGTCTGCAATCTGATAGTTTCCATCTTCCATGCGGGGTCCCACAGGGATCGGCCCTGTCCCCGACGATGTTCAACATCTACGTCACCCCGTTGGCCAGACTCATCAAGAGGCATGGTTTTGCTCTGGTCTCCTACGCTGATGACTCTCAGCTTGTGATCTCTATATCCAACCAGCCTGAGACCACAGCCGTCAGTTTTCATGCTTGTCTCACTGAGATTATGACCTGGATGAACCATAGTTTCCTGAAAATTAACACCGATAAAACAGAGGTGGTAGAGTTTGGCAAGGGCCGATCATTGTGGAACGACTCCTGGTGGCTGGTTGAGGCTGGGGAGTGCCCCTGCCCGGTCTCTAAGGTCAGGAACCTCGGAGTTATCTTCGACGACCAGCTGAACTTTTCTGCCCAGGTCAACAGTCTCACCTCCTCTTGCTTCTTTTTACTAAAAACCCTGCGAAACTTTTTTCCTTTTATATCACAAGAACTGCAAAAGACAGTGGTGGTGGCTCTCTTCCTGTCCAAATTGGATTATTGCAACGCCCTTTTCCTGGGCATTGACAAGACCCAGATGAGGAAACTGCAGTCTTTACAGAATGCTGCAGCACGACTACTTCTAAATATACCCAAAGGACATTCTACCTCGGCAGGGATCAAGTCACTGCATTGGCTTCCCATTCAGCAGCGCGTGGAATTTAAGGCCCTATGCCTGGTGCATAAGGCACTTTACGGTGGTGGTTCCGAAGACATACAAAAAATGTTTTTACCTTACGCCCCTTCTCGAGCTCTTAGGTCTGCAAATCTGGGCCTTATCCAGACTCCTAAAATCAGGCGGTCAAGATGGGGTGGTAGGACCTTATCGAATTGTGCAGTAAAGTTGTGGAATAAAATGCCAACGGCCATGAGATTTCAATCCAATCGGCAGCTTTTTAGGAAGGCTCTGAAAACATGGCTGTTTACCTCCACCTAGTTCTCCTGGTAGTGTAGGCTGTACTCCCTTTCACATACACTAGCGCCAAGACGCCACGGCAATCGAGCGCTTTACAAGCATATATCCTAGCCTATCCTATCCTAGAGTGTCAAAGGCCTTCTGACACTCTGGGGTCCAAGCCACCTTCTTGGGTCTCTTTTTAGAAGTGAGTTCTGTTAGGGGCCCCACAATGGTCCCATAATTTTGAACAAACCTTCTATAGTACCCTGTCAGTCCAAGGAATGCCCTGACTTGAGTCTGGGTAACAGGAGCTGTCCAATCCAAAATAGTTTGGATTTTAGCTTGGAGAGGCTGTACATGGCCCCCACCTACCAGGTGGCCCAGGTACACCACAGAACTCTGCCCTGTGTGGCACTTGCTTGCCTTAATAGTCAGGCCTGCCTGCTGCATGGCCTGAAGCACTTTCCTTAGGTGGCTTAAGTGATCCCCCCAGGTAGAACTGTATACAGCTATATCATCCAGGTAAGCTGCACTGAACTGTTCCAACCCAAACAAGACCCTGTTCACCAACCTTTGGAAGGTGGCAGGTGCATTCTTTAAGCCAAAGGGCATTACCTTGAACTGATAATGTCCCTCTGGTGTGGAGAATGCTGACATCTCCTTTGCTCCATCAGTGAGGGCAATCTGCCAGTAACCTGAAGTCAAATCAAAAGTACTCAGGTACTTATCAGCCCCTAACCTGTCAATGAGCTCATCAGCTCTAGGTATATGGTGAGCGTCAGTCTTTGTGACTGCATTCAATCCTCTGTAGTCCACACAGAACCTTAACGCCTTGGGTCCCCCCTGAGGATTAGGTTTAGGTACCAGCACCACTGGACTGGCCCATGGACTCTCAGACGGTTCAATTACCCCCAGTTCCAGCATCTTAGCAACCTCAGCTGTAATGCTGGCTCTGACATGGTCAGACAACCTGTACAGTTTATTTTTGACAGGTAGGCTGTCACCAGTGTCAATGTGGTACACACACCACTCAGTGATGCCAGGGGTCAAAGAGAACAGGCCAGCAAACTGCTCCAGCACTTGCTTACAGTCTCTGTGCTGCTGGTCTGTCAACTTGGGAGAGAGTATCACCCCCTCCACTGACCCATCTTGCACATTAGTGGAGAGTAGGTCGGGCACAGGCTCAGTTTCCTCCTCCACACCCTCATCAGTGACCAGTAACATGGTCATGTCTGCCCTGTCATGGTGGGGTTTCAATCTATTCACATGCAGGACCCTATGAGGGTTGCTGGGGGTGCCAAGGTCCACCAAATAGGTAACCTCACCCTTCTTTTCTAAGATTGGATAGGGCCCACTCCACTTGTCATGGAGGGCCCTGGGAGCCACAGGCTTCAACACCCACACCAATTGTCCTGGAGTATACTCAGGCATAGTAGCCTTTTGATCATGCCAGTGCTTCATGAGCTCCTGGCTGGCCTCCAGTTTCCTGTTTGCCTTGTACATGTACTCTGCCATCCTAGATCTCAGGCCTAGCACATAGTCAAGCACATTGTCCTTAGCTTCTTTAAGAGGCTTCTCTAAAGACTCTCTTAGCAGGCTCAATGGCCCCCTCACAGGGTGTCCAAACAACAACTCAAAGGGACTGAAACCAACCCCTTTCTGTGGCACCTCCCTGTAGGCAAACAGTAAGCAGGGGAGGAGAACATCCCATCTCCTCCTGAGTTTCTCTGACAACCCATTTATCATGCCCTTCAGGGTTTTGTTGAATCTCTCAACAAGACCATTTGCTTGTGGGTGATAGGGGTGGTGAACTTGTAGTTGACACCACACTCATCCCACATAGCAGTCAGATAGCTGGACAGGAAGTTTGTGCCCCTATCTGACACCACCTCTTTGGAAAACCCACTCTGGTGAACACACCAAGCAGTGCTCTAGCCACCACAGGAGCATCAATGGTTCTAAGAGGTATGGCTTCAGTGTACCTAGTGGCATGGTCAACTACCACTCAGATATACCTATTCCCTGATGCAGTAGGTGGGTCCAGGGGACCAACAATGTCCATCCCCACCCTTTCAAAAGGAACCCCAACCACTGGCAGTGGTATTAGGGGAGCCTTTGTCTTGCCCCCTGCCTTGCCACTGGCCTGACAGGTGACACAGGAGCGGCAAAACTCCTTTACGTTTTCAGACATATGGGGCCAGTAGAAATGGTTCACCAACCGGTTCCATGTCTTTGTCTGTCCCAAATGTCCTGCCAAGGGGATATCATGACCCAAAGTCATGATGAACTCTCTGTACCTCTGGGGCACCACCAACCTCCTGGTGGCCCCCTCCTTGAGGTTTCTGGCCTCAGTATAAAGCAGTCCATCCTCCCAGTAGAGTTTGTGAAACCCACTGTCATCCCCTTCCTCTTGCTTAGAAACAATACGCCTCAACCTCTCAAGGGTGGGACAGTCACGCTGTCCCTTACTGAACTCCTCTCTGGAGGGTCCACCTGCTCCTGTCAGTTCTGCCAAATCTGACAGCTCTGGCAGGGATGGAGTCCCTCCCTCAGAGGACAGATCCTCCCCATCAGGGTTAGATTCTGCCTGCACCTCTGGAGTTCCCTGGGCTGGCTCACCAGGCCCAGTGCCCTTGTCCTTGGATGCTTGGCCCCTTGTTCCAGGGTCCAAGTGTCCAGCCCCTCCCTTCTGGCTAGTCTGTGACCTAGTCACAGCACATACCCACTCAGGGAGCTCCAATATTTTCAAATGGAGTCCTCTCTCCACCTCTGACCACACAGAGGCTTCAAGGTCATTGCCCAGTAAACACTGGACCGGGAGCACCTTTGACACAGCTACCTTCATAGGGCCTGTCACACCTCCCCATTCCAAATCCACCACAGCCATAGGATGGAGTTTGGTAGTGATGTCTTCATAAGTCACCTGGTGAAACTCACCAGGTAACAACCTCTCTGGAGGCACCAGCTCATCCAGGACCATAGTTACACTAGCCCCAGTGTCTCTGATAGCCTCAACCTCAGTCCCATTCACTTTAGGCCTCTGTCTGTACTTGTCCATGTTTGGAGGTAAGGCAGCAAGGGTTGCAATATTCACCCCACCCAGGGACACTAAGGTTGCTTCCACCACCTGACTACCCCTCTTTGGGGCACCACTCTCCACCCCTACACTGACACTGGCAATCCCTGTGGATGTCCCCTTAGGGGGGAGCTTCTTGGCGCAGCAGCATCTCCCTGTTTGTGCCCTGGCTGGTTACAGTCAAAGCACTTACCCACTTTTGAGGGATCAAAGAACCTACCATTCTTTCCCTGATTCCACCTCCCTTTGGATTTGGGTTGGCTCGGGCCCCCCCTCCTTGTGCAGGTTTTTGTGGGTCTTTGGAGGACTCCTTCTGGTTTTGACCTTCTTTCCCTTTGGCTTTCCCCTGGGGAGGGACCTGTCCTCCTTTCTTCTGGTCACCCCCCTGGTGCTGAATGGAAACCCGGGTTCTCACCCACTCATCAGCTGTTTCACCCAGCTCTCTGGGGTCTGTCAGCTTAGAGTCCACTAGATACTGGCGTAACTTCTCTTCTGCACAATGAGTCAAAATATGTTCTATCAAAAACAAATTATACAATCCCTCATATGTGTCAACTTTGTTACCAACAATTCAGCCTTCCAGTGCCTTCACTGAAACATCCACAAAGTCTACCCAAGACTTTGAACTCAATTTCTGGGTGCCTCTAAACTTCACCCTGTACTGATCTGGAGTCAGACCAAACCTCTTGACTAAGCATGCCTTCATCTGCTGGTATGATTCTGCATCCTCTCCCTTCAGGGTCAGGAGCCTATCCCTCCCAGCTACTGGAATCAACTCCCACAGGAGTGCACCCCAATACCTAGAGTGGACCCTACTCATTCTAAGGGCCCTCTCAAAAGCTGCTAGCCACTTGTCAATGTCATCCCCCTCTGTGTACTTGGGCACTATAACCTTGGGAAGTTTAGGTTCAAATGCACCACCCCTGGACATCTCAAAATCTTCATCATTTTCACTGCCACCATTTCTTCTCAACTCCTCCTTCTCCCATCTCTTCTTAGCCAATTCCAATTTCTCCTGCTCTAAAGCTATCAAAGCTAATTGAGCCTGAAGCTGTCTCTCTGCAAGGGACGGTAGTGGTTCCTGAGTAAGGGACCCTTCCCCACTCCCACCACCACCTTGATTCACCTGGCTAACACTAGTCACAATGGAAGAGGTCTCATCCTCACCCCCCTCTTGGGTGAGGTTGGGGGGAACATCCTCCCACCCCCCTGGGTTCTCCTCAGCTGCCACGGCCCAGGCCTGTAGGGACTCAAGTAACCCTGTGATGGAGCAGGGTAAACAAAATAATTTGTACCCCTTGGAACTTAATGACCTCTTAATAATTTAATAATACTGACTGTTTGAAAAAGCATGTACTAACCAACAAATGCACCCTTTTTAGTAAACACTACATATATGGGTAACATGCAGGTTTGTGCAAAATCTAATCTACTTACAAATGTGAAGTAAATTAACTTTATTATTATCATTGCGTACTAATTAGAGTAAAATTGCATGATTTATATTGCGTAATAGATTTGTATTGTGGCAAAGAATGCAGATGGTAAGTAAAATGGCTTTAAATGTCGCTTCTGCTAGGTAACACCTAACACGGGTTCTTTAGAATGGCGGGTGGTGAACAGAAAGGCTTATTTTCTTTGTTTTAATTTCGGTTGTGTTTGTTCTTATGATAGTTCGTTCGGGCCTGCTAGGCCATGCTTCTAAAATGGCCGCTGGAAAGAACGAGATCGCGTGTGTTGGAACAAAGATGGCCCCCACGCAGCCTCAGTACAAATGCTCCTGTCACGTGATGCGGCCTGTGCCCGGAGTGAGAGATGTCAAGGACAATTTGACCTGTAATATAGAAGTGTGCCAAGTATTCACCATACAGTCCTGGGAATGGATGGGAAAGAACTGAGTGACAATGGACGAACCAAAATGTGACCATCAAAGATCGCTAAAAAATGAATGGACAAGTTGGACTGCTTTTGACCCCAGAGTCATGAGACTTATTGTATGTCTTATTGTCCCTAAACCAGTTTGAACAAGGAGGGCGAAGAGGTGACCATCACCACCCCTCAAATGGACCAATTAGCGTGATTCTTGCCCCTAAGGATTGCAAATTTTATGTGTAGTAAGCCAGAGAATAGGGTATAATAGAGTCTGCTCTTATGTGGGGTGGGCTGCTGATGCGGATGCTGTTGCTGCCGTGGTTGTTGTTTTCCTGCCATGCCGCTTCTTTACTTTTCATTTTTCCATCTCGATACTGAGAAGGACTCTGTCATTTTTGGACTTTGAACTTTGACTGGGGAAGGAACGAGATCGTTGCGGGAATTCTGCTCGGGAGGTGCGTCCGAGGAGGTTAGCGGACAGACAGACAGTCAGTTTGGGAGTTCTATTCTGTGATCTGCGGTTCATCTTCCTTTGGTGGACCATTCCTGTCAGCGTCCTATGACCATGGGTAATGCATAAATTTTCATTTTCCATTAAACTTTTCTTAAATGATTATTGATATATTAAATGTGTTTGATTAATAAAGAATTTCACCTATTTTGATTGAAAATTTAGATAAAAATATATTCTAACTTAAAATGAGTCTGTGGTTCTTTAGTACATTTATGATTTATAATGTTATAAGGTTTAATTGTGATTGAGCTGGTCTTAATGACCATCAACTTATTCAACTAGTTGGTCCATCGACCAAAGAGCGGAGTACCTTGATGTTCATAACCGGTAGGATCAAAGGTTAATGCATATAATGTATGAATTATCATTCTGTAAAATTTAACAAGGTATCCCGATCGACCAGCAGCACATTCACCTTAGCGTGAAATCCAGAGATTGGATGAATGTATGTTATGCGGTGTCATGGGTCCCACCGACATAAGGTTTAATTGATAATAGGTTGCATAAGTGTTTTTACCTGGATTAGTGTCCTCGGGAGAAATTTATATTAGCCGCGCTGGATCAGATTTCTTGGTAGCAGAGTTATGGTTACTATAGATTAGTTTGGTGATTATTGATTACTGATTTATTGATTTTTTCATGTCTAACACTTTATGTTGAATTTGTATTATGTTATGTGTAAGTCGAAATTTTGAAGCTTCCGGAAAGTAGGAAGTGGACACGTGTGGCAAGAGAAGTCACACGGAATGGTGCATTGTCTGATTTTCAAATTGGTGATAACACAGGATTGTGTTATGTTAGGGACATTTCATGTATGAAAATACGTTGAGTGAAATAGTAACAGGTTTTCTTGTGAATCTCTGGCCTTAATTCTCAGGAGCAGTGTAGTCTCCACATGTGTTTTATCCCCAGAGAAACGGGTTTACCCCTTGCTTGAGAGAAAGGTAAGGTAGAGAGAAGTGCTACACTTATCGAACGAAACAGTATTCTTGTAAGTTAGAACAAACTATCTCTTTTTGTTTAGCGAAACAGACAATGGTAATGTGTTTTACGTTGTAACTAATAAATTTTGTCGAGAAAAGAAGGTAAAGAAAACTGCCGATAATTTTTGTAAAGGAGGGGTCAGTAAGGACAGGAGTAGAACTGACGTCAACAAAGACTGCGCTGGTATTGGCCAGTTGTGGAAGAACGAAGAGCTTTTTGATTGGTGCGCTAGTGTAAAGACGCACTGGTATTGGTTAGTGTGAGAGTGACGTAGAGCTCTTGGATTGGTGAGTTGGTGTGAGACGCGCTGGGATAGGTCCGAATAGCCAAACAGTAGAAAGAACAGAGTGGTAAAGATTTTCGTGTATTTGTTTGAGAAAAAGAATAGTGAATTATGGCTTATTATGAGTATGGTAGAGAGAAACCGTCATGGTTTGCGAAGATTAAAAACTTTTTCAAGAAAGACAAAAAGGTAGTGACTAGGGAAGGAGAAGTACTTCCTCCGCCGAAAACGCCAGCATCTCATATGATGTTGAAATATGGCTATCATACATGTATTTGGTTGGAAAATTGGGCGAAATATACTCAAAGCGATGGAGTTTTGGCATTTCCAGAAAATGGTTCGTTTAGCACAGCAGTACTTTGAAATTTGGGGGGAAAAGATGATGAAAATTGAACCGAGACCTAGACCAACACAGTTCGAAGCTTTAGGTGAATGGGAAGATGAGATGTATGAAAGGGAAAGACACAGAGGTGCAAAGAATTATAGTTTAGTCCATGGAAGAGTATGGGGATTGAATCATGAAGACAGGATGAGACGATGGCGGTATGCTAACATGACGGATGGTTTGTTTCCTGTCAGAACAGTTGAAGAGATTACAGGGAGAAAGTGTACGGAGAAAAAGAAGCATGCAGTAACAGAAAGGTATGGGTATGGAGGTATCGACACAGAGGATGAGTTGCTGGAGGACATTTTAAATAAAAGACCCCCTCCATATCAACAGAATTCTGCGGTGGTGACTCCAAATGCACCGCCAATGGAAACTGTAAGGAATCAAAGCCCTGAACGAAACTCTGAAATAAATAGGTCATATGATAAATTAGAAACACCACAAAATGTGAAGCATGATAATGGTAATACAACTGAATTAGCCAGAACTACAAGAGAATTGACTGAAAAGATAAGAGAATTAACAAAGAATATGGAAGCTGTGACTGTGCCAGTGACGATAGGGCCAGTAATTCCGGTATTCGAAAATCAAAGAATAGATGAGCATTCCTTGACAATCCCATTGAACTCTAGTATGCAAAAAGTGAGAGAAGGGATAATTCCAGAAAATAGAGAGGCAAGAGATTCTGTTGGTTCATGTAGGTCGAGTCCACCTACAAATTTGACAATTAATGAGAGTCAGATAAATAGGATCCCTATGGGAACCGAGTCAGCAACTGAGACCCCAGAGAGAAGTGTAAGTTGGGAAGAAATAAATAAAACCCATGTGGGTCCGACTGCAGAAGAATTAAATGAGTGGGTCAAGAACTTACAAAAGAAAGATGCTGAACCACAACCTTTGGATGTGATTAGATTAAAAATAGATATGGAAGAATTGATTCTAGGGACTATTGGTACAGATCGGTTGAAGTCCTACCAAGATGACGAGTTAATGTTCATGTGTAAAAGCGTTACTTGGAGAGCTAGGAACTTGCATGAAAAATTGGAAGAAACAGCGAATGAACTAGGAGTAGAGTTTGGAAAAATCAGAGGATTGCAGAAACCGTACACGGTAGACTTTAGCGAAAAGGATATAGAAAATCTGAACACTTAAGGACGATTGACATAGATAAAAGAACTGATTGTGTTATTGAGAAAATGGGGAGATGTGGACAGGTCGAGAAGCAGGTGGATAAGAAGGAAGGAGGGAACGACTGATAAAGCTTCATTGGCTTTTCCGGTAAAGGAGAAAGAACCGATAGTAATGGAGTGTCCAATGAGGGAAACTCCAGGAGGAAGCTATGTACATGTCCCATGGTCCAGACAAGATATATTGTCATTTACAAATGACTTTCCAAGATTGAGAGAGAAACCCTTAGAATGGTACAGACAGGTAGAAAGGTTTGTAAAAGTTTCAAAAGTGTTGTGGGAAGATTTGGATGGATTATTTGAAATTGTTGTACCAGCAGATTTATGGACAGAGTGTAAGATTACAATTGACTGGCCGAAGGAAGAATATCCTAGAGATGCAAAAACAGGAGCCCCAGGTTCAGAAGTAATGAGAAAATATGAACAGGCAATCACGTTTCTGAAAAATAAAATCCCACCAAAAGAAACAGACTGGGTAAAAATTGATAGAACAACTCAGGAGAGTAAGGAATCTGTACATGCCTATTATGAGAGACTGCTTTTGGTCTTTAAACAGTATAGTGGTTATGAGAATTTGAGTGAAAAAGACATGGGTCATTTTGTGTATAGATTTGTATATGGCTTGAAACCTGAAATAAGTGAAATGATTAAGCAGTATATGTTGTGTTGGCAGAACAGCACAGTAGATGAAGTATTAAGGTATGCAAAATATTGTAGTGACGATATTGAATGTAGACAGCGTAAACTCAAGGAAAAGGCAATGTGGGCACAAGTAAAAGTTGCAGAAAAACAAGAAGCGCGGATGAATAATCAGTCTAGTGATGCAGGGCAGACTAAATCCAAGCCGAATATAGGTAAGGGAAAAGGTCAAATGAGTATAGAAGAGGCTAAAAAGAAATGGCCGTGTCATAATTGCGGAAAATTAGGACATTGGAGAAACGAGTGTAAATTTCCTCCAAAAGCTAATACAGAAAATCAACCATTAAATCCACAGGTGCAGAATGAGGTGAGTTACCAACAGCTGCAACCACCGCAGGTAGTTACTCAACAGTGTCAGGTGCCGCAACCACCTCTTCCAAAGAGTGTAAATCCTCAGAGATACAGTACAGAGACAGGATTCTACGGAGGAGAGCAGATAACAAAATTGCCGCGCGCAGCTGCAGTTTCACAGTATTGGTTACGGCAGGATGGAGATGAATCGGATGAAAGCTTATGACGGTGCCTAGGAGAGGAAGAAGAGTGCGTGCTTGGCGCAACTCTAGAGGTAGATCAGTCAGGTCCATTTGTGGATGGAAAAGTGAATGGTGTAAATGTTACATTCCTTGTGGACACTGGAGCTACCCGTTCTACTGTTAGATCAGTGGAAATTCCAAACCTTCCTCTCTCAGGAGAATATATCCAAGTTGTAGGTGTTTCTAACAGGCAGATTAAAACCCCTCTTACAAAACCGGTAGAGGTCAAAGTTGGACCATTCAAAGAGATGCATCGCTTTGTGGTTTGTGATTGCAGTCCTGTAAATTTATTAGGACGCGATCTACTTTGCAAAATGAATTGCACCATCTACTGTACCCCAGATGGTATTGCTTTCCAGACACCAGACGAGGATGTCCTGCATAAAATGACAATGGCAGAACTAGAACCAGGAGTGAATGACATGTTTCCTGTGTTTGATGCAGAGAAAATCCCTATTGAATTGAAAGGAGTAGTCAGATCTGACGTATGGGATTTCACAGGCAAAGACATTGGGCTGAGAGAAATTGATCCCGTAAAAATTACTGTAAGGGAAGGAACAAATTACCCAAATACTCCGCAGTACAAATTAACGCCAGAAATCATAGAAGGAATAACACCTGTAGTTAATAAAATGATTGAACAAGGAATTCTTCGAGAAATAATGAGTAGCCCATATAATTCACCTATAATGGGATTGAAAAAGCCAAATGGAACATATAGGATAGTGCAAGACTTGAGAAAGGTAAATAAGATTGTTATTCCTTGTTGCCCAATTGTGCCAAACCCCGCTGTAATACTGTATCAGATTCCACATGATGCAGAATGGTACACAGTTATTGATTTGTGCCATGCATTCTTTTCAATTCCATTGCACCCTGACAGCCAGCCATTATTTGCGTTCCGGTTCGGAGAGCGTATTTTGGCATGGTGCCGAATTCCTCAAGGGTATACTGAAAGTCCTTCAATCTTTAATCAGATTCTGAAGAAATCATTAGAAGATTTAAAAATGCCTGAAAAATCTGTGTTGGTCCAGTATATTGATGACCTATTGGTGGCATCAAAGACCAGAGAAGCATGTGTTACGGACACAATTGCTTTATTAAATCATTTGGCAGAAGGAGGACATAAGGTGTCTCCATCAAAACTGCAATTTTGTCAACAGGAGGTACAATACCTAGGTCATAAGATTGAGAAAGGGATGCGAAAGGTGACGACAGAAAGAATAAGAATTATTCAAGGAATGAGAGCCCCTATGACGCAGAGAGAGGTGAGAATGTTTCTCGGAATGGTTGGTTATTGTCGACAATGGATAAGTGGATTTTCATTAATTGCAAAACCTTTACAGCGATTGACAAAGAGGGATGTCAAAGATCCGATTGAATTGGATGATGAGGAAATGAAGGCTTTTAAGGAATTGAAAACAAGTTTGTGTGAGGCACCAGCATTGGGAATGCCTGATTATGAAAAAGAATTTGAGCTGTATTGTAGCGAGAGAGACGGATGTGCACTTTCAGTATTAGTGCAAAGGCATGGAAGAATGAAACGACCAATCGCCTATTTTTCAGCTGTTTTAGACCCGGTAGCAAAGGCGTTGCCTGGATGTCTGAAAGCAGTAGCTGCTACTTGTGTGAGTCTGGAACAGAGTGAAGGCATTGTGATGGGATACCCTCTGAGAGTATATGTCCCACACTCCGTTGAAATTCTTCTGACCCGAACAAAAACCCAATTCATGACACATAGTCGGCTGACTAGGTATGAAAAAGTGATTTTGAGTGCAGACAATGTAACCATTGAAAGATGCACGAGTGTGAATCCTTCAACTTCACTGCCAGATGAAGTAAATGCAGAAGTCAAAGATGATGTTGATCATAAGTGTTTGGATGTTCTTGAACTCTGCACAAAGCCTCGCCCTGATATCAGAGATGAACCTTTAAAATAATCAGATTATGTGATGTTTGTGGACGGATCATGCCTGAGAACGAGTGAAGGAGTTTTAAGTGCTGCGTATTCTGTATGCACGGTGGCAACCATAATGGAAGCCTCCTGTTTGAGAGGAATACGTTCAGCCCAAGTTGCTGAACTGGTTGCTCTGATTCGAGCATGCACACTGAGAAAGAACTTCCGGATTACGGTGATCACGGATAGCCAGTATGGCTTCAGAGTGGTCCACGATTTCGGACAGATCTGGTCCCAGAGGGGATTCCTGACTTCTGCAGGATCTCCTATTAGGAATGGTGAGTTTGTGAAGAAATTGCTTGAGGCGATACAGCTACCTAAACAGATTGCAGTGGTAAAATGCGCTGCACACAAAAATGGAACCGATTATATTGCAGTGGGTAACAAATTCACTATCGAATTAGCTCAATATTGTGCCAGAAATATGGCCTCAATGAACCGAAGAAGGGAAAAAGAGAATGTTTCATGTCCCTTGCTGTTTACTAACACAGTTGAAACCTGGGATGAGGTAAAACAATTGCAGGAAGAAGCAGACGATGAGGAGAAAGATGGTTGGATAAAAGCAGGTTGCAGACAAAGAGAGGAAGATGAAGTCTGGGTTTATAGAGATGAAAGACCAGTTATGCCTGATAGCATGATCTCTAATATGGCATGGATGTACCATGGGCAGGCACACATTGGTAGGTATGCCATGATCAGACTTTTTAGACAGACCTGGTACAACCCAAAATTTAGGGCTATAGCTGAAAGCCTTTGTCAAAGAAGTCTTACATGCCAACAAATAAATCCTGGAAGGAAGACAGTAGTGAGTTTGGGAACAATAGGACGTGAAGAAGGTCCTTTTACTAGAATGCAACTAGATTTTATTGAAATGCCTCCATGCAATAGATTGAGGTATGTCCTTGTGGTCGTTTGTTTGTTTTCTCGTTGGGTGGAAGCCTATCCGACAAGAAGGAATGATGGAGTTACTGTAGCTAAGCTCCTGCTGAGAGAATTCATTTCTAGATATGGCTTTCCAGTAACGATCGAAACAGATAGAGGAACACATTTCCAGAATGAAATAATCCAACTGATATGTGAAGCACTTGACATTCAACAAAAACTGCACTGTGCCTACAGACCAGAGGCTTCTGGAGTGGTAGAGCAAGTAAATGGAACAATAAAGAATAGGTTAGGGAAAATGTGTCAAGCCACAGGACTCAAATGGCCCGATGCCCTGCCATTGGTGCTGATGAGCATCAGAAGCATACCTGACAGAAAAACAGGTCTGAGTCCTCATGAAATAATTATGGGACGAGCAATGAGACAAGCACATGTACCTGTCAACAAACTGCTGACTATAACTGATGATCTCGTATTGGACTATTGCAAAGGATTGGCTGATGTGGTGCTTTCTGTGTTTCATCAGGTTGGACCGGATGCGACCACTCTTGAAAGAAAACCAGCTCATGATTTGAATCCAGGAGACTGGGTCCGCATTAAAGTACACAGAAGAAGAAACTGCTTGGTTCCTCGCTGGGATAAGCCACGTCAAGTGATCCTGGTGACAACAACTGCTGTAAAGTGTGCAGGTGTTAAAAATTGGATTCATGCCAGTCATACCATCAGAGTTCCAGATCATGAAGCTCAACCTGTACGTCGACATCTGGAAATATCAGATACCAGCTCAGCATCTGAAGCAGAGACTGAAACGATCAGAGTTCCAGATATTGAAGCTCGACCTGTAAGTCGACATCTGGAAGAAACAAGTACCAGTTTGACAACTGAATAAGAAACTGAAACGATCAGAGTTCCAGATCTTGAAGCTCGACCTGTAAGTCGACATCTGGAGATATCGGATACCAGTTCGGCATCTGAAACAGACCAACCTGAATCTGGTGAAAGACAAAAGGAAAAATTAGGAAACAAAAGAGCTGATATTGAAACCGGAGAAACTGAATCAAGAAACAGCGACAGTGAACAGCCAAATACAAGTTTTGGGAAAATTCCTCCAGAAATCGTTGAGGTAACTGAGGGAAATTTAGATTCAGATAGAGAGATTGGGGAAAGTGCGGAAGAAAACCGAGGAATAGTAGGGTCAGAACTACAAACAGAAGAAACACAGGGAAATTTAGATTCAGATAGAGAGATTTGGGAAAGTGCGGAAGACAAACGAGGAGGGTTAGAATCAGATTTTCAAACAGAAGAATCACAAGAAGATTCAGATTCAGACAAAGAAACTGAAATTATAAAATTCAAAGTTAAAGGAAGTGAAGTGAGGTCTGAGACAGAATATGAAGAAAGTGAAGAAGAAAGAAAGCAAAGAATAGGACCAAGAAAGAGAACTTGGAGAGCAGAACGAGAAGAAAAAGAAAGTGATTTGAAAAGGCCAAGAAAAGGAGACAATTGGCCCAACGAAATTAAAAGACTGAGATATAAAATAATAAATTTGAACAAAGATAATGCAGAACAAGTACATGAAATAACAAGTCAGAAAGGACAAAGAAAACCAAGTGAAAGACAGTTGCAGAGACCAAAAAGAGTGAAGAGACCTAACTTGAAATATGCCACCTGAATGGCTATACATAGCACTGACCGACATTAAAGAAGTGGATAGCAGTCACGAAATCCCAGACAAAGACTGTGAACAAATGGGAGAGAGTGAATTGCAGCAAACCTGAAAGACAAAGAAAGAAAACTGGACTGGACACCTAAACTGAAAAAGACAAGAAAAAGTTCTGAAAAGAACTGAAGAGAGTACCAAAGGAGACTGATTAAAGGGTAGAGTGGCTGAAAAGTCATTCTGAGGTGTGGAAACACATTTTCTGTACATATATATATAGCTAGATAGTATTACAATATGGTAGACACTGAGAGTAGAAGATCTAGATGTGAGTTTTTACGTAGATGGTGTAGAATGTGTTTTTATTGTACAGGTTTACTAATGCTTATTTGGTCTATTTTAGCAATAATAATTCCACTTAGGTTAGTTGTAGAAAATACATCCGTAATAGTGAATGACACGAATAATGACAAGAAAGCTAACATAAAGAACACTGCAACATTAGTAGATAGTACTGATTTTCATAGGGATACGTCAATAACTGATTTTTCCAAGAATGTCTTCACGAAACTTTTATACGAATATGTGGAGACAATGGATGTGAGAGATTGTTATGTCTGTATGCAGTTACTCTGCGTCTGTAACAGAAGGTGTGACATACCACCACCTTCCTTTGACGTATGGAATAACTTGTAGTGTTTTAGCTAGCCTATTTTATAAAACAGGTAGATTAGAATATTATTACACTGACATAGATGCTGTTTTTGCTCAAATTCCCATAATCCCTGAATTAAATAAGGTAAAAGTTGCAAAGGTATTTGGAGAGTTTTTCTTAGAAACAAAGGAATTAACAGTAGAGTATACATTTAGACACAATCTTACTTGTGAGTTAAAGAAAGAAGAAAAGATTTTCTTAGACATGGTAGAGGACAGAAGGGTTAAGTTTCAAAGAAAGGTAGCAGGAGAAAAGACAAAAACCCCACCTTGGGCGTTTGAAGAGAGAAGTTACGACAAAGGTGAAACAAATGCAGCTATGGTTCTGGATTGGCCCCAACAGGGAAAATTGTGTATTAGTAGAGATATCACTATGTATGATAACTATTTCATGGGTTCTAGTGAGTGCCGAGATACATACAAAATTCTAGGGGATGGGGATTTAAATGAGGAAAAGATCCAGTATTTCCAGGGATCTATTATATTTGCGGAAATAGAGCTTATTATAGGTTGCCGGACCATTGGTATGGAACATGTTATCCATGCCTGGTCTTTCCGAAAAATTTTCATGTGGAAAGAGGAACAAAAGGAATTCACGAGATAGGTAAAACATTAACCCGTAGGAGGAGGGAAAGCTTCTCATAAATAGTAGGTGATATTTTTGGAGCATTGATACCAGCAGTGGGGATATCTTTGAATGCATACAAAATTCAGAAATTGTCTACACACAGTAGTGGATCGTTTATCAACGAATACTGCTGGAGGGTTCTTAATGGTAAATACCGAAATGGTTGCCATGAGAGCTATGGTGATGCAAAATCGACTTGCCCTTGACATTCTTTTGGCAAAAGAGGGTGGAGTCTGTGGAATGCTGAAGGTACAACATTGTTGCACTTACATTCCAGACAAAAGTGAGAATATACAGAAGTATATAAAGAACATTACTGACTTGCACAAAGAAATTGCTCCACTGGAGGTTGAAGGTGTTTGGGAGAGACTTGGTAAGAGTTTTTCCTCAATGAAGAAATGGTTCACAGAAATAGGTAGTTCTCTTATTGGGAAAATACTAATCCCAGTCACAGTATTAATAATAGTAATGCTATTTGTGAGATTAGCACATGTGTGTATTAAAAGAAGAAAAAGACAAAATAGAGTAAAAAGAGAAAATGAGAAAAATAAAGATAGAGAACGGGAGATGGGGGAGATAGAAATGGAAGAGTTAAAAGAGAACATGTACAAACGGTCTAAAAAACAAGATGAAAAGAACACGAGTTGTATAAATTAACAAAAAGCAAGTGGACAAGAAACATTTATCTGATAAATTTTTGTAGGGATAGGTTTTTGTGGTGATGTTAAAAATCACCAAAGGGGGAATTGATGGAGCAGGGTAAACAAAATAATTTGTACCCCTTGGAAATTAATGACCTCTTAATAATTTAATAATACTGACTGTTTGAAAAAGCATGTACTAACCAACAAATGCACCCTTTTTAGTAAACACTACATATATGGGTAACATGCAGGTTTGTGCAAAATCTAATCTACTTACAAATGTGAAGTAAATTAACTTTAGTATTATGATTGCGTACTAATTTGAGTAAAATTGCATGATTTATATTGCGTAATAGATTTGTATTGTGGCAAAGAATGCAGATGGTAAGTAAAATGGCTTTAAATGTCGCTTCTGCTAGGTAACACCTAACACGGGTTCTTTAGAATGGCGGGTGGTAAACAGAAAGGCTTATTTTCTTTGTTTTAATTTCAGTTGTGTTTGTTCTTATGATAGATCGTTCGGACCTGCTAGGCCATGCTTCTAAAATGGCCGCTGGAAAGAACGAGATCGCGTGTGTTGGAACAAAGATGGCCCCCACGCAGCCTCAGTACAAATGCTCCTGTCACGTGATGCGGCCTGTGCCCGGAGTGAGAGATGTCAAAGACAATTTGACCTGTAATATAGAAGTGTGCCAAGTATTCACCATACAGTCCTGGGAATGGATGGGAAAGAACTGAGTGACAATGGACGAACCAAAATGTGACCATCAAGGATCGCTACAAAATGAATGGACAAGTTGGACTGCTTTTGACCCCAGAGTCATGAGACTTATTGTATGTCTTATTGTCCCTAAACCAGTTTGAACAAGGAGGGCGAAGAGGTGACCATCACCACCCCTCAAATGGACCAATTAGCGTGATTCTTGCCCCTAAGGATTGCAACTTTTATGTGTAGTAAGCCAGAGAATAGGGTATAAGAGAGTCTGCTCTTATGTGGGGTGGGCTGCTGCTACTGCTGCTGATGCGGATGCTGTTGCTGCCGTGGTTGGTGTTTTCCTGCCATGCCGCTTCTTTACTTTTCATTTTTCCACCTCGATACTGAGGAAGACTCTGTCATTTTTGGACTTTGAACTTTGACTGGGGAAGGAACGAGATCGTTGCGGGAATTCTGCTCGGGAGGTGCGTCCGAGGAGGTTAGCGGGACAGTCAGTCAGTTTGGGAGTTCTATTCTGTGATCTGCGGTTTATCTTCCTTTGGTGAACCATTCCTGTCAGCGTCCTATGACCATGGGTAATGCATAAATTTTCATTTTCCATTAAACTTTTCTTAAATGATTATTGATATATTAAATGTGTTTGATTAATAAAGAATTTCACCTATTTTGATTGAAAATATTGATAAAAATATATTCTAACTTAAAATGAGTCTGTGGTTCTTTAGTACATTTATGATTTATAATGTTATAAGGTTTAATTGTGATTGAGCTGGTCTTAATCACCATCAACTTATTCTACTAGTTGGTCCATCGACCAAAGAGCGGAGTACCTTGATGTTCATAACCGGTAGGATCAAAGGTTAATGCATATAATGTATGAATTATCATTCTGTAAAATTTAACAAGGTATCCCGTTCGACCAGCAGCAAATTCTCCTTAGCGTGAAATCCAAAGATTGGATGAATGTATGTTATGCGGTGTCGTGGGCCCCACCGACATAAGGTTTAATTGATAATAGGTTGCATAAGTGTTTTTACCTGGATTAGTGTCCTAGGGAGAAATGTATATTAGCTGGATCACCTGCCTTCCTCATCTTCTTGGCAGCAGGCAGCCCCCTAAGCCTACACTGTTCCCTAAGCTCAGCAAGCTTGAACTGGGACAGTTTAGCCAGGTCCAGCTCCATGGTTCCCTTGTTTTGGGTCACAAAAACTAGGCACAACAGACTTAGAACAATTTGGAAAAATCAAAACAATGGATTAAAAACAGTTTAGTCCAAATTCCAAAAATCAAACTCAAAAGTTTTGTTCTAAGGCAATTTAGAGGATTTTTATAATCTTAATTCACGTTACTGAAAGGTGTACTTTTTAAACACAAGTCCTCATCCACACCGCTGAGCACCAAATGTTGTAAAGTGGATTATTGGTAGGGGCAAATGTAGGTCTGACACTGGCAATAAGGCCACTAACACATGATAGGACTCAGCATAGGTCTTAGAAAATTATTTCCATGCTCAACCCTTGGTAACGTGGCTGCGAGCAGACAGGCTTAACTTCAAAGACAAGTATGTAAAGCATTTAAAAACACCAATTCAGTAAATAATTAAGACACAACACATAATAAAAATCCAAAACCCATTTATAAAAATAGGAAATATTTTTATCTTTAAAATGACACCAAAACGACAAAAATCCAATGTAGGGAACCGGAGATATGAATTTTCAAAGATTTAGCAAAATATAGCACTTAGAAGATTATAGCACCATATTGGGATACCTGCTCGCGATAGACCGGGTCAAAGTCAAAGTTTCAGGCCGACCTCGATGGAGTCCTGGGTGGCTACAGCTCGCGGCAGGTCCCGGTCTCAGTTTCTACCTTCACACTTAGAAACTTTTCTGGAGCTTTTCTCCCCGAGGTCCCTCGAAGCTCCCAGCCAGTCCGGATTCGGTGAGGGTTCGCCGGATTGCCTTTCGACGAGCTCCCGGTCAACTTCCCTGGAGCGGACTTAGAAATCTTTTCTTTAGCTCTTCAGCGGGGCAACCCAGGAGCCCAGGCCGACACGCGATGGAAGGCAGGCGGCTTGGCTCTCGCGTTTGCTCCTGGTCACCTTTTCTACGAGCGGACTTAGAAACTTTTCTGGAGCTTTTTCTCGTGGGGCCTCTCGATGCTCTTCATGTACCCGGATCCGGCGAGGGTTCACCGGCTTCAGATTTCTTCTAGTCCCGGTCAAACTCTGGAAGTTGGACCGACGGAGCTTTTAGCGGGACGAACCTGGGTGGCTTGGCCGGCTCCCGGTTCAAGGCAGGCGGCTTGGCTGACCAGGTTTAGTCGGTCCCTCTATGGAGCTTTTTTTCAAAGTTCCTCCAAAGTTCTCCAAACTTCTTGAACTTCTTCCTGAAGTTCCTCAAAGGGTCCCAAAGTGTCTCAAACTTACTCCAAGGGTCTGGAAGCTCCAAGATGGTCCTTGAAAGTTGAGGACTTCAGTTCCCACAATCCACTTGGACGTCTCCCTTACAAATCCACTGGTAGTTCTCCAAGGTGCAGATTTAGTTGGTGATGTTCCAGATGAGCTCTTTTAACCTGTAGCTTTCAGGGAGTCCACTCTTTAGTTCCTTTTCAGCAAGATAATCCACAGGGCTGTAGTTTCAGATGGTGCAGTCTTCAGAGGTCAGGCCTTAGAAATCTTTGCACAGCAAAACTTCTCAGCTTGGCAATGTCTTACTTCAGTAAGTTTCAAGCAGTAGATCTGGAGGGCTCTGCCCCTCTCAGATACTTATTCCAAGTTCTCTGGGTCAGACAGGAGGTCACTCCTGACCAATGGGAGCAGTGTAACTCCTCAAAGATATGACCACTTCCTGTGGAGTGTGGCATTATTTTGTCCCAGAGTGCATCAAATCTTCCAAATCCATAATGGCAGATTTTCCAGCAAGGAGGCAAGAGCTGGCTAAACACACCCCTAGGATGGCTAATTTACTTAGACTCTCCCCCCTGCATCTACTCATACCTTCCCTAATCCTACCATCTGCCTAAGGTTGAAAGTTCAGAGTTGTAAATGACACTGGTCTCTGCTCTCCTCTTTGAAGAACATAGTTTACGACTCCTCCCCCTGGCCTGTCATTCCTTTGGAACAGCACACTGCCCTGCCAGCAGAGCTGGATAACCCCAGGGGCTCTTTATCACCTCTTCAAGGCAGCCTGGCTAATCCACTTAACTCTGACCAATCAGGGCAGACCACTGGAAGGCTGAATCTGGACTTACAAACAAGAAAGTCTTATAACTTCTTGTATGTACACTGTAGGAGAAATTCAACAATATCATATTGTTGAATTTATTAATACCATTCAGAGACGTCTTTGAATGGCACCTCTAGCCCTCTCCTATCAAGAGTTATTAGTTAATAACTTTTTACCATGTTAACCTATGTAACAGGGGATTTGCAATGGGAAAAATGACTTGGGCCATTTTTCCAGCACCAGGACTTACAAAAACATATTTTATAAGTACTTTGCTTATATCTACAGGACCCCCACCCCATAGGACTACTAGGGGAGGCTTTAGGGGTTCTGAATCTGTTAAAATATTGCAGATCCTCACTTCACAGTGCTCCTAGCATCAAAGTCGAATTTGGGCAGCACTTTATCACAATGTGGGGAGTGAAATGTGAAATTTCACTTAACCCAGGGCATATAAAACTCATTTTATAATGGTCTACCTTATAGATACCTGACCCCCCACCCCTGGGACACCTAGGGGAGACCCTGGGGGTCCCTAATATGCCATAACATTGTAGGTTATCCATTTTTAAGTGCCCCAAACACCAAAGTCGAGTTTGGGCACAATTTACTTTTTAAAAGCAGTCCTGGCACCCAGGGCTGCTTTTAAACTGACCTCAGGCTTCAGCAGTGTACACATGCAAGTGCAAAAAGAGCTGCTGGCCTCTAAACTGCCATGCCCTAGGGTACTAGGGACTTCTAGGTAGTTTCAATCCCCTTGCCCTATTATATATTAGGGGCTTATAAGGTAGGTCATGCCAATCACAGGGGTACCCCAACCCATAGTGTACCCTAGTGTATGTAGGTGTTTTAACTGTATCTAAGTGTTTTCAGCATAGCACTGGCCCTGGGCCTGGTTATGCAAAGCCCAGGGTCAGTCAGAGTCAGTTACCACCTGTACCAGTCAGCAAAAAGTTGGGGGGTGCCCAGGGCACAGGATGACTTTGCAACAGCGATGTAATATCCACAAGTTTTTATTGTGTTTGCTCATATGTCTAGTACATGATCAAAACATTACTTTAGCACATTCTCATTGCTACCAACATGATACAATATTATTTCTAAAAGTGACTTTATCATGGTTCATATGTGCCATGTAAAATGTTTGGATAGAGTTGGGGCTTACTGGAGGTAATAGGAGGTCTTGTTGGTCCCTACGGATCCTCAGCAGCCAAGGGGACTTCTTCCCCAACCTCCAGCGTGCCAGGAAGTGCGTTTGCAGAGTGGTTGAGAAAAGGGTGGGGCCTCCAGCGAGTTGCCGGCTTTTTAAAAATGTATCTTTATCTATTTTTTAGGAAGGGGGTCACATGCCCCCTTCCCTGGACTTTATTGGACCCTGGGGGCCCCATCCCCTGGGGCATGCCCCTTTAAAAAAAATGTTATATATAAAAGAAGGGAGGGGTGCCATACAGCCCCCCTCCTCTGCCAATTTTGGCCCTGGGGACCCCATCTCCCAGGGCCTGCACCTTTAAAAAAAAAAAAGAATTAAAAAGGGAGGGGCCTGGGCGGCCCGAGGATCCCATCCCCCGGAGCCCAGCCTGTAGTGTGGGTGCCCTGGTCCCACCCAGGGTACCCACATTTAAAATGTTGGGGACCGCGAGGGAGCCTCAAGGACCCCACGGTCCCAACTGGCTCCCTGCCTCCTGTGGGAGCCGGATTGCTTTGAGATCCAGGGAGCTGCTAACATACAGCTCCATGGATCCCAAAGCAATGTGTCTGTTTCCCTGCTCGCTTCAGAGCCGGCAGGGAAACAGACACATGCTCTGCTTTCAGCAAGCGAGAGCATTTTGTGCTTTTGCTTGCTGAAAGCAGAGCCCTTGTTTGCTATGGATTGGTGGGAGCAGTGCTCCCGCCAAGCCATAGCAAACCGCAAAGTCCCAGGATTGGCACCCCAGGACATTGCTGGAGCTGGCCTTGTGGGGTGGCTGTCCCCAGGGTGATGTAGGGCTCCACGAGTGGGGCTGATCTGCCCCCTCCTTTGTTAAGTAAGCCCCGGGGAGGTGGTGATCCACAGGGCCTGGGGTCCGCAACTGACCCCCTTCTTTATTGTATTTGTGCCCCAGGGAGGTGGCAGTCCCCAGGGCTGAGGAGGAGGCCATAGGGCCTCCACACATTGTTTAAAAAAAATAATAATTAATGTTTGTGCCCCGGCAAGGTGGCGGACCCCGAGGCAGTGTGGGAGTCGCGCAGCTCCCCCACATATTCTTACAGCCCTGGGGAGGTGGCGGTCCCTGGGGCAGCGGGAAAGGCCTAGAGCCTCCCATGCATTGTTTTTTAAATGTAATTAATGTATGTACCAAGGGGAGGTGGTAGACCCAAGGGCAGCAGGGGGGCCGTGCAGCCCCCCACATTTATAGTATTCAGTGCCCTGTGGAGGTGGCGGTCCCCAGGGCTTAACAAAAGCCCAGGAGGGTTCCGCATGAGCACCTCTCCTTCATTAACTTCATGCCCCCGGGATTTGGTCCACCCGGGGACTTTAGAAAAAAAGAAGTGCATCTTTTTTTTTTTTTAAATTGCGGCGTATTCGCAGGTCCACTCGCGAGTCCGCAGCAACATTTTAAAAAAAAAAGCTTTTACACCCCCTCTTGGTCCCTGTGGGATGACCCCCCTCCATATCTGGGGGGTCAGAGTATTCCTACACTGTCCCCTTTTCTTTATTTTTTACTTTTTTTCTGGGACTCAGCTTCAAGTTGAGTCCCAAGATGGCTGCCAACACTTCATGGTTGAAGAGTTGGCAGCCAATCAAATTTTAGTAGGATCCGTGAGCCCACTGCAAGGACTCTCCCCAGATATCAATAGTTTTGAAACTTACATTTCTCTGAAACTGCTGAACAGATTTGCACCAAATTACAAAAAGCACACATTCTGGACCAACATCTAGCTTTCTGTCAAATTTGGTGTAATTTCGTTCAGTAGTTCCAGCTGTAGTCATGTTCAGAAAATGAAACATCCCCCTACACACAACATGGGGAAAATGCGTTTTGGGACCCCCCCTTTTTTTCTCGGCCCCTGCTTGCCAGATCACCCCAAAACTGTCAATACAGCAGATGAGCCAGAAAGTGGAAGTTTTGTGAACATTTTGTGGAGATTCGTCAAATGGCGCCAAAGTTATTGGCAAAACAAAAAACGCTGTTCCTATGGAAACGTTGGGCCTAACTATAACTACCTACTGGCGACCGTTAGAAGATAATACACACACACACACACACCCACCCACACACACACACGCACACACGCACACACGCACACACGCACACACACACACACACACACATATTGAACCTTGTTTCAACTTTCTTTTTCGGTATTTATTTACATAATAGGCAGTGACAGAATATTTCCACCATTAATGGTGGATATTCCAATGGCGACAGTACCCAGATAGGGAATGTTGTGTTGGTTAAATGGTAGGCAGATATAGCTATGTTGCTCATTATGCAGTACGCCGATGCCTGAATCTGACTGGTAAAGAGCTAAAGGGGAGATGGACTTTGGACTCCCTCCTTGACCATCACCTACCCAGCCGGACTTTGGACAAACTCTCCCGCGTCTCTCCTGGCCTTATCTCCCCCCTCTCCCTTCCCCCACCCCTCACCCCTCTCCGATCTTACTATTTCCAGCTTCTGACCTTTGCCCTCACCTGCCCTTGGTCCCCACCCTGTTTTTCTGTGAACTTCTTCCCACGCCACTTGAGACCGAACTATTTTGTCTGATGCCCGATGGAGTTACCTGGTTTAGCTATAGGGGAGACGGGCCGTGGATTCCCTCCTTGGACGTCACCTACCCAGTCGGTCTTTAGACAGACTTCCTTTCGTCTCTACTGTTGTCTCTTCCCTCATCCTCCCTTTCTCACCCCCCCTTCCCCCCTCTACTACTTTTCTCTCTCCTTTCTCTCCTCTCTTAATGTATTGCTTATTTTTTGACGTAATGTGCAATTGCTGATCTTTTTCTGTTACATTGTTGAACCTTATGTAAAGCGCTCTGATACCTTCGGGTCTAGCCAGCGCTATATAAAACTCTTTAAATAAATAAATAAATAAATAAATAAATAAATAAATAAAGACAAACACACTACAAAGAAACTCATCCAGTTGCTAGCTAAATGTTAAAATAAACATGTGAGAAGACCTAAAAGTCTGGTGTGCGTTTAATGCAAACATAGCAAGAAGCACAGCAGATAATCAGGTGTCAATTGTCATTTTAACCGACCAGAGCCCTCGCTCAAAAAGCCAGTTGGATCATATAATCCTAAAATGCATGCCATTTTGGGCTTTTCTTTTACACTTTTCTCTCAGGACAAGTCTATGGAACATAAACACGTGACAGAAATGGTTACTTCAATGAAACTATCTAATCAGCAGGAGGCAGAATCTTCTCACAGAGACAATGTGAGAAGTCCTTGAAATGAAGATAAAGTTACATAAACATACTACTAAATTGATTAATTTCCTAAAATCACGGTTCTGTTTGTCAACATTGAAACTAAGGCTACGCTTTACTAGCAGATGCATGAAATGTGCAGATAATACCACGTCAAATAAATGGCTTCTAGGCTTACGGGAATCATGAAACTTAGCATGCATGTTAGAATTGACGAACGCTTCAGTCTATTATCAAAAGAAAATCCAGATTTGATTATATAATATGTCTGCGCATGTAGCGATATACATGTGTAAGGGAGCATTAATATTTAAGCCAACAGGAAAATATGGGTATGATTTCTCAGCCCCTGTTTTTGCCTTTGAGAAAAACTCTTCACAATAATGCAATTGCAGACAGTCTCAAAACGCCTGCTTTTACATCACCGCCTTCATCATCCTCAAAGGTAGCACGAGGAAATGCACTGGCAGTGCCTTTGTTTGCGTAAGTGCGTAAAATGATGCACATTATTAATTTTATTAGCACATGTAAAACAACCACAGTTAGAATGATAGCTATGATTATTTGAAACATATTTATTCCCCAGAGCCCACAAATTCCACCCAGCCATGTTGAGAAGCCACTGAGATTGAAATCTGGTCAGTTCTGAAGCTTGTGTAGTGTCAAAGCGCTATTTCTAATGTGGTCCATATGCTCAAGTATGCCGAGGGAGGTGTTGGGAAGATGATGCTGTATTCAGAACCTACAATAGCACAAACCCCAAAAAGTAATCTAATGTCATCCTATTCTCAATCAGCATCTTGTCATGTGCGTCTAATTGATCTATCACTGACCCTAAAGCTGATGCGGTGGAGTTAGCAGTCTCTTCCAAGAGTTCTGCACTTTGTCTTGCTTTGTCTAAAGCAACCATTATACCACACTTTGGAATTAAAGCGCAAAACACTCTGGTTGTGGTTGAAGCAGCCCACCTACCCCGCCTCTGCTGTGAAGAATGCCCATCAAAGCGTCCTATTTACAGGAATGACATTGATGCTTCTACCCGCAGATTCTTCGCCCAGGCGTCAGACTGGATCCGGAAACTTCAAAGCTCTCACGTCATCAGTAGGGGTCACTGGCTTTGTGTCAACACCGAAAGAGGTGTCCAATGATGTCACTGAAGCCATACAGCGCCCACCCCAGCATGACAACGCCAGCTCCCTTTTTTCCGCGCCTTCGATGTGGATCCAGAGCTCCTTGAAGTTATGAGTTTCCCTCACAGAAAACCTTTCTAGTCCAGTACTGTGTCTTCTCCTAAGCACTGAGGCTATGAGCCCTGATGGACTGTGAGCGACAGATGTCGATTGTGACCCACATTTGATCTGTCTCGCTTGTCTTGGGTCAAACCCTGACTCATGTTTCTGTGACTCCTGCTTGAGCCTGCACCCGAAGGCCATGAAAGTACACAAGGCCAGACTCTTCACGGTCCAGGCCTGGGATGAGAGGGGCAGCTGTCGCTGTTCGAGGTTGCACAAGTCACCATCCTCATACTTCGTTCAAGCAGAGAAAGCATAAAAAACATAAAAACAAGGCAGAGGCAAGTCACCCAGACGCACAATGTCTCCCACAGGATCCTCGTTCTCGGAACCGGAATTGGTCAAGGGGAGCTGGAACATTCTCCCCCGAGCAGCCCGCCCCAGTGGTCCGTCTGACCTTCGGACCGGCCCCTGAGCCACTCTGATTGCCACCATCTCCGCCACCGGAACATCCGATGCCGGACCCTCCTCTGGAGTTCCAGACTCGGACCCGACTGTGTTTCTTAACGCTGTATATGCCACCTTTGCACCAGCCACAGCTCCACCTGGTGCATCTTTGAGGCCCTTGGCACCGTATGGAAGCCTGATGTTCATGCCCTTGACTCCGACGTCATTCAACTCTGTCCCTCCAGGACCGACGCCAGCGCCTCCGTCATAGTCCCAATACCGGCAACATCCCCCACCTTCCCATAGGCGAACGTGCATAAATAAACACACAAGACACTTTGGGGCCGATTCCGATCTCGGCCGGTAGGGCTCCGAATCGGATTCGGCTTTACCGGATCCGATTCGGAGCCCTGTTTCCCGACCGAACCGTACGCGGGTCCGGCCGAGCGAGTACGATGCGAAATCGCCGACCGACTCGTCCGGGCATCCCGACCGCTCCGACCGACTCGCTCCCGGCTCGAACCGCTCCGACCGACTCGCTCGGACTCGACTCGCACCGCGCAATGGAGACGTTTCCCGGCCGGGTAAGTACGATGCGCGCCGCGAGCAGTCCGACCGAGCCGCGCCGTCCGGCTCGTAAGAGCTGTCGGAGCCGTACTTTGGGGGTCCGTGTCGGACCCCCTGTACGCGTAGCCGCGCGAGTCGCACACAGGGGGACCCATGGGTCCCCCTACCTGTGCGTGTACGGCGCGAATCGCTTCGCCGCGTACCCGCTGTAGGGGGCGCACTTGTCCGACTCGCACCCATTGAGTCAATGGGAGCCCGCGTACGCGTTGTACGACCGGCTCCCATTGACTTCAATGGGAGTCCGACCGACTCGAGTCCGATAACATACGGACGCATCGTACTCGTTCGGTCGGACTGCACGGGTCCGATTCGGTCGGAAATCTCTCCGGGTCCGGCTCGGTCGGAGAAATTTCCGGCCCGAATCGGAATCGACCCCTCTGTTTATGGGAAAAACTTGTCGCAGGTGTATTCCATACAAGAGTATGCAATAAGGTGGGTTATCTTACGGGCGATCCATGGGCAGGCAGCCATCCAACCTATGCTGCCCCTGCCCACCTGATGAGCCAGCACTGTGGGATGGATGCCCGATCAGCGCTACACCTTTGTTGATCCACCACTGGATCACGTGGCCCTTGTTACCATCCTACTCACGCCCCTTTCAGGGCGGAACGTAGCAGGGCAAACCCCCGGTTGGTCAGGCCCCCAACCACCCGAAGGACTAACGGGGCGCCGTCACGGTTCTCCAGGACCCTGCCCTGAGGATCCTGGTCTTTGGCTCTGGCACCCCTATTGTGCCGCGCAGAGGTACCCTTACTGTACCCGTCTGCCGCAGAGGTACCCTTACTGTACCAGACTGCTTCCAGATTGCCCTGTAACTCCGCCTGCAACGCAAAAGAAAACATTAAAACATTCAGTACACCTTGACCACCAGCCCAGCCGCAGGGTAAGAGGAAGGGAGGGAGACGGCGTGGCTGGCGGAAAAGAGGCCGCTGGGAGGGTCTGAGGGGTATACATACCCTCCCTCCCCCCCGGGCATACCGGAAGTGACGCCCACACCCCCTGGACAGCGGGCTCCAGGCGGGAGCCCTCTGCTGCTAGAGCGAGGGGTAGGCTTGTGCCGCAATGGCACTAAAGGGCCGCCCTTTTAGGGGGCCCCCTTTGGGGGCGGCGGGCAGCCACATAGTCCCAATACCGGCAACATCCCCCACCTTCCCATAGGCGAACGTGCATAAATAAACACCCAAGACACTTTGTTTATGGGAAAAACGTGTCTCAGGTTTATTCCATACAAGAGTATGCAATAAGGGGGCGGCGGGCAGCCACATAGAACCCAAGCTCACCCGGCACCACCCCCGCGGTGGGGGAAACCGAATGGCAGTGGGCTGGTACCACCCCCTAGAAGGACCTGCTGCTGGCTGGGCCCTCCTGCGCCGAACGTCCCGGCCTGACCGAGATCCGGGCGACTGAGGATGGGCCCTTCTCATGCGGCAGGGCAGCCTGGAAGAGAAGGGCCGAGGGCCTGCGAGGGGACCCCCGGCTTCTCTCGGTGGGAGGCGTGCGGGATGGGGAGCTGCCTGGCTCTTCCCTTCCGGCACCTCTGGCACAGGCAAGGGTAGGGTGGGCTGTACAAGCCAGCTTGGTGCACGGCTCGGGGCCGCCCGGCGACGGACGGCTGAGGTGCAGGTGGGGCGACCCTCCCTCCTTTCGCCGCTTCCACACCACTCAGCCCACTTCGCCCCAATTTGCCGAGTCAAGGGGTTTTGCCGATGCAGAAACCCTGTGTGCCGCCTCCGCCGGGAATGACCTGGGGCCACTACCCCATTAAATCCTAGCTTGCCTCGAGGCTCCCGCCCCTTTAAGGTAGCTTACTGTCATTCCGGCCGCCTCCACTCCACGCAGTCCGTCGAAATCCTCCCGCTGCTCGTTTCCTTAGTGGCCTCAGTCCCGGTAGCCTCCGGCTGATCCTGGCTGGAACCGGTTCCCCGCAGGTTACGACGTCGAGGGCAGGGCTAGTAAGGCCGGTCCCCGGAGCAAATGCCGCAGGTACACTTCGCCGCTGACCCGATGCTCCGATCCGCGCTCCTCAGCTTCGATGCGCGTCCCTCAGCTTCGATGCACGTTGTCCTTTCTCCTTACTCCAGAGGGGGTTGTATGCTCAAGGGGGCCTCTCGCCCCCTTCTTAACCCCCTCCGCGGCCTGTGGCCTGTCCCCCTGATTGGGGGAGGCCGAGTCCAACCTGGGGCGCCCAACAAGGTAGCAGAGCTCAGGGATATCATGGGTAGGCTGAGGCAACAGAAAAAGGCCACGCTAGGAGAGGTGCAGCAGCTGCTGGGAAAATTGAATTTTGCCTCGAGGGTGATCCCGGCGGGGCGCGCATTTGCAATAAGGCTGGCGTGGTTGACCAAGGGCATGACACAGAGGCACCACAGGGTCCGCCTAACGCAAGGGGTAAAGGCAGACTTAGAACAGTGGGAATCCTTCCTGTCTAATTTCAATGGCACCCTCATGTGGCGTGAGCCATGGGTACCAGCGGCTCAGCTCGAGCTGTACACAGACGCAGCAGGGGGTTTCGGGTTCGGGGCCATCCTAGGGACGGCGTGGATGGCAGGGTCATGGCCGAAGGACTGGAGACAAGCAGGGGCCACAGCGAACATTTCACTGTTGGAACTGTTCCCCACAGTAGTGGCTTTTCACATTTGGGCAGAGCAGCTAGCAAACAGGCGGATAATACTGTGGTCCGACAACCACGCAGTAGTGCAGGCAGTAAACACCGGGGTGGCAAAATGCGCGTCGGTGGCCAGCCTGCTGCGCAAATTGGTCCAATGCCAGCTAGGGGCTAATATAGCCCTCAGGGCATGACACGTCCCAGGAATAGAGAACTCAGTTGCGGATGCCATTTCTCGTTTTCAGTGGACAAGATTCCGAGACCTCGCTCCTGATGCAGACCAAGGAATGACCCCGGTGCCGGAGGAAGCATGGGCATGGGTAGATCTGGTTTAGAAGAGATGCTGGACAACTCACTGGCCCCAAAAACAATGCACCGCTACCGTAAGTGCTGGGCGACATTTACTGCAGTAACAGGGCTAGCAAGAGGCCAGCCGGCGGGGCAGAGCGAAGTCCTGAACTTCCTAGAATTGGCACTTAAAGCGGGTGGTTTGAAATCATGGGCCCAAGCCCATTTGAGTGCAGTAGCCTAATACACAAAGATGGCGGCAGGGGAGGACCCTACCAGGGGTTTCCAATTCCAATGCAGAATGGCATTGAGAGGCTGGGGTAGAATGCAAAAGGCAAAAAAGGACGCGAGAAGGCCCATTCACTTCAGCATACTACAACATATGATAGGGGCCCTTGGGGGGATATGCACATCAGAGAGAGAGGCCATTCTCTTCAGGGCAGCGTTCGAACTGCCGTTTTTCGGGGCATACAGAGTGAGCGAGCTGGTGGCCCCAGCAGTAGGGGACACAGGGACGGCGTGCACACACCGTACCGACCTTAAGCTCCCGGAGGGCCACATGGACATCCTGCTGCGGAGGTCAAAGACGGACCAAGCAGGCAAAGGGAGGTGGACCAGACTAAATTGCATAAAGGGGATCCCTGCTGCCCGGTATGCCTGGTTCGGAGATACATGGCACGGTGTGGATCGTGGGGCATTCCTACGTCACACGGGCGCAGCAGTGGGCAGCATCCAGACGCAAATTCGGCGGGATTGGGTTGCGGGACACCGACATAGTTTGGATGGGTCGTTCGGGAATGAAGTGGGACCAACTGCTACCCGCAGTGCGAGAAGCATTGGGGAGAGGTGGCAAACCGGACGCAGGGGTAGTCCACCTGGGAGGCAACGACCTGGCCGCAGTGGGTAGGAGGAGCCTGCTAGTGAAAATGCAGGAAGGCCTATCTGCGGTGGCGAAACTGGTGCGCCAGGCCGAGATAATCTTCTCGGAAATAATAGTGCGGAAGTCCTGGAGGGGGGCCATAGACCTGGGGGCGGTGGAGAAATCCAGACGCAAACTGAATATTACTATAACAAAGATATGTAGGGCTAACGGCTGGGGTTTTGTAAGGCACAGTTTCATAAACCTTAGGTCGCCGGGCTATCACCTGGAGGATGGTGTGCACCTAACAGGGGTAGGGATAGATATGTTCCTGCTCAACATTGTGGGGGTGCTAGAACAAATGGGGTTCGCATAATACAGTGGGCGAACATAGCGGGACAAGGGGGGAGCTCCCTCCGATCGGTAAAACCGTAGGTAGCGTGGCGGAAGAAAACCAAAAGGATAGAAAAAGGAGAGAAATTGCTAGAAGTAGATGTAAGGCTCACGCAGTGTCCTTGGGATGCCTCACGGCAGGGGCACTGAGGGAGCCAATAGTGGCCAGTAACCACAGAGAGAGTAGATGAGAGGCTCCCGCAGGGCCCTTGGGATGCCTCATGGCAGGGGTACCAAAGGAACGAGAGGTAGAACTCAGCCGCAGGCTGGATAGATGAAGTGCTCAAATGGGGTCCGTGGGATGCCACACGGCAGGGACCCGGAGGAGCAGGGAAGGGGCCAAGATGGGTTTGAAGGCACGGGACGGCACATGCGGCCCGGGCGAGTCCGGATGGACACCCACCAAGTCAGTAGCAAGTTGAAGCCTAGCACCGTTGCAACAATGGCCTTGGTATTTGGGCCCCTCCCCAGAAAGTGATCTGTCAGAAAGCAGATAACGAACAAGAACGGACTAAATGAGCTAGGATGGCAAAATCGTTAAATGAGTCAACAGAATGTTATGTATGACCATCAAGAGGAAAATGTATAAATGTTTATGTGTTAATAAACTGTGACCTTTTTTGGCACCAAGCAAGTTGTCCTTGGTGTGTGTGAAGGTGTAATGGGCGCAGTTTGGAAAATGGCTAAGGGAGGGGGAGGTGACTCGCCTCTTGGGAGGGGTTGGAGCCCAGGCCAGGGAAAGCTAAGCCGGACACAATGGGGGCCCGGGACAAACGCTGCCCGGAGGCAGGAAGCCCCCCCCGGGGCCCAAGCCTGGGAAAAAGGGGCGACCAGGATTGGTCGCCCCAGGTTGGACTCGGCCTCCCCCAATCAGGGGGACAGGCCACAAGCCGCAGCGGGGGCTAAGAAGGGGGCGAGAGGCCCCCTTGAGCATAAAGCCCCCTCCGGAGTAAGGAGAAAGGACTCCCACCCACCCACTCCAGAGAAAGGCAGAAAGGCGGGCGTCGCAGCCGCAATGGTTGAGGTGAGGCGGAAGAAAACCTAGAAGGATAAAAAAAGGAGAGAAATTGCTAGAAGTAGATGGAAGGCTCACGCAGTGTCCTTGGGATGCCTCACGGCAGGGCCACTGAGGGAGCCAATAGTGGCCAGTAGCCACAGAGAGAGTAGATGGGAGGCTCCCGCTGGGCCCTTGGGATGCCTCACGGCAGGGGTACCAAAGGAGCGAGAGGTAGAACTCAGCCGCAGGCTGGATAGATGAAGTGCTCACATGGGGTCCTTGGGATGCCACACGGCAGGGACCCGGAGGAGCAGGTAAGGGGCCAAGATGGGTTTGAAGGCATGGGACGGCACTTGCGGCCCGGGCGATTCCGGACTTACACCCACCAAGTCGGTAGCAAGTTGAAGCCTAGCACCGTTGCAACAGTGGCCTTGGTATTTGGTCCCCTCCCCAGAAAGTGATCTGTCAGAAAGCAGATAACGAACAAGAATGGACTAAATGAGCTAGGATGGCAAAATCGTTAAATGAGTCAACAGAATGTTATGTATGACCATGAAGAGGAAAATGTATAAATGTTTATGTGTTAAACTGTGTCCTTTTTTGGCACCAAGCAAGTTGTCCCTGGTGTGTGTGAAGGTGTAATGGGCGCAGTTTGGAAAATGGCTAAGGGAGGGGGAGGTGACTCGCCTCTTGGGAGGGGTTTGGCTGTGAATTAAATGGACCTAATTAGAGAGACTTCCCATTTGATGGAGCACGCTTTTGAGGGAAAAAGTGGATTTGGCTTTGGAAAGGTTCAAGGTGAGCAGAGCTCCTTAGGAATCTAGCTACCTCCACCTTTCAAGAGACTACCGTTAGCACCAGCCCTTTTAGCCGCAAACCCAGCAACCACAAAACCAGCTAGTCAGGCAATACAGATGCAGAGGCAAGGGCCGCGGATCCCTCAAGCAAGGTTCCTCCTCCTCCCCGGCTCCACGAAGAAAGCAGGTCTAGTTCACTCCCCCAAACCCATGCCGAGCCTGTGGGAGGGGAGTGTCCTCCTTTCTATCGGGCTTTTAACCCATTACTTCAGACCAGTACATGCTTCAGATCACTAGAAAGAGGTTACACCCTTCCCTTCCTTCAGGCTCTGGTCCACACTCTGCCCCATCTTCGTCCCCCTCCAGACCACCTTTTCATCCTCCAACAAGAAGTAGCAGCACTTCTGCAGAAAGGAGCAATGGAGTTAGTGCCAAGGCAGAGATTGAGACAGGAATATTTCTCCCATTATTTCCTTATTCCCAAGAAAGGCGGCGCTCTTCATCTGATCGTAGATGTCTAGGACCTGAATTTCTTCCTTTGAATGGAGAATTTCAAGCTGCTGATCCTATGTCAGGTGCCATTGGCGTGGGAAGCTGGAGACTGGATGGTGTCACTCAACCTGCGGGCTGTGTACATCCGCATTCCAGTCCTGCGGTCTCATTGGAAGTATTTGCTCTTTGTGGTGGATTTTACACACTACCAATGTCGGTACTCCACTTTGGCTTTATATTTGCACTTCAGGTCTTCTCAAAGGTGATGGCCGTGGTTAAGGCCCATTTCAAAAGGTCAGGTATCTCAATCTTCCCATACCTGGACGACTGGCTGGCCAAAGCAGAGTCGCCAGCGGTGGTGTCGCGTTACCTGCAGTTCCACCTGTGCTTTTTGATCAACAAGCCTAATCTCCAGGGGTGGCCCCTCCACTAGGGTGGATGAGCGTCGCCCCACTGTTTTCTCGCAGTGCGAGAAGCAGAAACATAAAATGGTAATAACTTTCCGTTATTACCATTTTATGTTTGGTTGCGGGCAGGCGGGGCTGCTCTGCGAGCAGGGCAGGGGAGGAGTGGTGTGCCCACTCCTGAGTGCACAAAGACTGTTTGCTCATCCCTCTGGGGCAGCCCAAACTGAGGCCTCATGGGGTAGGGACGTGTACAGTGCTGTGACATCGATAGTGCATAACAGCCAGTTGTCCTGTACTTCCGATTGCATGCGCTGAAGTTTCTGGAAGAAGTCAGTGGTATCCCTAATGTAGGAATGCCAGTTTTGTACAAATTGTTGAAAGTAGTAGTCCAAATATCTGCTAAGGGGGTCAAATATTGATCCACATCCTGAGACGATGGCTCTGAATGGGGGATTCCTAATGTCTTTATGTATTTTAGGTATCATATACAATTTAGGTCTCCGTGGATTACTCGTTGTTAGGTATAATCTGGTTCTTTCATCAATCCATCCCATGTTTTCCGCCTTCTCTAGTATTTTGTTAAGAATCCCCATGAGTTGTGCAGTTGGGTCGCAGTCCAGTGCCATAAATGTGTTGTCATCCATCACATGTTGATTGACTTTGGAGTGATAATAGGTTGTGTCCATCACTATTAGGGCTCCCCCTTTGTCCGCTGGTTGCAGTGTGATGTTAGGGTTGTTGGCTATTCCTACATTAGGGATACCACTGACTTCTTACAGAAACTTCAACGCATACAATCAGAAGCACAGGACAACTAGCTGTTATGCACTATCGATGTCACAGCACTGTACACGTTCATACCCCATGAGGCAGGAATGGAAGCAGTAGAGCAGGTATTACTACGATCACATGATATTAAGGCAGAAAAGGTATTTTTATTGGAGGTACTACATTTTTGTTTGAACCACAGTTATTTTTCCTGGCAAGGCAATTTTTTTGCACAACTCACAGGAACATCAATGGGTTTTTCAGGGGCACCTGCATATGCCAACATCTTTATGGCTCAATTTGAAGATCAACATATCATGAGCAATTCCAGGTGGCAGTCTAAAATAGCCCTGTACTGCAGGTTCATTGACAATATCTTTGTCATTTGGACTGACACAAGAAATGAACTTGAAGAGATGATACAATCTTTGAATACACACAATCCTAGGATAAAATTCACGTACCCCATTGACGACAAACAAATCAACTTTCTTGATGTACTGGTTATGAAGAAACCCATGGAACCAGGATTTCAGACACAAATATATACAAAGCCCACAGATCGCAACAACGCATTAACCTTCTCCAGTTTCCATCCTAGAAGTCTAAACAATAACCTACCATACTCGCAGTTCACCAGAATTAAAAGAATTTGCTCAGACCATACCGTATGTACTCAAAAGATTGCTGAATATAAGGAAAGATATGCCGAAAGAGGTTATCCGGAAGAGATATTGCAGGAATGCATTTCAAGGGTGGACAAAAAAGAGCGGACAGAACTATTCACCAAAACAAGCAGGTCCAAGGATAACACATTAGTGTTTGTGTCCAAGTTCACAACATGTTCCCGAGCTATCAAAAAAATTATTAATACCAGGTGGGAGCTCCTGGAGAACGAACCAGACTTCAATGATTTATTCAAAAACAAACCACTGCATGCCTACACAAGAGGCAAGAATCTACGCAAATTACTGGCAACACCGGACAAGAAACACAACGAGGATGAGCAAAAAGGGACCAACAAATGCCTTAACTGCATACATTGTAATAATACATATTGTAACATATTGTCAAATCCTCTCTCAGGAAGAAGCATACAACTCAGACATACAGCTGATTGTAATACACGCAACGTCATTTACTGCATCAAATGCCCATGTGGCAAACCGTATGTGGGAAAAACGGAACGAAAAATAAAAATAAGACTGACTGAAGACAAGAGCACGATAAGGGCAAAAAATAAAATATCCAGTTTAGCTGTTCACTGGCAAGAAGCCAACCATTCCATAACACAATTGAGATACCAAATAATTGAGACAGTGTCTATGGTACCTGGAGTTGACAATAGTAAGAAATTGTTACAACAGGAGATCTATTGGATCAAAAGACTAGATACACTGTTACCAAGAGGTCTCAACGATAGGATTGACATGAGTTGCTTTATATAAGAAACCACAGGGCCCAATTGATTTATCACAACAGGAATGTGATCAAAACACCATGCAAAATGTTTTCCAACATAAGCCCACTATTTGAAAGTAGAGCACATACCATTACATTACCACACATCCCACATTATTAGTCAACATGTTAGACACTGGTGGAGGGAAGCACTACCACAACCAATAGACTAATAAAGGTTGTCTTCATAACTTTATTCACCCACAGACTGTGTACGGACATATGACAAACATGTAGGTATGGTACTGTTGAGATCTTATCACAGTGAGGAGAGTTTCCTCCAGACATCAAGTGCTAATCACCTGAATATCTGGCTAATTTTGTCTTTTCACTCGTTTATAGTTATTTATTCTTATTTTCGGCATAGCAGCAAGTTCTTGGACCATTTTGGCTCTATTTTTCTATTTTTTGGTTCACCTCATGTTTGGGGTTCATCTTATTCTAAGTATTGTTTGGGAGCCTTTTTCATTTACACTATCATACTTATTACTCATGTTCTTATAACTTCGGAGCATCTTCTTCTTAGTATCTCTATATCCTCAGTTTACCACCACACATATCACGTATGTTCTCAAAGCTATAGAGTATTTTCTTCCCAGCATCTCTACACACTCAGTTTAGGCTAACACCCTCATGGAGGGTGGATGTCCGACGTTTTCGCTTTATGATGGAGTACTTGATGAATGAGCTTTCCAGTTAGTCTCACGAGCACTCTTCTGTGTAGTCACAGTGACACAGATCCCCACTTATTAATTCAGAAACATTGACTGCCCACTTGAGCACCTACGGTGGACAGTGAGTACCAGCATCATTTGCATTAATATCGGATATTCGTATTCATTCTTTTCATATGCATACTTATTGTCAGCCTCTCATCTCTACTCACACGTGTTTGTATTCCCATTCATGACCACGCTACAATATGGCAGCCATTTTCAGCATCAAATCTATGGCAGTACAGACGACGGACGTCGGTCTTCACTGTTATCACCGCGGCTCTTCTTTACGTGGCTCTCAGTGCACGAGACACTCCGCAGGACGCCGGAGACTCGTGCATGGAGGATATCATATTCTGTTTACCGGTAAGCGGGGTGAACACGGGTCCCTAGACAATAGTTTTAGAGTGTGAAGACTTGGCACAATAGGATGGTGCCGTGAACATTCTATTATGGCTCAGATACGTAAGTTTTGAGAGACTCGTGGTCGTTTTTCATCTATCACGATGTTTTGATACATTCACAGTTATTATGGTTGTGGAGCTTGCACACATGACCGCATTTTTGAAGCAAGGCTTTATATTTACAGGGACCGTGACCGCCAACAATTAAATATCATCGACTACTGGACTTTTGTTGAGGTAAGCGTGAGCACGCATATTCGATTGAACTGGCAGAGCAGTGTGTTGGTTAGTCATTCACTTGACATTTTGGAACTTTCTGCAGGTTACATTATTGACTGGGATTTCATACATGAATCCTACGTTGTGTGGGATCTTCAGAGGTAGGATTGGGCACACGATTAGCACCTCATGACAGTTTGGGAAAGACTGGGTGTATTAAAATATTGCTAGTCGTTGTTTAATGGTCGTTATTGCATGCTTGATATATAGTATGCATACCGTGAATACCATTAATACCACAAAACACCACACACCCATAGGTTTATATTGATCGACAGCAGCATGAATCATGAAATGGTATGATAACACAAGGGTCCTAGTGGACCTTTAATACAGGCATGTTGGTTTGGGCAATTTAGTATCTCCATGTTATATTATTGTTTAAATATTGCAATTTTCTTTTGGGTTTTCAGATATGCCCCTGAGGAAGAGACACTGACGTCCCAAAATGCATCGGGCATGAAATTAAACATGTTCATAATATTGTGCATTGTGTAACGTTTTGAATGTTTCATTTATGTTGCATCATGTATCTAAGGAATTTAGAACATTAAGTTGATGTGAATAAATATGTGGTACTATCCTCATGGCACCAAATATGATGACAAACTACTAACAGAAGTACTAAAGAATACTGATGAAATAAAAATAAGTATTGCCATAAAGTAAATAGTAGAGAGTGTTAAATTATTAGCAAAAAATGTGTTTCATTAGATAATGAACAGTGCGCATCGCATCCAAGTCTGTGTACTTGTTATGAATTGTGGGTAGTACTTAGGGAATGTATGTCAGGTGTGTCTGATTTCATGCAGGGGCATATCATTTTCCTATTTTTTGTCATGCAGAGGTGCCCGCCCCGTGAACAGAGGTTCCGCCATGTGTGTAGAGATTTCCTATTCACCACCATGCGGAGTCTTCGCCATCAGAGTTAGAATTATGCTTTTAGGTTACAAGTAGTAAGTATATGGTCATAAATTACCAATATTCTTACTCCACCAACAAAAGTCAGGGTGTGGAGACATGCAAATTGCACTTTTTGAGTAACTTTACATTTCCAGTTTGGTGAATAGCCAAAAGCAGTAAAGTTACTCAAAAGTGTAAAAGTAAATTATACATGTAAAATTACTCACATATGTAAGTTACCTTTGTGAATAGCCCTGACTGAATGTACAGTCGGAAAAATGGTGCTTGTGGCCAGCGGAATAGCACATATATGGAGTAAGCCTGGGCAGAGTTTGCGTAGCCGCGCTAAGCGGAACTCCGCGAAGCGGTAAAAAACTCTGCAATGCTACGCGGAATTCCGCAAGCATGCGGAGTTGCTTGTTCCGCATGCTCGCGCATGCTCGCGAGACGTTTCTGACGTTCAGTAACGCGGATTGCGTGTTCGGGGGAAATAACGTGCAAACTTCAGCACGAGGTCGCACATGGGCGTGGCCATCTTGTTTTTCTTGTCTGGTTATGGTTCTGGGGCCTGTTTTTCAATCCTCCCTAAATGTTTCCAATCCTTTTCTGATCTTTTTTATTTAATATCTATCCCTCTCTCTTCCCAAGTGCATATTTAGCGTTTTTTTTCTACTTTTTGTGTGTTTTACTGCGTTTTGTACTCTTTTTCTATTACTTGCTTTTTTTTTTACTTCCCTTCTATTTCTTCTGACTTAATTTTTTACTCCTACATTTTCTTTTCCGACCCCGTCCCCAAGAACCATGGCCAAGAATAAGAAGAGTGCTTCCTCCAGTTCCCGGGAAAACAGGAGGAGCCGCCTTCCTTGCGGTAGGCATCGCCCGGAAGGGGTGCAGCCTCGGGACTTATCCTTTGAGGTGAAGGTGCCTGCACTCGTTTCTTTTGTGCAGCACCACCTCCCCTTAACCCTGGCAGAAGGCGGCAGGCCTGGTTCCGGGTACGGGATCCAGGAGTGTCACCGCCAGTGGGCGAGGGTACGCCGGGCAGTGTTTTGCTGCTCCGAGGTCCGGCGCACCCATAACCAACTGACACACCTGTGGTCCGACATACTGGACCGGGAGCAGGACCTGCTGGACCTGCTAGGTGTTGAGGTCGTGGGGCTAATTATATTATTATTGTGTGTTATTGCAATATTATTTTTTTCCCAAATAGCAAAAATGCTTCTGCTGCTTACATGCAGGTAAGTTACGTTTAAAAATCTTATATTATGTGATTGTTATTCTTCTAGACAGGTGCTTGGCGCTACTATTCTTACTTGTTTGCAACTTTGCGCTCACTTGGGCTGATTATGTAAGAGAGGTTAGAGAACTTAAGTTAGGTAATGCAGACTAGATAGACTCCTTTCCTTTGTCCTGTCACTAAGATAGTGGTAGGTAGTTACTTAGTTAGTTACTTAGTATTAGTTGGTAATTTTTTAGCTGTCCGCGTGACGCGTCCTTTTCTCACGTGCTGTGCTGACTCCTTAGTAGAACCTGTTGTAGTTTGTTAGTGAGTGAATAATATAGCAACTCAGCAACCAACCAATTTGGTGTATGCAATATGCATGAGTCCATCTAAGCCTTTTTGAGGACTAAAATAAATGCAGACTTAGTGATTTGGCCCGTCAAAGGGGGTTGATGATTGCGAATGAGATCGGAACTTAAGTTAGAAGAAGCAAATATAATTTTTTGGGCAATTCATTCCAAAGTCTTTGGAATAGACAGGCTAGGTGGTACTTAGGTTTAGGATTCTTGAATCGGAATGGAACTGTGGAATAATAAAGATAGGACGGTCCGCGACCGCGATACTAGTCGATCTGATTAAATAGGTCAATTTTATTGCAATTTCTGTTTCCTGTCAAAAAATAATTTTGGAGCGATTTTTTAATATTTATTTCACACCAATCAATTTTTGTCTCTTCAATTATGTCTTACACGATCAGCATCCAGGGGCAAGAAGAAGACTGGGTCTGCCGCGACGGGAGCTGGAGGTGCCTCCCAGGATCGCTCCTCTGCAGATGGCTCTGCTGGTCCCAGTAAGTCCTCCTGTTATTAATATTAATATATATTTCCCTAACTTTTACAGCACCTTATTCTTTTTTAACTATTATTTCCGTTTCCTAATTCTATTTTTTACCAAATCTTCTTCGATCTATCTGTTTCTAAATTCTTGTTATCCCTGCATTACCTATCAACTTAGTTATTAATATTTCTAGTGTCTGTTTTTTTTTTTACATCAAATCTAACTGCCTCTGACTCTGTACTATTAGTCTGTCTGTAGCTTGCTTTATTCTGGTTTTTCAGTCAGCTTTCCCTCTCCCCTTATATTTTGTGGACTGCTTAGTAGTGGTACTGTAAGACTCAGAGAACCCATTGGTCCTTACTACTACTAGTACTACTACTCTACTGTGCAGATGCATGCCCAACTAAGGTATTCTACACATCTTTGTTGAGATTAGAAGAAGGCTTTCTTTTACTTTCTTCTCATGCTCAATCGGTAAATAAAATGATGGTCACGTTGGACACCCCAAATTGGTGTATTTTACTTTTTCTCGTCTAGGCCTAGTACTATTTGTATTAGCAGCAGTTGATGGTGAACATTGAACAACTGATTACCATACACCATGGCTGGAAGGAAGTATCAGGAGGAGGGCACCATTATATTTTCCAACCAAGAGAGACCTCATGTCCGATTGTCCGCCCAGTTGGCCACTCTTTCTTTTTAAAAACTCAGATTCACCAATAGCTCTAGCCACTGAGTCCAGTCCTTTGGGTTGTCCTCTTCTTGACAGGCTTTTCGAAAATTGCACAAACAAAATGGCTGCACAACCAGATATTTTATTATTTTTTATAGGATAGGACATACTGTCTACTCTACTCTAGTACCCGAATTGTACTAGTGATGTGTGTGATGTATGTATGTATTGTATTTTCAATCTTGCTAGTGAAAAAAACAAATAGAGGGAGGCGTATATATGGCATCTAAAAAATTTGAAATGTTTTTTCTAGGAGTACTGACCACCAGTGCCGGGTCCAGCGGGGAAGGCGACGCCAGCCAGGAGGGAGCAGATGCGGCAGCTGCAGGGGGTGAGCCAGCAGCAGTGGCGGGCAGTGGTAAGTTATATTCCGTACTTATTGACAATACACTCGCTGCAAGGGTGTACACTGTACTGTTGAGAGAGACTAAGTTGTTGTGAACAACGGTTGACGAAGACACCCTTTAATTAGCATTAGCAATAGAGGCGGGAGTTGAGTAACTAATGGCCTCTTCTATCTGACTTCAACTCAGCTGGGAAAGTTTTATGAAGAAGACTAAGAGTCAGACGACCTTGATGGATGGATTGATGGAAAAGGGAAAGAAGGATGGAAGGAGGAAGGACGGACGGATGACATGTAATGTATGAATGGCAGAGAAGGATCCGTGGGTGAAGGAAGGGGGCACGGGATGCATAGGTGGCTGATAGGATGCATGGGTGATTGAAGGATGGGTGAAAGGTGAAAGAAAGGATGCCTGCTTAGGTGGGTGAAACTGTATGGGTGAAAGGAATCCTCCGGGGGGTCAAACCCAAAGGCAAGCAAGGACGCATGGGTGGTGGTTAAAATGACAAATGTATGTTGTTGGTGAAAGGTTTGTTGAGAGTGACTTGAGATTAAGAATGATAGCCATGTATTGTTTACTTTGAATGGATGGATGCCTGGATGGTATTCAATCATAGCATAGGTGGAGACTGGATGAAGAGAATGTAAAAGAAAAATAAACCGTGCCAGAGTAGCAAAGCCAAGGGTGAAGATTAGAATAAAAAAATAATTCTCGAAGAGCAATGCAATGATAAATGGAAAAATCGCTGAGAAGAAACAAGGACTAGTTTTTTTCAAAGTTTTTGATTCAAGGTTGTATTTCAGAATACTCCCTTGACGCACAGTAGTTTGCAAGCACAACATATATATATTGTGTATGTATGTACCCACCCAAATTTATCAATCACCTCCCTCCGACTCCGAGGCCCACTCCTGCTCCCTACCTATGTCATTTCGACCGTGTCAGCTATGGGTGGCCTATCGGCTGGATGGTTGGTTACACAATCAAACAATAGTAGCACCTCACGTCGTCCCGTATATCATCATTCATATTAGTAATCATGTTAGAATAAAAAATGTGTTAGCTGTATTGTTTATATACTGTTCTGCATAAGTTAGCATTCGCAGCACCATTTTATGTTTGGCCGCCATTTTGAGTCATGATCGAAACTAATTCTCTCTCTGTCTCTGCGAGAACCAGCTTTAGTAAATTTCGTTTTCTCCAAGGTTGGGCTTTGCTGTACTAATGAATACACTGTTCTTATTAGCGCATACCTTTCCCACTAGATAGAGGCCTGCTCCCCCTAGTCCAGCGATGGGCACAGGCAGAACGACCTTGGCATAAAGATAGTGTGTGCCCGGTCTCAGGATCGAAACTTATCCTTCTGTACCTCCTTTGTGTAGTGGCCTCCATCTGGAAATTTCCAGTCTGGGCGTGCCTTCTTTAGTTCTGAATCGTACATAATGTATCACCATGTTTTCTGATGTCAGTCCCTCTGCAGCAATCCACAGAAACTCGGCAGACTGGGCTCCGCTCAAGTGTACCTGATTAAATGTACTTGGTTTGTATTCTCTACTGTCTGACCGACTCTTCATTTGTATGGAAGGCTGAGAGGTGGTCGCGAGTGACCCGGGTGGCCCTAATCAGGTCACTTCCTTCAGTTGGCGCCCAAACAGGGACCCCATTGGGCGAGTGGCCCATCCCCTCCTGAGGACAGGTGGGGAGGTCGAGGCCGCCGTCGGGTTGGTCTGACGGACCAGGGATCCCTGCACGAGAGAGTGTCTGAACTCGCAGCTGCCCCTTCTGTCCCGCCGGACGGTGCCTCGCCCAGTGGTCATCCCGACTGGGGTCCTGAATGGCGAAACCCTTGGATCTGACCGTTTGGTCCGAAGAGTCGGCAGTGGAGAATAAATTTGTTTGACCTGTGTGCACCAGGTGAGTTTGTTTTGGTTCTTTGTGGATATGTTACCATTTTGGTTTGCATTTGGTATGGTCCGAGGACCAATTTTGGTAGAGAGTGTTTGCAAACACTTTGCCGGGCAACATAACAAATTTGGCTCACTTTTGAAAATGCCCGGAATTAGACGATTCTTGGTTTCTTGTTGTCGTTGTTGAAGTTGTTTCCAAAAAGAAGTAGACAGTCTAAGTTTGATTCTCTTCGAACGTGGCAAAAGGAGGCTAAGCAGAGGCGAATGAAAGCAGAGAAAAAGGCCTGGAAGGGGAGAATGCAAACATTGACTCAGAAAGCTTAGCACATGATAGAGAGAAACAAGAGATAGGGAGTGAACGTGAAGATAGGAGGTTTCGATTGAATATTGATAATTCTTATGTGACCCAAGAAGAAAATGATACGTTTGTGGAACAATTGTTAGATACTCGACCCCCACCCCCATATGCCCCGCCGAGGATATATTCCGCTCTTCCCTCACAGGCTCAGCTACCTGGTTCTTATGTCTCTTCTGTTTCTGCTTCTGTTACTGTTGATCGGACTGCCTTGGCCACGGCACCTCCTGTCCTTTCTTTCTCCTTGCCGTCTGTGGCAACTATGACTATTAGTACTCCTGCCACACCTATTGCTTCGGCATCTCTTTCGCCAGCTCTTACACCTGCGACACAGCCGGCAGCGACGTTAGTGCCTACTACCTCTGTTATCACTCCCACTGTGTTCCTCCATTCCCCGACATTATAGAGTAGTGGGACGCCTGTTCGTGGATTTGAGAATAGACGAAGTTCAAGGAGCGAATGGGTCCATATGTGCGATCGGAGATGGGAGAAGCAGAGAAAAAGGTAGTGGCTAATCAGGCTGCGCAGTGGGCTTGAAACCCCATTTATGGTGTGGAAGATGTGTGGAGTGTGATGAAAGACTATGAGCCTTTTGTACAACAGCATGCCCTTGAGCATATGTCTGCTACTTTGATCGATCTTTGAAAGCAGTGTTTCAATGATACAGCACCGCAGATTCTATATGATATTAAAGATCATGTATATGTTACTGATATGGCGCCTGGTCAAGTTTTTGGTAATGTTACGACGTTAGTTGCTTATCGGGGTAGACTGCTTGAGAAGAGTCCCACCACGGTATCTCAGTTTCCAATGCGGAGGTTCATCCTATCTAGCACCCTGAAATACCAGAGCTAAGGGATCAACACAATGTTGTTACTAGACCAGGGGCAGCGGCCCGTTTCCAAGAACAATGGGTTTATACTCCCTGGAAAAGGAGTGAAGTTTTGTCTCTTAAGACTCAGTTACCTGATCCTAGGAAGAATCCAACTGCTTATTATAAAGAATTGACTGAAGCTGCCTCTTCTACAGTGATGACACTTGCTGATATTGAAATGTTCTTTGGCTTACTAGTTCCGGTTGATATTTGGAGACAAGTACACACACAGAATCATGCTGCGGAATTGTGTGGTACCTGGGATCAGATTAAAGTATGGGATCAGGAACGGAAGCCAGGTGATAAGCCTAGACCAGAGAACTTGCTCTGCCCGGCCGTATCATTACGTACATGCATTCTCTTATCCCTCCGAGAAAAGTTGATTGGGATAAGTTATCGGCTTGCCGTCAAAAGAAAGATGAGAGTGTGTCTGATTTTTTAACTCGGTTTGAAGGTGTGTTTCTAGACTATAATGGACAGTATTTGTTGATCGAAGGTGGTGTTCGACTGTTTGTTAATAGATTTGTTTCCAATTTGCTTCCTGAGAATGCGACCCGATTGCAGGCTTCCGAGAGCACCTGGTCCACATCTTCCCCTTCTGTTATTTTGAATATGGCGCTGTATTATGAACATAGGGAAAATGAGGATAAGGAGATGTCGGAGAAGAAGCACAAGGATTCAAAGACGAAGGTGTTTTTGCAGCAAGCTTCTAGGGGGAATGGTAGAGAACGTGGTGGTTCGGCCCGACAGCTTCCGCGCACTAACAGGCCATCAAATAACACGCCTTTAGGGCCAAATCAGTGTGCATATTGCAACGAGGAGGGACACGGGCGTAGCGAGTGCCCTATGTTGTTGCAGAATGTGGCGGCCCCCAGAGGACGAGGTTCTTGTGGACGGGGTCGCGGAGCTGGAGGAGCGGACAGGGTGATGCAGCCCGCAGGGTCGTTCTGATCAAAATTATTTTGCCGACCCTCGGGGAGGACAAAATTATCATGATGATTATGACACGGATGAGGTGACAGGGATGTCTTATAGCTAGGACACAATCAAAAATAGGGGGAGGTAGAGGGTGAGGTATAGCTAGGACAGCCAGGGACAGAGTGAGGGACCAGTTCGATACCTGTAGATCAACGTGGTCCGTATGTTAGTGCGGATGTGCATGGTTCGGCTAAGGGTTTTTTGATGGATACAGGTGCAACGAACAGTTCTATTTCTCGTTCCGTGGTCCCTGGGGAGGCTCTGTCTGGCCATAATAATGTTTCGGTAGGTTTTTCTGGTGTATCGGTTGTGAGCCCCATTTCAAAACCCCTCGTGTTGACTATTGGTCCTTTCACTGTGGATTCGCCATTCTTGTTGGCCTCTAATTGTGGAGAAAATCTGATGGGTTTGGACTTGTTGAAGAAATTGCATGCTATGATTTACTGCTCCCCGGCGGGTGTTTACATGACAATGTGTCCGGATGTAGTGCGCGCTACGCAGTGTCTATCCAAAGATGCGCCTCTTCCTGTGGAGTTCAAAGATGTGCCGCCCACTCTCTAGGTGACAGGTGACACAGATGTGGGACTGTTACAGATATCAAGTATAGCTTAAGGCACACATCTAGCGCCCCATCTGTCGCACTGCGTAGTAGGGAACTTTTCCCCGTCTTTAAACCATGTATTCCTATTTAATCCATTTTTTTCTTTGGAAGCCCATAGTAATCCAAAATGTCCTTGCAAAACTCCTCCAAACTTAATAAGTCACTGCAGAGACAGCGTCATGCCACCTTTTGTATTTATTTTCAAATCTTCAAATGAATACTGCGTGACCATCCAGGCTTTTCACAGCAACACGTATATCCAAAAAGTGGAACGTACATCAAAGTAGGCTCATCATATCTTGCCCAATGCATTTCGAGTCTATTAAGACTCTTCTTCAGGGTTCACTACAATAAATTAAAAAACAATTAAACTGACTGTTCACTGCTGACCTTCCCTAATACCAAACATTATGACACACCCATTGTTTTCCTCAAACCCATCCACTCCCATGCCCACCCTTAAAAAATCGTGAATGAATTAATCATACCGATCCCCTATCCATTATTCAACACCCTTCCTCCCCCCGCATCATGCTGTAATGCACACGTTTGTCAAAACCCAAATGTAACAAAAAACCGTGAATGCTCATAAACCACTGCATCCTTTCAAAATCACTCCCCTCTGTAAACATCAAATCCTCCCGTGTATCTCCAAACACCAACCAAACAAAATCCCATCTTCCCCCACGTCCAACACTTTAAAGTGAGTTACCATGTTGAAGCCACTGCCAGCAGCCTAACCTCCACGTTCACCTCTTTCAGTAATTTTGGTAATCATACTTTCATGCTGCCGTTCGTTCCCGTATTTTAAACTGAGCTCTCACCTCCGTGTAGCCAATCATTCTCAATCCTCAATCCTCCCACCCCCGTGACTCAACACTCCTCAGCTGTGCCTCAATAACCAGTACGATAACTAAAACATCAGCTCCCATAATGCACTCAGCAAAATCAATCCGTGGTTAAACCAAACTAAACTCACGAGTGAACAAACACATGTAAATTAAACAACCATTATCCGTGACAAAACCCTCGTCTCCCTTACTCTCTCCACCCTACGCCAGCAACCATCTATGGCAAAGAAAACTACATCGTATGTAAAAGTAAAATAAACAGCATTGCATAATCCCAGCAATAAAAAACCTTTTTACATTATTCCGAAAGTGCAATCCCTGTGAAAAAAGTAACATATATTAATATGGAAAACAATATATCCCACAAATATCAACTATTCATAAGTCAGTCACTGTTCCTTAAAGTATATCATGCGCTGTTGAAACTGCGCCGAGTCCCCTCCAAACTTTCGCTGTCTCCGTAGTGATGTGAAAAACTTGACTGAAGTTCCAAACTGTAATTCTCATCAATGGGGTGCAAACTCCGTAGGGGCGGAAGAATTGCTAAGCACATGTACATAAGTAGAGAATGCACACCTTCCCTTGTTTTAATTCGTTTATCAATATCATATCATCCTGCTGTGCGTGCGATCAGATACTGTGATCCGTCCCAGTCCACAGCTCATACTTCAAGTATAGCTTAAGGCACACATCTAGCGCCCCATCTGTCGCGCTGCGTAGTAGGGAACTTTTCCCCGTCTTTAAACCATGTATTCCTATTTAATCCATTTTTTTCTTTGGAAGCCCATAGTAATCCAAAATGTCCTTGCAAAACTCCTCCAAATTTAATAAGTCACTGCAGAGACAGCGTCATGCCACCTTTTGCAGATATCGCCAGTTTCTATCCAAGTTAAAGACAATGGTATTTTACCTCGCATCCGTCAGTATAAAATACCGCAGGCAGGTGAGCGAGCTTTAATGCAAATTGTACAGGATTTGATTGAGAAAGGAGTGGTTGAGGAGATGACTGCTAATGTCTGTAATAGCCCTATTCTTCCCATTCTCAAACGGACACCTTCGGGGTCCTCTGATGATCATGCAGATGTTTATCGCTTTGTGATTGACTTGCAGGAAGTTAATAAAATAGTGATTCCCCAGTTTCCGGTGGTTCCTGACATTACAACTTTGTTGACAATGATTCCTTCTTCTGCTACATTCTTTTCTGTCATTGATTTGAAAAACGCGTTCTTCAGTATTCCCATTCATCCTGACAGCAGGTATCTGTTTGGGTTCACCCTAGCTGGTAGAAGATTTAGATTCTGTCGCACTCCTCAAGGCTATACAGAGAGTCCGAGTATCTATAGTCAGGCATTGAAAAGTCAGCTGGATTCCTTATCGCTTCCTCCACGTAATGTATTGCTTCAGTATGTTGATGACTTGCTCATCGCCTCGGATACAGAACAAGGTTGCAGGGACAGTACAGTACAATTAAATTGTTATTACATTTAGCCCAACATGGCCATAAAGTATCCCTTTCCAAATTTCAGTATTGTCGACAGGAGGTCACCTACTTAGGTCACCTACTGTCGAAGGAGGGTAGGAGATCGACCCCTGAGCGCATCAGTACCATTGTTAAAATGCTCGTTCCACAAACTCAGAAAGATGTGCGCACTTTCATAGGTATCACTTCCTATTGCAGGCAGTGGATACCTAGCTATTCGCTGTTGTTCAAACCCCTGCTTTCTGAAACACTAAGAGATGTACATGAACCCCTGCCCTGGACGCCTGAATGTCAGCAGTCTTTTGAGCAATTGAAAACTGCACTTTGTTTGGCTCCAGTGCTCAGCACCCCCGACTATACTAAGCAGTTTGTGTTGCACGTCCATGAGATGGCTGGTTGCACGCTTTCTGTTTTAACACAAAAATATGGAGATAAGTAACGGCTGTGTGCTTACTTCTCGGCTGTACTTGATCCAGTCGCACGAGCCCTCCTGAGCTGTCTAAGAGCGGTCGTGGCCGTGGCTGTCTCAATAAGGCAATCGGCTGGACTCGTACTTGAAACTGATCTCACAGTCATGGTACCCCATGCTGTGGATACACTTTTGAATAAGACAAAGACACAGCGCCTCACCAGTGCACGTCTGACAGGTTATGAGTTAACGCTGTTCGCCAGACATATTACGATCAAATGATGTGCCACTCTCAATCCAGCCACGTTACTACCCCTCCCTTCTGAGAATGACGAGATTGACATACATGATTGTATCTTCCTGACGGAAGAAGAGACGAAAGGATGGGTAGACCTGAATGATGTTCCCTTATCTGACCCTCAAGGGGAACTATATGTCAATGGCTCTTGCTTTAAATTACCAGATGGCCCTACAACTGCTGCATATGCTATTACCTCGCTGCGTATGGTAGATGAGACATCACGAGTTCCCTATCTGTCGGCACAAGCTGCAGAGCTTGTTGCCCTAATATGAGCCTGTGAATTGAGTGAGGGACTGGTTGTTAATATTTATACTGACAGCCAGTACGCCTTTGGAGTCGCCCACTATTTCGGGCGACTCTGGGCAGAGAGAGGGTTTCTTACTTCCCATGGTACAAAGATTCAGCATGGTCATCTTATATATAGGCTTCTGTTCGCTTTGACACTCCCTAAGAAATTGGCAATAGTCAAGTGTGGCGCCCATAGGAACGTTCCTGACGATGTAGGTAAAGGGAATGCCTTTGCAGATCAGACAGCTAAGGAAACAGCCCATACTAGGATGAAAAGAATGTTTGTAGCAAGTCCTGCTAGGTGGGTGCCCGAGGTCACCATGTTTGAGGATACACTTGAGAATGTGAAGAAAATACAGAGTGAGGCCACAGTGGAGGAATTAGCAGTGTGACAAGAGAGTACAGCACAATTGAATGATGAGGGATGTTGGATTGACAAGTCAGGGAAGCAAAGATGGATGCTGCCAGATGCATATGTTCTTCCTGTAGTCACAATGGCCCATGGCCCAGCCCATATTGTTGTATTCCTCTTAAGGTATCCATAAACGGGCTTTCCAGTATCATGTCCTTATATAGGCACAATTCGCCCTGCCCTTATATAGGCATAAAATCCCAGCCCTTATTTAGGCATTAAACCGTGCACTCCAAATACAGGCATGGTCTCTGACATCCATCCACCCTAACGTCACAACGAGTTCATGAAGAACAGACCCTTAGGCTGCGGGAGTTTCCCTAGTCCAGGACTATTGATTTCTTCAAGGACTCATATATTATGCATGAACCATTATTCCTTAGGGGGTTCATTCATGACGTCTTTCGCTGTCCAACTCACGTCAATACTAACATTCTTAGGTGCTCTCAGGTATAAATATACCTTCCCTAGCCCCTGTAAACCAGAGGAGACCTCGACTTCAGAGGAGCCCGTTTCCCGGCCTGACGCACTGAGAAGACGCTGCCTTCCTTGCACGCAGAGAGCCCAGCTTCCAGCTTCCAGTGATCTGACTTCCCTTGCAGGGTGTTGGAGTTCGAGTCCGGCAAAGAGATTCCTACCTCTCTCATTCTTCAGGTATGGAGCTGACTAGAACCTAGAGGGACTCTTGGCATACTAGGCATACTAGACTTAACATACTCTTAGTATACCATAGTAAGGAATACTTCACCTACTTCTTCCCTCTTCCTACACCTAGGTTAGGTTAGGTACATTGGGGTTGAATTAGCTTAGCAATGCATTGTATGAGTACTCGCATTTTTAGTCTGTGTTATTTATGTAACAGCATATGTACTAAAAGATAATGCTAACGCAGTATTATTTATTTCTACTGCTCACACTGTACATTATTTATCTCGCATACTGTCTTGTGATCGTAACAGCACATTTTACTTACACCAGAAACAAGACTGTTCAATAAATCCTTTATTGAAACGCCCGTCTATTTCTTTCTGTGTAACTTGGAGAAAACTAAGCATGCACGACTGAGCTGAGTGAAATAGTTATCTATTGTTTCCACAACTCTGGGACACGTTCTGATTCTAAAGGGAAACACAGTGGTCATGTTTTGCGGCTGCCAGAAACTACTCCCTTCTTGTTGTCAAGGAGTTTCTAGTGGCCTCTGAGCTAGCTGGCACAAGTAATTAAGTTTAATATACTCGATAGGGACATACTGACCTTAGTCCTATGTCAAACCTATAGGATATATTATTCCAATGCGCAGAGCCTATTAGGGAAATAGGAGCTACACTACATGGCGCCCAACGGTTTGGTAAGGCAGTAATTCAACGTTAGATACTGAGTAACTCAGCCGTGCTTTTTCTCTCAAGACCCCTACCCATATACTCCAAAAGACGTCTGGAGTGGGCAGGGTTAAGTATCCACCACGGCTACATAGGGCAGTACCCTATATATTAGCTGTTTGGTTTGCTCAACGTTGAAGGATACAGTGTACAGTGTTCCACAATATTGTGCACCTTATCTTTGTTTCCTTGAAACTTGTTCTACATTTTTCAAAAAACAAAATGCCTGACGGAGACAATAACACCGAAAACGGTGGAGCTGCGGCTGATCAAGCCCAAGCAGCAGTTTTTAACCTTACAGGTTTAAATGAAACTGAGGAGGGTGTTGTACACATCCCTCAAAACTTAAGAAGAGCCATCACTCTAAAACTTATAAAACATGGCCTACCACCAAGAGGCGGTAGAGCAGTTTTCGTGATAGAGGCACATGAATCCTTTCAGACAGAGGTATTCTATTCATGGGTAATATTTCCTGAATCCAATTCAGTAACAAAAATGTTTCACTTCTACAAAGAAGATGATCCACCAGAGGAATACAGTCCTTTCGAGGATATAGAAATTCCATTAACATACCAGGAGCATCAGCTCTGGTTTAAAGGCACCCTAAAACATCACAAAAACATTACTAGGCTCGGTCCACTAGGTAGACCAGGAGCAACATGGCCGATTCTAGCCGGCTACACACCTCATCCTGACATTGAAGAGATGTCAGATGAGGATTTACTTACTCAACTCACAGAGTTAATACAAATCTACAGACAATTGGTCCAATATGTCATGCAGACTTTTACAGTCCGACCACCATTGACATATCCAAATGCAACTCCCCAACAGGGGAATACACTAAAAATTACACCACAGACTCTATACGCAGTCATGGGTAAAATGCCCACAAAACGTGAGCAAATTCCATTTTGGATAGCTCAAAAAATTACTCAAATCGAAGCAGTATTTCCAAATACTAGCCCGCATGAGAAGCACAGAATCCTAACAATCAGTTTACCAATGGGGATCACACCACAACTGGAAGACTGCACCACTTGGGGCTCAGTCTTTGCTGCCATCTATACTAAAACACATGGCATTCCATCAATTGCGGTAATACCTGATGTCCTAAAACAAATTCAAAACGAATACGGGGCAGAGCCTGCTCTAAATTTAGGTATGAAATTGCTGAAAAATTTCGACCAGGTCTCAACAATAATATTATCTAATATTAAAGGAGAGGCAGCAGCAGTGGCGATCCGCCAAAAATTGAGGGAATTCGATGTTACAGAACATCAAACTGAGCTACCCAGAATAATAGAACAATCTTATGCAGAGTTAGGCAGAGATAGTTTGGGTGGAAGAGCACTGAAACCAAAACACTATGAAAGTCCTGAGAAGGACTCAATTAAACAAACTCCTACATCTTCTAAAAAGAAGTGGGAGTCTAATAAACAAAAATCAAATGAGAAGCGTTCTCAATCCGAGGTAGGTCTCCTCAAAAGGAGCCCTCTGAAAGGAGGTATAACCTCAGGAATAGGGATAATTTGAGAAAGCCTGACAGGTATCAAGATACTGATACACGTTCCTCTCGTCCCTTTCAGATCTCATCACAGACTTCGGAAAGAAGAGGACGGTCAGAACATAAAGAACGCGTGAAATCGAAAGACGATAAACACGCTTCAAAAACCAAAGTAAAACCTCAATTTTCCAAAAAGAAGGTAGCAGGTCTGAAGATCAGACATGCCAAGAATACTGAGATCACAACTCAAGAACGGAGAATGGGCTCAGACAATGCTGGACAGTGCAGCAGAAATCACAATAGTTCGCCAGAACCTGAAGGAACTTCTGGAGATAGTGGACTTGAATGAGTACATTACAGTTGAGACTGTAGACACCAGGGTTAGTACTCCACAAAGGTTATATGAAATAACACTCCGGATGGCGGGAGACAAACCTAGACAGGTTAAAGCACTTTTTTGGGAAAAACTATCAAGGGGCTATGACATACTTCTAGCAGAAAAGGACTGGCCACCACAATTTGTCAGGGAGTGCCCACACGGCGAGGACATTATTATGCCTGCCTTCTCCAACCATATTCCAATTCATCTAAAATATACATATGCCAGGAAATGGGCAGTGGCCCAGGCCCCAGCATTATATAAAAATCATGTAGGATGGGATGAGGATTCACCTCACCATAAAATACATCTGAAACATGAACCTACTGCACAAAGGCAGTATCCAATAAAGCAAGAAGCTAAAAAACAGGTCAGGGAGATCTTAGATCAACTTGAATACCAAGGGGTGATTGAAACATGCACCTCCTCAATGAACAATCCTTTGTTTCCTGTCTCCAAACCAGACAATACATATCGTCTAGTTTTGGATTACAGACACCTAAACACTTGTTCTAAAACTTTTGCAGTGCAAAATGCACATAGCACAGCATTAATGAATAACATTGTGCGTAAAAAATATAAAACCACATTAGACATCTCAAATGGTTTCTTTTGTCAAAACATAGCACCTGAAAGCAGGTACTTAACAGCATTCTCCATAATGGGGACCCAGCGTCACTTTTGTCGACTCCCACAAGGGTTCAAGAATAGCCCAGGTTTATTCTCAGCGAGGGTAACGACGGGCCTGATTCACAGAACTAACTTACGTCAAAAACGTAAAGTTAGTACTTTTTGGTATTCACAGAATACACTTACTCATTTTGGTATTCACAGAATGAACTTACTCATTTCGGTATCCACAGAAGTTAGTAGTCCTAACTTTAGGACTCCTAAATGCCTTCTGTGAATACCGAAAGTCTTAAAGTTAGGTTTTTCTCAGTTTAGGAGTCCTAAAGTTAGGAGTCCTAACTTTTCTAAACTTTGGAAGAACTTACATTCTAAATTATGCAGAAAGGGTTAAACCTCTCTACGCATTAATCAAACCTGATTTTTCGATCAGAAACTGGACACAGGAACACACAGAAATCTTGCGTTCACTCCAGGCTAACATGTTAGCAACAAATCACTTACAAACACGTGTAAGTCAACGTAATTTGGTGATCCGAATAATTTCGGGTCAATGTGGATTCACATACTTAACCTTCAATGAGGGTGACAAAATCCCAATTGCATACAAATCCCATTTGTACACACACGCGGAAATGCGCTTCAGTTCAACTGAAAAAATTCTGACAGCAGTTCGAACCGCTGTAGCAAAAGAAAGAGCCTTAGCCCAAGGGAAACGCATTATTGTCGTAACCCCAGTACCGGCTTTAGAAGCGGTCACAAAAGCAAGCATTCCAAATGCTAAAGCATTACATCCGAGATGGATACAATGGGTTAATTCTCTTGCTGCCCAAAACCGGTCCTAGGATGCTTGATTCCGGTCCAGGGAAGACATGGCTTGGCAGTTCGGTCTGGACTGTTCCCATGAGGCAAAGGGTCAAGACTGATTTGCATATGGCGATGTCTGAACTGGGGTGGCGTGGTGAAGCAAAATAACGATGGATTAAACCCAGATCTGTGACTGGGGGTGAATGTTTGCCAATGTGCAACATTCCGTCCATTATCTTGTGTGTTTTGCATTTCGCCCTAAGTGGGAAGGGTATGCCCAGACGTGGGTCCCGTGCTCACTACGCCACCGGAGTCAAGCTATCCTGGCTGATGAGGGCTGAAAGCCCGAAATCGGTCCTAGGATGCTTGATTCCGGTCCAGGGAAGACATGGCTTGGCAGTTCGGTCTGGACTGTTCCCATGAGGCACAGGGTCAAGACTGATTTGCATATGGCTATGTCTGAACTGGGGTGGCGTGGTGAAGCAAAATAACGATGGATTAAACCCAGATCTGTGACTGGGGGTGAATGTTTGCCAATGTGCAACATTCCGTCCATCATCTTGTGTGTTTTGCATTTCGCCCTAAGTGGGAAGGGTATGCCCAGACGTGGGTCCCGTGCTCACTACGCCACTGGAGTCAAGCTATCCTGGCTGATGAGGGCTGAAAGCCCGAAACCGGTTCTAGGATGCTTGATTCCGGTCCAGGGAAGACATGGCTTGGCAGTTCGGTCTGGACTGTTCCCATGAGGCACAGGGTCAAGACTGATTTGCATATGGCTATGTCTGAACTGGGGTGGCATGGTGAAGCAAAATAATGATGGATTAAACCCAGATCTGTGACTGGGGGTGAATGTTTGCCAATGTGCAACATTCCGTCCATCATCTTGTGTGTTTTGCATTTCACCCTAAGTGGGAAGGGTATGCCCAGACGTGGGTCCCGTGCTCACTACCGCCACTGGAGTCAAGCTATCCTGGCTGATGAGGGCTGAAAGCCCGAAACCGGTCCTAGGATGCTTGATTCCGGTCCAGGGAAGACATGGCTTGGTAGTTCGGTCTGGACTGTTCTCATGAGGCACAGGGTCAAGACTGATTTTCATATGGCTATGTCTGAACTGGGGTGGCGTGGTGAAGCAAAATAACGATGGATTAAACCCAGATCTGTGACTGGGGGTGAATGTTTGCCAATGTGCAACATTTCGTCCATCATCTTGTGTGTTTTGCAATTCTCTTGCTGCAACAGATGTTGAATATGTTTTTGATCAAGATTTAAAAACACAAGCATTCCTGCAATATGAACAAGAATGTCCTCTGCCTACTGATATTCTGCCTCTTGATCAGTACGAATTTATAATTTACACTGACGGATCCGCACAACCCGCAATAGGGAGTAAGCAAGCTTACAGTGCAGCGTGTGCTATCGTTAAAGGTCGCATGCGAGATGGCATCTTCAGACCTATGGTCACTAAAACACAATCTCTAGGGGATTGTACAGCTCAGCGAGCTGAACTACAAGCATTCAAACTGGCACTTGAAAGTACAGATCGAGAATTCCCCACACTAATAGTGTGCGATTCCTTTTACTGTGTTCAGTCGTATAATGACTATATACAAAACTGGCTTGAAAATGGTTTCAAAGATGCAAAAGGTGGCACAATAAAGCATAAACTGCTTTGGGAACAAGTAGTTCAGTTGTAACTACCAAAGGCTCACGTGATCCACACACTGAGTCATCAACGTGATGGCGTTCACGTTGCAGGGAATTCATTGGCTGACGAAGCCGCAAAGGGGGCTGTGCAAACGGCTTCCGTAGCTGCGATCACTCGTTCAAAAACAAAAATAGACGGCGAGATAATGTTGGCTGTCAATGCATCAAGCAAAGGCAGCAGTGCAGCGTTACCAAAAAAGTTTCCACTCAAGTACTCTTATGTAATTGATGCGAACAACGTTCCTTTTGCTCGAATCCCTGGAGTGGGGGATAGGGTAATTCCAAACATGGAACGTAGAGCAGCCTTGATTTATGAAACACATTTGGGGGAGGGTCTGTCACATCAAGGGATCTCTAAAACAATTTTGACGTTAAAAGAGATGTACTGGTGGCCTGGAATGAATACAGAAATTCACATATTCATCAACAACTGCTTAGACTGTAAATTACAGCGAGAGAGCCACCAGACACCATGCTGCGAATGCGGCAGCCCTGTACAGACACCATTGCTAGACAGCATTAGACTATCTACGCGCCTGCATCCTACTGGACAAAGGCATTCCCACAAATACTGAATCTAGGTTCCTATGGTTATGGCCACAGCGCTCAGCTGACGCTCGAACTGTTATAAAAGATTTGCGAGTCTTTATCGGCACATACGCAATAGGCACGCTACATTCTGACCAGGGTCCTGCGTTTAGCTCTCGGGCTTACAAAGAGGCCATGGCCAGTCTGGGCGTTGCATTGCGGTACTCCTCTCCATTCCATCCTGAGGGAAATTCGGGACATAAAGCAGTCTATAACAGCTAGGGTATTAGGTTCGGGTGATGGGTGGGTCAAACACCTTAGTGGGGTAGAGCGCTCATTGAACAACCTGCCAAGAAGTTCTCTAGGGGGGGTCACTCCATATGAGGTCCTATTTGGGACAAGAATGTGGGTGCCAGACCTAGAACACGTAGGCACAGTGGTGGAAAATAAACCCTTTGATATCAAAGATCGTTTGACTGTTTTACAGGACTTAAACAAATTAAGAACGAAACAAAGCAACATATTCCTACAGTCAACCACCACTGGGGATCAACCGGCTGTCCCAGCAAGGCCTGTCTGGATTCCAAAAGTTGGGGATCTAGTCAGAGAAAAGATTGCGGACAAGAAGGAATTTGGCCCTTTTACAGACAACCAGTACCTGTCCTAGCAGTTCAAGGAACAAGAACAGTACTTCTGCCGCCCCTTGCTGGAAGAAAGGAGAAAAGATTTGTGTCCATCGACCTCATCAAACCACAGTATGTGGCCAATACTAAATAGTAGGCCTCGTGGACTCCGACCTAGTAGCAAACGCACTCCTCTCGCTACTATCCAAGAGGTTCAGACTGAAAGACTGATAACAATCGAGAATTCAGCTGTAACAGATGGAGGACTAAGCAACAATGCAATGGAACTCATCCCTCTTGAACACCAACTAACAGTTCGTCCAAATACACCTGTCTACACCAACGTGCCAAGTGATGAACTGGTTCCAGTGATTTCTACAAATCCTGATGTAATTCCAACAATTGACAGAACTGCTTCTGGCTATTTCATTAACTTTGATACGTTCTCAGAAGATCCGAGTGAACCTGAAACGACGCCAGTGTCATTGAAATTCAAGCAGCAAGTACAAGACTTTCTTCACTTTCTGAAAAAGACTTATTTGGTTTCTCCATGGATTGAACTCTGGATTACATCTGGACTTTTTGTTTTCCTGCTCTGGCTAGCTTTGGTAACAACTGTAAGCGTGCTTATAAGTGGCAGATACATCCATGTGAACACTGAAGGAAAAGGCGTAAACGTACTTTTGAAACCTCATAAATCTTCCCATCGTGAAGCAAGAGACTTATCATCAGTGAACATCACAGCTGTTCCAGTAAAGGATGGTATAGTGTGGGACAAAACAGATTATGAAATCTTCGGCCCGACTGAACAATTGAACATTCCACATTTGTTTAAAATTTCACTAAGTGATCTAATTACGTCCAGTACCTATTCTGATGATTGGGACTTTGAGACTGTAAACGACATAATGTTTGACCTAGAAAAAATCTGCTGCATTTTCTAAAAATGAATATTTAGAGGGTTCATCAGACTATGAACAAATGTATTGTTATAACCACTATGGTCATCATTATTTGCATAAATCTGCATATCCAAGAAATGTGTTTATGTTTAACCAATGGGAGCATTGTCCTAAAAGTAGTTCAAAAACATTTGCTAACAAGTTTCCATATTTTTCAGGTTACAACACATCTGATCCAGAAATGTTTTACTATAAAAATGTAAACAAGACAGGACTGAAAATTATGTTAACAAATACAAAACAGATTTATTCTGCATTATTTAATGCCCAACTGTCTAGACAGGGTTTCGACTTTTGGAAAGACTCAATAGACACAAAAACTGTGTGGGGTACTAAAGATTGGCAAGTGCAGGGGATAGAAGATTTATTTAGAGCCTGCATCATCCCAGAACAAATAATGTTTTTGAATGAAACTATCCAACAAACATCTTGTCTTGGATTAGCCAAGATAAAAGAGATGAACACACCTTCTGTACCAACACCTGCCAGTGAAAATAATACAAAGGCAGTGGTGACAGTTGACATTATACTACAACTCAACAGATCTAATCCTGATTGGAAAGAATGGTTGATCTGGCCCACAGACACGAATAACTGTCAGGAAAGATTGCTGAATAAAACTCAGGGCTTTACTATTCATAGGCCAGACCCAAGATATGTCCAAAGACAACATCCGGGGGTAGTAACAACATACAGTGTAGGGAAATTATGCCTCGATTGGCTGCATAAGTCTACACTACAGGATGTGAAACAACACTTAACCTTACTTAAAAAGGACGCAGACCTTAGGGAATTCTTGCTTGGACCAAGAAAACCGCGTCAAAAACGTTTCATATATGACGGCATTTATGCTGCTTATAATGAAGCTTGGAAGGTATCACAGATAGAGGCTGCAGAACGAATACGTGAACTTGATCGTATTAATTTAGAGAAAACACTCTCTGTGGTCGACAATGGGTTAACAACTTTGTCCTCCAGAATATATTCATTGGATGGCATTGTATCCTCTGCTATCGACATACTAGAACAAGATTTGGCGATGTTACAACAAGGCCAGTCTCAATTACGTTCTATTATGTTATTAAGCTGGACGCTGCAATCTTTGCGAGCGGGCTATGTGCCTTGGCGTTTATCAACACAACGGCTCTGTTTGCAGAATACAATCTAACTGATAAACAGATCGAACTGGCACAAAGAGGAGCAAAGTATACAGTGCTGAGCATTGAAAAACTGGAAAAGTTGCCATTCACTGTGGCAGAAAAACCAGCTACAGAATGGCTTATTCATGGCAAAATAACATTACCTGTGAGTACTTTTCAGTTTCAGTATTGCCTCAGACAAATGCAAGCAGGCAAATATGAAAGGTTGGGTAAGGAATACATTAAGACATCTTGGGATTTACCGTATACATATAGATGTTGGAGTGGGGATCGTGAAGTGTTTTTGAGCGGTACAAACTGTAAACTTGCACTGAGCGGTTCACTTATATGTCAGGACATTTCCTTACACGGGGCTTGTAATGGTTCTGTGGCAAATTTGTCTTGCCATCAGCAGGGTACACCAGCTGCTGTGATTAATCCAACGTTTGGACAACTTTCTAATGGGAGTTACCTCATGTTGAATGATCAGAGTTGCTGTGGCATGCTGCCAGGCATCCCATATCTAGTAACGGTCAACTCCAGGGTCACTTGCTGTATGCAAGTATTGTTTCCCCAATAGACACAGTCAGGGAGTCGCCTCTATGGCCTTCGCTGAACGTCTCTTTTATAAGATTTGATACTTTAAGCAGAATGAAAGCCATGCTTTTACAGCAAACAGTGCCTTTGACCTCGGCCAAAGAAACCTATGATCTACAAGTAGCAAGTACTTCGGCTGAGATACAGACTTTAATACGTACAAACTGCCCTATACATTTCGTAGAAATGATATCACGTATCTTCAGCATGTCTGATACAACAGGAATTGTACATGTATTTAAGAGCCTCTGCTCAGGTCTGTTAGCACCTTTCCAGGCAATACTCGGAATCATCCCGAACTTTGCACATTCGGTGTTTGGTGGCATACCATTAATTCTAGCACTTGTTGCCGGGATTCTAGTTCTCTTCCTGCTATTGCGCTATGGCCAGCCTATTCGCAGACATCACTCCGAGCGAAATGGAGAAAGCTCTCCTTGAACGAAAGTGCCGTGAGCAGATAGTAAAGCTTTTGGGCATGACTCATCTACGGGACCTTAATACAACTTGGTTCCTGTCATTCAGACCAATCTGGCAAGATTGCATCTTACCTGTTCTACGATGCCTGCTATGCGGTGAAGAATGCGTGTTGGACACCTGTCTAACATTTCCATCAGCAACGCCAACGGATGTCGATACTCTGCTGGACCCGATAACGGCCCATGCTCTGTGTTGTCCCCAGAGGCTTCCTATCCTGATGTCAGCATTCATTGAGATCTCACAGACGCTTCCGGCTGCTGCTGAGGTACGAGAAAGAACTCCAGGCACACAGGTAACAACGGACGCGAACATTGCTGAGGCAACCTATGCTGGAAGCAATGCTTCCCATCTCTGTGCAATTAATCTACTACACGAGGTGTTCCAACTGACGCCTACAACAGTGGATGATGTTTTGTCTATTGAAATAGATTATCTCATGTTTACACCAGACCCGTGAACTAACTCTGATTCGGCATACAGTGTTCCAGGGCTGCATTGACAAATTTGGCCTTCATTTTTAAACAACTTGGAACTCTACCAAAATTGAACTTTTTTTCCCATTTTTCGAACGAAAATGGCACATCAATCTGCTTACAGTAGAACTAGCCTTATAATACAGACTTCAAGGTACTTCCACGGACACTTAGTCATCTTGTGTGTCTAAAACAGTTCATTAATTTTCATGACATGAAATGACTTTGATTTTTGAGAAACTTATCGATCATTTTTTGTCACATGTAAATATTACTGCTTATTTCATTCCAATTGCATTTATTTTCGAACTTTATGCCTGTAATGAAAAGCACTGCTTCAAATGTACAGTACCTTTTGCATTCTAATAGGTTTTTTAACATGCCTTTTTTAAATGGTTTTATGAAAAATTTTAGAAATATGCGGTACTCCATTTTAATGTTTAGCATTTTTTAAATGTTTATCATTTTAGTATTATCGTACACACGAAAGAGGAGTGGGTGTTGTATTCCTCTTAGGGTATCCATAAACGGGCTTTCCAGTATCATGTCCTTATATAGGCACAATTCGCCCTGCCCTTATATAGGCATAAAATCCCAGCCCTTATTTAGGCATTAAACCGTGCACTCCAAATACAGGCATGGTCTCTGACATCCGTCCACCCTAACGTCACAACGAGTTCATGAAGAACAGACCCTTAGGCTGCGGGAGTTTCCCTAGTCCAGGACTATTGATTTCTTCAAGGACTCATATATTATGCATGAACCATTATTCCTTAGGGGGTTCATTCATGACGTCTTTCGCTGTCCAACTCACGTCAATACTAACATTCTTAGGTGCTCTCAGGTATAAATATACCTTCCCTAGCCCCTGTAAACCAGAGGAGACCTCGACTTCAGAGGAGCCTGTTTCCCGGCCTGACGCACTGAGAAGACGCTGCCTTCCCTGCACGCAGAGAGCTCAGCTTCCAGCTTCCAGTGATCTGACTTCCCTTGCGGGGTGTTGGAGTTCGAGTCCGGCAAAGAGATTCCTACCTCTCTCATTCTTCAGGTATGGAGCTGACTAGAACCTAGAGGGACTCTTGGCATACTAGACTTAACATACTCTTAGTATACCATAGTAAGGAATACTTCACCTACTTCTTCCCTCTTCCTACACCTAGGTTAGGTTAGGTACATTGGGGTAGAATTAGCTTAGCAACGCATTGTATGAGTACTCGCATTTTTAGTCTGTTATTTATGTAACAGCATATGTACTAAAAGATAATGCTAAAGCAGTATTATTTATTTCTTCTGCTCACACTGTACATTATTTATCTCGCATACTGTCTTGTGATCGTAACAGCACATTTTACTTACACCAGAAACAAGACTGTTCAATAAATCCTTTATTGAAACGCCCGTCTATTTCTTTCTGTGTAACTTGGAGAAAACTAAGCATGCACGACTGAGCTGAGTGAAATAGTTATCTACTGTTTCCACGACTCTGGGACACGTTCTGATTCTAAAGGGAAACACAGTGGTCATGTTTTGCGGCTGCCAGAAACTACTCCCTTCTTGTTGTCAAGGAGTTTCTAGTGGCCTCTGAGCTAGCTGGCACAAGTAATTAAGTTTAATATACTCGATAGGGACATACTGACCTTAGTCCTATGTCAAACCTATAGGATATATTATTCCAATGCGCAGAGCCTATTAGGGAAATAGGAGCTACACTACAATATCAGTGCTAAGGGTATTTGCAAGTTGTTAGATCCTGTATGGCAGAATGATAACATATCGAGAACTGCTACACATTTAATAAAGTACTGCATGGTGTTCATGATGCACAATCCTGGGAAAGGTACCCGTACACCACCCGGCAATTTTGCACCACCTACCTTCCCTTTTGAGGTCCTTCAGTTAGATTACATTGAATTGGACAGGGTCAATAACTTGAAGTACGTGTTGGTGGTTGTTTGTGCATTCAGTAAATGTGTTGAGGCTTATCCCACTAAAGACAATACAGCCATTGCGACTGCAAAGGTACTCCTGAAGGAGTTCTTTCCTCGTTTTGGCTTGCCCCGTTTGATCTGGAGTGATAACAGAAGTCACTTTAATGCCAAGGTCATACAGTTAATTTGTGATGGTTTGCACATAAAACAGAAATTTCATGCTGCAAACCACCCGCAATCAGCAGGTTTGGTTGAGAAGTACAATGGTACTCTCAAACTGAAATTGGCAAAGATTCAGGAGACAACAGGGTTACAGTGGCCAGATGCTTTACCATTAGCTCTTTTGTCGACAAGAACAACAGCACATTCCAGGACAGGATTGTCACCGTACGAGGTCATGTTTGGACGCCCGGCAAATGTCTGGGGCGTCCCGCGACCTCGTCCGTTTTCCGATACTGAGTATCCATTGTTAACAGACTATCTTGGCCAGTTAACTGAAAATTTGCGTTCTATTCACCAACAGGTCCGTGAGTCCCTTCCACCCACACCAGAGGGGCCCAGACATGATATTCGGCCTTGAGACTTCGTTCTAGTGAAGAACGTCCAGCGGAAGAAGAGCTTGGAGCCCCGCTGGAAGGGCCCCGACCAGGTCCTCCTTGTCACTCGAACCGCTGTGAAGATTGCCGGCCGAAAGAACTGGGTTCATGCCAGTCACTGCCGCAGGATACCCTTACCCTTGCCCTATGATCAGTGGGTGAGGGATGGCATAGGGGACACTGAGTATGAGAAGGTGCCTCAGTTCGTCCCCTTCAGCGACGCAAAATTAACGTGGACCCAAATGGATGCAGAGAATGATGACGTGCTAAATGCAGCGGCCCCTCCAGAAATTCGAGGCATTAAGGAGCCGCTGTTTGTTGACCCCTCTGTGCCTGGAGTCACCAGGTACAATTTGCGTCCTCGGCTGAGGAATGGTGCACCAAAGGAGAAGTCAGATTAGCGAGGGATGAACTGTGTAAATTAGGGTGTACTTTGTTATAGTACCAACGGTGTTAGTTCAGGGTGTCATGAGATTGGTGCACTGTTCTGACATTGGACAGGATAAATGGAACATGCTCCCTAGGAAGGGGGTACCTTATCCTGAGTGACGTGGGATTCATCGTGAGCTTAGGACTGAGCAAGCTCCACCGTCGCTACTCAAGAGCACCAACGTTAATGAACAATAGGAGCCTGTACCAGTGAGGCTCTGACGGACATTGGGAACACTTACCTTTACTATCAGTTTTATTGCATTCCTTTTATGGCTTCATAATGCATCCGTTTGGTCGGCCTATTGATGAGGAGGAACAACCATTTGCACCACCGCGTTTAGCACAGGGTTGGACAACAAAGAGTAAAATAGTTTGCTTGTTAATTGTTGTGGTTACGCTAATAACAATACTTGGAATATCCTGGTTCCTAGAGGAGAAGTATCCTGTACATTCCTTGGTTGGTACAACGCCCACTCCCCCTGAGCACGTTTTTGTCACTTTGGCTACACACAAGGCAGTGCATAGGTTGTCTTACACTGATAATGTTTCTATACAAATGTTGCATCAAGTTCATAATGTCTCCAATACAACTAATTGTTGGGTTTGTGGGTTGCTCCCTTCAGTCGCTCATAAGAGCGACAATTTGTTGTCCCTGCCATTGTCATATATCGGTAGCTGCGAGGGTTCGTTCCAATTGTTTTGATTGGTATACTTCCAATTTCAACTTTCTGCTTTAGATATGACATCCACTGATTCTCACACTGTGATTGAATATACATGCTTCTTTCAAGGGTTTACCCCCATAGGCCCGGCAGGACAAGGGACTCTAGGGATGATGTCCTCAAATGTATGGTTTTGAATGGAATTGGCTGATTTTCAATGGTTTAACAATTCAGAGTACTTCCAATCCTTCTGGGGTCAAAATCTTACTGAAGATAAGCCGATACCTGTATCAGTGGTTAATACAACAGCTAGTTTTTGTGTTCAGGGGACAGGGAAGATAAAGGTGGGTGAGAGTAAGTGTAATTTCACATACAAACTGAATACGACAAATAGTCCGCCTTTGATTCTGCCCAATAATGTCTATTTCGTTTGCAGGTCACAAGCTCACGTGTGGCTCCAGAGGGGATGGTCAGATACATGCTATCTCTCTTTCCTTCTTCCCCCTGTATATGTTGCTCCGCCTAACTATCACCAAAAACATTGATTGCAACGTAGAAGTCCTTCCCTGTCCCGAGTCAAGAGGATTGTTGATACGAAAGATATAGATCAGACTGACACTACTGCACAGCAATTTGAGGATGCTTTGAAAGGTCTCTACCTTATTGGAGTCCGATGGCTAATAGCCTTCAAATTCGCCAGCTAACAAGAGTTGTTGAAGGGGTTATCAATACAACTGCGGGGATAATGACAAATATCACTGCTGAGCTCCAGGCTACGAGATTAGTCACTTTGCAGAACAGGATGGTGCTAGACGTTATCCTTGCAGATCCGGGAGGGGCCTGCCACGTCATTGGAAGCAGCTGTTGCATTTACATACCTGATAACGCTCCCAATGTTTATTCGGCCATACAGAAATTACATAGGCTATCAGCTGAGATACACCAAGAAGCAGGTACTTGGACTCTGTCGGGGTGGTTCTGGAATATGCTAACAACATGGGGTTGGAAGATCCTCATCTTTTTGATTGTGGTTGCTAGTATTATTTTTACATGTTGCCTCTGTATACACTGTCTCCCGGCTTGTTGCACCTATTGTGTAAATGTTCTCACCCCTAAACAGAAAATATCAGTTCATGATACTAGTGCTGCGATCATGTTGCAGAAGGACATTGAAGACATGATGCAGATCGATAAGGGTGTCTTTGAATACTGATTATGTGAGCACCAGCTTATAGTGATGTTTCTTATCCTAGCAATATGTTATACGTTCCTTGATAGTAACATAAAATTGTTAGCTTCTGCTAAAAGGAGGGTCTGTTAGAATAAAAAATGTCTTAGCTGTATTGTTTATATACTGTTCTGCATAAGTTAGCATTCGCTGCACCATTTTATGTTTGGCTGCCATTTTGAGTCATGATCGAAACTAATTCTGTCTCTGTCTCTGCGAGAAGCAGCTTTGGTAATTTTCATTTTCTCCAAGGTTGGGCCTTGCTCTACTAATGAATACACTGTTCTTATTAACGCATACCTTTCCCACTAGATAGAGGCCTGCTCCCACTAGTACAACGATGGGCACAGGCAGAACGACCTTGGCATAGAGATAGTGTGTGCCCGGTCTCAGGATCGAAATTTATCCTTCTGTACATCCTTTGTGTAGCAGCCTCCATCTGGAAATTTCCAGTCTGGGCGTGCCTTCTTTGGTTCTGAATCGTACATAATGTATCACCATGTTTTCTGATGTCAGTCCCTCTGCAGCAATCCACAGAGACTGGGCAGACTGGGCTGCGCTCGAGTGTACCTGAATAAATGTACTTGGTTTGTATTCTCTACTGTCTGACCGACTCTTCATTTGTATGGAAGGTTGAGAGGTGGTCGGGAGTACCCGGGTGGCCCTAATCGGGTCACTTCCTTCGATCAGATATTATCTGCCTTGTCGTAGTGGTCAAGGTGAAAGTAAAATTGAGCAGTTGCGATTGATTTAACAGAGTATGGCCATAGTAGAAAAATTGATAATTGTGCAGTGCAGCTGCCCCACCTGCAGACAGAAGTAAAGTAACGTGAGTCTGTGACTGCGACACGAGTATGTCTGTTTAGGGTGCAAGCTGACTGAGCTGGCATGCCTACAAGGTTAATTTAGCTAAACAAGAGAGAGAAGAAGAAGACTTGTCTACTCCATAGTGCCTAGTAATGCCTGAAACTCTAATCACACAAATGTTAGGGGCCGAGGAAGTTAGAGGATACCACAAATGTTATGTATTGCGCTTATTAGTGCTACTGTGCCACTATAATTTTATGTATATAATTTTGTGTTACTGTTTTGCTCAGAGTATTGGTTACAATTGTCTTTTTTCTTTCTTGATATAGCTACTGCTTCCCAACCACAACAACAACCCAACAGGCAGGAGTTAGCAGCCAGGGCACGGCAACGGAAGCTGGAGGCCATCTGGGACGAATATCAGTGGGAGGTGGTTCTGGCGGAGGAGGAGGCGGCAGCAGCTGCAGCCTCCTCCAATGCCCCAGGCCCCAGACAGGCCCCCCAAGTGCCTCCGGTGGTATGGCGCCGTGGTCTGGCAGCCGCCCGCCGCACTTTAAACACTGCTGCCCACCCATGTTGTTCATTCAAACAATTTCAGCACCGCATGCTCCTCCGGATGGTGCGCCTAGAGGCCAGGAGCGATTAAACACCATGGAGCGGAAGATCTGGAGAGCCTGCTGCTAGACTCCATTTTGACCCTTGCCCATTCTTTAATCTTTTTTTTGGTGGGTGGGAATTGGGCGTTGGTGAAAACGTGGGTTTTTTTATGGACATTTTGATTTTTTAATTTATGGTGGACAATTGGACTTACTGCTGGACATTGGTTGGGGTTAGGGAGAGGGGTGGGTCAGGTGTTGTGGGTTTTTTTCATTCTAGTTTATTTGTTAGGGGAATAAATTATTTATACTTTACATATGATATTATGTAAATCTTTTGTGGGGGGTTACTCTTTTACTTTGCACTGTTTCCTTTGCTGCAGGGCCGCTGCCAGTTTTTGATTGAAATCTGCAGATAGTGTAACACACCAACAGATAGATGTGGTACCCTCACTTGTCCTACTAGTACTGTCAGTCTCTCCTCCTAGTCTATGCAATCTGCAACTAAAACCCCTATGGACTCGGAAGGGTGTGGGTGTGTGAATTAATTAATTTCCATAGTATATACATTATGCCTCCCCCAAACTTCTTCTCTTACCTGTGATTGATGTTTATACTTAAGCGAAGCGATGGCTGCATGGTGATGCTTTGGTTTCCCAAGGTGCCATGGTGGTGGTAGTAGTATTAGACACTGACAGTAGCATTTGCAAAAAAAGAAATTGAGACAGTCAGTCACCTGAGGGAGACTAGGGAACGAGTAGTAGAAGTACAGTACACAAGAAGAAGACTGCCAAACAAGAAACCATGATGATAAGCTATGCTAAGGTAAAATAAAACAGATTGGTGGGCTAGCCTAGTACAAGTTATTAAACTGAAGTTGACTAGAGCTATGAAGTGGACAAGCAGCTGCTTAACCTTTAGTGCTGGAACTAGGATGATGAATCGATGATGGATTATGTTCCTCTGGAAAAAAATGTGAATATTGAATATTGCGCATGGGTGGGCAATCTAATCTATATTGCCAGTGTGGGCTATAGTATATATACTTAGAGCAGAACAAGATCCTCGCCCTGCCTTGAGTTAGTGTTGCTTTCACCACATCTGCCCCAGCAAGTGTGTGATCAATTATTGGTGTGAATTTAATTTAGTCACACCTCAATATAAATCACACAGCCCAGGGGAAGAGGGTTAGGGTTTGATGATTTTTTTTAAAATTTATTTGAGATTTATATAGCGCTGGCTAGACCCGGAGGTATCAGAGCGCTTTACATAAGGATCCACAAAATTACTTCAGTTACAAGTTACATCAGTTCCAAGAAAACATTTCAAGAGCGTCGGAAGACGAAATAAATAGAGCTTAGAAGGGTAAGGGGGTGGGGTAAAGGTATAGGAGGGAGAAAGGATGGAGATAGGATGGATGGAGAGACGAAGGAGAGTCTGCCCAAAGTCCGGCTGGGTAGGTGACGGCCGAGGGGGAAGTCCACAGCCCATCTCCTCTATAGCTATCAGGTAGCTCCACCGGGCATCAGTCAAGCGGCTAGGTCTCAATGAGAAAACAGAGAGCAAAGAGGAGGAATAAATGGAGCGTAAAGGAGAAAGTGGGTGGAGTAAAGGGGTAGGAGGGAGAGTACGACGGAGAAACGAAGTAAGGTCTGCCCAATGTCCGGCTGGGTAGGTGACGGCCGAAGGGGTAGTCCACAGCCCATCTCCTCTATAGCTATCAAGTAGCTCCACCGGGCATCGGCCAAAAAGCTAGGTCTCCACGGTCAGAGGTAGGTTCACAGATTCAGTATCCTGAAGGGTAGGACGGATGGGGGATGAGTACGAGGTCTGGTCGAAGTCCGGTTTTTTTTTTCCAGAGGAGTAGCACGACGTGGTAGGGAACACAGTGGCAGCCATCTTGGGGTCAGGCAAGGGATCGACAGGTAGTAACAGGGAGGGCTCAAAAACTTGCTTGCCAAAAGATCATGGTGGCCCCCATGCCCCTCACCACAGACCCGGCCTTGGGGAGCATCCACAGAAAAACCAAAAGTATGCAGCAGCAGCTCAGCGCGTGAAACACGGACATGCTCGAAACATGCAAATTAGATGGGAGCCATTGTTACCTCAAGATTGAATGTGGAATGTGGGTATGAAGCACTCCGGGCCCCCTCTGTGCAGAGTCCGAGGATCAGGCACGATTACTGCCTGAAATGGTGGTCCCCTTGAGGCAATAATGTCACCTGGCGGCCATCTTAAGGTCAGGCAGTGGCTATATGCTCCCGTGTATCAGTGATCCTGTGCCTTCTTCACATCTGCCCATGACATTACAGGGAGCCTTACTTCAGTCCTCCTTAACTCCAAGGGACTACAGGGAAGCCTCCTGCACTCCTCCTGTGTGAGGGATGACGACCGCCATTTTGGGATCAGGCGGGCCGAGATATGTGCTATTCCTCCTTTACTGTGGCCCTGTTATTGTACCCCCTGCACTCAGGAGGAATATGCCCTGTGCTGGTGAGTCCCGGGGGCCCCAGAAACCAACTCACCCCACCAGGGTCACTTTTATTCATGGCCGACGGGCCCTCACAATGCTCGAGGCTCCCACAGCTCTTCTCCGGTTACCCGCTTGCCAGACTGCCGGGAACGGCACTACTTGGTCTCCAAAAGGTGCCTTGGGACCTCTGCTCCGGTCCAACTCGGACCTGTCTCGGTCCTGTCTCCTGGCCCCTGGCTAGCCGCGGAGCATTTTTCAGACCAGCGCCATCTTGGGTCGCGCCGCGTCGGTCCACTTCACCCTCCCAGCCTCCCCTCATGGGCACACCTGGTACCTCTATCAGGGCGCGGCTCAAGGCAGGAGTCACAAAGCGGCAGTCCTCCAGCGCCGCCGCCTCAGCCTTCGCTGCAGCCCTTCAGCGCACCAGCGCTCCACGCCGAGGCCAACTTGTCCCAAGTCGCTTGCACCTTCAAGATGGCGGGTCCACTGTTCCTCGCAGATGTGCCCGCCTCAATCCCGCCGTCGCTCACCGTCAGGTCCGGAGAGGGCGAGGATCACACTGCGCAGCAATTCACCGGCCGATGCTGTCCCCCTTCACTCCCAGAGCTGGTGCGCCGTCTCAGTCAGCACGGGCTGCCTGCTTCTGGGGTGAGTCAACGGGTGCCACTTCCAACACGGCATCCGGGATGAATGGTTGGGAAAGGGGATTTGAGGGAAAGGTTTGACAAAGACAAACACTACACATGGACAACACATATTCATCTTGGCAGCCGAGCTGACTATCATAAATCTGTTAAGGGAGAAAAAGGAAATGCATGCATGATGATGACTTGATGAGTAGTACTAGACTAGTACAGGGCAGTGTATTATTAATTATGCAATTGCCTTGCCTGTCTGCCCACAGAGAGACCCAAGTTACATACATTTTATGTTCTGTTGTACTGGGCTTCCTTTGAAAGATAACAAATAAAATTAAAAAATATCTGTAGGAGTCAAATATAAGCAAACATAAACAACACACACAGTCGTAATGATTGAAGAGAAAAAATGAATCAAATGAAATGATACTATAATTATTGCCAAATTGGGAATTGCATCTTCGCATTCCTCTTGGTCCTTCCTTGGACTGTCCATCCATCAATCTTGGGTGCCTGGCGGATGTGGTTTGGTAAGGTAAGTGTGAGTTGCTTTTCCCAGTATAGTGCAGAGTGATGGCCAGCCTGTAGATGGAAAAACAAAAAGGATATTGAAAAATCAAGGAGAAAAGTTAAACTGCATAATTAAGGAGGAGTGCAACAAGAAGACTTTCAGAGGTGGCATGGGTAAATCATGTCTGTTTCCAGCAGTTACCTCCAACAACATGAGCAGGCCTCCCCACCCAACCTCCACTTACCTTTGAATTTGAGCCAGACAGCACTGAGCGCACATACACACACAGCACCATAGCATTTTCCAAATTAAGTAACAAAATCAATGCACCGCTGTCAGTCACACCACCACCACACTCACCTCCACCACTACACAGACATGTAGGTCTGGTGTTGTTGTTTACCTTTTAGACCACTTCACGTCACAAGGTATTCCATCAATCATCTCTGATCCTACTGACTCTGACTGCGAGTTTAGTATGGTCATGGTGTCCAACTCTGTACCAAAAGTGTCCCGAGTGAGTCGAGACTCGTCTAGACTCAAAATGCAATGGATCCGCCTGCAGTAGTACAATTTTGTTATTGAACAACAAGAAGGGAAAGATTGACTTGAGTCACTTTTTTGTGTGTAGAATACTAGTAGACATCATGCACAACAAACACCAATCACTCAGCGTGCAATGCATGCCATCATTTACCTGTTCTTTCGGGGCAGTCCCTCTAGGCTCGGTTAGGATAGATATATAGTCAGGTTTGGACTTTGGACTCGAGGCAGGCACATATTTCACATTTGTTGTATGTATTCTCCATCCAATGTCTCGCTTGAGGGAAATGGATTTATGGCGAGTCAGGAATGGACTCAGGAGGAGTGGACTTACTTCTTCACTGACTGCACACAGTTGCAACTCCAATCCAGCAATAAAAGAGTAAGACGGTGGTGATGGATTTGTTGTGATTCGAACCATTAAGACAGTGACACACACAAATAATAAAGTAAATAATATTCCTTAGCTAGATCTTTTTGGGGGGCTTTTTTGGGGGTGTCAAAGGAAGAAAGAAAGTAACTTGAAAGCCTAGTTGTCAGGGGAGTAGAGCTCGTCCTCAAACTCAGGTGGTTCACCCAGAAGTAGGTCACCGAACACACTACTTTCATGACCTGTGTCGCCGTAATCATCTTCCTGCTGTGCTACTTCAGGTATGGTGTAATCCAGTGGTATAAAGTGCTGATTCATATTGATCATGGTTAACCTCTCCATGTTTTGGGGCAAGAGACTGGTCCTTCTCACAGTCAGAACAGCAGCACTGAAAACACTCTCAGCAGAGACACTTGCGATAGGGCAAACCAGATAGTTTATCGCCAGCCTGCTGAGCACTGGCCATTGGCTCCTTTTCCTATACCAATACAGCAATGGGTTTTGATCAAAGTAGACCTCTGTTGGGTCATCCAGATAGGCCTGGACCATCCGCTCAATGCTCATGGGTGCTCCGCTTTGCTTGGCCTATTTTGCCTTTGCCTCAGCACTGGACTTAAGCCCTGCCTGTAGAAACCATTCATGTGCCGATTTTGAGGCTGATGCTCCTGTTCTTGTTGTTGTTGATGTTGTTCTTGGTGTTGTTGGTGGTTTTGGCTGCTGTGAGCCAACCGCACTGCCCTCAGAAGTTGAACTTGAAGCTGGCTGCCCTGCAGTACTTGTTGTGCCCTGGAGGAGCGGGCCTCTGATTCCCGGCCGTTCTTCTTCTAGCTGACTGGCTTTCACAGCTATCCACGTTTTGTAGCTGGCACCATCCCCGTCTGAAAAAGGAATGAAAGTGTGCAGTAATGGTTTGTACTGTGGATCAAGAACTGTGGCACAAACGTAATGGTTGGATGACACAATGCCTCTTTGCACCCTTGTATTTTCAGATAAGCGAAGGGTTAAGCTCTTCACCAACTCATATGCTTATTTTTTTTCCTCCACACCTGCGTACATTGCAGACACCCCCTTCAGCTGTTCCGGTAGCATGTGCAACAATGGGATAGCTTGGCTCATAGTACAGTCCTCATTGTGGACTTCACGTGTGAAGACCTCGAAAGGAAGTAGCATCTCTATCAGGCATTTAACTAGGGCCCATTGGTCCATCTCAATGATCATGCCTTTCACTGTAGCATCCCCTCTTTGCATGACATATTCATTGATTGGTCTGTACTGCTCAAAGAGACGTTCAAGGATGAAATAAGTTGAGCTCCAAGCTGTTGGCACCTCCTGGATGAGTGCTTTAACTGGAATTCTATTATCACGTTGAATGATCCTCAGCTGCTTCTGGGCTTTAAAAGAATGGCTGAAATGTGTGCAGATTCTTCTGCAGGAGGTCAGTAAGTTGCTGACCTTGTCTTCTTTTTTCAGAAAGTCTTGAACAATGATGTTACTGCAGTGCGCCAAAGACATGACCCTGAAATAGCCACCATTGGCCATGGCATTAACTATATTACTGCCATTGTCCGTGGCAACAAAATCATTGTTAAGCCCTCTTGTTCGCAAACATTCAAAGACTTTGTTGTCAAAGTCTTCCAAAATATTTGCAGCAGTATGAGATTTCGCCATGGCGACATGGCTACAGTTGCATGTTTCTCAGCAGTGTCAACACCTGCAGATATCTTTTTTCTAACCCCCACAAAAGAGATCCAGTGGGCAGTGATGCACATGTAATCAGTGGCTTGGCAACTGGTCTACATGTCTGTTGTCAGGTAGATAGTGTGAACAGCACTCTGCTGCAAAGCTTGTCCAAGCAATTCCAGCACGTCGTGTTGTAGTGGAACAGCAACTCTGGGGAAATAGGACCGGCTGGGAACCTTCCATTTTGGGCAGATGACTGCCACAAATTCAAGAAAACCCACCCCTTCCACAAAAGAAAAAGGGAGATCCAGCGGTAACATTTTAGCCAGCTTCGCGTTGTACAAACGTGCCATTGGGTGGTTGGGTTCGTACTGCCCCTCCGACCTAAACATGCTGATAATGGTAGCCTGGATTTTTTTATTTTCTAGTGCCACTGATGCAGGTGACTTCTTGAGACCAGATATTAGGCTCAATGCTCGATTTTTCATTGTGGTACTCTCTTGCCTTGGACCCTTTGGTGTACTCTCAGCCTGACTTTTGTGCCATTGCGATGTTGCTGGTGATGATGTGGGCGGTACCACTGCACTGCAGGGGACAGGGCTGCTTTGTGTAACAGAGAAAATGTCTCCCTCTTGTTCACCTTCCACCGTGATTGGATCTTATTCTTCATTCCCTCCACCAACAACACTTGCAGTTTTTTGGCCGCTAAGGTGCGCCTCCCACTGGATCAAGTGGTGTTTTCTCAGATGGGTTGTTTGGCCTCCAGTACCATTGTTTGTACCAAGCTTACCCCGACTAAAACCTACTCCACAAATGGAGCATATAGCAATGTTCACCTCCTTCCTGCTAACCGAAAAGAAGTCCCAAACTGGGGAGGTCAACTTTCTGACGCTGCTGGTGCCACTTGCAATGTCAGATGAACTGGTAGGTGGGTGTGACGTTTGACTCTATGCAGTACCTACTTCTACTGAGGTGGTTGTTGTGGTGGGTGTAGGTCGCTGCTGGGACTTAAATATGACAGCTGTAGGTGGTGTTGGTGGTATCTGTGTAGGTGGTATCCGTGCCACATCCCTCACAGCAATTTGGGATGGGGTAATGTCAGTCTCCACTGGCGCGGGGCTAATGGCCATGATGACTGGCTTGTCATCATCATCCTCCTCCTCTTCGACATCTACCTCCATAACTCTACGGCTTTCTGGAATCTTCCTTTTCCCTAGCCTCGCCTGGCGTATCTCACTCTCAGACTGAGGTGGCTTCCAAGTAGGGTCTAGATATTCAGAAGGGGGGCTTGCAGAAGAAGTTGATGGACTAACGATAAGTCAATTTCAACATCCCTGCTTGTCGGCGTTGGACTCGTGATTAGATTGGCTGCCTGTGTGACAGACATGGGCTTGGGCCTAGGTTGGTGTGGTGGGTCCACTGATGAGGGGGTGCTGCTCCCAGCTTGCTCCCTGGACACCGCTGCTGCAGGTGCAATTTTTGGTTTCCCCAAAAATGTTTTGGGCGACATACCGGTCTTGGTAAGTGGCAGTGCCTTCTTCTCACCGGCAACTTTCGTGGTACTGGACCTGGTACCTTTCTTTGGGGCCATCTTGAAGATGTCAGCATGCAGTGGCACAAGTTGAAGAGATGTCTGTGGTCACACGTCACGTGACGTCCTGCGCAGGCCTTCTGTCTGGCAGTACAATGGGTGATGTTGTCTCCTTCTCTTTTGTGCACCTAAAAGCAAAGAAGCAAGAAGAGCATCAGTGAAACGTGGCATTCATTGTTGTGGTTCAATTACTACTATTACAAACAAATATAATATAACTTAGTGTGTAGTCACACTTGTTAGTGTATTAATTAATGTTATTAAATTTATTACCTCAGTTATTAAAACAATTAACAATACAGTGTAGCCATTTGTGAGACTTTGACAACAACAAGGGCTTTCATGGTGTACAGTACAGTACACTCAGGAAGGATAGGAAAGAAGAACAACAACAAAAATAAAAATGTAACGGTTTGGCATTGTGCATCACGTGGAATGCAGCATTCAGGGAGATGCAGCTGACAAATGACAATGGATGGAAGCAATAAGCCAAGAGGAACAAAGGAAAAGACATGCAGGCCTATGGCAAAAGCACGCTAACTGCCAACACAAAATGGCCGCCAGCCACATGGTCACTCACAACAAGCAGGAGGCCTGGAAAACAATGAAGTCAAGCAGGCTTATATGGACACAGACTTTACAAAATGGCCCCTGCCCACATGGGGAGGCTCAGCCAAGGCAAATGCTGGCCCACTATTACAAACACACTCACACACTGGCCAGACAAAGGAGGCATGCTAAACAACACAGCTTTAATGCAACAATGCCAAAAACAAAAATTCACAGGGCAAAAAAAGGTTTGCAAGGTACAACAACCACACATCCAACAAAGGCATTTATTTAACACACATGAAAAAAAGTGAAATACCAAAAAAAACACATTTTGCAATTCAATCCAATGCCATCCATGCCCTAAATGATGTTTAAATTCAACAGACACCACAGAAACAGTTGCTTCATGCACCCATGAGTAGCTCTGGGCCTATTGGTTGGAAAACCCATTGGCAGACTAGGAACATAGTGAATCAATCAATTCAAATTAATAATATTGCAAATTTATTAGAAAATGTAGTGAACTGTGCTGCATTTTTTGCTGGATAAAAGAAGAAAAAATTGCATGCAAAACAACAACCAGCAAGAAGGCATGGCCACCACAAAGAAGGCTTGCAGGCCTATTGCAGAAGCACACTGGCTGCCCCTTCACAAAATGGCCGCTAGCCACATGGCCAGGCCACAACAACAAGAAAGGGAAGACAGACAATGCAGGCCTATGGCAAAAGCACACTGGCTGCCTTCACAAAATGGCCGCCAGCCACATGGCCAGGCCACAACAACAAGAAAGGGAAGACAGACAATGCAGCCCTATGGCAAAAGCACACTGTCTGCCTTCACAAAATGGCCACCAGCCACATGGCCAGGCCACAACAACAAGAAAGAGAAGACAGACAATGCAGCCCTCTGTCAAAAGGACACTGGCTGCCTTAAAAAAATGGCCACCAGTCATGGCCAGGCTATCACAACAAGAAGCAATAAGCCAAGAGGAACAAAGGAAAGACATGCAGGCCTATGGCAAAAGCACACTAACTGCCTCCACAAAATGGCCACCAGCCACATGGTCACAAGTCACAACAACAACAACAAGCAGGAGACCTAGGAAAACAATGAACTCAAGCATGCCTATATGGACACAGACTTTGCAAAATGGCCCCTGGCCACATTGGGAGGCTCAGCCAAGGCAAATGATGGCCCACTATTACAAACAAACACACTCACACACTAGCCAGACAAAGGAGGCATGCTAACAACAACACATCTTTAATGCAGCAATGCCAAAAATGAAAATTCACAGGGCTAAATAAAGGTTTGCAAGTTACAACCACACACATCCAACGAAGGCACATAAAAAAAAAATGAAATACCCCAAAAAACCGTCAGGTGGAGAGGAACGCTAGCAGACGCGGGCGCCAGTCCGGGGGGTATCTCACTGTAAGAGCGGAGGAGCGGGAGAACAGTGAAGCGGAAAGGAGCGGAACACGGCAGGGAAAAATACTCAGCTTTCTATTTTCGGAGAGTTCAAAGTGGACTGAAGTACGTACCTATAGCAATCCAGGGTGCTGGGCAATGTTCACGGAGCCCGGTTTCACGCCAGGAAGACGCTGGGGAGCACAGCGCGGAGTACAGCTGACGCGCTGGAGAGAGGCAGCCGGAAGCCTCCAACGGATCTGGCGGGCTGGAATCGGGGGCAGAGGCAGAACAAGCAGGGCTTGTCTGCATCAGGTGGAAGAGGTGGGGGCTGAGGGGAGAGGCTTGTCTGGAGCTGAGAAACAGCAGACGCGAGGACCAAGAGAGTGGGGAGGAAGACTCTCGCATATGGAGACAGGGATCCACAGGGAAGGCGAGGTCCCCTCCAGGTATACGCTGAGGAATAGGAATACTGGAGGTAAGGCAAGTCTTCTTCCCTTCTCACCAGACGCCCTGCCTGACTTACCACAAGGGGTGAAGACCATAATTAAGGCAAAAAGGGGGCGACAAAGGGTGTCCTCGCAAGGTAGAGGGACTGGGGGGTCCCTAAAGAAAAACAGTGAGGGAAAGAATATAAAGAAATCTTGCCTCCCAACCGCGAGAGTTAAAGTAACCCCTTCACTCAAATCCTTTTTCGCGTGTTGCCAAGCATGCAGAAAGATAATGCAGCAAGCACAAGTTCTAGCCCTGAAGAGCATATTCCTGAAAATACAATGGTCTGTGCTAGCAACATGGGAAAAGACAACGATACTGAAGACACTGCTGGAATGAGTACTTCAAGTAATTCGAGTAATTCGAGCACGTTGAGAGGTCAGAGCAGGGCCCCGCAGCAGGATATAATAACAGTCCCAGTAAGCAATAGATATTCGGCTCTGACATCAGCCGAGGAGCTGGAAGCACCACCATCAGAAATAAACGAGGATAACCATAATCGCATAACCAGTTCAGGAGAAAGTGCACCTGCAATAAACGTAGAGGCAGAGATCTCACTGGCTAGTATGCTATTGGAGCTGAAAAATGATATAAAAGAGCATTTTGAGGTATCAGAGGCTAACCAACTAGGCATACAAGTATCTTGCTCTGAACTAGCCCAGAAGCTAGATGAGGTTACCTCCCGCACAAAACTTTTGGAGGAAGAAGTTGGTGCTGTAAAACAGGACGTCGAGAAGAACGCAATCGAGATTTCTAATCTTGGCAAACAAAACCAAATGCTAAGAGATGATATAGAGAGAATTGAGAATCACTCTCGCAGGAATAATATAAGATTCTTAAATATTCCTGAAAGTGAGGAAGGGCCAGAGATGAAGGCTTTTATAATCTCCCTTCTTCGAAAAACGATCCTGAAGGATAAGGAAGAGATAAATCTCGAGAGTGAAATACAGAGGGCACACAGAGAGCCGTTTTGACGTAACCCACAGAGAACCAAACCTAGAAAGATCTTGGTAAACTTCCTTTCCTACAATATCAAGGAGGAGATACTTAGCAGTGCTTTAAAAAATGGCCCATACGAGGTTAATGGTTATTCCTTTCTGGTTAGATCTGATGTATGTAAGGTTACAGAACAAAAGCAGTGGGAGCTAGGCGGAAAGATGGAGGAGCTTCGAAGGTTAGGAGCGAAAGTCCAGTTAAAATTCCCTGCTACGCTCCGCATAATGTGGAATAATAAAATGTACAACTACCGCTCAGTTGATGACGTCAAAGCGTTAATAAACAGAATGAGCAACGAGAATACTGCGAAGTAAAAAATAGCTCTCTAGCTCTCCAGCTCTCTAGTAATGTATACATTAGTAGTGTGTCAGTAAATTCCCCCCGATGGTACGCCTATAGGCATTATTATGCCTAATAAGATAGGGAGGGTTCCTCAGGGTGGGCACAGCAGGGGAAGGGGGGGGAGGTGGTGGGGGAGCACAAGTGGGGAGCAGTGGGGGGAAAAAACAAAAAAAATCCTCAACACCATTTATGCAGGAATATTTCTTCAGCTCAGGATTGAAAACAGGAAGGGAATCTATTAAGAAAGATGGTTTTGATTAACATTCCGAGCATCAAAATTCTCACTTGGAATGTGAATAGTCTGAGGTCCAAACCTAGGCAGAGGAAAATATTGGAATATTTAAAAAATAGTCAGGCACAAGTAATGCTGCTACAGGAAACGCACCTTTTGGCAAATGAGAGTAGGGAGTTGTTTGGGAGGTGCGGTTGGGTCCAAAACTTTATTGTCTCAGATCAACTATGTTGCAGTAAGGGAGTGGCTATTCTGATTAGGAGTGGTTGCGGAATAGAAATGAAAGAGTCTAGCACAGATAGCTCGGGTAGGTGGGCTTCAGCTCGTTTAAAGTGGGCAGACAGGGATTTTTTATGTATGGGATACTATGGACCCAATGAGGATAACCCTCAATATATTGTAGATCTAGAATTGAGGATGGCAGCAATCTCTGTTCCTGTAATTGTAGGTGGGGACTTCAATGTCCTGTTGGACCCTGTGCTAGATCGGTCTACAAGAAGAGAGAGTGTATATGTCCCCAGAATGAGAAACGCCCTGAAAAGCATGATACGTGATTTTAATTTAGTGGATGTTTGGAGACACTTGAAGGGCAAGACAAGGGGGTACACGTACCATAGCAAAAAACATCACCACTTTTCGAGACTTGACTATTTTTTAGCTGATAGATCTTTTGCAGCAAATATTAAGGAGATCAAGCATTTCCCTGCCCACATCTCAGACCACTCACCTGTAATGGTAACCATACAAGCTTTGGGGCCACAACCACCTAGGAGATGGACTTTAAGACGTGCACTGCTCCTAGAAGAGGGGGTTGAGATAGCTCTGAAGGAAGCAACAACTGAATACTTTGTTAATAATCAAGACACTGCTCCCTTGGGTATTGTATGGGATGCCTTTAAGGCATATATCCGGGGAATCCTAAAAAGCCTAACTTCATTAGAAAACCGGAAAGCACGTATAGAACTAGAGAATATGGAAAAGGAGATTGGGATTTTAGAGGAGGCTCTATATTCCATGAGTATGGGGGAAGAAAAAACGAGGATGGAAGAGAGGTTAAATGAGGCACAATTGGAATTTAAAATAAAAATAGAGCAAAAGTGTAAAGCTAGATGGCAAGCAGCAAATATAAAGGAATTCGAATATGGTGAAAAAGCAGGTGCTCTGCTTGCCTGGAAAGCGAGAGTGGAAAGGTCAAGGAACGATATAAAAGAGCTTAAAAGTGAAACAAGAGGAAAGTTGGATAGCTGGGATTCCATGCAGGAGCACATAGTTGCATTATTTTCACAGCTTTACACGGAAAATAGTATCTCTGATACCACAAAGATCAGATGTTGGCTTAGCTCGCTTGATCTTCCGTTATTGAGCGAAGAAGTGAAAGAAATACTGGAAGCACCAATTACAAAAGAAGAGATAAAAGGAGCAATAAAAAAGTCTAAAAATGGGAAGGCGGCAGGGCTTGATGCTCTCCCGGCGGAAGTATATAAAAACATAGTTGAAGAAATTTTACCTACCTGGGAGAAGTTGTTCAACTCGATATATAGAGGGGGACTGCAGGCCCCAGAATCATGGCGTGAAGCCTCTATAGTTTTAATATTGAAACCTGCTAAGGACCCGGCTAAGGCTGAATCATACCGGCCAATATCCCTGCTAAATGCTGACTATAAGATCTTTGTCAGCATTTTAGCAGGGAGGTTATCCAGAGTAATACCTCAACTAATACATGAGGACCAGAAGGGGTTTATCCCAGGAAGGCAAATGTGTGAGTTGACTCAACAATTAATAGGATGCATTGACATAGCTACAGAAAGATCTGCCCCCTTGGCGGTTGTCACATTGGACGCCGCTAAGGCGTTTGATCGAGTTTGCTGGGAATATTTATGGGTAGTCTTAGAACATATGGGATTTGGGCCAGACTCTATAATCACACTAAAAACATTATATAATTGTTCTACAGCTAGGATTCTTTTAAATGGAGTCCTTACTAAGAGTTTTATGATCACGAGAGGGACACGACAGGGCTGTCCAATTTCACCCCTGTTATTTAATTTATATATCGAGCCATTTGCTCAGGCGCTTCATCAGGATAACCAGGTGAAGGCTTTCCGTATAGGTATGTTTGAAAAAAAAATCTCTTTGTACGCGGATGATCTAATCATTTATACAGCAGACCCGGTTACAACAATCCCAAGGATAGAGCAATTGGCGGACGAATTTGGGGCCTTGTCTGGATACTTAGTAAACAGAGAAAAAACCGGGGTCATGTGCTGGAACATCCCAGACTGGAGGGGGAGTGTACAGAAAGAGATTAGGTATTTAGGAATTAACATTCTCAATACAGTGCAGGATGTTCCACAGCATAATCTTGAGAGAATCACAAAGGAAATAGAGAGAACATTAACTAGGTGGAAGAATCTCCCGTTAACGGTATATGGAAGCGTCAATTTGATTAAAATGGTGATTCTGCCGAAGCTTACATTTCTTTTTAATTGCATACCTTTAACGTTCCCGAGTAGGCTAATGGATAAAATACAGGGTAAATTGGGCAATTTTGTTTGGGCAGATAGGGGAGCACGTATGTCCTGGAAGAAACTTAGGCGTAAATTGGCAGAAGGAGGGCTTGCACTACCAGACGTAAAATTATACTGTATGGCATTCCAGTTTAAAAACTGCAGGGTTTTACTATGTACACCAGGGCACAGGGTGTGGGGGGGTTTGTGTGAGGAGATGATTAAAGAGTGGGGTGGGAAGGGATTTTTGTTTAAGTTTGGTGCAAAGAAGTTCTTCAAAAAAGTAAAACTAAAGATGTTGAAGGCAGCTTTGATTTTGTGGGTAAAGATCAGGAACATATTAGGAATCGGTTATTATTCAGGAGAGGCTCCAATATGGGTCTCACCTGGTACGCCTGAATGTTTGCAGGATCAACTGAGCGTCCCACTTAGGAGGGCAGGAATAGAGGTCTGGGGGGACCTGATAGTGATGGATGAAGTGGTCCCATGGGAAGTATTATGGAGTAAGACAGGGGGATCTCTGTCTCGGTTTAAATTTCTTCAGTTAAAGTCCTGGGGGGAGGCGAATAGGCATGAGACTAAGAGTCTTTGGGAGTTCGAAAAAAAGTTAAAGAACGAAACTATAGCGAAGAAGGAAATAAGCGGATGGTACCACGCACTACGACTTCCGAGGAGGAAAAAATCAAAGCCCCCTACGAAATATGGAACGAGGTGATGCAGATTCCTGAGCCACAAAAATTATGGCAGCTTTCTTTCAAGTTGCTTTACAAAACGGTTAAACCATCGAATTTGAAGAGGAATCACTTCTTTACGGCAAATAGACTTTACTGGACTCCACAAAAACTAGCAAAGTTTGTTACTGATCCCCCCCAAATGTCGCAGGTGCGGAGTATTGAGTGCTAATGATAAGCATATGTTTTTTTAATGTTCTCAGTTAGAGGAGTACTGGTCTGAGGTGGAAAAGATAATTAACGAAATTTTTGACACAAACATCAAAGTTAGCCTCTTATTGATAATGCTGGGGGTAGAAGATAAGCCATGTAGTGTCATTACTAGGGATAAACAGGCTTTGCTATTTTATCTAATCCTTCTCGCCAGGCGGGAAATTTGTAAAAAATGGATTGAACCCGCCCCACCACAAGGGATGGACTGGTTACAAGCAGTAAGAAGAACGGCAAAAATGGATACTGATCTGGAGTCCAATATACATTCTAAGATTTGGGTGGCTTTCCAGGACTGGAATGGTTTTATAAGTGTGTAACCCCTTCTGTCCAAGGATTACACCTGCGTGGTCTGTGCAGCCAGGATACTGGAAGGGCACGAGCGCAGGAGCTATTGAAATATCGCAAAAGCCTGGGAAGGAATAAATTGGTTGACAGGCTGTTATTTGCATATAATGGTGGTTAAAAAAATACCCCAAAAAAACATATTTTGTATTTCAATCCAATGTCATCCATGCCCTAAATGATGTTTAAATTCAATAGACACCACAGAAACAGTTATTTCATGCACCCATGAGTAGCTCTGGGCCTACTGGCTGAAAGGCCTATTGGCAGACTACTGGGCTACATAGTGAATTAAATAAATATTGCAAATTGATTTCAAAAGTTGGAGAAAATGTAGTGAACTGTGCAACATGTTTCCTTTATAAAAGAAGAAAAATTACTTACAAAGAAACAACTAGGCTCCTACTGAAACTAGAGGCCACCCACCACAATATATTTTGAAAAAACGATGCAAAGTACAAAAATCTAGGTGCATGGCCCCAATCAAACAAAGAACACCAATTTTCCAACTTACTTGTGAAACCTCAAATTCAAAAGTCCTCAAATACAATGATATATGATGCAGCAGACACAAAGAGTGATCCTTCCAGCTCCAAATCTAAATGAAAAGTGAACAGAAGATGGACAAAGCACTGGGAGGAGCCTGCTGGACAGGAACAGGAAGTTGGAGACTCTGGGGCACTTCCTTCCTCTTCAAAACAAAGTAAAAAAAGAAAAAGGAATCCTTGCACAAAAATCTACAGCCAAATGTCAATCTGAGCAGTTTTTTTTAATCCAAACCGTCATTTCGAGAAGGTTTTGATGCTGCTCGGGAGAGAACCTTCTCCAGATTGCAGATTCTGCATGTTCGGGATCGCATTCTTCACAAAACTTCCGCCGGAAGTCTGATGGCGCATCCGAATGATGTGTTTGCGATGGCAGACTCTTGCGGGACCATGCGGCCAAGTCTTGTGGTGCTCGCAAACTGCTCAGGAAATCTCGTCAGCGATCGCAGGCACCTGGTAAGTCGATCCAGCGCCCTCAAAAACACATTTCAGGCGCACAAACAAAAAAAACTCTGCTCCGTTGCGGAGTGCCGAGTTTTTCAGCAACTCCGCGTTCTACGTGGAATGCGGCGTTGCCAAAACTCTGCAAACTCTGCAAGCGGAGCGGAGTTTTACGCCCAGGGTTAATATGGATGCAAAAAGAGGGACGTATAGAACATGTAGGGCAAGCACATCGACGAAACAAAAGAGAAATAAGCATAGTTAGTTCAAGCCAGAATATGGATGCAAATTAGGTTTACAACAATGATAATAGTGCATAATAATATTGCAATACAATGGGAGTGCCACAATTGGAAAGACTGCAGTTAGTAAGCAGGAGAATAGCGATTCCGACACACACAGGCAGGGTATAATGCTTGTACTCCTATCTGAAGACCACAAGGACTTATACGGGCAAAAAAAAAGCAAGCCCAGCATATATTTTCCTTGGGGCTCATTTATGAAAAGGTCACCTACTGGTAGGGCCAGAGCCTCAGTTGGACAACTTTTTGCGGTCCACCGGACATATGACAGCGTAAGGATGTTGTTCATAGACCTTCTACCAGTTATAGAACCAACATGAGAGTCATGAACCAGGAAAGGGAGAACTTTACTGAGTCTGAGTGCCAATATCTTGGCCAAAATCTTAAGGTCGCCATTAATGAGGGTTATTGGCCTCCAGTTGGATTCAAGATTATCTTTCATTTTCTTGGGGATCAGCAATTAGATGGTTCTATTCAGAAGAGGGCTGTGGGAGCCAGATGTTTTGTTGCTCCCTTAAACAGCTTGCAGAGAATGGGAACCACCAGGTTATAGAATTCCTCAGGAAAGCCGCCGTCTCCTGGCGAGCTTCTAGTGGGTAAATCCGAGATTTCTGCCACCATTATCTTCCTTTCTAAGTGTGCCCTGCCTTAATATATGAGAGTAGGGTGCTTTAGTGAGCATAGATAAGGTTTTTCCAAACCTGACATACCCGATTGATCGGAGTCATAAAGAACTTCATAGGAGGCAAATCTGCCCATAATATCTGAAGGGTGGTCAACAGAGTACTGTCAAGAGATCTGACAGCGGGGATGGCCAATTATGTTTCCTCTGCTTTAACTGTGCAGCTTAAAGGTGGACTGCCTTTTCTCCCCTCTCATAGTGGTGGAATTTAAGTTTCATTAGGGCTCGTTCCACGGTGTAAGAGATGATTAAGGCAATTCTGGCGATGTCCAACTGTCTCTTCAGTTCAGGGGATGTGGTCATGGTGTAAGCCGTGGTTACATTTGTTACATCCTGTTCCAGACATAGGGCCTGATTCACAAAAGTAAACTTGAACTTTTGTGTAAGTTTACTATTTTGTGGGTATTCACAAACTGTGAGTTTAATTTTACTAATAGTAATTTTATGACTGCGGAGACTCAGCACATGAAAAGATAGGACAGGCGTATCTTTTTATGTGCGAAGTCTCCACAGTCGTAAAATTACTATTCGTAAAATTAAACTTGCAGTTTTTGTATACCAACAAAATAGTAAACTTACCCAAAAGCATAGGTTTACCTTTGTAAATCAGGCCATAATATCTTCATTTTGTGTGCTCTTTTGGCAAGGGAAATATCCCTAATCAAAGCGCCTCTCCATGAGGCTTTCCCAGCGGCCCATTGCAGCTGTACTGAGGCCACAAATCCCAAGTTATTAGATAAATAGTGTTGAACATGAGATTTTAGTTGGTTGTTTTCCTCTGCTGTTATGTACGCTGTGGCTTTCGTGCACCACAGCCCTGGGAGGGGGGAGCTCAGCAGCTAGATAGCCAACAAAAATCGTATCATATTCAGCCAAGCAAGTTTCCAGGCTACATTTGATCAGTGGTGTAAGTCGGGAGGCATCAAACCCTTTTAATCTCATAATTCTGACACCTGCTGATTTGTGTTGTTACTCGCACAGCAGGGTCTGGCAGTGGCTACAGTTGAGGGCTAACCTGCTGCTCTGTCTGCCTTTATGTGTCTTCGATTTCTTCATACCTGTCTTCTTACCCAGGGTGATTTCTTCATTTCACTTGGCTTGTTCTGTTACCCTTTCATCTTTCTTTCCTCCTCTTCATGGAACCAAGAAAGACGGTCAACTCCACAGATTGGACCCTAGATGGGCTGTGTCTTAAATTGACCACACTCAGTAGGACACAGTGGATCATCAGCTCTTTGTAGGCTTCACTGGATTCAAGATGGACAAGGTGGTGATCAAACACACCATATAAAGCCGGGTCATGCTCTGTATCAAGATCTGCTACATCTTGGCCAAGAAATACCCTTCGGATGGTATTCATGCCCACTCCACTAGAGCCATGGATGTATCCATGGCTGTCTCCTGAGGCATGCTGCTTGCCAACTTCTGCCAGGCAGCTACATGGGCATCTTTGCATACTTTTGGAAAACACTATGGCCTTGCCTCTCAGGTAGTCAATGATGGATACTTTGCCCAAGCTGTGTTACAAAACTTCCTTGGCTCACCTGTACTACTCCATCCTACCTCTCCTGCAGGAATGCTTTGGGACTCATTCATAAGGAGAGTGAGCTGCAGGAAGATGTATCCATAAGAAAAAGTAAGGCAGCTGCAAAGAGATCTATCCACCAGGAGAACTTAACTTAGCACAGGTAAGAATATTTCTTGTGGATACCTTGCTGCGTGAAAAGGAAGGAATGCACCGTATTTAACATTATATGGCACATGCCTGTCCTTTCCTAGTGCTGGTGCACTTTTGGCTGGCTAGCGCCAACACGCAACGCAGGCACCCGTGTATCATGGTGCAAGGGTGCCTGCATAGTAGGCAGGATTGTTTTTGTGCAGGAAGGTGTGAGAGGCATTTTCCTCTTTCTATGTGGACTGCTAAATGCAGCACACATAGAAAGAGGAAAAAATGAGGAGAAATAAAGATATTTCTCCTTGTTACGCCTCACCTGGGGAGGCGTAGCATTTTGATGCATTCCCAGCTCTACCACTAATGGTAAATCTGGGAATGCGCCAAAATCCATGGGTGGATGTGTGGGAACACCCATGCTCCACCTATGGAATGCTTCCCTGGGACAGAGTAATGCAAGGCAGTGATTTGCACTGCCTTGCGTTACTCTAGATTTATCAAGCAATCAATCAATCAATCAATCAATCAATCAGGAAGTTTTAAGCATGCTACTCACCCGTGAGGGTCTCAAGGCGCTGGGGGGGGAGAGGGTGGCAACTCCGGTCAGTCGAAGAGACAGGTCTTGAGGGTCTTCCTGAAGATGTGCAGGGTGGGGGCTCGTCTGATGTTGATCGGGAGCTCGTTCCAGGTTTTGGCTGCGATGTAGGAGAAGGTTCTTCCACCCGTTCTTGCTCTGCAGATGCGCGGTGGTTCGGCGAGGGCAAGGTTGGCGGATCGGAGGTTCCTCTTGGGTACGTGGAAGGAGATTCTATCATTGAGATATTGGGGCCGGTGTTGTGGAGGCATTTGTAAGCGTGGGTGAGTATCTTGAAGGGTACTCTCTTCTCAACGGGGAGCAAGTGGAGGTTGCTCAGGTGTTGGGAGATGTGTTCGTGTCGAGGGATGCCGAGGAAGAGTCTGGCTGCGGTGTTCTGTATGGTCTGGAGTTTGCGGAGCAGAGACTTTTTGATCCCGGCATAGAGGGCGTTTCCGTAGTCCAGTCTGCTGGTTATGAGTGTGTGGGTGACGGTCTTCCTTGATTCGGGGGGGGGTCCAGTTGAAGGTCTTCCGGAGGATGCGGAGGGTGTTGAAACAGGTGAAGGCGACGGCGTTGACCTGTCAGGTCATGGAAAGGGAGGAGTCGACTATGATGCTGAGGTTTCGGGCGTGGTCCATGGGGGTGGGGGGCTGCTGAGGGCGGTAGGCTACCAGGTGTTGTCCCATGCAGAGGGGGAGGGACCGAGGACGAGGACCTCTGTCTTCTCAGAGTTGAGCTTCAGGCAGCTGCTGCTCATCCAGGATGCAATGTCCTTCATTCCTTCCTGGAAGCTGAGTCTGGTGGTGACCGGATCCTTGGTGAGGGAGAGGATGAGCTGGGTGTCATCGGCGTAGGATACTATGCTGAGTCCGTGTTGTCTGACGATGGTGGCGAGGTGGGCCATGTACATGTTGAAGAGCCTGGGCTGGACGATGATCCTTGTGGTACTCCGCAGTTGATTTCCGTGGGTTCGGAGAGCAAGGGTGGAAGTCTGATTCTTTGGGTTCTGCCGGTGAGGAAGGAGTGGATCCAGTCGAGGGCGCTGCCCTGTATGCCGGCGTCGAGGAGTCTGGCGGTGAGTGTGCGGCGGGAGACGGTGTCGAAGGCTGCGTAGAGGTCGAGAAGGATCAGGGCTGCGGTGTGTCCTTGGTCGAGGAGGGTGCGGATGTCGCCTGTGGCGGAGAGTAGAGCGGTCTCAGTGCTGTGGTTGCTGCGCAATCCAGAATGGGAGGGGTTGAGGATGGAGTTTTCTTCAATGAATTTCGTGAGTTGGACGTTGACGGTCTTCTTGATGACTTTGGCAGCAAAGGGGAGGAGGGAGATGGGCCGGTAGTTCTTAAGGCCCGTGGGATCTGCTGAGGGCTTCTTGAGTAGGGGTCTGACTTCTGCGCGTTTCCATTCATTGGGGAAGATGCCGGTTTCAAAGGTGGCGTTGATGGTGAGCCGTAGTTTCGGTGCGATGGCGGCGGTGGCTCTGTGGAAGATGTACAGGGGTCCGTAGGGGCTCCTGAGTGGATGCCTTTCATGGTTGATGCGGTGTCTTCGGTGGTGACTGGGGTCCAGGCGGAGATAGTGGGCTGGCTGGTGTTGCTGGAGGAGGGATTGGTTTCGGAGTCAGGTGTCTGGTTGTTGAAGTTGTCATAGAGGCCCTTGATTTTCAGATGGAAGTAGGAGCCAAGCTTGTTGCAGAGGTCCTAGGAGGGGGTGATGTCCGTGGTTTTGCTGGGGGGTTTGGTGATTCAAGGATGCTGCTGAAGAATTCCTTAGAGTTGCTAGAGTTGGCGAGGATCTTGTTCTGAATGAAGGTCCTTTTGTTGGATCTGATGCGTTGGTGGTATTCTGTCACGCCGTTCTTGTAAGTGGTGAGGTCTTCCGAGGATTTGCTGTTTCTGCAATTCTTCTCGAGACGTCTGCAGGTGTGTCTGGATTCTTGGAGGTCGGCGGTGAACCAGGTGGCCTTTTTGGGGGGCTCTCTGTCGGGGTTGCGTAGGGGTGTGAGCTCATCTGCGCAGCTGATGATCCATCTGTGGAGTTCTTTGGCTGCGAGGTTGGCATCGGTTGAGGGGGCAGCGCGGTTGAGGGTGCAGTTGAGCTGCTCCTTGGTGACATTGCTCCAGTTCCTTCGTGGAGGGCGGGGTGCAGGTTTGGGTGCAGTGGGTTTGTCGACGTGGAAGTGAATGCAGTGGTGGTCCGTCCAGGGGGGTTGCATGGTGTGGCTGAAATGGACGTGGTTGCCTACTGCTAAGATGGGGTTGAGGGTGTGTCCTGCCTTGTGGGTGGATGTGGTGATAAGTTGTTTCAGTCCGAGGTTGACGAGGTTGTCCAGCAGGGGGACGGAGTTGGGGTCGCTGTGGTTGTCGAGGTGGAAGTTGAGGTCTCCGATGAGAATGTAGTCCATGGAGGCGATGGCGTGGGGCACGATGAGGTCGGTGATAGTAGTGGTGAATGCAGTTCAGGGTCCGGGCGGTCTGTAGGCGAGCGTGCCTCGTAGGGTTGTTCTGGGGCTGGTCTGGATCTGGAAGTGGAAGTGGAGGTGTTCGGTGGTGGGCGGGCTGTCGCTTGAGCTGGAGGTGGTGAGTCGGAGGGAGCTCTAGTGTGCGATGGCAAGTCCTCCTCCCGAGCGGTTGGGGCAGTCCTTCCTATGAATCTTGTATTCATCGGGGATTACGATGGCGATGTTGGGGGCAGAGGTGGAGTTGGTCCAAGTTTCAGTGAAGAAGGCGACTTCTGGTGAGAAGGTCCAGATTTCTACCGGGTGTCTGTGCAGGGAGCACACGTTGAGGAGGATGCACCTCAGGGCTTCGGTGGTGAGTGGTGGCCGTGGTGGTGCGGAGGGTGGTGAAGGTTTGGCTGCAGTGGCGGCAGGAGAAATGTCCGTGGGTGGTGTTCGGCGTGGACAGCTGGCAGTTGTTGTTCCTTCCGGGGTTGAGTGCGAGGAGGGCAGCTGAGTCATAGCAGAAGGTGGTCAGAGATGCAGGGTCTCTGGCGCTGTTCGCGGACGGGCGCAGACGGGCTTGCCTTTGGCACGCCTTCGGCAAGCCAGAGGCGTGCCCGCTGTGCGCTCCGCTGCGGCCGCCATTAAATAGGGAAGGGGGAGGGAAGAGCAGCTCTGAGGCGGGAGCGGGAACTGGCAGGGGGGAGCGGCCGCGGGGGCAGCAGCGGCGGGAAAGGGTGGCAAAATAGGCACGGAGGGCACAAAGAAGGGAACAGTACAACAGTGAAATAAAAGATAAAACAGTGTACAAACAGGCAAAATAAAACAAAATAGGAAAAGACAATTTACAGGCACAAAAACAAAAAGACAGACCACAGACAGAAAAACGGGCACAAACACAGGCCTGACAACAGCAGACCAGCAGAAGAGCAAGGCTCTCCCACTGGACCACCAGGGATGAGGCGCAGGCAGGAGCCTGCGGGTGGAGGAGGGCCTCGAACACCTACCAGGCAGAGGTGAACGGGGCCAGCGGCACTGACAGCTGAGCTGCTGGGGGAGAGAGCAGGTGTGACCTAACTGAGGTTTATCTGACCTTGTAAGCCACTCAGCAACATGCAAGGTGGCCTTGCATGGCTTGATAATTCTCAGTTAGGTTTTGCTTCGCTCTTGCGCTCTCTTGCAGGGCGCAAGGGTGATGCAAAACCTTGATAAATATGGGCCTGAATCTTTCTGCAGAGCCCACCCTCTCTTGAGCAATTAGCACCATAAAATCCCCCTAAACGTGCTGCGTTTTGTTTTTGTCACTGGAGTTGCTGTCTCAGTTCCTCTGTGCATTCCTTGATGGGGAATGAAAGGTAAGTTTAGGAATTGACACCAGCACGCTTGTTGGTGCCCAATGTACTCTAGTGTTGTTATGTCTGGAGGTGCATGGTGCTACCTGGCAGTGCTGGAGAACTGTTGTTGGGGGAAAAGCTTTTTGAACCTGTCTGAGTCCTGAAAGCTGAGGAATCTGTGGCAGATTAAGTATCCACCAGAAACATTGTTACCAAATGTAAGTAACTTCTTCTACAGGGCTTCCTTGCCACCATGCAGGCAGGAAAATGCTGTTCTGACTGCCCAGTATAGTGTAAAGAACCCAGGGCCCATATTATGTATAGGGTGCACTACCGTGGTCCATGTTGCGGCACACCTTTAACTCTAAGTGCCGGGTGCAGACTGGTTCAGTGTGCTCTATTAGTGCACAACTGCCAACTCACTCCTGCCCTGGAGGCAGCACATTAGTAAAAGGCAGACAAGCTGTTTGAAGCAGCCGGTCACTGTTTTATAGTGCAGGTGGCAGCCTGCCTTGCTTTTGAAAGGGGGGTGCTGAGATCCCTCTGCAACGGGATGTGACTGCGGTGAGTGACTGCATATGTCACAGCCTGTGTCATGTATGATGGGAAGGTATCAGACCCTAATCAAGTCCTGGCCTCAAAGCCTCCATGCCAGACTACTCTTTCCACCTCTTGTGCCTGTAAATCCCCAATTGCCCTCTTGTGTACAGGACCCCCGCAGGTTCAGCGCATTGTGTTGTCATGATCCTCGCTTAGCGCAAAGTCTCACAGTAGTTCCTTGAGGCTATGGCCCAGATTCTGAACTGTGTCATGCAACTCAGTGAAGCACCCAAAGAGGCTGTGATGTGTTGCATGACAGGGAGGGATCAGGAGAGCACCGTATCTACAGAGACATGGCTCTCTCCTCCCCTCTCCCTAGCGCTGGCGCTGATTTCAGCTGCCAAGCACCACGCACACGCCTTAGAGCCGTAAAGCTAGGGAGTGTGTGTGTGAGTCTAGCATAGGTTTTGTACAGGGAGAGTATGCTTCCTGTACAAAACACTATGCTTAGACAAGAGAAATAGCTTTTCCTACTTTGCACGTGTGCTAACTTTACTACTCCTATATGCCTTTTGTGAATACCAAGAGTCGTAAAGTTAGGATTTTTATCAGTTTAGGATTAGTACAGTTAGGAATCCTAACTTTAGTACTCCTAAATGCCTTCTGTGAATACCGAAAGTCGTAAAGTTAGGATTTTGTCTCAGATTAGTTCCGTGAATTGGCCCCGAAGACTCCTGAACTAGAGGGATCAGAAAACTAAAACACTGGACAGGAAAAAAGACCATTATGTCAAGTGAATAGCCCCTTAAAGTTTCTCAGAACCTAGCTAATGTCTCCAGTACCAATCTTTCATTTAGCCACGCCTGTGATCTCAGTTTTTTAATCCCAACATAAAGTTCCCATATGAATACTGATAGATTCCAGGGAATTTCTTGGACTTGGGTTTAGCCATGACATTATATTTCCCAGTTATCAAAAAAAAATCCCCAAAACCTGTTAGGGCTGTAGATGATGCCAAGCATTCCTCTGGATTAACAACTTTACAAACAGAACCACTTTCTATGCTGTGATAATGAATATTTAGCGAACCAATGCTCCCATGTTTACCCAGTGCATCAGGGCCAATTGTGTGATGGCATGCCAGGCAGTGTGCTCCTTCCTTCTTTTGTGATTGGCTCCTTGTTGAGTTGTTAGGGTTACGAGCTCTGGGATGCACCTGCACCCTGGGAGTAGTGCAGAAACCTGAGAAGACTGAGCAGCATTGCCAGCACACCCAAATGTCACTCTTTACTCTCTACTGAAGAAGAACAACAATCCTGAAACAGATGTCTAGAGTTACGCAGCCAGAGATACACAGCACCGGCTGCACCAACAATGGTAAATATTAAAGACGTTCATCTAAAGTGAGTGTTGTCATGCACTGTGTCTACCACAATGCATCTAAGCTAATTGTGTGCTGGTATGCCAGGCAGGCTACTCCCTCCTCCTTTTATGTTTGATTAATCCTGGGAATCTCTTGCTTGTGCCTTCACAATCCTCAGATCGACTGGCAGCTTCGGTAAATAATTTTGGACTCCCACCACTGCCATCGTGAATGTTGTTCCGAACCCTCTAGCTCGGTGATGACTTTGGTAGGTGCCACACTCACCAACCAGGACTTAAGTCAGCTTCCAATCTTATACAGTAAATTTACTGATGTTTTTGACTAAGCCAAAGCTTGCGAGTTACCACTAAGCAGGTCATTTGATTGCTATGTAGATCTTCAACCAGGAGCCGTATTACCTTGTAGTAGAATATATGATCTAAGCAGTAAATTGAGCCTATGACAATATTTCTGGGTGAACTCTTGGAGCCAGGGTTTATATGCCATTCTTTCTCACCCATAACAGCACCACTTTTCTCAGTCCCCAAAACAATCTGGGGAGTTCCACGCTTGTATCGATAACAGGGCCTTGAATACAAATTACAATTAAGAAGATGTTCCCTCTACTGTTGATACCAGTACTTTTGGATCAGGTATGTAAAGCAACTATCTACACAAAACTGGATCTATGTGGGGCCTACAATATAACTCCAAGAAAGTGATGAGTGTAAAGCTGTGTTTCGAATGACGCTTGATGTTTATCAATACAGCATTATGCCTTTCGGACTCTGCAATGCCCCAGCGTCATACCAGTTTTTAGTAACAACGTTTTTTGAGAATTTCTTCATGCCTGTGCTATCATATGTATCAGTAATATATTAATTTATTTATGAACTGAACAGGAACACATACAAGTCTGAGCAGTTCTGGAGTGTCTGAGACGAAACCAGCAGTATGCCAAATTAGAGAAATGTACATTTCATGTTTCCACAGGAGAATTTCTGGACTTTTGGGTTTTGTCAGAAGGAATTCAAATAGACCTGGAAAAGATTGATGTAATCCTAAAATGGCCAACTACAAAAACTCTGAAAGAAATCCAGTGCTTCCTGGGCTCCAGCTATTTTTATAGGCACATTATTGATGATTTCACTTCACTCATAATGGCCATCACACAACTGCTGTGTAAAGGGGTCAGTCTTGAATGGGACTCAGCGACAGATATGGCGTTTCAAACATTCAAAGAAAATGTTACCTCGGCCCCTGTGCTAAAGCACCTGGACCCAACGCTCCCTTTTGTGGTTGAAGCAGATGCTTCTCAGTTCACTGTTGGGGGAGTTCTCTCAGATGACATCTTCATCCTGTTGTGTTGTTTTCAAAAAATTACTCCAAGCTTAACACAATACACCACTATAGAGTGGTTCCTATTTGCAATAATTAGGGCATTCAGTGAATGGTCACACTGCCTTTTAGGAGCCCACTATACCCAAATAATGTACTCTGACTATTGAAATCCACAATTGCTGTTTTTTGCCTGAGCCTTACCTCTTTGCTGAAAGTTATTTTGCAGCAAATTAGATATTGTGATCATGTTGAAGCAAGGAACTAAGCATGCCAAGGCTGATGCCCTGTCTAAGTTGGGTATCTAAGAGTTAGAACAAAGCCCCCGAAATCCATCTAATATCTTATCTGAGGACACTGACAGAACGAATCAGTTCTGAACTATTCTTGGGTAATATATGAGATGTCAAACGGAAGTCCAGCTTATGAGCAACAAAGCAGCAAGCACAATTCCAACCCACACTAGACCAGTATCTAAATACAGAGTAGGATAATATAATATACTGCCAACTATGAAAAACTTAAATGGTTTCAAGATATCGGCAATTACCTAAGTTCAATAACATACATTCAGAACCAGCGATGTTACAAAGACACCGCAGTCCTAATTAACTGGGTTCCTATGCATGTGACCTTACAGAGATGCTGCATGCAGAGGAATCCAACTCACCCCACAATCCACTGCGCAAGTATCGGCCAAAAAGACTGAGGGCCTGACAAGTTCCATAGGATATAATGGAATTGTAATATGGCGGGCGGGATATCCGTCACAATTGGGACAGAGTATCCCATCAGCCAAGATCGCAATCAGCCCCTAAGTCACACCCCACAGAGGATTGTCCTAGTCCCCAAAGGGAAGTGTGGCTAAACACCACAGCAGGCCCCCAGGGGAGGGGCCCCAAAACAGCCACAGAGGCCCTCAAGTTCCAACACCATGGCTGCGAGAGCAACACGTTAAGGAGTAATTCCTTGCACTCTGTCCACTTTTAGGAGCTCCAGCTTTATAGGGAGATTCAGAAAAGCAGCACTTGATTAAGGAAAGATTATGAGCCGATCCAGCTGGTTCCCAGGCCCTATCACAAGGAAGGTGTCCTTCGATCAATGAGGAATTGTGGTTTTACCTTAAAGCACCGAGGGGCATATTATCAAGAACGGCGTTAAAATTATCGCCGCTTTAGCGGCAGGAAACTGCCGCTAAAGCGGCGATAATGGGCTTCATAATATGCCCTTGAGAATTCCAATAGAAGCCCATGTTCTGCTGTGATCCTGGGCTTCTATTGGAATTCTCAAGGGCATATTATCAAGCCCTTTATCGCCGCTTTAGCGGCAGTTTCCTGCCGCTAAAGCAGCGATAATTTTGACGCCGTTCTTGATAATATGCCCCAGAGACTCATACATTTCCTGAACCTCTTACTCAGGCTGACATCCACGAACACCGATGATAGTTCTCTTGGTTCCTGCTTGACTGAAGTAAGGTTTCAAGAGTGAAACATGGAAAGAAAGATGAACCTTCCTAGAATGGGGAAGTTTTACCCTAACAATAACTGGGTTGATAATCTTAGACACTGAAAAAGGACCATAAAATCAAGGGCAAAACTTAAATGTGTAAATTGAATGAGGTAAATGGCAGCAGACAGTCACTCTTAATCTCCAACAGGCCGCCTTTGTTGATTGGCCTGTATACTTTGTTTTAGCTTAGAAGATTGCAAGTTTGCATTAGAGTCTCTCGATAGTAGGGCTAGCCAAGTATCTTGAGAGACTGAGAAGCAGCAGCTTAAATATTATTCAAGGGTTCGATTTACTGATTCCTTTGGGAGTGAAATCTGGAAGTTAAGGCTTTTAAAATGCCCAATTTGCTGCAGAGAGACTTCCAAAATCTTGAAATGCACTGCAGACCTCGATCTGAGATCATTTTATTTGGTGTTCCGTGGAGTCTAGAAATGTAGGAATAAAATATCTGTGCGATTTCAAATGATAGGCGTTTTCGATGATGTTACTTACGTAAAACCCCACTTTTGACATATCACTGGAGTAAATGTGGAGTTGATTTTAAAGTGACTCTGGCAGGTATCAAGTAACTTCTTTACCTTTCGAAAATTTCAATCACATTTTTTTTCTGCCAAACAGGCTAATGGAGGAGCCAAAGATCCCTGCTGCAAGGCTGCCAAGGATTGATTTGAGGTGGTGTTTTCAGTAGTCAAACTATGTACTTGGAGGGCTGAGATATTAACTGCCTTTCATAGGTCCTGAATTAGGGAAGAGCAGGAACACGTGGAAGTCGAAGAATTCAAAATGAGCCCCGTGAGCGAGCAACCAGGCAGCAAGCACAGTTGTGACGCACACTGGACTCAGTATCTAAATATAGAGTAGGATATTATACTGCTAACTTTGAAAACCGGAATTGGCTTCAAGATATCAGCAAGTTACTCATTTTAATAAAATACATCCAGGACCCGCGATGTTACAGAAAGGCGACAGGACAAATGAACTGGATTCCCTATGCATACAATGTTACAGAGGCGCCACATGCAACGGAACCCAAGTCGCCCACAATCCTCCACAGAAGTATAGGTCAGTGTTAGAAATGGGATTTCTGGTTGGCTAGGGCATGCGCCTAAGCCACGCAGAAACCACCACTCTAGTCAGGTCAAGGGAGTTACACACCGAAGATAACCCCTGCTCACCCCCTTGGTAGCTTGGCACGAGCAGTCAGGCTTATCCCAGAGGCAATGTGTAAAGCATTTGCGCAACACACTCACACAGCAGCGACACACTAGGCACACCACAAAAGAAACTCCACACAAGGTTATATAAAAAATAGCCTTTGTATTACTCATAAAACACATTAGAATGCAATCACATATATACACTGTGCCAGCTGGCACTAGGTATTACTTTACAGGGGATTATATATAGGACAGGGCCAATCGGGCCACTGTCAGAACCCTTAGAACACACAAGTAATAAAACAACCAGTGACTACTGGTAAGGCACTTAGCATAAACACGTTATGCAACAATCACATTAGGCATAAACCCTGAGCATGAACATCATAATTACATCAGGCCCCTTTTAGGCATAACCATCACAATTAGTGAGAACAACCAGTAACTACTGGTAAAGGTACACTTAGCATAAGCATATCAGGCAACATCCTAATTAGCAGTGAACGTCCTAACCTCATTCCTTAGGTGCACACTTTATCATCACATCATGCCTACAGTGCACCAGGTACACATCACTTGCACATTAGCCCCCAGGCCTCCTGTAGCACCTCAGGGCATAAACTGCACCCAGTGACACCCCATTACATCAGGCGGCTCTGGCAATACTACCCCTTCGCAAAGTAGCCTACAAATAACAGAAGCCTATTCCCCTGGTCATGAGGCAAGCAAGTCTCCACCCTAGCTCCCCAGGTGCAGCCTGGACATGTGTGGCAACTCTGAATGCAGGGCCCCTACTGGGCTCACCCCGTGATGCCACTCCTAAAATGCCCCCAACATCCGATCAGCACGCAGCTGCCCGCGACCATGCGGCGCAGCTGTGACGGTGTAAATAGATGAGGGAAGTACGTTGGTGCTAGGACAGCACTCGATGGACGACACCCAATGGCCCCTCGGGCCGGAAAACAACAGTACTGCCTGCTCCATGGAAAGGGGCGCCACCGAGACTCACCACTGCCGAAGGAACCACGCGGGGCTCTCCCTCTCCGTATGGGAGCCCCGCCCAAAGTTAGGTGTCTGGTGCCTGGCTTCCTGCCTCGCCGATCCCCGGAGCGAGGCCTCCGTGCTCCCGCAGCCCCCTCTCCTCGCCCAAGTAAAGAAGGAAAAGCGCTCACCCTGCGCTTGCAGCAATGCCAATCTCCGTTGCTCCTTTGCTACCAAAAGACGGGCGGACCGGTCTCGCTCTCCGCGGCTTGGGCAGCACGCGGGGCTCCTCATGGACATGGGAGCCCCTCCCACAACCAGGCTGCACCTCCGCCTGCCTTCCTCTAGCCTCTCTTCACAGGGGATGCCCCGCCCCCAGTCAGGCGCAGACTTGTCTGACTTCCGGTTCTTCCGCGTCACTGGTTGTCTCTCCTCGAACAGGTAGGAGAGGCGGGAGGCCGCAGCATGGAGCCCGTGAGGCTCTCGTCCAACTTCTAGCGGCCCTGTGAGCCTGCAAGGCTCTGCTTTCCTCTGGCCACCAGCCCCATCAACAACAGGCCCAACAGACACGAGGGGCTCTCCCCTTACGTACGGGAGCCCCCCCCCACAGTCAGGCGTTCACTGCCTGACTTCCTGGTGATTACTTGACCCGAGAATACGGAGCAAAGTCTCCGTCGGGGCTCGGAATCCTCGGTCCTCCTCCAGGCGTGTTCTCCTCGGCGAAGCCAGGCGCCAAAGGGAAATTCGGTAAACGGGACCGTGTTGCATGCACTGTCAACCCCCAGAGCACTCACGCTGACCAGAGCCCTCACTGGGGCCCCACCACCACACGGGGACACGCAGTAAGCCACACAGCGCTCACCACGCGCTGCTGCGACACGGGCCCAGGCCAGGGTTCAACCATGGAACTCCTGTAGCATTCCCAGGCCAAGCCTCACGGCAATGAATACAGTACAGCGCTCAGCCCGGTCCCAAGTCTCCAGGAACGCTCAAGGCAGGCCAGCACACCGGGCTTTCCAGTAGAGGGGGAGTCCTTCCAGCTCCCCCAGCAGACAGCAGGTCAGTCCATGTGGCTGTTCCTCCTCACACACTGCAGTCCACGCAGTGTCTTAGTCCCCAGCAGGTCCCAAGTAAGCACACAGCAGCACCCTTTTCATGGGGTCACTGCCCCAATACTTATACCCCTTAGTGTCTTTGTTCTCCCACTGCCACCGGGCTCTGCGCCCGGTCCAAACCAGTTCTGGGGGCACTGGCACCTTTTTCTAAAGGTGCACCACCACCCCCTTTGTCAGTGTAGGCCCTGGCCCCAGACACACCACAGGGGGGCGGAGCCAGCATTGTGGAAGGCAGGCACAGTCCCATTCAGTCCCAGGTGCTACTCCTCCCACCACTCCAAATGCAGATTGGCCTATTCAGCCTAGTGCTGACTCACCCAGCCAGTGTCACTCCAGAGCCAGACATGCAATACACATCAGGCAGGCACAAAGACACATAGCACACAGAAATGCCCACTTTTAAAAGTGGCATTTCTAAAAAGTGTTAATAAATCTGCGAACCCCATTGCGCAGCATTTATTACCACTATTCCAAACATACCAAACTTGACCACTCTACTCCTCTCAGATCAGGAATTACCACTGAAACATTTATCAGGGAATCCCCAATGCATTCCTATGAGAGGGCAGCCTCACAGTAGTGAGAAACCAAAATGGCTGTTTGTCACTACCAGGACATGCCACACAGTTAAGGCACATGTCGTACCTTTTACCTACAATGCACCCTGCCCATAGGGCTAGCTAGGGCCTACCGTAGGGGTGACTGATATGTATTCAAAGGGGGGTCATAGACGTGGCACCCATTTTATGTGCCACGTCACGGCGGCAATAAACTGCGCGCGCAGGCCCTGCAGTGGCAGAGGCCTGAGACAGGTTTGAAAGGCTCCCTTGGTGGGTGGCGCAATCAGCGCTGCAAGCCCACCAGTAGCATTTAATTTACTGGCCCTGGGTATCTGGGATACCGCTTTACAAGTGACTGACAGGTAAATTAAATATGCCAAACAGGTGTAGACCAGTCTTACCACGTTTTACCATAGCGAGCACTTGCCCTTTACACTGGACAGCAGTGATAAAGTGCCCAGAGTCCTAAAACCACCAACACCATGTCAGAAAAAATACTAGGAGAAAGGCAAAAAAAAAAAGTTCAGGGATGACCCTGCAAAAAGGGCCAAGTCCAACAGTCGGAATGCTGAGTCACGGGGTCCTCGTGCCTGCTCCCCCCGCAACATTTCATTCCAGATTGCCTGCTACCCTCTGCCACCTGTCTACCTGCTGCCCTCTGTTTATGCCTCATCTGCGCATTTCTTGCTCTGTTCCCCTTTTCTGCTCGTTTTTCTGCCCTCTGTTTTGCCGGTTTCTGTTAGTTTTTCTGCCCTCTGTTTTGCCTTTTCTGCTCATTTCTCTGCCCTTCATTTTGCATTTTCTGCTTGTTTTTTCTGCCCTCTGTTTTGCTCTCTTCAGCTGTTTTGCATTTTTTGCTCGTTTTTCTGCCCTCTGTTTTGCCTTTTCTGCTAATTTTTCTGCCCTCTGTTTTGCCTTCTTCTGCTCTGTTTTCTCTTTCCTGCTCGTTTTTCTGCTGCGGGTAATGTTGTCTCCATCTACACCAGTGTAGGGGGCCCTTCCAACCCTCCAGGAGGTCCCCAATCCTTCAATAAGGGCACAGTTCAGCCCAAAACCAATGAATATCTGTGAGAAATGGCGGGCTCGCGACCCTCATCGCATTCTACCGGGGGCCCCATCATTTAGCGTTACGCCACAGGGTAGAGTCTAAGGCAGACACAAGGGGCTTGCTCTTCAAAACTCAAAAGCACCTTTTCCCCCTAAATGCCTGCCACAGCGAATCACGATTTAATATTGATTTGTGACAGAGGCAAGGAGAGGTATTAGGTGGACTCAGTAGTCTCGCTAGACACACCACTACAGGAGAAAGATGCAGGCGAGTCTCGACAGCACATGCCTACAGAGGGGTGTCTCTGGGGTCCATTGAACCATTAGTGGATATTAGCACCATAATAGAGTTGTTACTGTCCCACTTTCTCTTGTTTTTAATCATCCCTCCTCCACCAAAAAATAAAGATTAGCAAGTTTTGACTGGTAGGCGGTAGGGATTTTTATTCCTTTTCCCCTTAGTCTCCTTCTAATGACAGGCTTACAGGCCTAAATAAAGGGCTCGTTTGCCATTAGAGGATTATATGGTGAACGCGAGATGGCCGATGATGAAGCCTGACACCCAGGGGGGGGGGGGGGGGTGAGGCCATCCCGATCAAATTTTTTGCACACCTGTGTAAATCCATAGTACTGGGTGAGTAGAGGGGCCAGTCAGTTGATACACACTTTCGGTGAGGAAATGCCTACACGATAAGGTGTGAAAGCCCAGCGGTAGGGCTTGAGGTGTAGGGGCCCGTTTGTTTTTTTGTGGTTGTTGGGGTCCATTGAACCCCCTTCCACCTCTTCTCAAGATCCCCCTCGTGGGGAGCTCTGGCTGTCAGCTACCTGTTTGTGGCACAGTCAGTGCGCTGCCTTACAGCTCCTTTGCCTCTACAAGTTTGTCTATAACATGGCACGGGTGCAGATATAAAATGTTTCGTCTTCTGCATGTGGCCACAGCCACATCTAAAAGAGGGAGCCCCCCTCCCCGGGTGATCGTTCCAGTGCTACGCGTGAGTCGCAATCTGTGTTACAAGAAGGGCTGCACAAATGTATTGGGCCTCCTCTGCAGGTGCACGTGGAGCCAGAAATCATGTGCACACTCCTGTTGCACCCCGGGGCATTTGTGTAATATGGCTCCACCCCCGGACCATTTGTGTAATATTGCTCCACCCCCTGGTAATTTGTGTATTATGTCTCCACCCCCGGAGCATTTGTGTCATATGGCTCCACCCCCGGAGCATTTGTGTAATATGGCTCTACCCCCGGGGCATTTGTGTCATATGGCTCCACCCCCGGAGCATTTGTGTAATATGGCTCCACCCCCGGGGCATTTGTGTAATATGGCTTCACCCCCGGAGCATTTGTGTAATATGGCTCCACCCCCGGGGCATTTGTGTAATATGGCTCCACCCCGGGGCATTTGTGTAATATGGCTCCACCCCCGGAGCATTTGTGTAATATGGCTCTACCCCCGGGGCATTTGTGTATTATGTCTCCACCCCCGGAGCATTTGTGTCATATGGCTCCACCCCCGGGGCATTTGTGTAATATGGCTCCACCCCTGGGGCATTTGTCTAATATGGCTCCACCCCAGGGGCATTTGTGTAATATGGCTCCACCCCCGGTGCATTTGTGTAATATGGCTCCACCCCGGTGCATTTGTGTAATATGGCTCCACCCCTGGGACATTTGTGTAATATGGCTCCACAACCGGGGCATTTGTGTAATATGGCTCCACCCACGGTGAATTTGTGTAATATGGCTCCACCCCCGGGTCATTTGTGTAATATGGCTCCACCACCGGTGCATTTGTGTAATATGGCTCCACCCCCGGGAAATTTGTGTAATATGGCTCCACCCCCGGGGCATTTGTGTAATATGGCTCCACCCCGGGTGCATTTGTGTAATATGGCTCCACCCCGGGGCATTTGTGGAATATGGCTCCACCCCCGGTGCATTTGTGTAATATGGCTCAACCCCCGGGGCATTTGTGTATTATGTCTCCACCCCCGGAGCATTTGTGTAATATGGTTCCACCCCTGGGGCATTTGTGTAATATGGCTCCACCCCCGGTGCATTTGTGTAATATGGCTCCACCCCTGGGACATTTGTGTAATATGGCTCCACCCCCGGGGCATTTGTGTAATATGGCTCCACCCCTGGGGCATTTGTCTAATATGGCTCCACCCCAGGGGCATTTGTGTAATATGGCTCCACCCCCGGTGCATTTGTGTAATATGGCTCCACCCCGGTGCATTTGTGTAATATGGCTCCACCCCTGGGACATTTGTGTAATATGGCTCCACAACCGGGGCATTTGTGTAATATGGCTCCACCCACGGTGAATTTGTGTAATATGGCTCCACCCCGGGGTCATTTGTGTAATATGGCTCCACCACCGGTGCATTTGTGTAATATGGCTCCACCCCGGGAAATTTGTGTAATATGGCTCCACCCCGGGGCATTTGTGTAATATGGCTCCACCCCGGGTGCATTTGTGTAATATGGCTCCACCCCGGGGCATTTGTGGAATATGGCTCCACCCCGGTGCATTTGTGTAATATGGCTCCACCCCGGGGCATTTGTGTATTATGTCTCCACCCCGGAGCATTTGTGTAATATGGCTCCACCCCTGGGGCATTTGTGTAATATGGCTCCACCCCGGGGCATTTGTGTAATATGGCTCCACCTCGGTGCATTTGTGAAATATGGCTCCACCCCCGGGGCATTTGTGTAATATGGCTCCACCTCGGTGCATTTGTGTAATATGGCTCCACCCCGGGGCATTTGTGTAATATGGCTCCACCCCCGGGGCATTTGTGAAATATGGCCCCAAGTGGGTGCAATTCAACCCAAGAAAGATTAGCAACTGTCCCTGGGGATCCCTAGTTGGAGGCATATGTATGAAAGGCTTGCGCCGCTGTAGTGTTACTTTTAGTGATGCAATGGTGGCGCAACCTTTCAACATATCTACGAGGCCATGCAAAGCCACTTTGCATGGCTTTGAATGGCCTCATAGATATGGAGTAAGGCAGAGCAGGTCGCTGCGCTGCCTTACTCTGCGCGAAGGAGGCGTTCCATGGGCGTTGCAGTGGGTGTTCCATGCAGCACCCATGGATTTTGAGACTTTCGCAGATTTACAAAACCATGTAAACCTGGGGATACACCAAAACCTTACGCCCCCCCAGGGGTGCGCACAACGAGGAGAAATAGGTTTATTTCTCCACATTTTTTTACTTTTTCCATGTGGAAAAAGCCTCCCCGGATTGTTTTTGTGCAGGGAGGTGTCCATTCCTTCACAAAAACAATCCTGCCGACAACACAGGCACCCTTGCACCATGGTGCAAGGGTGTCTACGTTGGTGCTAGGCTGCCAAAACGGCACCAGCGCAGGGGGAAATGACAGGAGTGCACCATATTGGATAAATACAGCGCATTCCTGCCCTTTCCCCGTGACGCAACGCAGCCAGGTGCCTTGCTGCACTGCCCCGCAAATTTGTGGCTTACACACTAAGGGGCAGGTTTATGAGCCCTTGAGTCGCCCTACTGGTCTTTGAGACAGTTCAAGGTATCTGTGTATCACACCGGCAAGAAATGATAAAAGCGCCAACATTAGTTATAATATAGAGATGATCGGTGGCGTCATGAACCACCCTCCAGCAGACTGGCGCGGGACAGGGGTGTCGCCACTGAGTGTGAGGGATGATATGGTGGAAGCCTCTACAAGGTGACTCAGTTCTTTACTCCACAGATCCCTAGAGCCTGTGGGTCTGCAGGGGAATGAACCTCATAAAACCAGGAAGGACAAGACCGTGAGAGAGAGAAGAGCTGTGGGCCGAGGGCTGACAGATTCGACAATTAAATGAATGAGACAAAAAAGACAAATTAAGCAAATTGGAAAAATCGAGGATACAAGGTGACACATCATGTGAGCAGGAGAGAGCCGGGTGAGAAAGACAAAAAGGAAGGAAAACGAAAGATTTGTGGATGAGGTAAAGAAAGGCAGCAGGAGAAAAGGCTGATAGCAGGGAGGCATGAAAGGAAGAAGTGAAAAAGAGGTGGAAGGAGAGGTGAAATCAAGGGAGGGGCGAAAAGTAAAAGGAGGGATGGAAGGGTGAAAGGAGGGGTGGAAGGGTGAAAGGAGGGGTGGAAGGGTGAAAGGAGGGATGGAAGGGTGAAAGGATCAATCAGGGAAAGGATGGACCGATGGAATGATGAAAAGGGAATGGATGAAATAAGGGGGAGGAAGGGTGAAAGGAAGGATGGTAGGGTGAAAGGAGGGGTGGAAGGGCGAAAGGATCTATCAGTGAAAGGATGGATTGATAGAATGGATGGATGAGGTACACTCCACACATACATAAGAAAGAGGCTGACAAGCTTAAAAATCACACAACTCTGGCAGAAGCAGGGCCGCCGGACTGTGCGACCCTTGAGGGGTTCATTTTAAAAAGTGTCACAACGTCACACTGTCACGCTGCGAGGTAGGTGAACATCACACACTGCCACAACCTTCCGTGGGGGGTCTAGGCTGGTACCGGGGCCTCTGGCGGTAAAAGGAGGCATGACTCTGAAAGTGTGCTCCTCACACAGTAGGCAGGAGGCGCTAGACTGGTGCACGAGGCGCTATGTGACTCAGAGGACACCCAAGAGCACAGAGGGCGCAAACAATGGAGGGGTGGGATGGCGTGGCATGCAAGGACGGCCCAGGAGGCGCTTGGATCGATGGGGATCATGTGTTCATTCATTCACTGAATTGTCTGTTCAAAGATTAATATATTGGTCCCTCACACCCGAGGAGGGCTGGGGCTGTGTCTGGCACCCACATATGCGCTACAGTCTCCTCACCTGCCCTTCTCCCTTCCCCCACCACCACGTGGGTGCAATGCACCATCACCCCCGCACACCCCCGGCCCCTGCGCTGGGAGCAGCGCTGCGGGAAGCCGTCAAGGCGCGGGCGGCGACCACAACCCAAGAATTACCACTGGCAGCCGCCGGCCCCCGCCCGGCTGTGATAGGGGGGCTGCTGACTGCAGGATGCAGGGATGCAGGAGAGCTGACGGGGCAGGATGGGGGGCCCTGCCAGGCTCCATCCAAAATACTATACAAGAGAAGGGCGGGAAAACACTCGGCTCTGCAGCCGGAAAACTGCTCACCGTGCATCTGCAGGGCCTGGGCTGGGTACTCGGGGAGTGGGGGGGGGGGGGCGGGGGGGAGAGCCGGGCCGGATACCGGGGTTGAGCACGTGGGGTCCATAGCATGCCGCTGCAGGAGAGGGCTGCAGGGGCTGAATACGTCTGTGCTGCTCACAAGCACTGGCATAACGAAACTTGAGGGGGCCCCCCTGCAAGGCACGTGGAGGGGCCCCCTCCGGACTCAATCATGAGCTCTCCGGTCAGAGTAATGTGCTGAGGGGGGCCGCTGGTGCTTGGGGGCCCCCCGCACGGCGGGGGCTGCGGGGGCCTGTGTTACACCAATGCACAAGGGGTCCATGGACTGCCGCCGCAGGAGAGGGCTGCAGGGGCTGAACACGTGTGTGCGGCTCACAAGGGGTCCATGGCATGCCGCCCAAGAGAGGGCTGCAGGGAATGAGCACGTGTGTGCGGCTCACAAGGGGTCTATGGCATGCCGCCCAAGAGAGGGCTGCAGGGAATGAGCACGTGTGTGCTGCTCACAAGGGGTCCATGGCTTGCGCCCAAGAGAGGGCTGCAGGGAATGAGCACGTGTGTGCGGCTCACAAGGGGTCCATGGCATGCCGCCCAAGAGAGGGCTGCAGGGAATGAGCACGTGTGTGCTGCTCACAAGGGGCCCATGGCATGCCGCCACAGGAGAGGGCTGCAGGGGCTGAACACGTATGTGTGCTGCTCACAAGGGGTCAATGGCATGCCGCCCAAGAGAGGGCTGCAGGGAATGAGCACGTGTGTGCTGCTCACAAGGGGTCCATGGCATGCCGCCACAGGAGAGGGCTGCAGGGGCTGAACACGTGTGTGCTGCTCACAAGGGGTCCATGGCATGCCGCCGCAGGAGAGGGCTGCAGGGGCTGAACACGTGTGTGCTGCTCACAAGGGGTCCATGGCATGCCGCCCAAGAGGGCTGCAGGGAATGAGCACGTGTGTGCTGCTCACAAGGCGTCCATGGCATGCCGCCGCAGGAGAGGGCTGCAGGGGCTGAACACGTGTGTGCTGCACACAAGGGGTCCATGGCATACTGCCACAGGAGAAGGTTGAAGGGAATGAGCACGTGTGTGCTGCTCACAAGGGGTCCATGGCATGCCGCCACAGGAGAGGGCAGCAGGGTCTGAACATGTGTGCTGCTCACAAGGGGGTCCATGGCATGCCGCCGCAGGAGAGGGCTGCAGGGAATGAGCACATGTGTGCTGCTCACAAGGGGTCCATGGCATGCCGCCACAGGAGAGGGCTGCCGGGAATGAGCACGTGTGTGCTGCTCACAAGGGGTCAATGACATGCCGCCGCAGGAGAGGGCTGCAGGGGCTGAACACGTGTGTGCTGCTCACAAGGGGTCCATGGCATGCCGCCGCAGGAGAGGGCTGCAGGGGCTGAACACGTGTGTGCTGCTCACAAGGAGTCCATGGCATGCCGCCGCAGGAAAGGGCTGCAGGGGCTGAGCATGTGGGGTCCATAGCATGCTGCTGAAGGAGGGGGCTGCAGGGAATGAACATGTGTATGCTGCTCACAAGGGGTCCATGGCATGCCGCTGCAGGAAGGCGCTACAGGGAATGAGCACGTGTGTGCTGCTCACAAGGGGTCCATGGCATGCTGCTGCAGGAAAAGCCTTCAGGGTCTGAACACGTGTCTGCTGCTCACAAGGGGTCCATTGCATACCGCTGCAGGGGCTGAACACGTGCGTTCTGCTCACAAGGGGTCCATGGCATGCCGCCGCAGGAGAGGGTTGCAGGGAATGAACATGTGTGTGCTGCTCACAAGGGGTCCATGGCATGTCGCTGCAGGAGAGGGCTGCAGGGAATGAGCATGTGTATGCTGCTCACAAGAGGTCCATGGCATGCCGCTGCAGGAGGGCGCTGCAGGGAATGAGCACGTGTGTGCTGCTCACAAGGGGTCCATGGCATGCTGCTGCAGGATAAGCCTGCAGGGTCTGAACACGTGTCTGCTTCTCACAAGGGGTCCATGGCATGCCACCGCAGGAGAGGGCTGCAGGGGCTAAACACCTGTGTGCTGCTCACAAGGGGTCCATGGCATGCCGCCGCAGGAGAGGGTTGCAGGGAATGAACACGTGTGTGCTGCTCACAAGGGGTCATGGCATGCCGCCCAAGAGAGGGCTGCAGGGAATGAGCACGTGTGTGCTGCTCACAAGGGGTCCATGGCATGCCACCGCAGGAGAGGGCTGCAGGGGCTGAACACACGTGTGCTGCTCACAAGGGTTCCAAAGCATGCCACTGCAGGAGAGGGCTGCAGGGGCTGCACACGTGTGTGCTGCGCACAAGGGGTCCTTGGCATGTCACCGCAGGAGAGGGCTGCAGGGGCTGAACACGTGTGTGTTGCTCACAAGAGGTCCATGGCATGCCGCCGCAGGAGATGGCTGCAGGGGCTGAACACGTGTGTGCTGCTCACAAGGGGTCCATGGCATGCCGCCGCAGGAGACGGTTGCAGGGAATGAACACGTGTGTGCTGCTCACAAGAAGTCCATGGCATGCTGCCGCAGGAGAGGGCTGCAGGGGCTGAACACATGTGTGCTGCTCACAAGGGGTCCATGGCATGCCGCCCAAGAGAGGGCTGCAAGGAATGAGCACGTGTGTGCTGCTCACAAGGGGTCCATGGCATGCCGCCGCAGGAGAGGGCTGCAGGGGCTGAACACATGTGTGCTGCTCACAAGGGGTCCATGGCATACCGCCGCAGGAGAAGGTTGAAGGGAATGAACACGTGTGTCCTGCTCACAAGGGGTCCACGGCATGCTGCCACAGGAGAGGGCAGCAGGGGCTGAACACGTGTGTGCTGCTCACAAGGGGTCCATGGCATGCCACGGCAGGAGAGGGCTGCAGGGAATGAGCACGTGTGTACTGATCACAAGGGGTCCATGGCATGCCGCCACAGGAGAGGGCTGCAGGGAATGAGCACGTGTGTGCTGCTCACAAGGGATCCATGGAATGCCGCCGCAGGAGAGGGCTGCAGGGAATGAGCACATGTGTGCTGCTCACAAGGGGTCCATGGCATGCCGCCGTAGGAGAGGGCTGCAGGGGCTGAACTCGTGTGTGCTGCTCACAAGGGGTCCATGGCATACCGCCGCAGGAGAAGGTTGAAGGGAAAGAACACGTGTGTCCTGCTCACAAGGGGTCCATGGCATGCCGCCACAGGAGAGGGCTGCAGGGGCTGAACACGTGTGTGCTGCTCACAAGGGGTCCATGGCATGCCACGGCAGGAGAGGGCTGCAGGGAATGAGCACATGTGTGCTGCTCACAAGGGGTCCATGGCATGTCGCCACAGGAGAGGGCTGCAGGGAATGAGCATGGGTGTGCTGCTCACAAGGGGTCCATGGCATGCCGCCGTAGGAGAGGGCTGCAGGGGCTGAACACGTGTGTGCTGCTCACAAGGGGTCCATGGCATACCGCCGCAGGAGAAGGTTGAAGGGAATGAACACCTGTGTCCTGCTCACAAGGGGTCCATGGCATGCCGCCACAGGAGAGGGCTGTAGGGGCTGAACACGTGTGTGCTGCTCACAAGGGGTCCATGGCATGCCACGGCAGGAGAGGGCTGCAGGGAATGAGCACATGTGTGCTGCTCACAAGGGGTCCATGGCATGTCGCCACAGGAGAGGGCTTCAGGGAATGAGCACGTGTGTGCTGCTCACAAGGGGTCCATGGCATGCCGCAGGAGAGAGCTGCAGTGGCTGAACACGTGTGTGCTGCTCACAAGAGGTCCATGGCATGCCGCTGCAGGAGGGGGCTGCAGTGAATGAGCATGTGTATGCTGCTCACAAAGGGTCCATGGCATGCCGCTGCAGGAGGGCGCTGCAGGGAATGAGCATGTGTGCGCTGCTCACAAGGGGTCCATGGCATGCCGCTGCAGGAAAAGCCTGCAGGGTCTGAACACGTGTGTGCTGCTCACAAGGGGTCCATGGCATGCCACTGCAGGAGGGCGCAGCAGGGAATGAGCATGTGTGTGCTGCTCACAACCGGTCCATGGCATGCCGCCACAGGAAAAGCCTGCAGGGTCTGAACACGTGTGTGCTGCTTACAAGGGGTGCATGGCATGCCACTGCAGGAGGGCACTTCAGGGAATGAGCCGGTGTGCTGCTCACAAGGGGTCCATGGCATGCCACCGCAGGAGAGGGCTGCAGGGGCTGAACACATGAGTGCTGCTCACAAGGGGTCCATGGCATGCCGCCGCAGGAGATGGCTGCAGGGTCTGAACACATGTGTGCTGTTAACAAGGGGTCCATGGCATGCCGCCGCAGGTGAGGGTTGCAGGGAATGAACACGTGTGTGCTGCTCACAAGGGGTCCACGGCATGCGGCCGCAGGAGAGGGTTGGAGGGAATGAACATGTGTGTGCTGCTCACAAGGGGTCCATGGCATGCCGCCACAGGAGAGGGCTGCAGGGGCTGAACACATGTGTGCTGCTCACTAGGGGTCCATGGCATGCCGCCCAAGAGAGGGCTGCAGGGAATGAGCACGTGTGTGCTGCTCACAAGGGGTCCATGGCATGCCGCCGCAGGAGAGGGCTGCAGGGGCTGAACACGTTTGTGCTGCTCACAAGGGGTCCATGGCATACCACCGCAGGAGAAGGTTGAAGGGAATGAGCATGTGTGTGCCGCTCCCAAGGGGTCCATGGGATGCCGCCACAGGAGAAGGCAGCAGGGGCTGAACAGGTGTGTGCTGTTCACAAGGGGTCAATGGCATGCCATGGCAGGAGAGGGCTGCAGGGAATGAGCACGTGTGTGCTGCTCACAAGGGGTCCATGGCATGCTGCCGCAGGAGAGGGCCGCAGGGAATGAGCACGTGTGTGCTGCTCACAAGGGGTCCATGGCATGCTGCCGGAGGAGAGGGCTGCAGGGGCTGAACACGTGTGTGATGCTCACAAGGAGTCCATGGCATGCCGCCGCAGGAGAGGGCTGCATGGGCTGAGCATGTGGGGTCCATAGCATGCTGCTGCAGAAGGGGGCTGCAGGGAATGAGCATATGTATGCTGCTCACAAGGGGTCCATGGCATGCTGCTGCAGGAAAAGCCTGCAGGGTCTGAACATGTGTGTGCTGCTCACAAGGGGTCCATGGCATGTCGCTGCAGGAGAGGGCTGCAGGGAACGAGCACGTGTGTGCTGCTCACAAGGGGTCCATGGCATGCCGATGCAGGAGAGGGCTGCAGGGAATGAGCACGTGTGTGCTGCTCACAAGCGGTCCATTGCATGATGCTGCAGGAGGGGGCTGTAGGGGCAGAACACATGTGTGCTGCTCACAAAGGGTCCATGGCATGCCACCGCAGGAGAGGGCTGCAGGGATTGAACACGTGTGTGCTGCTCACAAGGGGTCCATAGCATGCCACCGCAGTAGAGGGCTGCAGGGGCTGGACACGTGTGTGCTGCTCACAAGGGGTCCAAAGCATGCCGCTGCAGGAGAGGGCTGCAGGGGCTGAACACGTGTGTGCTGCTCACAAGGGGTCCATGGCATGCCGCCACAAGCGAAGGCTGCAGGGGCTGAACACGTGTGGGCTGCTCACAAAGGGTCCATTGCATGCCGCTGCAGGAGAGGGCTGCAGGGAATGAGCACGTGTGTGCTGCTCACAAGGGGTCCATGGCATGCCGCTGCAGGAGAGGGCTGCAGGGACTAAACACGCGTGTGCTGCTCACAAGGGGTCCTTTGCATGCCGCTGCAGGAGAGGGCTGCAGGGGGTGAACATCTGTGTGCTACTCACAAAGGGTCAATGGCATGTCGCTGCAGGAAGGGGCTGCAGGGGCTGAACACATGTGTGCTGCTCACAAGGGGTCCATGGCATGATGCTGCAGGAGGGCGCTGCAGGGGATGAGCACGTGGGGTCCATAGCATGCTGCTGCAGGAGGGCGCTGCAGGGGATGAGCACGTGTGTGCTGCTCACAAGGGGACCATGGCATACCGCTGCAGGAGGGTGCTGCAGGGAATGAGCATGTGTATGCTGCTCACAAGGGGTCCATATAGCATGCTGCTGCAGGAGGGGGCTGCAGGGGCTGAACACGTGTGTGCTGCTCAAAAGGGGTCCATGCCATACCGCTGCAGGAGAGGGCTGCAGGGGCTGAATACATGTGTGCTGCTCACAAGGGGTCCATGGCATGGAGCTGCAGGAGGGCGCTGCAGGGTCTGAACACTTGTGTGCTGCTCAGAAGGGGTCCATGGCATGTCGCTGCAGGAGAGGGCTGCAGGGGCTGAACACGTGTGTGCTGCTCACAAGGGGTCCATGGCATGCCGCTGCAGGAGGGGCTGCAGGGGGTGAACATGTGTGTGCTGCTCACAAGGGGTCCATGGCATGCCGCTGCAGGAGAGGGCTGCAGGGGCTGAACACGTGTGTGCTGCTCACAAGGGGTCCATGGCATGCCGCTGCAGGAGGGGGCTGCAGGGGCTGAACACGTGTGTGCTGCTCACAAGGGGTCCATGGCATGCCGCTGCAGGAGGGCGCTGCAGGTGCTGAGCACGTGGTGTCCATAGCATGTTGCTGCAGGAGGAGGCTGCAGGGAATGAGCACGTGTGTGCTGCTCACAAGGGGTCCATGGCATGCCGCTGCAGGAGAGGGCTGCAGGGGCTGAACACGTGTGTGCTGCTCACAAGGGGTCCATGGCATGCCGCTTCAGGAGGGGGCTGCAGGGGGTGAACACCTGTGTGCTGCTCACAGGGGGTCCATGGCCTGCCGCTTCAGGAGGGGGCTGCAGGGGGTGAACACCTGTGTGCTGCTCACAGGGGGTCCATGGCATGCCGCTTCAGGAGGGGGCTGCAGGGGGTGAACACCTGTATGCTGCTCACAGGGGGTCCATGGCATGCCGCTTCAGGAGGGGCTGCAGGGGCTGAACACCTGTGTGCTGCTCACAGGGGGTCCATGGCATGCCGCTTCAGGAGGGGGCTGCAGGGGGTGAACACCTGTGTGCTGCTCACAGGGGGTCCATGGCATGCCGCCGCAGGAGAAGGCTGCAGGGGTTGAACACCTGTGTGCTGCTCACAAGGGGTCCATAGCATGCCACCGCAGTAGAGGGCTGCAGGGGTTGAACACGTGTGTGCTGCTCACAAGGGGTCCATAGCATGCCACCGCAGTAGAGGGCTGCAGGGGCTGAACACCTGTGTGCTGCTCACAAGGGGTCCATGGCATGCCGCTTCAGGAGGGGCTGCAGGGGCTGAGCGCGTGTGTGCTGCTCACAAGGGGTCCATAGCATGCCGCTTCAGGAGGGGCTGCAGGGGCTGAGCGTGTGTGCTGCTCACAAGGGGTCCATGGCATGCCGCTGCAGGAGAGGGCTGCAGGGGCTGAACACCTGTGTGCTGCTCACAAGGGGTCCATGGCATGCCGCTTCAGGAGGGGCTGCAGGGGCTGAGCGCTTGTGTGCTGCTCACAGGGGGTCCATGGCATGCCGCTTCAGGAGAGGGCTGCAGGGGCTGAACACGTGTGTGCTGCTCACAAGGGGTCCATAGCATGCCGCTTCAGGAGGGGGCTGCAGGGGGTGAACACCTGTGTGCTGCTCACAGGGGGTCCATGGCATGCCGCTTCAGGAGGGGCTGCAGGGGGTGAACACCTGTGTGCTGCTCACAGGGGGTCCATGGCATGCCGCTTCAGGAGGGGCTGCAGGGGGTGAACACCTGTGTGCTGCTCACAGGGGGTCCATGGCATGCCGCTTCAGGAGGGGCTGCAGGGGCTGAGCGCGTGTGTGCTGCTCACAGGGGTCCATGGCATGCCGCTTCAGGAGGGGCTGCAGGGGCTGAGCGTGTGTGCATTCACTGTGCAGCTCTGGTTGGCGCTGGACGAGCACTGATAGCTGCATGAATCAGTGCGTCAGGCGCGCAGGGACCACTGTTCACACCTAGGGTGACCACTCACTCCCTGTACACGAGCCGCATTCTATCCAGGTGTAGACTCTTGGCAAAGCAGTGCATTCTGGGATCTCTAGTTTTACTTGTCTTCATTTGAAGCATTTGGAAAAATAAACCTGATAGAAGGCAAGGTCTGGAGCCAACTGGCACTTGTCACTGCCACGCGCGGAGTGCCTTAAAACACGTGTCATAAGAGCGCAAGTGTCTGTCATATACCCCACTCTCCCTCCTGAAGGGGTCCCAGAGCTGTCCTCATTATACGACACGTCTGCAGCTGGGGGGAGGGGGTCTTTATTGATCACCCATTTCTGGGGCATCCCTCCAGCTGGTTCAGCTCGAGCAAACACTGCTAATCCCCACCGATTATTCATGGAGAGTCACGTGGAGGGATCATGGCTTCTCCTGACCTGGGAGCTCTGACTCCGCCCCTTACTCCCGCTGAATACATAATTCTAATTCCAGGATCACTTCCCACGATTGGAAGCATCAATCATACGAGGAGAGGCAATAATTCAAACCCGCAGCCCTGGAGGGGAGGAGGCGACACCTCCTCCCTACCCAGAAGAGAGGTCGATAAAGCTCTGGGTGTGGGGGATGGGCGCAGAGTCACTCTTACATTGGAAGAGCCCTGCTCGGTCTGCATTCACAGTCAACATTGTAATACAATGATTTTCGAATATGAAACTAATTTTACAAGGAGATGTAGCAGATGTGGATTTTTATTTTCAATTAGTTTGTTTAACTATTAAGCCAATGCTAACATAGCCAGTTTCTTGCTTTCTTCCAATTAGAAGTGACATCCAGTCGCAGCCGGCATGACTCGCGGGTGGGGGGGGGGGGCAGGTGGGAAATTCGCGCTGAGGTTCGCGCTTGGGGGGGAATTTAATTTAAAAATGAACTTACCTTCCGGGGTCCCGCGCAGTCTCAGCTCCTGGCCGGGTCCCATGGAACAAGAAGCAGGCAGCCTCCCTCCCCTTCACTAAGCCAATCACAACGCTGCAATGGCAGCGTTGTGATTGGTGGGGACAGCGGCCAGCCAGGCGCCTATGGGGAGGCCATTTTCTCCATGTAGGCTGCCATGGAGAAAAGGTAGAGTGCGCATGACTGGTTTGGTCGGCCCCAGAGGGCCGCTCAAACAGACAGGGCCCGCAGCATTGGGCTAGCCGCTCCTCCCCTGCCCTCCAGCAGACCCACCCACCAGCGGCCACCAACCAAACCCTTCTGCTTTCTCGCAGTGCAAGAAGCAGAAACATAAAATGGTAGTTTTACCATTTTATGTTTCTGCTTCTCGCACTGCGAGAAAGAAGTGGGGCGATGTTCCTCCGCCCTAATGGAGGAGCCGCCCCTGGTGACATCATAACACACCACGTGCTCACCTCTGCCGTTCTTTTCTTTGCTGTAGTAAAGAATTGTGAGCTTTGACACTGAAATTCTGAAGTTTTCTCAGTCCCTTTGAACGCGACATACCTAACGGTGGACAAGCTGGCTGTCCCGGACTCTATAACATACTTTGTATCAACTCATGTTACCTGAATAGACTCTGAGAGCGACTGGATCGAATGTAATCGTATTATGAGAGAATCTTCAAATGTATTCCGTAGTAAAATGTTTCTTCTTGCTCATTCCCCATTGGGGCACATCCTGGAGCTGTGCTCTTGTGTGGTGAACGTGTGAAATCCTTTCTCTAAAGTCCTATAAAAGGACCTGCATTTCCATCCCCATTTTAGAAGACAAATCTATCCTGGAGTTTCTATTGAACTTTACTGAGTTCTTTGTACTTATGGCTTATGTACTACTCTACTAACTGATTGATGGTCCAGTTTATGTATCTCTGCTTTATATTCTTTAAGTAAACCTTTAAACTTTAGTCCGAGTCTGTCATTCCTATGGAGAATGTTATAGCTTTATTCTAATGTTTAAGGGGCATATTAACAAGGCGGCGATAAACAATTATCGCCGGCTTTGACGCCGTTTTCGGCCGAAAAGCGGCGATAATTATATCGCCTTATCAGCAAAGACACGCTATCGCGTGTTTTGCTGATTTTGCTCCCGCTTTCCAGCACGCCTGACTTCGCATCGATAATGAGATGCAAAGTAAGGCGTGTCTGTGGAAACAACATGGGTAAATATCGCGAAGGCAGCTTTGCGATATTTACATATGTGGGGAAGCGATTATTTTAATCGCGTTAAGTATGCCTTAACGCAGGAATTTAACGTCTGTTAAATTCCTGACTAAGGCATACTTAACATGGGGGGTGGATTCTGTGCCTAAGACCACAGGCCCTATCATCTAGGATATCGCCGTTTTCCCATGGAAAACGGCGATATCCACGCTATCTCTGACATTTTTATCGCCTCGGCGATGAGCGTAGTTAATAACGCGCTAACCGGGCGATAAATTCCAGAGATAGCCGGCGATAAATATGCAAGCGCTAAGCGCGCTTTGCGATATTTATCGCCGGCCCTTGATAATATGCCCCTAAGTTTTACAAATAGAGATGGGTCCAGTCGGGGAGCCCCAAAGTCTGTATAGGGACCAAGCCGGTGACGTTGATTGGGCAAGTAAAAGAGAGATAGGTTTGCATGTTGTAGGAGGCTGGCTTAGTAAATGGTGCACGCTTATTGAAGTGAAGCACCTTGCACTAATCCAGACAACCGTTATGGTGATTTTAGTGGTTTTAGAAAACTATAGAAAGCTCTCTAAGTGGTAGCTGTGGAGAGCAGCCTTCAGACTTATCTTGAAGGAGTATTAAGCAGCTTGTTTTACCAGATCTAACCATGTAGTGTAGGTTAAATGAAAAATAACCACACAGTGTATATATAAAACTATGTCTATTTATAATGCAACACTCACTAACGCATTGGTATAACTATTACCCGGATATATAAACACAGAGACCAAACCATATACTAAAAAAGTGGAATGCGAACTGCAACCAAAGTCGGAACTTGGACAATAAGACTCAGAAGAGCTGGGGACACAAGGAACCACCCGAGGTAAGTACCCAGGAACCCCACGGAGGCTGTGTGCAGAGTAGAAAAACAGCTGCTTACTCAAAAGAAGTCAACAGGAAAGTTGCAGTTTTGAAGAAAAAGTACCCTTCCCAGTGGACCCTGAAGAACCCCCGTGGAAGACAGAAGGTTGGAGAGTCACCCTACCGATGGATACCCCAGGAACCAGGATACCTACACCAGAGAAGCCGGGTGCATAGGTGCCAAGTGACATCGGAACCCGCCATAGACCACAATGGAGGACTTCAGGAAAGATGCCGCTGGCGACGAAGGTGAAAGAGTCTGGTGGAATCCAAGGGTGGATTCTTGAAAAGAAGAACCTGCAGGCAGAGGGGACAGAGTCTATGCCACTCGGAGGTGACCAGGAGGCACGGAAGACAAATGACCACCGATGACGGACGGTTGAAGTGAGTTGGCAGTGACCTTGTCGCTGCTGCTGTGGGGACCAGGTGATGCGGAGGAAGACCTGGAGCTGTGCACAAGCTGTCCTACATCGGAAGTCAAGAACCAGGGGGTTGGTGTCTGGTGGGAGCACCAACAAGCGTTGGCAGCTGCAAAAGGCTTGGAAAGTGAAGAAGGAGCAACGTTGGGAGCAGCAAGGTCCAAGGGACTCACCACAAGCAGGAGCAGTGGCGGCTGGTGACATTTGGAAGTGGTGTGACCTAAAAGTTGCGGGTAGCGCACTGTGGCGAGCGAGCTTAGCGAGCGAGCCTGAGCGTATGAAGGGGGATTCTCCCCTCGAGAAAATTTAGAAAAATGAGCGGGCAAATGGTGCATTTTCATGGACATTTCAGAAAGCAAGAATTTTAATAAAGCAATTGGGAAAGTGTAGCAATGACAGCAATAAAGAGATTTTGTATGATAATATAATTGTGAGAAGTTGGCCTGGCATATGCTGTCCACTAATTGTAGTGGGCACCTTGCACCAGTCCAAATCGACTCTTATGGTAGGTAGGTTAAAGACAACCTTATTGAAAGCTATCCTAGTGGTAGCTATGGAGAGCAGCCTTCAGGCTAAGTCTTGAAGGAATGTAAAGCAGCTTGTTTTACCAGTCTATAATCTCTTGAGTGATCAAATGAAAGAGCACCACACCAGGTATATATTCAAAATATATGTATTTATTACTAAACACACCCCTCTAGTCTCTTTATGAGGCTAGAGTTCGAAGTACATAGGTTATAAGATCTTAAATCACAGTAATAGCACAAATACACGTTTGGGCCCTAGGGGCGTACCAAACCATATACCAATAAAGTGGTATGCGAACCACGACTGAACTAGACACTAGGCCTAGAGCCTCTAGAAGTGCTTGGACCACAAGGAACCACCCAAGGTAGTGACACAGGGGACCCACGGGAGACGCGTGCAGTGTAAATACACAACCGCGATACGCCGTTAACTTCTATGGAGAAAGTCGGGATCGGGAAAATAGAGGAAAGGGACACTTTAAAGAGGACTAGGACAAAACCCTTTGAGATCTAGGACTTTGAAGAGTCTCTACCCACGGGAGCACCGGAGTACTCGTGTTACCTCACCCAGGGAAGCCGGGTGCATAGGTGCCTTTCGGGGTCGGGTTTCGTCGTCGTTTCTTATGGCGATCTGCTGCAAAGTGCTGCTGGCGACCAGGAGAAAAGTGTCCGGGTGGATCCAAGAGTGGATCGGAGTTCTGAAGAACCTGAAAGCAGAGGGGACAGAGTCTGGGTCACTAGCCAGTGACCAGGAGGGCGATGGACAGATGCCCACCGATGTCGAGTGCTTCAAGTTCGTTGACGGTCGTCTTGACTCTTCAGCCACGAGGTCCGGGAGGCGTTGTCGGCGACCAGGAGCAGGATTCGGGCTGTTGCTCGATGTCTGTCGAGTGCAGAGGTGTCGGCGACCAGATTGGACCCAACAGGCCTTGGCAACGGCAAGTCTCGAGTAAGATGTAGATCGTCGATGATGCAGACCAGCAAGGTCTGGGGAACTCACCCAGCAAGGGTAAGTGAGGGCAGGCCTGGAGCAACCAGACTGCCAAGTAAAGAAAAGATTGGCCTTCGGTAAGGGCTACTAGCCAACGGGCTAGCGACCGCGAAGGAGCCTCGTGACGCCGCACGTGGAGCTGGCTTACAGGACACTCGTGGAGTGGGGGCCAGTGATCTTCGGTGCAGGTGGTGCTGGAGGCTAGGGCTACTCGGAGCCCAAAGCACGACTTCTTGGGAGACCCAGAAGATGGTGCACTTGCAAATGTGCTCGGTGTCCAGGGGTCACGGTCTCAAGTCACCCACGATAGCCACGGGCCTCAGCTTTGCTGGGGACTCAGGGTAGCCTCGGGGAAGTCTGAGAATCCACCTCTGGTGATGCGATGACTTCGGCGTCCGACGGGAGCTTCAGTGATGCGAACCGGACAGATGCTTCTTTGGTGCCTGCCAAGCAGGGGAGTCACTCCTTGACCCCAAGGGAGATTCTTCAGTCCTCTAATCTTGTCGTAGAGCGTCGAAGGTCCAGGATTCCGTGTCAGAGTTTCGTCCAGGTATAATCTAAAGTCCTAAGGACTGGGTTCCTACCTTTATTCTAAAAATAGGGGATGGACTACTCTGTGGCCCCACCTATGGGTGGGTCAGGGCAGAGGGGTGGCTACACCCCTTTCCCTTTGTCCAGTTCGCGCCAAAGCAGGGGCTGCAAGCCCCTGATCCGGTTTGAACTGGGGTATGCACAGGGACACCAAATGTGCCCCCAGTGCAGGACTTCAAAGCACCCGAAAGTGCTCCCGCCCAGCCCCAATACACATTGTCCTGTCTGGGGAGGTGGTCACACCTCCCTGGGACAGGAAACCTATTGTCCAGGCCTCCCCTGCCGGAGTTTCGTCCAGCAGCAGGAGGCCAGACTCGTGTCTGTGGCAGCAGCATCCATTTTGTGATGCCAGGGCTCTGGAAAGAAGTTACCGGACTCGTCAGAGTTAACATGCCTTTCCCTCTAGAAGGGTGGAATGCTACCCCCGCCGCCAGAATTGGCGGGGGGTAGTATTCCAAGATGTTTGACACCAAACACGACATGTTTCGGTGCAGCCATTCCATAGTTAGCATTTTACCGCGAGGATATAATGCGTTTAAGAGTATATGGTCAGGCTGCACTACAAACAGCATCAGAGATGGTCTCCGAACGCTGCAGAGGGGCCCTGCTCATGCAGGGGCACCCTCTCACATAGGAACCATGCACTCTGCCTTTAGGATTGATAAGGCCTGCCTTAGGAGTGACTTATAGGTTTATATGTGTGTATGCATTTAGTGATATAGGTAACCTATACCACAGCAAGGGGTGCATGCACCACCTTACCCAGGCTGCTGTAGCAGACCTGTGGTGTCAGTTTGGATGGCCTACCAGGGGTGGCATAATATATGCTGCAGCCCCTGGCAGGCCTCTGAGGTACCTATGCCCTTGGTACATAGTATACCATATACTAGGGACTTACAAGGGCACTCCAGATCCCAATCAGAGATGTGCCTAAGGCACATGGAGACCCTTTTAAAGAGGAAACAGCTAGGCTGGGGTTCTGAATAGCAGGGCCCCAGCCAGACTAATGTCGAAAACCAGTGAAGTATCAGCAAAAAGTGGGGGTACCCCTGTGAAGCAGATCCTACTCTCCTACACAACCCCCCCCCAAACGTAGGGACATTAAACTAACCTTGCCCAGTTAAGTCTTCATGTTCTAAGTGGAAATACCTAGAGAGTCCATCTGCATTCGCATGGTTACTCCCAGGCCTATGTTCCACTGTAAAGTCCATCCCCTGTAGGGAAATGGACCACCTAAGCAGTTTGGGGTTTTCACCCTTCATTTGTTTTAGCCATAAGAGGGGCTTATGGTCTGTCTGAACCAGGAAGTGTGTACCAAACAAGTATGGCCTCAACTTCTTCAGAGCCCAGACCACAGCAAAGGCCTCCCTCTCTATGGCTGACCAACGTTTCTCTCTAGGGGTCAGCCTTCTGCTAATAAAAGCTACTGGCTGATCCTGACCTTCTTCATTCAATTGTGACAGTACAGCCCCTACCCCCAATTCAGATGCATCTGTTTGGACAATGAACTTCTTGGAGTAATCAGGACTCTGCAGAATTGGAGCAGTGCACATGGCCTGCTTGAGGTCATCAAATGCCTTTTGACAGCTAACTGTCCACTGAACCTTTTTGGGCATTTTCTTAGAAGTTAAGTCATTCAAGGGTGTCACTATTGATCCATACCCCTTGACAAATCTCCTATAGTACCCAGTCAGGCCTAAGAAGGCTCTCACCTGAGTCTGGGTAGTTGGAGCAGTCCAGTCCATGATGGTCTGGATCTTGCTCTGCAAAGGTTGAACCTGGCCTCCACCCACAAGGTGGCCCAGGTACACAACCTGACTCTGCCCTATCTGGCACTTAGTGGCCTTGATAGTCAGGCCTGCCTTTTGCAGGGCCTGTAAAACATTCCTGAGGTGGACCAGGTGATCCTCCCAGGTGGAGCTAAAGACAGCAATATCATCTAGATAAGCTGCACTATAGGCCTCCAGTCCTGTGAGAACTGTGTTCACCAACCTCTGGAAAGTGGCAGGTGCATTTTTCAGACCAAAGGGCATCACCACAAATTGATAATGCCCACTAGGGGTTGAAAATGCTGTTTTGGGCTTTGCAGCATCAGCTAGTCTGATCTGCCAGTAGCCAGCTGTTAGGTCAAATGTGCTGAGATATTTGGCAGAGGCCAAAGTATCTATGAGCTCATCTGCCCTGGGTATTGGATGGGCATCAGTCCTAGTGACTGCATTGAGGCCCCTGTAGTCTACACAAAACCTCATCTCTCTTTTCCCACCACTGGTGTGAGGTTTAGGTACTAGGACTACTGGACTAGCCCAAGGGCTATCTGAGGGCTCAATCACTCCCAATTCCAACATCTTCTGGACTTCAGTCCTGATACAGTCCCTGACATGGTCAGGTTGCCTATAAATCTTGTTTTTAATAGGCAGACTGTCCCCAGTGTCCACTTCATGAGTGCACCAGGTGGTCTGACTGGGTGTCAGAGAAAACATATGTCTAAACTGATTGAGGACTTGCCTGCAATCAGTTTGTTGCTGGGTAGTGAGGCTGCCTGCCAAGGCTACACCATCAACTGACCCATCGTCAGGGTTCTGTGAGAGCAGGTCAGGGAGTGGGTCACTCTCTTCCTCCTGCCCTTCATCAGTAGCCATGAGCAAGCCCATGTCTGCCCTGTCCACATATGGCTTAAGTCTGTTGACATGGAGAACCCTGTGGGGACTCCTGGGTGTTCCCAGGTCTACTAAGTAAGTGACCTCACCCTTCTGCTCAACAATAGTGTGGGGTCCACTCCATTTGTCTTGGAGAGCTGCTGGGGCCACTGGCTCCAACACCCACACCTTCTGTCCTGGCTGGTAAACAGTTAGGACAGCCTTTTGGTCATGCCAGGCCTTTTGAAGTTCCTGGCTAGCCTCAAGGTTTTTGGTTGCCTTTTTCATGTACTCAGCCATCCTGGAGCGGAGACCAAGTACATAGTCCACTATATCTTGCTTTGGGGGCTTGAGAGGTAACTCCCATCCTTCCTTCACCAAGCACAGTGGACCCCTCACAGGGTGGCCAAACAGAAGTTCAAAAGGGCTGTAACCAACCCCCTTCTGAGGCACCTCCCTATATGCGAATAAAAGGCAGGGCAAGAGTATGTCCCATCTACGCCTAAGCTTTTCTGGGAGCCCTTTAATCATGCCCTTTAAGGTTTTGTTGAATCTCTCAACTAAACCATTGCATTGTGGGTGATAGGGTGTGGTGAACTTATAAGTAACTCCACACTCCTTCCACATTGCCTTTAAGTACCCAGACATGAAGTTTGCACCCCTGTCTGATACCACCTCCTTAGGAAAGCCCACTCTTGAGAAAATTCCCAGGAGGGCCCTTGCCACCACAGGTGCTGTAGTGGTCCTAAGGGGTATAGCCTCTGGATACCTGGTGGCATGATCCACTACCACCAGTATAAATCTGTGCCCAGATGCTGTTTGGGGATCCATGGGACCAACAATGTCAATCCCCACCCTCTCAAAGGGCACCCCCACCACAGGTAGTGGTATCAGGGGGGCCTTTGTAGTGCCACCTGCTTTGCCACTGGCTTGGCAGGTTACACAGGAGCGACAAAACTCCTTACTGTCTTCAGACATGTGGGGCCAGTGAAAGTGAGGGACAATTCTGTCCCAAGTCTTGTTCTGGCCCAGGTGTCCTGCTAAGGGAATATCATGGGCTAGGGTCAATAGGAAGCCCCTGAACTTCAAAGGTATTACCAACCTCCTGGTAGCACCAGGCTTGGGGTCTCTACTCTCTGAGTACAGGAGTCCATCATCCCAATACACTGTATGGGGACCACTAGCTTTCCCAGCAGCCTCAGCAGCAGCTTGCTGTCTGAGGGGTTCAAGGGAGGGGCAGCTCTGCTGCTCCTGGCTCAGATCTGCCCTAGAAGGTCCCCCTGTCCCCAAGAACTCAACCTGGTCAGGCTCAAGTTCCTCTGGGACAGTTCCTTCTTCAGGGCTGAGATCATCCCCCTCAAGGGACTGATCTTCCTCCTGAGCCAAGGGGGAAGGCACTGCCTTAACCCTACTACTCCTCCTCTTGGAAGGCACTTGGTCCATTCTTCCAGAATCCAAGGCCTGTTCAGTTTTAGACAGTTTAGCTTGTGACCTGGTCACAGCAAACACATCTGCAGGGATCCCCAGCATTTCTGCATGGGTCCTGAGCTCCACTTCTGCCCAAGCAGAAGTCTCTAAGTCATTGCCAAGCAAGCATTCGACTGGTAGGTTTGCACTTACCACAACCTTCTTAAGGCCAGTTACCCCTCCCCAGGAGAAGTTAACAACTGCCAGAGTATGGTCTGTTCTGACATTGCTAGCATTGGTCACTTGGTACATTTCACCAAGTATAACTTGCCCAGGTAGCACAAGGTCTTGTGTCACCATTGTGACACTTGCCCCTGTGTCCCTAAATGCCAAAGCCTCTCGTCCATTGATTAAAGGCTGTTGTCTGTACTTGCCCAGATTACTGGGACTCACAGTGGAGGTCACATCCATGCCTCCATCACAGACTAACACAGCCTGAGTCAGCTCCCTGACTAAGTCAGAGCCCAACTCAGTTCCCAGGGTGAACCCTACTAAACCCTTTGCTGGAGCACTTCCACCAACTGTACTAGGGGGAACAGGTGCCTTAGGGGCATTGGTGGATGCTGGACTGGAGTCTTTGGACTTGGTGCAATCACTGGTCCAGTGGGTCTTTTGCTTACAGACCTTGCACCATGGTTTTCTTTGGCCTTTACCCTTGGTAGACTGGGAATCCCCACCAGAAGAAGATTTTTGGGGGCCTGATGAAGACTTTTGATCTTTACCCTTCTCCCCACCCTTGTCAGAGTTCTTAGCATCTTGCTTCTTGGTTTCCCCACCTTGGTTCTGTACCTTCTGCTTCACCCTGGTTCTGACCCATTTGTCTGCCTTCTTTCCCAATTCTTGGGGAGAGGTCAGATCAGAGTCAACCAGGTACTGATGCAACAGCTGGTTTTGACAGTTATTAAGAATCTGCTCCCTCATTATCAGATTATACAATCCTGAGAAGTCACACACCTTACTGCCCATCAACCAGCCTTCCAGAGCCTTGGCAGAACAATCCACATAGTCTACCCAGTCTTGAGTCTGTGCTTTTTGGGTGTCTCTGAACTTCAACCTGTACTGTTCAGTGGTTAGGCCAAACCCATCAATAAGAGCACTCTTCAAGACCTTGTAATTGTCAGCATCCTCCTCTCTAACAGTGAGGAGCTTGTCTCTACCTTTGTCAGCAAAGGAGAGCCACAAGATTGCTGCCCACTGCTCCTGAGGGACCTTCTGTACTTTACAGGCCCTCTCTAAAGCAGTTATCCATTTGTGGATATCATCCCCACTCTGGTAGGGAGGGACAATCTTGCTCAGGTTCCTATGGTCATAGGACCTTTCCCTATCTCTAGGGATATGGCTGCCACCATGGGACTCTAGTCCCAACTTTCTTCTCTCTTTAAGGAGATCTAGGGATTCTCTATCTAAAGCCAATTGCTTCTTCCTGATCTCCAGTTGAGTTTCCTCATACTGGACCAGTCTCTTTCTTCTCTCATGAGAGGATTCCCTCCTGTGAGAAGAAACAGAGCTCCCTATTGAGGTGCCAGAGTGGTTAGACTCCTGAGAAGGAGACCTAGACTTTCTGAGCACACTCATAATCCTTCCTGGGGGGACAAAGGTGTGGTTCTCTAGATCCTCATCTTCATCTTCCCCAGAAGGGATTGGGTTTTCCAGGTCAGGGTCATTGTCACCCTCCTGGTCAGTTTCAGAGGGGGGCTGGGGGTAGTAGTACCCCTGGCCCCTTCCTCATCTGCTGGCCCACCCTCTGCTCCTGCCCCTTCAGTCTCTGAGGACTTACTAAGATCATAAGCCACCAACATCTCCTGGAGGTGTTGGGTGGTGGGACTTTGGCCTGTCCTTAATTTCCTCACGTTACACAAAGCTCTCAGTTCCAAGAATGGGAGTGTGTCATACTTGGAGGGGGAAGCTCAATGGCTTCCTGCAGGGCATCTCTAGATCCTGCTTTTAAAGACATTACTAGTGTGGTGTGGTGTATGCACTACCTACTCTAGTGTGGCCTACTAAACTCTCTTGAGTTGTAGAAAGGGTTGTGCTATCCCTTAACACACAACTCTAAGTTCAGTAGAACTTACTGATATTCTAAGCTTAAATTATATGTACCTTAGGTACCTTTAGTGGTTTTCAGTTGATCAATTCAATTGAGATTATCTGGTAAAACAATAGCAAGCTGGAATCCCACACGCTGCACACCAATGTGAGAAGTTGGCCTGGCATATGCTGTCCACTAATTATAGTGGGCACCTTGCACCAGTCCAAATCGACTCTTATGGTAGGTAGGTTAAAGACAACCTTATTGAAAGCTATCCTAGTGGTAGCTATGGAGAGCAGCCTTCAGGCTAAGTCTTGAAGGAATGTAAAGCAGCTTGTTTTACCAGTCTATAATCTCTTGAGTGATCAAATGAAAGAGCACCACACCAGGTATATATTCAAAATATATGTATTTATTACTAAACACACCCCTCTAGTCTCTTTATGAGGCTAGAGTTCGAAGTACATAGGTTATAAGATCTTAAATCACAGTAATAGCACAAATACACGTTTGGGCCCTAGGGGCGTACCAAACCATATACCAATAAAGTGGTATGCGAACCACGACTGAACTAGACACTAGGCCTAGAGCCTCTAGAAGTGCTTGGACCACAAGGAACCACCCAAGGTAGTGACACAGGGGACCCACGGGAGACGCGTGCAGTGTAAATACACAACCGCGATACGCCGTTAACTTCTATGGAGAAAGTCGGGATCGGGAAAATAGAGGAAAGGGACACTTTAAAGAGGACTAGGACAAAACCCTTTGAGATCTAGGACTTTGAAGAGTCTCTACCCACGGGAGCACCGGAGTACTCGTGTTACCTCACCCAGGGAAGCCGGGTGCATAGGTGCCTTTCGGGGTCGGGTTTCGTCGTCGTTTCTTATGGCGATCTGCTGCAAAGTGCTGCTGGCGACCAGGAGAAAAGTGTCCGGGTGGATCCAAGAGTGGATCGGAGTTCTGAAGAACCTGAAAGCAGAGGGGACAGAGTCTGGGTCACTAGCCAGTGACCAGGAGGGCGATGGACAGATGCCCACCGATGTCGAGTGCTTCAAGTTCGTTGACGGTCGTCTTGACTCTTCAGCCACGAGGTCCGGGAGGCGTTGTCGGCGACCAGGAGCAGGATTCGGGCTGTTGCTCGATGTCTGTCGAGTGCAGAGGTGTCGGCGACCAGATTGGACCCAACAGGCCTTGGCAACGGCAAGTCTCGAGTAAGATGTAGATCGTCGATGATGCAGACCAGCAAGGTCTGGGGAACTCACCCAGCAAGGGTAAGTGAGGGCAGGCCTGGAGCAACCAGACTGCCAAGTAAAGAAAAGATTGGCCTTCGGTAAGGGCTACTAGCCAACGGGCTAGCGACCGCGAAGGAGCCTCGTGACGCCGCACGTGGAGCTGGCTTACAGGACACTCGTGGAGTGGGGGCCAGTGATCTTCGGTGCAGGTGGTGCTGGAGGCTAGGGCTACTCGGAGCCCAAAGCACGACTTCTTGGGAGACCCAGAAGATGGTGCACTTGCAAATGTGCTCGGTGTCCAGGGGTCACGGTCTCAAGTCACCCACGATAGCCACGGGCCTCAGCTTTGCTGGGGACTCAGGGTAGCCTCGGGGAAGTCTGAGAATCCACCTCTGGTGATGCGATGACTTCGGCGTCCGACGGGAGCTTCAGTGATGCGAACCGGACAGATGCTTCTTTGGTGCCTGCCAAGCAGGGGAGTCACTCCTTGACCCCAAGGGAGATTCTTCAGTCCTCTAATCTTGTCGTAGAGCGTCGAAGGTCCAGGATTCCGTGTCAGAGTTTCGTCCAGGTATAATCTAAAGTCCTAAGGACTGGGTTCCTACCTTTATTCTAAAAATAGGGGATGGACTACTCTGTGGCCCCACCTATGGGTGGGTCAGGGCAGAGGGGTGGCTACACCCCTTTCCCTTTGTCCAGTTCGCGCCAAAGCAGGGGCTGCAAGCCCCTGATCCGGTTTGAACTGGGGTATGCACAGGGACACCAAATGTGCCCCCAGTGCAGGACTTCAAAGCACCCGAAAGTGCTCCCGCCCAGCCCCAATACACATTGTCCTGTCTGGGGAGGTGGTCACACCTCCCTGGGACAGGAAACCTATTGTCCAGGCCTCCCCTGCCGGAGTTTCGTCCAGCAGCAGGAGGCCAGACTCGTGTCTGTGGCAGCAGCATCCATTTTGTGATGCCAGGGCTCTGGAAAGAAGTTACCGGACTCGTCAGAGTTAACATGCCTTTCCCTCTAGAAGGGTGGAATGCTACCCCCGCCGCCAGAATTGGCGGGGGGGTAGTATTCCAAGATGTTTGACACCAAACACGACATGTTTCGGTGCAGCCATTCCATAGTTAGCATTTTACCGCGAGGATATAATGCGTTTAAGAGTATATGGTCAGGCTGCACTACAAACAGCATCAGAGATGGTCTCCGAACGCTGCAGAGGGGCCCTGCTCATGCAGGGGCACCCTCTCACATAGGAACCATGCACTCTGCCTTTAGGATTGATAAGGCCTGCCTTAGGAGTGACTTATAGGTTTATATGTGTGTATGCATTTAGTGATATAGGTAACCTATACCACAGCAAGGGGTGCATGCACCACCTTACCCAGGCTGCTGTAGCAGACCTGTGGTGTCAGTTTGGATGGCCTACCAGGGGTGGCATAATATATGCTGCAGCCCCTGGCAGGCCTCTGAGGTACCTATGCCCTTGGTACATAGTATACCATATACTAGGGACTTACAAGGGCACTCCAGATCCCAATCAGAGATGTGCCTAAGGCACATGGAGACCCTTTTAAAGAGGAAACAGCTAGGCTGGGGTTCTGAATAGCAGGGCCCCAGCCAGACTAATGTCGAAAACCAGTGAAGTATCAGCAAAAAGTGGGGGTACCCCTGTGAAGCAGATCCTACTCTCCTACAATAATGTACGTTGCTGCTTATCAATATAACCACAGAACTTCATAACAGACTTTGAGATAACAATGCCGAGTGCCTCACAGTTTTCTTTATTTATTGATATCTTTAGAAATTAAGTATATTGAGGAAATACAAGCTACTGTGATTTGTTGGACTGAACATGTTGAGACAGCAAGCAATAAACATTAACAGGTAGTAGGGCACCCTACAAGGCACTGTACGTCTCATTGAGAGCAACCAACCATAAAGTGAACATTATACAGATTGAATTTAGGCTTAATACGGTATACCGCATTAATTTCAGTGTCTCCAGTATCTGTACAGCAGATAAGGCCATCGCAGGCTGGATGCGAAACATCTTTCTCCAGCTTAATGCGGGGAAAACCGAGATCGTGCTGTTTGGAGAGGCATTGTCGAGGTGGTCCCCTGGGTGGTGGCCAGAGGAATGGGGCATTACACCCATTCCCAAACTAGTGGTTAAAAATCTGGGTGTCCGTCTGGACCAGAAATTGACAATGAAGGACACAATGAAAAGGACAATGAAGGAATTGACACGCTACATCTACCGTTGGGTCTTGCTTTCATATGCTTGGTCTCCTTCGGAAGGTATTCCCCTTTTTGCCCCTTACCACGCGGAAAACACTTATCCAGGCATTAGTGTTAATCCGCCTAGACTATTGCAATGCCCTGCTGATTTCAGCAAATGTAGCATCTCTAAATAGGCTGCAAGTAGTCCAGAACACTGCAGCCCGCCTGGTATCTAATGTCCCCCCTCGAACAACCTCCCTCCTCCTTTTGCGACAGCTTCACTGGCTGCCAGTGCGGATGCAGATTATGTTTAAGGTCTGTTGCACTGTGCACAAATCTCTGAATGGCAAAGGCCCCAGTTACTTAGCAGAGAAATTTACCAGTTACATGCCACCCAGGTCTCTTCGATCAGGGTCCAAATCTCTCCTCGTTGCTCCTCAGAATAAAAATGTGCGTTTAGGTGGTAAAGCTTTCACCCACCTGGCTCCAACTTTTTGGAACGCAATTCCTGTGCACTTGCGACAATTAAGGGTGGGCGGAATTTGCGGAGTTGCGTTCCGCGAAATTCCGCGAAACGGCAAGAAATCTCCGCGAGCACGCGGAATTTCGCGTGCTCGCGGAGATTTTGCTGCGCCCGTTGAATCCTGCCCTGCATATTTATCCACGAAGATGCCACCGTTTTGTGCAATACCTCTACTCAACTGGAGTACTTTCTACTGGCTAATCAGTAAGTGCTACCTCGTTGGGTAAATGTATAGTGCCTTCCCTACACTACAGCTGCGTAAAGGACCAGAAGAATTGTCCCCAGTGACCTGGGTGTCTGTAACTTTGCCACCGCGCCGAAAGCGCCGGGGTCCTTTGATTAAGCTGTCCATCATAGTGGGGAAAGGGCGGGAAGACGTTGCATACCGCTAGTGTATGTGGGGCGGGGCCAAACGGGCGGGCTTCTAGGCCAGTTCACATGCCTCTTGTTTAAAAAGGGTCAGAGCAGGATCTCAGCGGCAGACGAGGAGAAGGAACCTCCTGGTCACAGGAACTACACGAGGATTGCGCTCGAGAAAATCAAGGATGCAAAGACATCCATCAAGGATTGGAGCTAACTTTTCCGGCTGGACATGGGAAGAAGGCACATCTGCTTAACCACGCTCACGAATTCTACACGAGGATTGAGCTCGGAAAATCAAGGATGCAAAGACCTCTATCAAGGATTACAGCTAACTTTTCACGTTGGAAATGGAGAGAAGGCACATCTGCTTAACCACGCTCACGAATTCTGCACACCTGCCCTGCATATTTATCCACGAAGATGCCACCGTTTTGTGCAATACCTCTACTCAACTGGAGTACTTTCTACTGGCTAATCAGTAAGTGCTACCTCGTTGGGTAAATGTATAGATGCCTTTCCTACACTACAGCTGCGTAAAGGTCCAGAAGAATTGACCCCAGTGACCTGTGTGTCTGTAACTTTGCCACCGCACCGAAAGCGCCGGGGTCCTTTGATTAAGCTGTCCATCATTCTACACGAGGATTGCGCTCGAGAAAATCAAGGATGCAAAGACCTCCATGGGGGATTACAGCTAACTTTTCACGTTGGAAATGGAGAGAAGGCACACCTGCTTAACCACGCTCACGAATTCTACACGAGGATTGAGCTCGGAAAATCAAGGATGCAAAGACCTCTATCAAGGATTACAGCTAACTTTTCACGTTGGAAATGGAGAGAAGGCACACCTGCTTAAGCACGCTCACGAATTCTGCACGAGGATTGCGCTCGGGAAAATCAAGGATGCAAAGACCTCCTTCGAGGATAACAGCTAACTTTTCACATTGGAAATGGAGAGAAGGCACATCTGCTTAACCACGCTCACGAATTCTACACGAGGATTGCGCTCGAGAAAAGCAAGGATGCAAAGACCTCCATCGGGGATTACAGCTAACTTTTCACGTTGGAAATGGAGAGAAGGCACATCTGCTTAACCACGCTCACGAATTCTGCACACCTGCCCTGCATATTTATCAACTCGGGTACCTGCTTCAGTGCTTTCTTGCACCCAAATTCCGTTCCGCCGCGGATCGCGGAAGTTTCGACATTTCCGCGTTCCGCGCGGAACTTGGAAATGCCGAAATTTCACAAGTTCCGCAAGCGGAACGGAATTTGCCGCCCACCCTTAGCGACAATGCTCAGATCACCTACAGTTTAGAAGGCTCCTCAAAACCTTTCTATTCTAACCTGTTTCTTTTATGTGGCTGGCAGTAGCAATCCGATAGCGCGGAGATAGCCCTTGGGGGGTGATTCAGGCACTTTACAAACAAATAAATCAAATCAAATCAAATCAAGAAACAACTGAGCAGGTCACAAACGAGCAGCATTCAAGAAATGGCCACAAACTGTTCACAAAATGTTAGAATTAACAAATTGATCACTTTTTGTAGACAAAATCAGCATGTCTCTCTTTAATAGCAGCAAACTTCTCAATAACTTGAACGTTAAAGTCTGGGATTCTTTTAACAAGGACTCTCTCTATAGAGAGCATCGCTAAAGCATTCAGTCTTTCCTGAATCATGGTGTTCCTCAGGAATGTCTTAATTCTGATTAAAGTGGAAAAACATCGTTCCGCCTCTGCTGTTGTCATCGGAGTGGTAATGACTATTTTTAGTAAAGCCACTGTCTCTGTAAGTGACTTTTCCATATTAAGTTTCTGAATTAAAGCAAGCAAAGAAATGGCACCAGTGGCCTGCCGGTATACATTCATTCCGTACAGTACAGTCAACTCAGTTCTCAGATCCTCTTTGTTGAGCATAGGATACGCTTCCACAGCCTCATTCAGAGCTTGCTCAGGGAAGGAAGTATCATATTTTGCAAACTGATCACTTTGCAATAATGCAGCACTCACCAAATGTTTTGTAAAAGAAAAACGTTCCTTTGCCTGCACAATTATAGTGTCACATATCCCTTTTGCAATTCAGACCAGACTGCTGATGTTTTTTCTGCGGTTAGAGAAACTAGAATCATTTGGCAGTCTGCTGTCTAAATTGTCAATCCCTTCTCGGACTTTGTTCATGCTGGTGACAAAGCCAGTGGTAGCTCTTTCCACAAAGACAGTATCTATTTCACGTTTTTGTAACTGGTTATATAGTATGTCAACATGAGGCATTATTTCATGAAACAAAAACAGAAAAAACTGGAACTCCCTGTCTGGTAAAGTTCTAGCAAAGCCACGGGCCTCATTCCGACTTTTGAATTCAAAGTCATCATTGGCTTCTATGGTGTCAAAACATTTATCAAGATCAACCCTGTGAGAAGTTGGCCTGGTATATGCTGTCCACTAATTATAGTGGGCACCTTGCACCAGTCCAAACAACCCTTATTGATGATTAGGTCAAAGATTTCGTATCTGTTATGAATGATTCGTGACATATATTGACCATAACTATATGCCCGTTGTTTCTTTTTCGCTCTAATCGTATGGTTGGTGGTATATTAGTTTTGACTTCGTCTTTCAACGCTATAATTACGTTTTTTGTTGTTCTACGTTACTTCCCTGTTTGTTATGGGGTTTTTGACATACATTCGGCCACTACAACATGGCCGCCGTCTTTCTCACACTCAGACTGTCTACTCCCCACGTCCTTTAGTATGGTCACGTGATTGAAACGCGCTATGCCTGGCGACAGTCTTCCTAATCTTTAAATAAGGGCGCCAGTCAGCCCGGGCTAGGATCGCCGGTTAGCATGCCGCCCGAGAAGAAGACGTAGCATGATTGAGTAAGTAGAACTCGTTTATTACGCTGTAGTACTGGGCCTATGTTTTGGCCTTTTAAGTTAGAATGTAACTGTTGCTAGCTTTTAAACTGTTTTCTTATGGTGATTTGAGCCCATACCATGCAATATGGGGTGATGGGTATGCACAATGTACATTATAGCTGTGTTTGGATGCAATGTCGTGCTTTTTTAAATTGATTTCTGGTTTGCCACGTCTAGCGGCATTTTTCTGTGCTGCCTCCATAAATATATGGCTTGTTTGTGAGGTCACTTAGCGATTTGCTATCTCCGGTTAGTAACTTTGTCTTAGCTCATTGTTGGTTTTAAAACGTTTGCATGATTTCATGTTTTTAACTGTGTTTTTATGGATTTGAGGGATAAGCTGATTTGGATATACAAAGAACCTATTTCTTTAGATCAATAGGGGTCTGATAACCCTTGAGATATATATTGTATTGTAGGCGATAGTTTTTTCGAAAATGGTGTCAGTATGCAAAATATGACCCTTTGTCCCTATAATATGGTGTGAACTAGTTGAATGTTCCCCATTTAAACAGGGGTATTGAACATCATTATGGTTGACTCCATTCACTGTGGCTCTGGATGACATTCTTTGAGGTTACATAAGTTTGGATATAGCTTAACATCTGATGCCGATCTCGATATTTTTCATTCTTTCGATAGATGTACTTATCAACTATTTAGGTACTTATATAATTTAACATCTGATATGTGCTATTATCTCTTTGTCAGATTGATACAGCATGACTTTTTATTTATAAAGTCTATTTGATGACTAAACGTTCTGGACCTTTTCTCTATACTGATTTCGCCAAATAAGAAAAAGAAATTTTAAAGCCCAATATTTTGAAGCGTGAGGTGAGTTTACATCTCTTTAATAAGTCTAACAAAGTGATTTATTTTGGTCCCCTCACGGGACTTGCAACTGGTCCACCTTTGTGATTCTTTCTTTCCTCTTATTTGTCCCAGAACCTACTAACCTTACTGTAATCGTGGCTAATTTATGCCTCTTGAGGTCCAATCCTGCTACTGTCAAATTGATTATATAGGAGGTGAGATTTAGTTTATTATCTAGCCGGTTATTTTTAAGTGTATTAATTATGGTCTCTACCCCAATTAATGACTCTTTAGCCATTTGGCTGTACTGTTTTCAACTAATTTTGAAAATATAAATAATAAGATATGGCTTGAAGACAATGTGGCACATGAACACTCAAATGAGTTGCTGATTTGAATGGAGGGATCCCTCAATAAGAATGAGCATATATATGATCCCTCCAGCTTTATATGGCAGAAGTGCCCTTCTTTTTGTATAGACTTATTTTGTCTTGCACCTTTCTTATGTATGGTGCTGCTGCATGTTATGGTACCTTTAAGAAATAACTATCCATCCCCAGTATATATAAAAAATTAAAATATGTGTATTTGAAAATGAAGTCTTTCCCCTGTAGGTTGTATATATGTTTTTCTGACTGTTTGACATACATACTTTTTGATGTTTTGTATATGTTTGTACATGTTTGAATAATAGATGCACTATATACGTGAGGTTTTGTCATGTAAATTTGTGGGCCGTCTGATATTATTGATGTCTTGTTTAGTTATGTTTTGTTATTGTTCTATTGATGTTATGTTTTGTTTATAATGTTACAGCCCTGACGAAGTTCCCTCTGGCTAAAATCGGGAACGAAACGCGTTGGCTGTGTGCCAGGTTTAACAAATTTGATTGAATAAAAAGAAGCAATTCTGGAACAGACTTCGACGTGCGTGTATTGACTTCATCACGTGTGCACCTTCCATTTTCTTCTTAGAACTTGGTGACTACTGACACCTTTTGGACGGCGGGTGTAGGAAGTGTTTGCACCACCTTGTGAATTTACTGTACATGTGGACTGGATGTGCTTGACCTTGGTCTGCCGTTTGTCTTTTTGTTGTCACCAGTCCAAACAACCCCTTATTGGAGATAGGTTAAAGACAACCTTTATTGAAAGCTATCCTAGTGGTAGCTATGGAGAGCAGCCTTCAGGCTAAGTCTTGAAGGAATGTAAAGCAGCTTGTTTTACCAGTCTATAATCTCTTGAGTGACCAAATGAAAGAGGACCACACCAGGTATATATATAAAATATATGTATTTAGTCGTAAACACACCCCTCTAGTCTCTTTATGAGGCTAGAGTTTGAAATACATACTTTACAAGTCAAATATCAACAGTAATAGCACAAATACACGTTTGAGCCCTAGGGGCGTACCAAACCATATACTAAAATAGTGGTATAAGAACCACGACTGAGCTAGACACAAGGCCTAGAGCCTGTAGAAGTGCTTGGACCACAAGGAACCACCCAAGGTAGTGACACAGGGGACCCACGGGGGACGGGTGCAGTGTGAGAACACAGCCGCGAATCGCTGTTAACTTCTATGGGGAAAGTCGCGGTTGGAATTTTAAAAGGAAAGGACACTTAGAGGAGGACTTGGAGCAAATCCCTTTAGAACTAGGTAGTTCTAGGGTCAATACCCACGGGAGCACCGGAGTACTCAAGTTACCTCACCCAGGGAAGCCGGGTGCATAGGTGTCTTTTGTCGCCGGGTTTCGTCGTCGTTTTCAATGGCGATCTGCTGCAGCAGGCTTCTGGCGGCCAAGTCGAAAGTGTCCGGGTGGATCCAAGGGTGGATCGAAGATCTGAAGGACCTGAAAGCAGAGGGGACAGAGTCTGGGTCACTAGCCAGTGACCAGGAAGACGATGAGCAGATGCCCACCGATGTCGGGTGCTTCAGGTAGGTTGACAGTCGTCTTGACTCTTCAGCCACGAGGTATAGGAGGCGTCGACAAAGACCAGGAGCTGGATTCGAGCTGTCCCACAACGTCTGTCGATTGCTGCGGTGTCGGTGACTGGATTGGACCCAACAAGCCTTGGCAACGGCAAGTCATGTGGAAACAAAGAAAGGATGTTGAGGCAGACCAGCAAGGTCTGAGGGACTCACCCAGCGAGGGTAAGTCAGGGCACGTCTGGAGCAACCAGGAAAGCCCAAGCAGAAGAAGAGTTGCCTTCGGGAGGGCCCATTAGCCAACGGACTAGCGACCGCGAAGGAGCCTCGAGTGGACGCACTTGGAGCTGGCTCACAGGACACTCGTGGAATGGAGGCCAGTGATCTTCAGTGCAGTTGGTGCTGGAGGCGGGGGCTACTAGGAGCCCAAAGCACAACTTCGTGGGAGACCAGGAAGAGGATGCACTTGCAAAAGTTTTCGGTGTCCAGGGGTCATGGTTCCACGTTACCCACGACAGCTACGGGCCTCAGCTTCGCGGGAGACTCAGGGCAGCCTCAGGGAAGTCTGGAAATCTACCTCTGGTATTGCAAAGTCTTCGGCGTCCGGCGGGAGCTTCAGCGATGCAGACCGGACAATTGCTTCTTAGGTGCCTGCCAAGCAGGGGAGTCACTCCTTGACCCCAAGGGAGATTCTTCAGTCCTCTAATCTTCAAGTAGAGCGTCGAAGGTCCAGGATTCAGTTTCAGAGTTTCGTCCAGGGTAATCTAAAGTCCTAAGGACTGGGGTCCCATACTTATACTAAGTTAGGGGGTTGGACATACTCTGGGGGACCCACCTATGGGAGGGTCAGGGAAGAGGGGTGGTTACACCCATTCCCTTTGTCCACTTTTGCGCCAGAGCAGGGGCTGGAAGCCCCTGAACCGGTTTGAACTGGGGTATGCATAGGGACACCAAATGTGCCCCCAGTGCTGGACTTCAAAGCACTCTGAGAGTGCACCCACCCAGCCCCAATACACATCAGCCTGTCTGGGAGGTGGTTACACCTCCCTGCAACAGGAAACCTATTGTCCAGGCCTCCCCTGCCGGAGTTTTGGTCAGCAGCAGGAGGCCAGACTCGTGTCTGTGGCTGCAGCATCCATTTTGTGATGCCAGGCTCTGTAAAGTTAATACCGGGTATGCCGGTGTGTACATGTCAAACATCTTGGAATACTACCCCCCGCCAGTTCTGGCAGCGGGGGTAGCATTCCACCCTTCTAGAGGGAGAGACATGCACACACACCGGCCTCCTGGACCTCGTGGCTGAAGAGTCAAGACGACCGTCAACCTACCTGAAGCACCCGACATCGGTGGGCATCTGCTCATCACCTTCCTGGTCACTGGCTAGTGACCCAGACTCTGTCCCCTCTGCTTTCAGGTTCTTCAGATCTTCGATCCACCCTTTGATCCGCCCGGACACTTTCGACTTGGCCGCCAGCAGCCTGCTGCAGCAGATCGCCATTGAAAACGACAACGAAACCCGACGACAAAAGACACCTATGCACCCGGCTTCCCTGGGTGAGGTAACTCGAGTACTCCGGTGCTCCCATGGGTATTGACCCTAGAACTACCTAGTTCTAAAGGTATTTTCTCCAACTCCTCCTCTAAGTGTCCTTTCCTTTTAAAATTCCAAACGCGACTTTCCCCATAGAAGTTAACGGCGATTCGCGGCTGTGTTCTCACACTGCACGCGTCCCCCGTGGGTCCCCTGTGTCACTACCTTGGGTGGTTCCTTGTGGTCCAAGCACTTCTACAGGCTCTAGGCCTTGTGTCTAGCTCAGTCGTGGTTCTTATACCACTATTTTAGTATATGGTTTGGTACGCCCCTAGGGCTCAAACGTGTATTTGTGCTATTACTGTTGATATTTGACTTGTAAAGTATGTACTTGAACTCTAGCCTCATAAAGAGACTAGAGGGGTGTGTTTACGACTAAATACCTATATTTTATATATATACCTGGTGTGGTCCTCTTTCATTTGGTCACTCAAGAGATTATAGACTGGTAAAACAAGCTGCTTTACATTCCTTCAAGACTTAGTCTGAAGGCTGCTCTCCATAGCTACCACTAGGATAGCTTTCTATAAAGGTTGTCTTTAACCTATCTCCAATAAGGGGTTGTTTGGACTGGTGCAAGGTTCCCACTATAATTAGTGGACAGCATATACCAGGCCAACTTCTCACATTGGTGTGCAGCGTGTGGGAGTCCAGCTTGCTATTGTTTTACCAGATAATCTCAATTGAATTGATCAACTGAAAACCACTAAAGGTACCTTAGGTACATATAAATACAAGCTTAGTATACAGTAAGTTTTACTGAACTTAGAGTTGTGTGTTAAGGGCTAGCACACCCTTTCTACAACTCAAGAGAGTTTAGTAGGCCAAACTAGAGTAGGTAGTGCATACACCACACCTCACTAGTAATGTCTTCAGGGCCAGGAACCAGTAGGTCCCTGCCAGGAACCAGTGGGCTCCTGCCATCTAAATATGACCACCTCCCATTCTTGGAATTGAGAGAGTTGTGCAAGATTAGGAAGTTGAAGACAGGCAAAAGTGCCAACACCCAACGTCTCATGGAGATGCTGCTGCTGGATGATCTCAGAAGACCCTTTGGGCCTGAAGGGGTAGGCAGAGAGGGTGGGGCAGAAGATGAGGAAGGGGCCAGGGGTGAAATCACCCAGGACCCCCCCTCTGAAACTGGCCAGGAAGGTGACAATGACCTTGACCTGGAAAACCCAGCTATTCCTGTGGAGGAAGAGGAGGATCAGGATGACCTCCCCTTTGTCCCCCCAGGAAGGGTTGTGAGTGTGCCCAGAAGGTCTAGATCTCCTTCTCAGGAGTCTAACCGCTCTGACACCTCAGTAGGGACCTCTGTTTCCTCTCACAGGAGGGAATCCTCCAGTGAGAGGAAAGAGAGACTGCTCAAGTATGGAGAAGCTCAGTTGAGACTCAGAAGAGAGCAGTTGGCTATAGACAGGGAGTCCCTAGAGCTTGAAAGGCAAAGAAAAAAGTTGGGACTAGAGTCCCATGGTGGCAGCAACTTCCCTAGTGGTAGGGAAAGGTCTAATGACCATAGAAACATGAGCAAGATTGTCCCTCCCTACCAGAGTGGGGATGACATCCACAAATGGATTTCTGCACTGGAGAGGGCCTGTAAAGTACAGACGGTCCCTCAGGAGCAGTGGGCAGCAATCTTGTGGCTCTCCTTTGCAGACAAAGGTAGAGACAAGCTCCTCTCTGTTAGAGAAGAGGATGCTGATAATTATCCAGTCTTAAAAAGTGCATTGATTGATGGGTTTGGCCCAACAACTGAACAATACAGGTTAAAGTTCAGAGATACCGAAAAGGCACAGAATCAAGACTGGGTGGACTTTATTGATTGTTCTGCTAAGGCTCTGGAATGTTGGTTAGTGGGCAGTAAGGTATGTGACTTCAAAGGATTGTACCATCTTATCATGAGGGAGCAGATTCTTAATAACTGTCAAAATCAGCTGTTGCATCAGTACCTGGTGGACTCTGATCTGACCTCTCCCCAAGAATTGGGAAAGAAGGCAAACAAATGGGTCACAACCAGGGTGAGGCAGAAGGTACAGAACCAAGGTGGTGACCCAAAGAAGCAAGATTCTAAGAACTCTGACAAGGGTGGGGAGAAGGGTAAAGACCAGAAGTCTTCACAAGGCCCCCAAAAATCTTCTTCAGGTGGGGATTCACAGTCTAACAAAGGGAAAGGCCAAAAGAAACCATGGTGCAAAGTCTGTAAGCAAAAGACACACTGGACCAGTGATTGCACCAAGTCCAAAGACTCTGTTCCAGCCCCCACCAATGCCCCTAAGGCACCTGTTCCCCCTAGTGCAGTTACAATTGGTGGTGGGAATACACAAGCCAAGGGTTTAGTAGGGTTGACCCTGGGTAAGGAGATGAGCTCTGGCCTAGTCAGAGAACTCACTCAGGCTGTCCTAGTCTGTGATGGAGGCATGGATGTGACCTTCTCTGTGAGTCCCAGTAATCTGGGCAAGTACAGGCAACAGCCATTAATAAATGGAAAAGAGACTTTGGCATTTAGGGACACAGGAGCAAGTGTCACCATGGTGACACAAGATCTTGTGGATCCTGGGCAGATTATACTTGGTGAAATGTACCAAGTGACCAATGCTAGCAATGTCAGAACAGACCATACTCTGGCAGTTGTTAACTTCTCCTGGGGAGGGGTAACTGGCCTTAAGAAGGTTGTGGTAAGTGCAGACCTACCATTTGAATGCTTGCTTGGCAATGATCTAGAAACTTCAGCTTGGGCAGAAGTGGAGCTCAGGACCCATGCAGAAATGCTGGGCATCCCTGCAGATGTGTTTGCTGTGACCAGGTCACAGAGCAAAATGCCTAACACTGAACAGGCCTTGGATCCTGGAACAATGGACCAAGTGCCATCCAAGAGGAGGAGTAGTAGGGTAAAGGCAGTGCCTTCCCCCTTGGCTCAGAAGGAAGATCAGTCTCTTCAGGGAGATGATCCCAGTCCTGAGGAAGGAACTGTCCCAGAGGAGCTTGAGCCTGATCAGGTTGAGTTCTTGGGGACAGGGGGCCCTTCCAGAGCAGATCTGAGCCAGGAGCAGCAGAGCTGCCCCACTCTTGAACCCCTCAGACAGCAAGCTGCTGCTGAGGCTGCTGGGAAAGCTAGTGGTCCCCATAAAGTGTATTGGGATGATGGACTCTTGTACTCAGAGTGTAGAGACCCCAAGCCTGATGCCACCAGGAGGTTGGTTATACCTCTGAAGTTCAGGGGCTTCCTATTGACCCTAGCCCATGACATTCCTTTAGCAGGTCACCTGGGCCAGAACAAGACTTGGGACAGAATTGTCCCTCACTTTCACTGGCCCCACATGTCTGAAGACACCAAGGAGTTTTGTCGCTCCTGTGTAACCTGCCAGGCCAGTGGCAAGGCAGGTGGCACTACAAAGGCCCCCCTGATACCACTACCTGTGGTGGGGGTTCCCTTTGAAAGGGTGGGGATTGACATTGTTGGTCCCATGGATCCCCAAACAGCATCTGGGCACAGGTTTATCCTGGTGGTGGTGGACCATGCCACCAGGTACCCAGAGGCTATTCCCCTTAGGACCACTACAGCACCTGTAGTGGCAAGGGCCCTCCTAGGAATTTTCTCAAGAGTGGGCTTCCCTAAGGAGGTTGTATCAGACAGGGATGCAAACTTTATGTCTGGATACTTGAAGGCAATGTGGAAGGAGTGTGGAGTGACTTACAAGTTCACCACACCCTATCACCCACAATGCAATGGTTTGGTTGAGAGATTCAACAAAACCTTGAAGGGCATGATTAAAGGGCTCCCAGAGAAGCTCAGGCGAAGATGGGACATACTCTTGCCCTGCCTTTTATTTGCATACAGGGAGGTGCCTCAAAAGGGGGTTGGCTACAGCCCTTTTGAACTTTTGTTTGGTCACCCTGTCAGGGGTCCATTGTGCCTGGTGAAGGAAGGATGGGAGTTACCTCTCAAGCCCCCAAAGCAGGACATAGTGGACTATGTACTTGGTCCCCGCTCCAGGATGGCTGAGTACATGAAAAAGGCAACTAAAAACCTTGAGGCTAGCCAGGAACTCCAAAAGCCTGGCATGACCAAAAGGCTGTACTGACTGTTTACCAGCCAGGGCAGAAGGTGTGGGTGTTGGAGCCAGTGGCCCCAGCAGCTCTCCAAGACAAATGGAGTGGACCCCATACCATTGTTGAACAGAAGGGTGAGGTTACCTATTTAGTAGACCTAGGAACACGCAGGAGTCCCCACAGGGTTCTCCATGTCAACAGATTGAAACCATATGTGGACAGGGCAGACATGGGCTTGCTCATGGCTACTGATGAGGGACAGGAGGAAGAGAGTGACCCACTCCCTGACCTGCTCTCACAGAACCCTGATGATGGGTCAGTGGATGGTGTAGCCTTGGCAGGCAGCCTCACTGCCCAGCAGCAAACTGATTGCAGACAGGTGCTCAATCAGTTCAGGCATATGTTCTCTCTGACACCAAGTCAGACCACCTGGTGCACTCATGAAGTGGACACTGGGGACAGTCTGCCTATTAAAAATAAGATTTATAGGCAACCTGACCATGTCAGGAACTGTATCAGGACAGAAGTCCAGAAGATGTTGGATTTGGGAGTTATTGAACCCTCAGATAGCCCTTGGGCTAGTCCAGTGGTCCTTGTGCCAAAACCTCACACCAGTGGTGGGAAAAGAGAGATGAGGTTTTGTGTGGACTACAGGGGTCTCAATGCAGTCACTAGGACTGATGCCCATCCAATACCCAGGGCAGATGAGCTAATAGACACTTTGGCATCAGCCATGTATCTAAGCACATTTGACCTAACAGCTGGCTACTGGCAGATCAGGCTAGCTGATGTTGCAAAGCCAAAAACAGCATTCTCAACCCCTAGTGGGCATTATCAATTTGTGGTAATGCCCTTTGGTTTGAAGAATGCACCTGCCACTTTTCAGAGGTTGGTGAACACAGTCCTTACAGGTCTGGAAGCCTATAGTGCAGCATATCTAGATTATATTGCTGTCTTTAGCTCCACCTGGGAGGATCACCTGGTCCACCTCAGAAATGTTTTGCAGGCCCTGCAGAAAGCAGGCCTAACTATCAAGGCCACAAAGTGCCAGATAGGGCAGAGTCAGGTTGTGTACCTGGGCCACCTTGTGGGTGGAGGCCAGGTTCAACCATTACAGAGCAAGATCCAGACCATCATGGACTGGACTGCTCCAACTACCCAGACTCAGGTGAGAGCCTTTTTAGACCTGACTGGGTACTATAGGAGATTTGTCAAGGGGTATGGATCAATAGTGACACCCCTGAATGACTTAACTTCCAAGAAAATGCCCAAAAAGGTTCAGTGGACAGTTAGCTGTCAAAAGGCATTTGATGACCTGAAGCAGGCCATGTGCACTGCTCCCATTCTACAGAGTCCTGATTACTCCAAGAAGTTCATTGTCCAAACAGATGCATCTGAATTGGGGGTAGGGGCTGTACTGTCCCAATTGAATGAAGAAGGTCAGGATCAGCCAGTAGCTTTTATTAGCAGAAGGCTGACCCCTAGAGAGAAACGTTGGTCAGCCATTGAGAGGGAGGCCTTTGCTGTGGTCTGGGCTCTGAAGAAGTTGAGGCCATACTTGTTTGGTACTCACTTCCTTGTTCAAACAGACCATAAGCCCCTCTTATGGCTAAAACAAATGAAGGGTGAAAACCCCAAACTGCTGACCGAAACTCCGGCAGGGGAGGCCTGACTCGTGTCTGTGGCTGCAGCATCCATTTTGTGATGCCAGGGCTCTGTAAAGTTAATACCGGGTATGCCGGTGTGTACATGTCTCTCCCTCTAGAAGGGTGGAATGCTACCCCCGCTGCCAGAACTGGCGGGGGGTAGTATTCCAAGATGTTTGACACCAAACACAACATGTTTCAGTGCAGCCATCCCAAAGTTAGCATTTAACGCGAGGTTATAATGCACTTAAGAGTATATGGTCAGGCTGCACTACAAACAGCATCAGAGAAGGGTCTCCGAACGCTGCAGAGGGGCTCTGCTCATGCAGGGGCACCCTCTCACATAAGAACCAAGCACTCTGCCTTTAGGAATGATAAGGCCTGCCATAGGAGTGACTTATAGGTATATATGTGTGTATATATGTAGTGATATAGGTAACCTATATCACAGTAAGGGGTGCATGCACCAACTTACCCAGCCTGCAGTAGCAGACCTGTGGTGTCATTTTGGAGGGCCTTCCAGGGGTGGCACAATACATGCTTCAGCCCTTGGCAGGCCTCTGGGGTACCTATGCCCTGGGTACATAGTATACCATATACTAGGGACTTATAAGGGCACTCCAGATTCCAATCAGAGATGTACCTAAGGTACATGGAAACCATTTTAGAGAGGAAGCAGCTAGGCTGGGGTTCTGATTAGCAGGGCCCCAGCCAGACTAAAGTCGAAAAACAGTGAAGCATCAGCAAAAAGTGGGGGTACCCATGTGAAGCAGATCCTACTCTCCTACAAACCCTATATTGGTATATTAGGCTGATTGTACGTATGTGAAAATTCCAATGAGTTGGGCCTCTTTTTGGAATCCTTCTGTTTACAATCGTCTGAAGTACCTCCGTTCTTTGGGGGGAATGTGAGAAGAATGCTGCCATGCCTCCTACATCCATAAAGAATATCTGTGCCTCAGAGATCTTTCCTACTGCTTGTTGCATAATAAGATTAAGTTGGTGGGCATAACAGTGCACATAATGGGCATAATGGTACACATCTCTAATTTTTTTTGTACTCCACCGGAGGTTCCACTCATTACTGCAGCACCATCACAGCTTTGTGCAATCAGTTTTTGTTTTTGAGGCTGCTCTGGAAAAATCAAGTTCAGTTCACGCAGTATAGCTGAAGAAATGCTTTCTGCACTAGAGACTCTTAAATGTGTGAAACCATAGAACCTCTCCACAACTTTGCTGTCATTGTCAAGGTACTCAAAGATCAATACAGACTGTGTTTTAGTGGCCACATCAGTGGTGTCATCAGCCTGAATAGCCACAAAGTCAGTGTTTTTCAACTCTTGTACGATATAGCTTTTTACAATCTCTTGCATGCACTCAAGCAGTTTATTTTGTATTGTTTTAGAGGTGCCCTTGAAGACTGTAGCACTTGCTAAATGTGCTTCCATTTCATGATCTATGCTTGCAATTAAATCCACAAGGCCTCAGAATATACCAGGATTTGAGGAACTTTCAGATTCATCATTCCCTCATAATGCCAGTTCAAAAGCACCACAGAAATGAATGCAATCAATTATTTTTGACAGTATGTGTCTATTCCTATCAACTGCTTCATTGTGTTTCTTTATTGATTTGCGGTACGCGTTGCTTATGTGGGCTTCTATCGGTGTGTCTCCCAACATTCCCAGTCACGTCAGATTTTCCATATGGTTCTTGTGTGTGCACGCTTCTTTACTTTATCTGACAAATGCTTCAAGTCTGTTACTCCTTTTTTTGTCCAAGGAATGCCACCACCAAACAGCAAGGAGGGGAAGCAGAACAGAAACTTTGTTGAAGTACACCCTGTAAGCCAATCAACTTTTGGGTACCAGGTGTTTGAGAATGTACGTCTGCAAGTCTTCCCTCTGTCTAGGGAACTTTGCTGTAGGTTTAGGTCTGGCCGTTGAGGTCCTAATTGTTTTACAATTAGTTTCTCTTAACTTTTCAGTCCAATGAACGGCTTTGCAAGTAGTTGCTCTACTGTATTCATGGTGTCTTACCAATATTAAAGTTACCTGTCAATAATCAAAGTACAACCTATGAGGTTTGGTGCAAATACATCATATTTCTGTATAAATGCATATCTTGTGCATTATCGCAATATATCTCCAATAGTTTCCCGTCGCACAATATGACTGATAAAAATATAGCCTTATAGCCTGCTCCCTGGGTGTGCCACACTGGTTGCGAAGGCACTCAAGCAGACATATATCCTAAGCCACAGGTGAAGGCCTATTACAAGGCAAGAGAGAGGGCCTTTAACAACCGGTATTGCCAGAGGCAGGTGGGCGGTAAAAGGCTATTATTACGTTCCATCCAATGACGGTAGAATGCTTTGAATTAAAAAGAGGGAAACAGAATTCGAACATTGGGAGCAGAAGGCTTACACCAGCCGTTATTATCCCTGAGCCAATTCATTGTCTTCAATGGAGCGCTCAACATTCAAATTGATCTTTAATATTGATTACACAGTTATATGCCTCAAATTGATACTGATGTGCATGTAGAAGCCACCCACCATGTAGACAACTTACATACCCCTTAACTACAATGTAAAAAAATATAGCATCAGTTTCATTACCTTAAACGTGGGGTTGTTGACTGTGTTGTAGAGGCGCAAGAGCAGCAAAGGAGGTTGGCGCCTCTTCTTCTTTGCCCAAAAATTAGGTAAAGTTAGTCAGCCTGAGGCTTTACCAGATGCTGAAAAGCAAAATATAACAAAATGTAGTCGTGTCAACCAAACACATGTGTGTCATTGCGGGGTTGTTTTACAGGCATCAAGTCCCTTACAGGCGCTGCTGTCTGAGCAGAGTTCTGAGCTGGGTTCTTGTACAAGAGCTCTTGGCCAGGGATAGGCGCTTACTAAGCAGTGTTCCTTTACAAGCCCTCTCTGAGCAGGGTCATAAGAAGGGGTTCCTTATAGGCGCTTTCTAAGCAGTGTTCCTTTACAGGCCCTCTCTGAGCAGGGTCATAAGAAGGGGTTCCTTATAGGCGCTTTCTAAGCAGTGTTTCTTTACAGGCCCTCTCTGAGCAGGGTCATAAGAAGGGGTTCCTTATAGGCGCTTTCTAAGCAGTGTTCCTTTACAGGCCCTCTCTGAGCAGGGTCATAAGAAGGGGTTCCTTATAGGTGCTTTCTAAGCAGTGTTTCTTTACAGGCCCTCTCTGAGCAGGGTCATAAGAAGGAAGGGGTAGGCAGGTACTTGGGGCTTCTTGGTCTGGCCCGCGCCCCCTGAGCAACCGGGAGGCTGCTACTCTGCACTCTGGAGCGGAGGGACGGGTGGCGACGTCCCTGCAGTGCTAACTGATAGGCGAATCCGTACTTGTCCCTGGTCTTGGGTGTCTATGGCGGACGCTGTGGCGGGCCCCGGAGGGGGCCATTGGTTGTCCTACTGTGCCCTGGAGTGGCCCGCCTGGGGACTCCTCGGATCTCTACCGACTCTTCTCCTGGGAGCAGGGGATTCCACCGTCGACTTCCTGCGGAGGTGCGCCTGGGCGCTTGAGAGGGCGAACACGGACATTGGAGGGCCGCAGGTGCTGAACCGGGTGTGGGGTTGTTAAAGATTGCAGGAATCGCTGTTAGCATGAGCTGAAAGCCATTTTGTACTTGGCAGCCATTTTAGTTAGCCATGTGCTCGCCATGTGCTTTCTCCCTCTTCCAGAGTCTTGCACATGCTCAGAGAGGCCTAGCTGGTAGAATGCACCTGCTCCTAGTATAGAACTGTCAGGCTATTCTTACTCATGTAAGCAGTTTAGTCTCCCCTCCCACTTTGTGGAGCAAGCAAATTTTGTATGCCCATATTAGTCAATAAGCATGCTTGTATGTGCTAGGACCTCCCCTTGATTTTATGCTGACTATATAACAAATGCATATATAAGGACCCTGTTCTCTGCACTCATTAGAATGCCTCCTACAGTGGCCTGCGGGTACCGTAAGATGCAATCTCCCTCATCTGAGGTTAATAAAACATGTTTTTTGATATTACAGCTTCTGTGCCAATCTCTTCTTTGTTGGTCTTAAGGACCAGATGTATCAGTGAACCCTTAAGAGGATTTGTATTTCTACAAATGGCGCCCGAAAGTGGGACTCATCGGTGCAGCGGCTATTCAAGGGAGTGGTCTTGAAGGGAGACAGGAATCTACTGAGGAGTACAGGACAGGAATCTACTGAGGAGGTACCCAGCGCACGGAGATTGTTTGTCTTCCAGCCCAGTATATTTCTGGTCTTCCTGATCTGATCCTCCAAGTGTTTGCCGCTCCCGACTGAGAACTTCTTTGGCGTGAGTATTTTAAAATGACCGTTAGGTCACTCAGAACTTGGCAGTTGGAACCTGGACACCATTTGATTGGTAAGAGCCGTTTTGCGGCACTTGCTGTTGGTTTGATGCCTTTGATTGGTAAGGTAGTTTTAGTAACACTTACTGTGGCTTTGTTTGTATGATTGGCCAATTTTGGAATTTGTTTTGAAATAATATATGCATTGCAATTCATATAGGCGGGTAATGAGGAGATTTTTCTCTATCTTTGAAAATTTGAACGGCACACATTGTGTTAAGTGTCACTTGGAGTATAATATTATATATGTTATAATATTTTTGGCATGCCTGTTACCAGTACACTTTGTTGAAAGTGTTGCTGTCTTGGAGGTACCGATATGGATTTAGTAAGTACTCAGCTGACTCCCCTCAGAGGGGATATCTAAATAGGTTTAGGTATAGTAAAAATATATTTCTTCCTTGGTGACTAAGTACCCCATGGAACTAAATATGTACATAAAACGGATCCGGATCTGCGCACTTAGTAACATTCATAAGTGGTGATATGCAGAGCGCTTTTTGAGTGTTCTACCAGCCAAAACTGGCGAATTTGGAGTATTTCAGCTTTTTGACCATGGAACAGTTTTTTTTGGCTACTTTTGAGAGCTCTTCTTGTAAATATGACTTACAATTAGTATTTACAAATAGGTTGGTCTTGTGTACACTTTGTAAGCTGTCCTAAGTATTGATTTGTGGGTTACATGTGTGTTTCAATGTCTATGTGGGGTTTTTGGTTTGACATTGGTAATACTTGTGTGAGTACTCTGTGTACGAATGGCTAGCTTTAAGCGCGCTCTGTTGTGTCCTTCTGTAACTTTCTGAATGAGCTCAATGAGTTTGTTTATGTTTTTTGCTGTCATCATTCTGTTATGCAAAATGTCATTTAGTTACTTACATATTAAATAAAAATCCAGAAATAAATTATGTAACATATGCTAAATAGCTGCATGTTACTATTAAATTGACAGAGTAAGACACTATACATGTGTGCAAATTGCCACAATGTTAAAGATAAAATTAGAATTCGTATTCAATAGGATTAAAATAGGCCTCATACAGAGGAATAAAAACGAAATTGTGTGTTTTGTAATCAATAGACTGAAATATACATGTTATAGCCTTTTCCTTAAATACATTGTATTAAGACGTTAAAAGGCATGCACATCATTTGAGTGAATTTGGTCGTTGCTGAACTAAATACACATTATAGAAAGATAGATTTGACTGCATTGAAATGCCTCAGTTTTTAAATAGACTGTGACATGCCTTTCTTTCAGCACCCGAGAAAAAAGCTTTCCGACAGCTGTGTTTAAACTGACTAACTGAACAGCAACTGTTTGACACAGCAAATGGGGATTTAACTCTGTCAGGGTATTTCAAATAATAAAGGGTTTTTTCCTGAGAAAGGCGTGCAAATTCGACGCCTGCTGACACACAACAGCTGCATAAATAGCATATGGCTATTCCTGCTCACGGCCACAGACAGGAATGTTGAATCAGCGGAATTTTAAGTCAGTGTAAAGGGCCTGCCCTATCTTAAAAGTTTCAAAAAAAACCAGTTTCATTATTTTGGATAACAGAGAACAAAATTGAAAGTAGGGATTTCCTTTCTTAATGCCTTTTTATAAGTATATCTATGGTTCCGATGTTAAATGATAATTGTCTTTTTAAAAAAAAAGTGGCGCAGATTTTTCCTGTTTCAAGTAAAGGCTTCTGTGCTTAGGGTTATGAATGAATGTGTTTAAATATGATAGGCTACAATGAAGCTTGCTTTTCCAATGTGGAATCATTAAAATGGTTGGTTTTGATTAAAAAAATAAATAAAATTAATTATATGACAAAATATATTGCTAAAAACAAATGCTTTAAATTCGTTTTTTCATTTTTATAAAACCTAATCATCATACTGTGAATTCCTAGTATCAAAGTTGAATTTAAGCAGTGCTGTAGCGCAATAAAAAGGGAACTTAAATGTGAAATGTCACTTTACCCAGCCGTACAAAACTTGTTTTTATAAGGGTATACCAAATACATTTCTGATTTCCCATTCCTGGGCTATCTAGAGAACACTTTGGGGGTTCCTATTATGCAAAAATATTGTAGGATATTCATTTTTAAGTGCCCCTACCACCAAAGTCGAAATTGAGCTAAATTCACAATTTTACAAGCAGTTCTATCACTCAAGGCAGTTTTAATGTGCTCTTAGGCTTCAATAAAAGTATACATATGCAAATATAGAACAAACAGCTGCCTCTGCATTACTAGAACACACACTATACACAAATGAAAATAAGTATACAGAAACCAGCAGACTTATTATCCTACCTTTCAATTGCTGGCAAACACATCGACCAGGACTGCTTTTTAGCTGTGCTTCTCCAGACTTCCTTTGCATTACAAAACCGCATGGCAAGCCTTGCACACAAAAATGAGCAGCTGCTGAACGGGTCAAAGGTCAGAGTTCTGCATTTAGCAACTTAGCAGGGTAATGTTTGCTGGAACACTTCAAAGTTTTTGAAAGACGAGATGATAGCGCAAAGAGAGAAAGAGAAGCTTTGCTTCCTATTTTTGGCAAACACACGTTTTGCGCAGTCCTATGCCACGAAGAAAGACAACCCTCAGTTGAACACTGATCTGCCATTTATATAAAATAATGGTTTTAGTTTAAAGAATACTGTGTAGGGGCTATGATAAGGAGGAAATGGATTTTAGTTTGCATTCATGCGCCCTCATGTTAATCTAGTACAATTGCTGTAGAAATTGGTTTAAAATTACCTCAATTTGCATTGTGTTAGACTGAATCAGAGAATAGCCACTTTATAAGATATCTCCTACAAGTTTGTTTGTGCCCAGTTGCTACAAATAGGGGTTGAAAGTGTTGACAGAAGTAAAACCTGTTTCGGTTTTCCTACTGTCAAAATGGGGGAAGGAGGCTAGCTCCTCTACAAATTAAGGGTAGGCAAAATGATGTTTTCTCTCTTCTTTTTCTCACTTTTTTTTTGAGTCTGTCTAAAGCTGTCTAGGAAATGGCCATGTGACAGTTAAGGCACTTTGCATTGTTCATAAGGCGGCACACAAAATGGGGCCTAAACCATTACAGAGAATGTTTACTTGGTACTCCCCAGCTAGAAGTCTTCGTTCCTTGGCAGCCCACCTAGTATGTACCCCACGAGTCAAGAAAACCCGACTAGGAGGTAGATCATTTGGCTATGCAGCCGCAAGGCTATGGAATAAACTACCAAGTGAACTCAGACAGACTGATGACTTACTGCAGTTTAGAAAAAAGCTAAAAACCAGGCTCTTTCCAAAAGAATAGCCTTGAGAGATTGGCGCATGATGATTCATAGTTTTATAGCTGCACAGTGATTTAGGTAATCCCAGCGCTAGGATGCCCGTTGGGTGACAGCTGCGCTATATAAATGCTACTTACAATTACAATTACAATTGACTATTCTGTAATACTGTTTTAAAATTGTTAGAAAGATGAAACACATAAGTTATGTTACTGCCCATCCTGTATGAAAGAATGAGTAGAACAGATTGATGTTCCCTTATTTGATCTTTAAGGAGAACTGTATAGTGGGGGTTTCTGTTCAAAAATCTCAGGTGGCAACACTATTGTTGTTTATGTTATTCTCATGTTCTATACAGTTTTGCAAGGGCATTGCTAGTCTTTTATTAGCTAGTCTGTGTAAATAAGCTGACAGCCCTTATTAGAGCTGGAGATAGGGTTTTTTTCCTTTTGAAAATGATGTTGCATAGTCCAGATCGTGAAAAGTACAATGCAGGAAAGACGCTCATGTGATCCTTAGCAAACATTTTGAAGGAAAATATTGTTTTATAGGAATTTGTTTGTCATAACATGTTCTGCTGGAGAAAACGTACTCACTATGTTGAAGTTTAGTTCTTTTTGCAATAAGAATCCCTGTTAGATTAGCAGTTTTAGATTTTCCTGCTGCACCTATAACATGAGAGCATGGTCCTAAGCATAACATGTAAGAGAAATTATTTTACAAGTGTCTGCAGTCCTGTACAAGTAATGTAAAATCTATGAGTAAAAGTGTAGAACATTTCCTTTTCTTGAGGGTTCTTCAGATTAGTAATATAGGAATACACCAATGTAAGTATTTGGAGTATGTCTGTATTGTTTTTCTTTTTTCCTCAGAATTTAGTAAATGAACACAGACTTCCTTGGCTGTTTGGGATTGGGTGATGTATTACTCTTGTCAGTTCACCAAAACGTTCCTTTTATACTTGCCAATAGGTCCAGGGTTTTCTACTCTCAGATAGATGAAGTGGCTCTTGGGTGCCTTGCTAATGTATGGGGTGCCCCAGGACTAAGAAAGTATTCTGAGACTATCCTTTCTGTTGTTAGATTATTTTTGTGCCTTGTCTAAAGACCTCTTGTTCTGTCCACCAATAGATATTTGCTGCCTTACAACCATTGCCAGAGGGGCCCGGACATCAGATCCAGCCTGGGAGTCAGCGTCACTCCAGTTTGAAGCCAAAGTGAAGGTAACCAGCATAGGCGTTGCTGGCAACTAGGACCTCAGTGAAGTCGGAAGCACTGGGACGTGAAGTGTGTACCCCTGCCACTGTCTTGGGCGAAAGACGGGGTTACAAATCAGGATGGAGAAATCTTTGTGTGGATCCAGTTTTTGATGCCCAGCTGAGAGAGTCACAGAACGACAAGGACGGCAAGGAGGCTTTTGCTTGAGGTGACCCCCTTTGAAACAAGGGTTGCTTCAGAGATCCTAGCATCAGGCCTCTTAGTCCTGGTCCCAAGTGAATGCAAGTCTACGCCTTTGTTTGTTGATCAAGGGATGCCCGAGCATACTGGATGCAATTTGTGCCCCAGCAAAAGAGCAGTGCGCCAGAGGTGCAAATACAGGAGTTAGGGAAGGACTTGAGTTTAGGGTACAGGTGCTATGCCCTTGGTGCCTGTTAGATTAAAGTGAAGAAAACTGGTGCACTGCCTGAGACACTGGACAGGATAATTGAGGGTATTTGCCCTGGGGGGTGATTGCCCTATCCTGAAAGAAAGACTTTTCCTTCTCCGTGATTCTTGAGTTGCGAGTTGTGCAGCTCCACCGTGGGAACAACAAGAGCCTGCCTGTGAGGCTCAAAACGGACACAGGGAGAAGACTCCCCTCTGGCTGGTGGTTGTACTAGAACTTTCCCAAGGACTCTTTTTTTTGTTAGTAATGTACCCCTTTGGTCGTCCCATTTTTGAGGAGGAGCAGCCCTTTGCGGCTCCTTGTCCTAATTCCTATGGCCCTGTGTGGTCCTCCTGGTCCCCCGGAGCCAGGATTGTTTTTGTAATAATATGTCTGATTGCTTTAATATTTTTTTAAGAGTAATGTTTATTCTGCACGAGAAAAGTTCATCTGAGCATGTTACTTTACTCTTTCCTTAAGTATATTAATTGATAATTTAGCCCTCATAAAAATACTGAGAAAGTCTATTGAAAATGTTTTTATTAGGTATGTGCTGTTGGCTATTTTGAAATTTACATAAATAGTCACTGAAATACATCAGAGCCCTGAAACTTAAAATTAGACTAGATGGTTTTGGTATTTGCTTTCTGCTTAGGATTGGAAAATATTGAGATTTCTGTTTGAGATAATAGTCATTATTCTCTCTTGCTACCTGTATGACCCAATGCTCTGTTCACTTTGTACACCTGCTTATACCTTGTATATACCTGCTTAATGAAATGTTTAGAATGTAAATACCCACCTAGCATAGGATATTGATGAATTCATGAGAAGAAAATGTGCAAAATATGGTAATGTCTTTAGCTCATGCTAAAAGGATCGTCTGTTAAAGATTGCAGGAATCGCTGTTAGCATGAGCTGAAAGCCATTTTGTACTTGGCAGCCATTTTAGTTAGCCATGTGCTCGCCATGTGCTTTCTCCCTCTTCCAGAGTCTTGCACATGCTCAGAGAGGCCTAGCTGGTAGAATGCACCTGCTCCTAGTATAGAACTGTCAGGCTATTCTTACTCATGTAAGCAGTTTAGTCTCCCCTCCCACTTTGTGGAGCAAGCAAATTTTGTATGCCCATATTAGTCAATAAGCATGCTTGTATGTGCTAGGACCTCCCCTTGATTTTATGCTGACTATATAACAAATGCATATATAAGGACCCTGTTCTCTGCACTCATTAGAATGCCTCCTACAGTGGCCTGCGGGTACCGTAAGATGCAATCTCCCTCATCTGAGGTTAATAAAACATGTTTTTTTGATATTACAGCTTCTGTGCCAATCTCTTCTTTGTTGGTCTTAAGGACCAGATGTATCAGTGAACCCTTAAGAGGATTTGTATTTCTACAGGGTGACCCGGGGGTCACCTGTCTAGGGGTTTGACCCTGCTGGAGCTGCTGCTGGGCCCTGCTGCCCCTCCCTCCTGACCGGTTGTGGGATGGGGAGAGTGTCTAAAAAGAAGGGGTTCGAGGTCCTGCGAGTGGACGAGCATGAGCCCCACACGGACGACGAGGAGGGTGCGTCACGAAAACGACCGGAGGGTTTGTCGGGGGACCCCACCCTGGCTGATATCCTACAGGCCATCACTTCCTCGAGGGAGGTACTGGAGACGAAGATCGACGCCATCGGGACGGATCTCACCCTCTTGAAGGATGATCACCGTAAGCTCAAGGAGCTTGTCATTGCCCATGAAACTGCCCTGAAGGATGTCCCGAACACGGTCGCCGCGTTGCAGCAGGCCTTGAGGGCGGTGGAATCCAGGGTCCAGTGGCTAGAGGTGAGGGCGGAGGACAGTGAAGGGCGCTCGAGAAGAAATAACCTGCGCATAGTAGGAGTGCCGGAGCGAGAGGAGGGGGCGGATGCCGTCAGGTTCCTGGAAGCATGGTTGAGGACGGAGGTGGCCCCGGAGGGCCTCTCTCCTTTCTTTGCCCTGGAGCGTGCCCATAGGGTCCCGGCCAGGCCCCCCAAACCAGGCGCTCCGCCTCGGCCGCTGGTGGTCCGGCTGCTACATTATAGGGACCGAGACTACCTCTTACAATGCGCTCGTGAGCACCGGGGTCTGCAGATCGGAAACAGTAGGGTGATGATTTTTCCGGAATATACCCGAGAGGTACAGCGGCAACAATCCTCATTCCTGGCTGTCAAGCGAAAGTTACGCCAACTTCAACTTCCGTATGCCATGCTGTTCCCGGCCCGGCTCCAGGTGTTTTCGGATGCGGAGACACACTTCTTCCTTTCCCCACGGGAGGCTTGGGATTGGCTTGAGCGACGGGGCAGCGGGGTGACCCGCTCTCCGCGACGAGGCTCGCCTAGCCGACAGTCTCCTTCTCCTTCAGCTTCGCCGCCCCGGAGGGTCCCCTCGCCTGCTGGACGACGTCAGGAGCGGGATGAGGCGGTGCGAGCGGTGGTGGAAATCAGTCGGGGGACTGTGAGTCCGACCAGCAGCACCACAGAACATACACGACTCAGCTCTGGGAGCTCAAGCTCTGGCACTGGCCACGGACCTTCGGACAATGAACTTCCAGAGGTTACACCACAGACCGCAGATGGCGTTATTTGACTGACCGGCTGACAGGTCGTATGTGTTGCAGCTTGCTTGTTGAGGACTGCTCCCTCTGTTTCCGGAGATCCGAGCTGCGAACTGTTGGGGGCGCCATTGCACCATTGGGACTTACTGAATGTGTCATGAGTGGGGGGGGGGTGGGCGGGGGGAGTTCTGGGGACGCCATTGGTAGGACATGCTCTGCCACTTTCATGTCTTACTGTTTGAGTGCCTTAGTTTGGATGGGGACCTGTTTGTGTAGACCTGTCCTGGGGAGTGGGAGTTGGGGTGCTGTTATGTTAGGGGGGAATGGGTTCTGGGGCAGGCATGTCGCTGCGAGAACGCTGCACCGGGAAGGATTGGAGATTCTCTTATGGGTTCCGCCGTAGGTTTTAAGTGTATGACCTGGAATGTTAGGGGGATGCACACCATGAACCGCCGACACAAAATCCATGCCTATTTAACCAGAAGGGGGTACAAATTGCATTACTACAAGAGACCCACCTCACACGTCAGGAAGGGGTAGCGCTGCAACGCTGCTGGAGAGGGCAGGTTTTCCACACCACATACTCTGCCTTTGCTCGGGGACCCTGGTTTGGGTGCGGGCGGGAGTCCCTTTTCAATGTGTTAGGCAAATCATAGACCCAGAGGGCAGGTTCGTGGTGGTGATGGGGCGCTTGGATGGCCGGGACATCACTATAGGGAGTATTTATGCCCCCAACGTGGACCAGCCTGCATTTCTGGTCCGGCTCTCGCGGACGCTGGCGCAGGCCCTGACTGGACCGGTGCTCCTGGGGGAGACTTCAATAGCATAGCAGACGTCTCCCTGGACAGATCACACCCACCGCTTCCTGATGCCCCAACACATAGAGTTGCAGAAGCCCGTAGGGATTGGCAACGACATTGGGAGCTAACAGACACTTGGAGGGCCCACCACCCGACGCAGAGAGATTACTCGTATTTCTCGGCTCTACACGAGCTCCACGTTAGGTTGGACGCTATCCTCTGCTCCCCGGACGTCCATGTGGGGATTACGTCTAGTGAATACCTATCCAGGACGATATCTGATCATAACCCATTACTGGTAGGATTGAATTGGATGAGGGTCAGACCCACGATTCCCAGTTGGCGCCTCAGGCCGGAGGTTTTAGAGGACCCGGTCTTTAGGACTTCCATAGGTACTGCCATCGAAGAATATTTCCAGGCCAACACCGACACGGCCACCAGTCCCCACGTTGAATGGGATGCCTTTAAAGTTGTCATCAGAGGTCGTTGCATTGGTGAGGCAGTGGGCGTTCGGAAGGTCCTCCTGGCTGATGTGCAGAAAGCGGAAAACCGGCTCCGGGATGTGGAAAAGGATAGACCGGGAAGGGTAGACAAACAAGAAGAGTTGTTGGAGGCTAGGGAGGCGCTGGCGATACAGGTGGAACGGCTGCGATGCTTCGATCGTAGGGCCTATGAGACCCGGGCACATGCGGAGAGGGATAAATCGGGGGCATTATTAGCCTGGCTAGCCAACCCAGCGCGAAGGGGGACGCTGATCCTAGAACTGCGAGGGGGGTATGGGGCGACTTACTACGGGCAGCAAGATATTAATACGCAGTTCTTGAGCTACTATACTACTCTGTACCAGAGCCACTTAGACCCGATGGCCCTGGCGGATGAGGGATTCTTGGAGGACATTGAACTCCCACAGCTTGATGCGGAGACAGCGGGGGCTCTGGGCCGAGATGTTGACCTCAGTGAGATCAGGGTCGCCATCAAACACATGGCCAGAAATAAAACCCCGGGCACCGACGGGCTCCCGGTTGAATTTTATGCCGCATATCTGGATGTTTTGGCTCCCCGGCTGATGACCCTGTATAATGCCTCGAGACCGATTGGGTGCTTGCCTGCGTCCACAAGGGAAGCAGTGATAGTGCCGCTCCTAAAGCCAGACAAACCTGCCTGGGACCGTACTGCATATCGCCCCCTTGCCATGCTAAACCTAGACTACAAAATACTGAGCCGCATTTTAGCTAGTCGCCTGCTGACCCACATGACGGCGCTTGTGCACATTGATCAAGCGGGGTTTATTCCGTCCCGGAATACGGCCATGAATATACGGCGACTGATCCGACTGCTGGACGCTTCCACTCTCGCTGATGGCGAGGCGTGCATTCTGTCGATTGACATTGAGAAGGCCTTCGACAGTTTGGAATGGCCATACCTTTTTAGAGTCTTAAGGGCCTTTGGACTGGGGGAGGGGTTTGTGGCCTGGACGGTGATCTTGTACAAGAACTCTACTGCCAGAGTGCGCACGGGTGGTGTGATTTTGGCGGCCTGCGCTATAGACAGGGGAACAAGGCAGGGTTGTCCGCTGTCTCCCCTCCTGTTCGCGCTGGCGATGGAGCCCCTGGCGGTGCATGCGCGCTCGGGACAGTATTATCGAGGTCTGGATCGAGGGGGCCAACCCCAATTTATTGCATTATATGTCAATGACCTCCTGATGTTTCTTGCTGATTTGCAGGGTGCCAGAAACCTGCTCTCCCGACTGGGAAGGGAGGCGGGGCTCCGGGTTAACTGGAACAAGACGCGATTATTTCCTGTCTTGGGTGGCAGAGACCACCCGCCGGATGGCTTAGATGTCGCGTGGGAGAGTAGGTGCCTGCCTTATCTGGGGGTCCGGGTCTATCATGCGGCTGCCGATCTACTAGAAGGCAATGTTGCACGGGCAATACGATCCACCAAGTGTAACTTTGAGTTTTGGGGATCTCTGCCGCTTTCGGTGGCAGGGCGGGTGGCGCTTCTAAAGATGGTCACACTGCCGCGCTTGCTCTATTATTTTGGCTCCTTACCGCTCTGGATTCCGCAAATATTTTTTACCCAACTTAATACCATGATTACGGGGTTTTTATGGGGCTCTGGAAGACGCAGGGTGGCGCTTGCCACCATGATGCGACCCAGGCGAGAGGGGGGCTTTGCAGTGCCTGATTTTGAGGCCTACTACCATGCAGCGCAACTGCAATGGTTCACGAAATGGATGGCTGGGAGGCTTCGCGCTGAGGAGGTCCGGGAAGGCACGGATCCAGATCTGCAGCAGCTTTCTCGGGTGTTATTGCGGCTCCCTTTGAGTGAAAGAGAGACTCCGGGGGACTTATGGGCGATGCGTCAGTGTTGGAGCCGGGTTAGCAGGAGAGCCCAGCGGGGACCCCCTTATGCACCTGAGATTCCACTGTTGGTTTGCGAGGCCCTACCTCATGGGGGAGACTGGCAGGGACTGCGGGCCTGGGTAGAAGCGGGGATCTCCACGATTGGGGACCTATACGAGGCTGACACCCTGCTACCTTTTAATGACTTGACCGAGCGTTATGACCTGCCTAGAGGAGACTTCCTTTTACACGCGGCTCTGATGGCAGCTATCCGCAAGCACTGGCGGACAGGGATGGTAGAACCACCGGTTTCCCTGCTGTGCCAATATGTGGTGTCAGCGGCTGGGACGTTTAAGGCGGTCACCTGCCTCTATAGGCGCCTTATCCAGGAGACGAGACGCCCCTTGGAGAGCTTGCGGCTTAAGTGGGAGACAGACCTTGGGTTGCCCATTGAGGAGAAACCATGGGAGGCAATAGTGGAGAGGGCATGGAAAAGCTCCAGAAATGCGCGCTTCCAACTTATTCACTTTTTTGTTCTCCATAGGGCCTACCTCACGCCACACAAGATACATGAGTATTTTGGAGCGCGGTCAACCTGTCCGCGATGTACACTTGACAACGCCGACTTTTTGCATATGTTCTGGGATTGCCCACGGCTAGCCGGGTTCTGGAAGGGGGTATCGCATACCCTGAAAGCTGTAACAGACAGAGACGTTCAGCAGATGCCGGGTTATTGCTTGTTACATTGGTTCCCCCACACTGCCCGAAATAAAGTCACTAATAAATTCATTGACTTGGGTTTAATATTGGCAAAGCGGGAGATTACCAGTCATTGGAAGGCGACGGGTGCCCCTAGTGTTCCACGATGGCTGAGGGAATTTATCAAGTGGGCAGACTATGACGGGATCCTTAGGTTACAATTGGCCCAGAGACGGGACAATGACAAGATGTTGGAAGAGGCGAGAGCATGGGTGGCGCTAGTAGAGTTGCTTAAGAGCCCGCCTGACGATGATGCACCCCCCCCGAGTGAGTGAAGAAGCCCGTGCAAGTAGAACTGATGTCCTGCCCTAACGCATGAACTGGGAGATTGGAGGCGCTTAGGGCGTGGTGGCTCCCCCGCATTGGACCTCTGCTTATCGGACTCATAGTACTTGATGCCTTCCGTGCTTGGTTATGCTTTCTGCAGCGATGGGGAGGACGGAGCGACATGCCTGGGAGGGTGGGGAAGGGGGGAGTTCTGGCAGGGGGGAGGGGGGTTGTTCCTTGATCTTTCATTGTTTACTGTAGTATTTGTGATGCAGCACTGGGATGGGCTGTGGAGATGGAGTACCCCTACTAGAGGGGCGTAGCAAAAGCCCGCTGGGGCACTGCTCCATTGTGTGGGGTATGTTGGGGACAGTTGGTACGTGGACCACGACCGCTGATAAACTGCAACTAATGCTGGTCATTTATCAACCACAGGTCTCTGCGCTCAATGTCAGCTGTATGATGTGAATGCCCAATCATCAAAGTACTGTTTTTATGTACCTGCAGATAATCGAATAAAATCTGTTTTCAAAAATAAGAAGGAAGGGGTTCCTTATAGGCGCTTTCTAAGCAGTGCTTCTTTACAGGCCCTCTCTGAGCAGGGTCATAAGAAGGAAGGGGTTCCTTATAGGCACTTTCTAAGCAGTGTTTCTTTACAGGCCCTCTCTGAGCAGGGTCATAAGAAGGGGTTTCTTATAGGCGCTTTCTAAGCAGTGCTTCTTTACAGGCCCTCTCTGAGCAGGGTCATAAGAAGGAAGGGGTTCCTTATAGGCACTTTCTAAGCAGTGTTTCTTTACAGGCCCTCTCTGAGCAGGGTCATAAGAAGGGGTTCCTTATAGGCACTTTCTAAGCAGTGTTTCTTTACAGGCCCTCTCTGAGCAGGGTCATAAGAAGGAAGGGGTTCCTTATAGGCACTTTCTAAGCAGTGTTTCTTTACAGGCCCTCTCTGAGCAGGGTCATAAGAAGGAAGGGGTTCCTTATAGGCACTTTCTAAGCAGTGTTTCTTTACAGGCCCTCTCTGAGCAGGGTCATAAGAAGGGGTTCCTTATAGGCGCTTTCTAAGCAGTGCTTCTTTACAGGCCCTCTCTGAGCAGGGTCATAAGAAGGAAGGGGTTCCTTATAGGCACTTTCTAAGCAGTGTTTCTTTACAGGCCCTCTCTGAGCAGGGTCATAAGAAGGGGTTTCTTATAGGCGCTTTCTAAGCAGTGCTTCTTTACAGGCCCTCTCTGAGCAGGGTCATAAGAAGGAAGGGGTTCCTTATAGGCACTTTCTAAGCAGTGTTTCTTTACAGGCCCTCTCTGAGCAGGGTCATAAGAAGGGGTTCCTTATAGGCACTTTCTAAGCAGTGTTTCTTTACAGGCCCTCTCTGAGCAGGGTCATAAGAAGGAAGGGGTTCCTTATAGGCACTTTCTAAGCAGTGTTTCTTTACAGGCCCTCTCTGAGCAGGGTCATAAGAAGGGGTTCCTTATAGGCGCTTTCTAAGCAGTGTTTCTTTACAGGCCCTCTCTGAGCAGGGTCATAAGAAGGGGTTCCTTATAGGCGCTTTCTAAGCAGTGTTTCTTTACAGGCCCTCTCTGAGCAGGGTCATAAGAAGGAAGGGGTTCCTTATAGGCGCTTTCTAAGCAGTGTTTCTTTACAGGCCCTCTCTGAGCAGGGTCATAAGAAGTGGTTCCTTATAGGCGCTTTCTAAGCAGTGTTTCTTTACAGGCCCTCTCTGAGCAGGGTCATAAGAAGGGGTTCCTTATAGGCGCTTTCTAAGCAGTGTTCCTTTACAGGCCCTCTCTGAGCAGGGTCATAAGAAGGGGTTCCTTATAGGCGCTTTCTAAGCAGTGTTCCTTTACAGGCCCTCTCTGAGCAGGGTCATAAGAAGGGGTTCCTTATAGGCGCTTTCTTAGCAAAGTTCTCTAACGGGCGCTCGCTGAGCAGGGCTCCCTTACAGGTGCTCTCTGAAAATAGTTCAACATAAGGTTCTCCTATAGGCGTTCTCTACGCTGGGTTACTTTACAGACCCTCTCCGAGCGGGGTTCTAAGAAGGGGTCCCTTATAGGTGCTCTTTAAGTAAGGGACAGCACACGGAAAGGTCAAGATCAAGAATGCAGTACTGATCCCTACACAAAAAAACAAACTATATTTTGAGAAACAGCACTCAGTTTGTACACATAGATATATCTGTCTGGGGAGTATGCACAAAGGGCGCGCAAAGTGCCTGCGATGTACTTATGCGTAGCTTATGTTTTAGGTATTCCACTTTTTACAGGTGGAGGTGATGGTTTGGTAGTAATTGAGATGCAAAGTGCCTTTGCTCCATTTAACACAAAAATAATGTGCTGCCATGTAAGACAAATCTGATTGTTGGTTTGTAGATAATAAGCCATTTACAAGGCATTTACTTCAATTCTAAGTAGAAAATATTTTTTATGTGAAAATTCGACCTATTTTAGAACATTTAATTTTAGATCTAATAAGGCTTTCGTTTGATTTCACTGGACTAAAATTAGTTTTAAACGAAATCAGTCCAAAGAAACGGATATGATGATTTTTTGAACAGTTCATTTTGGAAACAAACTGCTCCTCCACTCGTTTCCACACTGCCATATGGATATGCTGTCAGGGTGCAGTCCTGCACTCTACCTTCCCAGAGAAGCGCACATCATCATGTACGTTTCCACACTGCCATATGGATATGCTGTCAGGGTGCAGTCCTGCACTCTACCTTCCCTGAGAAGCGCACATCATCATGTACGTTTCCACACTGCCATATGGATATGCTGTCAGGGTGCAGTCCTGCACTCTACCTTCCCAGAGAAGCGCACATCATCATGTACGTTTCCACACTGCCATATGGATATGCTGTCAGGGTGCAGTCCTGCACTCTACCTTCCCAGAGAAGCGCACATCATCATGTACGTTTCCACACTGCCATATGGATATGCTGTCAGGGTGCAGTCCTGCACTTTACCTTCCCAGAGAAGCGCACATCATCATGTACGTTTCCACACTTCCATATGGATATGCTGTCAGGGTGCAGTCCTGCACTCTACCTTCCCAGAGAAGCGCACATCATCATGTACGTTTCCACACTGCCATATGGATATGCTGTCAGGGTGCAGTCCTGCACTTTACCTTCCCAGAGAAGCGCACATCATCATGTACGTTTCCACACTGCCATATGGATATGCTGTCAGGGTGCAGTCCTGCACTCTACCTTCCCAGAGAAGCGCACATCATCATGTACGTTTCCACACTGCCATATGGATATGCTGTCAGGGTGCAGTCCTGCACTCTACCTTCCCTGAGAAGCGCACATCATCATGTACGTTTCCACACTGCCATATGGATATGCTGTCAGGGTGCAGTCCTGCACTCTACCTTTCCAGAGAAGCGCACATCATCATGTACGTTTCCACACTGCCATATGGATATGCTGTCAGGGTGCAGTCCTGCACTCTACCTTCCCAGAGAAGCGCACATCATCATGTACGTTTCCACACTGCCATATGGATATGCTGTCAGGGTGCAGTCCTGCACTTTACCTTCCCAGAGAAGCGCACATCATCATGTACGTTTCCACACTTCCATATGGATATGCTGTCAGGGTGCATGTGAGAAGTTGGCCTGGCATATGCTGTCCACTAATTATAGTGGGCACCTTGCACCAGTCCAAATCGACTCTTATGGTAGGTAGGTTAAAGACAACCTTATTGAAAGCTATCCTAGTGGTAGCTGTGGAGAGCAGCCTTCAGGCTAAGTCTTGAAGGAATGTAAAGCAGCTTGTTTTACCAGTCTATAATCTCTTGAGTGACCAAATGAAAGAGCACCACACCAGGTATATATTCAAAATATATGTATTTATTACTAAACACACCCCTCTAGTCTCTTTATGAGGCTAGAGTTCGAAATACATAGGTTATAAGATCTTAAATCACAGTAATAGCACAAATACACGTTTGGGCCCTAGGGGCGTACCAAACCATATACCAATAAAGTGGTATGCGAACCACGACTGAACTAGACACTAGGCCTAGAGCCTCTAGAAGTGCTTGGACCACAAGGAACCACCCAAGGTAGTGACACAGGGGACCCACGGGAGACGCGTGCAGTGTAAATACACAACCGCGATACGCCGTTAACTTCTATGGAGAAAGTCGGGATCGGGAAAATAGAGGAAAGGGACACTTTAAAGAGGACTAGGACAAAACCCTTTGAGATCTAGGACTTTGAAGAGTCTCTACCCACGGGAGCACCGGAGTACTCGTGTTACCTCACCCAGGGAAGCCGGGTGCATAGGTGCCTTTCGGGGTCGGGTTTCGTCGTCGTTTCTTATGGCGATCTGCTGCAAAGTGCTGCTGGCGACCAGGAGAAAAGTGTCCGGGTGGATCCAAGAGTGGATCGGAGTTCTGAAGAACCTGAAAGCAGAGGGGACAGAGTCTGGGTCACTAGCCAGTGACCAGGGAGGCGATGGACAAATGCCCACCGATGTCGAGTGCTTCAGGTGCGTTGACGGTTGTCTCGTTTCTGCAGCCACGAGGTCCAGGAGGCGTTGTCGGCGACCAGGAGCAGGATTCGGGCTGGTACACGATGTCTGTCGAGTGCTGCGGTGTCGGCGACCAGATTGGACCCAACAAGCCTTGGCAACGGCAAGTCTCGATGTAGCTGAAGATCGTCGATGGTGCAGACCAGCAAGGTCTGGGGAACTCACCCAGCAAGGGTAAGTGAGGGCAGGCCTGGAGCAACCAGACTGCCAAGTAAAGAAAAGATTGGCCTTCGACAAGGGCTACTAGCCAACGGGCTAGCGACCGCGAAGGAGCCTCGTGACGCCGCACGTGGAACTGGCTTACAGGACACTCGTGGAGTGGGGGCCAGTGATCTTCGGTGCAGGTGGAGCTGGAGGCTAGGGCTACTCGGAGCCCAAAGCACGACTTCTTGGGAGACCCAGAAGATGGTGCACTTGCAAATATGCTCGGTGTCCAGGGGTCACGGTCTCACGTTACCCACGATAGCCACGGGCCTCAGCTTTGCTGGGGACTCAGGGTAGCCTCGGGGAAGTCTGAGAATCTACCTCTGGTGATGCGATGACTTCGGCGTCCGACGGGAGCTTCAGTGATGCGAACCGGACAGATGCTTCTATGGTGCCTGCCAAGCAGGGGAGTCACTCCTTGACCCCAAGGGAGATTCTTCAGTCCTCTAATCGTGAGTAGAGCGTCGAAGGTCCAGGATTCTGTTTCCGAGTTTCGTCCAGGTATAATCTAAAGTCCTAAGGACTGGGTTCCTACCTTTATTCCAAAAATAGGGGATGGACTACTCTGTGGCCCCACCTATGGGTGGGTCAGGGCAGAGGGGTGGCTACACCCCTTTCCCTTTGTCCAGTTCGCGCCAAAGCAGGGGCTGCAAGCCCCTGATCCGGTTTGAACTGGGGTATGCACAGGGACACCAAATGTGCCCCCAGTGCAGGACTTCAAAGCACCCGAAAGTGCTCCCGCCCAGCCCCAATACACATTGTCCTGTCTGGGGAGGTGGTCACACCTCCCTGGGACAGGAAACCTATTGTCCAGGCCTCCCCTGCCGGAGTTTCGTCCAGCAGCAGGAGGCCAGACTCGTGTCTGTGGCAGCAGCATCCATTTTGTGATGCCAGGGCTCTGGAAAGAAGTTTCCGGACTCGTCAGAGTTAACATGCCTTTCCCTCTAGAAGGGTGGAATGCTACCCCCGCCGCCAGAATTGGCGGGGGGTAGTATTCCAAGATGTTTGACACCAAACACGACATGTTTCGGTGCAGCCATTCCATAGTTAGCATTTTACCGCGAGGATATAATGCGTTTAAGAGTATATGGTTAGGCTGCACTACAAACAGCATCAGAGATGGTCTCCGAACGCTGCAGAGGGACCCTGCTCATGCAGGGGCACCCTCTCACATAGGAACCATGCACTCTGCCTTTAGGATTGATAAGGCCTGCCTTAGGAGTGACTTATAGGTTTATATGTGTGTATGCATTTAGTGATATAGGTAACCTATACCACAGCAAGGGGTGCATGCACCACCTTACCCAGGCTGCAGTAGCAGACCTGTGGTGTCAGTTTGGATGGCCTACCAGGGGTGGCATAATATATGCTGCAGCCCCTGGCAGGCCTCTGAGGTACCTATGCCCTTGGTACATAGTATACCATATACTAGGGACTTACAAGGGCACTCCAGATCCCAATCAGTGATGTGCCTAAGGCACATGGAGACCCTTTTAAAGAGGAAACAGCTAGGCTGGGGTTCTGAATAGCAGGGCCCCAGCCAGACTAATGTCGAAAACCAGTGAAGTATCAGCAAAAAGTGGGGGTACCCCTGTGAAGCAGATCCTACTCTCCTACACAACCCCCCCAAACGTAGGGACATTAAACTAACCTTGCCCAGTTAAGTCTTCATGTTCTAAGTGGAAATACCTAGAGAGTCCATCTGCATTCGCATGGTTACTCCCAGGCCTATGTTCCACTGTAAAGTCCATCCCCTGTAGGGAAATGGACCACCTAAGCAGTTTGGGGTTTTCACCCTTCATTTGTTTTAGCCATAAGAGGGGCTTATGGTCTGTCTGAACCAGGAAGTGTGTACCAAACAAGTATGGCCTCAACTTCTTCAGAGCCCAGACCACAGCAAAGGCCTCCCTCTCTATGGCTGACCAACGTTTCTCTCTAGGGGTCAGCCTTCTGCTAATAAAAGCTACTGGCTGATCCTGACCTTCTTCATTCAATTGTGACAGTACAGCCCCTACCCCCAATTCAGATGCATCAGTTTGAACAATGAACTTCTTGGAGTAATCAGGACTCTGCAGAATTGGAGCAGTGCACATGGCCTGCTTGAGGTCATCAAATGCCTTTTGACAGCTAACTGTCCACTGAACCTTTTTGGGCATTTTCTTAGAAGTTAAGTCATTCAAGGGTGTCACTATTGATCCATACCCCTTGACAAATCTCCTATAGTACCCAGTCAGGCCTAAGAAGGCTCTCACCTGAGTCTGGGTAGTGGGAGCAGTCCAGTCCATGATGGTCTGGATCTTGCTCTGCAAAGGTTGAACCTGGCCTCCACCCACAAGGTGGCCCAGGTACACAACCTGACTCTGCCCTATCTGGCACTTAGTGGCCTTGATAGTCAGGCCTGCCTTTTGCAGGGCCTGTAAAACATTCCTGAGGTGGACCAGGTGATCCTCCCAGGTGGAGCTAAAGACAGCAATATCATCTAGATAAGCTGCACTATAGGCCTCCAGTCCTGTGAGAACTGTGTTCACCAACCTCTGGAAAGTGGCAGGTGCATTTTCAGACCAAAGGGCATCACCACAAATTGATAATGCCCACTAGGGGTTGAAAATGCTGTTTTGGGCTTTGCAGCATCAGCTAGTCTGATCTGCCAGTAGCCAGCTGTTAGGTCAAATGTGCTGAGATATTTGGCAGAGGCCAAAGTATCTATGAGCTCATCTGCCCTGGGTATTGGATGGGCATCAGTCCTAGTGACTGCATTGAGGCCCCTGTAGTCTACACAAAACCTCATCTCTCTTTTCCCACCACTGGTGTGAGGTTTAGGTACTAGGACTACTGGACTAGCCCAAGGGCTATCTGAGGGCTCAATCACTCCCAATTCCAACATCTTCTGGACTTCAGTCCTGATACAGTCCCTGACATGGTCAGGTTGCCTATAAATCTTGTTTTTAATAGGCAGACTGTCCCCAGTGTCCACTTCATGAGTGCACCAGGTGGTCTGACTGGGTGTCAGAGAAAACATATGTCTAAACTGATTGAGGACTTGCCTGCAATCAGTTTGTTGCTGGGTAGTGAGGCTGCCTGCCAAGGCTACACCATCAACTGACCCATCGTCAGGGTTCTGTGAGAGCAGGTCAGGGAGTGGGTCACTCTCTTCCTCCTGCCCTTCATCAGTAGCCATGAGCAAGCCCATGTCTGCCCTGTCCACATATGGCTTAAGTCTGTTGACATGGAGAACCCTGTGGGGACTCCTGGGTGTTCCCAGGTCTACTAAGTAAGTGACCTCACCCTTCTGCTCAACAATAGTGTGGGGTCCACTCCATTTGTCTTGGAGAGCTGCTGGGGCCACTGGCTCCAACACCCACACCTTCTGTCCTGGCTGGTAAACAGTTAGGACAGCCTTTTGGTCATGCCAGGCCTTTTGAAGTTCCTGGCTAGCCTCAAGGTTTTTGGTTGCCTTTTTCATGTACTCAGCCATCCTGGAGCGGAGACCAAGTACATAGTCCACTATATCTTGCTTTGGGGGCTTGAGAGGTAACTCCCATCCTTCCTTCACCAAGCACAGTGGACCCCTCACAGGGTGGCCAAACAGAAGTTCAAAAGGGCTGTAACCAACCCCTTCTGAGGCACCTCCCTATATGCGAATAAAAGGCAGGGCAAGAGTATGTCCCATCTACGCCTAAGCTTTTCTGGGAGCCCTTTAATCATGCCCTTCAAGGTTTTGTTGAATCTCTCAACTAAACCATTGCATTGTGGGTGATAGGGTGTGGTGAACTTATAAGTAACTCCACACTCCTTCCACATTGCTTTTAAGTACCCAGACATGAAGTTTGCACCCCTGTCTGATACCACCTCCTTAGGAAAGCCCACCCTTGAGAAAATTCCCAGGAGGGCCCTTGCCACCACAGGTGCTGTAGTGGTCCTAAGGGGTATAGCCTCTGGATACCTGGTGGCATGATCCACTACCACCAGTATAAATCTGTGCCCAGATGCTGTTTGGGGGTCCATGGGACCAACAATGTCAATCCCTACCCTCTCAAAGGGCACCCCCACCACAGGTAGTGGTATCAGGGGGCCTTTGTAGTGCCACCTGCTTTGCCACTGGCTTGGCAGGTTACACAGGAGCGACAAAACTCCTTGCTGTCTTCAGACATGTGGGGCCAGTGAAAGTGAGGGACAATTCTGTCCCAAGTCTTGTTCTGGCCCAGGTGTCCTGCTAAGGGAATATCATGGGCTAGGGTCAATAGGAAGCCCCTGAACTTCAAAGGTATTACCAACCTCCTGGTAGCACCAGGCTTGGGGTCTCTACTCTCTGAGTACAGGAGTCCATCATCCCAATACACTGTATGGGGACCACTAGCTTTCCCAGCAGCCTCAGCAGCAGCTTGCTGTCTGAGGGGTTCAAGGGAGGGGCAGCTCTGCTGCTCCTGGCTCAGATCTGCCCTAGAAGGTCCCCCTGTCCCCAAGAACTCAACCTGGTCAGGCTCAAGTTCCTCTGGGACAGTTCCTTCTTCAGGGCTGAGATCATCCCCTCAAGGGACTGATCTTCCTCCTGAGCTAAGGGGGAAGGCACTGCCTTAACCCTACTACTCCTCCTCTTGGAAGGCACTTGGTCCATTCTTCCAGAATCCAAGGCCTGTTCAGTTTTAGACAGTTTAGCTTGTGACCTGGTCACAGCAAACACATCTGCAGGGATCCCCAGCATTTCTGCATGGGTCCTGAGCTCCACTTCTGCCCAAGCAGAAGTCTCTAAGTCATTGCCAAGCAAGCATTCGACTGGTAGGTTTGCACTTACCACAACCTTCTTAAGGCCAGTTACCCCTCCCCAGGAGAAGTTAACAACTGCCAGAGTATGGTCTGTTCTGACATTGCTAGCATTGGTCACTTGGTACATTTCACCAAGTATAACTTGCCCAGGTAGCACAAGGTCTTGTGTCACCATTGTGACACTTGCCCCTGTGTCCCTAAATGCCAAAGCCTCTCGTCCATTGATTAAAGGCTGTTGTCTGTACTTGCCCAGATTACTGGGACTCACAGTGGAGGTCACATCCATGCCTCCATCACAGACTAACACAGCCTGAGTCAGTTCCCTGACTAAGTCAGAGCCCAACTCAGTTCCCAGGGTGAACCCTACTAAACCCTTTGCTGGAGCACTTCCACCAACTGTACTAGGGGGAACAGGTGCCTTAGGGGCATTGGTGGATGCTGGACTGGAGTCTTTGGACTTGGTGCAATCACTGGTCCAGTGGGTCTTTTGCTTACAGACCTTGCACCATGGTTTTCTTTGGCCTTTACCCTTGGTAGACTGGGAATCCCCACCAGAAGAAGATTTTTGGGGGCCTGATGAAGACTTTTGATCTTTACCCTTCTCCCCACCCTTGTCAGAGTTCTTAGCATCTTGCTTCTTGGTTTCCCCACCTTGGTTCTGTACCTTCTGCTTCACCCTGGTTCTGACCCATTTGTCTGCCTTCTTTCCCAATTCTTGGGGAGAGGTCAGATCAGAGTCAACCAGGTACTGATGCAACAGCTGGTTTTGACAGTTATTAAGAATCTGCTCCCTCATTATCAGATTATACAATCCTGAGAAGTCACACACCTTACTGCCCATCAACCAGCCTTCCAGAGCCTTGGCAGAACAATCCACATAGTCTACCCAGTCTTGAGTCTGTGCTTTTTGGGTGTCTCTGAACTTCAACCTGTACTGTTCAGTGGTTAGGCCAAACCCATCAATAAGAGCACTCTTCAAGACCTTGTAATTATCAGCATCCTCCTCTCTAACAGTGAGGAGCTTGTCTCTACCTTTGTCAGCAAAGGAGAGCCACAAGATTGCTGCCCACTGCTCCTGAGGGACCTTCTGTACTTTACAGGCCCTCTCTAAAGCAGTTATCCATTTGTGGATGTCATCCCCACTCTGGTAGGGAGGGACAATCTTGCTCAGGTTCCTATGGTCATAGGACCTTTCCCTATCTCTAGGGACATGGCTGCCACCATGGGACTCTAGTCCCAACTTTCTTCTCTCCCTAAGGAGATCTAGGGATTCTCTATCTAAAGCCAATTGCTTCTTCCTGATCTCCAGTTGAGTTTCCTCATACTGGACCAGTCTCTTTCTTCTCTCATGAGAGGATTCCCTCCTGTGAGAAGAAACAGAGCTCCCTATGGAGGTGCCAGAGTGGTTAGACTCCTGAGAAGGAGACCTAGACTTTCTGAGCACACTCATAATCCTTCCTGGGGGGACAAAGGTGTGGTTCTCCAGATCCTCATCTTCATCTTCCCCAGAAGGGATTGGGTTTTCCAGGTCAGGGTCATTGTCACCCTCCTGGTCAGTTTCAGAGGGGGCTGGGGGTAGTAGTACCCCTGGCCCCTTCCTCATCTGCTGGCCCACCCTCTGCTCCTACCCCTTCAGTCTCTGAGGACTTACTAAGATCATAAGCCACCAACATCTCCTGGAGGTGTTGGGTGGTGGGACTTTGGCCTGTCCTTAATTTCCTCACGTTACACAAAGCTCTCAGTTCCAAGAATGGGAGTGTGTCATACTTGGAGGGGAAGCTCAATGGCTTCCTGCAGGGCATCTCTAGATCCTGCTTTTAAAGACATTACTAGTGTGGTGTGGTGTATGCACTACCTACTCTAGTGTGGCCTACTAAACTCTCTTGAGTTGTAGAAAGGGTTGTGCTATCCCTTAACACACAACTCTAAGTTCAGTAGAACTTACTGATATTCTAAGCTTAAATTATATGTACCTTAGGTACCTTTAGTGGTTTTCAGTTGATCAATTCAATTGAGATTATCTGGTAAAACAATAGCAAGCTGGAATCCCACACGCTGCACACCAATGTGAGAAGTTGGCCTGGCATATGCTGTCCACTAATTATAGTGGGCACCTTGCACCAGTCCAAATCGACTCTTATGGTAGGTAGGTTAAAGACAACCTTATTGAAAGCTATCCTAGTGGTAGCTGTGGAGAGCAGCCTTCAGGCTAAGTCTTGAAGGAATGTAAAGCAGCTTGTTTTACCAGTCTATAATCTCTTGAGTGACCAAATGAAAGAGCACCACACCAGGTATATATTCAAAATATATGTATTTATTACTAAACACACCCCTCTAGTCTCTTTATGAGGCTAGAGTTCGAAATACATAGGTTATAAGATCTTAAATCACAGTAATAGCACAAATACACGTTTGGGCCCTAGGGGCGTACCAAACCATATACCAATAAAGTGGTATGCGAACCACGACTGAACTAGACACTAGGCCTAGAGCCTCTAGAAGTGCTTGGACCACAAGGAACCACCCAAGGTAGTGACACAGGGGACCCACGGGAGACGCGTGCAGTGTAAATACACAACCGCGATACGCCGTTAACTTCTATGGAGAAAGTCGGGATCGGGAAAATAGAGGAAAGGGACACTTTAAAGAGGACTAGGACAAAACCCTTTGAGATCTAGGACTTTGAAGAGTCTCTACCCACGGGAGCACCGGAGTACTCGTGTTACCTCACCCAGGGAAGCCGGGTGCATAGGTGCCTTTCGGGGTCGGGTTTCGTCGTCGTTTCTTATGGCGATCTGCTGCAAAGTGCTGCTGGCGACCAGGAGAAAAGTGTCCGGGTGGATCCAAGAGTGGATCGGAGTTCTGAAGAACCTGAAAGCAGAGGGGACAGAGTCTGGGTCACTAGCCAGTGACCAGGGAGGCGATGGACAAATGCCCACCGATGTCGAGTGCTTCAGGTGCGTTGACGGTCGTCTCGTTTCTGCAGCCACGAGGTCCAGGAGGCGTTGTCGGCGACCAGGAGCAGGATTCTGGCTGGTACACGATGTCTGTCGAGTGCTGCGGTGTCGGCGACCAGATTGGACCCAACAAGCCTTGGCAACGGCAAGTCTCGATGTAGCTGAAGATCGTCGATGGTGCAGACCAGCAAGGTCTGGGGAACTCACCCAGCAAGGGTAAGTGAGGGCAGGCCTGGAGCAACCAGACTGCCAAGTAAAGAAAAGATTGGCCTTCGACAAGGGCTACTAGCCAACGGGCTAGCGACCGCAAAGGAGCCTCGTGACGCCGCACGTGGAACTGGCTTACAGGACACTCGTGGAGTGGGGGCCAGTGATCTTCGGTGCAGGTGGAGCTGGAGGCTAGGGCTACTCGGAGCCCAAAGCACGACTTCTTGGGAGACCCAAAAGATGGTGCACTTGCAAATGTGCTCGGTGTCCAGGGGTCACGGTCTCACGTTACCCACGATAGCCACGGGCCTCAGCTTTGCTGGGGACTCAGGGTAGCCTCGGGGAAGTCTGAGAATCCACCTCTGGTGATGCGATGACTTCGGCGTCCGACGGGAGCTTCAGTGATGCGAACCGGACAGATGCTTCTATGGTGCCTGCCAAGCAGGGGAGTCACTCCTTGACCCCAAGGGAGATTCTTCAGTCCTCTAATCGTGAGTAGAGCGTCGAAGGTCCAGGATTCTGTTTCCGAGTTTCGTCCAGGTATAATCTAAAGTCCTAAGGACTGGGTTCCTACCTTTATTCCAAAAATAGGGGATGGACTACTCTGTGGCCCCACCTATGGGTGGGTCAGGGCAGAGGGGTGGCTACACCCCTTTCCCTTTGTCCAGTTCGCGCCAAAGCAGGGGCTGCAAGCCCTGATCCGGTTTGAACTGGGGTATGCACAGGGACACCAAATGTGCCCCCAGTGCAGGACTTCAAAGCACCCGAAAGTGCTCCCGCCCAGCCCCAATACACATTGTCCTGTCTGGGGAGGTGGTCACACCTCCCTGGGACAGGAAACCTATTGTCCAGGCCTCCCTGCCGGAGTTTCGTCCAGCAGCAGGAGGCCAGACTCGTGTCTGTGGCAGCAGCATCCATTTTGTGATGCCAGGGCTCTGGAAAGAAGTTTCCGGACTCGTCAGAGTTAACATGCCTTTCCCTCTAGAAGGGTGGAATGCTACCCCCGCCGCCAGAATTGGCGGGGGGTAGTATTCCAAGATGTTTGACACCAAACACGACATGTTTCGGTGCAGCCATTCCATAGTTAGCATTTTACCGCGAGGATATAATGTGTTTAAGAGTATATGGTCAGGCTGCACTACAAACAGCATCAGAGATGGTCTCCGAACGCTGCAGAGGGGCCCTGCTCATGCAGGGGCACCCTCTCACATAGGAACCATGCACTCTGCCTTTAGGATTGATAAGGCCTGCCTTAGGAGTGACTTATAGGTTTATATGTGTGTATGCATTTAGTGATATAGGTAACCTATACCACAGCAAGGGGTGCATGCACCACCTTACCCAGGCTGCAGTAGCAGACCTGTGGTGTCAGTTTGGATGGCCTACCAGGGGTGGCATAATATATGCTGCAGCCCCTGGCAGGCCTCTGAGGTACCTATGCCCTTGGTACATAGTATACCATATACTAGGGACTTACAAGGGCACTCCAGATCCCAATCAGTGATGTGCCTAAGGCACATGGAGACCCTTTTAAAGAGGAAACAGCTAGGCTGGGGTTCTGAATAGCAGGGCCCCAGCCAGACTAATGTCGAAAACCAGTGAAGTATCAGCAAAAAGTGGGGGTACCCCTGTGAAGCAGATCCTACTCTCCTACAGTGCAGTCCTGCACTCTACCTTCCCAGAGAAGCGCACATCATCATGTACGTTTCCACACTGCCATATGGATATGCTGTCAGGGTGCAGTCCTGCACTTTACCTTCCCAGAGAAGCGCACATCATCATGTACGTTTCCACACTGCCATATGGATATGCTGTCAGGGTGCAGTCCTGCACTCTACCTTCCCAGAGAAGCGCACATCATCATGTACGTTTCCACACTGCCATATGGATATGCTGTCAGGGTGCAGTCCTGCACTCTACCTTCCCTGAGAAGCGCACATCATCATGTACGTTTCCACACTGCCATATGGATATGCTGTCAGGGTGCAGTCCTGCACTCTACCTTCCCAGAGAAGCGCACATCATCATGTACGTTTCCACACTGCCATATGGATATGCTGTCAGGGTGCAGTCCTGCACTCTACCTTCCCTGAGAAGCGCACATCATCATGTACGTTTCCACACTGCCATATGGATATGCTGTCAGGGTGCAGTCCTGCACTTTACCTTCCCAGAGAAGCGCACATCATCATGTACGTTTCCACACTGCCATATGGATATGCTGTCAGGGTGCAGTCCTGCACTCTACCTTCCCAGAGAAGCGCACATCATCATGTACGTTTCCACACTGCCATATGGATATGCTGTCAGGGTGCAGTCCTGCACTTTACCTTCCCAGAGAAGCGCACATCATCATGTACGTTTCCACACTGCCATGTGGATATGCTGTCAGGGTGCAGTCCTGCACTCTACCTTCCCAGAGAAGCGCACATCATCATGTACGTTTCCACACTGCCATGTGGATATGCTGTCAGGGTGCAGTCCTGCACTCTACCTTCCCAGAGAAGCGCACATCATCATGTACGTTTCCACACTGCCATATGGATATGGTGTCAGGGTGCAGTCCTGCACTTTACCTTCCCAGAGAAGCGCACATCATCATGTACGTTTCCACACTGCCATATGGATATGCTGTCAGGGTGCAGTCCTGCACTCTACCTTCCCAGAGAAGCGCACATCATCATGTACGTTTCCACACTGCCATATGGATATGCTGTCAGGGTGCAGTCCTGCACTTTACCTTCCCAGAGAAGCGCACATCATCATGTACGTTTCCACACTGCCATATGGATATGCTGTCAGGGTGCAGTCCTGCACTTTCCCTTCCCAGAGAAGCGCACATCATCATGTACGTTTCCACACTGCCATATGGATGTGCTGTCAGGGTGCAGTCCTGCACTCTACCTTCCCAGAGAAGCGCACATCATCATGTACGTTTCCACACTGCCATATGGATATGCTGTCAGGGTGCAGTCCTGCACTTTACCTTCCCAGAGAAGCGCACATCATCATGTACGTTTCCACACTGCCATATGGATATGCTGTCAGGGTGCAGTCCTGCACTTTACCTTCCCAGAGAAGCGCACATCATCATGTACGTTTCCACACTGCCATATGGATATGCTGTCAGGGTGCAGTCCTGCACTTTCCCTTCCCAGAGAAGCGCACATCATCATGTACGTTTCCACACTGCCATATGGATGTGCTGTTAGGGTGCAGTCCTGCACTCTACCTTCCCAGAGAAGCGCACATCATCATGTACGTTTCCACACTGCCATATGGATATGATGTCAGGGTGCAGTCCTGCACTCTACTTTCCCAGAGAAGCGCACATCATCATGTACGTTTCCACACTGCCATATGGATATGCTGTCAGGGTGCAGTCCTGCACTCTACCTTCCCAGAGAAGCGCACATCATCATGTACGTTTCCACACTGCCATATGGATATGCTGTCAGGGTGCAGTCCTGCACTCTACCTTCCCTGAGAAGCGCACATCATCATGTACGTGTCCACACTGCCATGTGGATATGCTGTCAGGGTGCAGTCCTGCACTCTACCTTCCCTGAGAAGCGCACATCATCATGTACGTTTCCACACTGCCATATGGATATGCTGTCAGGGTGCAGTCCTGCACTCTACCTTCCCTGAGAAGCGCACATCATCATGTACGTGTCCACACTGCCATGTGGATATGCTGTCAGGGTGCAGTCCTGCACTCTACCTTCCCAGAGAAGCGCACATCATCATGTACATTTCCACACTGCCATATGGATATGCTGTCAGGGTGCAGTCCTGCACTCTACCTTCCCAGAGAAGCGCACATCATCATGTACGTTTCCACACTGCTATATGGATATGCTGTCAGGGTGCAGTCCTGCACTCTACCTTCCCAGAGAAGCGCACATCATCATGTACGTTTCCACACTGCCATATGGATATGCTGTCAGGGTGCAGTCCTGCACTTTACCTTCCCAGAGAAGCGCACATCATCATGTACGTTTCCACACTGCCATATGGATATGCTGTCAGGGTGCAGTCCTGCACTTTACCTTCCCAGAAAGCGCACATCATCATGTACGTTTCCACACTGCCATATGGATATGCTGTCAGGGTGCAGTCCTGCACTCTACCTTCCCAGAGAAGTGCACATCATCATGTACGTTTCCACACTGCCATATGGATATGCTGTCAGGGTGCAGTCCTGCACTCTACCTTCCCAGAGAAGCGCACATCATCATGTACGTTTCCACACTGCCATATGGATATGATGTCAGGGTGCAGTCCTGCACTTTACCTTCCCAGAGAAGCGCACATCATCATGTACGTTTCCACACTGCCATATGGATATGATGTCAGGGTGCAGTCCTGCACTCTACCTTCCCAGAGAAGCGCACATCATCATGTACGTTTCCACACTGCCATATGGATATGCTGTCAGGGTGCAGTCCTGCACTCTACCTTCCCAGAGAAGCGCACATCATCATTTACGTTTCCACACTGCCATATGGATATGCTGTCAGGGTGCAGTCCTGCACTCTACCTTCCCAGAGAAGCGCACATCATCATGTACGTTTCCACACTGCCATATGGATATGCTGTCAGGGTGCAGTCCTGCACTCTACCTTCCCAGAGAAGCGCACATCATCATGTACGTTTCCACACTGCCATATGGATGTGCTGTCAGGGTGCAGTCCTGCACTTTACCTTCCCACAGAAGCGCACATCATCATGTACGTTTCCACACTGCCATATGGATGTGCTGTCAGGGTGCAGTCCTGCACTTTCCCTTCCCACAGAAGCGCACATCATCATGTACGTTTCCACACTGCCATATGGATGTGCTGTCAGGGTGCAGTCCTGCACTCTACCTTCCCTGAGAAGCGCACATCATCATGTACGTTTCCACACTGCCATATGGATATGCTGTCAGGGTGCAGTCCTGCACTTTACCTTCCCAGAGAAGCGCACATCATCATGTACGTTTCCACACTGCCATATGGATATGCTGTCAGGGTGCAGTCCTGCACTTTACCTTCCCAGAGAAGCGCACATCATCATGTACGTTTCCACACTGCCATATGGATGTGCTGTCAGGGTGCAGTCCTGCACTTTCCCTTCCCAGAGAAGCGCACATCATCATGTACGTTTCCACACTGCCATATGGATGTGCTGTTAGGGTGCAGTCCTGCACTCTACCTTCCCAGAGAAGCGCACATCATCATGTACGTTTCCACACTGCCATATGGATATGATGTCAGGGTGCAGTCCTGCACTCTACCTTCCCAGAGAAGCGCACATCATCATGTACGTTTCCACACTGCCATATGGATATGATGTCAGGGTGCAGTCCTGCACTCTACCTTCCCAGAGAAGCGCACATCATCATGTACGTTTCCACACTGCCATGTGGATATGCTGTCAGGGTGCAGTCCTGCACTCTACCTTCCCTGAGAAGCGCACATCATCATGTACGTGTCCACACTGCCATGTGGATATGCTGTCAGGGTGCAGTCCTGCACTCTACCTTCCCTGAGAAGCGCACATCATCATGTACGTTTCCACACTGCCATGTGGATATGCTGTCAGGGTGCAGTCCTGCACTCTACCTTCCCTGAGAAGCGCACATCATCATGTACGTGTCCACACTGCCATGTGGATATGCTGTCAGGGTGCAGTCCTGCACTCTACCTTCCAAGAGAAGCGCACATCATCATGTACGTTTCCACACTGCCATATGGATATGCTGTCAGGGGGCAGTCCTGCACTCTACCTTCCCAGAGAAGCGCACATCATCATGTACGTTTCCACACTGCCATATGGATATGGTGTCAGGGTGCAGTCCTGCACTTTACCTTCCCAGAGAAGGGCACATCATCATGTACGTTTCCACACTGCCATATGGATATGCTGTCAGGGTGCAGTCCTGCACTCTACCTTCCCTGAGAAGCGCACATCATCATGTACGTTTCCACACTGCCATAGGGATATGCTGTCAGGGTGCAGTCCTGCACTCTACCTTCCCAGAGAAGCGCACATCATCATGTACGTTTCCACACTGCCATATGGATATGCTGTCAGGGTGCAGTCCTGCACTCTACCTTCCCAGAGAAGCGCACATCATCATGTACGTTTCCACACTGCCATATGGATATGCTGTCAGGGTGCAGTCCTGCACTCTACCTTCCCAGAGAAGCGCACATCATCATGTACGTTTCCACACTGCCATATGGATATGCTGTCAGGGTGCAGTCCTGCACTCTACCTTCCCAGAGAAGCGCACATCATCATTTACGTTTCCACACTGCCATATGGATATGCTGTCAGGGTGCAGTCCTGCACTCTACCTTCCCAGAGAAGCGCACATCATCATGTACGTTTCCACACTGCCAAATGGATATGCTGTCAGGGTGCAGTCCTGCACTCTACCTTCCCTGAGAAGCGCACATCATCATGTACGTTTCCACACTGCCATATGGATATGCTGTCAGGGTGCAGTCCTGCACTCTACCTTCCCAGAGAAGCGCACATCATCATGTACGTTTCCACACTGCCATATGGATATGCTGTCAGGGTGCAGTCCTGCACTCTACCTTCCCAGAGAAGCGCACATCATCATGTACGTTTCCACACTGCCATATGGATATGCTGTCAGGGTGCAGTCCTGCACTCTACCTTCCCAGAGAAGCGCACATCATCATGTACGTTTCCACACTGCCATATGGATATGCTGTCAGGGTGCAGTCCTGCACTCTACCTTCCCAGAGAAGCGCACATCATCATGTACGTTTCCACACTGCCATATGGATATGCTGTCAGGGTGCAGTCCTGCACTCTACCTTCCCAGAGAAGCTCACATCATCATGTACGTTTCCACACTACCATATGGATATGCTGTCAGGGTGCAGTCCTGCACTCTACCTTCCCAGAGAAGCGCACATCATCATGTACGTTTCCACACTGCCATATGGATATGCTGTCAGGGTGCAGTCCTGCACTCTACCTTCCCAGAGAAGCGCACATCATCATGTACGTTTCCACACTGCCATATGGATATGCTGTCAGGGTGCAGTCCTGCACTCTACCTTCCCAGAGAAGCGCACATCATCATGTACGTTTCCACACTGCCATATGGATATGCTGTCAGGGTGCAGTCCTGCACTCTACCTTCCCTGAGAAGCGCACATCATCATGTACGTTTCCACACTGCCATATGGATATGCTGTCAGGGTGCAGTCCTGCACTCTACCTTCCCAGAGAAGCGCACATCATCATGTACGTTTCCACACTGCCATATGGATATGCTGTCAGGGTGCAGTCCTGCACTCTACCTTCCCAGAGAAGCGCACATCATCATGTACGTTTCCACACTGCCATATGGATATGCTGTCAGGGTGCAGTCCTGCACTCTACCTTCCCTGAGAAGCGCACATCATCATGTACGTTTCCACACTGCCATATGGATATGCTGTCAGGGTGCAGTCCTGCACTCTACCTTCCCAGAGAAGCGCACATCATCATGTACGTTTCCACACTGCCATATGGATATGCTGTCAGGGTGCAGTCCTGCACTCTACCTTCCCAGAGAAGCGCACATCATCATGTACGTTTCCACACTGCCATATGGATATGCTGTCAGGGTGCAGTCCTGCACTCTACCTTCCCAGAGAAGCGCACATCATCATGTACGTTTCCACACTGCCATATGGATATGCTGTCAGGGTGCAGTCCTGCACTTTACCTTCCCAGAGAAGCGCACATCATCATGTACGTTTCCACACTGCCATATGGATGTGCTGTCAGGGTGCAGTCCTGCACTTTCCCTTCCCAGAGAAGCGCACATCATCATGTACGTTTCCACACTGCCATATGGATGTGCTGTCAGGGTGCAGTCCTGCACTCTACCTTCCCAGAGAAGCGCACATCATCATGTACGTTTCCACACTGCCATATGGATATGCTGTCAGGGTGCAGTCCTGCACTCTACCTTCCCAGAGAAGCGCACATCATCATGTACGTTTCCACACTGCCATATGGATATGCTGTCAGGGTGCAGTCCTGCACTTTACCTTCCCAGAGAAGCGCACATCATCATGTACGTTTCCACACTGCCATATGGATATGCTGTCAGGGTGCAGTCCTGCACTTTCCCTTCCCAGAGAAGCGCACATCATCATGTACGTTTCCACACTGCCATATGGATGTGCTGTCAGGGTGCAGTCCTGCACTCTACCTTCCCAGAGAAGCGCACATCATCATGTACGTTTCCACACTGCCATATGGATATGATGTCAGGGTGCAGTCCTGCACTCTACCTTCCCAGAGAAGCGCACATCATCATGTACGTTTCCACACTGCCATATGGATATGCTGTCAGGGTGCAGTCCTGCACTCTACCTTCCCAGAGAAGCGCACATCATCATGTACGTTTCCACACTGCCATATGGATATGCTGTCAGGGTGCAGTCCTGCACTCTACCTTCCCTGAGAAGCGCACATCATCATGTACGTGTCCACACTGCCATGTGGATATGCTGACAGGGTGCAGTCCTGCACTCTACCTTCCCTGAGAAGCGCACATCATCATGTACGTTTCCACACTGCCATATGGATATGCTGTCAGGGTGCAGTCCTGCACTCTACCTTCCCTGAGAAGCTCACATCATCATGTACGTGTCCACACTGCCATGTGGATATGCTGTCAGGGTGCAGTCCTGCACTCTACCTTCCAAGAGAAGCGCACATCATCATGTACGTTTCCACACTGCCATATGGATATGCTGTCAGGGTGCAGTCCTGCACTCTACCTTCCCAGAGAAGCGCACATCATCATGTACGTTTCCACACTGCCATATGGATATGGTGTCAGGGTGCAGTCCTGCACTTTACCTTCCCAGAGAAGCGCACATCATCATGTACGTTTCCACACTGCCATATGGATATGCTGTCAGGGTGCAGTCCTGCACTCTACCTTCCCTGAGAAGCGCACATCATCATGTACGTTTCCACACTGCCATATGGATATGCTGTCAGGGTGCAGTCCTGCACTCTACCTTCCCTGAGAAGCGCACATCATCATGTACGTTTCCACACTGCCATAGGGATATGCTGTCAGGGTGCAGTCCTGCACTCTACCTTCCCAGAGAAGCGCACATCATCATGTACGTTTCCACACTGCCATATGGATATGCTGTCAGGGTGCAGTCCTGCACTCTACCTTCCCAGAGAAGCGCACATCATCATGTACGTTTCCACACTGCCATATGGATATGCTGTCAGGGTGCAGTCCTGCACTCTACCTTCCCAGAGAAGTGCACATCATCATGTACGTTTCCACACTGCCATATGGATATGCTGTCAGGGTGCAGTCCTGCACTCTACCTTCCCAGAGAAGCGCACATCATCATGTACGTTTCCACACTGCCATATGGATATGCTGTCAGGGTGCAGTCCTGCACTCTACCTTCCCAGAGAAGCGCACATCATCATGTACGTTTCCACACTGCCATATGGATATGCTGTCAGGGTGCAGTCCTGCACTCTACCTTCCCTTAGAAGCGCACATCATCATGTACGTTTCCACACTGCCATATGGATATGCTGTCAGGGTGCAGTCCTGCACTCTACCTTCCCAGAGAAGCGCACATCATCATGTACGTTTCCACACTGCCATATGGATATGCTGTCAGGGTGCAGTCCTGCACTCTACCTTCCCAGAGAAGCGCACATCATCATGTACGTTTCCACACTGCCATATGGATATGCTGTCAGGGTGCAGTCCTGCACTCTACCTTCCCAGAGAAGCGCACATCATCATGTACATTTCCACACTGCCATATGGATATGCTGTCAGGGTGCAGTCCTGCACTCTACCTTCCCAGAGAAGCGCACATCATCATGTACGTTTCCACACTGCCATATGGATATGCTGTCAGGGTGCAGTCCTGCACTCTACCTTCCCAGAGAAGTGCACATCATCATGTACGTTTCCACACTGCCATATGGATATGCTGTCAGGGTGCAGTCCTGCACTCTACCTTCCCAGAGAAGCGCACATCATCATGTACGTTTCCACACTACCATATGGATATGCTGTCAGGGTGCAGTCCTGCACTTTACCTTCCCAGAGAAGCGCACATCATCATGTACGTTTCCACACTGCCATATGGATATGCTGTCAGGGTGCAGTCCTGCACTTTACCTTCCCAGAGAAGCGCACATCATCATGTACGTTTCCACACTGCCATATGGATATGCTGTCAGGGTGCAGTCCTGCTCTTTACCTTCCCAGAAAGCGCACATCATCATGTACGTTTCCACACTGCCATATGGATATGCTGTCAGGGTGCAGTCCTGCACTCTACCTTCCCAGAGAAGTGCACATCATCATGTACGTTTCCACACTGCCATATGGATATGCTGTCAGGGTGCAGTCCTGCACTCTACCTTCCCAGAGAAGCGCACATCATCATGTACGTTTCCACACTGCCATATGGATATGATGTCAGGGTGCAGTCCTGCACTTTACCTTCCCAGAGAAGCGCACATCATCATGTACGTTTCCACACTGCCATATGGATATGATGTCAGGGTGCAGTCCTGCACTCTACCTTCCCAGAGAAGCGCACATCATCATGTACGTTTCCACACTGCCATATGGATGTGATGTCAGGGTGCAGTCCTGCACTCTACCTTCCCAGAGAAGCGCACATCATCATGTACGTTTCCACACTGCCATATGGATATGATGTCAGGGTGCAGTCCTGCACTCTACCTTCCCAGAGAAGCGCACATCATCATGTACGTTTCCACACTGCCATATGGATATAATGTCAGGGTGCAGTCCTGCACTCTACCTTCCCTGAGAAGCGCACATCATCATGTACGTTTCCACACTGCCATATGGATATGATGTCAGGGTGCAGTCCTGCACTCTACCTTCCCTGAGAAGCGCACATCATCATGTACGTTTCCACACTGCCATATGGATATGCTGTCAGGGTGCAGTCCTGCACTCTACCTTCCCAGAGAAGCGCACATCATCATGTACGTTTCCACACTGCCATATGGATATGTTGTCAGGGTGCAGTCCTGCACTTTACCTTCCCAGAGAAGCGCACATCATCATGTACGTTTCCACACTGCCATATGGATATGCTGTCAGGGTGCAGTCCTGCACTTTACCTTCCCAGAGAAGCGCACATCATCATGTACGTTTCCACACTGCCATATGGATATGCTGTCAGGGTGCAGTCCTGCACTTTACCTTCCCAGAGAAGCGCACATCATCATGTACGTTTCCACACTGCCATATGGATATGCTGTCAGGGTGCAGTCCTGCACTTTACCTTCCCAGAGAAGCGCACATCATCATGTACGTTTCCACACTGCCATATGGATATGCTGTCAGGGTGCAGTCCTGCACTCTACCTTCCCAGAGAAGCGCACATCATCATGTACGTTTCCACACTGCCATATGGATATGCTGTCAGGGTGCAGTCCTGCACTCTACCTTCCCAGAGAAGCGCACATCATCATGTACGTTTCCACACTGCCATATGGATATGCTGTCAGGGTGCAGTCCTGCACTCTACCTTCCCTGAGAAGCGCACATCATCATGTACGTTTCCACACTGCCATATGGATATGATGTCAGGGTGCAGTCCTGCACTTTACCTTCCCAGAGAAGCGCACATCATCATGTACGTTTCCACACTGCCATATGGATATGATGTCAGGGTGCAGTCCTGCACTCTACCTTCCCTGAGAAGCGCACATCGTCATGTACGATTCCACACTGCCATATGGATATGCTGTCAGTCCTGCACTTTACCTTCCCAGAGAAGCGCACATCATCATGTACGTTTCCACACTGCCATATGGATATGCTGTCAGGGTGCAGTCCTGCACTCTACCTTCCCAGAGAAGCGCACATCATCATGTATGTTTCCACACTGCCATATGGATATGCTGTCAGGGTGCAGTCCTGCACTCTACCTTCCCAGAGAAGCGCACATCATCATGTACGTTTCCACACTGCCATATGGATATGCTGTCAGGGTGCAGTCCTGCACTCTACCTTCCCAGAGAAGCGCACATCATCATTTACGTTTCCACACTGCCATATGGGTATGCTGTCAGGGTGCAGTCCCGCACTTTACCTTCCCAGAGAAGCGCACATCATCATGTACGTTTCCACACTGCCATATGGATATGCTGTCAGGGTGCAGGCCTGCACTTTACCTTCCCAGAGAAGCGCACATCATCATGTACGTTTCCACACTGCCATATGGATATGCTGTCAGGGTGCAGGCCTGCACTTTACCTTCCCAGAGAAGCGCACATCATCATGTACGTTTCCACACTGCCATATGGATATGCTGTCAGGGTGCAGGCCTGCACTCTACCTTCCCAGAGAAGCGCACATCATCATGTACGTTTCCACACTGCCATATGGATATGCTGTCAGGGTGCAGTCCTGCACTTTACCTTCCCAGAGAAGCGCACATCATCATGTACGTTTCCACACTGCCATATGGATATGCTGTCAGGGTGCAGGCCTGCACTCTACCTTCCCAGAGAAGCGCACATCATCATGTACGTTTCCACACTGCCATATGGATATGCTGTCAGGGTGCAGTCCTGCACTTTACCTTCCCAGAGAAGCGCACATCATCATGTACGTTTCCACACTGCCATATGTATATGCTGTCAGGGTGCAGTCCTGCACTCTACCTTCCCAGAGAAGCGCACATCATCATGTACGTTTCCACACTGCCATATGGATATGATGTCAGGGTGCAGTCCTGCACTCTACCTACCCAGAGAAGCGCACATCATCATGTACGTTTCCACACTGCCATATGGATATGATGTCAGGGTGCAGTCCTGCACTCTACCTTCCCAGAGAAGCGCACATCATCATGTACGTTTCCACACTGCCATGTGGATATGATGTCAGGGTGCAGTCCTGCACTCTACCTTCCCAGAGAAGCGCACATCATCATGTACGTTTCCATACTGCCATATGGATATGCTGTCAGGGTGCAGTCCTGCACTCTACCTTCCCAGAGAAGCGCACATCATCATGTACGTTTCCACACTGCCATATGGATATGATGTCAGGGTGCAGTCCTGCACTTTACCTTCCCAGAGAAGCGCACATCATCATGTACGTTTCCACACTGCCATATGGATATGCTGTCAGGGAGCAGTCCTGCACTTTACCTTCCCAGAGAAGCGCACATCATCATGTACGTTTCCACACTGCCATATGGATATGCTGTCAGGGTGCAGTCCTGCACTTTACCTTCCCAGAGAAGCGCACATCATCATGTACGTTTCCACACTGCCATATGGATATGCTGTCAGGGTGCAGTCCTGCACTTTACCTTCCCAGAGAAGCGCACATCATCATGTACGTTTCCACACTGCCATATGGATATGCTGTCAGGGTGCAGTCCTGCACTCTACCTTCCCAGAGAAGCGCACATCATCATGTACGTTTCCACACTGCCATATGGATATGCTGTCAGGGTGCAGTCCTGCACTCTACCTTCCCAGAGAAGCGCACATCATCATGTACGTTTCCACACTGCCATATGGATATGCTGTCAGGGTGCAGTCCTGCACTCTACCTTCCCAGAGAAGCACACATCATCATGTACGTTTCCACACTGCCATATGGATATGATGTCAGGGTGCAGTCCTGCACTTTACCTTCCCAGAGAAGCGCACATCATCATGTACGTTTCCACACTGCCATATGGATATGATGTCAGGGTGCAGTCCTGCACTCTACCTTCCCTGAGAAGCGCACATCATCATGTACGTTTCCACACTGCCATATGGATGTGCTGTCAGGGTGCAGTCCTGCACTCTACCTTCCCAGAGAAGCGCACATCATCATGTACGTTTCCACACTGCCATATGGATATGATGTCAGGGTGCAGTCCTGCACTCTACCTTCCCAGAGAAGCGCACATCATCATGTAAGTTTCCACACTGCCATATGGATATGCTGTCAGGGTGCAGTCCTGCACTCTACCTTCCCAGAGAAGCGCACATCATCATGTACGTTTCCACACTGCCATATGGATATGCTGTCAGGGTGCAGTCCTGCACTCTACCTTCCCTGAGAAGCGCACATCATCATGTACGTGTCCACACTGCCATGTGGATATGCTGTCAGGGTGCAGTCCTGCACTCTACCTTCCCTGAGAAGCGCACATCATCATGTACGTTTCCACACTGCCATATGGATATGCTGTCAGGGTGCAGTCCTGCACTCTACCTTCCCTGAGAAGCTCACATCATCATGTACGTGTCCACACTGCCATGTGGATATGCTGTCAGGGTGCAGTCCTGCACTCTACCTTCCCAGAGAAGCGCACATCATCATGTACGTTTCCACACTGCCATATGGATATGCTGTCAGGGTGCAGTCCTGCACTCTACCTTCCCAGAGAAGCGCACATCATCATGTACGTTTCCACACTGCCATATGGATATGGTGTCAGGGTGCAGTCCTGCACTTTACCTTCCCAGAGAAGCGCACATCATCATGTACGTTTCCACACTGCCATATGGATATGCTGTCAGGGTGCAGTCCTGCACTCTACCTTCCCTGAGAAGCGCACATCATCATGTACGTTTCCACACTGCCATATGGATATGCTGTCAGGGTGCAGTCCTGCACTCTACCTTCCCTGAGAAGCGCACATCATCATGTACGTTTCCACACTGCCATATGGATATGCTGTCAGGGTGCAGTCCTGCACTCTACCTTCCCAGAGAAGCGCACATCATCATGTACGTTTCCACACTGCCATATGGATATGCTGTCAGGGTGCAGTCCTGCACTCTACCTTCCCAGAGAAGCGCACATCATCATGTACGTTTCCACACTGCCATATGGATATGCTGTCAGGGTGCAGTCCTGCACTCTACCTTCCCAGAGAAGCGCACATCATCATGTACGTTTCCACACTGCCATATGGATATGCTGTCAGGGTGCAGTCCTGCACTCTACCTTCCCAGAGAAGCGCACATCATCATGTACGTTTCCACACTGCCATATGGATATGCTGTCAGGGTGCAGTCCTGCACTCTACCTTCCCAGAGAAGCGCACATCATCATGTACGTTTCCACACTGCCATATGGATATGCTGTCAGGGTGCAGTCCTGCACTCTACCTTCCCTGAGAAGCGCACATCATCATGTACGTTTCCACACTGCCATATGGATATGCTGTCAGGGTGCAGTCCTGCACTCTACCTTCCCAGAGAAGCGCACATCATCATGTACGTTTCCACACTGCCATATGGATATGCTGTCAGGGTGCAGTCCTGCACTCTACCTTCCCAGAGAAGCGCACATCATCATGTACGTTTCCACACTGCCATATGGATATGCTGTCAGGGTGCAGTCCTGCACTCTACCTTCCCAGAGAAGCGCACATCATCATGTACGTTTCCACACTGCCATATGGATATGCTGTCAGGGTGCAGTCCTGCACTCTACCTTCCCAGAGAAGCGCACATCATCATGTACGTTTCCACACTGCCATATGGATATGCTGTCAGGGTGCAGTCCTGCACTCTACCTTCCCAGAGAAGTGCACATCATCATGTACGTTTCCACACTGCCATATGGATATGCTGTCAGGGTGCAGTCCTGCACTCTACCTTCCCAGAGAAGCGCACATCATCATGTACGTTTCCACACTACCATATGGATATGCTGTCAGGGTGCAGTCCTGCACTTTACCTTCCCAGAGAAGCGCACATCATCATGTACGTTTCCACACTGCCATATGGATATGCTGTCAGGGTGCAGTCCTGCACTTTACCTTCCCAGAGAAGCGCACATCATCATGTACGTTTCCACACTGCCATATGGATATGCTGTCAGGGTGCAGTCCTGCTCTTTACCTTCCCAGAGAAGCGCACATCATCATGTACGTTTCCACACTGCCATATGGATATGCTGTCAGGGTGCAGTCCTGCACTCTACCTTCCCAGAGAAGTGCACATCATCATGTACGTTTCCACACTGCCATATGGATATGCTGTCAGGGTGCAGTCCTGCACTCTACCTTCCCAGAGAAGCGCACATCATCATGTACGTTTCCACACTGCCATATGGATATGATGTCAGGGTGCAGTCCTGCACTTTACCTTCCCAGAGAAGCGCACATCATCATGTACGTTTCCACACTGCCATATGGATATGATGTCAGGGTGCAGTCCTGCACTCTACCTTCCCAGAGAAGCGCACATCATCATGTACGTTTCCACACTGCCATATGGATATGATGTCAGGGTGCAGTCCTGCACTCTACCTTCCCAGAGAAGCGCACATCATCATGTACGTTTCCACACTGCCATATGGATATGATGTCAGGGTGCAGTCCTGCACTCTACCTTCCCAGAGAAGCGCACATCATCATGTACGTTTCCACACTGCCATATGGATATGATGTCAGGGTGCAGTCCTGCACTCTACCTTCCCTGAGAAGCGCACATCATCATGTACGTTTCCACACTGCCATATGGATATGATGTCAGGGTGCAGTCCTGCACTCTACCTTCCCTGAGAAGCGCACATCATCATGTACGTTTCCACACTGCCATATGGATATGCTGTCAGGGTGCAGTCCTGCACTCTACCTTCCCAGAGAAGCGCACATCATCATGTACGTTTCCACACTGCCATATGGATATGATGTCAGGGTGCAGTCCTGCACTTTACCTTCCCAGAGAAGCGCACATCATCATGTACGTTTCCACACTGCCATATGGATATGCTGTCAGGGTGCAGTCCTGCACTTTACCTTCCCAGAGAAGCGCACATCATCATGTACGTTTCCACACTGCCATATGGATATGCTGTCAGGGTGCAGTCCTGCACTTTACCTTCCCAGAGAAGCGCACATCATCATGTACGTTTCCACACTGCCATATGGATATGCTGTCAGGGTGCAGTCCTGCACTTTACCTTCCCAGAGAAGCGCACATCATCATGTACGTTTCCACACTGCCATATGGATATGCTGTCAGGGTGCAGTCCTGCACTCTACCTTCCCAGAGAAGCGCACATCATCATGTACGTTTCCACACTGCCATATGGATATGCTGTCAGGGTGCAGTCCTGCACTCTACCTTCCCAGAGAAGCGCACATCATCATGTACGTTTCCACACTGCCATATGGATATGCTGTCAGGGTGCAGTCCTGCACTCTACCTTCCCTGAGAAGCGCACATCATCATGTACGTTTCCACACTGCCATATGGATATGATGTCAGGGTGCAGTCCTGCACTTTACCTTCCCAGAGAAGCGCACATCATCATGTACGTTTCCACACTGCCATATGGATATGATGTCAGGGTGCAGTCCTGCACTCTACCTTCCCAGAGAAGCGCACATCGTCATGTACGATTCCACACTGCCATATGGATATGCTGTCAGGGTGCAGTCCTGCACTTTACCTTCCCAGAGAAGCGCACATCATCATGTACGTTTCCACACTGCCATATGGATATGCTGTCAGGGTGCAGTCCTGCACTCTACCTTCCCAGAGAAGCGCACATCATCATGTACGTTTCCACACTGCCATATGGATATGCTGTCAGGGTGCAGTCCTGCACTTTACCTTCCCAGAGAAGCGCACATCATCATGTACGTTTCCACACTGCCATATGGATATGCTGTCAGGGTGCAGGCCTGCACTCTACCTTCCCAGAGAAGCGCACATCATCATGTACGTTTCCACACTGCCATATGGATATGCTGTCAGGGTGCAGTCCTGCACTTTACCTTCCCAGAGAAGCGCACATCATCATGTACGTTTCCACACTGCCATATGGATATGCTGTCAGGGTGCAGTCCTGCACTCTACCTTCCCAGAGAAGCGCACATCATCATGTACGTTTCCACACTGCCATATGGATATGATGTCAGGGTGCAGTCCTGCACTCTACCTTCCCAGAGAAGCGCACATCATCATGTACGTTTCCACACTGCCATATGGATATGATGTCAGGGTGCAGTCCTGCACTCTACCTTCCCAGAGAAGCGCACATCATCATGTACGTTTCCACACTGCCATGTGGATATGATGTCAGGGTGCAGTCCTGCACTCTACCTTCCCAGAGAAGCGCACATCATCATGTACGTTTCCACACTGCCATATGGATATGCTGTCAGGGTGCAGTCCTGCACTCTACCTTCCCAGAGAAGCGCACATCATCATGTACGTTTCCACACTGCCATATGGATATGATGTCAGGGTGCAGTCCTGCACTTTACCTTCCCAGAGAAGCGCACATCATCATGTACGTTTCCACACTGCCATATGGATATGCTGTCAGGGTGCAGTCCTGCACTTTACCTTCCCAGAGAAGCGCACATCATCATGTACGTTTCCACACTGCCATATGGATATGCTGTCAGGGTGCAGTCCTGCACTTTACCTTCCCAGAGAAGCGCACATCATCATGTACGTTTCCACACTGCCATATGGATATGCTGTCAGGGTGCAGTCCTGCACTTTACCTTCCCAGAGAAGCGCACATCATCATGTACGTTTCCACACTGCCATATGGATATGCTGTCAGGGTGCAGTCCTGCACTCTACCTTCCCAGAGAAGCGCACATCATCATGTACGTTTCCACACTGCCATATGGATATGCTGTCAGGGTGCAGTCCTGCACTCTACCTTCCCAGAGAAGCGCACATCATCATGTACGTTTCCACACTGCCATATGGATATGCTGTCAGGGTGCAGTCCTGCACTCTACCTTCCCTGAGAAGCGCACATCATCATGTACGTTTCCACACTGCCATATGGATATGATGTCAGGGTGCAGTCCTGCACTTTACCTTCCCAGAGAAGCGCACATCATCATGTACGTTTCCACACTGCCATATGGATATGATGTCAGGGTGCAGTCCTGCACTCTACCTTCCCTGAGAAGCGCACATCATCATGTACGTTTCCACACTGCCATATGGATATGATGTCAGGGTGCAGTCCTGCACTCTACCTTCCCAGAGAAGCGCACATCATCATGTACGTTTCCACACTGCCATATGGATATGATGTCAGGGTGCAGTCCTGCACTCTACCTTCCCAGAGAAGCGCACATCATCATGTACGTTTCCACACTGCCATGTGGATATGATGTCAGGGTGCAGTCCTGCACTCTACCTTCCCAGAGAAGCGCACATCATCATGTACGTTTCCACACTGCCATGTGGATATGATGTCAGGGTGCAGCCCTGCACTCTACCTTCCCAGAGAAGCGCACATCATCATGTACGTTTCCACAATGCCATGTGGATATGCTGTCAGGGTGCAGTCCTGCACTCTACCTTCCCAGAGAAGCGCACATCATCATGTACGTTTCCACACTGCCATATGGATATGGTGTCAGGGTGCAGTCCTGCACTTTACCTTCCCAGAGAAGCGCACATCATCATGTACGTGTCCACACTGCCATATGGATATGATGTCAGGGTGCAGTCCTGCACTTTACCTTCCCAGAGAAGCGCACATCATCATGTACGTTTCCACACTGCCATATGGATATGCTGTCAGGGTGCAGTCCTGCACTCTACCTTCCCAGAGAAGCGCACATCATCATGTACGTTTCCACACTGCCATATGGATATGATGTCAGGGTGCAGTCCTGCACTTTACCTTCCCAGAGAAGCGCACATCATCATGTACGTTTCCACACTGCCATATGGATATGCTGTCAGGGTGCAGTCCTGCACTCTACCTTCCCAGAGAAGCGCACATCATCATGTACGTTTCCACACTGCCATATGGATATGCTGTCAGGGTGCAGTCCTGCACTTTACCTTCCCAGAGAAGCGCACATCATCATGTACGTTTCCACACTGCCATATGGATATGCTGTCAGGGTGCAGTCCTGCACTCTACCTTCCCAGAGAAGCGCACATCATCATGTACGTTTCCACACTGCCATATGGATATGCTGTCAGGGTGCAGTCCTGCACTTTACCTTCCCAGAGAAGCGCACATCATCATGTACGTTTCCACACTGCCATATGGATATGCTGTCAGGGTGCAGTCCTGCACTTTACCTTCCCAGAGAAGCGCACATCATCATGTACGTTTCCACACTGCCATATGGATATGCTGTCAGGGTGCAGTCCTGCACTCTACCTTCCCTGAGAAGCGCACATCATCATGTACGTTTCCACACTGCCATATGGATATGATGTCAGGGTGCAGTCCTGCACTCTACCTTCCCTGAGAAGCGCACATCATCATGTACGTTTCCACACTGCCATATGGATATGATGTCAGGGTGCAGTCCTGCACTCTACCTTCCCTGAGAAGCGCACATCATCATGTACGTTTCCACACTGCCATATGGATATGCTGTCAGGGTGCAGTCCTGCACTCTACCTTCCCAGAGAAGCGCACATCATCATGTACGTTTCCACACTGCCATATGGATATGATGTCAGGGTGCAGTCCTGCACTTTACCTTCCCAGAGAAGCGCACATCATCATGTACGTTTCCACACTGCCATATGGATATGCTGTCAGGGTGCAGTCCTGCACTTTACCTTCCCAGAGAAGCGCACATCATCATGTACGTTTCCACACTGCCATATGGATATGCTGTCAGGGTGCAGTCCTGCACTTTACCTTCCCAGAGAAGCGCACATCATCATGTACGTTTCCACACTGCCATATGGATATGCTGTCAGGGTGCAGTCCTGCACTTTACCTTCCCAGAGAAGCGCACATCATCATGTACGTTTCCACACTGCCATATGGATATGCTGTCAGGGTGCAGTCCTGCACTCTACCTTCCCAGAGAAGCGCACATCATCATGTACGTTTCCACACTGCCATATGGATATGCTGTCAGGGTGCAGTCCTGCACTCTACCTTCCCAGAGAAGCGCACATCATCATGTACGTTTCCACACTGCCATATGGATATGCTGTCAGGGTGCAGTCCTGCACTCTACCTTCCCTGAGAAGCGCACATCATCATGTACGTTTCCACACTGCCATATGGATATGATGTCAGGGTGCAGTCCTGCACTTTACCTTCCCAGAGAAGCGCACATCATCATGTACGTTTCCACACTGCCATATGGATATGATGTCAGGGTGCAGTCCTGCACTCTACCTTCCCAGAGAAGCGCACATCATCATGTACGTTTCCACACTGCCATATGGATATGCTGTCAGGGTGCAGTCCTGCACTCTACCTTCCCAGAGAAGCGCACATCATCATGTACGTTTCCACACTGCCATATGGATATGCTGTCAGGGTGCAGTCCTGCACTCTACCTTCCCAGAGAAGCGCACATCATCATGTACGTTTCCACACTGCCATATGGATATGATGTCAGGGTGCAGTCCTGCACTTTACCTTCCCAGAGAAGCGCACATCATCATGTACGTTTCCACACTGCCATATGGATATGATGTCAGGGTGCAGTCCTGCACTCTACCTTCCCTGAGAAGCGCACATCATCATGTACGTTTCCACACTGCCATATGGATATGCTGTCAGGGTGCAGTCCTGCACTTTACCTTCCCAGAGAAGCGCACATCATCATGTACGTTTCCACACTGCCATATGGATATGCTGTCAGGGTGCAGTCCTGCACTTTACCTTCCCAGAGAAGCGCACATCATCATGTACGTTTCCACACTGCCATATGGATATGCTGTCAGGGTGCAGTCCTGCACTCTACCTTCCCAGAGAAGCGCACATCATCATGTACGTTTCCACACTGCCATATGGATATGATGTCAGGGTGCAGTCCTGCACTTTACCTTCCCAGAGAAGCGCACATCATCATGTACGTTTCCACACTGCCATATGGATATGCTGTCAGGGTGCAGTCCTGCACTTTACCTTCCCAGAGAAGCGCACATCATCATGTACGTTTCCACACTGCCATATGGATATGCTGTCAGGGTGCAGTCCTGCACTTTACCTTCCCAGAGAAGCGCACATCATCATGTACGTTTCCACACTGCCATATGGATATGCTGTCAGGGTGCAGTCCTGCACTTTACCTTCCCAGAGAAGCGCACATCATCATGTACGTTTCCACACTGCCATATGGATATGCTGTCAGGGTGCAGTCCTGCACTCTACCTTCCCAGAGAAGCGCACATCATCATGTACGTTTCCACACTGCCATATGGATATGCTGTCAGGGTGCAGTCCTGCACTCTACCTTCCCAGAGAAGCGCACATCATCATGTACGTTTCCACACTGCCATATGGATATGCTGTCAGGGTGCAGTCCTGCACTCTACCTTCCCTGAGAAGCGCACATCATCATGTACGTTTCCACACTGCCATATGGATATGATGTCAGGGTGCAGTCCTGCACTTTACCTTCCCAGAGAAGCGCACATCATCATGTACGTTTCCACACTGCCATATGGATATGATGTCAGGGTGCAGTCCTGCACTCTACCTTCCCAGAGAAGCGCACATCATCATGTACGTTTCCACACTGCCATATGGATATGCTGTCAGGGTGCAGTCCTGCACTCTACCTTCCCAGAGAAGCGCACATCATCATGTACGTTTCCACACTGCCATATGGATATGCTGTCAGGGTGCAGTCCTGCACTCTACCTTCCCAGAGAAGCGCACATCATCATGTACGTTTCCACACTGCCATATGGATATGATGTCAGGGTGCAGTCCTGCACTTTACCTTCCCAGAGAAGCGCACATCATCATGTACGTTTCCACACTGCCATATGGATATGATGTCAGGGTGCAGTCCTGCACTCTACCTTCCCAGAGAAGCGCACATCATCATGTACGTTTCCACACTGCCATATGGATATGCTGTCAGGGTGCAGTCCTGCACTTTACCTTCCCAGAGAAGCGCACATCATCATGTACGTTTCCACACTGCCATATGGATATGCTGTCAGGGTGCAGTCCTGCACTTTACCTTCCCAGAGAAGCGCACATCATCATGTACGTTTCCACACTGCCATATGGATATGCTGTCAGGGTGCAGTCCTGCACTCTACCTTCCCAGAGAAGCGCACATCATCATGTACGTTTCCACACTGCCATATGGATATGCTGTCAGGGTGCAGTCCTGCACTCTACCTTCCCAGAGAAGCGCACATCATCATGTACGTTTCCACACTGCCATATGGATATGCTGTCAGGGTGCAGTCCTGCACTCTACCTTCCCAGAGAAGCGCACATCATCATGTACGTTTCCACACTGCCATATGGATATGATGTCAGGGTGCAGTCCTGCACTTTACCTTCCCAGAGAAGCGCACATCATCATGTACGTTTCCACACTGCCATATGGATATGCTGTCAGGGTGCAGTCCTGCACTCTACCTTCCCAGAGAAGCGCACATCATCATGTACGTTTCCACACTGCCATATGGATATGCTGTCAGGGTGCAGTCCTGCACTTTACCTTCCCAGAGAAGCGCACATCATCATGTACGTTTCCACACTGCCATATGGATATGCTGTCAGGGTGCAGTCCTGCACTCTACCTTCCCAGAGAAGCGCACATCATCATGTACGTTTCCACACTGCCATATGGATATGATGTCAGGGTGCAGTCCTGCACTCTACCTTCCCAGAGAAGCGCACATCATCATGTACGTTTCCACACTGCCATATGGATATGATGTCAGGGTGCAGTCCTGCACTCTACCTTCCCAGAGAAGCGCACATCATCATGTACGTTTCCACACTGCCATATGGATATGATGTCAGGGTGCAGTCCTGCACTCTACCTTCCCAGAGAAGCGCACATCATCATGTACGTTTCCACACTGCCATATGGATATGATGTCAGGGTGCAGTCCTGCACTCTACCTTCCCAGAGAAGCGCACATCATCATGTACGTTTCCACACTGCCATATGGATATGCTGTCAGGGTGCAGTCCTGCACTCTACCTTCCCAGAGAAGCGCACATCATCATGTACGTTTCCACACTGCCATATGGATATGCTGTCAGGGTGCAGTCCTGCACTCTACCTTCCCAGAGAAGCGCACATCATCATGTACGTTTCCACACTGCCATATGGATATGATGTCAGGGTGCAGTCCTGCACTTTACCTTCCCAGAGAAGCGCACATCATCATGTACGTTTCCACACTGCCATATGGATATGCTGTCAGGGTGCAGTCCTGCACTTTACCTTCCCAGAGAAGCGCACATCATCATGTACGTTTCCACACTGCCATATGGATATGCTGTCAGGGTGCAGTCCTGCACTTTACCTTCCCAGAGAAGCGCACATCATCATGTACGTTTCCACACTGCCATATGGATATGCTGTCAGGGTGCAGTCCTGCACTTTACCTTCCCAGAGAAGCGCACATCATCATGTACGTTTCCACACTGCCATATGGATATGCTGTCAGGGTGCAGTCCTGCACTCTACCTTCCCAGAGAAGCGCACATCATCATGTACGTTTCCACACTGCCATATGGATATGCTGTCAGGGTGCAGTCCTGCACTCTACCTTCCCAGAGAAGCGCACATCATCATGTACGTTTCCACACTGCCATATGGATATGCTGTCAGGGTGCAGTCCTGCACTCTACCTTCCCAGAGAAGCGCACATCATCATGTACGTTTCCACACTGCCATATGGATATGATGTCAGGGTGCAGTCCTGCACTCTACCTTCCCAGAGAAGCGCACATCATCATGTACGTTTCCACACTGCCATATGGATATGATGTCAGGGTGCAGTCCTGCACTCTACCTTCCCAGAGAAGCGCACATCATCATGTACGTTTCCACACTGCCATATGGATATGCTGTCAGGGTGCAGTCCTGCACTCTACCTTCCCAGAGAAGCGCACATCATCATGTACGTTTCCACACTGCCATATGGATATGCTGTCAGGGTGCAGTCCTGCACTTTACCTTCCCAGAGAAGCGCACATCATCATGTACGTTTCCACACTGCCATATGGATATGCTGTCAGGGTGCAGTCCTGCACTCTACCTTCCCAGAGAAGCGCACATCATCATGTACGTTTCCACACTGCCATATGGATATGCTGTCAGGGTGCAGTCCTGCACTCTACCTTCCCAGAGAAGCGCACATCATCATGTACGTTTCCACACTGCCATATGGATATGCTGTCAGGGTGCAGTCCTGCACTCTACCTTCCCAGAGAAGCGCACATCATCATGTACGTTTCCACACTGCCATATGGATATGCTGTCAGGGTGCAGTCCTGCACTTTACCTTCCCAGAGAAGCGCACATCATCATGTACGTTTCCACACTGCCATATGGATATGCTGTCAGGGTGCAGTCCTGCACTTTACCTTCCCAGAGAAGCGCACATCATCATGTACGTTTCCACACTGCCATATGGATATGCTGTCAGGGTGCAGTCCTGCACTTTACCTTCCCAGAGAAGCGCACATCATCATGTACGTTTCCACACTGCCATATGGATATGCTGTCAGGGTGCAGTCCTGCACTCTACCTTCCCAGAGAAGCGCACATCATCATGTACGTTTCCACACTGCCATATGGATATGCTGTCAGGGTGCAGTCCTGCACTCTACCTTCCCAGAGAAGCGCACATCATCATGTACGTTTCCACACTGCCATATGGATATGCTGTCAGGGTGCAGTCCTGCACTCTACCTTCCCAGAGAAGCGCACATCATCATGTACGTTTCCACACTGCCATATGGATATGCTGTCAGGGTGCAGTCCTGCACTTTACCTTCCCAGAGAAGCGCACATCATCATGTACGTTTCCACACTGCCATATGGATATGCTGTCAGGGTGCAGTCCTGCACTCTACCTTCCCAGAGAAGCGCACATCATCATGTACGTTTCCACACTGCCATATGGATATGCTGTCAGGGTGCAGTCCTGCACTCTACCTTCCCAGAGAAGCGCACATCATCATGTACGTTTCCACACTGCCATATGGATATGATGTCAGGGTGCAGTCCTGCACTCTACCTTCCCAGAGAAGCGCACATCATCATGTACGTTTCCACACTGCCATATGGATATGCTGTCAGGGTGCAGTCCTGCACTCTACCTTCCCAGAGAAGCGCACATCATCATGTACGTTTCCACACTGCCATATGGATATGCTGTCAGGGTGCAGTCCTGCACTCTACCTTCCCAGAGAAGCGCACATCATCATGTACGTTTCCACACTGCCATATGGATATGATGTCAGGGTGCAGTCCTGCACTTTACCTTCCCAGAGAAGCGCACATCATCATGTACGTTTCCACACTGCCATATGGATATGCTGTCAGGGTGCAGTCCTGCACTTTACCTTCCCAGAGAAGCGCACATCATCATGTACGTTTCCACACTGCCATATGGATATGCTGTCAGGGTGCAGTCCTGCACTTTACCTTCCCAGAGAAGCGCACATCATCATGTACGTTTCCACACTGCCATATGGATATGCTGTCAGGGTGCAGTCCTGCACTTTACCTTCCCAGAGAAGCGCACATCATCATGTACGTTTCCACACTGCCATATGGATATGCTGTCAGGGTGCAGTCCTGCACTCTACCTTCCCAGAGAAGCGCACATCATCATGTACGTTTCCACACTGCCATATGGATATGCTGTCAGGGTGCAGTCCTGCACTCTACCTTCCCAGAGAAGCGCACATCATCATGTACGTTTCCACACTGCCATATGGATATGCTGTCAGGGTGCAGTCCTGCACTCTACCTTCCCAGAGAAGCGCACATCATCATGTACGTTTCCACACTGCCATATGGATATGATGTCAGGGTGCAGTCCTGCACTTTACCTTCCCAGAGAAGCGCACATCATCATGTACGTTTCCACACTGCCATATGGATATGATGTCAGGGTGCAGTCCTGCACTCTACCTTCCCTGAGAAGCGCACATCATCATGTACGTTTCCACACTGCCATATGGATATGATGTCAGGGTGCAGTCCTGCACTCTACCTTCCCAGAGAAGCGCACATCATCATGTACGTTTCCACACTGCCATATGGATATGATGTCAGGGTGCAGTCCTGCACTCTACCTTCCCAGAGAAGCGCACATCATCATGTACGTTTCCACACTGCCATGTGGATATGATGTCAGGGTGCAGTCCCTGCACTCTACCTTCCCAGAGAAGCGCACATCATCATGTACGTTTCCACACTGCCATGTGGATATGCTGTCAGGGTGCAGTCCTGCACTCTACCTTCCCAGAGAAGCGCACATCATCATGTACGTTTCCACACTGCCATATGGATATGGTGTCAGGGTGCAGTCCTGCACTTTACCTTCCCAGAGAAGCGCACATCATCATGTACGTTTCCACACTGCCATATGGATATGATGTCAGGGTGCAGTCCTGCACTTTACCTTCCCAGAGAAGCGCACATCATCATGTACGTTTCCACACTGCCATATGGATATGCTGTCAGGGTGCAGTCCTGCACTCTACCTTCCCAGAGAAGCGCACATCATCATGTACGTTTCCACACTGCCATATGGATATGATGTCAGGGTGCAGTCCTGCACTTTACCTTCCCAGAGAAGCGCACATCATCATGTACGTTTCCACACTGCCATATGGATATGCTGTCAGGGTGCAGTCCTGCACTCTACCTTCCCAGAGAAGCGCACATCATCATGTACGTTTCCACACTGCCATATGGATATGCTGTCAGGGTGCAGTCCTGCACTTTACCTTCCCAGAGAAGCGCACATCATCATGTACGTTTCCACACTGCCATATGGATATGCTGTCAGGGTGCAGTCCTGCACTCTACCTTCCCAGAGAAGCGCACATCATCATGTACGTTTCCACACTGCCATATGGATATGCTGTCAGGGTGCAGTCCTGCACTTTACCTTCCCAGAGAAGCGCACATCATCATGTACGTTTCCACACTGCCATATGGATATGCTGTCAGGGTGCAGTCCTGCACTTTACCTTCCCAGAGAAGCGCACATCATCATGTACGTTTCCACACTGCCATATGGATATGCTGTCAGGGTGCAGTCCTGCACTCTACCTTCCCTGAGAAGCGCACATCATCATGTACGTTTCCACACTGCCATATGGATATGATGTCAGGGTGCAGTCCTGCACTCTACCTTCCCTGAGAAGCGCACATCATCATGTACGTTTCCACACTGCCATATGGATATGATGTCAGGGTGCAGTCCTGCACTCTACCTTCCCTGAGAAGCGCACATCATCATGTACGTTTCCACACTGCCATATGGATATGCTGTCAGGGTGCAGTCCTGCACTCTACCTTCCCAGAGAAGCGCACATCATCATGTACGTTTCCACACTGCCATATGGATATGCTGTCAGGGTGCAGTCCTGCACTTTACCTTCCCAGAGAAGCGCACATCATCATGTACGTTTCCACACTGCCATATGGATATGCTGTCAGGGTGCAGTCCTGCACTCTACCTTCCCAGAGAAGCGCACATCATCATGTACGTTTCCACACTGCCATATGGATATGCTGTCAGGGTGCAGTCCTGCACTCTACCTTCCCAGAGAAGCGCACATCATCATGTACGTTTCCACACTGCCATATGGATATGCTGTCAGGGTGCAGTCCTGCACTCTACCTTCCCAGAGAAGCGCACATCATCATGTACGTTTCCACACTGCCATATGGATATGCTGTCAGGGTGCAGTCCTGCACTTTACCTTCCCAGAGAAGCGCACATCATCATGTACGTTTCCACACTGCCATATGGATATGATGTCAGGGTGCAGTCCTGCACTCTACCTTCCCAGAGAAGCGCACATCATCATGTACGTTTCCACACTGCCATATGGATATGCTGTCAGGGTGCAGTCCTGCACTCTACCTTCCCAGAGAAGCGCACATCATCATGTACGTTTCCACACTGCCATATGGATATGCTGTCAGGGTGCAGTCCTGCACTTTACCTTCCCAGAGAAGCGCACATCATCATGTACGTTTCCACACTGCCATATGGATATGCTGTCAGGGTGCAGTCCTGCACTTTACCTTCCCAGAGAAGCGCACATCATCATGTACGTTTCCACACTGCCATATGGATATGCTGTCAGGGTGCAGTCCTGCACTTTACCTTCCCAGAGAAGCGCACATCATCATGTACGTTTCCACACTGCCATATGGATATGCTGTCAGGGTGCAGTCCTGCACTCTACCTTCCCAGAGAAGCGCACATCATCATGTACGTTTCCACACTGCCATATGGATATGCTGTCAGGGTGCAGTCCTGCACTCTACCTTCCCAGAGAAGCGCACATCATCATGTACGTTTCCACACTGCCATATGGATATGCTGTCAGGGTGCAGTCCTGCACTCTACCTTCCCAGAGAAGCGCACATCATCATGTACGTTTCCACACTGCCATATGGATATGCTGTCAGGGTGCAGTCCTGCACTTTACCTTCCCAGAGAAGCGCACATCATCATGTACGTTTCCACACTGCCATATGGATATGCTGTCAGGGTGCAGGCCTGCACTTTACCTTCCCAGAGAAGCGCACATCATCATGTACGTTTCCACACTGCCATATGGATATGCTGTCAGGGTGCAGGCCTGCACTTTACCTTCCCAGAGAAGCGCACATCATCATGTACGTTTCCACACTGCCATATGGATATGCTGTCAGGGTGCAGGCCTGCACTCTACCTTCCCAGAGAAGCGCACATCATCATGTACGTTTCCACACTGCCATATGGATATGCTGTCAGGGTGCAGTCCTGCACTTTACCTTCCCAGAGAAGCGCACATCATCATGTACGTTTCCACACTGCCATATGGATATGCTGTCAGGGTGCAGTCCTGCACTCTACCTTCCCAGAGAAGCGCACATCATCATGTACGTTTCCACACTGCCATATGGATATGCTGTCAGGGTGCAGTCCTGCACTTTACCTTCCCAGAGAAGCGCACATCATCATGTACGTTTCCACACTGCCATATGGATATGCTGTCAGGGTGCAGTCCTGCACTCTACCTTCCCAGAGAAGCGCACATCATCATGTACGTTTCCACACTGCCATATGGATATGCTGTCAGGGTGCAGTCCTGCACTCTACCTTCCCAGAGAAGCGCACATCATCATGTACGTTTCCACACTGCCATATGGATATGATGTCAGGGTGCAGTCCTGCACTCTACCTTCCCAGAGAAGCGCACATCATCATGTACGTTTCCACACTGCCATATGGATATGATGTCAGGGTGCAGTCCTGCACTCTACCTTCCCAGAGAAGCGCACATCATCATGTACGTTTCCACACTGCCATGTGGATATGATGTCAGGGTGCAGTCCTGCACTCTACCTTCCCAGAGAAGCGCACATCATCATGTACGTTTCCACACTGCCATGTGGATATGATGTCAGGGTGCAGTCCTGCACTCTACCTTCCCAGAGAAGCGCACATCATCATGTACGTTTCCACAATGCCATGTGGATATGCTGTCAGGGTGCAGTCCTGCACTCTACCTTCCCAGAGAAGCGCACATCATCATGTACGTTTCCACACTGCCATATGGATATGGTGTCAGGGTGCAGTCCTGCACTTTACCTTCCCAGAGAAGCGCACATCATCATGTACGTGTTCCACACTGCCATATGGATATGCTGTCAGGGTGCAGTCCTGCACTTTACCTTCCCAGAGAAGCGCACATCATCATGTACGTTTCCACACTGCCATATGGATATGCTGTCAGGGTGCAGTCCTGCACTCTACCTTCCCAGAGAAGCGCACATCATCATGTACGTTTCCACACTGCCATATGGATATGCTGTCAGGGTGCAGTCCTGCACTCTACCTTCCCAGAGAAGCGCACATCATCATGTACGTTTCCACACTGCCATATGGATATGCTGTCAGGGTGCAGTCCTGCACTCTACCTTCCCAGAGAAGCGCACATCATCATGTACGTTTCCACACTGCCATATGGATATGCTGTCAGGGTGCAGTCCTGCACTCTACCTTCCCAGAGAAGCGCACATCATCATGTACGTTTCCACACTGCCATATGGATATGATGTCAGGGTGCAGTCCTGCACTCTACCTTCCCAGAGAAGCGCACATCATCATGTACGTTTCCACACTGCCATATGGATATGATGTCAGGGTGCAGTCCTGCACTCTACCTTCCCAGAGAAGCGCACATCATCATGTACGTTTCCACACTGCCATATGGATATGCTGTCAGGGTGCAGTCCTGCACTCTACCTTCCCAGAGAAGCGCACATCATCATGTACGTTTCCACACTGCCATATGGATATGCTGTCAGGGTGCAGTCCTGCACTCTACCTTCCCAGAGAAGCGCACATCATCATGTACGTTTCCACACTGCCATATGGATATGCTGTCAGGGTGCAGTCCTGCACTTTACCTTCCCAGAGAAGCGCACATCATCATGTACGTTTCCACACTGCCATATGGATATGCTGTCAGGGTGCAGTCCTGCACTCTACCTTCCCAGAGAAGCGCACATCATCATGTACGTTTCCACACTGCCATATGGATATGCTGTCAGGGTGCAGTCCTGCACTTTACCTTCCCAGAGAAGCGCACATCATCATGTACGTTTCCACACTGCCATATGGATATGCTGTCAGGGTGCAGTCCTGCACTGTACCTTCCCAGAGAAGCGCACATCATCATGTACGTTTCCACACTGCCATATGGATATGCTGTCAGGGTGCAGTCCTGCACTTTACCTTCCCAGAGAAGCGCACATCATCATGTACGTTTCCACACTGCCATATGGATATGCTGTCAGGGTGCAGTCCTGCACTCTACCTTCCCAGAGAAGCGCACATCATCATGTACGTTTCCACACTGCCATATGGATATGCTGTCAGGGTGCAGTCCTGCACTCTACCTTCCCAGAGAAGCGCACATCATCATGTACGTTTCCACACTGCCATATGGATATGCTGTCAGGGTGCAGTCCTGCACTTTACCTTCCCAGAGAAGCGCACATCATCATGTACGTTTCCACACTGCCATATGGATATGCTGTCAGGGTGCAGTCCTGCACTTTACCTTCCCAGAGAAGCGCACATCATCATGTACGTTTCCACACTGCCATATGGATATGCTGTCAGGGTGCAGTCCTGCACTCTACCTTCCCAGAGAAGCGCACATCATCATGTACGTTTCCACACTGCCATATGGATATGCTGTCAGGGTGCAGTCCTGCACTTTACCTTCCCAGAGAAGCGCACATCATCATGTACGTTTCCACACTGCCATATGGATATGCTGTCAGGGTGCAGTCCTGCACTCTACCTTCCCAGAGAAGCGCACATCATCATGTACGTTTCCACACTGCCATATGGATATGCTGTCAGGGTGCAGTCCTGCACTTTACCTTCCCAGAGAAGCGCACATCATCATGTACGTTTCCACACTGCCATATGGATATGCTGTCAGGGTGCAGTCCTGCACTCTACCTTCCCAGAGAAGCGCACATCATCATGTACGTTTCCACACTGCCATATGGATATGCTGTCAGGGTGCAGTCCTGCACTCTACCTTCCCAGAGAAGCGCACATCATCATGTACGTTTCCACACTGCCATATGGATATGCTGTCAGGGTGCAGTCCTGCACTCTACCTTCCCAGAGAAGCGCACATCATCATGTACGTTTCCACACTGCCATGTGGATATGCTGTCAGGGTGCAGTCCTGCACTCTACCTTCCCAGAGAAGCGCACATCATCATGTACGTTTCCACACTGCCATATGGATATGATGTCAGGGTGCAGTCCTGCACTCTACCTTCCCAGAGAAGCGCACATCATCATGTACGTTTCCACACTGCCATGTGGATATGATGTCAGGGTGCAGTCCTGCACTCTACCTTCCCAGAGAAGCGCACATCATCATGTACGTTTCCACACTGCCATGTGGATATGCTGTCAGGGTGCAGTCCTGCACTCTACCTTCCCAGAGAAGCGCACATCATCATGTACGTTTCCACACTGCCATATGGATATGATGTCAGGGTGCAGTCCTGCACTTTACCTTCCCAGAGAAGCGCACATCATCATGTACGTTTCCACACTGCCATATGGATATGCTGTCAGGGTGCAGTCCTGCACTTTACCTTCCCAGAGAAGCGCACATCATCATGTACGTTTCCACACTGCCATATGGATATGCTGTCAGGGTGCAGTCCTGCACTCTACCTTCCCAGAGAAGCGCACATCATCATGTACGTTTCCACACTGCCATATGGATATGCTGTCAGGGTGCAGTCCTACACTTTACCTTCCCAGAGAAGCGCACATCATCATGTACGTTTCCACACTGCCATATGGATATGCTTTCAGGGTGCAGTCCTGCACTTTACCTTCCCTGAGAAGCGCACATCATCATGTACGTTTCCACACTGCCATATGGATATGCTGTTAGGGTGCAGTCCTGCACTCTACCTTCCCAGAGAAGCGCACATCATCATGTACGTTTCCACACTGCCATATGGATATGCTGTCAGGGTGCAGTCCTGCACTCTACCTTCCCAGAGAAGCGCACATCATCATGTACGTTTCCACACTGCCATATGGATATGATGTCAGGGTGCAGTCCTGCACTCTACCTTCCCAGAGAAGCGCACATCATCATGTACGTTTCCACACTGCCATATGGATATGCTGTCAGGGTGCAGTCCTGCACTCTACCTTCCCAGAGAAGCGCACATCATCATGTACGTTTCCACACTGCCATATGGATATGCTGTCAGGGTGCAGTCCTGCACTTTACCTTCCCAGAGAAGCGCACATCATCATGTACGTTTCCACACTGCCATATGGATATGCTGTCAGGGTGCAGTCCTGCACTCTACCTTCCCAGAGAAGCGCACATCATCATGTACGTTTCCACACTGCCATATGGATATGCTGTCAGGGTGCAGTCCTGCACTTTACCTTCCCAGAGAAGCGCACATCATCATGTACGTTTCCACACTGCCATATGGATATGCTGTCAGGGTGCAGTCCTGCACTTTACCTTCCCAGAGAAGCGCACATCATCATGTACGTTTCCACACTGCCATATGGATATGCTGTCAGGGTGCAGTCCTGCACTTTACCTTCCCAGAGAAGCGCACATCATCATGTACGTTTCCACACTGCCATATGGATATGCTGTCAGGGTGCAGTCCTGCACTCTACCTTCCCAGAGAAGCGCACATCATCATGTACGTTTCCACACTGCCATATGGATATGCTGTCAGGGTGCAGTCCTGCACTTTACCTTCCCAGAGAAGCGCACATCATCATGTACGTTTCCACACTGCCATATGGATATGCTGTCAGGGTGCAGTCCTGCACTCTACCTTCCCAGAGAAGCGCACATCATCATGTACGTTTCCACACTGCCATATGGATATGCTGTCAGGGTGCAGTCCTGCACTCTACCTTCCCAGAGAAGCGCACATCATCATGTACGTTTCCACACTGCCATATGGATATGCTGTCAGGGTGCAGTCCTGCACTTTACCTTCCCAGAGAAGCGCACATCATCATGTACGTTTCCACACTGCCATATGGATATGCTGTCAGGGTGCAGTCCTGCACTCTACCTTCCCAGAGAAGCGCACATCATCATGTACGTTTCCACACTGCCATATGGATATGCTGTCAGGGTGCAGTCCTGCACTCTACCTTCCCAGAGAAGCGCACATCATCATGTACGTTTCCACACTGCCATATGGATATGATGTCAGGGTGCAGTCCTGCACTCTACCTTCCCAGAGAAGCGCACATCATCATGTACGTTTCCACACTGCCATATGGATATGCTGTCAGGGTGCAGTCCTGCACTCTACCTTCCCAGAGAAGCGCACATCATCATGTACGTTTCCACACTGCCATATGGATATGATGTCAGGGTGCAGTCCTGCACTTTACCTTCCCAGAGAAGCGCACATCATCATGTACGTTTCCACACTGCCATATGGATATGCTGTCAGGGTGCAGTCCTGCACTCTACCTTCCCAGAGAAGCGCACATCATCATGTACGTTTCCACACTGCCATATGGATATGCTGTCAGGGTGCAGTCCTGCACTCTACCTTCCCAGAGAAGCGCACATCATCATGTACGTTTCCACACTGCCATATGGATATGCTGTCAGGGTGCAGTCCTGCACTCTACCTTCCCAGAGAAGCGCACATCATCATGTACGTTTCCACACTGCCATATGGATATGATGTCAGGGTGCAGTCCTGCACTTTACCTTCCCAGAGAAGCGCACATCATCATGTACGTTTCCACACTGCCATATGGATATGATGTCAGGGTGCAGTCCTGCACTCTACCTTCCCAGAGAAGCGCACATCATCATGTACGTTTCCACACTGCCATATGGATATGCTGTCAGGGTGCAGTCCTGCACTCTACCTTCCCAGAGAAGCGCACATCATCATGTACGTTTCCACACTGCCATATGGATATGCTGTCAGGGTGCAGTCCTGCACTTTACCTTCCCAGAGAAGCGCACATCATCATGTACGTTTCCACACTGCCATATGGATATGCTGTCAGGGTGCAGTCCTGCACTTTACCTTCCCAGAGAAGCGCACATCATCATGTACGTTTCCACACTGCCATATGGATATGCTGTCAGGGTGCAGTCCTGCACTTTACCTTCCCAGAGAAGCGCACATCATCATGTACGTTTCCACACTGCCATATGGATATGCTGTCAGGGTGCAGTCCTGCACTCTACCTTCCCAGAGAAGCGCACATCATCATGTACGTTTCCACACTGCCATATGGATATGCTGTCAGGGTGCAGTCCTGCACTCTACCTTCCCAGAGAAGCGCACATCATCATGTACGTTTCCACACTGCCATATGGATATGCTGTCAGGGTGCAGTCCTGCACTCTACCTTCCCAGAGAAGCGCACATCATCATGTACGTTTCCACACTGCCATATGGATATGCTGTCAGGGTGCAGTCCTGCACTTTACCTTCCCAGAGAAGCGCACATCATCATGTACGTTTCCACACTGCCATATGGATATGCTGTCAGGGTGCAGTCCTGCACTTTACCTTCCCAGAGAAGCGCACATCATCATGTACGTTTCCACACTGCCATATGGATATGCTGTCAGGGTGCAGTCCTGCACTTTACCTTCCCAGAGAAGCGCACATCATCATGTACGTTTCCACACTGCCATATGGATATGCTGTCAGGGTGCAGTCCTGCACTCTACCTTCCCAGAGAAGCGCACATCATCATGTACGTTTCCACACTGCCATATGGATATGCTGTCAGGGTGCAGTCCTGCACTTTACCTTCCCAGAGAAGCGCACATCATCATGTACGTTTCCACACTGCCATATGGATATGCTGTCAGGGTGCAGTCCTGCACTCTACCTTCCCAGAGAAGCGCACATCATCATGTACGTTTCCACACTGCCATATGGATATGCTGTCAGGGTGCAGTCCTGCACTTTACCTTCCCAGAGAAGCGCACATCATCATGTACGTTTCCACACTGCCATATGGATATGCTGTCAGGGTGCAGTCCTGCACTCTACCTTCCCAGAGAAGCGCACATCATCATGTACGTTTCCACACTGCCATATGGATATGCTGTCAGGGTGCAGTCCTGCACTCTACCTTCCCAGAGAAGCGCACATCATCATGTACGTTTCCACACTGCCATATGGATATGATGTCAGGGTGCAGTCCTGCACTCTACCTTCCCAGAGAAGCGCACATCATCATGTACGTTTCCACACTGCCATATGGATATGCTGTCAGGGTGCAGTCCTGCACTCTACCTTCCCAGAGAAGCGCACATCATCATGTACGTTTCCACACTGCCATATGGATATGATGTCAGGGTGCAGTCCTGCACTCTACCTTCCCAGAGAAGCGCACATCATCATGTACGTTTCCACACTGCCATATGGATATGATGTCAGGGTGCAGTCCTGCACTCTACCTTCCCAGAGAAGCGCACATCATCATGTACGTTTCCACACTGCCATATGGATATGCTGTCAGGGTGCAGTCCTGCACTCTACCTTCCCAGAGAAGCGCACATCATCATGTACGTTTCCACACTGCCATATGGATATGCTGTCAGGGTGCAGTCCTGCACTTTACCTTCCCAGAGAAGCGCACATCATCATGTACGTTTCCACACTGCCATATGGATATGCTGTCAGGGTGCAGTCCTGCACTTTACCTTCCCAGAGAAGCGCACATCATCATGTACGTTTCCACACTGCCATATGGATATGCTGTCAGGGTGCAGTCCTGCACTCTACCTTCCCAGAGAAGCGCACATCATCATGTACGTTTCCACACTGCCATATGGATATGCTGTCAGGGTGCAGTCCTGCACTCTACCTTCCCAGAGAAGCGCACATCATCATGTACGTTTCCACACTGCCATATGGATATGCTGTCAGGGTGCAGTCCTGCACTCTACCTTCCCAGAGAAGCGCACATCATCATGTACGTTTCCACACTGCCATATGGATATGCTGTCAGGGTGCAGTCCTGCACTCTACCTTCCCAGAGAAGCGCACATCATCATGTACGTTTCCACACTGCCATATGGATATGCTGTCAGGGTGCAGTCCTGCACTCTACCTTCCCAGAGAAGCGCACATCATCATGTACGTTTCCACACTGCCATATGGATATGCTGTCAGGGTGCAGTCCTGCACTCTACCTTCCCAGAGAAGCGCACATCATCATGTACGTTTCCACACTGCCATATGGATATGCTGTCAGGGTGCAGTCCTGCACTTTACCTTCCCAGAGAAGCGCACATCATCATGTACGTTTCCACACTGCCATATGGATATGCTGTCAGGGTGCAGTCCTGCACTCTACCTTCCCAGAGAAGCGCACATCATCATGTACGTTTCCACACTGCCATATGGATATGCTGTCAGGGTGCAGTCCTGCACTTTACCTTCCCAGAGAAGCGCACATCATCATGTACGTTTCCACACTGCCATATGGATATGCTGTCAGGGTGCAGTCCTGCACTCTACCTTCCCAGAGAAGCGCACATCATCATGTACGTTTCCACACTGCCATATGGATATGCTGTCAGGGTGCAGTCCTGCACTTTACCTTCCCAGAGAAGCGCACATCATCATGTACGTTTCCACACTGCCATATGGATATGCTGTCAGGGTGCAGTCCTGCACTCTACCTTCCCAGAGAAGCGCACATCATCATGTACGTTTCCACACTGCCATATGGATATGCTGTCAGGGTGCAGTCCTGCACTTTACCTTCCCAGAGAAGCGCACATCATCATGTACGTTTCCACACTGCCATATGGATATGCTGTCAGGGTGCAGTCCTGCACTCTACCTTCCCAGAGAAGCGCACATCATCATGTACGTTTCCACACTGCCATATGGATATGCTGTCAGGGTGCAGTCCTGCACTCTACCTTCCCAGAGAAGCGCACATCATCATGTACGTTTCCACACTGCCATATGGATATGCTGTCAGGGTGCAGTCCTGCACTTTACCTTCCCAGAGAAGCGCACATCATCATGTACGTTTCCACACTGCCATATGGATATGCTGTCAGGGTGCAGGCCTGCACTTTACCTTCCCAGAGAAGCGCACATCATCATGTACGTTTCCACACTGCCATATGGATATGCTGTCAGGGTGCAGGCCTGCACTCTACCTTCCCAGAGAAGCGCACATCATCATGTACGTTTCCACACTGCCATATGGATATGCTGTCAGGGTGCAGTCCTGCACTCTACCTTCCCAGAGAAGCGCACATCATCATGTACGTTTCCACACTGCCATATGGATATGCTGTCAGGGTGCAGGCCTGCACTCTACCTTCCCAGAGAAGCGCACATCATCATGTACGTTTCCACACTGCCATATGGATATGCTGTCAGGGTGCAGTCCTGCACTTTACCTTCCCAGAGAAGCGCACATCATCATGTACGTTTCCACACTGCCATATGGATATGCTGTCAGGGTGCAGTCCTGCACTCTACCTTCCCAGAGAAGCGCACATCATCATGTACGTTTCCACACTGCCATATGGATATGCTGTCAGGGTGCAGTCCTGCACTCTACCTTCCCAGAGAAGCGCACATCATCATGTACGTTTCCACACTGCCATATGGATATGATGTCAGGGTGCAGTCCTGCACTCTACCTTCCCAGAGAAGCGCACATCATCATGTACGTTTCCACACTGCCATGTGGATATGATGTCAGGGTGCAGTCCTGCACTCTACCTTCCCAGAGAAGCGCACATCATCATGTACGTTTCCACACTGCCATGTGGATATGATGTCAGGGTGCAGTCCTGCACTCTACCTTCCCAGAGAAGCGCACATCATCATGTACGTTTCCACACTGCCATGTGGATATGATGTCAGGGTGCAGTCCTGCACTCTACCTTCCCAGAGAAGCGCACATCATCATGTACGTTTCCACACTGCCATGTGGATATGCTGTCAGGGTGCAGTCCTGCACTCTACCTTCCCAGAGAAGCGCACATCATCATGTACGTTTCCACACTGCCATATGGATATGGTGTCAGGGTGCAGTCCTGCACTTTACCTTCCCAGAGAAGCGGACATCATCATGTACGTGTCCACACTGCCATATGGATATGCTGTCAGGGTGCAGTCCTGCACTTTACCTTCCCAGAGAAGCGCACATCATCATGTACGTTTCCACACTACCATATGGATATGCTGTCAGGGTGCAGTCCTGCACTCTACCTTCCCAGAGAAGCGCACATCATCATGTACGTTTCCACACTGCCATATGGATATGCTGTCAGGGTGCAGTCCTGCACTTTACCTTCCCAGAGAAGCGCACATCATCATGTACGTTTCCACACTGCCATATGGATATGCTGTCAGGGTGCAGTCCTGCACTTTACCTTCCCAGAGAAGCGCACATCATCATGTACGTTTCCACACTGCCATATGGATATGCTGTCAGGGTGCAGTCCTGCACTCTACCTTCCCAGAGAAGCGCACATCATCATGTACGTTTCCACACTGCCATATGGATATGCTGTCAGGGTGCAGTCCTGCACTCTACCTTCCCAGAGAAGCGCACATCATCATGTACGTTTCCACACTGCCATATGGATATGATGTCAGGGTGCAGTCCTGCACTCTACCTTCCCAGAGAAGCGCACATCATCATGTACGTTTCCACACTGCCATATGGATATGCTGTCAGGGTGCAGTCCTGCACTCTACCTTCCCAGAGAAGCGCACATCATCATGTACGTTTCCACACTGCCATATGGATATGCTGTCAGGGTGCAGTCCTGCACTTTACCTTCCCAGAGAAGCGCACATCATCATGTACGTTTCCACACTGCCATATGGATATGCTGTCAGGGTGCAGTCCTGCACTCTACCTTCCCAGAGAAGCGCACATCATCATGTACGTTTCCACACTGCCATATGGATATGCTGTCAGGGTGCAGTCCTGCACTTTACCTTCCCAGAGAAGCGCACATCATCATGTACGTTTCCACACTGCCATATGGATATGCTGTCAGGGTGCAGTCCTGCACTTTACCTTCCCAGAGAAGCGCACATCATCATGTACGTTTCCACACTGCCATATGGATATGCTGTCAGGGTGCAGTCCTGCACTTTACCGTTCCAGAGAAGCGCACATCATCATGTACGTTTCCACACTGTCATATGGATATGCTGTCAGGGTGCAGTCCTGCACTCTACCTTCCCCGAGAAGCGCACATCATCATGTACGTTTCCACACTGCCATATGGATATGCTGTCAGGGTGCAGTCCTGCACTTTACCTTCCCAGAGAAGCGCACATCATCATGTACGTTTCCACACTGCCATATGGATATGCTGTCAGGGTGCAGTCCTGCACTCTACCTTCCCAGAGAAGCGCACATCATCATGTACGTTTCCACACTGCCATATGGATATGCTGTCAGGGTGCAGTCCTGCACTCTACCTTCCCAGAGAAGCGCACATCATCATGTACGTTTCCACACTGCCATATGGATATGCTGTCAGGGTGCAGTCCTGCACTTTACCTTCCCAGAGAAGCGCACATCATCATGTACGTTTCCACACTGCCATATGGATATGCTGTCAGGGTGCAGTCCTGCACTCTACCTTCCCAGAGAAGCGCACATCATCATGTACGTTTCCACACTGCCATATGGATATGCTGTCAGGGTGCAGTCCTGCACTCTACCTTCCCAGAGAAGCGCACATCATCATGTACGTTTCCACACTGCCATATGGATATGCTGTCAGGGTGCAGTCCTGCACTTTACCTTCCCAGAGAAGCGCACATCATCATGTACGTTTCCACACTGCCATATGGATATGCTGTCAGGGTGCAGTCCTGCACTCTACCTTCCCAGAGAAGCGCACATCATCATGTACGTTTCCACACTGCCATATGGATATGCTGTCAGGGTGCAGTCCTGCACTTTACCTTCCCAGAGAAGCGCACATCATCATGTACGTTTCCACACTGCCATATGGATATGCTGTCAGGGTGCAGTCCTGCACTCTACCTTCCCAGAGAAGCGCACATCATCATGTACGTTTCCACACTGCCATATGGATATGCTGTCAGGGTGCAGTCCTGCACTCTACCTTCCCAGAGAAGCGCACATCATCATGTACGTTTCCACACTGCCATATGGATATGCTGTCAGGGTGCAGTCCTGCACTCTACCTTCCCAGAGAAGCGCACATCATCATGTACGTTTCCACACTGCCATATGGATATGCTGTCAGGGTGCAGTCCTGCACTTTACCTTCCCAGAGAAGCGCACATCATCATGTACGTTTCCACACTGCCATATGGATATGCTGTCAGGGTGCAGTCCTGCACTTTACCTTCCCAGAGAAGCGCACATCATCATGTACGTTTCCACACTGCCATATGGATATGCTGTCAGGGTGCAGTCCTGCACTCTACCTTCCCAGAGAAGCGCACATCATCATGTACGTTTCCACACTGCCATATGGATATGCTGTCAGGGTGCAGTCCTGCACTCTACCTTCCCAGAGAAGCGCACATCATCATGTACGTTTCCACACTGCCATATGGATATGCTGTCAGGGTGCAGTCCTGCACTTTACCTTCCCAGAGAAGCGCACATCATCATGTACGTTTCCACACTGCCATATGGATATGCTGTCAGGGTGCAGTCCTGCACTCTACCTTCCCAGAGAAGCGCACATCATCATGTACGTTTCCACACTGCCATATGGATATGCTGTCAGGGTGCAGTCCTGCACTTTACCTTCCCAGAGAAGCGCACATCATCATGTACGTTTCCACACTGCCATATGGATATGCTGTCAGGGTGCAGTCCTGCACTCTACCTTCCCAGAGAAGCGCACATCATCATGTACGTTTCCACACTGCCATATGGATATGCTGTCAGGGTGCAGTCCTGCACTCTACCTTCCCAGAGAAGCGCACATCATCATGTACGTTTCCACACTGCCATATGGATATGCTGTCAGGGTGCAGTCCTGCACTCTACCTTCCCAGAGAAGCGCACATCATCATGTACGTTTCCACACTGCCATATGGATATGATGTCAGGGTGCAGTCCTGCACTCTACCTTCCCAGAGAAGCGCACATCATCATGTACGTTTCCACACTGCCATATGGATATGCTGTCAGGGTGCAGTCCTGCACTCTACCTTCCCAGAGAAGCGCACATCATCATGTACGTTTCCACACTGCCATATGGATATGCTGTCAGGGTGCAGTCCTGCACTCTACCTTCCCAGAGAAGCGCACATCATCATGTACGTTTCCACACTGCCATATGGATATGCTGTCAGGGTGCAGTCCTGCACTCTACCTTCCCAGAGAAGCGCACATCATCATGTACGTTTCCACACTGCCATATGGATATGCTGTCAGGGTGCAGTCCTGCACTCTACCTTCCCAGAGAAGCGCACATCATCATGTACGTTTCCACACTGCCATATGGATATGCTGTCAGGGTGCAGTCCTGCACTTTACCTTCCCAGAGAAGCGCACATCATCATGTACGTTTCCACACTGCCATATGGATATGCTGTCAGGGTGCAGTCCTGCACTTTACCTTCCCAGAGAAGCGCACATCATCATGTACGTTTCCACACTGCCATATGGATATGCTGTCAGGGTGCAGTCCTGCACTCTACCTTCCCAGAGAAGCGCACATCATCATGTACGTTTCCACACTGCCATATGGATATGCTGTCAGGGTGCAGTCCTGCACTCTACCTTCCCAGAGAAGCGCACATCATCATGTACGTTTCCACACTGCCATATGGATATGATGTCAGGGTGCAGTCCTGCACTCTACCTTCCCAGAGAAGCGCACATCATCATGTACGTTTCCACACTGCCATATGGATATGATGTCAGGGTGCAGTCCTGCACTCTACCTTCCCAGAGAAGCGCACATCATCATGTACGTTTCCACACTGCCATATGGATATGCTGTCAGGGTGCAGTCCTGCACTCTACCTTCCCAGAGAAGCGCACATCATCATGTACGTTTCCACACTGCCATATGGATATGCTGTCAGGGTGCAGTCCTGCACTCTACCTTCCCAGAGAAGCGCACATCATCATGTACGTTTCCACACTGCCATATGGATATGCTGTCAGGGTGCAGTCCTGCACTCTACCTTCCCAGAGAAGCGCACATCATCATGTACGTTTCCACACTGCCATATGGATATGCTGTCAGGGTGCAGTCCTGCACTTTACCTTCCCAGAGAAGCGCACATCATCATGTACGTTTCCACACTGCCATATGGATATGCTGTCAGGGTGCAGTCCTGCACTTTACCTTCCCAGAGAAGCGCACATCATCATGTACGTTTCCACACTGCCATATGGATATGCTGTCAGGGTGCAGTCCTGCACTCTACCTTCCCAGAGAAGCGCACATCATCATGTACGTTTCCACACTGCCATATGGATATGCTGTCAGGGTGCAGTCCTGCACTTTACCTTCCCAGAGAAGCGCACATCATCATGTACGTTTCCACACTGCCATATGGATATGCTGTCAGGGTGCAGTCCTGCACTCTACCTTCCCAGAGAAGCGCACATCATCATGTACGTTTCCACACTGCCATATGGATATGCTGTCAGGGTGCAGTCCTGCACTCTACCTTCCCAGAGAAGCGCACATCATCATGTACGTTTCCACACTGCCATATGGATATGCTGTCAGGGTGCAGTCCTGCACTTTACCTTCCCAGAGAAGCGCACATCATCATGTACGTTTCCACACTGCCATATGGATATGCTGTCAGGGTGCAGTCCTGCACTCTACCTTCCCAGAGAAGCGCACATCATCATGTACGTTTCCACACTGCCATATGGATATGCTGTCAGGGTGCAGTCCTGCACTCTACCTTCCCAGAGAAGCGCACATCATCATGTACGTTTCCACACTGCCATATGGATATGCTGTCAGGGTGCAGTCCTGCACTTTACCTTCCCAGAGAAGCGCACATCATCATGTACGTTTCCACACTGCCATATGGATATGCTGTCAGGGTGCAGTCCTGCACTCTACCTTCCCAGAGAAGCGCACATCATCATGTACGTTTCCACACTGCCATATGGATATGCTGTCAGGGTGCAGTCCTGCACTTTACCTTCCCAGAGAAGCGCACATCATCATGTACGTTTCCACACTGCCATATGGATATGCTGTCAGGGTGCAGTCCTGCACTCTACCTTCCCAGAGAAGCGCACATCATCATGTACGTTTCCACACTGCCATATGGATATGCTGTCAGGGTGCAGTCCTGCACTCTACCTTCCCAGAGAAGCGCACATCATCATGTACGTTTCCACACTGCCATATGGATATGCTGTCAGGGTGCAGTCCTGCACTCTACCTTCCCAGAGAAGCGCACATCATCATGTACGTTTCCACACTGCCATATGGATATGCTGTCAGGGTGCAGTCCTGCACTTTACCTTCCCAGAGAAGCGCACATCATCATGTACGTTTCCACACTGCCATATGGATATGCTGTCAGGGTGCAGTCCTGCACTTTACCTTCCCAGAGAAGCGCACATCATCATGTACGTTTCCACACTGCCATATGGATATGCTGTCAGGGTGCAGTCCTGCACTTTACCTTCCCAGAGAAGCGCACATCATCATGTACGTTTCCACACTGCCATATGGATATGCTGTCAGGGTGCAGTCCTGCACTCTACCTTCCCAGAGAAGCGCACATCATCATGTACGTTTCCACACTGCCATATGGATATGCTGTCAGGGTGCAGTCCTGCACTTTACCTTCCCAGAGAAGCGCACATCATCATGTACGTTTCCACACTGCCATATGGATATGCTGTCAGGGTGCAGTCCTGCACTCTACCTTCCCAGAGAAGCGCACATCATCATGTACGTTTCCACACTGCCATATGGATATGCTGTCAGGGTGCAGTCCTGCACTTTACCTTCCCAGAGAAGCGCACATCATCATGTACGTTTCCACACTGCCATATGGATATGCTGTCAGGGTGCAGTCCTGCACTCTACCTTCCCAGAGAAGCGCACATCATCATGTACGTTTCCACACTGCCATATGGATATGCTGTCAGGGTGCAGTCCTGCACTCTACCTTCCCAGAGAAGCGCACATCATCATGTACGTTTCCACACTGCCATATGGATATGATGTCAGGGTGCAGTCCTGCACTCTACCTTCCCAGAGAAGCGCACATCATCATGTACGTTTCCACACTGCCATGTGGATATGATGTCAGGGTGCAGTCCTGCACTCTACCTTCCCAGAGAAGCGCACATCATCATGTACGTTTCCACACTGCCATGTGGATATGATGTCAGGGTGCAGTCCTGCACTCTACCTTCCCAGAGAAGCGCACATCATCATGTACGTTTCCACACTGCCATGTGGATATGATGTCAGGGTGCAGTCCTGCACTCTACCTTCCCAGAGAAGCGCACATCATCATGTACGTTTCCACACTGCCATATGGATATGCTGTCAGGGTGCAGTCCTGCACTCTACCTTCCCAGAGAAGCGCACATCATCATGTACGTTTCCACACTGCCATATGGATATGCTGTCAGGGTGCAGTCCTGCACTTTACCTTCCCAGAGAAGCGCACATCATCATGTACGTTTCCACACTGCCATATGGATATGCTGTCAGGGTGCAGTCCTGCACTTTACCTTCCCAGAGAAGCGCACATCATCATGTACGTTTCCACACTGCCATATGGATATGCTGTCAGGGTGCAGTCCTGCACTCTACCTTCCCAGAGAAGCGCACATCATCATGTACGTTTCCACACTGCCATATGGATATGCTGTCAGGGTGCAGTCCTGCACTCTACCTTCCCAGAGAAGCGCACATCATCATGTACGTTTCCACACTGCCATATGGATATGCTGTCAGGGTGCAGTCCTGCACTCTACCTTCCCAGAGAAGCGCACATCATCATGTACGTTTCCACACTGCCATATGGATATGCTGTCAGGGTGCAGTCCTGCACTCTACCTTCCCAGAGAAGCGCACATCATCATGTACGTTTCCACACTGCCATATGGATATGCTGTCAGGGTGCAGTCCTGCACTCTACCTTCCCAGAGAAGCGCACATCATCATGTACGTTTCCACACTGCCATATGGATATGCTGTCAGGGTGCAGTCCTGCACTCTACCTTCCCAGAGAAGCGCACATCATCATGTACGTTTCCACACTGCCATATGGATATGCTGTCAGGGTGCAGTCCTGCACTCTACCTTCCCAGAGAAGCGCACATCATCATGTACGTTTCCACACTGCCATATGGATATGCTGTCAGGGTGCAGTCCTGCACTCTACCTTCCCAGAGAAGCGCACATCATCATGTACGTTTCCACACTGCCATATGGATATGCTGTCAGGGTGCAGTCCTGCACTTTACCTTCCCAGAGAAGCGCACATCATCATGTACGTTTCCACACTGCCATATGGATATGCTGTCAGGGTGCAGTCCTGCACTTTACCTTCCCAGAGAAGCGCACATCATCATGTACGTTTCCACACTGCCATATGGATATGCTGTCAGGGTGCAGTCCTGCACTTTACCTTCCCAGAGAAGCGCACATCATCATGTACGTTTCCACACTGCCATATGGATATGCTGTCAGGGTGCAGTCCTGCACTCTACCTTCCCAGAGAAGCGCACATCATCATGTACGTTTCCACACTGCCATATGGATATGCTGTCAGGGTGCAGTCCTGCACTCTACCTTCCCAGAGAAGCGCACATCATCATGTACGTTTCCACACTGCCATATGGATATGCTGTCAGGGTGCAGTCCTGCACTCTACCTTCCCAGAGAAGCGCACATCATCATGTACGTTTCCACACTGCCATATGGATATGCTGTCAGGGTGCAGTCCTGCACTCTACCTTCCCAGAGAAGCGCACATCATCATGTACGTTTCCACACTGCCATATGGATATGCTGTCAGGGTGCAGTCCTGCACTCTACCTTCCCAGAGAAGCGCACATCATCATGTACGTTTCCACACTGCCATATGGATATGCTGTCAGGGTGCAGTCCTGCACTCTACCTTCCCAGAGAAGCGCACATCATCATGTACGTTTCCACACTGCCATATGGATATGCTGTCAGGGTGCAGTCCTGCACTCTACCTTCCCAGAGAAGCGCACATCATCATGTACGTTTCCACACTGCCATATGGATATGCTGTCAGGGTGCAGTCCTGCACTCTACCTTCCCAGAGAAGCGCACATCATCATGTACGTTTCCACACTGCCATATGGATATGCTGTCAGGGTGCAGTCCTGCACTCTACCTTCCCAGAGAAGCGCACATCATCATGTACGTTTCCACACTGCCATATGGATATGCTGTCAGGGTGCAGTCCTGCACTTTACCTTCCCAGAGAAGCGCACATCATCATGTACGTTTCCACACTGCCATATGGATATGCTGTCAGGGTGCAGTCCTGCACTCTACCTTCCCAGAGAAGCGCACATCATCATGTACGTTTCCACACTGCCATATGGATATGCTGTCAGGGTGCAGTCCTGCACTCTACCTTCCCAGAGAAGCGCACATCATCATGTACGTTTCCACACTGCCATATGGATATGCTGTCAGGGTGCAGTCCTGCACTCTACCTTCCCAGAGAAGCGCACATCATCATGTACGTTTCCACACTGCCATATGGATATGATGTCAGGGTGCAGTCCTGCACTCTACCTTCCCAGAGAAGCGCACATCATCATGTACGTTTCCACACTGCCATATGGATATGATGTCAGGGTGCAGTCCTGCACTCTACCTTCCCAGAGAAGCGCACATCATCATGTACGTTTCCACACTGCCATATGGATATGCTGTCAGGGTGCAGTCCTGCACTCTACCTTCCCAGAGAAGCGCACATCATCATGTACGTTTCCACACTGCCATATGGATATGCTGTCAGGGTGCAGTCCTGCACTCTACCTTCCCAGAGAAGCGCACATCATCATGTACGTTTCCACACTGCCATATGGATATGCTGTCAGGGTGCAGTCCTGCACTCTACCTTCCCAGAGAAGCGCACATCATCATGTACGTTTCCACACTGCCATATGGATATGCTGTCAGGGTGCAGTCCTGCACTTTACCTTCCCAGAGAAGCGCACATCATCATGTACGTTTCCACACTGCCATATGGATATGCTGTCAGGGTGCAGTCCTGCACTTTACCTTCCCAGAGAAGCGCACATCATCATGTACGTTTCCACACTGCCATATGGATATGCTGTCAGGGTGCAGTCCTGCACTCTACCTTCCCAGAGAAGCGCACATCATCATGTACGTTTCCACACTGCCATATGGATATGCTGTCAGGGTGCAGTCCTGCACTCTACCTTCCCAGAGAAGCGCACATCATCATGTACGTTTCCACACTGCCATATGGATATGCTGTCAGGGTGCAGTCCTGCACTCTACCTTCCCAGAGAAGCGCACATCATCATGTACGTTTCCACACTGCCATATGGATATGCTGTCAGGGTGCAGTCCTGCACTCTACCTTCCCAGAGAAGCGCACATCATCATGTACGTTTCCACACTGCCATATGGATATGCTGTCAGGGTGCAGTCCTGCACTCTACCTTCCCAGAGAAGCGCACATCATCATGTACGTTTCCACACTGCCATATGGATATGCTGTCAGGGTGCAGTCCTGCACTCTACCTTCCCAGAGAAGCGCACATCATCATGTACGTTTCCACACTGCCATATGGATATGCTGTCAGGGTGCAGTCCTGCACTCTACCTTCCCAGAGAAGCGCACATCATCATGTACGTTTCCACACTGCCATATGGATATGCTGTCAGGGTGCAGTCCTGCACTTTACCTTCCCAGAGAAGCGCACATCATCATGTACGTTTCCACACTGCCATATGGATATGCTGTCAGGGTGCAGTCCTGCACTCTACCTTCCCAGAGAAGCGCACATCATCATGTACGTTTCCACACTGCCATATGGATATGCTGTCAGGGTGCAGTCCTGCACTCTACCTTCCCAGAGAAGCGCACATCATCATGTACGTTTCCACACTGCCATATGGATATGCTGTCAGGGTGCAGTCCTGCACTCTACCTTCCCAGAGAAGCGCACATCATCATGTACGTTTCCACACTGCCATATGGATATGCTGTCAGGGTGCAGTCCTGCACTCTACCTTCCCAGAGAAGCGCACATCATCATGTACGTTTCCACACTGCCATATGGATATGCTGTCAGGGTGCAGTCCTGCACTCTACCTTCCCAGAGAAGCGCACATCATCATGTACGTTTCCACACTGCCATATGGATATGCTGTCAGGGTGCAGTCCTGCACTCTACCTTCCCAGAGAAGCGCACATCATCATGTACGTTTCCACACTGCCATATGGATATGCTGTCAGGGTGCAGTCCTGCACTCTACCTTCCCAGAGAAGCGCACATCATCATGTACGTTTCCACACTGCCATATGGATATGCTGTCAGGGTGCAGTCCTGCACTCTACCTTCCCAGAGAAGCGCACATCATCATGTACGTTTCCACACTGCCATATGGATATGCTGTCAGGGTGCAGTCCTGCACTCTACCTTCCCAGAGAAGCGCACATCATCATGTACGTTTCCACACTGCCATATGGATATGCTGTCAGGGTGCAGTCCTGCACTTTACCTTCCCAGAGAAGCGCACATCATCATGTACGTTTCCACACTGCCATATGGATATGCTGTCAGGGTGCAGTCCTGCACTCTACCTTCCCAGAGAAGCGCACATCATCATGTACGTTTCCACACTGCCATATGGATATGCTGTCAGGGTGCAGTCCTGCACTCTACCTTCCCAGAGAAGCGCACATCATCATGTACGTTTCCACACTGCCATATGGATATGCTGTCAGGGTGCAGTCCTGCACTCTACCTTCCCAGAGAAGCGCACATCATCATGTACGTTTCCACACTGCCATATGGATATGCTGTCAGGGTGCAGTCCTGCACTCTACCTTCCCAGAGAAGCGCACATCATCATGTACGTTTCCACACTGCCATATGGATATGCTGTCAGGGTGCAGTCCTGCACTCTACCTTCCCAGAGAAGCGCACATCATCATGTACGTTTCCACACTGCCATATGGATATGCTGTCAGGGTGCAGTCCTGCACTTTACCTTCCCAGAGAAGCGCACATCATCATGTACGTTTCCACACTGCCATATGGATATGCTGTCAGGGTGCAGTCCTGCACTCTACCTTCCCAGAGAAGCGCACATCATCATGTACGTTTCCACACTGCCATATGGATATGCTGTCAGGGTGCAGTCCTGCACTCTACCTTCCCAGAGAAGCGCACATCATCATGTACGTTTCCACACTGCCATATGGATATGCTGTCAGGGTGCAGTCCTGCACTCTACCTTCCCAGAGAAGCGCACATCATCATGTACGTTTCCACACTGCCATATGGATATGCTGTCAGGGTGCAGTCCTGCACTCTACCTTCCCAGAGAAGCGCACATCATCATGTACGTTTCCACACTGCCATATGGATATGCTGTCAGGGTGCAGTCCTGCACTCTACCTTCCCAGAGAAGCGCACATCATCATGTACGTTTCCACACTGCCATATGGATATGCTGTCAGGGTGCAGTCCTGCACTCTACCTTCCCAGAGAAGCGCACATCATCATGTACGTTTCCACACTGCCATATGGATATGCTGTCAGGGTGCAGTCCTGCACTCTACCTTCCCAGAGAAGCGCACATCATCATGTACGTTTCCACACTGCCATATGGATATGCTGTCAGGGTGCAGTCCTGCACTCTACCTTCCCAGAGAAGCGCACATCATCATGTACGTTTCCACACTGCCATATGGATATGCTGTCAGGGTGCAGTCCTGCACTCTACCTTCCCAGAGAAGCGCACATCATCATGTACGTTTCCACACTGCCATATGGATATGCTGTCAGGGTGCAGTCCTGCACTCTACCTTCCCAGAGAAGCGCACATCATCATGTACGTTTCCACACTGCCATATGGATATGCTGTCAGGGTGCAGTCCTGCACTCTACCTTCCCAGAGAAGCGCACATCATCATGTACGTTTCCACACTGCCATATGGATATGCTGTCAGGGTGCAGTCCTGCACTCTACCTTCCCAGAGAAGCGCACATCATCATGTACGTTTCCACACTGCCATATGGATATGCTGTCAGGGTGCAGTCCTGCACTTTACCTTCCCAGAGAAGCGCACATCATCATGTACGTTTCCACACTGCCATATGGATATGCTGTCAGGGTGCAGTCCTGCACTCTACCTTCCCAGAGAAGCGCACATCATCATGTACGTTTCCACACTGCCATATGGATATGCTGTCAGGGTGCAGTCCTGCACTCTACCTTCCCAGAGAAGCGCACATCATCATGTACGTTTCCACACTGCCATATGGATATGCTGTCAGGGTGCAGTCCTGCACTTTACCTTCCCAGAGAAGCGCACATCATCATGTACGTTTCCACACTGCCATATGGATATGCTGTCAGGGTGCAGTCCTGCACTCTACCTTCCCAGAGAAGCGCACATCATCATGTACGTTTCCACACTGCCATATGGATATGATGTCAGGGTGCAGTCCTGCACTCTACCTTCCCAGAGAAGCGCACATCATCATGTACGTTTCCACACTGCCATATGGATATGATGTCAGGGTGCAGTCCTGCACTCTACCTTCCCAGAGAAGCGCACATCATCATGTACGTTTCCACACTGCCATATGGATATGCTGTCAGGGTGCAGTCCTGCACTCTACCTTCCCAGAGAAGCGCACATCATCATGTACGTTTCCACACTGCCATATGGATATGCTGTCAGGGTGCAGTCCTGCACTCTACCTTCCCAGAGAAGCGCACATCATCATGTACGTTTCCACACTGCCATATGGATATGCTGTCAGGGTGCAGTCCTGCACTTTACCTTCCCAGAGAAGCGCACATCATCATGTACGTTTCCACACTGCCATATGGATATGCTGTCAGGGTGCAGTCCTGCACTCTACCTTCCCAGAGAAGCGCACATCATCATGTACGTTTCCACACTGCCATATGGATATGCTGTCAGGGTGCAGTCCTGCACTCTACCTTCCCAGAGAAGCGCACATCATCATGTACGTTTCCACACTGCCATATGGATATGCTGTCAGGGTGCAGTCCTGCACTCTACCTTCCCAGAGAAGCGCACATCATCATGTACGTTTCCACACTGCCATATGGATATGCTGTCAGGGTGCAGTCCTGCACTCTACCTTCCCAGAGAAGCGCACATCATCATGTACGTTTCCACACTGCCATATGGATATGCTGTCAGGGTGCAGTCCTGCACTCTACCTTCCCAGAGAAGCGCACATCATCATGTACGTTTCCACACTGCCATATGGATATGCTGTCAGGGTGCAGTCCTGCACTCTACCTTCCCAGAGAAGCGCACATCATCATGTACGTTTCCACACTGCCATATGGATATGCTGTCAGGGTGCAGTCCTGCACTCTACCTTCCCAGAGAAGCGCACATCATCATGTACGTTTCCACACTGCCATATGGATATGCTGTCAGGGTGCAGTCCTGCACTCTACCTTCCCAGAGAAGCGCACATCATCATGTACGTTTCCACACTGCCATATGGATATGCTGTCAGGGTGCAGTCCTGCACTCTACCTTCCCAGAGAAGCGCACATCATCATGTACGTTTCCACACTGCCATATGGATATGCTGTCAGGGTGCAGTCCTGCACTTTACCTTCCCAGAGAAGCGCACATCATCATGTACGTTTCCACACTGCCATATGGATATGCTGTCAGGGTGCAGTCCTGCACTTTACCTTCCCAGAGAAGCGCACATCATCATGTACGTTTCCACACTGCCATATGGATATGCTGTCAGGGTGCAGTCCTGCACTTTACCTTCCCAGAGAAGCGCACATCATCATGTACGTTTCCACACTGCCATATGGATATGCTGTCAGGGTGCAGTCCTGCACTTTACCTTCCCAGAGAAGCGCACATCATCATGTACGTTTCCACACTGCCATATGGATATGCTGTCAGGGTGCAGTCCTGCACTCTACCTTCCCAGAGAAGCGCACATCATCATGTACGTTTCCACACTGCCATATGGATATGCTGTCAGGGTGCAGTCCTGCACTCTACCTTCCCAGAGAAGCGCACATCATCATGTACGTTTCCACACTGCCATATGGATATGCTGTCAGGGTGCAGTCCTGCACTCTACCTTCCCAGAGAAGCGCACATCATCATGTACGTTTCCACACTGCCATATGGATATGATGTCAGGGTGCAGTCCTGCACTTTACCTTCCCAGAGAAGCGCACATCATCATGTACGTTTCCACACTGCCATATGGATATGATGTCAGGGTGCAGTCCTGCACTCTACCTTCCCAGAGAAGCGCACATCATCATGTACGTTTCCACACTGCCATATGGATATGCTGTCAGGGTGCAGTCCTGCACTTTACCTTCCCAGAGAAGCGCACATCATCATGTACGTTTCCACACTGCCATATGGATATGCTGTCAGGGTGCAGTCCTGCACTCTACCTTCCCAGAGAAGCGCACATCATCATGTACGTTTCCACACTGCCATATGGATATGATGTCAGGGTGCAGTCCTGCACTCTACCTTCCCAGAGAAGCGCACATCATCATGTACGTTTCCACACTGCCATATGGATATGATGTCAGGGTGCAGTCCTGCACTCTACCTTCCCAGAGAAGCGCACATCATCATGTACGTTTCCACACTGCCATATGGATATGCTGTCAGGGTGCAGTCCTGCACTCTACCTTCCCAGAGAAGCGCACATCATCATGTACGTTTCCACACTGCCATATGGATATGATGTCAGGGTGCAGTCCTGCACTCTACCTTCCCAGAGAAGCGCACATCATCATGTACGTTTCCACACTGCCATATGGATATGCTGTCAGGGTGCAGTCCTGCACTCTACCTTCCCAGAGAAGCGCACATCATCATGTACGTTTCCACACTGCCATATGGATATGCTGTCAGGGTGCAGTCCTGCACTTTACCTTCCCAGAGAAGCGCACATCATCATGTACGTTTCCACACTGCCATATGGATATGCTGTCAGGGTGCAGTCCTGCACTTTACCTTCCCAGAGAAGCGCACATCATCATGTACGTTTCCACACTGCCATATGGATATGCTGTCAGGGTGCAGTCCTGCACTTTACCTTCCCAGAGAAGCGCACATCATCATGTACGTTTCCACACTGCCATATGGATATGCTGTCAGGGTGCAGTCCTGCACTTTACCTTCCCAGAGAAGCGCACATCATCATGTACGTTTCCACACTGCCATATGGATATGCTGTCAGGGTGCAGTCCTGCACTCTACCTTCCCAGAGAAGCGCACATCATCATGTACGTTTCCACACTGCCATATGGATATGCTGTCAGGGTGCAGTCCTGCACTCTACCTTCCCTGAGAAGCGCACATCATCATGTACGTTTCCACACTGCCATATGGATATGATGTCAGGGTGCAGTCCTGCACTCTACCTTCCCAGAGAAGCGCACATCATCATGTACGTTTCCACACTGCCATATGGATATGATGTCAGGGTGCAGTCCTGCACTCTACCTTCCCAGAGAAGCGCACATCATCATGTACGTTTCCACACTGCCATATGGATATGCTGTCAGGGTGCAGTCCTGCACTCTACCTTCCCAGAGAAGCGCACATCATCATGTACGTTTCCACACTGCCATATGGATATGCTGTCAGGGTGCAGTCCTGCACTTTACCTTCCCAGAGAAGCGCACATCATCATGTACGTTTCCACACTGCCATATGGATATGCTGTCAGGGTGCAGTCCTGCACTCTACCTTCCCAGAGAAGCGCACATCATCATGTACGTTTCCACACTGCCATATGGATATGCTGTCAGGGTGCAGTCCTGCACTCTACCTTCCCAGAGAAGCGCACATCATCATGTACGTTTCCACACTGCCATATGGATATGCTGTCAGGGTGCAGTCCTGCACTCTACCTTCCCAGAGAAGCGCACATCATCATGTACGTTTCCACACTGCCATATGGATATGCTGTCAGGGTGCAGTCCTGCACTTTACCTTCCCAGAGAAGCGCACATCATCATGTACGTTTCCACACTGCCATATGGATATGCTGTCAGGGTGCAGTCCTGCACTTTACCTTCCCAGAGAAGCGCACATCATCATGTACGTTTCCACACTGCCATATGGATATGCTGTCAGGGTGCAGTCCTGCACTTTACCTTCCCAGAGAAGCGCACATCATCATGTACGTTTCCACACTGCCATATGGATATGCTGTCAGGGTGCAGTCCTGCACTCTACCTTCCCAGAGAAGCGCACATCATCATGTACGTTTCCACACTGCCATATGGATATGCTGTCAGGGTGCAGTCCTGCACTTTACCTTCCCAGAGAAGCGCACATCATCATGTACGTTTCCACACTGCCATATGGATATGCTGTCAGGGTGCAGTCCTGCACTCTACCTTCCCAGAGAAGCGCACATCATCATGTACGTTTCCACACTGCCATATGGATATGCTGTCAGGGTGCAGTCCTGCACTCTACCTTCCCAGAGAAGCGCACATCATCATGTACGTTTCCACACTGCCATATGTATATGATGTCAGGGTGCAGTCCTGCACTCTACCTTCCCAGAGAAGCGCACATCATCATGTACGTTTCCACACTGCCATATGTATATGCTGTCAGGGTGCAGTCCTGCACTCTACCTTCCCAGAGAAGCGCACATCATCATGTACGTTTCCACACTGCCATGTGGATATGATGTCAGGGTGCAGTCCTGCACTCTACCTTCCCAGAGAAGCGCACATCATCATGTACGTTTCCACACTGCCATGTGGATATGATGTCAGGGTGCAGTCCTGCACTCTACCTTCCCAGAGAAGCGCACATCATCATGTACGTTTCCACACTGCCATGTGGATATGCTGTCAGGGTGCAGTCCTGCACTCTACCTTCCCAGAGAAGCGCACATCATCATGTACGTTTCCACACTGCCATATGGATATGCTGTCAGGGTGCAGTCCTGCACTTTACCTTCCCAGAGAAGCGCACATCATCATGTACGTTTCCACACTGCCATATGGATATGATGTCAGGGTGCAGTCCTGCACTTTACCTTCCCAGAGAAGCGCACATCATCATGTACGTTTCCACACTGCCATATGGATATGCTGTCAGGGTGCAGTCCTGCACTCTACCTTCCCAGAGAAGCGCACATCATCATGTACGTTTCCACACTGCCATATGGATATGATGTCAGGGTGCAGTCCTGCACTCTACCTTCCCAGAGAAGCGCACATCATCATGTACGTTTCCACACTGCCATATGGATATGCTGTCAGGGTGCAGTCCTGCACTCTACCTTCCCAGAGAAGCGCACATCATCATGTACGTTTCCACACTGCCATATGGATATGCTGTCAGGGTGCAGTCCTGCACTCTACCTTCCCAGAGAAGCGCACATCATCATGTACGTTTCCACACTGCCATATGGATATGATGTCAGGGTGCAGTCCTGCACTCTACCTTCCCAGAGAAGCGCACATCATCATGTACGTTTCCACACTGCCATATGGATATGCTGTCAGGGTGCAGTCCTGCACTCTACCTTCCCAGAGAAGCGCACATCATCATGTACGTTTCCACACTGCCATATGGATATGCTGTCAGGGTGCAGTCCTGCACTCTACCTTCCCAGAGAAGCGCACATCATCATGTACGTTTCCACACTGCCATATGGATATGATGTCAGGGTGCAGTCCTGCACTCTACCTTCCCAGAGAAGCGCACATCATCATGTACGTTTCCACACTGCCATATGGATATGCTGTCAGGGTGCAGTCCTGCACTCTACCTTCCCAGAGAAGCGCACATCATCATGTACGTTTCCACACTGCCATATGGATATGCTGTCAGGGTGCAGTCCTGCACTCTACCTTCCCAGAGAAGCGCACATCATCATGTACGTTTCCACACTGCCATATGGATATGCTGTCAGGGTGCAGTCCTGCACTCTACCTTCCCAGAGAAGCGCACATCATCATGTACGTTTCCACACTGCCATATGGATATGCTGTCAGGGTGCAGTCCTGCACTCTACCTTCCCAGAGAAGCGCACATCATCATGTACGTTTCCACACTGCCATATGGATATGCTGTCAGGGTGCAGTCCTGCACTCTACCTTCCCAGAGAAGCGCACATCATCATGTACGTTTCCACACTGCCATATGGATATGCTGTCAGGGTGCAGTCCTGCACTCTACCTTCCCAGAGAAGCGCACATCATCATGTACGTTTCCACACTGCCATATGGATATGCTGTCAGGGTGCAGTCCTGCACTCTACCTTCCCAGAGAAGCGCACATCATCATGTACGTTTCCACACTGCCATATGGATATGCTGTCAGGGTGCAGTCCTGCACTCTACCTTCCCAGAGAAGCGCACATCATCATGTACGTTTCCACACTGCCATATGGATATGATGTCAGGGTGCAGTCCTGCACTTTACCTTCCCAGAGAAGCGCACATCATCATGTACGTTTCCACACTGCCATATGGATATGATGTCAGGGTGCAGTCCTGCACTCTACCTTCCCAGAGAAGCGCACATCATCATGTACGTTTCCACACTGCCATATGGATATGCTGTCAGGGTGCAGTCCTGCACTCTACCTTCCCTGAGAAGCGCACATCATCATGTACGTTTCCACACTGCCATATGGATATGCTGTCAGGGTGCAGTCCTGCACTTTACCTTCCCAGAGAAGCGCACATCATCATGTACGTTTCCACACTGCCATATGGATATGCTGTCAGGGTGCAGTCCTGCACTCTACCTTCCCAGAGAAGCGCACATCATCATGTACGTTTCCACACTGCCATATGGATATGCTGTCAGGGTGCAGTCCTGCACTTTACCTTCCCAGAGAAGCGCACATCATCATGTACGTTTCCACACTGCCATATGGATATGCTGTCAGGGTGCAGTCCTGCACTCTACCTTCCCAGAGAAGCGCACATCATCATGTACGTTTCCACACTGCCATATGGATATGCTGTCAGGGTGCAGTCCTGCACTCTACCTTCCCAGAGAAGCGCACATCATCATGTACGTTTCCACACTGCCATATGGATATGCTGTCAGGGTGCAGTCCTGCACTCTACCTTCCCAGAGAAGCGCACATCATCATGTACGTTTCCACACTGCCATATGGATATGCTGTCAGGGTGCAGTCCTGCACTTTACCTTCCCAGAGAAGCGCACATCATCATGTACGTTTCCACACTGCCATATGGATATGCTGTCAGGGTGCAGTCCTGCACTTTACCTTCCCAGAGAAGCGCACATCATCATGTACGTTTCCACACTGCCATATGGATATGCTGTCAGGGTGCAGTCCTGCACTCTACCTTCCCAGAGAAGCGCACATCATCATGTACGTTTCCACACTGCCATATGGATATGCTGTCAGGGTGCAGTCCTGCACTTTACCTTCCCAGAGAAGCGCACATCATCATGTACGTTTCCACACTGCCATATGGATATGCTGTCAGGGTGCAGTCCTGCACTCTACCTTCCCAGAGAAGCGCACATCATCATGTACGTTTCCACACTGCCATATGGATATGCTGTCAGGGTGCAGTCCTGCACTTTACCTTCCCAGAGAAGCGCACATCATCATGTACGTTTCCACACTGCCATATGGATATGCTGTCAGGGTGCAGTCCTGCACTCTACCTTCCCAGAGAAGCGCACATCATCATGTACGTTTCCACACTGCCATATGGATATGCTGTCAGGGTGCAGTCCTGCACTCTACCTTCCCAGAGAAGCGCACATCATCATGTACGTTTCCACACTGCCATATGGATATGATGTCAGGGTGCAGTCCTGCACTCTACCTTCCCAGAGAAGCGCACATCATCATGTACGTTTCCACACTGCCATATGGATATGATGTCAGGGTGCAGTCCTGCACTCTACCTTCCCAGAGAAGCGCACATCATCATGTACGTTTCCACACTGCCATATGGATATGATGTCAGGGTGCAGTCCTGCACTCTACCTTCCCAGAGAAGCGCACATCATCATGTACGTTTCCACACTGCCATATGGATATGATGTCAGGGTGCAGTCCTGCACTCTACCTTCCCAGAGAAGCGCACATCATCATGTACGTTTCCACACTGCCATATGGATATGCTGTCAGGGTGCAGTCCTGCACTCTACCTTCCCAGAGAAGCGCACATCATCATGTACGTTTCCACACTGCCATATGGATATGCTGTCAGGGTGCAGTCCTGCACTCTACCTTCCCAGAGAAGCGCACATCATCATGTACGTTTCCACACTGCCATATGGATATGATGTCAGGGTGCAGTCCTGCACTTTACCTTCCCAGAGAAGCGCACATCATCATGTACGTTTCCACACTGCCATATGGATATGCTGTCAGGGTGCAGTCCTGCACTCTACCTTCCCAGAGAAGCGCACATCATCATGTACGTTTCCACACTGCCATATGGATATGATGTCAGGGTGCAGTCCTGCACTTTACCTTCCCAGAGAAGCGCACATCATCATGTACGTTTCCACACTGCCATATGGATATGCTGTCAGGGTGCAGTCCTGCACTTTACCTTCCCAGAGAAGCGCACATCATCATGTACGTTTCCACACTGCCATATGGATATGCTGTCAGGGTGCAGTCCTGCACTCTACCTTCCCAGAGAAGCGCACATCATCATGTACGTTTCCACACTGCCATATGGATATGCTGTCAGGGTGCAGTCCTGCACTTTACCTTCCCAGAGAAGCGCACATCATCATGTACGTTTCCACACTGCCATATGGATATGCTGTCAGGGTGCAGTCCTGCACTCTACCTTCCCAGAGAAGCGCACATCATCATGTACGTTTCCACACTGCCATATGGATATGCTGTCAGGGTGCAGTCCTGCACTCTACCTTCCCAGAGAAGCGCACATCATCATGTACGTTTCCACACTGCCATATGGATATGCTGTCAGGGTGCAGTCCTGCACTCTACCTTCCCAGAGAAGCGCACATCATCATGTACGTTTCCACACTGCCATATGGATATGCTGTCAGGGTGCAGTCCTGCACTCTACCTTCCCAGAGAAGCGCACATCATCATGTACGTTTCCACACTGCCATATGGATATGATGTCAGGGTGCAGTCCTGCACTCTACCTTCCCAGAGAAGCGCACATCATCATGTACGTTTCCACACTGCCATATGGATATGATGTCAGGGTGCAGTCCTGCACTCTACCTTCCCAGAGAAGCGCACATCATCATGTACGTTTCCACACTGCCATATGGATATGATGTTAGGGTGCAGTCCTGCACTTTACCTTCCCAGAGAAGCGCACATCATCATGTACGTTTCCACACTGCCATATGGATATGCTGTCAGGGTGCAGTCCTGCACTTTACCTTCCCAGAGAAGCGCACATCATCATGTACGTTTCCACACTGCCATATGGATATGCTGTCAGGGTGCAGTCCTGCACTTTACCTTCCCAGAGAAGCGCACATCATCATGTACGTTTCCACACTGCCATATGGATATGCTGTCAGGGTGCAGTCCTGCACTTTACCTTCCCAGAGAAGCGCACATCATCATGTACGTTTCCACACTGCCATATGGATATGCTGTCAGGGTGCAGTCCTGCACTTTACCTTCCCAGAGAAGCGCACATCATCATGTACGTTTCCACACTGCCATATGGATATGCTGTCAGGGTGCAGTCCTGCACTCTACCTTCCCAGAGAAGCGCACATCATCATGTACGTTTCCACACTGCCATATGGATATGCTGTCAGGGTGCAGTCCTGCACTCTACCTTCCCAGAGAAGCGCACATCATCATGTACGTTTCCACACTGCCATATGGATATGCTGTCAGGGTGCAGTCCTGCACTCTACCTTCCCAGAGAAGCGCACATCATCATGTACGTTTCCACACTGCCATATGGATATGCTGTCAGGGTGCAGTCCTGCACTTTACCTTCCCAGAGAAGCGCACATCATCATGTACGTTTCCACACTGCCATATGGATATGCTGTCAGGGTGCAGTCCTGCACTCTACCTTCCCAGAGAAGCGCACATCATCATGTACGTTTCCACACTGCCATATGGATATGCTGTCAGGGTGCAGTCCTGCACTTTACCTTCCCAGAGAAGCGCACATCATCATGTACGTTTCCACACTGCCATATGGATATGCTGTCAGGGTGCAGTCCTGCACTCTACCTTCCCAGAGAAGCGCACATCATCATGTACGTTTCCACACTGCCATATGGATATGCTGTCAGGGTGCAGTCCTGCACTTTACCTTCCCAGAGAAGCGCACATCATCATGTACGTTTCCACACTGCCATATGGATATGCTGTCAGGGTGCAGTCCTGCACTTTACCTTCCCAGAGAAGCGCACATCATCATGTACGTTTCCACACTGCCATATGGATATGCTGTCAGGGTGCAGTCCTGCACTTTACCTTCCCAGAGAAGCGCACATCATCATGTACGTTTCCACACTGCCATATGGATATGCTGTCAGGGTGCAGTCCTGCACTCTACCTTCCCAGAGAAGCGCACATCATCATGTACGTTTCCACACTGCCATATGGATATGCTGTCAGGGTGCAGTCCTGCACTCTACCTTCCCAGAGAAGCGCACATCATCATGTACGTTTCCACACTGCCATATGGATATGATGTCAGGGTGCAGTCCTGCACTCTACCTTCCCAGAGAAGCGCACATCATCATGTACGTTTCCACACTGCCATATGGATATGATGTCAGGGTGCAGTCCTGCACTCTACCTTCCCAGAGAAGCGCACATCATCATGTACGTTTCCACACTGCCATATGGATATGATGTCAGGGTGCAGTCCTGCACTCTACCTTCCCAGAGAAGCGCACATCATCATGTACGTTTCCACACTGCCATGTGGATATGATGTCAGGGTGCAGTCCTGCACTCTACCTTCCCAGAGAAGCGCACATCATCATGTACGTTTCCACACTGCCATGTGGATATGCTGTCAGGGTGCAGTCCTGCACTCTACCTTCCCAGAGAAGCGCACATCATCATGTACGTTTCCACACTGCCATATGGATATGATGTCAGGGTGCAGTCCTGCACTCTACCTTCCCAGAGAAGCGCACATCATCATGTACGTTTCCACACTGCCATATGGATATGCTGTCAGGGTGCAGTCCTGCACTCTACCTTCCCAGAGAAGCGCACATCATCATGTACGTTTCCACACTGCCATATGGATATGATGTCAGGGTGCAGTCCTGCACTTTACCTTCCCAGAGAAGCGCACATCATCATGTACGTTTCCACACTGCCATATGGATATGCTGTCAGGGTGCAGTCCTGCACTCTACCTTCCCAGAGAAGCGCACATCATCATGTACGTTTCCACACTGCCATATGGATATGCTGTCAGGGTGCAGTCCTGCACTTTACCTTCCCAGAGAAGCGCACATCATCATGTACGTTTCCACACTGCCATATGGATATGCTGTCAGGGTGCAGTCCTGCACTTTACCTTCCCAGAGAAGCGCACATCATCATGTACGTTTCCACACTGCCATATGGATATGCTGTCAGGGTGCAGTCCTGCACTCTACCTTCCCAGAGAAGCGCACATCATCATGTACGTTTCCACACTGCCATATGGATATGCTGTCAGGGTGCAGTCCTGCACTCTACCTTCCCAGAGAAGCGCACATCATCATGTACGTTTCCACACTGCCATATGGATATGCTGTCAGGGTGCAGTCCTGCACTCTACCTTCCCAGAGAAGCGCACATCATCATGTACGTTTCCACACTGCCATATGGATATGCTGTCAGGGTGCAGTCCTGCACTCTACCTTCCCAGAGAAGCGCACATCATCATGTACGTTTCCACACTGCCATATGGATATGCTGTCAGGGTGCAGTCCTGCACTCTACCTTCCCAGAGAAGCGCACATCATCATGTACGTTTCCACACTGCCATATGGATATGCTGTCAGGGTGCAGTCCTGCACTCTACCTTCCCTGAGAAGCGCACATCATCATGTACGTTTCCACACTGCCATATGGATATGCTGTCAGGGTGCAGTCCTGCACTCTACCTTCCCAGAGAAGCGCACATCATCATGTACGTTTCCACACTGCCATATGGATATGCTGTCAGGGTGCAGTCCTGCACTCTACCTTCCCAGAGAAGCGCACATCATCATGTACGTTTCCACACTGCCATATGGATATGCTGTCAGGGTGCAGTCCTGCACTTTACCTTCCCAGAGAAGCGCACATCATCATGTACGTTTCCACACTGCCATATGGATATGCTGTCAGGGTGCAGTCCTGCACTCTACCTTCCCAGAGAAGCGCACATCATCATGTACGTTTCCACACTGCCATATGGATATGCTGTCAGGGTGCAGTCCTGCACTCTACCTTCCCAGAGAAGCGCACATCATCATGTACGTTTCCACACTGCCATATGGATATGCTGTCAGGGTGCAGTCCTGCACTCTACCTTCCCAGAGAAGCGCACATCATCATGTACGTTTCCACACTGCCATATGGATATGCTGTCAGGGTGCAGTCCTGCACTCTACCTTCCCAGAGAAGCGCACATCATCATGTACGTTTCCACACTGCCATATGGATATGCTGTCAGGGTGCAGTCCTGCACTTTACCTTCCCAGAGAAGCGCACATCATCATGTACGTTTCCACACTGCCATATGGATATGCTGTCAGGGTGCAGTCCTGCACTCTACCTTCCCAGAGAAGCGCACATCATCATGTACGTTTCCACACTGCCATATGGATATGCTGTCAGGGTGCAGTCCTGCACTCTACCTTCCCAGAGAAGCGCACATCATCATGTACGTTTCCACACTGCCATATGGATATGCTGTCAGGGTGCAGTCCTGCACTCTACCTTCCCAGAGAAGCGCACATCATCATGTACGTTTCCACACTGCCATATGGATATGCTGTCAGGGTGCAGTCCTGCACTCTACCTTCCCAGAGAAGCGCACATCATCATGTACGTTTCCACACTGCCATATGGATATGCTGTCAGGGTGCAGTCCTGCACTCTACCTTCCCAGAGAAGCGCACATCATCATGTACGTTTCCACACTGCCATATGGATATGCTGTCAGGGTGCAGTCCTGCACTTTACCTTCCCAGAGAAGCGCACATCATCATGTACGTTTCCACACTGCCATATGGATATGCTGTCAGGGTGCAGTCCTGCACTCTACCTTCCCAGAGAAGCGCACATCATCATGTACGTTTCCACACTGCCATATGGATATGCTGTCAGGGTGCAGTCCTGCACTTTACCTTCCCAGAGAAGCGCACATCATCATGTACGTTTCCACACTGCCATATGGATATGCTGTCAGGGTGCAGTCCTGCACTTTACCTTCCCAGAGAAGCGCACATCATCATGTACGTTTCCACACTGCCATATGGATATGCTGTCAGGGTGCAGTCCTGCACTTTACCTTCCCAGAGAAGCGCACATCATCATGTACGTTTCCACACTGCCATATGGATATGCTGTCAGGGTGCAGTCCTGCACTCTACCTTCCCAGAGAAGCGCACATCATCATGTACGTTTCCACACTGCCATATGGATATGCTGTCAGGGTGCAGTCCTGCACTCTACCTTCCCAGAGAAGCGCACATCATCATGTACGTTTCCACACTGCCATATGGATATGCTGTCAGGGTGCAGTCCTGCACTCTACCTTCCCAGAGAAGCGCACATCATCATGTACGTTTCCACACTGCCATATGGATATGCTGTCAGGGTGCAGTCCTGCACTTTACCTTCCCAGAGAAGCGCACATCATCATGTACGTTTCCACACTGCCATATGGATATGCTGTCAGGGTGCAGTCCTGCACTTTACCTTCCCAGAGAAGCGCACATCATCATGTACGTTTCCACACTGCCATATGGATATGCTGTCAGGGTGCAGTCCTGCACTCTACCTTCCCAGAGAAGCGCACATCATCATGTACGTTTCCACACTGCCATATGGATATGCTGTCAGGGTGCAGTCCTGCACTCTACCTTCCCAGAGAAGCGCACATCATCATGTACGTTTCCACACTGCCATATGGATATGCTGTCAGGGTGCAGTCCTGCACTCTACCTTCCCAGAGAAGCGCACATCATCATGTACGTTTCCACACTGCCATATGGATATGCTGTCAGGGTGCAGTCCTGCACTTTACCTTCCCAGAGAAGCGCACATCATCATGTACGTTTCCACACTGCCATATGGATATGCTGTCAGGGTGCAGTCCTGCACTTTACCTTCCCAGAGAAGCGCACATCATCATGTACGTTTCCACACTGCCATATGGATATGCTGTCAGGGTGCAGTCCTGCACTTTACCTTCCCAGAGAAGCGCACATCATCATGTACGTTTCCACACTGCCATATGGATATGCTGTCAGGGTGCAGTCCTGCACTCTACCTTCCCAGAGAAGCGCACATCATCATGTACGTTTCCACACTGCCATATGGATATGCTGTCAGGGTGCAGTCCTGCACTTTACCTTCCCAGAGAAGCGCACATCATCATGTACGTTTCCACACTGCCATATGGATATGCTGTCAGGGTGCAGTCCTGCACTCTACCTTCCCAGAGAAGCGCACATCATCATGTACGTTTCCACACTGCCATATGGATATGCTGTCAGGGTGCAGTCCTGCACTTTACCTTCCCAGAGAAGCGCACATCATCATGTACGTTTCCACACTGCCATATGGATATGCTGTCAGGGTGCAGTCCTGCACTCTACCTTCCCAGAGAAGCGCACATCATCATGTACGTTTCCACACTGCCATATGGATATGCTGTCAGGGTGCAGTCCTGCACTCTACCTTCCCAGAGAAGCGCACATCATCATGTACGTTTCCACACTGCCATATGGATATGCTGTCAGGGTGCAGTCCTGCACTCTACCTTCCCAGAGAAGCGCACATCATCATGTACGTTTCCACACTGCCATGTGGATATGATGTCAGGGTGCAGTCCTGCACTCTACCTTCCCAGAGAAGCGCACATCATCATGTACGTTTCCACACTGCCATATGGATATGATGTCAGGGTGCAGTCCTGCACTCTACCTTCCCAGAGAAGCGCACATCATCATGTACGTTTCCACACTGCCATGTGGATATGCTGTCAGGGTGCAGTCCTGCACTCTACCTTCCCAGAGAAGCGCACATCATCATGTACGTTTCCACACTGCCATATGGATATGCTGTCAGGGTGCAGTCCTGCACTCTACCTTCCCAGAGAAGCGCACATCATCATGTACGTTTCCACACTGCCATATGGATATGATGTCAGGGTGCAGTCCTGCACTTTACCTTCCCAGAGAAGCGCACATCATCATGTACGTTTCCACACTGCCATATGGATATGCTGTCAGGGTGCAGTCCTGCACTCTACCTTCCCAGAGAAGCGCACATCATCATGTACGTTTCCACACTGCCATATGGATATGCTGTCAGGGTGCAGTCCTGCACTCTACCTTCCCAGAGAAGCGCACATCATCATGTACGTTTCCACACTGCCATATGGATATGCTGTCAGGGTGCAGTCCTGCACTTTACCTTCCCAGAGAAGCGCACATCATCATGTACGTTTCCACACTGCCATATGGATATGCTGTCAGGGTGCAGTCCTGCACTTTACCTTCCCAGAGAAGCGCACATCATCATGTACGTTTCCACACTGCCATATGGATATGCTGTCAGGGTGCAGTCCTGCACTCTACCTTCCCAGAGAAGCGCACATCATCATGTACGTTTCCACACTGCCATATGGATATGCTGTCAGGGTGCAGTCCTGCACTCTACCTTCCCAGAGAAGCGCACATCATCATGTACGTTTCCACACTGCCATATGGATATGCTGTCAGGGTGCAGTCCTGCACTCTACCTTCCCAGAGAAGCGCACATCATCATGTACGTTTCCACACTGCCATATGGATATGCTGTCAGGGTGCAGTCCTGCACTCTACCTTCCCAGAGAAGCGCACATCATCATGTACGTTTCCACACTGCCATATGGATATGCTGTCAGGGTGCAGTCCTGCACTTTACCTTCCCAGAGAAGCGCACATCATCATGTACGTTTCCACACTGCCATATGGATATGCTGTCAGGGTGCAGTCCTGCACTCTACCTTCCCAGAGAAGCGCACATCATCATGTACGTTTCCACACTGCCATATGGATATGCTGTCAGGGTGCAGTCCTGCACTTTACCTTCCCAGAGAAGCGCACATCATCATGTACGTTTCCACACTGCCATATGGATATGCTGTCAGGGTGCAGTCCTGCACTCTACCTTCCCAGAGAAGCGCACATCATCATGTACGTTTCCACACTGCCATATGGATATGCTGTCAGGGTGCAGTCCTGCACTTTACCTTCCCAGAGAAGCGCACATCATCATGTACGTTTCCACACTGCCATATGGATATGCTGTCAGGGTGCAGTCCTGCACTCTACCTTCCCAGAGAAGCGCACATCATCATGTACGTTTCCACACTGCCATATGGATATGCTGTCAGGGTGCAGTCCTGCACTCTACCTTCCCAGAGAAGCGCACATCATCATGTACGTTTCCACACTGCCATATGGATATGCTGTCAGGGTGCAGTCCTGCACTCTACCTTCCCAGAGAAGCGCACATCATCATGTACGTTTCCACACTGCCATATGGATATGCTGTCAGGGTGCAGTCCTGCACTCTACCTTCCCAGAGAAGCGCACATCATCATGTACGTTTCCACACTGCCATATGGATATGCTGTCAGGGTGCAGTCCTGCACTCTACCTTCCCAGAGAAGCGCACATCATCATGTACGTTTCCACACTGCCATATGGATATGATGTCAGGGTGCAGTCCTGCACTCTACCTTCCCAGAGAAGCGCACATCATCATGTACGTTTCCACACTGCCATATGGATATGATGTCAGGGTGCAGTCCTGCACTCTACCTTCCCAGAGAAGCGCACATCATCATGTACGTTTCCACACTGCCATGTGGATATGATGTCAGGGTGCAGTCCTGCACTCTACCTTCCCAGAGAAGCGCACATCATCATGTACGTTTCCACACTGCCATGTGGATATGCTGTCAGGGTGCAGTCCTGCACTCTACCTTCCCAGAGAAGCGCACATCATCATGTACGTTTCCACACTGCCATATGGATATGCTGTCAGGGTGCAGTCCTGCACTCTACCTTCCCAGAGAAGCGCACATCATCATGTACGTGTCCACACTGCCATATGGATATGCTGTCAGGGTGCAGTCCTGCACTTTACCTTCCCAGAGAAGCGCACATCATCATGTACGTTTCCACACTGCCATATGGATATGCTGTCAGGGTGCAGTCCTGCACTCTACCTTCCCAGAGAAGCGCACATCATCATGTACGTTTCCACACTGCCATATGGATATGCTGTCAGGGTGCAGTCCTGCACTTTACCTTCCCAGAGAAGCGCACATCATCATGTACGTTTCCACACTGCCATATGGATATGCTGTCAGGGTGCAGTCCTGCACTCTACCTTCCCAGAGAAGCGCACATCATCATGTACGTTTCCACACTGCCATATGGATATGCTGTCAGGGTGCAGTCCTGCACTCTACCTTCCCAGAGAAGCGCACATCATCATGTACGTTTCCACACTGCCATATGGATATGCTGTCAGGGTGCAGTCCTGCACTCTACCTTCCCAGAGAAGCGCACATCATCATGTACGTTTCCACACTGCCATATGGATATGCTGTCAGGGTGCAGTCCTGCACTTTACCTTCCCAGAGAAGCGCACATCATCATGTACGTTTCCACACTGCCATATGGATATGCTGTCAGGGTGCAGTCCTGCACTTTACCTTCCCAGAGAAGCGCACATCATCATGTACGTTTCCACACTGCCATATGGATATGCTGTCAGGGTGCAGTCCTGCACTCTACCTTCCCAGAGAAGCGCACATCATCATGTACGTTTCCACACTGCCATATGGATATGCTGTCAGGGTGCAGTCCTGCACTCTACCTTCCCAGAGAAGCGCACATCATCATGTACGTTTCCACACTGCCATATGGATATGCTGTCAGGGTGCAGTCCTGCACTCTACCTTCCCAGAGAAGCGCACATCATCATGTACGTTTCCACACTGCCATATGGATATGCTGTCAGGGTGCAGTCCTGCACTTTACCTTCCCAGAGAAGCGCACATCATCATGTACGTTTCCACACTGCCATATGGATATGCTGTCAGGGTGCAGTCCTGCACTCTACCTTCCCAGAGAAGCGCACATCATCATGTACGTTTCCACACTGCCATATGGATATGCTGTCAGGGTGCAGTCCTGCACTCTACCTTCCCAGAGAAGCGCACATCATCATGTACGTTTCCACACTGCCATATGGATATGCTGTCAGGGTGCAGTCCTGCACTCTACCTTCCCAGAGAAGCGCACATCATCATGTACGTTTCCACACTGCCATATGGATATGCTGTCAGGGTGCAGTCCTGCACTCTACCTTCCCAGAGAAGCGCACATCATCATGTACGTTTCCACACTGCCATATGGATATGCTGTCAGGGTGCAGTCCTGCACTCTACCTTCCCAGAGAAGCGCACATCATCATGTACGTTTCCACACTGCCATATGGATATGCTGTCAGGGTGCAGTCCTGCACTCTACCTTCCCAGAGAAGCGCACATCATCATGTACGTTTCCACACTGCCATATGGATATGCTGTCAGGGTGCAGTCCTGCACTCTACCTTCCCAGAGAAGCGCACATCATCATGTACGTTTCCACACTGCCATATGGATATGCTGTCAGGGTGCAGTCCTGCACTCTACCTTCCCAGAGAAGCGCACATCATCATGTACGTTTCCACACTGCCATATGGATATGCTGTCAGGGTGCAGTCCTGCACTCTACCTTCCCAGAGAAGCGCACATCATCATGTACGTTTCCACACTGCCATATGGATATGCTGTCAGGGTGCAGTCCTGCACTCTACCTTCCCTGAGAAGCGCACATCATCATGTACGTTTCCACACTGCCATATGGATATGCTGTCAGGGTGCAGTCCTGCACTCTACCTTCCCAGAGAAGCGCACATCATCATGTACGTTTCCACACTGCCATATGGATATGCTGTCAGGGTGCAGTCCTGCACTCTACCTTCCCAGAGAAGCGCACATCATCATGTACGTTTCCACACTGCCATATGGATATGCTGTCAGGGTGCAGTCCTGCACTCTACCTTCCCAGAGAAGCGCACATCATCATGTACGTTTCCACACTGCCATATGGATATGCTGTCAGGGTGCAGTCCTGCACTTTACCTTCCCAGAGAAGCGCACATCATCATGTACGTTTCCACACTGCCATATGGATATGCTGTCAGGGTGCAGTCCTGCACTCTACCTTCCCAGAGAAGCGCACATCATCATGTACGTTTCCACACTGCCATATGGATATGCTGTCAGGGTGCAGTCCTGCACTCTACCTTCCCAGAGAAGCGCACATCATCATGTACGTTTCCACACTGCCATATGGATATGCTGTCAGGGTGCAGTCCTGCACTTTACCTTCCCAGAGAAGCGCACATCATCATGTACGTTTCCACACTGCCATATGGATATGCTGTCAGGGTGCAGTCCTGCACTTTACCTTCCCAGAGAAGCGCACATCATCATGTACGTTTCCACACTGCCATATGGATATGCTGTCAGGGTGCAGTCCTGCACTCTACCTTCCCAGAGAAGCGCACATCATCATGTACGTTTCCACACTGCCATATGGATATGCTGTCAGGGTGCAGTCCTGCACTCTACCTTCCCAGAGAAGCGCACATCATCATGTACGTTTCCACACTGCCATATGGATATGCTGTCAGGGTGCAGTCCTGCACTCTACCTTCCCAGAGAAGCGCACATCATCATGTACGTTTCCACACTGCCATATGGATATGCTGTCAGGGTGCAGTCCTGCACTTTACCTTCCCAGAGAAGCGCACATCATCATGTACGTTTCCACACTGCCATATGGATATGCTGTCAGGGTGCAGTCCTGCACTCTACCTTCCCAGAGAAGCGCACATCATCATGTACGTTTCCACACTGCCATATGGATATGCTGTCAGGGTGCAGTCCTGCACTTTACCTTCCCAGAGAAGCGCACATCATCATGTACGTTTCCACACTGCCATATGGATATGCTGTCAGGGTGCAGTCCTGCACTCTACCTTCCCAGAGAAGCGCACATCATCATGTACGTTTCCACACTGCCATATGGATATGCTGTCAGGGTGCAGTCCTGCACTCTACCTTCCCAGAGAAGCGCACATCATCATGTACGTTTCCACACTGCCATATGGATATGCTGTCAGGGTGCAGTCCTGCACTCTACCTTCCCAGAGAAGCGCACATCATCATGTACGTTTCCACACTGCCATATGGATATGCTGTCAGGGTGCAGTCCTGCACTCTACCTTCCCAGAGAAGCGCACATCATCATGTACGTTTCCACACTGCCATATGGATATGCTGTCAGGGTGCAGTCCTGCACTCTACCTTCCCAGAGAAGCGCACATCATCATGTACGTTTCCACACTGCCATATGGATATGCTGTCAGGGTGCAGTCCTGCACTCTACCTTCCCAGAGAAGCGCACATCATCATGTACGTTTCCACACTGCCATATGGATATGCTGTCAGGGTGCAGTCCTGCACTCTACCTTCCCAGAGAAGCGCACATCATCATGTACGTTTCCACACTGCCATATGGATATGCTGTCAGGGTGCAGTCCTGCACTCTACCTTCCCAGAGAAGCGCACATCATCATGTACGTTTCCACACTGCCATATGGATATGCTGTCAGGGTGCAGTCCTGCACTCTACCTTCCCAGAGAAGCGCACATCATCATGTACGTTTCCACACTGCCATATGGATATGCTGTCAGGGTGCAGTCCTGCACTCTACCTTCCCAGAGAAGCGCACATCATCATGTACGTTTCCACACTGCCATATGGATATGATGTCAGGGTGCAGTCCTGCACTCTACCTTCCCAGAGAAGCGCACATCATCATGTACGTTTCCACACTGCCATATGGATATGATGTCAGGGTGCAGTCCTGCACTCTACCTTCCCTGAGAAGCGCACATCATCATGTACGTTTCCACACTGCCATATGGATATGCTGTCAGGGTGCAGTCCTGCACTCTACCTTCCCAGAGAAGCGCACATCATCATGTACGTTTCCACACTGCCATATGGATATGCTGTCAGGGTGCAGTCCTGCACTTTACCTTCCCAGAGAAGCGCACATCATCATGTACGTTTCCACACTGCCATATGGATATGCTGTCAGGGTGCAGTCCTGCACTTTACCTTCCCAGAGAAGCGCACATCATCATGTACGTTTCCACACTGCCATATGGATATGCTGTCAGGGTGCAGTCCTGCACTTTACCTTCCCAGAGAAGCGCACATCATCATGTACGTTTCCACACTGCCATATGGATATGCTGTCAGGGTGCAGTCCTGCACTTTACCTTCCCAGAGAAGCGCACATCATCATGTACGTTTCCACACTGCCATATGGATATGCTGTCAGGGTGCAGTCCTGCACTTTACCTTCCCAGAGAAGCGCACATCATCATGTACGTTTCCACACTGCCATATGGATATGCTGTCAGGGTGCAGTCCTGCACTCTACCTTCCCAGAGAAGCGCACATCATCATGTACGTTTCCACACTGCCATATGGATATGCTGTCAGGGTGCAGTCCTGCACTCTACCTTCCCAGAGAAGCGCACATCATCATGTACGTTTCCACACTGCCATATGGATATGCTGTCAGGGTGCAGTCCTGCACTCTACCTTCCCAGAGAAGCGCACATCATCATGTACGTTTCCACACTGCCATATGGATATGCTGTCAGGGTGCAGTCCTGCACTTTACCTTCCCAGAGAAGCGCACATCATCATGTACGTTTCCACACTGCCATGTGGATATGGTGTCATGGTGCAGTCCTGCACTTTACCTTCCCAGAGAAGCGCACATCATCATGTACGTTTCCACACTGCCATATGGATATGCTTTCAGGGTGCAGTCCTGCACTTTCCCTTCCCAGAGAAGCGCACATCATCATGTACGTTTCCACACTGCCATATGGATATGCTGTCAGGGTGCAGTCCTGCACTCTACCTTCCCAGAGAAGCGCACATCATCATGTACGTTTCCACACTGCCATATGGATATGCTGTCAGGGTGCAGTCCTGCACTCTACCTTCCCAGAGAAGCGCACATCATCATGTACGTTTCCACACTGCCATATGGATATGCTGTCAGGGTGCAGTCCTGCACTTTACCTTCCCAGAGAAGCGCACATCATCATGTACGTTTCCACACTGCCATATGGATATGCTGTCAGGGTGCAGTCCTGCACTTTACCTTCCCAGAGAAGCGCACATCATCATGTACGTTTCCACACTGCCATATGGATATGCTGTCAGGGTGCAGTCCTGCACTCTACCTTCCCAGAGAAGCGCACATCATCATGTACGTTTCCACACTGCCATATGGATATGCTGTCAGGGTGCAGTCCTGCACTCTACCTTCCCAGAGAAGCGCACATCATCATGTACGTTTCCACACTGCCATATGGATATGCTGTCAGGGTGCAGTCCTGCACTCTACCTTCCCAGAGAAGCGCACATCATCATGTACGTTTCCACACTGCCATATGGATATGCTGTCAGGGTGCAGTCCTGCACTCTACCTTCCCAGAGAAGCGCACATCATCATGTACGTTTCCACACTGCCATATGGATATGCTGTCAGGGTGCAGTCCTGCACTCTACCTTCCCAGAGAAGCGCACATCATCATGTACGTTTCCACACTGCCATATGGATATGCTGTCAGGGTGCAGTCCTGCACTCTACCTTCCCAGAGAAGCGCACATCATCATGTACGTTTCCACACTGCCATATGGATATGCTGTCAGGGTGCAGTCCTGCACTCTACCTTCCCAGAGAAGCGCACATCATCATGTACGTTTCCACACTGCCATATGGATATGCTGTCAGGGTGCAGTCCTGCACTCTACCTTCCCAGAGAAGCGCACATCATCATGTACGTTTCCACACTGCCATATGGATATGCTGTCAGGGTGCAGTCCTGCACTCTACCTTCCCAGAGAAGCGCACATCATCATGTACGTTTCCACACTGCCATATGGATATGCTGTCAGGGTGCAGTCCTGCACTCTACCTTCCCAGAGAAGCGCACATCATCATGTACGTTTCCACACTGCCATATGGATATGCTGTCAGGGTGCAGTCCTGCACTCTACCTTCCCAGAGAAGCGCACATCATCATGTACGTTTCCACACTGCCATATGGATATGCTGTCAGGGTGCAGTCCTGCACTCTACCTTCCCAGAGAAGCGCACATCATCATGTACGTTTCCACACTGCCATATGGATATGCTGTCAGGGTGCAGTCCTGCACTCTACCTTCCCAGAGAAGCGCACATCATCATGTACGTTTCCACACTGCCATATGGATATGCTGTCAGGGTGCAGTCCTGCACTCTACCTTCCCAGAGAAGCGCACATCATCATGTACGTTTCCACACTGCCATATGGATATGCTGTCAGGGTGCAGTCCTGCACTCTACCTTCCCAGAGAAGCGCACATCATCATGTACGTTTCCACACTGCCATATGGATATGCTGTCAGGGTGCAGTCCTGCACTCTACCTTCCCAGAGAAGCGCACATCATCATGTACGTTTCCACACTGCCATATGGATATGCTGTCAGGGTGCAGTCCTGCACTCTACCTTCCCAGAGAAGCGCACATCATCATGTACGTTTCCACACTGCCATATGGATATGCTGTCAGGGTGCAGTCCTGCACTCTACCTTCCCAGAGAAGCGCACATCATCATGTACGTTTCCACACTGCCATATGGATATGCTGTCAGGGTGCAGTCCTGCACTTTACCTTCCCAGAGAAGCGCACATCATCATGTACGTTTCCACACTGCCATATGGATATGCTGTCAGGGTGCAGTCCTGCACTTTACCTTCCCAGAGAAGCGCACATCATCATGTACGTTTCCACACTGCCATATGGATATGCTGTCAGGGTGCAGTCCTGCACTCTACCTTCCCAGAGAAGCGCACATCATCATGTACGTTTCCACACTGCCATATGGATATGCTGTCAGGGTGCAGTCCTGCACTCTACCTTCCCAGAGAAGCGCACATCATCATGTACGTTTCCACACTGCCATATGGATATGCTGTCAGGGTGCAGTCCTGCACTCTACCTTCCCAGAGAAGCGCACATCATCATGTACGTTTCCACACTGCCATATGGATATGCTGTCAGGGTGCAGTCCTGCACTCTACCTTCCCAGAGAAGCGCACATCATCATGTACGTTTCCACACTGCCATATGGATATGCTGTCAGGGTGCAGTCCTGCACTCTACCTTCCCAGAGAAGCGCACATCATCATGTACGTTTCCACACTGCCATATGGATATGCTGTCAGGGTGCAGTCCTGCACTCTACCTTCCCAGAGAAGCGCACATCATCATGTACGTTTCCACACTGCCATATGGATATGCTGTCAGGGTGCAGTCCTGCACTCTACCTTCCCAGAGAAGCGCACATCATCATGTACGTTTCCACACTGCCATATGGATATGCTGTCAGGGTGCAGTCCTGCACTCTACCTTCCCAGAGAAGCGCACATCATCATGTACGTTTCCACACTGCCATATGGATATGCTGTCAGGGTGCAGTCCTGCACTCTACCTTCCCAGAGAAGCGCACATCATCATGTACGTTTCCACACTGCCATATGGATATGCTGTCAGGGTGCAGTCCTGCACTTTACCTTCCCAGAGAAGCGCACATCATCATGTACGTTTCCACACTGCCATATGGATATGCTGTCAGGGTGCAGTCCTGCACTCTACCTTCCCAGAGAAGCGCACATCATCATGTACGTTTCCACACTGCCATATGGATATGCTGTCAGGGTGCAGTCCTGCACTCTACCTTCCCAGAGAAGCGCACATCATCATGTACGTTTCCACACTGCCATATGGATATGCTGTCAGGGTGCAGTCCTGCACTCTACCTTCCCAGAGAAGCGCACATCATCATGTACGTTTCCACACTGCCATATGGATATGCTGTCAGGGTGCAGTCCTGCACTCTACCTTCCCAGAGAAGCGCACATCATCATGTACGTTTCCACACTGCCATATGGATATGCTGTCAGGGTGCAGTCCTGCACTCTACCTTCCCAGAGAAGCGCACATCATCATGTACGTTTCCACACTGCCATATGGATATGCTGTCAGGGTGCAGTCCTGCACTCTACCTTCCCAGAGAAGCGCACATCATCATGTACGTTTCCACACTGCCATATGGATATGATGTCAGGGTGCAGTCCTGCACTCTACCTTCCCAGAGAAGCGCACATCATCATGTACGTTTCCACACTGCCATATGGATATGCTGTCAGGGTGCAGTCCTGCACTCTACCTTCCCAGAGAAGCGCACATCATCATGTACGTTTCCACACTGCCATATGGATATGCTGTCAGGGTGCAGTCCTGCACTCTACCTTCCCAGAGAAGCGCACATCATCATGTACGTTTCCACACTGCCATATGGATATGCTGTCAGGGTGCAGTCCTGCACTCTACCTTCCCAGAGAAGCGCACATCATCATGTACGTTTCCACACTGCCATATGGATATGCTGTCAGGGTGCAGTCCTGCACTTTACCTTCCCAGAGAAGCGCACATCATCATGTACGTTTCCACACTGCCATATGGATATGCTGTCAGGGTGCAGTCCTGCACTTTACCTTCCCAGAGAAGCGCACATCATCATGTACGTTTCCACACTGCCATATGGATATGCTGTCAGGGTGCAGTCCTGCACTCTACCTTCCCAGAGAAGCGCACATCATCATGTACGTTTCCACACTGCCATATGGATATGCTGTCAGGGTGCAGTCCTGCACTCTACCTTCCCAGAGAAGCGCACATCATCATGTACGTTTCCACACTGCCATATGGATATGCTGTCAGGGTGCAGTCCTGCACTTTACCTTCCCAGAGAAGCGCACATCATCATGTACGTTTCCACACTGCCATATGGATATGCTGTCAGGGTGCAGTCCTGCACTCTACCTTCCCAGAGAAGCGCACATCATCATGTACGTTTCCACACTGCCATATGGATATGCTGTCAGGGTGCAGTCCTGCACTCTACCTTCCCAGAGAAGCGCACATCATCATGTACGTTTCCACACTGCCATATGGATATGCTGTCAGGGTGCAGTCCTGCACTCTACCTTCCCAGAGAAGCGCACATCATCATGTACGTTTCCACACTGCCATATGGATATGATGTCAGGGTGCAGTCCTGCACTCTACCTTCCCAGAGAAGCGCACATCATCATGTACGTTTCCACACTGCCATATGGATATGATGTCAGGGTGCAGTCCTGCACTCTACCTTCCCAGAGAAGCGCACATCATCATGTACGTTTCCACACTGCCATATGGATATGCTGTCAGGGTGCAGTCCTGCACTCTACCTTCCCAGAGAAGCGCACATCATCATGTACGTTTCCACACTGCCATATGGATATGCTGTCAGGGTGCAGTCCTGCACTCTACCTTCCCAGAGAAGCGCACATCATCATGTACGTTTCCACACTGCCATATGGATATGCTGTCAGGGTGCAGTCCTGCACTCTACCTTCCCAGAGAAGCGCACATCATCATGTACGTTTCCACACTGCCATATGGATATGCTGTCAGGGTGCAGTCCTGCACTCTACCTTCCCAGAGAAGCGCACATCATCATGTACGTTTCCACACTGCCATATGGATATGCTGTCAGGGTGCAGTCCTGCACTCTACCTTCCCAGAGAAGCGCACATCATCATGTACGTTTCCACACTGCCATATGGATATGCTGTCAGGGTGCAGTCCTGCACTCTACCTTCCCAGAGAAGCGCACATCATCATGTACGTTTCCACACTGCCATATGGATATGCTGTCAGGGTGCAGTCCTGCACTCTACCTTCCCAGAGAAGCGCACATCATCATGTACGTTTCCACACTGCCATATGGATATGCTGTCAGGGTGCAGTCCTGCACTCTACCTTCCCAGAGAAGCGCACATCATCATGTACGTTTCCACACTGCCATATGGATATGCTGTCAGGGTGCAGTCCTGCACTCTACCTTCCCAGAGAAGCGCACATCATCATGTACGTTTCCACACTGCCATATGGATATGCTGTCAGGGTGCAGTCCTGCACTCTACCTTCCCAGAGAAGCGCACATCATCATGTACGTTTCCACACTGCCATATGGATATGCTGTCAGGGTGCAGTCCTGCACTTTACCTTCCCAGAGAAGCGCACATCATCATGTACGTTTCCACACTGCCATATGGATATGCTGTCAGGGTGCAGTCCTGCACTCTACCTTCCCAGAGAAGCGCACATCATCATGTACGTTTCCACACTGCCATATGGATATGCTGTCAGGGTGCAGTCCTGCACTCTACCTTCCCAGAGAAGCGCACATCATCATGTACGTTTCCACACTGCCATATGGATATGCTGTCAGGGTGCAGTCCTGCACTCTACCTTCCCAGAGAAGCGCACATCATCATGTACGTTTCCACACTGCCATATGGATATGCTGTCAGGGTGCAGTCCTGCACTCTACCTTCCCAGAGAAGCGCACATCATCATGTACGTTTCCACACTGCCATATGGATATGCTGTCAGGGTGCAGTCCTGCACTCTACCTTCCCAGAGAAGCGCACATCATCATGTACGTTTCCACACTGCCATATGGATATGCTGTCAGGGTGCAGTCCTGCACTCTACCTTCCCAGAGAAGCGCACATCATCATGTACGTTTCCACACTGCCATATGGATATGCTGTCAGGGTGCAGTCCTGCACTCTACCTTCCCAGAGAAGCGCACATCATCATGTACGTTTCCACACTGCCATATGGATATGCTGTCAGGGTGCAGTCCTGCACTCTACCTTCCCAGAGAAGCGCACATCATCATGTACGTTTCCACACTGCCATATGGATATGCTGTCAGGGTGCAGTCCTGCACTCTACCTTCCCAGAGAAGCGCACATCATCATGTACGTTTCCACACTGCCATATGGATATGCTGTCAGGGTGCAGTCCTGCACTCTACCTTCCCAGAGAAGCGCACATCATCATGTACGTTTCCACACTGCCATATGGATATGCTGTCAGGGTGCAGTCCTGCACTCTACCTTCCCAGAGAAGCGCACATCATCATGTACGTTTCCACACTGCCATATGGATATGCTGTCAGGGTGCAGTCCTGCACTCTACCTTCCCAGAGAAGCGCACATCATCATGTACGTTTCCACACTGCCATATGGATATGCTGTCAGGGTGCAGTCCTGCACTTTACCTTCCCAGAGAAGCGCACATCATCATGTACGTTTCCACACTGCCATATGGATATGCTGTCAGGGTGCAGTCCTGCACTCTACCTTCCCAGAGAAGCGCACATCATCATGTACGTTTCCACACTGCCATATGGATATGCTGTCAGGGTGCAGTCCTGCACTCTACCTTCCCAGAGAAGCGCACATCATCATGTACGTTTCCACACTGCCATATGGATATGCTGTCAGGGTGCAGTCCTGCACTCTACCTTCCCAGAGAAGCGCACATCATCATGTACGTTTCCACACTGCCATATGGATATGCTGTCAGGGTGCAGTCCTGCACTCTACCTTCCCAGAGAAGCGCACATCATCATGTACGTTTCCACACTGCCATATGGATATGCTGTCAGGGTGCAGTCCTGCACTCTACCTTCCCAGAGAAGCGCACATCATCATGTACGTTTCCACACTGCCATATGGATATGCTGTCAGGGTGCAGTCCTGCACTCTACCTTCCCAGAGAAGCGCACATCATCATGTACGTTTCCACACTGCCATATGGATATGCTGTCAGGGTGCAGTCCTGCACTCTACCTTCCCAGAGAAGCGCACATCATCATGTACGTTTCCACACTGCCATATGGATATGCTGTCAGGGTGCAGTCCTGCACTCTACCTTCCCAGAGAAGCGCACATCATCATGTACGTTTCCACACTGCCATATGGATATGCTGTCAGGGTGCAGTCCTGCACTCTACCTTCCCAGAGAAGCGCACATCATCATGTACGTTTCCACACTGCCATATGGATATGCTGTCAGGGTGCAGTCCTGCACTCTACCTTCCCAGAGAAGCGCACATCATCATGTACGTTTCCACACTGCCATATGGATATGCTGTCAGGGTGCAGTCCTGCACTCTACCTTCCCAGAGAAGCGCACATCATCATGTACGTTTCCACACTGCCATATGGATATGCTGTCAGGGTGCAGTCCTGCACTCTACCTTCCCAGAGAAGCGCACATCATCATGTACGTTTCCACACTGCCATATGGATATGCTGTCAGGGTGCAGTCCTGCACTCTACCTTCCCAGAGAAGCGCACATCATCATGTACGTTTCCACACTGCCATATGGATATGCTGTCAGGGTGCAGTCCTGCACTCTACCTTCCCAGAGAAGCGCACATCATCATGTACGTTTCCACACTGCCATATGGATATGCTGTCAGGGTGCAGTCCTGCACTCTACCTTCCCAGAGAAGCGCACATCATCATGTACGTTTCCACACTGCCATATGGATATGCTGTCAGGGTGCAGTCCTGCACTCTACCTTCCCAGAGAAGCGCACATCATCATGTACGTTTCCACACTGCCATATGGATATGCTGTCAGGGTGCAGTCCTGCACTTTACCTTCCCAGAGAAGCGCACATCATCATGTACGTTTCCACACTGCCATATGGATATGCTGTCAGGGTGCAGTCCTGCACTCTACCTTCCCAGAGAAGCGCACATCATCATGTACGTTTCCACACTGCCATATGGATATGCTGTCAGGGTGCAGTCCTGCACTCTACCTTCCCAGAGAAGCGCACATCATCATGTACGTTTCCACACTGCCATATGGATATGCTGTCAGGGTGCAGTCCTGCACTTTACCTTCCCAGAGAAGCGCACATCATCATGTACGTTTCCACACTGCCATATGGATATGCTGTCAGGGTGCAGTCCTGCACTCTACCTTCCCAGAGAAGCGCACATCATCATGTACGTTTCCACACTGCCATATGGATATGCTGTCAGGGTGCAGTCCTGCACTCTACCTTCCCAGAGAAGCGCACATCATCATGTACGTTTCCACACTGCCATATGGATATGCTGTCAGGGTGCAGTCCTGCACTCTACCTTCCCAGAGAAGCGCACATCATCATGTACGTTTCCACACTGCCATATGGATATGCTGTCAGGGTGCAGTCCTGCACTCTACCTTCCCAGAGAAGCGCACATCATCATGTACGTTTCCACACTGCCATATGGATATGCTGTCAGGGTGCAGTCCTGCACTCTACCTTCCCAGAGAAGCGCACATCATCATGTACGTTTCCACACTGCCATATGGATATGCTGTCAGGGTGCAGTCCTGCACTCTACCTTCCCAGAGAAGCGCACATCATCATGTACGTTTCCACACTGCCATATGGATATGCTGTCAGGGTGCAGTCCTGCACTCTACCTTCCCAGAGAAGCGCACATCATCATGTACGTTTCCACACTGCCATATGGATATGCTGTCAGGGTGCAGTCCTGCACTTTACCTTCCCAGAGAAGCGCACATCATCATGTACGTTTCCACACTGCCATATGGATATGCTGTCAGGGTGCAGTCCTGCACTCTACCTTCCCAGAGAAGCGCACATCATCATGTACGTTTCCACACTGCCATATGGATATGCTGTCAGGGTGCAGTCCTGCACTCTACCTTCCCAGAGAAGCGCACATCATCATGTACGTTTCCACACTGCCATATGGATATGCTGTCAGGGTGCAGTCCTGCACTTTACCTTCCCAGAGAAGCGCACATCATCATGTACGTTTCCACACTGCCATATGGATATGCTGTCAGGGTGCAGTCCTGCACTCTACCTTCCCAGAGAAGCGCACATCATCATGTACGTTTCCACACTGCCATATGGATATGCTGTCAGGGTGCAGTCCTGCACTCTACCTTCCCAGAGAAGCGCACATCATCATGTACGTTTCCACACTGCCATATGGATATGCTGTCAGGGTGCAGTCCTGCACTCTACCTTCCCAGAGAAGCGCACATCATCATGTACGTTTCCACACTGCCATATGGATATGATGTCAGGGTGCAGTCCTGCACTTTACCTTCCCAGAGAAGCGCACATCATCATGTACGTTTCCACACTGCCATATGGATATGCTGTCAGGGTGCAGTCCTGCACTCTACCTTCCCAGAGAAGCGCACATCATCATGTACGTTTCCACACTGCCATATGGATATGCTGTCAGGGTGCAGTCCTGCACTCTACCTTCCCAGAGAAGCGCACATCATCATGTACGTTTCCACACTGCCATATGGATATGCTGTCAGGGTGCAGTCCTGCACTTTACCTTCCCAGAGAAGCGCACATCATCATGTACGTTTCCACACTGCCATATGGATATGCTGTCAGGGTGCAGTCCTGCACTCTACCTTCCCAGAGAAGCGCACATCATCATGTACGTTTCCACACTGCCATATGGATATGCTGTCAGGGTGCAGTCCTGCACTCTACCTTCCCAGAGAAGCGCACATCATCATGTACGTTTCCACACTGCCATATGGATATGCTGTCAGGGTGCAGTCCTGCACTCTACCTTCCCAGAGAAGCGCACATCATCATGTACGTTTCCACACTGCCATATGGATATGCTGTCAGGGTGCAGTCCTGCACTCTACCTTCCCAGAGAAGCGCACATCATCATGTACGTTTCCACACTGCCATATGGATATGCTGTCAGGGTGCAGTCCTGCACTCTACCTTCCCAGAGAAGCGCACATCATCATGTACGTTTCCACACTGCCATATGGATATGCTGTCAGGGTGCAGTCCTGCACTCTACCTTCCCAGAGAAGCGCACATCATCATGTACGTTTCCACACTGCCATATGGATATGCTGTCAGGGTGCAGTCCTGCACTCTACCTTCCCAGAGAAGCGCACATCATCATGTACGTTTCCACACTGCCATATGGATATGCTGTCAGGGTGCAGTCCTGCACTCTACCTTCCCAGAGAAGCGCACATCATCATGTACGTTTCCACACTGCCATATGGATATGCTGTCAGGGTGCAGTCCTGCACTCTACCTTCCCAGAGAAGCGCACATCATCATGTACGTTTCCACACTGCCATATGGATATGCTGTCAGGGTGCAGTCCTGCACTTTACCTTCCCAGAGAAGCGCACATCATCATGTACGTTTCCACACTGCCATATGGATATGCTGTCAGGGTGCAGTCCTGCACTCTACCTTCCCAGAGAAGCGCACATCATCATGTACGTTTCCACACTGCCATATGGATATGCTGTCAGGGTGCAGTCCTGCACTTTACCTTCCCAGAGAAGCGCACATCATCATGTACGTTTCCACACTGCCATATGGATATGCTGTCAGGGTGCAGTCCTGCACTTTACCTTCCCAGAGAAGCGCACATCATCATGTACGTTTCCACACTGCCATATGGATATGCTGTCAGGGTGCAGTCCTGCACTCTACCTTCCCAGAGAAGCGCACATCATCATGTACGTTTCCACACTGCCATATGGATATGCTGTCAGGGTGCAGTCCTGCACTCTACCTTCCCAGAGAAGCGCACATCATCATGTACGTTTCCACACTGCCATATGGATATGCTGTCAGGGTGCAGTCCTGCACTCTACCTTCCCTGAGAAGCGCACATCATCATGTACGTTTCCACACTGCCATATGGATATGCTGTCAGGGTGCAGTCCTGCACTTTACCTTCCCAGAGAAGCGCACATCATCATGTACGTTTCCACACTGCCATATGGATATGCTGTCAGGGTGCAGTCCTGCACTCTACCTTCCCAGAGAAGCGCACATCATCATGTACGTTTCCACACTGCCATATGGATATGCTGTCAGGGTGCAGTCCTGCACTTTACCTTCCCAGAGAAGCGCACATCATCATGTACGTTTCCACACTGCCATATGGATATGCTGTCAGGGTGCAGTCCTGCACTCTACCTTCCCAGAGAAGCGCACATCATCATGTACGTTTCCACACTGCCATATGGATATGATGTCAGGGTGCAGTCCTGCACTCTACCTTCCCAGAGAAGCGCACATCATCATGTACGTTTCCACACTGCCATATGGATATGATGTCAGGGTGCAGTCCTGCACTCTACCTTCCCAGAGAAGCGCACATCATCATGTACGTTTCCACACTGCCATATGGATATGATGTCAGGGTGCAGTCCTGCACTCTACCTTCCCAGAGAAGCGCACATCATCATGTACGTTTCCACACTGCCATATGGATATGATGTCAGGGTGCAGTCCTGCACTCTACCTTCCCAGAGAAGCGCACATCATCATGTACGTTTCCACACTGCCATATGGATATGCTGTCAGGGTGCAGTCCTGCACTCTACCTTCCCTGAGAAGCGCACATCATCATGTACGTTTCCACACTGCCATATGGATATGATGTCAGGGTGCAGTCCTGCACTTTACCTTCCCAGAGAAGCGCACATCATCATGTACGTTTCCACACTGCCATATGGATATGCTGTCAGGGTGCAGTCCTGCACTTTACCTTCCCAGAGAAGCGCACATCATCATGTACGTTTCCACACTGCCATATGGATATGCTGTCAGGGTGCAGTCCTGCACTTTACCTTCCCAGAGAAGCGCACATCATCATGTACGTTTCCACACTGCCATATGGATATGCTGTCAGGGTGCAGTCCTGCACTTTACCTTCCCAGAGAAGCGCACATCATCATGTACGTTTCCACACTGCCATATGGATATGCTGTCAGGGTGCAGTCCTGCACTCTACCTTCCCAGAGAAGCGCACATCATCATGTACGTTTCCACACTGCCATATGGATATGCTGTCAGGGTGCAGTCCTGCACTCTACCTTCCCAGAGAAGCGCACATCATCATGTACGTTTCCACACTGCCATATGGATATGCTGTCAGGGTGCAGTCCTGCACTCTACCTTCCCTGAGAAGCGCACATCATCATGTACGTTTCCACACTGCCATATGGATATGATGTCAGGGTGCAGTCCTGCACTTTACCTTCCCAGAGAAGCGCACATCATCATGTACGTTTCCACACTGCCATATGGATATGATGTCAGGGTGCAGTCCTGCACTCTACCTTCCCTGAGAAGCGCACATCATCATGTACGTTTCCACACTGCCATATGGATATGCTGTCAGGGTGCAGTCCTGCACTCTACCTTCCCAGAGAAGCGCACATCATCATGTACGTTTCCACACTGCCATATGGATATGCTGTCAGGGTGCAGTCCTGCACTTTACCTTCCCAGAGAAGCGCACATCATCATGTACGTTTCCACACTGCCATATGGATATGCTGTCAGGGTGCAGTCCTGCACTCTACCTTCCCAGAGAAGCGCACATCATCATGTACGTTTCCACACTGCCATATGGATATGCTGTCAGGGTGCAGTCCTGCACTCTACCTTCCCAGAGAAGCGCACATCATCATGTACGTTTCCACACTGCCATATGGATATGCTGTCAGGGTGCAGTCCTGCACTCTACCTTCCCAGAGAAGCGCACATCATCATGTACGTTTCCACACTGCCATATGGATATGCTGTCAGGGTGCAGTCCTGCACTTTACCTTCCCAGAGAAGCGCACATCATCATGTACGTTTCCACACTGCCATATGGATATGCTGTCAGGGTGCAGTCCTGCACTTTACCTTCCCAGAGAAGCGCACATCATCATGTACGTTTCCACACTGCCATATGGATATGCTGTCAGGGTGCAGTCCTGCACTTTACCTTCCCAGAGAAGCGCACATCATCATGTACGTTTCCACACTGCCATATGGATATGCTGTCAGGGTGCAGTCCTGCACTCTACCTTCCCAGAGAAGCGCACATCATCATGTACGTTTCCACACTGCCATATGGATATGCTGTCAGGGTGCAGTCCTGCACTTTACCTTCCCAGAGAAGCGCACATCATCATGTACGTTTCCACACTGCCATATGGATATGCTGTCAGGGTGCAGTCCTGCACTCTACCTTCCCAGAGAAGCGCACATCATCATGTACGTTTCCACACTGCCATATGGATATGCTGTCAGGGTGCAGTCCTGCACTTTACCTTCCCAGAGAAGCGCACATCATCATGTACGTTTCCACACTGCCATATGGATATGCTGTCAGGGTGCAGTCCTGCACTCTACCTTCCCAGAGAAGCGCACATCATCATGTACGTTTCCACACTGCCATATGGATATGATGTCAGGGTGCAGTCCTGCACTCTACCTTCCCAGAGAAGCGCACATCATCATGTACGTTTCCACACTGCCATATGGATATGATGTCAGGGTGCAGTCCTGCACTCTACCTTCCCAGAGAAGCGCACATCATCATGTACGTTTCCACACTGCCATATGGATATGATGTCAGGGTGCAGTCCTGCACTCTACCTTCCCAGAGAAGCGCACATCATCATGTACGTTTCCACACTGCCATATGGATATGATGTCAGGGTGCAGTCCTGCACTCTACCTTCCCAGAGAAGCGCACATCATCATGTACGTTTCCACACTGCCATATGGATATGCTGTCAGGGTGCAGTCCTGCACTCTACCTTCCCAGAGAAGCGCACATCATCATGTACGTTTCCACACTGCCATATGGATATGCTGTCAGGGTGCAGTCCTGCACTTTACCTTCCCAGAGAAGCGCACATCATCATGTACGTTTCCACACTGCCATATGGATATGATGTCAGGGTGCAGTCCTGCACTTTACCTTCCCAGAGAAGCGCACATCATCATGTACGTTTCCACACTGCCATATGGATATGCTGTCAGGGTGCAGTCCTGCACTCTACCTTCCCAGAGAAGCGCACATCATCATGTACGTTTCCACACTGCCATATGGATATGCTGTCAGGGTGCAGTCCTGCACTCTACCTTCCCAGAGAAGCGCACATCATCATGTACGTTTCCACACTGCCATATGGATATGCTGTCAGGGTGCAGTCCTGCACTCTACCTTCCCAGAGAAGCGCACATCATCATGTACGTTTCCACACTGCCATATGGATATGCTGTCAGGGTGCAGTCCTGCACTTTACCTTCCCAGAGAAGCGCACATCATCATGTACGTTTCCACACTGCCATATGGATATGCTGTCAGGGTGCAGTCCTGCACTCTACCTTCCCAGAGAAGCGCACATCATCATGTACGTTTCCACACTGCCATATGGATATGCTGTCAGGGTGCAGTCCTGCACTTTACCTTCCCAGAGAAGCGCACATCATCATGTACGTTTCCACACTGCCATATGGATATGCTGTCAGGGTGCAGTCCTGCACTCTACCTTCCCAGAGAAGCGCACATCATCATGTACGTTTCCACACTGCCATATGGATATGCTGTCAGGGTGCAGTCCTGCACTCTACCTTCCCAGAGAAGCGCACATCATCATGTACGTTTCCACACTGCCATATGGATATGCTGTCAGGGTGCAGTCCTGCACTCTACCTTCCCAGAGAAGCGCACATCATCATGTACGTTTCCACACTGCCATATGGATATGATGTCAGGGTGCAGTCCTGCACTCTACCTTCCCAGAGAAGCGCACATCATCATGTACGTTTCCACACTGCCATATGGATATGATGTCAGGGTGCAGTCCTGCACTCTACCTTCCCAGAGAAGCGCACATCATCATGTACGTTTCCACACTGCCATATGGATATGATGTCAGGGTGCAGTCCTGCACTCTACCTTCCCAGAGAAGCGCACATCATCATGTACGTTTCCACACTGCCATATGGATATGCTGTCAGGGTGCAGTCCTGCACTTTACCTTCCCAGAGAAGCGCACATCATCATGTACGTTTCCACACTGCCATATGGATATGCTGTCAGGGTGCAGTCCTGCACTTTACCTTCCCAGAGAAGCGCACATCATCATGTACGTTTCCACACTGCCATATGGATATGCTGTCAGGGTGCAGTCCTGCACTTTACCTTCCCAGAGAAGCGCACATCATCATGTACGTTTCCACACTGCCATATGGATATGCTGTCAGGGTGCAGTCCTGCACTCTACCTTCCCAGAGAAGCGCACATCATCATGTACGTTTCCACACTGCCATATGGATATGCTGTCAGGGTGCAGTCCTGCACTCTACCTTCCCAGAGAAGCGCACATCATCATGTACGTTTCCACACTGCCATATGGATATGCTGTCAGGGTGCAGTCCTGCACTCTACCTTCCCAGAGAAGCGCACATCATCATGTACGTTTCCACACTGCCATATGGATATGCTGTCAGGGTGCAGTCCTGCACTCTACCTTCCCAGAGAAGCGCACATCATCATGTACGTTTCCACACTGCCATATGGATATGATGTCAGGGTGCAGTCCTGCACTTTACCTTCCCAGAGAAGCGCACATCATCATGTACGTTTCCACACTGCCATATGGATATGATGTCAGGGTGCAGTCCTGCACTCTACCTTCCCTGAGAAGCGCACATCATCATGTACGTTTCCACACTGCCATATGGATATGCTGTCAGGGTGCAGTCCTGCACTCTACCTTCCCAGAGAAGCGCACATCATCATGTACGTTTCCACACTGCCATATGGATATGCTGTCAGGGTGCAGTCCTGCACTTTACCTTCCCAGAGAAGCGCACATCATCATGTACGTTTCCACACTGCCATATGGATATGCTGTCAGGGTGCAGTCCTGCACTCTACCTTCCCAGAGAAGCGCACATCATCATGTACGTTTCCACACTGCCATATGGATATGCTGTCAGGGTGCAGTCCTGCACTCTACCTTCCCAGAGAAGCGCACATCATCATGTACGTTTCCACACTGCCATATGGATATGCTGTCAGGGTGCAGTCCTGCACTCTACCTTCCCAGAGAAGCGCACATCATCATGTACGTTTCCACACTGCCATATGGATATGCTGTCAGGGTGCAGTCCTGCACTTTACCTTCCCAGAGAAGCGCACATCATCATGTACGTTTCCACACTGCCATATGGATATGCTGTCAGGGTGCAGTCCTGCACTTTACCTTCCCAGAGAAGCGCACATCATCATGTACGTTTCCACACTGCCATATGGATATGCTGTCAGGGTGCAGGCCTGCACTTTACCTTCCCAGAGAAGCGCACATCATCATGTACGTTTCCACACTGCCATATGGATATGCTGTCAGGGTGCAGTCCTGCACTCTACCTTCCCAGAGAAGCGCACATCATCATGTACGTTTCCACACTGCCATATGGATATGCTGTCAGGGTGCAGTCCTGCACTCTACCTTCCCAGAGAAGCGCACATCATCATGTACGTTTCCACACTGCCATATGGATATGCTGTCAGGGTGCAGTCCTGCACTCTACCTTCCCAGAGAAGCGCACATCATCATGTACGTTTCCACACTGCCATATGGATATGCTGTCAGGGTGCAGTCCTGCACTCTACCTTCCCAGAGAAGCGCACATCATCATGTACGTTTCCACACTGCCATATGGATATGCTGTCAGGGTGCAGTCCTGCACTCTACCTTCCCAGAGAAGCGCACATCATCATGTACGTTTCCACACTGCCATATGGATATGATGTCAGGGTGCAGTCCTGCACTCTACCTTCCCAGAGAAGCGCACATCATCATGTACGTTTCCACACTGCCATATGGATATGATGTCAGGGTGCAGTCCTGCACTCTACCTTCCCAGAGAAGCGCACATCATCATGTACGTTTCCACACTGCCATGTGGATATGATGTCAGGGTGCAGTCCTGCACTCTACCTTCCCAGAGAAGCGCACATCATCATGTACGTTTCCACACTGCCATGTGGATATGATGTCAGGGTGCAGTCCTGCACTCTACCTTCCCAGAGAAGCGCACATCATCATGTACGTTTCCACAATGCCATGTGGATATGCTGTCAGGGTGCAGTCCTGCACTCTACCTTCCCAGAGAAGCGCACATCATCATGTACGTTTCCACACTGCCATATGGATATGCTGTCAGGGTGCAGTCCTGCACTTTACCTTCCCAGAGAAGCGCACATCATCATGTACGTTTCCACACTGCCATATGGATATGATGTCAGGGTGCAGTCCTGCACTTTACCTTCCCAGAGAAGCGCACATCATCATGTACGTTTCCACACTGCCATATGGATATGCTGTCAGGGTGCAGTCCTGCACTCTACCTTCCCAGAGAAGCGCACATCATCATGTACGTTTCCACACTGCCATATGGATATGCTGTCAGGGTGCAGTCCTGCACTTTACCTTCCCAGAGAAGCGCACATCATCATGTACGTTTCCACACTGCCATATGGATATGCTGTCAGGGTGCAGTCCTGCACTCTACCTTCCCAGAGAAGCGCACATCATCATGTACGTTTCCACACTGCCATATGGATATGCTGTCAGGGTGCAGTCCTGCACTTTACCTTCCCAGAGAAGCGCACATCATCATGTACGTTTCCACACTGCCATATGGATATGCTGTCAGGGTGCAGTCCTGCACTCTACCTTCCCAGAGAAGCGCACATCATCATGTACGTTTCCACACTGCCATATGGATATGCTGTCAGGGTGCAGTCCTGCACTTTACCTTCCCAGAGAAGCGCACATCATCATGTACGTTTCCACACTGCCATATGGATATGCTGTCAGGGTGCAGTCCTGCACTTTACCTTCCCAGAGAAGCGCACATCATCATGTACGTTTCCACACTGCCATATGGATATGCTGTCAGGGTGCAGTCCTGCACTCTACCTTCCCAGAGAAGCGCACATCATCATGTACGTTTCCACACTGCCATATGGATATGCTGTCAGGGTGCAGTCCTGCACTCTACCTTCCCAGAGAAGCGCACATCATCATGTACGTTTCCACACTGCCATATGGATATGCTGTCAGGGTGCAGTCCTGCACTCTACCTTCCCAGAGAAGCGCACATCATCATGTACGTTTCCACACTGCCATATGGATATGCTGTCAGGGTGCAGTCCTGCACTCTACCTTCCCAGAGAAGCGCACATCATCATGTACGTTTCCACACTGCCATATGGATATGATGTCAGGGTGCAGTCCTGCACTTTACCTTCCCAGAGAAGCGCACATCATCATGTACGTTTCCACACTGCCATATGGATATGCTGTCAGGGTGCAGTCCTGCACTTTACCTTCCCAGAGAAGCGCACATCATCATGTACGTTTCCACACTGCCATATGGATATGCTGTCAGGGTGCAGTCCTGCACTTTACCTTCCCAGAGAAGCGCACATCATCATGTACGTTTCCACACTGCCATATGGATATGCTGTCAGGGTGCAGTCCTGCACTTTACCTTCCCAGAGAAGCGCACATCATCATGTACGTTTCCACACTGCCATATGGATATGCTGTCAGGGTGCAGTCCTGCACTCTACCTTCCCAGAGAAGCGCACATCATCATGTACGTTTCCACACTGCCATATGGATATGCTGTCAGGGTGCAGTCCTGCACTCTACCTTCCCAGAGAAGCGCACATCATCATGTACGTTTCCACACTGCCATATGGATATGCTGTCAGGGTGCAGTCCTGCACTCTACCTTCCCAGAGAAGCGCACATCATCATGTACGTTTCCACACTGCCATATGGATATGCTGTCAGGGTGCAGTCCTGCACTTTACCTTCCCAGAGAAGCGCACATCATCATGTACGTTTCCACACTGCCATATGGATATGATGTCAGGGTGCAGTCCTGCACTCTACCTTCCCAGAGAAGCGCACATCATCATGTACGTTTCCACACTGCCATATGGATATGCTGTCAGGGTGCAGTCCTGCACTCTACCTTCCCAGAGAAGCGCACATCATCATGTACGTTTCCACACTGCCATATGGATATGCTGTCAGGGTGCAGTCCTGCACTCTACCTTCCCAGAGAAGCGCACATCATCATGTACGTTTCCACACTGCCATATGGATATGCTGTCAGGGTGCAGTCCTGCACTTTACCTTCCCAGAGAAGCGCACATCATCATGTACGTTTCCACACTGCCATATGGATATGCTGTCAGGGTGCAGTCCTGCACTCTACCTTCCCAGAGAAGCGCACATCATCATGTACGTTTCCACACTGCCATATGGATATGCTGTCAGGGTGCAGTCCTGCACTCTACCTTCCCAGAGAAGCGCACATCATCATGTACGTTTCCACACTGCCATATGGATATGCTGTCAGGGTGCAGTCCTGCACTTTACCTTCCCAGAGAAGCGCACATCATCATGTACGTTTCCACACTGCCATATGGATATGATGTCAGGGTGCAGTCCTGCACTTTACCTTCCCAGAGAAGCGCACATCATCATGTACGTTTCCACACTGCCATATGGATATGCTGTCAGGGTGCAGTCCTGCACTCTACCTTCCCAGAGAAGCGCACATCATCATGTACGTTTCCACACTGCCATATGGATATGCTGTCAGGGTGCAGTCCTGCACTCTACCTTCCCAGAGAAGCGCACATCATCATGTACGTTTCCACACTGCCATATGGATATGCTGTCAGGGTGCAGTCCTGCACTCTACCTTCCCAGAGAAGCGCACATCATCATGTACGTTTCCACACTGCCATATGGATATGATGTCAGGGTGCAGTCCTGCACTTTACCTTCCCAGAGAAGCGCACATCATCATGTACGTTTCCACACTGCCATATGGATATGCTGTCAGGGTGCAGTCCTGCACTCTACCTTCCCAGAGAAGCGCACATCATCATGTACGTTTCCACACTGCCATATGGATATGCTGTCAGGGTGCAGTCCTGCACTTTACCTTCCCAGAGAAGCGCACATCATCATGTACGTTTCCACACTGCCATATGGATATGCTGTCAGGGTGCAGTCCTGCACTCTACCTTCCCAGAGAAGCGCACATCATCATGTACGTTTCCACACTGCCATATGGATATGATGTCAGGGTGCAGTCCTGCACTCTACCTTCCCAGAGAAGCGCACATCATCATGTACGTTTCCACACTGCCATATGGATATGATGTCAGGGTGCAGTCCTGCACTCTACCTTCCCAGAGAAGCGCACATCATCATGTACGTTTCCACACTGCCATATGGATATGCTGTCAGGGTGCAGTCCTGCACTCTACCTTCCCAGAGAAGCGCACATCATCATGTACGTTTCCACACTGCCATATGGATATGATGTCAGGGTGCAGTCCTGCACTCTACCTTCCCAGAGAAGCGCACATCATCATGTACGTTTCCACACTGCCATATGGATATGATGTCAGGGTGCAGTCCTGCACTCTACCTTCCCAGAGAAGCGCACATCATCATGTACGTTTCCACACTGCCATATGGATATGCTGTCAGGGTGCAGTCCTGCACTCTACCTTCCCAGAGAAGCGCACATCATCATGTACGTTTCCACACTGCCATATGGATATGCTGTCAGGGTGCAGTCCTGCACTCTACCTTCCCAGAGAAGCGCACATCATCATGTACGTTTCCACACTGCCATATGGATATGCTGTCAGGGTGCAGTCCTGCACTCTACCTTCCCAGAGAAGCGCACATCATCATGTACGTTTCCACACTGCCATATGGATATGCTGTCAGGGTGCAGTCCTGCACTTTACCTTCCCAGAGAAGCGCACATCATCATGTACGTTTCCACACTGCCATATGGATATGCTGTCAGGGTGCAGTCCTGCACTCTACCTTCCCAGAGAAGCGCACATCATCATGTACGTTTCCACACTGCCATATGGATATGCTGTCAGGGTGCAGTCCTGCACTCTACCTTCCCAGAGAAGCGCACATCATCATGTACGTTTCCACACTGCCATATGGATATGCTGTCAGGGTGCAGTCCTGCACTCTACCTTCCCAGAGAAGCGCACATCATCATGTACGTTTCCACACTGCCATATGGATATGCTGTCAGGGTGCAGTCCTGCACTTTACCTTCCCAGAGAAGCGCACATCATCATGTACGTTTCCACACTGCCATATGGATATGCTGTCAGGGTGCAGTCCTGCACTCTACCTTCCCAGAGAAGCGCACATCATCATGTACGTTTCCACACTGCCATATGGATATGCTGTCAGGGTGCAGTCCTGCACTCTACCTTCCCAGAGAAGCGCACATCATCATGTACGTTTCCACACTGCCATATGGATATGCTGTCAGGGTGCAGTCCTGCACTTTACCTTCCCAGAGAAGCGCACATCATCATGTACGTTTCCACACTGCCATATGGATATGCTGTCAGGGTGCAGTCCTGCACTCTACCTTCCCAGAGAAGCGCACATCATCATGTACGTTTCCACACTGCCATATGGATATGCTGTCAGGGTGCAGTCCTGCACTCTACCTTCCCAGAGAAGCGCACATCATCATGTACGTTTCCACACTGCCATATGGATATGCTGTCAGGGTGCAGTCCTGCACTCTACCTTCCCAGAGAAGCGCACATCATCATGTACGTTTCCACACTGCCATATGGATATGCTGTCAGGGTGCAGTCCTGCACTTTACCTTCCCAGAGAAGCGCACATCATCATGTACGTTTCCACACTGCCATATGGATATGCTGTCAGGGTGCAGTCCTGCACTCTACCTTCCCAGAGAAGCGCACATCATCATGTACGTTTCCACACTGCCATATGGATATGCTGTCAGGGTGCAGTCCTGCACTTTACCTTCCCAGAGAAGCGCACATCATCATGTACGTTTCCACACTGCCATATGGATATGCTGTCAGGGTGCAGTCCTGCACTCTACCTTCCCAGAGAAGCGCACATCATCATGTACGTTTCCACACTGCCATATGGATATGCTGTCAGGGTGCAGTCCTGCACTTTACCTTCCCAGAGAAGCGCACATCATCATGTACGTTTCCACACTGCCATATGGATATGCTGTCAGGGTGCAGTCCTGCACTCTACCTTCCCAGAGAAGCGCACATCATCATGTACGTTTCCACACTGCCATATGGATATGCTGTCAGGGTGCAGTCCTGCACTCTACCTTCCCAGAGAAGCGCACATCATCATGTACGTTTCCACACTGCCATATGGATATGCTGTCAGGGTGCAGTCCTGCACTTTACCTTCCCAGAGAAGCGCACATCATCATGTACGTTTCCACACTGCCATATGGATATGCTGTCAGGGTGCAGTCCTGCACTCTACCTTCCCAGAGAAGCGCACATCATCATGTACGTTTCCACACTGCCATATGGATATGCTGTCAGGGTGCAGTCCTGCACTTTACCTTCCCAGAGAAGCGCACATCATCATGTACGTTTCCACACTGCCATATGGATATGCTGTCAGGGTGCAGTCCTGCACTCTACCTTCCCAGAGAAGCGCACATCATCATGTACGTTTCCACACTGCCATATGGATATGCTGTCAGGGTGCAGTCCTGCACTCTACCTTCCCAGAGAAGCGCACATCATCATGTACGTTTCCACACTGCCATATGGATATGCTGTCAGGGTGCAGTCCTGCACTCTACCTTCCCAGAGAAGCGCACATCATCATGTACGTTTCCACACTGCCATATGGATATGATGTCAGGGTGCAGTCCTGCACTCTACCTTCCCAGAGAAGCGCACATCATCATGTACGTTTCCACACTGCCATATGGATATGATGTCAGGGTGCAGTCCTGCACTCTACCTTCCCTGAGAAGCGCACATCATCATGTACGTTTCCACACTGCCATATGGATATGATGTCAGGGTGCAGTCCTGCACTCTACCTTCCCTGAGAAGCGCACATCATCATGTACGTTTCCACACTGCCATATGGATATGATGTCAGGGTGCAGTCCTGCACTTTACCTTCCCAGAGAAGCGCACATCATCATGTACGTTTCCACACTGCCATATGGATATGCTGTCAGGGTGCAGTCCTGCACTTTACCTTCCCAGAGAAGCGCACATCATCATGTACGTTTCCACACTGCCATATGGATATGCTGTCAGGGTGCAGTCCTGCACTTTACCTTCCCAGAGAAGCGCACATCATCATGTACGTTTCCACACTGCCATATGGATATGCTGTCAGGGTGCAGTCCTGCACTTTACCTTCCCAGAGAAGCGCACATCATCATGTACGTTTCCACACTGCCATATGGATATGCTGTCAGGGTGCAGTCCTGCACTCTACCTTCCCAGAGAAGCGCACATCATCATGTACGTTTCCACACTGCCATATGGATATGCTGTCAGGGTGCAGTCCTGCACTCTACCTTCCCAGAGAAGCGCACATCATCATGTACGTTTCCACACTGCCATATGGATATGCTGTCAGGGTGCAGTCCTGCACTCTACCTTCCCTGAGAAGCGCACATCATCATGTACGTTTCCACACTGCCATATGGATATGATGTCAGGGTGCAGTCCTGCACTTTACCTTCCCAGAGAAGCGCACATCATCATGTACGTTTCCACACTGCCATATGGATATGATGTCAGGGTGCAGTCCTGCACTCTACCTTCCCTGAGAAGCGCACATCATCATGTACGTTTCCACACTGCCATATGGATATGCTGTCAGGGTGCAGTCCTGCACTCTACCTTCCCAGAGAAGCGCACATCATCATGTACGTTTCCACACTGCCATATGGATATGCTGTCAGGGTGCAGTCCTGCACTCTACCTTCCCAGAGAAGCGCACATCATCATGTACGTTTCCACACTGCCATATGGATATGCTGTCAGGGTGCAGTCCTGCACTCTACCTTCCCAGAGAAGCGCACATCATCATGTACGTTTCCACACTGCCATATGGATATGCTGTCAGGGTGCAGTCCTGCACTCTACCTTCCCAGAGAAGCGCACATCATCATGTACGTTTCCACACTGCCATATGGATATGCTGTCAGGGTGCAGTCCTGCACTCTACCTTCCCAGAGAAGCGCACATCATCATGTACGTTTCCACACTGCCATATGGATATGCTGTCAGGGTGCAGTCCTGCACTCTACCTTCCCAGAGAAGCGCACATCATCATGTACGTTTCCACACTGCCATATGGATATGCTGTCAGGGTGCAGTCCTGCACTTTACCTTCCCAGAGAAGCGCACATCATCATGTACGTTTCCACACTGCCATATGGATATGCTGTCAGGGTGCAGTCCTGCACTTTACCTTCCCAGAGAAGCGCACATCATCATGTACGTTTCCACACTGCCATATGGATATGCTGTCAGGGTGCAGTCCTGCACTCTACCTTCCCAGAGAAGCGCACATCATCATGTACGTTTCCACACTGCCATATGGATATGCTGTCAGGGTGCAGTCCTGCACTCTACCTTCCCAGAGAAGCGCACATCATCATGTACGTTTCCACACTGCCATATGGATATGCTGTCAGGGTGCAGTCCTGCACTCTACCTTCCCAGAGAAGCGCACATCATCATGTACGTTTCCACACTGCCATATGGATATGCTGTCAGGGTGCAGTCCTGCACTCTACCTTCCCAGAGAAGCGCACATCATCATGTACGTTTCCACACTGCCATATGGATATGCTGTCAGGGTGCAGTCCTGCACTCTACCTTCCCAGAGAAGCGCACATCATCATGTACGTTTCCACACTGCCATATGGATATGATGTCAGGGTGCAGTCCTGCACTCTACCTTCCCAGAGAAGCGCACATCATCATGTACGTTTCCACACTGCCATATGGATATGATGTCAGGGTGCAGTCCTGCACTCTACCTTCCCAGAGAAGCGCACATCATCATGTACGTTTCCACACTGCCATGTGGATATGATGTCAGGGTGCAGTCCTGCACTCTACCTTCCCAGAGAAGCGCACATCATCATGTACGTTTCCACACTGCCATATGGATATGATGTCAGGGTGCAGCCCTGCACTCTACCTTCCCAGAGAAGCGCACATCATCATGTACGTTTCCACACTGCCATGTGGATATGCTGTCAGGGTGCAGTCCTGCACTCTACCTTCCCAGAGAAGCGCACATCATCATGTACGTTTCCACACTGCCATATGGATATGGTGTCAGGGTGCAGTCCTGCACTTTACCTTCCCAGAGAAGCGCACATCATCATGTACGTGTCCACACTGCCATATGGATATGATGTCAGGGTGCAGTCCTGCACTTTACCTTCCCAGAGAAGCGCACATCATCATGTACGTTTCCACACTGCCATATGGATATGCTGTCAGGGTGCAGTCCTGCACTCTACCTTCCCAGAGAAGCGCACATCATCATGTACGTTTCCACACTGCCATATGGATATGCTGTCAGGGTGCAGTCCTGCACTTTACCTTCCCAGAGAAGCGCACATCATCATGTACGTTTCCACACTGCCATATGGATATGCTGTCAGGGTGCAGTCCTGCACTCTACCTTCCCAGAGAAGCGCACATCATCATGTACGTTTCCACACTGCCATATGGATATGCTGTCAGGGTGCAGTCCTGCACTTTACCTTCCCAGAGAAGCGCACATCATCATGTACGTTTCCACACTGCCATATGGATATGCTGTCAGGGTGCAGTCCTGCACTCTACCTTCCCAGAGAAGCGCACATCATCATGTACGTTTCCACACTGCCATATGGATATGCTGTCAGGGTGCAGTCCTGCACTTTACCTTCCCAGAGAAGCGCACATCATCATGTACGTTTCCACACTGCCATATGGATATGCTGTCAGGGTGCAGTCCTGCACTCTACCTTCCCAGAGAAGCGCACATCATCATGTACGTTTCCACACTGCCATATGGATATGCTGTCAGGGTGCAGTCCTGCACTCTACCTTCCCAGAGAAGCGCACATCATCATGTACGTTTCCACACTGCCATATGGATATGATGTCAGGGTGCAGTCCTGCACTCTACCTTCCCAGAGAAGCGCACATCATCATGTACGTTTCCACACTGCCATATGGATATGATGTCAGGGTGCAGTCCTGCACTCTACCTTCCCTGAGAAGCGCACATCATCATGTACGTTTCCACACTGCCATATGGATATGCTGTCAGGGTGCAGTCCTGCACTCTACCTTCCCAGAGAAGCGCACATCATCATGTACGTTTCCACACTGCCATATGGATATGATGTCAGGGTGCAGTCCTGCACTTTACCTTCCCAGAGAAGCGCACATCATCATGTACGTTTCCACACTGCCATATGGATATGCTGTCAGGGTGCAGTCCTGCACTTTACCTTCCCAGAGAAGCGCACATCATCATGTACGTTTCCACACTGCCATATGGATATGCTGTCAGGGTGCAGTCCTGCACTTTACCTTCCCAGAGAAGCGCACATCATCATGTACGTTTCCACACTGCCATATGGATATGCTGTCAGGGTGCAGTCCTGCACTTTACCTTCCCAGAGAAGCGCACATCATCATGTACGTTTCCACACTGCCATATGGATATGCTGTCAGGGTGCAGTCCTGCACTCTACCTTCCCAGAGAAGCGCACATCATCATGTACGTTTCCACACTGCCATATGGATATGCTGTCAGGGTGCAGTCCTGCACTCTACCTTCCCAGAGAAGCGCACATCATCATGTACGTTTCCACACTGCCATATGGATATGCTGTCAGGGTGCAGTCCTGCACTCTACCTTCCCTGAGAAGCGCACATCATCATGTACGTTTCCACACTGCCATATGGATATGATGTCAGGGTGCAGTCCTGCACTTTACCTTCCCAGAGAAGCGCACATCATCATGTACGTTTCCACACTGCCATATGGATATGCTGTCAGGGTGCAGTCCTGCACTCTACCTTCCCTGAGAAGCGCACATCATCATGTACGTTTCCACACTGCCATATGGATATGCTGTCAGGGTGCAGTCCTGCACTCTACCTTCCCAGAGAAGCGCACATCATCATGTACGTTTCCACACTGCCATATGGATATGCTGTCAGGGTGCAGTCCTGCACTCTACCTTCCCAGAGAAGCGCACATCATCATGTACGTTTCCACACTGCCATATGGATATGCTGTCAGGGTGCAGTCCTGCACTCTACCTTCCCAGAGAAGCGCACATCATCATGTACGTTTCCACACTGCCATATGGATATGCTGTCAGGGTGCAGTCCTGCACTCTACCTTCCCAGAGAAGCGCACATCATCATGTACGTTTCCACACTGCCATATGGATATGCTGTCAGGGTGCAGTCCTGCACTCTACCTTCCCAGAGAAGCGCACATCATCATGTACGTTTCCACACTGCCATATGGATATGCTGTCAGGGTGCAGTCCTGCACTCTACCTTCCCAGAGAAGCGCACATCATCATGTACGTTTCCACACTGCCATATGGATATGCTGTCAGGGTGCAGTCCTGCACTCTACCTTCCCAGAGAAGCGCACATCATCATGTACGTTTCCACACTGCCATATGGATATGCTGTCAGGGTGCAGTCCTGCACTTTACCTTCCCAGAGAAGCGCACATCATCATGTACGTTTCCACACTGCCATATGGATATGCTGTCAGGGTGCAGTCCTGCACTCTACCTTCCCAGAGAAGCGCACATCATCATGTACGTTTCCACACTGCCATATGGATATGCTGTCAGGGTGCAGTCCTGCACTCTACCTTCCCAGAGAAGCGCACATCATCATGTACGTTTCCACACTGCCATATGGATATGCTGTCAGGGTGCAGTCCTGCACTCTACCTTCCCAGAGAAGCGCACATCATCATGTACGTTTCCACACTGCCATATGGATATGCTGTCAGGGTGCAGTCCTGCACTCTACCTTCCCAGAGAAGCGCACATCATCATGTACGTTTCCACACTGCCATATGGATATGCTGTCAGGGTGCAGTCCTGCACTCTACCTTCCCAGAGAAGCGCACATCATCATGTACGTTTCCACACTGCCATATGGATATGCTGTCAGGGTGCAGTCCTGCACTTTACCTTCCCAGAGAAGCGCACATCATCATGTACGTTTCCACACTGCCATATGGATATGCTGTCAGGGTGCAGTCCTGCACTCTACCTTCCCAGAGAAGCGCACATCATCATGTACGTTTCCACACTGCCATATGGATATGATGTCAGGGTGCAGTCCTGCACTCTACCTTCCCAGAGAAGCGCACATCATCATGTACGTTTCCACACTGCCATATGGATATGATGTCAGGGTGCAGTCCTGCACTCTACCTTCCCAGAGAAGCGCACATCATCATGTACGTTTCCACACTGCCATATGGATATGCTGTCAGGGTGCAGTCCTGCACTCTACCTTCCCAGAGAAGCGCACATCATCATGTACGTTTCCACACTGCCATATGGATATGCTGTCAGGGTGCAGTCCTGCACTCTACCTTCCCAGAGAAGCGCACATCATCATGTACGTTTCCACACTGCCATATGGATATGCTGTCAGGGTGCAGTCCTGCACTCTACCTTCCCAGAGAAGCGCACATCATCATGTACGTTTCCACACTGCCATATGGATATGCTGTCAGGGTGCAGTCCTGCACTCTACCTTCCCAGAGAAGCGCACATCATCATGTACGTTTCCACACTGCCATATGGATATGCTGTCAGGGTGCAGTCCTGCACTCTACCTTCCCTGAGAAGCGCACATCATCATGTACGTTTCCACACTGCCATATGGATATGCTGTCAGGGTGCAGTCCTGCACTCTACCTTCCCAGAGAAGCGCACATCATCATGTACGTTTCCACACTGCCATATGGATATGCTGTCAGGGTGCAGTCCTGCACTCTACCTTCCCAGAGAAGCGCACATCATCATGTACGTTTCCACACTGCCATATGGATATGCTGTCAGGGTGCAGTCCTGCACTCTACCTTCCCAGAGAAGCGCACATCATCATGTACGTTTCCACACTGCCATATGGATATGCTGTCAGGGTGCAGTCCTGCACTTTACCTTCCCAGAGAAGCGCACATCATCATGTACGTTTCCACACTGCCATATGGATATGCTGTCAGGGTGCAGTCCTGCACTTTACCTTCCCAGAGAAGCGCACATCATCATGTACGTTTCCACACTGCCATATGGATATGCTGTCAGGGTGCAGTCCTGCACTTTACCTTCCCAGAGAAGCGCACATCATCATGTACGTTTCCACACTGCCATATGGATATGCTGTCAGGGTGCAGTCCTGCACTCTACCTTCCCAGAGAAGCGCACATCATCATGTACGTTTCCACACTGCCATATGGATATGCTGTCAGGGTGCAGTCCTGCACTCTACCTTCCCAGAGAAGCGCACATCATCATGTACGTTTCCACACTGCCATATGGATATGCTGTCAGGGTGCAGTCCTGCACTCTACCTTCCCAGAGAAGCGCACATCATCATGTACGTTTCCACACTGCCATATGGATATGCTGTCAGGGTGCAGTCCTGCACTTTACCTTCCCAGAGAAGCGCACATCATCATGTACGTTTCCACACTGCCATATGGATATGCTGTCAGGGTGCAGTCCTGCACTCTACCTTCCCAGAGAAGCGCACATCATCATGTACGTTTCCACACTGCCATATGGATATGCTGTCAGGGTGCAGTCCTGCACTTTACCTTCCCAGAGAAGCGCACATCATCATGTACGTTTCCACACTGCCATATGGATATGCTGTCAGGGTGCAGTCCTGCACTCTACCTTCCCAGAGAAGCGCACATCATCATGTACGTTTCCACACTGCCATATGGATATGCTGTCAGGGTGCAGTCCTGCACTCTACCTTCCCAGAGAAGCGCACATCATCATGTACGTTTCCACACTGCCATATGGATATGCTGTCAGGGTGCAGTCCTGCACTCTACCTTCCCAGAGAAGCGCACATCATCATGTGACGTTTCCACACTGCCATATGGATATGCTGTCAGGGTGCAGTCCTGCACTCTACCTTCCCAGAGAAGCGCACATCATCATGTACGTTTCCACACTGCCATATGGATATGCTGTCAGGGTGCAGTCCTGCACTCTACCTTCCCAGAGAAGCGCACATCATCATGTACGTTTCCACACTGCCATATGGATATGCTGTCAGGGTGCAGTCCTGCACTCTACCTTCCCAGAGAAGCGCACATCATCATGTACGTTTCCACACTGCCATATGGATATGCTGTCAGGGTGCAGTCCTGCACTCTACCTTCCCAGAGAAGCGCACATCATCATGTACGTTTCCACACTGCCATATGGATATGCTGTCAGGGTGCAGTCCTGCACTTTACCTTCCCAGAGAAGCGCACATCATCATGTACGTTTCCACACTGCCATATGGATATGCTGTCAGGGTGCAGTCCTGCACTCTACCTTCCCAGAGAAGCGCACATCATCATGTACGTTTCCACACTGCCATATGGATATGCTGTCAGGGTGCAGTCCTGCACTCTACCTTCCCAGAGAAGCGCACATCATCATGTACGTTTCCACACTGCCATATGGATATGCTGTCAGGGTGCAGTCCTGCACTCTACCTTCCCAGAGAAGCGCACATCATCATGTACGTTTCCACACTGCCATATGGATATGCTGTCAGGGTGCAGTCCTGCACTCTACCTTCCCAGAGAAGCGCACATCATCATGTACGTTTCCACACTGCCATATGGATATGCTGTCAGGGTGCAGTCCTGCACTTTACCTTTCCCAGAGAAGCGCACATCATCATGTACGTTTCCACACTGCCATATGGATATGCTGTCAGGGTGCAGTCCTGCACTCTACCTTCCCAGAGAAGCGCACATCATCATGTACGTTTCCACACTGCCATATGGATATGCTGTCAGGGTGCAGTCCTGCACTCTACCTTCCCAGAGAAGCGCACATCATCATGTACGTTTCCACACTGCCATATGGATATGCTGTCAGGGTGCAGTCCTGCACTCTACCTTCCCAGAGAAGCGCACATCATCATGTACGTTTCCCACACTGCCATATGGATATGCTGTCAGGGTGCAGTCCTGCACTTTACCTTCCCAGAGAAGCGCACATCATCATGTACGTTTCCACACTGCCATATGGATATGCTGTCAGGGTGCAGTCCTGCACTCTACCTTCCCAGAGAAGCGCACATCATCATGTACGTTTCCACACTGCCATATGGATATGCTGTCAGGGTGCAGTCCTGCACTCTACCTTCCCAGAGAAGCGCACATCATCATGTACGTTTCCACACTGCCATATGGATATGCTGTCAGGGTGCAGTCCTGCACTCTACCTTCCCAGAGAAGCGCACATCATCATGTACGTTTCCACACTGCCATATGGATATGCTGTCAGGGTGCAGTCCTGCACTCTACCTTCCCAGAGAAGCGCACATCATCATGTACGTTTCCACACTGCCATATGGATATGCTGTCAGGGTGCAGTCCTGCACTCTACCTTCCCAGAGAAGCGCACATCATCATGTACGTTTCCACACTGCCATATGGATATGCTGTCAGGGTGCAGTCCTGCACTCTACCTTCCCAGAGAAGCGCACATCATCATGTACGTTTCCACACTGCCATATGGATATGCTGTCAGGGTGCAGTCCTGCACTCTACCTTTCCCAGAGAAGCGCACATCATCATGTACGTTTCCACACTGCCATATGGATATGCTGTCAGGGTGCAGTCCTGCACTCTACCTTCCCAGAGAAGCGCACATCATCATGTACGTTTCCACACTGCCATATGGATATGCTGTCAGGGTGCAGTCCTGCACTTTACCTTCCCAGAGAAGCGCACATCATCATGTACGTTTCCACACTGCCATATGGATATGCTGTCAGGGTGCAGTCCTGCACTCTACCTTCCCAGAGAAGCGCACATCATCATGTACGTTTCCACACTGCCATATGGATATGCTGTCAGGGTGCAGTCCTGCACTTTACCTTCCCAGAGAAGCGCACATCATCATGTACGTTTCCACACTGCCATATGGATATGCTGTCAGGGTGCAGTCCTGCACTCTACCTTTCCCAGAGAAGCGCACATCATCATGTACGTTTCCACACTGCCATATGGATATGCTGTCAGGGTGCAGTCCTGCACTTTACCTTCCCAGAGAAGCGCACATCATCATGTACGTTTCCACACTGCCATATGGATATGCTGTCAGGGTGCAGTCCTGCACTTTACCTTTCCCAGAGAAGCGCACATCATCATGTACGTTTCCACACTGCCATATGGATATGATGTCAGGGTGCAGTCCTGCACTTTACCTTCCCAGAGAAGCGCACATCATCATGTACGTTTCCACACTGCCATATGGATATGCTGTCAGGGTGCAGTCCTGCACTCTACCTTCCCAGAGAAGCGCACATCATCATGTACGTTTCCACACTGCCATATGGATATGCTGTCAGGGTGCAGTCCTGCACTCTACCTTCCCAGAGAAGCGCACATCATCATGTACGTTTCCACACTGCCATATGGATATGCTGTCAGGGTGCAGTCCTGCACTTTACCTTCCCAGAGAAGCGCACATCATCATGTACGTTTCCACACTGCCATATGGATGTGCTGTCAGGGTGCAGTCCTGCACTCTACCTTCCCAGAGAAGCGCACATCATCATGTACGTTTCCACACTGCCATATGGATATGCTGTCAGGGTGCAGTCCTGCACTCTACCTTCCCAGAGAAGCGCACATCATCATGTACGTTTCCACACTGCCATATGGATATGCTGTCAGGGTGCAGTCCTGCACTCTACCTTCCCCAGAGAAGCGCACATCATCATGTACGTTTCCACACTGCCATATGGATATGCTGTCAGGGTGCAGTCCTGCACTCTACCTTCCCAGAGAAGCGCACATCATCATGTACGTTTCCACACTGCCATATGGATATGCTGTCAGGGTGCAGTCCTGCACTCTACCTTCCCAGAGAAGCGCACATCATCATGTACGTTTCCACACTGCCATATGGATATGCTGTCAGGGCGCAGTCCTGCACTCTACCTTCCCAGAGAAGCGCACATCATCATGTACGTTTCCACACTGCCATATGGATATGCTGTCAGGGTGCAGTCCTGCACTTCTACCTTCCCAGAGAAGCGCACATCATCATGTACGTTTCCACACTGCCATATGGATATGCTGTCAGGGTGCAGTCCTGCACTCTACCTTCCCAGAGAAGCGCACATCATCATGTACGTTTCCACACTGCCATATGGATATGCTGTCAGGGTGCAGTCCTGCACTTTACCTTCCCAGAGAAGCGCACATCATCATGTACGTTTCCACACTGCCATATGGATATGCTGTCAGGGTGCAGTCCTGCACTTTACCCTTCCCAGAGAAGCGCACATCATCATGTACGTTTCCACACTGCCATATGGATATGCTGTCAGGGTGCAGTCCTGCACTTTACCTTCCCAGAGAAGCGCACATCATCATGTACGTTTCCACACTGCCATATGGATATGCTGTCAGGGTGCAGTCCTGCACTTTACCTTCCCAGAGAAGCGCACATCATCATGTACGTTTCCACACTGCCATATGGATATGCTGTCAGGGTGCAGTCCTGCACTTTACCTTTCCCAGAGAAGCGCACATCATCATGTACGTTTCCACACTGCCATATGGATATGCTGTCAGGGTGCAGTCCTGCACTCTACCTTCCTGAGAGAAGCGCACATCATCATGTACGTTTCCACACTGCCATATGGATATGCTGTCAGGGTGCAGGCCTGCACTCTACCTTCCCAGGAGAAGCGCACATCACCATGTACGCTTTCCACACTGCCATATGGATATGCTGTCAGGGTGCAGGCCTGCACTCTACCTTTCCCAGAGAAGCGCACATCATCATGTACGTTTCCACACTGCCATATGGATATGCTGTCAGGGTGCAGTCCTGCACTTCTACCTTCCCAGAGAAGCGCACATCATCATGTACGTTTCCACACTGCCATATGGATATGCTGTCAGGGTGCAGTCCTGCACTCTACCTTCCCAGAGAAGCGCACATCATCATGTACGTTTCCACACTGCCATGTGGATATGGTGTCATGGTGCAGTCCTGCACTTTACCTTCCCAGAGAAGCGCACAATTATCATGTGTCATTTCCACACTGCCATATGTATATGCTGTCAGGGTGCAGTCCTGCACTCTACCTTCCCAGAGAAGCGCACATCATCATGTACGTTTCCACACTGCCATGTGGATATGATGTCAGGGTGCAGTCCTGCACTCTACCTTCTCCCAGAGAAGCGCACATCATCATGTACGTTTCCACACTGCCATGTGGATATGATGTCAGGGTGCAGTCCTGCACTCTACCTTCCCCAGAGAAGCGCACATCATGTACGTTTCCACACTGCCATGTGGATATGATGTCAGGGTGCAGCCCTGCACTCTACCTTTCCCAGAGAAGCGCACATCATCATGTACGTTTCCACACTGCCATGTGGATATGCTGTCAGGGTGCAGCCCTGCACTCCCCACTTCCCAGAGAAGCGCACATCATCATGTAACGCTTTCCACACTGCCATGTGGATGTGCTGTCAGGGTGCAGTCCTTGCACTCTACCTTTCCCAGAGAAGCGCACATCATCATGTACGTTTCACAACACTGCCATATGGATGTGCTGTCAGGGTGCAGTCCTGCACTCTACCTTCCCTGAGAAGCGCACATCATCATGTACGTTTCCACACTGCCATATGGATATGCTGTCAGGGTGCAGTCCTGCACTCTACCTTCCCAGAGAAGCGCACATCATCATGTATGCGTTTCCACACTGCCATATGGATATGCCGTTCAGGGTGCAGTCCTGCACTCTACCTTCCCAGAGAAGCGCACATCATCGTGCACGTTTCCACACTGCCATATGGATATGCTGTCAGGGTGCAGTCCTGC